>CAXIVR010000007.1:63842675-65134342 GCA_964035755.1 Teleogryllus oceanicus
TTCTCAGACCCCCTTGATTAACTCATTATTTAAATTATATTTTTTTATCATATTCGATATTGAAATTTAATACTACAGATACATTGTTTTGTTGGATCTGAAATTTACCATACACGAACTATAGTTAATAATGCCCCAGGTGTTCATGTACATTCAGTTACACTGTGTAACAATACAATATACTGCACGTTCTTGAATATGTAAAAACAATTCAACTGCAATATCTTCCTTTTGTTTCAGGTAAGCCGACGATTGTGATGAAAGGATTAACTGTAAGTAATACAATCACACGGTAAAATGTGAAAGAATAAATACTGTCGGTTAACGAGAAAAATGGCACAGCTCAGAAATTGATCATTTTGCAGGAGTTTTTTTTCTGTACAGAGCCCCGGCTTTGTCATGGCTGAAGGCAAAGCGCTGTATTCCATGTACCGCCAGTCTTGGGAACTACTTTTATGGAATAATTTCCCAGTAAACAGTGTACTGTTTTCTAAACGTCTTCTATAACATAAACAATAACCAATTCTTAGTTATGTTACTTTTCTCGACCACCGACAATATTTCAACAAGAATTGCATTCAGTAAATTAAATACTCATAGTTGATATATTAGAGATAAGTATTCTGCATGTGTAATCACGACGCAGTAAATGATTTAATCAAGCTTTTTTCCTAAGGCGACATTTCAGTAACAAAAAAAATCAGAAGGGTGTCATTCCCTAGAGGTCATAGGGTGACTATTTAATTGCAAATTCATGTGCGAAATCTAGCCACGCCCACCGTGTCCGGGTGGCACAATACCTCCGCGGCGAGCACAATGCGTTCATAAACAACTATAGAGCCCTCGCCCGCTCTGAGACGCGGACAGAGCTCTGGCGTCCGCGCTCTGACATCGCCGCATTTGTCCTCGCTCGAGTACGCGGTTGCAACCGGGGGCCTCGCATTCGTGCTCTCTATGCCGTCGGGTGAGGACCCTCTAGATTAAAAACCCCCCGGCCCCACCATCACAACCCATAAATACCTGGACTTCATCTGGACACAAAACTAACCTGGAAAACCCACATAGATATCAGAATTAACAAGCAGAAATAAATTATTCCAACTCCGGCCACTAATCAACAAACATAAATCTGTCATACACAAACAGTACAACACTATACAAAACAATAATCAGACCACTACTGCTATATGCATGCCCCATATGGACAAACGCAGCCCCCACAAATGTCAATAAAATTCAAGTAATGCAAAATAAATTTTTAAGATTAATCACAAATGCCTCCGGGTTCATAAGTAATAAACAACTTCATTCAGAATTAAACATCAATACAATAATAAACCAAATAGCATAAATATCACACAACTTCTACCAAAACCTAACAGACATACCAGCAGCATCCCATTACAAACTACCGAAAAATCCAACCCACACTTGAATAAAAAATAGATTCCCTTTTGAAGCATTCCTCAAAATTTTAGCCAACCACGATTCTTAACACCGAGGTTCTCCCCTAGAGTATCCTCTCAAATGTATAGACTAAGTTAGCTCAGCTATTTTCACTAGAATAAGTCTGAAAAATACATCTGTAAAGTAATTGTACTGAACGATGTAAATCTTCCAAAATGAATAAATGTGTGTTATAAAAAAAAGAGACAAGTTGGTGCAGTGAATGATTGACTGGTTCTCCCCAACGGTAGTCACACGCTCGACTCCCCACACATTGGTCATTAGGCCACTTGTAATGGAAGCGAAACTCGTTTGGGGCTATCTACACTAATAAACGTGAATTCAACAACGTGTAACTGACATCGACATCACAAAAAGTAGCGTAGCGATAGGTATGACATTTTTACAGGCTCTTCTTCAGTATTCTCGCAGTGTTATAGCAAAGTTTGATAAAGATTAACACAACCCAAATGCCGGAAAGTATTAATTAAAATAATATGTTTGTAGATGCACCTCGACCGTTTTTCGCCTCTCGCTTAGAGCGCGTGGTTCCTAATATCTTCCGCCAGAGCCCGGTAGTGCTGCAGCAAAACTGGTACCTAATTTATTCCCTAGAGCAGGCTGTTCCAACTCGGCCCATCGCGGGCACGGGCACCCCCGCTCCCTACTTCGGCAATCAGCGACGAATTGTCGCCTAAGGCCAAAGCCAAGTCGTCCCGGGGGCTTATATTTCGCCAGGTGCCGGCAGCGTGTGTTGACAGCAATCTGTGCCCGCAGTGGCTCGCCGGCGCCTGCGTGCAGCTGAGTTGGAGCAGCCTGCGCTAGAGGCCAGTAGGGGTGCGTAAGATAAAATTTCATCTAATAGAAATGTATTGTGGGAATTCTGATTTGGTGTTGTTGACGTTCTTATAAGAAGAAATAAAAGAGGTCATCTTCGTCAACATATTAGCTTTATTAAGATAGCCGGCTTTCGACGGCTTTATCTTCGTCAACATATTAGCTTTATTAAGATAGCGGCTTTCGACGGCTTTGCCGTCATCGTCAGTCTCGCTGCTTTCGGCAAAAGTCGGTCGACTGTGCCGAAAGCAGCGAGACTGACGATGACGGCAAAGCCGTCGAAAGCCGGCTATCTTAATAAAGCTAATATGTTGACGAAGATGACCTCCTATTTCTTCTTAATAGCAATGTCTTGAAAAATAAAATATTAAATTATAAACATTAAGTGCTGGGAATCTCAAGGCAAATTAAAGCCTCTTTTATATGAATTTTTCCTATTTAGTAAAAAAGCGCCAACAAAATTAGAAACTGAAGGACGTGAATATTACGAATAATAACAAACCAAATTAAGGGTCAAAATACGAGCGGGTGATTTACATTTTCAGCATTTTCTTGGGCAAAGAATTGGAATGTTTAATAGTCTTCTAGAGTACAGTTTTACGAGGGAGTTTGAAAACACTCTACACTGTGGTTTTAACGACGTGTTCAAAAAGACCTATAAAATGTTCTACAAGGCTACGTCGCCGAAGTCGGCATGAAGGTCGAGAGTTCAATAAAACCTGACATAAAAGTAGCTTTTCTTTCTGAACAATTGATGAAGTTGTACATGATCAAAATACATTGGTAGGAAATTACAAAATACTACTACAAAATCTTTTAGAGCTTAAGAAGTATTTCGTGGTCATCTCTTAATTTTGTTTACGTACGAATTCCTCTTAGAAATAAAAAAACGCATTTTCTAATTTCTACATTGCTATTCCAATGCAACTACACGTGGCATCATTAAAAGTTTTCTTTTTATCACTTCACTTTCAATTATGTTGCCGAACTGGTGAATATAGATCTCCTATTGCAGATTATAATACATCAAACCATAAAACGTGACACGTAAATAATGAATATTTAGACAAAAATCACATGCAAGCTATTACACGTCCTTCAAATTACTTGGATTCCGAAATGTTTTGTACGTATCATGAGTGAAATCTCATTTCCGCTTGCCCGTCCAGCAGAAATTGATGAGTTTTTTTTACCAAAGTGACCATTTTCCATTTCTAGTTGTTTCCTATTATTTAGTATCAATATATTCATAAGTCACTTCTTCTTCATAATGCCGAATTTTGTACGTGCGTTTCTCCTATACCTATAGCACCTTTAGCATTGTTTTCGAATACCTAACGGTATTCGAAAACAATGCTGATGGTGAGTATGAATACTTTCCCATCCTGAAAAATTGTGGTTCACGGTGTTACTGCGTCACTTTCCAGACAAGCTCTCCAATGCCGCTACCTATCTCAACACGTCCCGCAGGAAGTGGGCTCGCGAAAGCGTCTCGTAAATTTCGAACCGGAAACTGAGTTCATCCTGCTTCTCCCTGCGCATGCGCGGCTAAACCACCAGATCCTCCTCAGGGGAGGGGGGAGGCGTGGGAACGCGCCGGTGAACAAACCTCCCCCCCCCCAACAGACGGTTGTTTGCCTCCTGCGATAGAGCGCCGGCGGGTGCCACTTTATCGCACGAGGGACACTCGCGGTAAGCCAGGACACGGTGAGCTGGGTGGTGCGGGCGTCTCATCACGAGAGATACGAACTCAAAGTTTAATTGAGAGGTTAGCTCAGAGTCAGCATATTCGCCGGGCGTGCAGCAGCTTTGAGCGGGAGGTCCTGACTTCCCCGTCCTGGCTGTAGAGTGTTTTCGACACTAGCTACGAACAGCACTAGTTTATTTATGTAGTTGGGTTGGATTCAGTCGCTGACTGGAGGAGAATTCTAGCGGACGGCTGCTCTGAACACTAGTTTTAATTAGTTTCTCAGAAGAATACCCGGAGAAAGCCGGCCTAATAATCGAGTCACGAATCGCGCGTGATCTTTCCTTCCTCTTCGTTTTCCCTATACCTATCCCTTACCCTTAGTATAATGGAAGTGATGTGGCACGTGGGTCAATGCAGTGGACGGGCGCCCGCGAGAAATTTGAGCAGAAATCTTGCTTTGAAATAGCCCTGCCTTAACAAATGGGCCACGGACCGTCATTCCTTCCTCATCTACATCTCCTCACGTCTTATAACACACACTTGCATGCATTATACTACCTCACGTGTCGAGACACCGGTCGACATCTTTGAGCTTGTTGGGGGTGCGTCACTGAGTGATATATTTAGAGGGGGAATTACCCCGCAATCCTGTATATAGGTCAGCGCCGGATATCACAATTCAGAAGGGGAAGATCATCGACAGGCAGAAAGATATTCACTACACTAATGGCACTGAGAATCATAGTTGGTGTGCCCGAAAGCATTAATCAAAGTCCAATTGAAGGTCAGCAACCTAAAGACAACCCAGTTTATTCGTAATTATTCTAAGCAAGAGAAGAAGAAGAAAAAGAAGAAAAAGAAGAAAAAGAAGAAAAAGAAGAAAAAGAAGAAAAAGAAGAAAAAGAAGAAAAAGAAGAAAAAGAAGAAAAAGAAGAAAAAGAAGAAAAAGAAGAAAAAGAAGAAAAAGAAGAAGAAGAAGTGAAGTGAAGTTTGTGGAAGTCAATATATTAATTTATAAATTCGCTGGATCATAATGATTCTTTTTCGAGGAAATTCTCAGACTATGTTTTTGGATATAAGGAATGTGGCGTGTCGTTATGATAGGACTCCTTCAGTTATCTTCAAGAAGTACATCCTTAACACGGCTGTGGTGTTCCACAATCCCGCCTCCTCACAAGTCGTCAATAACGGCAAAATGCGCCAAGACAGGGTCGCGCGCAAATGGTTTTTTCATCACTTGTAATCCTATTAGCAAATATTTCTTTTTTGATAGGTACGGTATGCAAGTGCTTAGTTTTATTGTCTCGAATGAACCAACAACAATAGCTCATGCAGCTATATTTCTTGTCGCAGAAGCAGTAAACTTCGTTTTATGATTGTTTTTAATTGGATTTAGATAAAGGAAAAAGAGCAAAAGAAGCCGTTTTATGAGAAATTGTTTGTTTTTGGAACTTGTTCTTTTAAGTAAACTTTATTGCTTTTCATAACGAGTTGATTTTTCATATCCTCACATTTCTCCAGTTTTTGGTTCACTGAGCTCTACTTTTTCTGAGCCTTCTCTGTAAATTGCAGGCATTGGCATATTATTTCAAAATGTAAATAGGCATTCTAATGTAGATAAGTTATAATAAAATTATATTTTTCATGTACAGAGGGGTACCAAAATATTATACTCACTTGGGAAATATAGTAGTTTTTTTTTTAATTTTGTGGAAACGAAAAATAATTTTGAGAAATGTTTCTACATTTTCTTTATTCTGTGTATGTTATACATCATTTCCAACAAATTTTAAGGACAGCATCTATTTATTAAACTCCAATTTACTTAAAAGTGGTAATATTTTGCTAAAACACCCTTAGAAACAAAACGTTCAACGATCCATCTTGGTATTCTTGAAATGCATTTTCTTGTTAATAAAGTAAGTGCTTTTCCAAGTTTTATTTACTCTTTTTATAATAATATTCTTACTGAATATTGCTCCTTCTTTGATTATTTCATTCTGAAGTGTATTCAGATTTTAATTCTATCCAATTTTCAATATTTAGGGCATACGAATCTCATACAATGTATTTTATACTTCTAAGAATAAATAATTCGATAATGCCCAAGGGCATCAACTGATGCCCCTGCAGTGCCTGTGACCGGGAGGTCCTGGGTTTCTAGTCTCGACGGTGGCAGGATTTTCCACACTATCCAGATAACTAGGTCGAGTTCTGTCGCTGTCTGAAGAATTCTAGCGGCCGGCTGCTCTGATCGGTAGTTTTCTATGGTTTCTCCGATCAATACCAGGCGAAAGCCGGAGCAGTACCCTAAACAAAAGGGCTATGGGTCGCTTCCCATTCACTGCCCTATCCCACCCCTTACTTGCTTACACACACATATACTACCACATATGGCGGACACCGGTAGGAAGTTCTCGGCAGGGGCTGTGGCACGCTAGTGGGAGATACCTACTTGGAGAAAACTCAGCTAGCTGACGATAGGTCGGCACCGGATCTCCCGATCCAGCGGGGCAGTATCATGCGGCCTCCCGAGCAAAAACATGCACTATACCTACGGGACTAATGACCTTAGCAGTTAACGCGCCCGAAATCACTAGTCAACCAATTAAAAAATGAACAAGGACGGGCAGTGGATGGATATTTGCCCTGAGTATAATAATATGGATGACGACCGTAAATCAGATTTATATTTTAGTAAATTATTAAATAGTTTGAAGATTTGCTAAAATGGGGGATTCGTAATGAATTACTTTGGTCCGACTTTCTAACAACATTCAATATTTTGACACTAGACTTTTAAATGAAAACTAGAACAAAGTCTGTCGTAAAAACGCAAGAAATTAGATTTTTTTGAATGAATCCATTTCATGGTTCAGCAATCATTCATTTTCAAGGTATGGTTGATGTAGACATCAATAGCAATAAGATTAGTAATAATATTAGCAATAATAATAATAATAATAATAATAATAATAATAAAAAAGAAGAAGAATATATAGCGCTATAAATTTGCAAACACTAACCTAAATTACAACAAAACAAATACACGGAGGGAGTAAAAGCTGTAAGAATATCACTCTGAAGAGAAATGGCGAAAGAAAGAACTCATGCACAAAGAAGTAAACTATATGAAGTAAAATAAAGTTACACTGAACTAGAAATTACAGCAAATGAATAAACTAATCCCACACAAAACAATGAAACGAATGTCGTACGTCGTCCGAATTGATTCGCACCGTGGATCAACAAGGCGGCCAGACGGCCCTCTCATGCGCCTTAATACGCGCCCACTCCCGCGTTTCCGCTGGTGTTTGCGCGGGCTAACGAAGCGCGCGGCCGGCCGTGTTTGTGCGACGCGCGGGCGCCCTCGGGAGGGACAGAAGTATGCAGCGGAGCGCAATTCGCAGAAGGGGGCAGAGGCCGAGGAGAGCCAGGAGCGCAGCGCAGGCCACCCGCAGCAAGGGACACCGCGCCCCTGCCTCCCCGGCCGCCACTTCTCGGAAGGGAAGCTCGCTCAGTGGCGGTTGCGGCAGGGAGGTTCCAGGGGCACTGCCCTCCCCAAAAATACACATCCATCTTTAGTTTAGTTTAGTTAATGCCTTATTTTACGAGGCGAGACTCGGGCCATCAGGTCCGCTCTTCCGTCTAACCACGCAAATTTCGATACGCTCTTTTCACCACCTAGCGGAGAAAGGAGGTATTATCTTGGGCGACGAAACTGGCGGATCTCAATTTTGCTCAGAGGTTTCTTTTAGGCTTTCCATGCTTTCTGTGCTTTCCATGTATCTTTCCAAGCTTTTTGTATTGTAACGTCGTGGGTAGGGATCTACACCACAAAGAAACAGACACGAGTGGGTATTTACAATTTATTTACAATAAATTATGTACATGAACTAGAACCTCACTCTAAGGCGTTTGTCGGAGCTACCTGCCGCAGACCCCCCTCTCCTAACACGCGCCTTGCGGCCGCGCCTGTGAATAGCCAACTCGGCCGATTCGCAACTGGGCACCTCATGTGCCTCGGCAGACCATCTGCCCTAAAGTATAAGGCATACTTCACCGTGTCCGAACCTCGAACACCTACTCGTGCCTTCACCACTTCCGCGCCAGACTTGACCGGACAAGTTTTGCGGTGTTTTGCCGCGAAGAAATCAGAAACGTTACTCCCGAATGGTCCTGCAACGCACCTTAATATAGGCCCGAGTCACATGACCTCCTACGTCATCTGCCCCCACGCACTCGTCTTGAAGAGAGTGCCATCGACGCCGCATTTTGTGCCCGGTGTCTGGGATTTCCGTAAGGAGTGGCCTTTGTTCGGGAGCCTATATGTGGCTCCCTCATCCTCATACCTTGCAACTCAGGAGCAGGGAGTCAAGTCTATGACGCTACAGTATATTATTTCATGTTAATGTAGTTGGTCGCCACGTTTTCTTCGATTTCAGAATTCAAAGTATCCTGTATTTCATGTCCCATGTATTGGTTAGGGATGTTCGATAACTGTATCCTATTACTCTGCAGCCAAATGTGATGTTACAATGCTTTGGAGTCGTGAAAATTGCATCATAGCAGTTGCAAATGGCGGCTGTCTGCGGGCACAGCCTGGGCTTGGTAACTTGGGTATTTGCAGGATGTACAGAGCTACCTACTGACGAGTGTTTGAACTATACTGCGGTTTTCACAGAGCTGCGTTTGAAGGATATCAACTATTACGGTGTGATCCAATCGGAAGACTGAACGCCTCCATTATGATGTCACAGTAGTGACGTGTGAGGTCCCCATTGGACAACATCGTAACAACTGTTCAAATGTCAGCGGCAGCAAAGTAAAAACCGCAGTATAGTCTTCAAATACGTTTCCTCCGATTCGCGTACAAGGTGCAGTAGTGTACAAAATCTACTCCATGATGGGAGAATGTTTCTTTCTCCATGACCTATTGAAATACTATATTTATACACTATATTCACTGTTTGCTTGCATAATCCCAAGAATTTTGTGTCCCCCTTTCAAAATTGTCTCTGGAGCCGCCACTGCTCACGGGCTCTAGCGGCGACTTCGAGGAGGTCGCGACCGGGAGTGGATTGCAGTGGGAAACGGCTCTGGAAATGGAGCAGAGGCAGCCGGTACGGAATTCTATTGATGGTCGAGTTAGTGATGTGACATCGATAACGAACCATCGATGTTACCAATTATCGATTTTCAAAATGAAAACATCGATGTTAATAAAGCATCGATCAAAAACCATCTATGTTTTTAAACGTGATGGTTTAAAAGTGGTTTAGTAATCTTCAGATTAGAATTCATGGACAAGAAATTTTAATTTTTCAGTGACCGTGTTTATTAATTTATAATGAGGATTAAACTGAAGATAAACTAAAAATAATAAGCGCAATTAAAAGTACCCAGCCTCAAAGCCTGAGCGCCCACAGTAATCTCAAGAGGTCACAGCTTTCTGAGTTCGCCTTACGCCCACGGCGTGCGCCACCTGTCCATGTGCGAAACACAAGGAAAGACGAGGGCATCGGGGTAATTCTGAGCGAGAGATAGTCTGCAAGATGAAGATAATGGTATTGGCGCACTCTGTGGAGCAGAACGTGAACTACTGTGCCACTTCCATCTTGGCACCGTGTGATCCATAAGATTCGCATAGACGCCCATTCAGCGTTCTTTATACAGAGTTAAATGGGCAGACACAGTGCCAATCTGTAGATGGCTAAGAGGTTTAAGAGGAAGTCGACAGATAACATTACGCTCTGTGCGTTTGAAGGGAATATTGATAGAGCATGACTAAGCGCTCGTTCAAATGAATAACGATAAAGAAAAAATATTTTGAAGAAACGATATTTCAAACTCACATTCGTGGTGAAAAATGTATTTTCCTTCCTTTTTCCTTGTGGTGCCATTGCACACTGGCACTACCCTACAAGCTGCCACTGGAATGGAGGAACACTGCTGAGGAATCTCCGTTCCTCTCCTCAGGTTTTTTGCAAGAATGTGACTTCCCACTCTTTTCTGTATGATTCATTACATTATTAGCCAATCGCTGATATGGATATCTGTCGACGTCGGAGACTGAGTAATAGACTTCTGAGTAAGTGATCTCATAGAAAGCAATGCCAATTCACGTTATTTCAAAAACTGACCGTAGACAAAATTTGAATTGGTTAGAGCAACAACATGGTACTCATTTCACGCAACGCAAATAAAGATATTAAAATTTTATCAGAAAACTAATAGTATGATCCAGACGATAAAAAACACGTTCAAAGAACTACAATATATTCATACTAGATATCAATCCGGCTTATGTGGTTCAAAGCATCAATTGATGTCACTGAAGTGCCTCTGACCGAGAGGTCCTAGGGTTCGAGTCCCGACGGTGGTAGGTTTTTCGACACAAGCTAGATACCTTTACTGAATTCAGCCGCTGTCCGGAGGTCAATTCTACCGGCCAGATTTTCATGAGGAAATTAACAAGAAATGTAAGCAAGGCAATTGAATTTGTCAAATAATTTGAAAAAGTACAGAATACTGACGGCACAGAATAATACAGAATGGGAAATTCAGTAAAAGAAATAAGTCGGCGATGAGCAGATGTGCAGAGAAGTCGCTTTGTTTCGGTCACGTCGCGATGTCACATCACTAAGCTTCTTTCTTGTAGATCCAATACGAACGCAGCCTATGGCACGATTGCAAAATGTTCGAGAAACCGAGAGAAAACTGAAATTGAAGCAATAGAAGTGTGGTTCTGGAGGAGAATCGTGTGGACTAACCGAATGGAAACATCTTCTGTTGCTTAATATGCTAAAAGGAATTGGAAGTTATCACAATAGCAATATTGTAGGTTGGCACGGCAGTTAACTGTGTTGTAGCTGAACCAAGTAGGAAAAAAACTTTTACGGGGCATAGGTAATAGTTATTTATGCAACAAAGGTGTTATAAAGGTTCTAATTATCGAGTGGCGACAAAAAAAACGAGGGTTTTTGCCCAAGGGCTTTTTGTTGCGCGAGATTATTAGAACCAGTTAACGCACGTGATAGAAACTATATTGTATTTTTACCTCATTTTACTGATCTAAATTTAATGGATTACTAGACTCTCTTCATATTTACCTCTCATAATTCAGTGCTAATAATTTCCTCTACAAGAAAATATGTAACATCATTGCCTTTTTCCATATTTCCCTCGTAAACCACGATCCCTCGGTCAAGGTAAGTTACGCAGCATCGAGCTCCACATCGAAGGCAATAACAAGCAATAACGTATCAGTAAAATATAAAATTTTAAATAACAGCTGTATTAATAGCATTATCATCGGCGGCGACGAGGTAGTTAAATATTAACTACTTCTCCACCACTGAACGTGCATCACAGTCCTTTCTGTGTCGTTGATGGCCCCGGAGAGCACGATTGCGCAACCCGCACAGGGCGCCACTGGCATCCGGCGACCGCTCCAAAGCCCCGGTCGCCACCGCGCTCCCTGGCGGAAGGTGGCGCGCAGAGGAGTGAGTTGGCCAGCGATACATGCCAGCCCCTAGCGAAGGGGCCACCCTCAAGAAATCATCGGCTTCGTGAAAGTTGCGTAGTGTGGATGTTAGCCGCCCTTTATTTAGATATTTCAATTTAAAAGATAGTAACCGACAAAATGCTAAAGTAAGACAAAATACAGTGATTCTAATGACATTTTGTCAAGAATAACCATTATTGTGTGTTGTAAAGGTTACAAATAAAAGAGTCATGCATATGTGTTTTACAATAAAAAAATCACAAGTTTTACGATATAATATTCGCTATACATTTGCAGAAGTCGTCACAAAATAAGTAATGTAAGTGCTCATTTCAATCGGTCCGAATCGTGGCTGCGACAAAAATATGAATGAATTGGTTCAAATTTTGAAATAAAAATTGTTATTTATTGTGAAATTTTGCCGCCCCCTAAAAGTACCGCCTGGAGCGGGAAGCCCCTGTCGCTCCCACCACGCTACTCCACTGCTTCACGGTACATCTGCACTCGATCTCCAAAACAACAATTCACTTCAGTTCACTTCCCTCGTATTTAGGAAGCGTGAAAGTCTTCAAAATACCGGAGAATTTTATTTTGATCAAGGCTCATTAGAAATGACCAACATCGATTTGATTCATCGTGATACTATCATTTGAATTAAAGAATGATTCATCGATAATCTCCTATTTTTGACTGACACTGCCTCTTCTATTCTTGAAACCTGAAAATCGAATACTAGTTATTTTGTGTTAATTAACACATTTCTTTATATCACATTTCCGGTTTTAATTTAAAAAAAAAAAAAAAAAATAATTATCAACAAATTTCGATTAAATATGTAATCAAAAATTGAGCAAAATGATTATAAAATTAAAATCTCTATAAATAACCATTAAAATCTCAATAAATAAATAAATAAATACAATGAAGAAACGAGAATAATATTTAAATCCATCCAATTCATCAACAATCGAGTCGTTATACGATCGAATAATCGATTAAACGAACAGTACAATTTAAATGTGGATTTTTAGCGCAGCGTGAAGCCCCTTGGGGTACACCAATTTTTAACTGGAACTGCGCCTGCACAGAGGCTCAAAAGTGGTGAACGCCAAGGTGCTCATGCTGTGCAAAACGTTGCTATAAATATACTATATAGTACTATATAGTTCTAAATGTATAGTAGTACGTGTCGATTCTCCGATTCCCATTTTTTACAAAACGGATCCTCCTACGCCCACTGCCCCGCCGCGTTGTCAGCGCCCGTCGAAGCGCGCGCCGCGCCGCCAGGCATGTGCCGGCGCTGGGAGGAGGCGCCGACCCACTTCGCCGGCCCGCGCCGCCGCCGCCGCCGCCGCCCACGCTATCGCGCCGTCGTAAATTGCCCGCTTTATCGCTCCGCGCGCGGGAGAGCGGAGGAGGGCGCGGTCTCCACCCCACCCCACCCCACCCCCCGCCCTCCGCCCCCCACACCCACGTCCGAGAAGGGGGAACGCCACTTCGACCTCGGCAACAGGTCACTTGGGCGCCCAGTCCCCGTTCCAAGGGAGGGGGGTTGAATGACTATTCATGGCGATCGCGTCTCAACTATTTCCAGCCTTACTCCCGTAAACGTAGTTCATATTATATACCGGGAGTTGACGGCGTTTCCTCTTAGCTGGAAGTGAGATACAGTTCCGACCTACAAGTCTGAAAGGGATTTCCTCTTCCAGCTGTAATCACCCGAATGGTATCGCGGCATGTATGGCAGTGGCATAGACTAAGGAGGTACAGTATCATTTCTCTATGATAGTGGAGTAATGCATCCGACAGCTCAGGTAGTGGTGTGTGGAATGTAGTGTAAGTTCGTGTGTAAACGGAGAGGAAGGAATAAAGATGAGAGGCAAATCGCTCGTGGTCTGTGGCCTGTTTTTTAATGTACCCCGAAGGTATTCGCCTGGTATTTGTCGATACAGTACGGTAGAATTCTCCTCCATGCAGGGCCACAACTTCATCCAGCTCAATGGCTAGTGGCGAAAATCCGCCGCCGACGGGACTAGATTCTTAGGACATCCGGGTCAACAACACTGCAGAGGCGGCAGTGTTACTGAGAAGTTATCGCAGTTGGTTTGAAGTAGTAGGATTCCACTGTCACCTGAAAGTCGTGGTTCCCAGCAGTCTCGGGAACGCAAGGATTTCTGAAGTTTCGAAAGACTCAAAGGATCACAATTCGACTGCGACGAATTTCTTACTTCCATGTCGCATATCAAAAGTCGATTGCTAAGTCATCATAAGTCGCTAGTCTAGAGCATATGAATAGAAATGTTGGTTGGTCAGGACAATTATTTGTATGCAAACTATACAACGTATCTCCAAATAAAAATATTTGAGATCAATTTCTAAAAAATATCTAGATGTTCTCCAACTATATTCTTCTAAAAAGTACGTAAAGTAATTTGAAATTTGCAAAATTTGAAATTGAAATATCTCATTCTCTCCTTATCTTGCTCCTTTCTTCCCACTACCCCTTCTGCAAACAAATCAATGTCTTACGACGAACGAATTAACTCCAGCAATCGCTATTTCACGAAGAGTAATCGCCCCGAAATCACACGGTGGCTCGCGAGAAGGCCAGAGGTGCGGCATGAAACTTGAGGAATTTTCCGTTAAGCTCCAGAAACCCCTTTTCTCTTGTCAGGCGTTCCAGGTCTGAGCAAGATCCGAAGATTATAGTAACCTAGGATCTAGAAGCATACACTGAAGGAAGGCATGGCACAACACACTGTCATTCTCCATCCCACGATCTTCGCGGATATGGAAGGCGTGTCGAAAATGCGTTTCGCGCGTTTGGGGATCCATCGGTCCCAGTCCTTGGGCAAGTGGCCCAATTCCATTCGTTCCGTGTGTTTATTTTGCTTTCGCTTTCCCTCTCAGAAGCAATATGCCGTAAAATACCTTTCGTGATCTCTTCGTTTTTAATTTCTCAATATGAATATGATTGTATCAGATAATGATGCGTTTCGATTTGATACTTCAATAATGGTAATATAATGATAATATAATCAATATATAACCCAGGTATATTTTGTATATGAATAATTGTGCTATAGAACAGCAATAAAATTATTGTTATTTAATACACAAAACGTTTGTACATTAAAGTAAATGTATTATATTCTAAATGTATGTTCATTATACTAGTGTTCTATCGTCCACCCAAATATTACTAGAAGAAATATGTTCTTGAATTTCGTATCGAGGTTTTTTATAATTTTTTTATGTATATCTTGCTTGTTTACTTTGATATTTACTGATTGCTACAATTTCCAACATAAATTTTTGTTATTAGCAAATGTTGAAATTCGATTTTTTGAATTTTCGATACGATTGATGAGTAAACTTGATAGAATCTTTCTTGTTTACATTCTTAATGGCTGACTCTCTGGACTCAGTGAACTCTGAATTAAGAAAATATTCTGAAGAGAGAAAAATATATGCAATATATGCGAAAGAGATTAACCGAATGAACCATATTCGAGAGCTGAAATATTTCTCCCAGATAAACAGCAGCGAGCATTAATTAACAGCGTTGATTGGTCGGTATCTGGTTCAAAGAGATCAAAAGCGACGGATTCTTTCTTTGATGCGAGTCGAATGAAAGTGTTACAGAGCTTGCACTCGCGCTTTCTTCTGACCTCATTCGTCCGTGACCTCGAGACGATTTCCGAGGAGCGTAGGTCATAACTTTTGTTTGGGCTGCCTAATTAATTCCGCGTGGACCAGTTTGCACTCTCCGTCGTGACGCCGCTGCGACGGGACCCGACGGGGCCTTATGCAAACGCGACATTTTACGCCTCGCGTGCATGACAGTTTCGGGTCGAGCGAAGCACACAAATCATAACTGCTGCAACAATAGGGACGTGCTTTTATTCTCGCTACATCGAAACGCCTCTAAATCTTTTTTATTTTTATTTTCTTATTTTTTCAGGAGCCAATGGCTACACTTCTGTGAGTGAAAAATTATTTTTAGCAATGTGTCATTGCAGGCGTCAGCGTCAAGCGTTGTTGAAACCCGTAAACGGAACTACGTACGTAAACAGCAACGCAGGAAGTTATGTAAATACACGTGTATAGGAAGTACGTGTGTTTAAATAGGGGTCATAGCACTCTCCTAAAGGATTACTTGCAGGAATGTTTCGAATGAGTCAGAGAGAAAAGGAATTCGAATACATGGTAATATTATAATCGGTTCAAACAATAAGGCTTGTTTACCGTGACAGATGAATAAGCAGCACACAAGCTTATATTTTAAGCTTTATTTTCCAACCCTACAAAGTATTCAGTTACCATTAGTCCTGCAGATCTTAAGTATATGTTTGAATAAACCTTTTATTATATTGTGGCATTTAGATATCAGTAAAATTTAGCAGACTACACATGACCTACGGCCATTATGCATGCAATTCGTTCATTCCTTTCGCTTTCTTATGACATTCAAGATAATGTGTCACGAATGTTTGAGGCATTCGTTAGGGAATCACGAAACAATGGGACATGAGCCAGAGGAGACAATGTGGCCGTGGTGACAAATCCCAAGAGACACGACTTTACTTCACATTACAATACGTACTCGTGGTTTGAAATACAACCCACATGTGACACACATCCATTTGTTACAAATGAATCATCCGTCAGGCTGCAACACCCCAACTGCGTACTACAAAGCTGCACAAACATGTGAAAAAATATACAAGGGTTTATGCGAATAAGTCTTGCGGCCAAATTGATAAATTTGGCTATATAATTTTATAACAAATAAGTTTTCATTAAGTTCGCAAATATGATACTAACGGGTACGCAAGGGCGTGGACGAAACCTAACGCCTTGTCCCACTGTCCCGACCTGGCGTTCAGTGCCAAGAAGAGGTATGTCAACAGCCCTGTGCGCGTGAAAATATCGTCTGTGAAATGTCCGCCACCACGTAAGAGAGCGTTGACACGGTGAGCTTCCCGCCTCGCCTCCCACCAATACACCGCCTTCGCCCCCTTCGCCTGCTTCTTCACCATCGCCTCCGCCTCCTCCTTATCCTCCGCCCTTCCTTCGCCATCGCCGCCTCCTTCGCCTTCAGCTACTCCTCCTTCGCCCCCTCCTTCGCCTCCGCCCTTCCTTCACCATCGCCTCCTCCTTCGCCTCCGCCTCCTCCTCCTCCTTCATCGCCTCCTCCTCCTCCTTCATCGCCTCCTCCTTCGCCTCCGCCCTTCCTTCACCATCGCCTCCTCCTTCGTCTTCACCTCCTCCTCCTCCTCCTCCTTCACCATCGCCTCCTCCTTCGTCTTCGGCCCCATCCTCCCCTTGCCTCGCCGCGCGCGCTCTCCGCTCCGCGACAGCTAAGAAATTGGAGTAGGTCGCCTGCATTCCACCATTTGCAACCCTTTGGTGTTGTTATTACATCGTTTATCTACAACGATGTACTAATTTTTTATTTTTCTAATCTAATTCAGTCAAGCGCAGAAAACCAATCACACACACAAACGCGCACACAAACATACATACTACATACATACAGTTCTTGATTTATAAAATGTTTGGTCCTGGAACGCACCCCAAATTAATTATTAATTTAATAGAAATATTTGTATACTTATAATATAATTTAATAATTATTCCCGAGGTACTGGAAAGCCGTTCCGTCGCGTTCCGTCAGAGATCAAAATCAGGGCACATCATACATACACACACATTTACGTAGCTCAGTCGAATTCAGCCGTTGTCAGGAGGAAAATCTTCGCGGCCGGCGGGTTTGATGGTTTTCGACGGTTTCTTCGATCAAGACTAGGAAAATACTCGAGTAGTACATTAACAAACGGGCAATGGACATAGCGCGACCTTTCCTACATCTTCTTTGCCCTATCCTTACACACACACACACACACACACACACACACACATCTACATGCATTATTCTACCTGTCGGGAGCTTCGCGCTTGTCCCGGCAGGGACGCCGGATCTCACCATTCAGCGAGTGAAGAACACTGCTGGATCCCGTGATAAAACGTCCATTGTACTTACAAGACCAATGACCAAAGCAGTAGACGTGTCTGCAAAGTAATCAATCTCTGGAGTCCTATTGATAGTGTGGCATCGTTGTAGATCGCCACAAGATCTCCTGTGTTTATTTACCTTCAATATTTAGGTAAACCTCTACAGGAAAATCCTCGTGACGTTTACAAGAAGAGGAGAGTGTTCTAATCTTTTGAAGAAACTACATTGCATTGAAAAGAGAAAATTCAATTTTATAATTTCATGACACTGAATTTCATTTGTGGTTTATCGCTAAAGATAATCATATTACCACAATAGTTATTACGAAGCGAGTATTAACCACTTGCGAAACTGTTTCAATTGGGCCTCTTCCCCAGCAATGTTTCTCGAGAGAGAGAGAGAGACAGAGAGGTGGGATGCTCGGGCCAGAGCGAATAACCGTCGCGCGCGCCGCTTGGGGCGCTGCTGGCGCGTGGGTGGAAGAGAGGGGCCGTCGCGTGAAAGAGAGCTGTTTGTGTTGCTTTCGCCCGCGCCGCAGAAGCTCCGTGTCAACAACCACTCGCCCGCCCCGCCCCCGCCCCGCCGCCCGACAGAGGCGTCGCACGCGCCTCCGGACGGGCAGATTGAGCGATCTCGACGGGCGCTGGGAGGGCGCCAACGTAAACGCGGCCACCGCAAACGTTGCAGCCGCCACCGCCCTCTCAATGCTGCCGTGCGGTCTCACGCCCGAAAAAAGTCTAACATCTCAAGCTTTGAAACTGATGTCACTGCAGCGCCGCTGACCGGGAGGTCCTAGGTTCGAGTCCTGACGGCGGCAGGATTTTCGACACTAGCTTTTTAGCTAGGTCGAATTCAGTCGCTGTTTGGAGGAGAATTCTAGAGGACGGCTGCTCTGATCGGTACTTTTCCGTGGTTTCTTCGATCAAGGCCAGGTGAATGCCGGAGCAGTACCCTACCAAACGGGCCACGGACCGCGCGCGATCTGTCCTTCCTCTTCCTTGTCCTATCCTCTCCTCTTACACTAACATGCACCACACTATCACATATTCCGGGAGACCAGTCGGGAGTTTAGAGTTTGTCCCGGCTGGGGCGGTGCCCCGCTGGTGGGAGAGTCCTGGTTAGGGGGAAACCCCACTAGCCGACGGTAGGTCGGCGCCGGATGTCGCCATCCAGTGGAGGAAGATCACCGCCATCTCCGGAGAAAAAACATACACTACACTAACGGGTCTAATGACCAAAGCAGTTGACGTGCCCAGAAACACGAATCAATCAATCAATCGATCAAGCTTTGACCACTGTCGCTTTTTCTCTTATCACACTCTTGAATAATATTAATCTTCATGAATTCCTCGGCACCAACGCCGTAGGTGTGCGCAGCCAAAACAAGAGGGGGGAGTTTTTCTCGGCCCCCTTTTCCATTAAACTTTATTATTTCCTTATGACTGTACTTTACTAGAAAACAATTAAAACATACAAGGAGATAGAAATTATAGATTGAGTTTTACAATTAATAAATACAACTGAATTTATGCTGAACCATTTAAGAAGTTACCAGATGGTTTGCAGGACACCTTACATAATTTTTAGGGTGACCAAGGCTCCACTGTGCGCAAGCCTATGACCCGCCATTGATCTCCTCTTTCATCTTAATTATCACCACGACAGCCACCTCTATCTACACCAGATGTATTAACATATCTATCACCACTTCACCCATTACGCCATCACCACAACGAGAATCACCATCATTCGCACCCGCTAACACTTTTTCATCCCTCATTAATTATGTCTCAATCACCGCCATCGCCCCTCACCACCTCCTTGACCTCTGTCGCCCAAATCGCCACCATCTCAACATTCTGTTCCTCCATCTCTCCAATCGCTAGAGCCAATTGCCGTATATCAACACATCAAAAAAAGATCCTCGGGCAATATCATCCGGAACAAAGATATATCTCGTGTGACTCAGATATATGTCTTCATTATTATCTCGTTGTTCAGATCAGATATGTATTTCAATTTCCATTAACAGAACTATAATCAGGGGTTTCCAAGCGAAGTAGAAATGGTTGAGAGATTAAAATGTTTGGAAAATGAAATATTGATTAATCAGTACGTACATCATCGATCCTCCCACCTTCCCTGAAACCTACTTCCGATGAAGAGCATTCTATGTTCACCGAATGCGGCTTACCTCAACTAAAATGAAGTATTAAATATTTCTTTCTTCAACAAATCGACTGACATTCATTGAAACGATACAATTTATTCGTATACGGTTTCCTCTAGAGGTACATCTACAATTCACGTGGAGTCCAGTAACCAGTGATGCGTACTCTTGACAACTAAGCACACAATTCACAACGACTAATCACAGTCCACAAGTTAAAAATTTCATTCTTTACAGTACCTCCGTAAAATCTTGGTCATCCTCAAACTCAACAGAATCAGGAAAAAACAATCGAGTTTCCATTGTTTCTCTCACCTCTATCAGCCATGGTACGTTTTGTTAACATGAAAGCACTTTTTAAATATCTAATAAACATGAAATACTTATTTCTATACTAGCTCTACATTCATTATACTAACACAAAAATAGCTGAATGTCTACGGTACAGTGAAGGAAAGGTAGCTAGGTCGAATTCAGTCGCTGTCTGGAGGAGAATTCTAGCGGCCGGTTGCTCTGATTCGTAGTTTTCCGTGGTTTCTTCGATCAACACCAGGCGAATGCCGGAGCAGTACCCTAACAAACGGGCCACGGACCGCGCGCGATATTTCCTTCCTCATGATTGTCCCATCCTCACCTCACACGTACACTTACATTTACATGCACTACACTACCACACATGTCGCAAGATCATTCGGGAGCTTGTGCCGGTTGGGGCGGCGCCCCGCTGGTGGGAGATGCCTGGTTGGAGAAACCTAGCGAGACGACGTAAAGGTTGGCACCGGATCTCACCACCCGTCGGAGGAAGATCACATTCACCGCCCGAGATAACAGCATGCACTACATTTGCGGGACTAATGACCTCAGCCGTTGACGTGCCCGGAATCACTAATCAATCAATCAATCCAGGAAAGGAGCATCTGCCTGAGCCCTGGCTCCACCGCAAGCTCTCTCCACACTCACTTTACTCACCTCAGCTCTCCCGGCCCCGATACTCCTCGTGCTGTCTCAGTAACCTCCTTAAGTGCTTATTTTTAACCCGAAATGTTATGACTTGCAGAACATACAAGTAGGAAGGGATAATATACTCATAGAGTGGGATAAACCCAACAGGAAATTCGCGATTCTTCTAATCGTCTCTCGGGCACGTTAGTGGGATGTCGCTCAGAATGCGTCTGATCGGCATCCCATTAACAACATACCAGACACGTGGTCACGAAATAAATCATATTTTCATTCATTGTTTCATTTGTCGTGAAAATTCTACTGGCTACCGGGCTCCCTAAAGTGTACATTTTCACATTCCCCGGCTGTTCTTTATTGGTTTTGGTGTGTTTTCAATTTCTTTCTAGTGAATGTTCTATTCACGTACACGGAGAGTCAAACCGCTACTATGTCGTTTAGATGGGCATTCGACTTCCATTCCTCCTGAAACGGATAGTAGGCGAATCCACCTCCCATTTTTCTATGAACTGCTCTTCCACTTCTCGCCGCCATGGTGCGATTACCTTCTGTTATCTATTCTGTAAATTTTGCTTTCGCATTGTCGCACTTCTCGTTCTTTTTCAAGCATTTGAAGGCACGTGTTCAATTGTTGATGAGATCGATTAGTGAAGCGATGTTTGTTCTTGTTATATTTATTTTTATTAATTATATTATATTTATTGTTATTAATAATACGATATTTATTGTTATTAATAATATTATATTATATTACATTAAGTTTCGCAGTTGAACAGTTCTACGTTAGCTGGATAATGAATTAGCATATACGAGTACTTCCTAATTATAGTGTAATTACAGAATATGTTGCATTATTTTTCTAAGATCGTTGAAGATATTTTTTCTAGGACTTTTTGTTAGCGTACACCTCTCGAACGAACAAATGGTTATTCTCCATTGCTATCCGTCCGTTGAAGAGACATGTTACCGATATTGTAATATTTAAATTATTTTGCAGTTATTTGTTTCTTATTAAATGCTTAAACATGTACTAGTGATGGCATATTTCGTTCACACATTTTCTGTCAATTGCGTAGCTATCTAAGTCTCTAAATAGGTGAAGAATATAAAAGTTAAAAGGCCGAAAGTGAAAAGTTTCTGTGATGTTCCACCGTCGTAATAGCGATATTTCATTTACTCATAGAATTTGCATCTTCCGTTTTCTCTTGAATCTTCCGTTTCAAGAACGCTGAAGGAACATTTGATTTTTCTAGTCTACTTCGTCGCCAGGAAGGAAATAAAAAACAAAGAATTTTAGGTAGGTAGGTATTCATCCTTTCTTGTAAATACCTTCCGTGGTTTTGTTTGTTTGTTCGTTTTTTTCGTGTTTCCGGGCGTGTCAACGGCTTTGGTCATTAGTCCCGTTAGTGTAGTGCATGTTTTTTCCTCGGGAGATGGCGGTGATCTTCCCCCGCTGGATGGCGAGATCCGACGCCGACTTACCGTCGGCTAGTGGGGTGTCCCCCTAACCAGGACTCTCTAAGCTCCCGACCGGTCTCCCGGAATATGTGGTAGTGTAGTGCATATTAGTGTAAGTGTGTGTGTAAGGGGAGAGAATAGGACAAGGAAGAGGAAGGACACATCGCGCGCGGTCCGTGGCCCGTTTGTTAGGGTACTGCTCCGGCATTCACCTGGTGTTGATCGGAGAAACCACGGAAAACTACCGATCAGAGCAGCCGGCCGCTAGAATTCTCCTCCAGACAGCGACTGAATTCGACCTAGCTGAAAAGCTAGTGTCGAAAATCCTGCCGCCGTCAGGACTCGAACCTAGGACCTCCCGGTTAGAGGCGCTGCAGTGACATCAGTTGATGCACTGAACTACCGCTACCGGTGCCTTCTGTGGTGTAACCCCTTCTTTTCACGTCAGGCTGAGCACACAGTACATTTGTCATTATCACGAATATGGTGTTACAACTGCCGCGAACAAAGTAGCTACGAGTAATTTCGTTTCTGTCACCGCCGTTGCGCCAGCGCCCGGGCCAATTCAACGGCAGATGCCGCCCACTCGCCTCGGCACTCACCCAGACGCCGCGACGCCTCGGACTGTCTGGCAGAAGCGACAAACCCCCTCGGCTCGTGACAGCTCTATCGGGAGGTCCCAAGATACAGAGGACGTGGCAGCTTGAATTGGGGTATTCTGAGAAACTCTTAGCGTAATTTCTGACATCATACCTATATTCAGCACGAGGTTCGTTGGCGGTGGAAAAAGAAAGAAGCTGGTGCGTCTGCTTTAATGAAACCTTTTTAAGTCGGAAGAGTTTTACATCACTCGTTGGCATGTAGAGCGAGCAATTCAAAATTGGAGGCGCCAGTTTCTTCGGTGACAATTGGGCACATGAGAAACATATTTTGGAGTTTTCAAATTGAGAAAGAACGACAAAATGTAAAGTGAATATGCAGAGAAAATATTAATTAAACTGTAAAGGCGACTATCCATAACAGTGAATTAAAGTCTTCACTTACATAACTCTTATTAGCTTCTCTTCGTCTTCCATTTGGCTTCTTCACTGAGACAAAATTGTCAAATGATGATAAATCTTTAATTCCTGCGGTATTTACATTAAAATCTCAAAACAAGTATTTCAATTAAAATCTCGACATCAAATTTTGCAGCATCACATAAATGTCTCTATACAGCTTATATGAGAAAATAAAAAAGTATATTGTTTTATTAAAATTCTTAATCCACCGCCCAAGAGACTAGCCATGTTTGCTTCTTCCAGCCACTAGTTATTCTTAAAGTTCTCCTGCTTGCAACCCACGTTGCACTCCAGCTGTGTGTAACCTCCTAGCGGAGAGAAACAATCCCCCAGCAACCGCACAGCTCTCTGCGCTGCACCAGATGCTCGCAGTGCCCCCTGGCGGGCACGCGCCCAACACACACCCCGGCGGCAACTCAGCACATGCGGACGCGAGTGACTCACTGCACACGTACCTGCTCTACTTTCCTAGCCCAATTCAAGGCAGATTTAGAACCATTACTAACACTTAGAGGCTTCCTAGAATGCGCGCTTGCGCAATCCACTTGCGGACGAAGCGCCCGAGGTGAGCGGGAGGTG
This sequence comes from Teleogryllus oceanicus, assembly GCA_964035755.1. NCBI lineage: Eukaryota > Metazoa > Arthropoda > Insecta > Orthoptera > Gryllidae > Teleogryllus > Teleogryllus oceanicus. The sequence goes on from CAXIVR010000007.1 coordinate 63,866,403, forward strand.
CGAGACAAATCGATTTGTTTTTCTGGGGGGAGATGTGTTTGTCGTCTGGCGAATGTTACGCAACGCCTTCTTTCAAAGGGAGGAGATGAACTATAGAAAACACTGAATGGGATGCCAGGAAACAGAACCTGGTATTCGAATGTCGGTTAACTGCTGAAACAAATCTTTCCCGTCCTAGTGTATATAGTACGCTGAGCCACAATAAATATATTCCATTTGAAGTATGCAGTTTGTGTGAAATGTGCCCCAAACACGTCACCGCGTACACGCAACCGGTAAGCCGGAATCTTGGCGAGGCGATCGGCCCACATCGCGAGCAATTATTCAGAAACGAAGTAACAGAATGTTCCGTACGAAAGCGTCCACGGGCAGGCACAAAGAAGAGTCGAAAGAAAGACGGACACTTCGGAGGCGGGGGTTGGCGGGCGACGCGCAGGGGAAGGAGGAGGAGGCCGCTGAAGCGAAGGCGAAGGTGGGGGAGGCGATGGGGCAGGGACGGAACGAGGGTGGAGACGGGGCAGGGAGTCGGGAGCGATGGGTGAAGGCGGGGGCGTGGCTGAGGGCGATGGACGTGGGGTGGAGGAGACGGGGCGGGGGCGGAGGTAGAGACGGAGACGGCGCGAGACTGACCTCGCACTAATTGGGCTTCGCGATCAAACAGCCGCGCATCGGCCGTCTCGGTGACGTCACGCCAATTAGCGACTGTTCTCACGGCCCGCGCCGCCCGCCGCGCCCGTCTGCCCGCCCCCTTCCCCCGACACCGCCCCCACGTCCGCCCCCGCCTCCGTCCCCGCCACTCCAGGCCACACGCGCCGGGATGCGGTCAAGATGCACTCCGCCTGCGCCATCTCCGCTGCAATAGGCCACAGCAGGGGTGTCAAACGTCTTTCAGCCATTTATTTTACAAATAAAGCTCAAGCAGCGCACACCACAAAATAATCACATTGTTAGCATTCCGACTTCATAATTTATACACATTTGTTTTAAGAAATGTTATCTTGTGTGAGACTTATGATCTTTCAGCTCATTCTACCTGGTTCCACTTACTGTGACGATAGGCATAATGTGACCGTAAAAGTTTTTTTTTATTATAACACTACATAATATATTATAATACATCAATGTTCTCTGCATGGTTGCAAAAAGGTTTGAATTGCAATAATGAAAAACAATTACGATAAATATGTAACATGGTTATATACTGCAAAATCAAGCAAAAACTAACATTCACAGTGTTGGCATTAAATTATATTTGTATTATTCGATTATTGACTATTTCAATGGAAATTAAATATTTTAGGACATAGGTTTACTGCCGGGTCTCCTTTGCCTTTCACGTGTGTTTGGTTTTGGAAATTCTCGCGCTCTGCTGACTCTGGATTCAAATAGGGTTGCCAGATGTTCAGTATTTGAGTGAACTGTTCACTATTTCCATTTCTGCTTCACTAATTAAAAATGAAAATCGTTAACATATAAAAATGTCTTATGGAATGACGAAAAGAAACAAAATCTTGTAAGAGTGAACAAGTGCTAGGAGAGCTTTTAGTGTTCACTATGGCAAGTTTTTGATCTCCATTAGAGCTGACTTTACTCTGAAGTCAATCCTGGCTATTACGCAGGTCCATGCAGTTGTAGTCTTAGTTTGGTAATACGTATGTCTTTGTTCAAATGCGCAGCACTGCGAATATAAGCTAAAAGTATGTTTCATACATGCCTTTTATGCATATACTACTTTAACGAACTCCTGATGAGTGCTAGCTCTAAAGCACACAGAGAATTTTATTTCAAGATTTGAACTAATGTATACAAGATTAATTCCATTTTATGCAAAAGCAAAGCTCGACTTCACACTTGGCTGTGTTTTAAATGATAAAAAGAATACATGGTTATTATTCAAAGGTCCACCTTCTCCGCGGTTCAATATTTTCTGAACAAATTTCTGGTAACCCTATATCGAAATAACCTACGAGTATGTATGAAATAATTGATGTGTATGATTTAATTGGCTCGCGTTGCATTCACACTTAACCTGGAGAAGGTTGTGAAAATCCTTATGAAAAACACAAATGTTCATAGTAATATTGTGAAGTATTGGCCAATACACCGATTTTCTCACAAATTATTGTAATGTGAATAACTTGCTATTTCACATTTACTAATTTACTTTGATTAAATTTAAAATTAAATCTTTGTAGCATCGGAATATGCCCTATTTTATTACATTTTCTGTCGAACTACATAATCCTAAAGAATCCTCTGGTGATTGAAAAAGACAGGACACTACACACATTTGGTCGTATATAAACAAGCAAATTTATATAATGCTAGTTATAAATCGCGAAGAAACAACGCTAAGTCAGAATCTAATATGATGTCACAATGATGAACAACGTTGAAGAGAGTCCAAAGTATTTTTCATCTCTTTATCTCTTTTTATGTAATGAATTAGCGTTGAGGAAAGGTACAGTCTTTCGTCTTCGGTATTAGTCAATGTTTTTGGCATATTATCAAAAGCAATAAAATAAATGAATGAAAGTTAAATTTTTAAAAAATTTTGCAGACACTCATTTATTAAATAATAGCTTAAACTATTAACACACATGTATGAATTCAATGAACTTCATGACCGAGACACGCAATGGTAACAGGCAATCTGAAAGATCCCTAAATCCACACAACGAAAAAAAACGAACTCATTTTTCAGCGTCAGAAAGCAGCAATCTCCTACACCATCAGGTTGTGGAACGTCACGATGTAACTCAAAACGGGGACTCGCTGGGCAGTGCAGATAACGATGCCGCAGATGTTCGCCTCTTCGCTTTCGACATGCGCGAAGATCGACGGCGGGCGATTAATCTTTCCGCGCTGACAAGAAAACGTATCGGATGTGCCCCACTCGCGCTAAATTATCACCAAGACCAATTTGTTCGTCGGAAAATAGTTTCGGGAAGAGCAGAGCTTCCTACGCGATTAATCTGCATGATTTTTCGACTCTCTTCCTCCGTCACGGTTCGTCGCAGGCAGAAACAGGACGATAAATCTCCCATGTTATGTATCTGCTCAGAAAGTAGAACTCAGAAATTGCAACAAGATGCATAGCATGCAAGCACATGAACACGTTTTGTGTAAGCCCCTGTCATTCAGAAACAATATTTGTAACATTAATGACTGTTCTGTTAGTCGATCACTTCTGATGCAAGTTTATAAATCTATTATTTATACAAATATTAAACAAGTATCAGTCTTATTTTGTACAATTTTCATTACCAATAAACAACATAAAAGTATTCATGACAAATCATTCATTTGGCACATTCTGATGAATCGAAGCTCGCATGTCTATTAAATCATTATCTATATGTTTATTAATTTATTGGTCTTTTTTAAAATGTGCGTGACTTTACAAACTTTAAATACTTTAGTTTATTCCTTCCTAACTTAATATGACTTTTGTTACAATGAATAACGAATGATTCGTGTATTTTTAATGAAATCACATAACAATGGAACAAGAAACTGCGCGGCACAGATGACAAATCCAATGAGTCGCCTCCACCCGCCTTATAGATTCTTTTTTTAAATTTTATTTCTTCTTGCTCGGCATTTCTGCCTTTGAAGAGTGTTGATACAAGGTTTTACATAACTTCCGCCTTATAGATGTGTTCGCTCTTTCAAATGTCCCCGTTCTATTATTTTTCTACTAACCATTTTTATTTAAAACATAAAATATCGGTCGCCAGCAACAATACCAAAAAATGAAAAACAGCATAAGCTCGAAAAGTCAATTTCATTATTCTCGAACAGAAACGTTTCCTCGTTTTATCGATTACTTTTGGGAATGTAGATATTCGAATAATCGTTTACCATTTTATGGCGTCAGTAAGTCGATTCCTCCACGTAACATAGTAGGTATAGTAGCCTTTGCAAATAGTTTTTATTGCACAGGAGCAAATATTTTCTTATCAGTTCTTCCCCAAAAGTCGCGTTGCTACCTGTATTCGTATTGAACTTAATATAAATTAGAACGCACATCTCGGAGCTCAAGAAACAATGCTCATATTGCACTTCTCCTCCTAATACGTCAGAGTTTTTAACTGATTTTGACATGTAACTGATCGATACATAAATAAATGAGTAAATGAATAAGTAAATAAGTAAATATATAAGTAAGTGAATAAATAAGTAAATAAGTAAATAAATAAGTAAATAAATAAGTAAATAAATAAGTAAATAAATAAGTAAATAAATAAATAAGTAAATAAGTAAGTAAATAAGTAAATAAATTAGTAAAAAAATAAACTTTTTTGGCTATTATTCGGCGCAAATCTTCACGAGACCTGTGCGTCCGCCAGTTCGTGTGAGAAGAAACTGCTCCGCGATTAACCCGCTCGATTCTCCGCCGCCCCCTCAGTCGCCGTCCGTTCCTTGGCGGCTCGCGGCGAGAAGAAGCAGGCCGATAAATCTCCCATAGGCGCGATGTATCCGCTCGGGAAGTGGATCGCTGCTCGTCCGCCTGGCGGCGCCTGCGCTATTTCCCCGCGGTGGCTCCGCGTGCTACGAGCGCTCGTTACGGCCAGCGCCAGTCGTTACGGAGGTCGCCATGACGAGGCGCCAATAACGACGCGGCGCTTGCTCGCCGTTTACGTTGGCCGCTTAACGATGCGCCAGCCCGCGCAGGTTATGGGGAGGAGCGGGGGGGGGAGATGGGAAGCAGCGGGGGAGTCTAGTAACAGACCCTCGACGCTTCGATGTCAACGACGCTTGGTACCCCGAGCATTGTTGAATCCGGGGTAGGATCAAAAGTTGTACACACTCTAGTACTCTAATTTGGATATGCCAACATCTAATTAAACCAAAATTAATTAGGTCTGGATGTATTGCACTATTCTCATTATTCGTGGAATAGAAATTAGTCACTCATGAGACCTATATCTTCAAAAATATACTAATAGAAGTTATGCACGAGGTTATGCATACTAATAGAATCGAGTTATGCACGAGGGAAAGGTCAGTTCCAGTGTAACATGTGTTATTGTGTTGTACTTTTGTATTCTGGTGTTTTATTTCAACCATAATCTGCGAAATTCTAAATTATTCGTCTTAAATTTCTTTGATGCAATACTGGGAGATCGCATTCGCTCGGGGATCTGTCTCAATGACTCCTAAATTGTACCATCGTGATCTCGTCATCATTCCTTGGATTATCAAACATATAATTACTAAAGTAAAAAAAACAGCAATGATTTACTTAAACACTGATAGTTCATGACTGACAGTCGCATTGCTAATACATTGGTTATTGTTTATTTATTTAGTTAGTTAGTTAGTTATTATTATTATTATTATTATTATTATTATTTATTATTGCGTCAATAATCATTCAGAATTGATAGTCATATTGTTACTGATGAATTGTTGGTAACGCAACAGAGAGTATGGCTATTATTTGTAGAGAATAACTGGTATGTACGAATGTATGCCGTTTTATTTATTTTTTTACTCCTACGACGTTAACTAAGGTTGGCAGCAAAGTTTATGATATCTCGTTGCGAACAACATCGGGAAACGTTTACATTAGGTACCCCAGTTTGGCATGTATGTTCCTGCTTCGTGGTTTCCGAAGAGCATGTAGACAATAAACCAGAAGGACCGCCTTCGTATCCCGACCACGTCATCAGCAGCGACATTCCACGCCTCTGTTCCCTTCTCTTCCATCTCTTCTCTTGGCCGCCGTTTCCTGCTCGAACTCGCGCCGCCCCCGCGCGCTGGGCCGGACGACGCGGCCGCTGGCAGCCGAGGTCACTTCCTGCCGCCCCGGCCCCCGCCCCCGGCCCCGCCCCCGCTCCCGCCTCCGCGCGCGGAAGCAGCGCGAGCCAGCTCGACGGCGCGGCGGTGTCGCAGGATGGCAGACGACCTTGCTCGCACTTCAAGCATGTCTTCGCGTCGGCGTGGATGACGGCGACAGCGGCGTGTACGATCGGAGGCATGCCCCGTAGTAGGAAGGCGGCCAGGCCCTAGACCGTCGTCGAAAAAGGAATTTTTCTGCAGTTGACTAGGAATGTTAATACTGTTAATAATGCTTCTTTGACGTTCTCTGCGTGAGCTGTTTATTGAAATGCGAGCGTAGAGGATTTTTTGAGAAATTTATTGGAATATTAGAGTATGTCTGGTAATATAAAAAACCTTTTTTAACTAATATCGTGTGGAGCTGATGGGAGGGAGGATAATCCAACGCTTGGCCTAAGAATAGGGATGGGTACGGGATAGCGAAGAGAGAATCGCGCGCTGTCTGTATCCCGTTGTTTCGCGCAGCATTACATAACTTTCCCTCTACTCCATAGCGAGAAATTAAAAGTAGTTGGCGGGCCCGTAGTCTGGAAATAGTCTCCAAATCGCAGGCGAGATGCTGCGTGTGCTTGGAGCGTGGCGCTGCCGGAGCCAACGAGGCCGCTTCGAATTCCTGGACGCCGATCGCTCTGCATGCGCCGCGTGCTGCCCCGCGAACACTGTCCTTCGCACAGGACACGTCCAGCCGCATCCCAAATCCTCCATGCGCCAGAATGAGATCATAAAGTTCTATCGTTGGGTGAATACTAAATATTGCTTTTAAATTTGCAAGGCTCACAGAGAATCCGATCGATTAGAAAACAACCATAGGTCTATGTACGTACTGTTTGCATAAAAACCATATGGAATTTGGGATATAGTGTCCATATCCAGACTGGGACAGATGAACAGACGGACAGTTGGATAAAGAAGAGGTGGGCAGATAGATGGGCGTACGGTTAGATGGACAAACGCACGATTCAGTATCTGCCCCCCCCCCAATACGCATTTCCAGCATTATTTCGAAATCAATTTGTTTGCAGCAATACTTACATTTTTCACCATAAGAAAAGTACCCTTACGTCATAATATTTCTCCCTAACATCACAACTATCCCATGAAACCGTCACAAACATTCAGTCATTGGATTCCTAGAAACCGAAGAGAACACACTGAACAGTATAGAGCGTTTAGAGAAGAGCCAACTGACTGGAGAAGACGGCATGGGGCGGCGGGAAATTCGAGCAGCCCACAAGGGCGATGAAGTCACGGGCGAAAGAAGCTCCCAAAGAAACGCACCCCACCCCGTGCGCCAATTCCCTGCCCTCGCATTCCGCGGACATCAAAGGCTGGCGAACGAAAGGTCCGGCGCCTTTGCCGCGCGGCATTTGCCACTCCGTTGCAGTCACCTTCCACGTCATCGCCGGCGTTGCGAAGTGCTCACAACCACGCGTTCCTTAATAATGCTTTTGCCGTTGCTGCCGTGTCGTTATTGGCTGTTTCTCTCACCGTTACAGTAATTGTTACTATCGCCGGCACCGTTTATGTTACTGTTACAATGGCCCTTGTTCCAGATGCCATTTTACCGGGAGCGGTGGCTCAGGGCATCAACTATTGTCACTGCAGTGCCTCTGACCGGGAGGTCCTAGGTTCGATTCCCGACAGCGGGAGGATTTTCGACACTAGCTTGTGAGCTAGGCCGAATTCAGTTGCTGTCTTATTCTTTAAGAATAAGACTAGATTCTAAAAGAATAACAGGAGAATTGTAGCGGCCGGCTCATCTGATCAGTAGTTTTCCGTGGTTTCTCCGATCAACACCTGGCGAATACCGGAGCAGAACCGTAACATACGGGCCATCGACCGCGCGCGATCTTTCCTTCCTCTTCCTTGTTCTATCATCTTCCCTTACACACACACACACACACACACACACTTACAGTAACATGCACTAGATTAGCACATATTCCGGGAGACCGGTCGGGAGCTTAGAGTTTGTCCCGGCTGGTGAGATGCCCCGCAAGTCGGCGGTAGGTCGGCGCCGGATCTCGCCAACCAGCGGTGAAGAATACCGCCATTTCCAGAAGGGAAAACATGCATTACACTTACGGGAATAAAAACCTGCGTAGTTGACGCGCCCGGAATCACTAACAACCAATCAATCCGACGTCATTTCCCTTGCTTTTACGTTATTTTTGCTGCCATTGCAGTTGAATGTACAGGTACTCTTTTCGTTGTTCTCACCACTGTAGACCTATTTCTGTTGCCAAACACTACTTGCATTGTCTTTTAATAATTGCTTTCGTAATTTTTAGATACTTAATGTTTTTATCGCAGATGTTGTCAACGATAAATATGATTATTATTAAAATAATATTAATAATTAATATAATTATCCCTCAAATGTGTACATGAATACTACACCGGTAGATGGATATGTGGGGTAATTTGTTACCCCAAAGTATAAAATCCAATAATAGAATATAAGGGTACTGAATATTTATTTTTAAAAAAAACAGCAATTTTTTTTATTTACATTGCAAGAGTTGATATTGCAAGAAAAACGTTTGTTTAATCCGTGTTCTGGGAAGATTGGTTTGTTGCATTTGGGCATTCATTTTGTTTGAACTATTCTTCTCTGATCTTGGACACACATTTCATTTCAATTTTTCAATTACTTTTGCTTTACTAGTACACTAGTTTACTTTTTTATCAGAACGTATAGTACAGATTTTTCAAGGTTGATTGCAAAATAAGTGATTTTTGGGGGTGGAGGGAGACGAACTTACATACTGTGAAGATTTTGAAAATTCACAGCGGTCTGGGGAGTCTTAGAAACGCATAATTACATTGCTTAGTTTCATGCTGAGGCGATTCAACGAACATTCTACATTCGAAACCTATATGAGATGTTGTATTTTGCCATGTAAATACATTAAAATGTGCGACACCGCCAAAGATAATGAAACATGTAAGAAATATGTAGTAATAGATAAAAAACGTAATTCTACCAAAATATCGCTTTACTTCATTCGTAATATCTTGCAAACACTAATAAAAATAATTGAATGTTGGTGCCGTGTCTCAGTAAAATATGTATTTACATGAAATGTCATTGCCTACTCATGAACAGTTCGCCCGTGGACAGAATGGTGACCCGATTCCTCACAATAAGAGGCCAAGTTATTTCCAGTATCGTCTGCAACCCCAATGCGATAGTCGTTACTTTTGAACATCATAGTCATTCCTAATTCAACATGAATTAGGCATCCTTATCGTCTCCGTCGCGGGTACGGTTCTTCGCTTTCAGGATTTCAGGACGCACTGCCCCGCACTCTTGCCCTTAATTGATTGATTTTTTCGTGTTTCCGGGCGCGTCAACTGCTTCGGTAATTAGTCCCGTTAGTGTAGTGCATGTTTTTTCTCTGGAGATGGCGGTGATTTTCCCCTCGCTGGTTGTCGAGATCCGGCACCGACCTATCGTCGGCTAGTGCGGTTACCCCCTAACCGGGACTCTCCCACCAGCGGGGCACCGCCCCAGTCGGGACAAGCTCTAAGCTCCCGACCGGTCTCCCGGAATATGTGATAGTGTGCATGTTAGTGTAAGTGAGTGTGTAAGGGGAGAGGATTGGACAAGGAAGAGGAAGGACAGATCGCGCGCGCGGTTCGTGGCCCGTTTGATAGGGTACTGCTCCGGCATTTACCTGGTGTTGATCGGAGAAACCACGGAAAACTACCGATGAGGGGAACCAGCCGCTAGAATTCTCCTCCACACAGCGACTGAATTCGACCTAGCTGAAAAGCTACTCTTGCCCTTGACGTTGCCATTCCGTAAGGAGTATGGACCGCCACCTCGCGCTGTCGTATACCGTTTTTTCCCCAATTCTACTGCACCATTTTTCACTTCCATTATTTGCTGCACCCGTCCCCACTGCCACTTTCAGCACTTCCACGCCCACCGTCGCTGCAGCCGCCAGACCTCAAGAGGCGAAGCCCCGCGCGATTATTTTTAGCAGCTGACCTCCGCCGCCTGTTCCGACGTCAGCGGTCTCACTCGCCGCCGCGCCGCTCGCGCCGCCTCGCGCCCTGCCCTCGCCACAACCGCCGCCACCGCCGCCACATCCTCAGGAAGAGTATGTTGCCGCGGCCGATGGCTGCTCCATCACATCTCTGCCGCGCCGGCTCAGGCTCCCCAGTATACTGCGATTTTTTCAAGTATGCTGCCGTGACATTTCATCAGCTGTTACGGTGCCATCCAATCGGTTTGGTTTGTTTTTTTTTTCTTGTTTCCGGGCGCGTCAACTGCTTTGGTCATTAGTCCCGTTAGTGTAGTGCATGTTTTTTCTCGGGAGATGGCGGTGATCTTCCCCCACTGGATGGCGAGATCCGGCGCCGACCTACCGTTGGCTAGTGGGGTTTCCCCCTAACCAGGACTCTCCCACCAGTGGGGCAACGCCCCAGCCGGGACAAGCTCTAAGCTCCCAACCGGTCTCCCGGAATATGTGGTAGTGTAGTGCATGTGAGTGTAAGTGTGTGTGTAAGGAGGAGAGGATAGGACAAGGAAGAGGAAGGACAGATCGCGCGCGGTCCGTGGCCCGTTTCGTAGGGTACTGCTCCGGCATCCGCCTGGCGTTGATCGGAGGAACCACGGAAAACTACCGATCAGAGCAGCCGGCCGCTAAAATTCTCCCCCAGGCAGCGACTGAATTCGACCTAGCTGAAACGGTAGGGTCGAAAATCCTGCTGCCGTCAGGACTCGAACCTAGGACCTCCCGGTCAGAGGCGCTGCAGTGGCATCAGTCGATGCACTGAGCTACCGCTCCCGGTGCCATCCAATCAAGGCCTACACACGTCACCACAGTGACGTCACTATGGTGGCGTTCAACCTTCCGATTGGATGACACCGTAACGGCTAATTTACTTCACAGGCAGCTATGAACAAATGGCAGTACAGGATAACGTACAGTGGATGAATGTGCTGCAACGTATATAGTGGCAATTACTGCTGTCAAATTACCGGATGAGTTTAGCTCACAGCTAAACCCCTAGCATTGCCGCTGTCTCTGAAGCGGAACTGGTCGGGTGATCCTAGGGTGCGAGTACCGATAGTGGCAGAGTTTTGACACTACCTGTCTAGCTAGGTCGAATCCAGCCGCTGTCTGCGGGAAACCTCTAGCGGGTGGCTGCTCTGATGGGTAGTTTTCCGTGGTTTCTCCCATCAATACCAGGCAAATGACGGACCAATACTCTGACAAAGGGGCCAAGGGCTGCGCACGCTTCCTTCTTCTTCCTTGCCCTATCGACTCCCCTTACGTACACACACACTTGTAGTTCACTACCACACTTTCCGGGATTTTCGAGCTTGTCCCTCTGGCGGTAATACATGGAGGGAGAATGCCCCATTAGCTGACTTACACCTGTATGTAGGCACCGAATATCACTATCCAGTGAGGGAGAAACATCGCAACCCCCCTCCTGGATAAAACATTCACTTCACTAACGGGATTAGTGAGCATAGCACTGTCGTATCCGGAAACAATTTCTAATCAATCTACCTTATGGCGACAGGCTACACCTAAAAATCAATTTTGTCCTCATTAGGGAGATTTCCTTGAAGTAGTGTTTTAATGTGTTGATAAAAATATTGTATTACAGGAACAAAAGAAAGCGTATGAGAACGGAATGAAAAAGGATTATACAAAAACCATATTTTTAGTTCCGATGATGACATTGTTTATGTATATTAACAACCAATCTCACAAGAAACCACTTCATTCAAACAACGCAAATACTGAAGATAAATCAACACGTTACGCAAAGTTTTCGATATTCTAGTTTGTTTCAACCAGTTGCCTACTTACATTTTATGAGACAAAAATGTTCACAGCATGGCACAGTGTAAGCGTATTCCGCTGCAAAAATTGCATGCGACCTTCGCACCCACCGGGAGGCTCATTCGTCATTCGGTAATGCGATCTCGCGCCACACAAGAGGGATGGTCTCATTTTGGACCCTCTCCAATGACATGATTCACATTTGGCGGTGTCACCACTACTTATCATGCATTTTAGGGTGAGGATGTCTCCGCCACTGCGACATATTTAAGGTCATCTTCCGTTTGGTACGATTACATCTTCTAAGTATCTAGTAATCATGTTAAGTGCATCTTCCGTTTGGACCGATGCATCGTACAAAAAGATGAGAAAGTAATGAAGGATTATTTGCATTAAATCCTCATAGAAGTACAGAAGGAACAGATGAGTAAGTGTTGTCTCATTTGCAGGAATCGACTTACTGTTTTCTTAATTGAAGAAATTAAATTCTGAAACTTCATAATATTTATTTTTCTCAAAAAGATATGATTTCACTTTTTTTATCATTTTCCAAAAAATAAATAATCAGGCCACAACGTTACATTCAAATTAGTACTAAACATGAATATATGATCTGGAAATATTGGTAACTCACCACATATTCCAAATTTCGTTCGTTCCACGTTTATTGTAGCTACTATTTAAAAGCGACATTTGTATTATGTAAATGTAGATCCATTAAATTTGAGCGCCGTCTTGAAGTACGATGTTGAATTCGCAGCGAATTCTGTCATTATGTTCTGAGCTGCGTCATGAAATTAAATAATTTGAAGAGGTTGTAAAGGTGGATTATGGTCGTTTTGAAAATGCTACCTTCATGGCAAAGATACGTGTGTGTCTAATTCAAATGAAAAACGATTGAGATATCAGAGAGGTCGACTTCGTTGACAAAGGACCATAACATACGCGAATAGAGGAAAATGAGTAAATGAGATAAAGAATTTGCATTCCTGCCATACTGCGTAGCAAAACAATCGTAATTCTTGATATTCATGAAATGATCAAAATGCAACGGGGATGCAACATCGCAATATAATTTCAAACGTACGGATGTAAACAGCCTTTGGCTTACATTCAACCCACGGAATGCTTTGTTCTTAGACGCTAATAAAAAAACCCACAAACAGTTCCTAGAATTTTGGGTGTGTCTAACATACGAAGTTTCGAATATACGGTTCTCTGTTCCTGTGATTCGAAGAACCTGAGTGAACAATGATAACATACGTTCGGGTTCAATTCCATGAATGAAACGATATTCTAAATAAATGGAGCAATTCGTATATTTTAATGCTTTCATTTTCGCGAAATGTGTTTACATTCCACAAATCTATAACGCACCAGAGACAAAATTAAACGATCACTAGTATCATGAAGACTAGTGACTTACAGGAGCAAAAATGCTGCTGAAAATCTCACAAAAAGGATTTCCGAAATATAGCACGTACAATGCTCAAGAATAACAAATAAAATACTTTCTTATAATGCTGCAATATTTGTTTTTAAACTAAAAGACACTATCTAATTACACGAGTTCTTTACATACCAAGAATATAAAAAGAAGTAGAAGTTCGAAAACGCAGCTTGTGATTAGCAAATACTTAATGGCAGGCGGCATCTTCCTTGGAATCTTGCAGTCGATTGACATCAATTGTATCGTAAACATTGACGCACTGAGTATGGTAATAGAGTCGGTTCGCGCAGTAGGTTGATGGGCGGATTAACACCATCAAATATTTGCATTTTTCAGTCAAAATCGAAATTGTTTCGTTGCTTTCGTATTTTTCGGGAGGAGTTGTGTATCAAACGAAACCTTCTTACATGGCTACACTTACACACTTCTTAGATGGCTGCAAGCAGCATCGAGTTCTTTCAATTTCTGCACGCATTGAAAATTAGAAAATTTAGAAGATATTATTAAGGAATGAGTACATCGGCGAGAAAATAACAAAATTATGTCGAATTGAAAAATCTGTGACATTCTTCAGACGATTTTAGCTAACTGAAACAATTCTATGTAAATTCATCAAATTTAATGCATCGAATCACTCTGCGAGTACAAACTTCATTCACAATACGAAATGAAAGAGAGCAACCAAAATGAAGGAGAGAACACTTAATTTTGAAAAAACAACAACAGTGTTTTTGAAGTGTTCAGAATTTTCAGATCTTTAAAAACCTGAAAGTTTCTTTAAATTCCATTCTTAAAAGCACGTTAGAAATCTCTGGAGGAAGAGTTGTATTTGCTCTTGCAAATCACGCAAAGCAAAGTTCCATGCACTGTAAATTAAACTTACGGTTTCTAACGTCATTTCCGCAACTCCGATATACTGTAATTAGGAGATGCAGCGCTTTGATTGTATTCCTAGCATATCTCTGCCCTAAAGAAACTAATATTTGAATTGACAATGTTTTAATTACGAAGTGTAACTTTCGAAATTCAGACCTCCAGAATAGCTATCACGTTAAAACTTTTCCATTTTTTTCGTGTACTGATAATGTGAGTCATTGAAAAGTAAATATTCTGAAAATCTCGTATTCCGTGTAATTTCCCACAGAGATTCTTCTAAGCAATATTTCAGAAATCTCCTGTCGCAAATTCAGTAGTTCGTTTTTTTATTTTCTTCACATTCAAATTCGAAACATCTAGAACACTTAATTTACAAAACACAACAACAGTGTTTTTGAATTTGTTCGGATGAATGAGTATTTAGTGTTGCAAGACACGCCAAATTTGGCCATTTCTTCCGCGAGTGTAGTGCATGTAATAGTCAGGAAGTGTCGATGTTCCTTCCCAGTTTTAACGTGCGATCCGGCGCAACTCTACACGCGAGTTTACAAGATTGGTATTTCCCCCTTTGGTATCTCCCCCACCGGGGTTTTGCCCCCGACTGGTCTCCCGAGGTGTGTGATAGTGGAGTGCTTTTAATGTAAGGGCAAAGGATAGGATAAGGAAGAGTAAATATCGCGCATTGTCCGTGGCCCGTTTTTTACAGTACTGATCCGGCATTCGCCTGATGTTAATCAGAAAAAATCACGGAAAACTACAGAAAAGAGTAGCCAGTCACTAGCACTCTCCTCTAGACAACGAACGTCTGAATTCCACGTAGCTAGTGTCGAAAATCCGCCTCTGTCGTTGCAGCGACAATAGCTAATCCTGAGCGATTTCATCCGGTTGACTTCATTGGGTACCGTGTTATTTAAGGTAATCATTTCCTAACATCCAGAAGGAAAAGAAGTTTCGTATATTCTGCGCGCACAGAGTGTACCTGAGCTCGCACCAAGTGACGTGACCACACCCGTCGCCCGCCCACCTCCCGGTCGCCCACTGCACCAGCACTTGCATATGCATGGCGGCCCCGGGTGGTGAGAGGGAGGCCTCGAGCTGCTTCATTTATTGGTGTCGGACCCAGGGTACTAAATGGAGTCAGGATGTGAAAATGGGAGCTTCATCACCCGATGTCTGCGTTGTCAGAAAATCACATCTTAATATAAGCAGATAACATTCCCGAATAAACAAGGGAAAAATTAAAGATGAATAGCACACGACAAATTCGAAACAGTAAATCTGTAACATCATACATGTATTGTAACACAGATAATTCAAAAGATCTAAAATCTCACCATTCAACAACATAATCATAGGTTGGTAACCTGCGTTTTAGATGAAAAATATATGACTCAATATACCAGTAACAGACATGCTTATTAAAAAGATTTTATCTCCTAAAGATACATTAGGTCATCACATATCGTCGCATATCGTATTTGTTTTTTGCTTAGAACTTTGATGTTATCTATTCTATCAATTAAATCAACAGACAAAAAAGTGATAATTTTGGTAATCATTCAACCATTGTTCTGATTAAATTATCCATTCAGATTATCCACGGAATGTCCAGGTACACATGGAGTTTGAAAACGCTATTCGGACGCGGCATTTGGATGGGTTGCATCTCTGGGTTCCGCAGAGAACGCGGCTCATGCCGTGTCGATGAGTTGAATCACTAGGCTCGTCCTCTATTGCAATGACTCCGCCCAAATAAACGGCCTTTTGCAGCCAGCGGGCTGCCTCGTCCCGTCGCGCACTTGCTCACAGCGATGCCCTGGCGTCAGTTCAACGAAAGAAAGCTACTAGAGCGGCGAACACTGCTCTACAACTGCTGCTGGAGCGAACAAACAGCCGAAGGCGCTGGCGCGTGTTTCGCCCCCTCCCCCTCGCTCTGATACTTTTTTTACACTTGACCAGCCAATAAAAAAGGTTCACGCTCATTAACTAATCACTTTCGTATGACCAAAACCGTCAATTTCGTTTCATTTTCACCAGGGGAATACTTTATTGGATATTGTTTAGGACTACGTGTTGCGATTTTACTGAATAATTTAATTGGGCTAAATTATTTGTTACTATATTACAGTTATATTTTTCCTGAATGAAATTCAGTGAGTATTTTCCTTCTAACAAAACATTATTGACATTTATTGCTGGAATTTGCAGGAATATTCTTGATGTCGTTTCGCTCGTTTAAGTCAATACTCCGATATCTCATAAAATGTCATTTTTGTTGGTTATTGTATTTGTGCGGTTAGATGAAACCTCTTAGGTCACTTGTATATCCACCGACACAATAGAAACAATTAAACTCAAATGAAACGATTGCGCTCAGCTGTGGTGCCATAGAAGTGGGCATGGTAAATTGTTACACGATTTCCGAAACTCCCGCCTCCGATTTCCTGGAGGATTGAAGTTGTTTCCGTTCACAACGTCCCCGATTTTCAAACATTATTCTGAAAATTCGGAATAATGTTTTCTTTCTATTTTCGTAAAAGTGGGCTCTTGAAAAGAGTAAATTATGAAAATTGCTATTAGCTATTGGTCGGTGGTCTGAGAGTGGGTGTTCTGTTAGCAAGGGTACGATTTACATGCAATGTATGGGTTTCAGTGTTCGAGCTGAAGAAAAATCGATCCTTGAGACGGGTGGTCGATTAATTGAGGGGAGGGGTCTTAATGGGGTAACAAAGGTTTTACTGTATTTCTTATTGGAGTGCAGGCAATTCTTAACCTTCATGTGAATATTCTGAAAAACGACGATTTTGGCGTTATCCCTTAAATCAAAATGACGTGGTTATTTTGTGGAATCTTATCGACATGGTTAGAGAGATGATTTCACGAACTCTAAGTCATTCCGGAAGTAAGATAAATAAAATACCAGGAAACACATGAAGATTTACAATGTCCAGAGATAATATCAGTATGGTACCATAAACAATTATATTTTTTACGTGTAGTAGAAAGAGAGGTTTGAGAATATAATTAACGTTATTCCGCCTACTAGTGAAAATGACCAAATATGGAGTTTTACTGTTCTAAATCATTCGTCCCTACTTACCAACAGTGTCTTTAAATGTTCATTTCACAGATAAAAATCTGTAGAAGCTCGTTAATGAGACTTTTCTAAGTGCCTAATTTCATTTTGATGATTGCGCCTAATCATTCAACGTTTAAGTGTTAATCAGTTATTACTACAGATATGGCAACGAAATGCAGTTGATTACTTTTTATAAGTTTTCAGATTTTTCAGATTTAATTACTTTATCAAAAAAATAAAAAAGAAATACGTAAAGGAAAGTCTGGGCATACTGATAGAATTTCTTTCAAATGTGATTACTACTCGTAAATGTGAAGTCAGTCGTGCACTGCAAGGGCCAATCCCCTACTTATTTTAATGGAAGTATAACGTCATCGGTAGGAATAGAAATGAAAGCATAGGAGAATGATTTAAGTATGCATGTGCTTTCGGCCAGAACATATTCATGAGGTGACTTTTTGATCAGATTAGATTTATTTAAACGTTCGTCTGGTTCACCTTTACTTCCCATCAAGTCGAAGGAGGGGAGGCATAAATAGTCAGTGAAAGGCTTGTCAGGTAATAGGGCGAAGCATAGCAACAGTTGCAAACAAACTCATTTTGCCGTAAACAAATCATCTTTCTTTTAACACAGCTGGAACGAGGGGCTGTTCCGAGAGAGTCGTCATCTCATGCCTCAAGATACGTCATAGATATTTCAAAAGCAACAATATTTGACGAGATCACCACCCACAATAAAGTGTATCATTGTAGACTGAAGCAACTGAAGCAAATCGTCTTGCAATGAGTTTTCAATACAACCGCCTGACCATATGCCGACTGTATCACCATCATCCATTGAATGTTGCAGATACATTTTAATTCACTGTTTAATATAACACGTTTAATGGAGTGCATGAGTGTTGATTAATTATTTTATTATAACACAATAATGCAAACTGTGGTGAAGAAAATGTTACCTCATTGAGACACCTTTGATTATGTGTTTTCTTCGTATATGAAATCCTTTCTAATATTCTAAGAAATTCTAAAATTGCAAATAAAGCCTTGAACAAAAAAGAACACTCTATTCACTATTTTCTACGCCTGCTCTCCTCTCTAGTAGTATACAGGATGTTTAAGAATAAATGTCGCAAACTTCTTATGTAGGGGAATCGTAATCGACCACTTTTGTCGAAGATCATTTTGTGGGTAATCTTATACTGCAACGAATTTAAACTTGATATTTTTTAGATCGCGTTCCTGATTGGCCCCTGACTGAGAGCTTTCTCTGCGTCAGAACGTTCATTTCCTTTACCACGTCTACACCAAAATCATGACCATGTAGAATTTATTATTGTAAATGTTGAACAGCAAATACGAAAAGCTCATTATTGTAATTATCAGAGCTAGTCGTATTCTGAGCGTTCATGTACCTTCCAAACACCAATGCAGGATGTGCTGCCTACTCATCAGGGGCGCCAAGTGAGAAATGTAATGGACACTTTCGTTATATGAGATTTTTCAGCCCAAGTTAATTTACAAAAAGTGATATTCTATTCTCTATGTGTCCTAGATGTTTGTAACATTCATGCTGAACCACCATATTTAGTCTTTTTAAAGTTCAACGCTAAAGAGTATTTGGTTTTAGGCAGGGGCCACCAAAGCTGCCAGGCCACCAGGCCCCGACGTAATTGAGGACCCAATTTTTTAAAATTCAAAAGCAATAAAACATGTTTTCATCTCTTATCCAAATTTATCGCTATACGTTAGATTTGATTATGAATTAGAAAAGGAGGTAATGTTTTGTTTGTAATGAGGGGCACCCATGGATCAACTGCCTCAAGCTCCTAATTTTAGGAGGAAGTACTGAGGGTCTGACACTGAATGATAGTTTGGAAGTAAAACCTTGCCAAAAATTCACATATCTAGGAAAATAAATAAATGTTAATGGAGGAATTCAGAGGATTCAAGAAATTAAAACAGTATTGCGAAACACAAAGTGACTGTAAGATAATTACATCCACTGATATGTAAAGGTAAATTAAGTTAGAGTATGAAAAGCAAATAGTAAAAGTCTGTCGTAGAGAATTTTGTCCTTTATGGGTCTTAAGTATCGAAAGTAATAAAAACAAACAAACAAACAAACAAAATAAAATAAAAAGTGAAAAATTGACAGCAATGAAAATGGACTGACATGGCGCAAGAGTTGCGGACTGACTTTAATGGATAAAGTTAAGAAAGAAGTTAAAAGTTAACTAGAAATAAGTTTAATATAACTGACACTATTGAAGTAAGAAACGGCATGAACAAATGCACAGAATGAATATCGTTGTTCAAAAATATTGTGGAATCGGCAACCAGATACCCATTCAAAAAGAGGAAGATCTACACTTACATGTGCAGAAGAAGTAGAAGGGGCAATGGCGAACAAAGAATTGAAGAATGGAGACTACAGCGATAGAGAGAAATGTAAGTTGGTACGCGAGAGACACCCTAGAGCAATTACTCTCAATACCACCACCTCCATCACCACCATCATTACCATTACCACCACCATTACCATTACCACCAATACCATGATTAGTCTCCACGGGAGATAGTACTTTTGCCAACGAAGCCGGTTCCATTCTGTCATGTTGGTATCATTTCTTTCTGCATGTCCCTGTCAATCACATGAACATTAACAGTGTGTTTTGCGTTGTAAAAAGTTGACTTCACACTCCGTTCTTTCCCCTCGAGTCGGTGGCGGTGACTGCAGATGTGGCTGCGGCTGGGGATAGCCTGCGGGCGCCACATCCTCCAACGCGACAACGCGTCGAAAAGTTGGGTACTACAGCGCAAAAACCCTGCCTAGAGCCTCGCTTAGCAGAGAGTTTCCGCTGTTTGGGAGAACGAATGATTTGATTTGGATTTGATTTTTTCGTGTTTCCGGGCACGTCAACTGCTTTGGTCATTAGTCCCGTTAGTGTAGTGCATGTTTGTTTCTCGGGAGATGCGCGGTGATCTTTCCCCGCTGGATGGCGAGATCCGGCGCCGACGTACCGTCGGCTAGTGGGGTTTCCCCCAACTCTCCCATCAGCGGGGCACCGCCCCAGTCGGGACAAGCTCTAAGCTCCCGACTGGCATCCCGTAATATGTTGTAGTGTAGTGCGTGTTAGTGTGTGTGTGTGTGTAAGGGGAGATGATAGGACAGGGAAGAGGAAGGACAGATCGAGCGCGGTCCGTGGCCCGTTTCGTAGGGTACTGCTCCGGCATTCGCCTGGTGTTGATCGGAGAAACCACGGAAAACTACCGATCAGAGCAGTCGGTCGCTAGAATTCTCCTCCAGACAGCGACTAAATTCGACCTAGCTGAAAAGCTAGTGTCGAAAACCCTGCCGCCGTGGGGAGTGGGAACCTAGGACCTCCCGGTCAGAGACGCTGCAGTGACATCAGTTGATGCATTGAGCTACCGCTCCCGGTAGAACGAATGACCATCAGAGTCTTGAAGAACAGTCCCAAAATATGTAACTTTCTTTGATGTACCACTGAGTAAACAACCCCTAAGGTTTGTACTCGTATATCGAGGCTGAGGGAAGCGTCCTGAATAAAGGAGCTTAGCTAAGAAGTCACATCGGAATAGTCAATAAACTTTTCTGACGTGGCTTCTTAGCTAAGCGAAGGACAACCCACTGATCACGCGTGATTGGTGGATTGATTCATGGCGGTTGTGAATCACCTTTTCCAACAGCAAGTTTTGGAGGTCCAGGATGTAGAAATCCTTTCATCAAAAGAAAACAAATTCGTATTTCAAGTAACGACTGGGCAGTGAAGGATAATATTTGTTTTTTTCTTGATATCCCCTACTGTGCGTGTGGCACATTCGCGTTCGAAGAAAATCACATGTCACTAATGCTGCACGCGTGGTGACATCACACTGAAAGATCGAGAGAAAGTTGATGCCGCGACGGATATTTGTAGAGGTAGCATTTCCGTTGATCAAAATTTTAGCGTATGCAGAGTGTGAAGGTGCACTGAACGCCGTTCAACTATGGATGATTTAACGTTAGGTCAGCATTGATCAACCACTTTGCTATAGCGATGTGTGTTCGATTCTAGTGTAAAGCAGGTTATTCTCATCCTGTGATTATGACCCAGTAGGCACAGCCAAACCGCCACTTTTGACTTGTAATAATTTACATCATTTATCATTTTATAATTGCATATAATACCAAGTTTCCCTTTTCCGTATTTGGCTGCTGACATTCCTATAGGAATAGAAAATTACAGGCAGGGAGAAATTGAATGTGTTGAAATGGGGTAATTAAATATATTACCACGAGAAGTAATTATGAAATGAAAAGATTAAACAACCCCTCAACCCGTCGCTTTTAACGCGTGTGTACTGAAAAGTACATTACTCACTCAATGCATTTTAATTGCAAGCTCTATCTTTCTTTAGGTTCTATAAATAAGGATGGTTCCCCCTTATTTTCCCCAGTTTTCCTCTTAATAGTATGTATAAAAACATTAATAATATTTTTTTCGAATTTTTAGTTTATTCAAGCTTACGATCTTTTTCGGAAAGGAGTTACATTGTTTCAGCGCACGTCCGACATCATTCTAACTGAACTTGGTGACCTCAGCATGATTTTTCAATTTCAACTTAGTTTTATCTTCTCTCCTGTATTTATTATTTTGGAAAGAAAATCTAGTACGTAAAGTGTAATTTATATATACGGATATACAGTTCTTTGGAGCAGGAAAAGTACCGTTGGAAATCACTTACGACAAAAAAGTTTCAACTATATAAATGAAGACAAAGTTTTACGTACTTACGTATGTTTTTATGTTTTATGTTCTCATGCACTATGTATTTTACTATATGTGGTTAATAACACAGGGAAGGAATTGAGCAAAAATCAGAAGAAAAAAAACAACAGGAAAAATAAAATTAAAAAGAAAATAGTCGGAAGAATAAGGGAATTTAAGACCTTTTTGAATTTGCTGTGATATATAAAAAGAATTTAGGTTTTTTTTCGTACTATCCAAGCAAATAACATATATGGATCCGGGGAGTAAATTTGAACATGTTTGAAGACCAGATACATTACTCAAGAAAATGATTATCAGTTAAATAAGGCTTTTCGCCAGAAACCATCCGAAAAGACAAACAACTCAAACCGACTTCCTAGTTCAAAGGTCTCCCCATACCATCACGAACGGATATGTGAATGAATCCATCGAGAACCGCAGCGGACTTCCAGCAGGCGCTCATTCACCTCCTTTGGCAGGGCGGGTCTCTGCCCTTGTGACCACATCCCGGGCGCCGGCAGACGGAGGAGAGTGATAGTGGCACAGTAGCCACGACGCGAACGAAATGCGGCAATAACACATCGCTTTTGTACAATTCTGTTAGAGACGTTATATAGAACAAAAAAAACACACACAAGAATATCAAGTTCCAATACAGATCTATTCACTTGAATGCACAATCGTAATGAACCATTTTCGATTCGAGTATGTTCAACTTTGAAAATGGTATCTTATGTCGTATTTCATCCACTTCCCCTTGAACTACAAAGCAAATGCCGAGATAAATATCATGGAAAATAAACTACAACTGACCCAATGCGTAGAGCGTAAATAGAGGATCAAATGCTTGAAAATATATTTGAATTGCTTGAAAATATTGTAGAATAAAATATTATTGAACAACCCATCAGAATGTTTACCACTTCTAACAATTTCGCTAAAATTTCTTTATTTGAGATATTTTTATGTTTTTGTCGATACATTTTAGAGCGTCCATTAAATTTATTCATTTGTATTTTAATCAATTCTATTTTTTAAATTAATTCAAATGCAAATGCGCATTATTTGTTCTAAAACATTCACCTTATTTTTTTAATATTAGATGATCACAGAGTTTGTTAAAAATATTGACATGGGAGCCTTCTTGGATACTCGGTGGGCATTGTGGGGAGAAATTCCGAAAATAAACGCGAGAGAAAACTATCGAGAGAAGCAGCAAACATCCTTAAGAGTCATCAGCTAGATCCGTGCGCTGACATTGCTTGTTTACAAGAGCTAATTCTGAACGCATTCCTGCTTCCTTATCTCTTCCTTCCTTATGACAGCATATGCGAGCCTGGTGCCGAACGATCTCGTCAATATTGAACCGGAAAAAGTGTTGACATTATTCAAGTTGAAATTATAATTTCACACCCGTGTAGACTCTAGTGCAGAAGCTGTAGTGTTACAAGTTAAATATCCTAAGTACTCGTTTGCAGTTCAATAACTGTGTCAAGAATGCTAACCTTATATAATATATATAATATAACCTTGCAAATAAGCAAGGATAAGAAAAGGTTGGAGAAAAACAAGAGATCAGTGCAAGAGTCTATTTTCTTGCATAGTTAATGAAATTGTGGGTATTTGAAAGGACGTATGTGCGGTGGTATTGGTGATTTGTACTATTATGTACAGGCTCAACTGGTTATTGTGCGTTTACGAAGCACTAGTTTCATTCCCATGAACCGATAGCAATATTGGAAATAATGAAAGTAGTTACATAATCCTGGAAACATTTACATACGCATTACTTTATATCATTAGGCTGATAGAAAATATTTTAATATTAAACATGTATATTTTCTAATTTATGAGCGTCTCAAAACAATTGTCAAAAGTCCCTTGAAAATTGGTAGTAATATAAATTACTAGCCAAAATTGGGCTAGTACGATATTGGATTACGACCTCGTTGCTTACGGAATTTAAGAATGAACATGCAAAAACATGCATACATTATTTACTACCCACTACACATTATTGTGGTAATGATGTTCTTGAAGAAGGTACAACTTATTTAGTCAGTGAGGTAGAACAGGGTAAGAGGGACTGCGCCCGAGTACGCTGTGCACCCAGGCACGGAGTCACGAATTCCCCATAACGTATGGGAGTACGGTATTACTATTGTGTTGTGGCACGTTCTTCGTTCCTTGTACACCCCGATAACTATTTCATTGAGAAGATACGAAAGAAGCCGAGAAATAAACTATGTTCAACACGGGTTTACGAAACAGATCGGCACGATACTTTAAGTTTAGGGAGTCAAAGTGTGTAAATGGTTGTACCAGGAGGAAATATTTATCCGGGGGTGAGGCGTTTTACACACCGAAAGGCAGTAGATAGATAGATAGATTTATTAATGTTCGCTTTGAGCTAATGCTCGGTGGCAAACATTATTACAACTAGATATACGACAATTACAAAACTATTACGAATATTTACAAATATAATGACAATTAGAATTAGAGATTGATATCCTAGTTATAATTAATTTTGAGTTATCTGTAAGTTGACTTATAGCTTAACACTTCACTCCACTTCACTTCATTTCACTGCGCTGCACTACACTGCACTCCCCGCCCCTCCCGTGCCCCCACCACACTACACTTCACTGTATAAGGGACATGACCATATTATTAATAATTCGAACGATTATAATAATGTAACTAAATAATAATAATAATAATAATAATAATAATAATAACAATAATGATAAAAGTCCCAGTATTATTAATGATGACCTACATAGAATTAAGTATATTTTTAAATTTCACTACATTAGAAGGAAGAGTTTCTAGTAAAAGAAGGAAAGAAGGAAGTCTCCAGTAAAAGAAGGAAATAGGATTACCGTAACATACCATCACTCACTGAAATTTTTCTAAGAGCAGGAGTTATGAAATTTCATCGAAGCCGCTTCCCGCGTGTCACAGATTCCACGATAAGAGGAAATCACAGTCCGTGGACGATTCAGAGCTTATCCGGTCACTCACATCCCGGGTCCAGAGGACGGCGCCGGAACCACAACCACAACCACAACCGCCGTCGCGACCACTTCCTCCATCCGCGGCTCTCGCTAGTGAGAGTACGTGCGCAGTTTCTTTCCGCATCGCGCGTCACTCGATGCGCCACCGCAAACAGGGATGATGCACTGGGAAGTGAACACAGATTGCGGCGAACGCCCCTTAAACGGCCAAATTCAAACGGCGTTCGATTCTGCTGATTTTGTGTGCGCGAAGCCCTCTGTCTAAACTGCGTTCCATAAATATATCAAAATCTATACGATCATTGTGTTTTTGTTTTTTCGTATACTAGCCTTTCATTACAAACGAACTAGTCTCAGATCAAGTGATGAGTAAAATAAGTAGTAATTGCACTCTTCTTTTTTTGGAACCTCAACCCAAAATGAAAACACAACAAAATGATCGCTATCCATAAAATCTGGCTGACAGAAATACAAGGGAAGAAAACGATTCAAAGAGAGACAATTCACGGAAAGACACTGTACACAACACTTCGTGAAGCTGCAGAAAATAGATCATTCGTTGAAGGAAAAGAAAATTAAACTAGCGTTGCTGTATAATGGCACATACTTTCTCGAACAAGTTGCTTTCCTATTCTCTTCGGGGTGTAGAAGACTACCAGGGCGCCTCTCGGTACCTGCCCCTCCTGTGGAGTGTAGTTGAGAGCCCTTCGCGCAACCCAACACCTACTTCGGCCCTGTCCCTTTGCGTAATTGCCCGTGGTATTCCTTGACTTTACCTTGGTGGTTGTACCGTTGTTCTGAACGTCAGACCCATTTGCTCAATTTAACACAAAGATGCCTATCTGGCCAAGAGCGTGTGTAGGGATTATGGAATAGATGCCCCCAGCCCTCAAACTCAACTGAAAACATTCATGTCTTACGTGGTTTTCGAACCTACAGCCTTTGTGTACACGTACTTTGGTCCACCTGTCCCAAATTCCTGACTCACCAGGTCAAAACACATGTCAATAACAACTGCACACGTATTACGACTTTAAACAGCGTTTGTTAATGCTGTCAAAGACTTCAGACATCTTTCAAGAACGCATTCATTAATGGAAAATATTCTAAAAAATAACTAATTCTCCAGAAAAAGTGAAACATAATATTTACTGCACGTATCAGTTTACACAATTGTTTAGTTTACTTCCGTGTAATATTTATATTGAAGAAATAGTTCTTATAAAAAATAGTACATTTTTTCACATTTTCACGATTTTTCAATCCCCTATCACAAAGGAAATATCACTTTAAGGATATTAAAAGAACGTAATTCAAGTTTTAAAAAAAAGTTTTAAAAATTCTAAAAATTCGTACTTTTGCGCTCATTTTCCTGATAAAATTTTGAGGTTTCGAGAAATTTCACAAGAAATAATGAGAAAATACCATCAGGGAAGTCTCAAGGAAATGGGTTCAGCCGTTCTCGAGATTAACGCGGGGCAGACAAAAATTGTGAAAGCACTTTTGTGGAATATTACCCAAAGCAAATAAACATACGAGCTTATAAAAAATAGTCGTCATGACATTACAGACACTTCAGTTCCGTTAGTATCAATACACTGAGCTCCCGATACGTCACATACCGTTTTATTATTTTTTTTTTTTTTTGACGAAAATAAATCAAACACGAGAATAAGCAACTTCTGGCGGAGTGAAACGTAACTTGAAAGGGAATATTATAAGGCGATAAAAACTGACAAGAATGAGCTTTTTACTGAGTATAGAACACACACACTCCGCCGCCACTCATGGCGTCATCGCTCATTCATGAGACATAGGACCTGGCAAGGCGCCCGCCACTCTTATTACGTCCCGGGAATTCTAGGGGAATCTCAGCACTTGAAGCAAGGACTGACGTAAACTTTATGGTTCCTGTTGTCATTAACTGGAACTGTTCAATCTCGCGATCAAGTTCGCTACCAGGGCGCAGCTCCTAATTGCTTTCTACCCGCGCGGCCACCCGCCTTCAGACATGCTTTCGCCGCCACTCCTAGGACCCAATCCTACACACTTCCTAGCACTTAGCAGCTTACTGAAACCACAAAATACAAATGGGCAATAAAATCATTTACGTAGAGCGTCTTCACACAGGCCTTTTTCTCTCGGCTCCGTCGCCTCCGCCCACGCACGTACTTACGAAAACTTTCGTTGAGAATCTGCCCGCCGCAAGCACTGACCCCCGGCGCTGCCCCTGCTGCCGGCGACGCGTCATTAGTAAGATCTAGACCCACTCCGGCGCGCAGCCGGCGTTCACCCCTCCATCGACTCACTACTTGCCACCGACCGCCAAATGCATACACATTTTCCAGAAATTGGTTGATTGATTGATTCGTGTTTCCGGGCACGTCAACAGCTTTGGTCATTAGTCCCGGTAGTGTAGTGTATGTTTTTTCTCCGGAGATGGTTGTGATCTTCCCCCGCTGGATGGCGAGATCCGGCGCCGACCTACCGTCGGCTAGTGGGGTGTCCCCTAATCAGGACTCTCTAAGCTCCCGACCGGTCTCCCGGAATATGTGGTAGTGTAGTGCATGTTAGTGTAAGTGTGTGTGTAAGTGGAGAGGATAGGGCAAAGAAGAGGAAGGAGAGATCGCGCGCGGTCCGTGGCCCGTTTGGTAGGGTACTGCTCCGGCATTCGCCTGGTGTTGATCGAAGAAACCATGGAAAACTAACGATCAGAGCAGCCGACCGCAAGAATTCTTCTCCAGACAGAGAGTGAATTCGACCTAGCTGAAAAGCTAGTGTCGAAAATTCTGCCGCCGTCAGGACTCGAACCTAGGACCTCCCGGTCAGAGGCGCTGCAGTGACGTCAGTTGATGCACTGAGCTATCGACCAGAAATTTGTACTCGCCAGTACAGCACTAAAAGCATCTCACCGACAAAGTAATGCATATCTGCAATGCGGACGCGCCCGCGTGGCCGTCCCGCCTTCTCTTCACCGGCCCGCCAGATGCCGCGGTTCCCGAGAGAACCGAACTTCAAATATTACAAATTCCATGCAGCCATGGCGGGCACCTCACGAACGTCGCCAATGTCACGTGACGCTCACCTCTCCGGGTCCGATGACGCATCCAGCAAATTGGAAACCGATCGCGAGCACTTCGCGACTCACCGCTTCACCATAGGTTCGCGGTCAATGTCACGTGACTGTCCCCTCCACGGTCTCAATAACACCCCTAAATAATAAATACGGCAACTTCGCTCTCACAAGACAAACTAATTCGGAGAACTGTCAAACTACTATTCATTAGTCGAGACTACTTGGACAATTACTAAGGCTACAACGAGGACAACTCAAGTTTCTGTTCAATATCCAAAGTAATTCAACTTCACTACTGTAGCTCAGAACGACTAGCAGAACCAACACATGCCAAATGCAGCTCACTTACGAACTCAGGCGTCAGACTACAACTGTGTAAGACGCAAACGACTATTATTGACTCACCTATCAATACTACGGTCGAGTGTATCAATACTCGCTCCATTAGGCAGAGAGCCTACGAACGAGTCGGCTGTTCTTGCTTCGTCAATCAACCAGCGCGGCCGCTAGCTCTAAATTCGGACCACTCGGGTTCGTCAGCCGTCACCTGGCCGAATTTATGGCTAACTAAGCAACCATCTCCAGTCTCAATTGAGTCCGTGCCTGCCATCCAGCTCGCACTGCCGAAATGCTTGGAGCCAACCTCAGCTCTAATAGCAGCCACACACTCAGCCGTCTGTTTTGGATTGGTACTTGCAGTATAGCAAACTGTAAGTTAAGTGAACTTCAAGAAAGAAGAACGTCCATAAACTTTATGAACTTTTATTGGTCCTCCGGCTTACTACAAACTCATAAAACAAGCTATTTTGTATGTATACAAACATTAAACTGCAATTCATTTATCATTGCATATTGAATTTTATTCACCCTAAAAGGCAAACAATCCCCTAAAAGCCGTTTTGATCCGTATATACTCGCATTCGCAGCACGGCACCTCCGAATGTGTTGCATATGCTACAGGGACTTTCGTGAGATGACTTTCGTTCGGGCTTTCGTTGAAAGCATCAGCAAACACTAATTGTGCAGTTTCGTTTTTGGTCTGAAATTCAACGGCTATGTGTGTATGTGTGACTTTAGGCGCGTTTCGCTGTTTTCTCTGTCAGTGCTACTCGTACGTATTGATATCTCAAATTAACAGTAAATATTTAAGATGCCCTTAGATTAGCCGTAAATATTAGCCGTAGACAAGATGAAAAGGGAGTGAGGAACTGAGAAGAAAATTCTGTCGGATGGAATTACTAGGTGTATAGTCTGAACACTAACCATTGTGAAGTTACAATTATGTAATAGTAATATTGTTAAAGAAAAGCAATTATATCTGTAGACATTATTATAAAATTATCTTTATTTCTACATTCTTGGATTATAACGTTCCGAAAGAGACCCCTCACTGTCGTGGATTCCCAAGATTGGAGAAAACTTACGGCAAGCAAAGGAATTACGGCTTTTATGGCCGACGTAAAATGTGCAACGCCTCGGGCGAAGGATCTCCGCAGTTTGAATCCCACCCCTGGGCAAGCCAGTCCTTGTTTTTCCTTAGTGTTGTCTGTGGTTCTCGTGGCCTCAGAACTAAGGATCGCGAATGTAGTATGTTGGCGTCTAAATATATGTTTCGAGTCACACCTCTCAGGGGCGTGGAAAGTAATTGGCTTCGGTTAGAAAAAGCCTCGAGAAAATAAATTAATCACCGCAGAATGAGTGCTTTGCCGTTTACGGCCGAGGATGTTCATTCCGTCAAAGCGTACCATCGACAGACAGACAAACTGACGCTTCCATAGGCCGTACGCTACGCATATTATGTTTTGATTGTTACTTGACCCGAAGCGCCTGGGGCAACATAAGAAAGGTCACGTTTCGAGTACAGCAGCGCACACGAGCACTCCAGTCGCCAGTACACGTGCAGCGCGCACGGCAAGTACAGCTCATGCAACAAAGAAGCCTATAGGACCGTGGTCCTTAGAGGTCCATTTTTTACATGACATCATGAATGAAAACTTACAAATACCCATTTTATAAATAGACAATCAGCATGCAGCCTCTTTTATCAAAGCAAAAATCGTTTTCGGGGAGCATTTGGACCATCTCCAGTGATTTCAATAAAAATAAGATGAATTACAAAAATATTTGTAATATATTTTATTTTATACTGACATGTTATTCCTTGTTATTGGTGTCGATACGGAGCTCGTTACACAGTGCGTAACGTACCTGGATTGAGGGGATCATGGTCACGAGGGAAATATAAAAACAATCGAATGACGCTATACTTCCTCTAATGGAGGGAGTTAAGGGAGGGCAATATGAAAAAACAGAGTCAAATTAATCTGTAGTCAATTAGAAAATAAGGAAATATAAATTACTAAAATTAGTCAAAAAAATAAAATATTGTAAACTTTATGTAAACTTTAATTCTGTAAAATAATTGTTACTTGATGCACCTAATGTATCACTTTGATTTGAATAAAACTTCGAATTGGAACGAGCGAAATAATTTCAATTCGATTTATATAATTTCCTAGGTGGGACATTTGGGAATAGAATAATATGGTTCGAATATGCAACATGGCATGCTCCTCGGAGAAACCAGTTTTTAGGATATTATACAAATCGAATTGAAATTATTTCGTTCGTTCCAATTCGCAGTTTTATTCAAATCAAAGTGATGCATTAGGCGCATCAAGTAACAATTATTTTACAGAATTAAAGTTTAATCTTTAAAAAATCTTTTTTTGTACAATTGAAGTACATCTTCAAACTCCTTCTGATCAATTTTAAAATTTCAAGACCAAGTCTAAAAGCCATGTCATTACATAGTTTGCGTGACCGTTGCAAAAAGAATATCGAGATAAAGATAATTGAAAATGGCAACATCGACAGGCGATGGCCGATTGCCGACGAATCATGTAAATAGCTAATTGGCGTTAAGCAATGGCAGATAAGACGAAGTTAAATGGACTTCATTATGATGCTGCACGAACGATTGATCATCGACAATAGACGGATGTTGTTTTATTATAGTATTGCTTTCGAGTAACGTGCGCATACTGTGAGTTCTTGTTCGAGTAAAAGAAAAATATGACGTCGCTAGTACGTTGACATTCAGAAAAGAAGAAAACTAATTATGGAACGAACTGAATCGGCACAAAGCAGAAGAAAACTCCAAAGAAGGAAATGCCATTTTTACGATACTAACGTTTTTAATGCGCGCACGCAAATATAGCGCGGTGTAATTTGATTTTTTTTCATTCACCTATTCGATCTTCCTCCCTTCATTTACTTATTCATTTGTTCGAACGTAGTTACTTTATTGAAGCTTTATTTATAGACTCCTTTATCACTCATTCATTCGCTCTATCATTCGTTCATCATTCACTCAAACATCTTTCAATGTTCATCACTCATTCGTTTGCTCAACATTTATTCATTCTTCCATTTAATTTTTTTACTAGTTCTATAGAGTTCTGTATTTATCTGTGTTAATAATATAGAAAAAGCGCTGAAATTGAAAGAAAAATATGCAGCCTCTAGTCATGTGAGAAGTGTCAATAGTTTCGTTAGATCCCCAAGAATTCGTGAAGAGTACAAAAATAATTTTGTTTTCCGTGTTCCTGATGATGGAAACAACTAATTTCCAAAACTTTACGCTGAATGTATTATGTAATAAATATTAATATGCAAAACGTCCTGTTTTAAAAATCAAGGACCAAAAATATTGTAGTACAAAAATAGATGTTTTGATTTTGAATGAAAAGCGCTAATATTTGATTGTGATATTTTGCTTATTTTCTACTGCGCATACCAACGTAATTCTGATACTCAATACTTGACTGCTTACCACAAGGCTGAAGTCATGAACCAAATCAAGACTCTAAGAAATAGATTGCCCCTCATTTAATATTTGCTACTCGCGTATTACGTTAAGAAACAGCAACTTCTTCGATAGTTTTGATATCTTTAGAACTATAATATACCAAGTTATGCAGTATTCTTGAAGACTTGTTCAAATATTTAATTAATTGCAGAGTTATACGTTTGTATTTCATTTGTCGCTATTGAGGAATGTGTCAACATTTTGGAATTTTTTAACATCATTTTTGCTTCTGCACACGACTAGTTTGTTGTTTTGTTTTATTTTGTTTTGTTTTTGTACTTATTTTCATGTCGCCCCTCTCCAAAAGCCCGTGCTATGAAGGGCCAAAACAAGTGAATTCGTCTAAGTAAACTTGAACGCCTATGACCACAACGCAGGGCCGAATCCAAAAAGTTCTACAGGGGGGGGGGGGGATTTCAGCTTGGATTCCTCCAATAATATCTATTTTTTTATTGTTAGCTTGAAATAAAAAAAGTACATGAATGTTTCATAATGGTAATACTGCTTGAGATATGATGAGATCCATGTTTGGTAATTGTTTTGAATAAATGGAATAAAGTGAAAAAGAGCTGTTGGCTTTGAGGGATTATGGCCCATATGTTCCCCCCCTCTCTGGTTACATTCCTGTCACAATCTCAGGAGTACACATCACAAATGAAACCTCAGACTCCCGAGTATTTCCAGGAAGTGGGTTTAACCCATTGCATATATTTTCTCTTCAAAATGTAGCAAATAGTTAGTCGAGCCTGTGACGGCGAACGTTGTTCTCTTATCGTAAGATGGGGTAAACTCGGAAAAAGTAAAACCGGGTGTCTGAGGGCGCTGCCGGGATACGATTAAACAGAAGGGACATAAAATCTGGGACTGATAAAACTGGAAATTTCCTGTGGGCGCCTTCCATGTTTGGCTAAACCCTCAGGAAGCAAACCCGATTAAAACTGATCACCTGTTGGTACCTTCGGGTACGGTTGAACTCGAGGTTCGCAAACTCAGAGGGATAAAACTGCCCTGAATCCTGGAGGTGTCTGTGCCTCTTTACCTTCTCGGTGAGCCATGGATGTGAGCGTGGGCAGGCGTGGGAAGGGGTGGAGGGGAAGGGTGGTGAAGGGCAGGAGTGTGCGGAGAGGGGGAGGGGAGGGAGGGGGCACGCGGAAGCGGCGCGCTCTGATTTACGCGGGGGCGGCGCACGTAAAACTGTCGCGCGGGGAGAGCCCGCCGCCACGTGACGCGCGCACAGTGTGCCCGCCCGCCCGCGTCTCACACACACTTCCGCGTGACCTGGAGTGGCTGGGGCTCCGAAGATTTTTCGCTACGAAATTAGTTCAGTTATTTCTACATCATTCATAAATCAGGAAAATAAATAGTTTTTTTGGTAACTGATGCCCAAATATTACAAATTTATATCAAATTTAACAATTCATCGTACATTTGTTTACAAAAATGCGGGTAAATGTGCAAGGAAGATATTTTAAAATACATTTATGTGTGTGTATTTATATATATATATATATATATATATATATATATATATATATATATAACACATACATAAAAACACACTCTCTTGCCTTCTTGAATATTAAATTCCTATATTAATAGGTAACAGTTTTATCTTCTTATTGCCTTCGGTTTCTGTGTCGAATATTTCAATATTATTAAGAGACTCCTTACTTTGGTCATGCTTACGGTTCGTTAAAATATTTTCGTAATACTGTGCTGTTATATCGAACATACGAACAAAACGTGTCTCTTAAGCTTGGACGTTTTTTGTTATTTAACTCCACTATCTCTTACCAACAATCGAAACGACCGTATTGTAGCTAAAGATGGCGTGTGTGTACACTTATTCCAAGAAGCGAAAGAAATCATACCGCTTCTAAGAGTGTTTATATGATTTTCATATAATAAGACCGTATTATGAAAAGAATTGAACGCAGTGCCGGCGCTAGGCATGAGCAGACCGGACGATCGCCCGGGACCCACAATTCAAGGGGACTAACGGGAAAAATTAGTAATATAGTAATAAGTAGTAAACATGTAACTTCATTATCTGTGCACGTCTTCTAGAATTCATTGGGAAATATAGTTATTCAAATTACCGTTCCAAGTTGTTGCGGCAGGAAATATTATTCCTTGACGAAGGACATCATGGATAAGAGCCCAAAATTTATTGCTTATTTATCCTTGAAAATAGATTTTATTACACGAGAGCTCTTTTTAATTTTCAAAATTTATGTAGTATATGACTCAGTGTAGGGATCACAATTTTGAAAATGTGTACTGAATTCACTTCTCCCCATAGCACGTCATACGCAGTTTCAACTGTTTCTTTGTGACGTAAAATAAATAAATAAATTTTAAAAAGTAAAAAATTGAAAAAGAAACAAGAACTCGAGAAAATCGTTATCATAATGTTATAAGTCGCAGTACAGTAGTCTAACATTTCATAAAATTTTCAATTATTTTTTTACCTTAAATAGTTAATTACAGTAATTATAAAGTAGGACTCTGATTTGAAAAATGTCAGACAATTAGGAAAAATATGCAAAACAATGCTGTCATTGATAGCTTTCTAAGCCTTCAAATTTTCTTCCATTAACATTCAAAATATTTTAATTCACATTTTTGTAAACTTTATATATACTTAAATATTATACATATATTGGCCATGTATTTTCATTGTAGTTTACTACTGAATATCCCGAATTGTAAATAGTGAATGTTAATAAAAAATTGTAGATATGAAGCAACCAATGTTTTGAATGATGTATTCATTGCGCAGATTTACACAGATTATGCTGACATTAAAATAGGTTCTCCTGAAGTTCATATTTATTATTTCATGTATTTAATTAGTGATTTTATTCATTACTAACTAAACACATTTCTTAGCCTTCTACGTTCGCGGTGAAAATTGTATTATTAGATTACTATTAAATACTTATTATTAAGTACTTTTACTTAAAACTATTATTAAAATATATTACCCAAAAATTTTCTAGCTTAAACGTCGCAACTTGTCTTACTTGTTGAAATAAAAGAACTCTTAATACAACTTTCACGTTTTTAATCTTTTCGAGGAGAGCTACATTTCAGGGCCAAAAATTATCTAGCTCCGGCACTGATTGAACGACACACGGCCAATAACACAAATAACAGACTCGGTTGTTTATACGCTGTTTATCAGCCGGATTATGTGAATCACTATAACCCGGTACAGTTCCTCGGCGCATGCGCTGAATTTTTGATTGGCACCTCCATCACCATCACCGTCATCTGCCGCTGGGCCTTTTCCTTCAATGAGATGTCACGCGAATGGTAGAGGTGACAGTTGATGCTTTCCGAATGCTTTGCGTCACGTGCATAGGATGCCATTTGCGTTGAGTCAGTCGTCTATTGCGTATCCAAAGAAGACACCCTGGAGGCTTGCTCCGTTCGCCTGGGGTGAAGGGAGCTCCCCCCCTCACGGTCTGTTGTACGCACCACATGTATGGTAAAGTGCGTGTTCTTCCCCCACAATCAGTTATTGGCTGCATTATCTCTATTTTCGGAGTTTTAAATAAATATCATTAAACTTAATTAAAAATCATAGAAAAGCAATAAAAACAAAAAAGGAGAATCATTGTAGCCTGAAATAGGTCGTGATACTTTTTTGAAGTTGGAATCTTTGAAGAAAATCTTCAGAGAGATATTACGGAGTAGTACTGTAATTTCGATGATCTATCGCAAAAGACAATTCGGCACTTTCGAAAATATAATAACTTGAGATAGCATAACCTAACAGTCAACTGTATGTAAAAAAGGGGGCATTTGGAACTCTGAGAACTTTAGTATTCTTTTTTACATTTAATTATTAAGTAATTTTATACTTATTTTCATAAAGTCACTTTTTGCCCAAAATGAGTATCAGTGTGACGCGTATCTATTGAGATATGAAAAGAAAAAAATCCTGGCAAACAAAAATAGTTTCATTAAGAAACTCGTTCAGATAAACGAAGCTTTAAATTCCGACAAAACATTTTTTGCAGAAATGACATTATTACCGTTTTTACTGGAAAATAATAAATGGTTAAGTTGACTCGCTTTAACAGAAATCCCTCTTGCTGTACCTACTTAACATTGTAGCTAAGCAATGCAACCGCTATCTTCGTTAGCCACGAGTGAACCAATTAATCATGTCTTCAAATATGAATCCAATTTTGAAAACTGCTTACGTAGAAGTCACCTGTATGCGGTTTATACTAATTTCAGAGTAAAAGTAACTTGCTAAAATTTCATTGAATTCACTCTTCGAAGTACTGTTTGCAAACAAATTGCAAAATATCACATCACAAGAGAACAAAGTTCAGGGAAATTGGATTGATAATTTCATGGACGTTGCTGACGATACAAAGTGAGCAATAAACACAACTGAGATTCCCGCTTTTTTATTTTTGATATGTCTTACCGAACCAATGACACATGTCAACAATCTAATATTGCATTTCTTTCTGCGAAGAGCGTTTCCACAGACAAATGTTGCAGAATGGCATATTACTATTGACAAGTGGGACAGCTGCTATTAGCCTGTATATCTAGTTTTTAGTTGAAACGCATCCTCTCTGTTTCTTTTCGCTTCAGAAGTTATATATTTGTTTTAATAAATTTTATCCTCTTAGATATATTTAAAACGCATGTATAATTACACTATTTTTTTAGAGGGATGAAAGCCCAATTATACGTAATTAAGGGATTTAATTTGTTTAAGTTTCATCATGCACCTTGCTTTTTCCCTCGGAAGAATCGTGGCATTTCTGTTCGGGAACGTCTAGTATGTTAAATCAATGTATTGCGCTGGTGTCGACATATTCAGCTTGGGACTCTGCAATATTCCAGAATTTTGTAGTTGATTGCAAGAAAACCTAAAACCTAATAAGATGTTCACTACCAAATTATTGTCGGAGGCCGTGGAACCGTTTCCGCCAAACCTTCGCTGCCGGCCATCAGCCCTCCCGAAACGACTCGGCAGCAGAGATTTCTGCGACAGATGACGATATAAGCGCAACTTGGGAGGGAGGGAACAAGGCAGGGCAAGGAGAGGCAGCCCCCCTCAACAATATTTTTACCTTTATTATTTTCATAATCATTTAAAATGTTTCAAAACGTTTAAATAAAAACTATTAAATGGTTTTACAATTTGTACTATAAAATAATTACAAACAAGTAAAAAAGTTTCAAAATACAATTGTATAATTAAGAGTACCGCAAGGTCCCTTTTCCAAAGCATAAAATTACCTTTAACTCGAGAGCGCACCGCCTGGCGGCGCCGCCGATGCGGAGGCTCTTTCCACATTCGCCTTTCGACCGCGAGCGTCGACCGTTAAGGTCCCTCCACAACAGCCCGTGAACGTGAACGGCAACGCGAACGGGAGCGTAAAGAAAGTTGAAAGACGGACATCTCAGGTAGGGTTCACAACACGACGGGAACGGGAAGGATGGTCAACATTTATGTTCACTCGGGAACGGGAAGCCCTTCGACCAATGAAGTGCAGCAAATGGCGGGGAGGCTTTCCAGCTGATCGACACTGGTTCGCAGCGGAGTTGAGAGTATAGCCCGATATTGAGGTTAGAGCATCGATTTGCGCGGTTAGGGTGTGAGGCAGGCATTGTCAGTCTTTGTTGAGTTGTTTTAGTTGTTTCCAGTAAACACAGAATTTTTTACTGTTTATATTAATACTTAGAATTAATATTTCGCACGCAAAATAATTTTTATATATTTCGTTGAAGTACATTGGAGATGTTTATTAATAAAATTTCACTTGTATTTTCCGTACGTTCGTAGTAGATTTGCACTTTTTCATTCTTAATATTTTGTTTTTCTAATTAATATTCACTCGTTAAAGTATTCATTATTCATAGTAGCACACGCTAACACACCATATGACAATGCAGTGAGTGAAGAGAGTAGTCTAGCTAGAAGTGATTTGGTTTCGGCAACTGTTTCTTCAAGTTCTCTTTTCTGTCACTACGTTCGTAGCGCTATTGCTCTTCCCGTTGACGTTTGGTATGAAGCGCACGTATCTCGCGGTCCCGTTCCCGTTCGCGGGCTATTGTGGAGCGGCCTTCAGGCTCATGTGATTATGCTTTGCGGCTAGTGAGCGAGAGTTCACCTTCTAGTATTTTTATGTGGTGGTTGTTATCTAGTTTTTAAACGCAGTAAATAATAATAATAATAATAATAATAATAATAATAATAATAATAATAATAATAATAATAATAATGCCGATCCGGATAGCCGTGATCGCTAAGACAGTAGAGCCGTGGCAATCTCGGAACGAAGAATCGCGAGTTGGTGCCCGCTTCGGGTATGGTTGGGTGTGTTGTGTTTGTATGCGATTGTATATTTACCCTTCAACATTATCTCATTCTTCATCCCCCAGGGCCAACAACCCTCGGGTGTAAAAATGGTTCGGCATAAAAGTGCTGATCCCCCCTCCAAAAGTTACCGTACACTTGCCCACCCGAGAATATGAATGGGCTTCGGTGGGTACAACGGGGGAATTCGCGTGGTCCTAGGATTGTAATTCGCGACCAAAAAAGGTAATTATAAGAAGAATTACTCCTATGCATTTTGAAAACAATGACACCCTATCCACCCCCAAACATTGACTCTAAGTTACTCCTCCAATCGGTGCCTTATAAAGACGTTCGCCTAATGAAAATATATCAGGTTCGAGAACATTATCTCGCACATACTACCACCAAATCCACGGTGGAAACACAATGTAGACTTTCAGAAGAAGTTAGACCAAGATGAGGCGGGAGGCGAGAAGAAGAGGGAGGCGAAAGCGTCCATTGGCAGCCTGGCGCCGGGACGACCCTCACACCTGCGGCCGCAACCTCCGTCTGCAGGAGAAGGTCGCTCGGCCGCCTCAGGCACGTGGTGTCAACGGCGCGCGCCGGCGCCCTGACTCAGCGCTATTTCAGCGGCGTGGGCGACCCGCCCGCCGCCCGCCGCCCGCCGCCCGCCGCCCGCCGCCCGCCGCCCGCCGCCCGCCGCCCGCCGCCCGCCGCCCGCCGCCCGCCGCCGCCGCCGCCCGCCGCCCGCCGCCCGCCGCCCGCCGCCCGCCGCCCGCCGCCCGCCGCCCGCCGCCCGCCGCCCGCCGCCCGCCGCCCGCCGCCCGCCGCCCGCCGCCCGCCGCTGGCCCGCTGCCCTACGCATGTGCATTGCCACCGGTAGCAGCACTGCTCTTCCCTCAGCAGCAGCGCTGGCCGGGGGGGGGGCGGCTAGGGTTGAGTTCAGGCGGTGGTGGATTGTGGACACTAACTGCTTGGCTAGGTCGAATACAGCCGCACGCAGCCTCAAAGGAAATTCAAGCTTCCCACAGTTCTGATCGGTAATTTTTTGTGGTTTCTTCAATCGATAACAGGCGAATACCGGAGCAGTACTCTAACGAACGGGCCACGGACCACGTACGATCTTTACTTCCTTATCTATCACTCACACATACACACACTTGCATGCACTACACTCCCCCTCATGTCGAGACTCCAGTCGGCACCTTAGAGCTTGTAACGGCAGGGGCGGTGCCCCGCTGGGGAAGAGACCTGATACCCCCACAAGCCGATTTGTAGGTTGTTGCCGAATCTCAATCGGGAGAGGAATTCCGCTACCTTCCCAGATATATCATGGACTACACTCGCGGGAGTAATAACCAAAAACGTTGACGCGCCCGGAAACACTCAAAACAATTTAAGGCGTCTGCTTCCCTGGAATATCTCTAGCGCGGCAACGGAGACTATCTCCTCTCAAATTTGAAGAACATCCAGTTGTTATATTCTAATTAACTTTAACTCTTGCCACTTGCAGCGAAAAATAAAACGAAATTTATAGGTTATTTAATGTCACACCGTGAAACGCTAACGTGATGTACACAAAAATGTTTTACTGTTTACTGTATAAAATGAATAAAGTTTATCGGTCTTAAAACTACAATTCTGTATAGGGACTAGTATGTAGTATAAAAATGTACTGCAATATACATCTCTCTACTGAACATTGTTCACGCATTTTTATAACTAAATCAGTATATAATTCGCTAAAACTCAGTCAATAAATTTGGAGATGCCATCAATCTATGTCGTAACATCCCATCTTCAAAACCTTGTATCGAAAAATTTGTATTTTTTAACCTCTGCTTGAATTTTTTTTAAATTAAAAAAAATTTATATCAACATTGATATTAAAAACCAAAATTTCAGTATATAAACCTATATTGTTAATATCCAACGCTATTGTATGTCTACAATACCAAAATCTTGTACTTTTGATTCTGACCATTTCTTGTTTCAAACGTGACTGAGAAAACTATTATTTTCTATCTTTTGTAATTGCCAAATCAAATCATTTGTATTCAATTCACCACTAAGGAAAGAAGTTTCAGAAAAGTGACGAGTCGTTCTCACGAGTCGGACGTGCAGGCAGGCGCTTACAATGACATCGGTGTATTCTTGGGTGTGCATCACCCAAAGCGCTGCCAAATCGTGGAATTTCCCACTTACCAACTCCCACTTCTACAGACCAACAAAATGCACGAAGTTTGCCGATGAAGACAAAACGGTGTTACTTACTTTTTATTTCATACACAGGATTTTCAAACATCTGCAATCAAGAAACTAATAGGGAAACTAGAAAACATAAATATTGTACTTTTCCTTTCCAAAAAAAAAAAAAAAATTATGAGACTTTTTGATCATCTGAAACATGTTTTCTCATTATTACTTTCATCGCCATAAAAGCTTTTGCCATGGACCCTGTTCGGCTCCCAAGTTCATACTCCTTTTTCGAACGTCTTTCTCTCGATTTGAAGTACAGAACTGTTTACTGGGCCTGGAAACATTCTGATCAGAAG
Organism: Teleogryllus oceanicus; assembly: GCA_964035755.1. Taxonomy (NCBI): domain Eukaryota; kingdom Metazoa; phylum Arthropoda; class Insecta; order Orthoptera; family Gryllidae; genus Teleogryllus; species Teleogryllus oceanicus. Next base: position 63,907,099 of record CAXIVR010000007.1, read on the forward strand.
CTTACATTCTTGTTCTGATCAGAAGCTTATAACCATTTGGTTTTCAAGAGTCGGATCCTACTGTTGGAAATAAATAATTCCTTGTCTCCTGAGGTAAACATTCGCTTCTGTAGAATAACTCTTGCGATCGTAGGGAACGACATTTTAATGACTCGCTGATCTGCCAAAGTGGTTATGATTTCTTACTCATAGGCCAGCTTAGATACATCCGTAGCCTTTTAAAATGTCATTTGTGTCTATGTTTGGTTCGTGATGTTCTTATTTTACTTCACATTATCTGGAAAAACTGAATCTTCTTCCAAATATCTTCATTGTTCATATTAGTTCTTGATCACTTAATTAAATGATGAAATACGCTCAAGAAATGTATTATCTATGAATGATGAATATCTTAGATTGTCGGTCCGTTAAAACTTGCAACTTTTCAGTTGAACTATGAAGTTGATAATCAGGTAGTGTATTCACAAACTTCTGCCTGCCATCTCCGCCTAATCTTCCGAATCAACCATAATAATTCTACCGACATTTTAGCACCATTGAATTGGTTCGTATACATTCACGAAAAATAAATCCCTATACGACAACAAAGCGTCGGGAACTATTCCAGAATACATTTTCGAAGTCTTCATGCCCACAATAGGTTTTTGTATTTCAGTTAAAGCCTTTCATTTCCTTGGCTGAAATGTTTCTGGGCAAGTGTCTAGTGTGATTTGGTTTTACTTTTTCCAGTGTGATGTACACGTCAATTTTTGACATTTCAATAAAGAACTAAATAAACAGGTCTTACATATACGCCGCCATGATTATTAAGTATCACTCCAGGTTGATATTTTTTACTTAAGGAAGATTTCTAAAATTTTTATGTAAGTATCAAAGAGACGATCCAGAGATATTATTGTAAATGTCGCATCACCGATATGCTTGTCGGTTTTTCTCAGCATTAAAACTTATCGACCCTGGAATGATTTCAACCCACACCTTACGTCTAGTAGTCTGATGTGAAGTTCACTGTTCATCGTAACAAAATCGCAGAACTTGAATTGTAACATACAATTTGTTTTTTCACATAAACACTAAAGAGAGCGAGCACCTGAAAACGCAACCCGCACGACAGCAGTGTGCTGCGGCGCGACTATGCAGGCGCGATAGGTGGAGGTCTGTCTAACAAGTGCTTCCTTAACACGCGCCACACCGACGCGAAGGACGACACTTATTTCATATTTATAATTTATCTTGAGGTATTTATAATTATTTTAGTGCCTATTGACACGCGGTAAACTTAAATCGGGCCATCGATTGAACCGGCAAGATCTCTATTGAGGGCTCGGATTCCACGGCAGAGGTAAAGTTTTTTTTACCTGATGATTGTGATCTAGAGAAGATGTGCCATCATTGAAATGCGCTCGTAACTTATTCAGATATAAATGTTAGAATTTACGTCACTAATATATATCTATTCTAATATATAAAGACACAAGGTCGTTGCGTTATAGCGCGATCATCTCTGAATGTACTGAACCAATATAGATTAAACTTTTGTGCTAGCTGACGGATGGACGAATATTTGTAGTGAACTATATTAGTGGAGAGTGACAGCATACCTTTGGGTGGCGAAGGAATTATTACTTAAATTGATAAAAGTTCGGCAAGAAGTAAAATTGAAGTAAAACTAATGGTAACTGAGTATTTGGAGGAGTTGAATGTGTGTCAACGCTGGTTTTCAAGGTTGTTTTAGATACACAAAAAAGGTTATTTTAGATAGTAGACTTGTGAAGCCGGGATCCACTGTGATCTCGGATTTTTGGAAATATATATTTTTTCCAATTTTATGAAAGAATATATTCGTAAGATGCTTCTCCATTATACGACGAAATACGTTAAAAATTGTATTCACCCCAAGTTTAACGGTATTTGAAAACCGTTGAATCCCAACTAACTGTAAGCATGAACATGAATACACTGAAAAATCATGAAAAATTGTGTTTATTTTTTACTGACACGTTATTGCTTGTTATTTCCTTCGATTCAGAGCTCTATTTAATTTACCTGGACCGAAAGCATCGTGGTTACACGGAAAATATGAAAACAGTTGAATAATGCCTCATGTTCTCTTACGGAGGGAATTATGCGAGGAAATTGGGTAAATATGAAAAGACAAACTGAGTCAAGTTAACGTCTAATTAATTAGAAAATAAGTAAATTGTAATCATTAAATGCAGGTAAAAAATAAAAATCTTGTATGTACCGCGTGCGTTAACAAGCGCTAATAATTTCGGGCAACCTGGATCATCAGATCTCTCACCAGGCCCTTGGTGCATAAACCGCAATGTAAGAGCAAGTGCTGTGTGTGTTGCAGGGGGGCGTGGCTGGCGCTGGGGGTGGCGCTGGTGGCGTTGGCGGCCGTGGCGCTGGTGGAGGGCGCAGACTACTCCGACCTGCGCGGGCCCTACTGCGCGCACTCGCACAGGGACCGCAAGTGCTGCGTGGACCGCCGCGACGAGTGCTCCGTGCCCATCCTCGGCACGCTCTGCTACTGCGACGAGTTCTGCAACCGCACGCGCAACGAGGACTGCTGCCCCGACTACTGGGCGCACTGCCTCGGCATCGAGCCCCCGCCGCAGCTCGTCTTCGGTGAGTCCCTCCCCGCCGCCAAAACAAATGCTAAACCGTCGCCACGTGCTGTTACTTCATGCACATTCAGCCCCCTCCTCGCAGCCGGGTCTACCCATAAACTCGATGCTATCTTGTGAATGATCTTGGCTGTCCGGGTGACGCCGCGTCGAAGGCTGTGTTGCCGACGTTTCAACCGTCTTTTAGTGGTCTTTCGTGGTCTGCAGACCAGCAGACTCGCAGACCAACCCTGAGGGAGACCACGAAAAGGATGGTCAAAACGTCGGCAACACAGCCTTCGACGCGGCGTCACCCGGACAGCCAAGATCATTCACATGATTGGCCGCGGAAGCCTACGACTTCACGATGCTATCTTATTTCACTAACTGTCGATGAAGATTACAGTTGGGCAATCGGAATAACATGGGGAGTTTGAATTCTTTCTTTAAAAAATTCCCTATTTCATAAATACCAGCAACATTCTGAGAACATGATCGATTGATAATACTCCAAGGACACCGAAATTTTAAGTGGAAATAGATGTAAATTCCCAGACGGTTTCAACATTGCTAAAGTAAGACTTCTCAAATACACGCCAGTAGATGTTGAGAGATCATTCTTCGCATTCAAACTAATCTTGTCTCCCAATCGTCGCAAATTTGAAATTGTGATCCTTGAAAGGTTACTGGTAATATATTACAATGAAATCTATTAATAATAAAATGTAGAAGAGTTGTAAACATATATCGAGTTTTACAAACAATTTTTCATTTTATTGTGCATTATGATAGCGCTTTTTCTTCCTAATTCAGTGCCTGACATTTTCAATGCCTTTTTGGGAGCCTAAAAAATAATTTTTAGTGTCCAAACTTCCGATGTCTACCGATATCCGTTGAAATATGGTTAATTTAAGCATTTCAAACCTTCCATTAATTTCTCATTCATTTGAATCTATTCATTACGCACTTCCCTTATAGATTTATTTAGTGGTTATTACTATATCAATTGTAATTACATTACCTCAATTGTCTGCAGCGGACTTCTTGACGAATTTTATCAATTTATTACTATGCCCTTTTCTCAGGTTGTCGCTATGAAGGTCGAGATTTAAGAGTTGGACAATCCTTCAAGATCAACTGTAACTTGTGGTGAGTATTCACTTCAACACATTTTCCTGTTTTGTTCATCCAAGAAATTAAACTATGAAATTTGATTTTGAAATAATTACGAATAACTGTTATAATTGGTCATATTTCCTTTTATCAAAAAATATTAACCAAAAACGCAACATGTCTTTGTTAGTAATGTTAATGTTACAAGTTTCAAACAGCTGTTTTCAAAACAAAGAAATGAAGAACAATACAATACAATATTCAATATTCCTGACGAGATTTTCATTCCTAACTCTTGACGAATAACCATCCCAATAGGCCAAAATATCTCACAAGAAAACAGGAAATCACTTAAAAACACTAAAAAAAACTTTGCACACGAGTCAAATCCTGTCAGCCAATGCCAGCAGGAGTATTTCAGTTCAAGTACATGAGAAAGGAGTTAAGCGACGTGAACCATTTTGCGACCTGCAGAATATGTGTCGCAGTGATCGCTCATAGATAACGCGCTAACTATTTTGTTCAAAAATGTACATTCAAACAACGGTTCACCACATCGGCCCTAGAATCAGATGCACATGTACATTCCGGTGTACAAACAGTCGGCCCATCAAGAGTAAATGCAAAGCTATATATAGCGCGTAAGACAGTTTGTAATGCAGCAACACACATTAAACCCACAATCAGCGCATGCGCATTGAAGTTTACGAAAGATCGGCCCTCGAGGTGTAAACGCGGAGCCATAAGCGGTGCGTGGGAGGGTGAGTGACGAAGCCTTTCTCAAGCGGATCCGGCGCTCAGCCAGACGTCTGGTCGCCGCACGATCTGTGACGTCACGTCACGCCCTGGGACGGCGCGCCTCCCGTCCGCGGCTTCCGCCAAAGCCCCTCTGCCCCTCCCACCCAACCATCCACCCACCCACCCACTCACCCACCACGGAGGCCAGGGCATGTCATTGATCTGGGAAAGAGTATTTTTACAAAGGAGAGAAATATTTGAGACAATGATGGGACGTACCGAAATATTTATCATATAAATTTGTATTTTGAAATGTCTCCATACGGATAACATTAGACGAATATGTGAAGGAATGGTCATTAATAGTTAAATGATATTACTATTACTTAAAAAATATTTCTGATGTTTCTATGTTGAAAAATAAAATTGTATTAATTAATTCTCTATATGAATAATGAAATTGAAGGGCAGAACAAGAAAGTAAATTGTTTTAGATCAAATATTCCCACAATATGAAATGCCTTTATCTTTTCTTAAAATATTAAAACTCTTCTTTAATTCTCAGTTTATGATATCCACGACTGAGCGTTTAGTTCTCAGCTGTTTCTTTCCACATATCATGCAAGCTTCTCCCTCGCATCACAACTTCAGCGCCCAATTTCACTTATCAAGGTTACTTCCAGATTCCACACGTTCCCATCTCACTTATTTTCACAAATACCATACACATTACGTAAATTTTCTTACTATTAAAGGATTAGTCAGTACAACATACGAGTACAGCCACATATATCCTCTCCTGGACATTTCCTTTCCCAGGCAAAGTCTCCTACATCCGTCTATCTATCCACGCCGACCAATGTCCAACGAGTTTGCATACACTTCACCGACGAAGAACTTACAAATCATAACTCGTTACAAATAATACTCGATATAAAAATAACATAATATATTACAACTATGAAGCTGCAAATTGTCCGTCAAACGACTTCCATACATGTCATTTGGGCCCAATTTTCATTTCTTAAGGAAGTAGTTATTTTGACTTAAATCGCATCGTATCAGCTGTAAAATTCAATGTTTTCTTTTCAGAAGCAACTTTGTGTTTAATGTAATATTTACTTTAAAGGAAGTAAATATTTGATTTGTGGGCTAAAAGCTTAATAACATTTACCGATCAGGCTATGAGTCTCTCAGAGTCGGACTATCATCGTAAGCAAAAACTAACTACGACGAGCTCTAAAAATATTCAAATATTGAACGTACAAAACCCAAATCCATACAACGAAACCTTCCAATTTACTAGTCCAATATTCAAATAAAAACGCATGACATATAAATGAATTAAGTATTTTTTAACTTATAAAATGTATAAGTATTTTTTAGCAAAATTTTTTTAAAAAATTTAATTTATTTTAACGTACTAGTAAGTCATTGTACAGATAGCTTTTAAACTAATATTGTTGAAAAAAATGTTTTAAGAACCTAATCTAGCGAGGCACCTAAGCATATGCGTCATTTACTTGTGTATTAATCTCTTGAAGAAGAAAAAAAAATTGAAAACCATTATGTTGTGAAGGGCTAAAACTCTGCAGGTTGCTAGCGCATGTTGGCATTTGTTCCTGCAATTGTGAAGTTCACGCTGTGTGTGTGTGTGTGCAGCACGTGCACGGCGGCGGGCGGCGCGGGCCCGGAGGTGCTGTGCGAAACGGCCGCGTGCCTGGTGGAGCCCGAGGTGATCCGCGGCGTGAACGCGCGCCACGACGCCGGCGCCATCGCGTGGCGCGCCGCCAACCACAGCGCCTTCTGGGGGCGGCGCCTCGACGAGGGGCTCACGCTCCGCCTCGGCACCCTCCAGCCCCAGCGCACGGTGAGACACGCCTCCTCGCCAGGAATCCTCTCCTCAATAGGAACGTATCTCGCCAGGAATCCTCTCCTCACTAGGAACGAATCCTAGCCAGGAACCCTCCACACTAGGAACGAATCTTCGCCAGGAATCCTCTCCTCACTAGGAACGAATCTTCGCCAGGAATCCTCTCCTCACTAGGAACGTATCTTTGCCAGGAATCCTCTCCACACTAGGAACGAATCCTAGCCAGAAATCCTCGCCTCACTAGGAACGAATCCTAGCCAGGAACCCTCCACACTAGGAATGAATCTTCGCCAGGAATCCTCTCCTCACTAGGAACGTCTCCTCGCCAGGAATCCTCATCATTAGGAACGTATCCTCGCCAGGAATCCTCTCCTCACTAGGAACGTCTCCTAGCCAGGAATCCTCTCCTCACTAGGAACGAATCTTCGCCAGGAATCCTCATCATTAGGAACGTATCCTCGCCAGGAATCCTCTCCTCACTAGGAACGTCTCCTCGCCAGGAATCCTCATCATTAGGAACGTATCCTCGCCAGGAATCCTCTCCTCACTAGGAACGAATTCTAGCCAGAAATCCTCTCCTCACTAGGGACGAATTCTAGCCAGAAATCCTCTCTTCACTAGGAACGAATCCTAGCCAGGAACCCTCCACACTAGGAACGAATCTTCGCCAGGAATCCTCTCCTCACTAGGAACGTATCCTCGCCAGGAATCCTCTCCTCACTAGGAACGAATCCTCGCTCAGAAATCCTCTTCTCACTAGGAACGAATCCTACCCAGAAATCCTCTCCTCACTAGGAACGAATCCTAGCCAGGAACCCTCCACACTAGGAATGAATCTTCGCCAGGAATCCTCTCCTCACTAGGAACGTATCCTCGCTAGGAATCCTCTCCTCACTAGAAACGTCTCCTCCCAGGAATCCTCCCTCACCATGAACGAATCCTAGCCAGAAATCCTCTCTTCACTAGGAACGAATCCTAGCCAGGAACCCTCCACACTAGGAACGAATCTTCGCCAGGAATCCTCTCCTCACTAGGAACGAATCTTCGCCAGGAATCCTCTCCTCACTAGGAACGAATCCTAGCCAGAAATCCTCTCCTCACTAGGAACGAATCCTAGCCAGGAACCCTCCACACTAGGAATGAATCTTCGCCAGGAATCCTCTCCTCACTAGGAACGTATCCTCGCTAGGAATCCTCTCCTCACTAGAAACGTCTCCTCGCCAGAATCATCATTAGGAACGTCTCCTCGCCAGGAATCCTCTCCTCACTAGGAACGAATCCTCGCCAGAAATCCTCTTCACAATAGGAACGAATCTTTGCCAGGAATCCACCACACTAGGAACGATTCTTCGCCAGGAATCCACCACACTAGGAACGAATCTTCGTCAGGGATCCACCACATTAGGAACGAATCTTCGCCAGAAACCCCACTAGGAACGAATCCCGCCAAAATTTTCTAAGAACTGCATCTTCGGCAGGAAAGGAATATGCTATTAAATTATTAACTGTTAAATTAACCATTAAACGATAAATAGTTATATTAAATGATAACCGATAACTCTTTGTTGAGGGTTAAGTTTGTCGATACATTTAATGTTACAGGTAATTTCACAGAAGTGTCCTCCCACCAGTGCACAATGGAAAATACACAGCTTTCTGTTGAGACCTTGCAAAACGATGCACTTGGTGCTACAGCTTAACTAGTCAGTCTTACAAAGTGAATAGTGTGCCTAGTACAAGCTGTAATCATGTTTAACTAATATAACAAGCTTCTTCGAAATTATAATTACGGACATTGTTCAGTACAACTTAATGGCACATCGATATTTATTTCATCACGTTCATTATTTCTTGTTGTCGTTCATCATTGCTAAACTTTCTTTATCTTTACGGATTTGATGTTTCTGTGCCAATTTTAATGTGTTCATATATCTATCCTTGCAGTCACTAGCGCATGGAATAGATATATTTTGGTTTGGCATTGACTATTTTGACATTGATATTTTGGTTTGGCATGACTATTTAGTCGCATACTATAAAACAGATACGAATGAAAATATTTATTAATGCTTTCACAAGTTCGTGTTCGGGTTCAAAATAGATATTGACATTTTGAGTTTGAATGGATCACATTCCTATTGAACCAGAGCCACTGCAAATGTTTTTCACAAAGCAAGGTTTAACGCACCCGAAATCATTCTTGTTCCGCTTCCCTTGGCGCACATTCAGAAACGCGAGAACTGTATTGAAGGAAGTAAAGTAATAACCGATATCCTGAATAGCGTCATACTTCTTTCATGCCCTCTTTTTCTTCCTTGACGTATTTGGGTGGACGTCAAAACGTGCGCCAGGCAGTACACCCGCAATAACTCAGCGTGTTTGAAACTGCGCTTGAAACGAGATTGTTGACTTTCCCTTGACAGACGGATAAACAATGCCAGTTTTCAAACGGCACCTAGTGACGCAAGATCGTATGTATAAGTATGGAAACTAGCGCGATCCAAATCCGCAATCTTTGGTGCTTCGCTTTTTCATTGTTTTAATACGAAAACCTGACGAGAATTAATACTTTACGACTTACTTTAAGAATTACGCCTTTTAATACGAGAGCGTGATTTGTCATATTCCAAGAAACACGCGTTCATTTTTATAGAACACCTAACATTTTGAAAACTTTCTCATAAGACAAATGCCTCATTCATTCCAGTGAAGGCAGTTATTGGTTTCGGAAATGATAATTTTGCTCAAGGAAGTAGTATCATGATTTGTTTCTCGTCATCCTTTTTGCACTAGCAAGCAAGGCTTAAAGCAGTTTTCACTGAATAAACGAGTTGTGAATCACTCTTTCCGGATGACCATGACGAAAATAATAGGTAATTTATTTTCATGCAGTTAACGAGGACATGTCAGCGGATAGATCTATTTGTAAACAATGTACATAATGTTTCAAGAGAATACGTAATTGAGACGTTTTACATTACTATATTTACGGAACCTATTTAATTCATTTTAGTATGAATTTCGTGAACATCTTTAGTCACGTTCGGCAGCTGTCAGTAATTTTTCACTCACGTACTCAGAAACGTGAATGTTTCGACCCTGAAATTGTAGTTGTCATCCTCCTCCAGAATTATCAGATTGTAATTTTCCCTAAACAAGTTTTCAGAAATCATGCATTGTGCTGATTGCTAATACGTACTTAGAAACAAGAACAAAACTACGATATGTTCTACGTGCAACTCATGTTCAACCGTATTTCAGAATTCTCATTTTTAATTTTGTTGCGCTAGGGTCCTCAATTCTGCCTCAAAAGACGGAATTGTTGAGAGATGGAAATGTTCCTGATGAAGGATCCACTTATGAGAGAATGCAAAAAAATTGTCAAGGATCTTCTATATGCATTTCCTAAGCAAATATCTTACGAGATGTAAACATTCCAATTCTCTCCGATTCTTGGTCGTAATCGTTGAGGAATGTTAAACGTTAATTGAAAGTTCAGTGAAAATAATATTGGGATTAATCACATACATTTACCAAATCTAGTGTCATTTATTTCCTAACATTATTTCCTTGTCTCTCTCTCACACACACACACACACACATATCAAGTATTTTTTCAATGCGTTTAAATTTACTGTCATCTAGGTACATTAATATCTGTCATGACACTGATGTATCGATATGGACATGTCCAATCTGATAGAAATGCCTGTGTAGAAATACCGGCGTAGTGAGTATCCGTACCGCTCGCAGCATACGTTTGAAACTTCAATTTTCAAGTATTTCGACTTTGCTAGAATTGGACAAGTTGGGATCATAGGATTATTGGTTTCTACTTCTTCCTGTCATTATCACGATGACATATTTATCATGATTAAAATTATAATCATTAGTCAGTACTATTATACTCATTATTACTGTTATTATTGTTATTTTTGTACTCATTATCATAGGTAATACCGCGAATGCTTCGGAAATTGTCGATAAATCTCCGACTCGCGAAGCGAGGAGGAAATTTATCTAATAATTTTCAAATCATGATTGTTATTTAATAAGACTATTCCACGAATGAAATGAACCGAGTTCCAAAATGTTCCAAATATTGAAAATAACTGAAAGCATGTTACAATCAATTTTATGTTTTAATACATATGCGAATAAATAATACATATGAGAAGCTATCAGAAAAATTGGCTAGAAAAAGCGACAAATGTTTTTGGGATACACCGCCCTGATAGGGGCATTTTATATGTGTAGTTAAACACTATTGGTTGTAATTTCATGAGTGGAATAGTCATCACCAGGGGGCAGATTTTAATGAAATGTCATTTTTTCTTTTCACTTTAAAACAATACCGTTTAATATAGAAATTCATTTTATGTCATGATAAAAGGAAAGGACCTATTTTATAGGTAATTATTTCGCATTTTTTGTCGATTTCGATAAGTCATTTTTACCTTTTTCCGTCATTTTAATGCATTTTTTGATTTCAACGATTTCAATGTCATTTTTAATGCTACTTGCTTCAAATAATATTTACGAGATGCAACAAATGTTCTTCACAGAAGTAGACTATTCTGTTTCGTTTTTTTAGAAATTGTTTTGACATCCGTTCTATGTAATTCATGTGCCGTATATCAGCGCCATTGCCACTTCGGCCTATTTCGGGATAACTAAAGACATAGATTTCCTGGCAAAGAGCAGTCCAAACCAAAAGTTCGCTAGCAGAGTTCACTCGAACGAATGGAAGAAACATCGATTACATCAGTAACGTATCCAACAGTTTGAGTTGTTCATCCGAGCTGGTTTTGATAATATTTTTTACGTCATTTTCCTTTGGTTTTGGGACATTTTTAAAGCATTTTAATATTATTTTATTGATCATTTTTGGCGATGATTTAGGTCATCAAAATCCGCCTCCTAGTCATTCCAGTTTTAATGATAATTCTAATTGTGAATGGCGTGTGCGTGTGTGTGTGAATGGCAGGTGAAGCGCATGCTGCCCATCCGTTCTCCGGATTTGTTCATCCGAGCAGGTTTCGATCATATTTTTTACGTCATTTTTCTTTGGTTTTGGGACATTTTTAAAGCATTTTAACATCATTTTATTGATCATTTTTGGCGATGTCTTAGGTCATCATATTCCGCCTCCTAGTCATTAGGCTATCATTTGGAAGGCGGGGCGGGAAGGCCCCCCTTCCGGGGGAGCACCCGGCCCTGGCGCCCATGCACCTGCTCGCCTGCAACACGCGCGGCCAGCGCGGCTGCAGCGGCGGCTACCTCGACCGCGCGTGGTTCTTCACCAGGAAATACGGGTGAGTGGCACCGGGAGCGTGAGCTCACTGCAGCGCCTCTCACCGGGAGGTCCTAGGTTCACACTCCCCACGGCGGCAGGATTTTCGACCCTGGCTTTTCAGCTAGGTCGAATTCAGTCGCTGCCTGGAGGAGAATTCTAGCGGCCGGCTGCTCTAATCGGTTGTTTTCCGTGGTTTCTCCAATCAACACCAGGCGAATGCCGGGGCAGTACCCTTCCATACGGGCCACAGACCGCGCGCGATCTGTCCTTCCTCTTCCTTGTCCTATCCTCTCCCCTTACACACACACTTACACTAACATGCACTACACTACCACATATTCCGGGAGACCGGTCGGGAGCTTAGAGCTTGTCCCAGCTGGGGCGGTGCCCCGCTGGTTAGGGGGAAACCCCACTAGCCGACGGTAGGTCGGCGCCGGATCTCGCCACCCAGCGGGGGAAGATCACCGCCATCTCCCGAGAAAAAGCATGCACTACACTAACGGGACTAATGACCAAAGTAGTTGACGTGCCCGGAAACACGAAAAAAACGAACCAAACGGGTGAGTGGGAACGCAACGCCCGGGGCCGCTCAGGGTCCAAATCCAAAACTTCCAATCACGTTGTCTTAATTGGAATGAACGTGTTCTGTGGAAATGCGGAAATATTAGATTGATCCGCTTCCCGTCTTAGTAAATCGGGTATGGAGTTATGAACATCCACGATGCTACAGCAAACTGGAAACCTGTTTGGGTTTTTACTAACGGCTTGTATGCAACGTACAGGAATCTGTTGGCAGCAAACAAGTATTTTTCTCAGAGTATTAAATATTAGATCGAGAAAGATTAAATTCGCGTTTTAGCAGATATTCTGAATCAATGGATAGTCGCAAAAATTCTGTAATTCAACCTACAATGTACTTCACCCTATCATGTGACTCTTGGAAAGGGGCCATTCAAATAAGACTATTGCATTGTGTACGTTATGTTATTTATGAACTGTTATTGGAAATGCGCACACCGTAATATGAAATTGATGACTTTTATCATTGTTTCATCTTTATAACTCGTCTACTCTGCTAATATTATATTTCAAATGTAAACAAAGCATTGCTGTGTACAGTGTTACATAAAGAGACTTTGAAGAACTATAAGTGGGCTACCACATCACAATTGCTATGGTATCAATACTTCCTTTCATTCGTATCCCTGGATCTGCTTTTTTATTTTTTTTTTATTTTTTCGTTACCTCAAGAAATACAGATGATATCGCTCCATGTAGCGTAATTTACTAAACTATTCTTGAGATGTGGTGGTTAAAAACTGAGATGAAGTACCGCACCCTGGGGAAATGGTTGTGTAAATCATTGAATTAAAGGTTTTCAATGAGATACCCTCACCGCATCAGCGATCTTTCTCTGACATGGCCTTACGGTAAGCCTCGGCATTTCTACGTTCTACCAACTCTGTTTCGGAAACTCTGCTTCGGGACACCTTCGACAGCCGAGAAAGGTGAGGGTCCCACGCCGAAACTGACTGATAGAGACAAGAGAATGGAAATAGATGTGCAATAATGTGGATTGGGCGAGTCGCTGAAGTAGTAACGGCAATAAAGGTGACCTCTTCAATAATAAATACCGAGAAAAAGTTCAATGAAAAGGAATAAAATCAATGTAATGTAATCGCTTACGCAAACTCGTCAAATTACAGCACCTACGATAGTCAGAGAGTTCTCATACATTACATCAGTTACCTAAAACAGGGCGTAAAAATATGTCTAAATTTACTAGCCGAATTGAATTTTTTTTGAAAAAGGAAAATTGCCTGGAAATTTAAATAATATTCCCTGCATAATTCTGTGATTATTATAATCTCTCGGATTATAGTTTAAATCTCTTTTCTTCGCTTCCCTATGTAACACGTGCCTCCCATATTCTTCGAAAACATTACTTCTGCTCTCATTTTTCACCGTTGATAATACTGTCTCTCAGTAAATGGTTTGTAGAGTCAATTGCTTCAGCTGTGATGAATCCGAGTGAAGAATGTGAGTAAGAGCGCAATAAATTGAAGAGAGATTATCCTTGTTACTGGTTCCAAAAAAAAAAAAAAAAAAGTCTTATCGTCTTCGAACAGACTCGATCTGATAGGCCCAGTTTCCTAAACTAGGAGAGACAGTAGGCGTCCCTTTACTCTTTCTACAAGCGTGGATCGGTTTTCTTTTTCGAAATATTTTCTCTAAATAATTTATCTGCCGAAACTGAGTTATATATATATTGACGTGTTTAAACTAGACGCATTTGCTGTCAAATAACCGAATTAATTTTTTAATTTATTACCCGCCTACCTAAAACGGAGGAATGATACACCTAATTTCTCCTCCTGAGAGCAAGCTTTTTAAAAATCAGCTATTACTTTCAGAACAAATTTTATTTTCATGCAGAATATATTGTAATACATTTTCACACCGCAATGGTAAAACAATAATTTATATTGTAATAAACAGTTGTTTACAAGCTTGCATTCGAAATGTGTTATTATATTTTATTTGTAAAATGTATACGCTTAAACAAACTCGGTGATCTTTTACCAACCTGACAGTAAACACTAAATACAATTACTGGATTCAGCTATAAGACGCAAATAAGTACACTTAAATTAATCACCGACGTGAAAGATGTGTGAAAGTCAACAGGGAAGGAGAAACCTGTACTAATAAAAGTGAATTCAACGACATGTAACCAACATCGATACTAAAAAAAAGTAGTGTATGAATAGATACGAAATGTTTACAGGCTCTTCTTCAGAATTGTCGCAGTGTTCTTGCAAAGTTTGGTAAAGATTAAGACAACACAAATGCGGAAAATAATTAAAAAATATGTTGGTAGATACACCACGGTCATTATTTTTCACCTGTCGCTGGTAGCAGATTAGTTTTTAATATATTCCGACAGAGGCCAGTAGCGGTGCAGTACAACTGGTACCTAAAAGACCAGTAGCAGAGCGTAATATACATTTTTTTATCTAAGAACAATGTACAGTAAAATAAAATGAAGGAAAACTTACTTTACATTCAAATAATAACTTTATTAAAATGTCAACCGTTTACATGAAAAATAATTATCTTAAACACCGTGATTTACATAAAATTGATCTTTTTACTCTTCCACAAGGATTGGATATTACGAAAGCCCGGGCAGCGCCGGGGATTTTGCTAGTCGTCTAATAGCCACGTGTCAACCCAACTGCAAGCGCATTCCATCCAAAAGGTGCACTGGCTTCAGAATATAGGCCACGGGCATACGACCACGCCATCCACCTGCGTCGCTCCCTGGAGGTGAACAATGCTCCATAAAATAGTTAGGCCGCTGGCCGCGAGGCGACCTTCTCAACTTCCAAGCGCCGCTCATGCTGTCCCACCGACGAGGAAAATTTTATAGACACCACAAAAGTAAATAAATGCCACCACAGAGAAATATTTTGTTTTAGAACAAAATCAAAACCTCAAATATACGATGATTCTGAAGTGCGCAGAAAAATCTTGAGATTAAGGTAATTTGTGCAAATTACACATATAGAAATGAATATTTCCATAAAAACGAAACATGAGCATTTAGCCAAATTCTCCGACATCAAAAATAAGATTTAAATTATTCTGAAAGGAAACGTACGATGAAGTTTCGATTTCAGTTTGTCATTTAAATTAGACAATACTCGCGATAAAATAGAAGTTTTTTTCGTAATACGAAAAATCTTAATTCTCTGTTTACAGTTATTCCAGAGCACATGTTAAATAAAAGGAAAACCATATCTCGATCATTCGTACATAAATATATGAAATTTCGCGCGGTTTCGTGCTCCTCGCTCGTTAGCCAATCATAATTGCTCGGTGCCGAATGAATGTGTAGTTTTCTTGAGGCGATTCTTGGAGAGAAGAAACGCCCACAAGCCGACGTAAGTCGGTGGCAGCGGGCGGGAGGGAGAGCTGCTATATCGTTCGCTGTGTGTGCCTAGGCTGGTGGACGACGAGTGCTACCCGTACACGGCGCAGCAGGGCCACGTGGGCGCGTGCCGCCTGCCGCTGCACACCACGCTCCAGGCGGCCGGGTGCCGCGCGCCGCAGCAGCGCGTGGGCGCGCCGCCGCGCTCCGCGCTCTTCCACACCGGCCCGCCCTACCGCCTGGGCTCCGAGGCCGACATCCAGGCCGAGATCATGGCGTCCGGACCCGTGCAAGGTCAGCGCCTGCGCCTGCGCTTCAACCTGCCAAGCTGCTTGTGTGCGCCCTTGAGTGCGCGCTTGTGTGCGCCCTTGAGTGCGCGCTTGTGTGCGCCCTTGAGTGCGCGCTTGTGTGTGCCCTTGAGTGGGCCCTTGTTGTCCTTGAGTGGGCGCTTGTATGTGTCCTTGAGCGGGTTCTTACGTGTGCCCTTCAGTGATCGCTTCAGTGCGCGCTTGCGTGAGCGTATGTGTATGTGTATGTGTATGTGTGTGTATGTGTGTGTATGTGTGTGTATGTGTGTATGTGTGTTGTGTGTGTGTTGTGTGTGTGTGTGTGTGTGTGTGTGTGTGTGTGTGTGTGTGTGTGTGTGTGTGTGTGTACTTCTGTGTGCTCTTGTAAGTGCTCCTGCATTTGCCGGAGCAAACCGTGCAGGAACGCGCGTGCAAATGCAAATTGTGTGTTAATTAATTGCGCGTTAATACCTCAAGTGGCGCTGAGGATGATGAAACTAAAGAGTCCCCTTAGAATCCTGAAATATTGAACACACATACGTGTGAACAGAACTAAAACGAAGATTAACAAATTATATCTTTTTCTATTTAAAAATACAGTATTCAAGTTATTTAACAGATTATGAACTCACACAAAGTGATGTTAAACGAATTTTGGAAGTGCCCAGCAAGCCCAGATGCACATATAGTATTATTTCGCAAACTTTCTATACTAAGTCTTCTTATGCATTTATTCGTCACTGCGTGTTTGTGCACGAGAGCGCGTATGCGCGTGTGAAAATGAGCGCGTGCGTGCTTGTGTGTGTGTGTGTGTGTGTGTGTGTGTGGGTGGGTGGGTGGGTGGGTGGGTGGGTGTATGTGTGTGTGTGTGCGTGCGCGCGCGCTGGGGAACTCAAATGGTTCCCAACATCCCAAGGTTTATTTTAGATCCTTTTTCGCATTCATTAAATCAACCGGTCTCGGCGAAGGATCAAACCCGCGAAGTTGAGACTGCTATTTGTGGCGCCACCGCGACCGGATATTCCGGTCATTCGTTATATAATCGGACAAAAAATAGATTGCCCATCTTCGATTTTGAAAATTTAATTTATTTTTCCAGCCTTGTGAATGTCTTCACAATTATTCCCCTACACGTCAGAACGCCATTTTTTCATTTTTTTTTCTTTACTTTAGCTCGATTACTTTCAGTCTTTCCGTCTAAAAATCAGTTCCTGTGTTCAATATATCCTCAGAACATGAATTTGTTTAAATCAGCTATTCATTTCTTTTCACTTCCATTAAGGGAATAATCACCTTCCAGAAATAAAAATTAATTTCATTAATCTATATTCTTTCCCAATTATTGAAATGCTACATTGCACAAGAAGTGTATTTTGTATGTTCCTCCTTGTGTTTCCAGCTACCATGAAGGTGTACCACGACTTCTTCGTGTACAAGGGCGGCGTCTACCAGCAGACGGCGCAGGGCGCCGGCGAGCGCTCCGGCTACCACTCAGTGCGCATCTTGGGCTGGGGGGAGGAGAATACTCGCGCTGGGCCACTCAAATACTGGGTAAGAACTCCCCCGCCACCGGCTCAGGGCATCAGTTGACGTCACACCGCAATGCCTCTGGCCGGGGGCTCCTACGGTTCCAGTCCCGAAGTTGGCGGGAGTTTCGACACTAGCTACATAGCCAGGTCGAATTCAGCCGCTGCGCTCTCTGAAAGAGAATTCTAGCGGTCTGATCGGTTGTTTTCCGCGGTTTCTTCAATTAACATCAGGCGAATGCCAGAGCAGTACCCTAACAAACGGGCCACGGATCGCGTGCGATCTTTCTTTCCTCTTCCTCGTCATATTCTCTCCCCTTACTTACAAGACACATTTATATACACTACACTATCACACTTGTTGGGAGACCAGTCGGGAGCTTCGAGTTTGTCCCATCTGGGGCGGTGCACCGCTGGTGGGAGATATATGATAAGAGAAAATCCTCACAAGCCGACGTAGATCGGTGCGGGGCAAGATTACCGCCATGTCCCGCAATAAAAACATGTACTACCCTTTCGGGACCAATGGCCTTAGCAGTTGGCGCTAATCAATCGGTCGGCATCACTAATCAATCAAATCAGCAGTGAGATGGCAAAAGTCTCTGCTCCTGGGCCCAGAATCGTTCCGCTCCCTGGCGCGCATCCCTTGCTCCCGGTGGCGACTGTGGTGCGTAGCTGCAGGAGCGTTTGCAGGAACTTCAGTGGCAACTGCCACGAAGCACATCGTGTGCGTGTGCCACGTGCAGCCATGCCTGCATGCCTGCAGGCATCAACTGATGCCACCGCAGCGCCTCTGACCGGGAGGTCTTAGGTTCGAGTCCTGACGGCGACAGGATTTTCGACACTAGCTTTTCAGCTAGGTCGAATTCAGTCGCTGTTTGGACGAGAATTCTAGCAGCCGGCTGCTCTGATCGGTTGTTTTCCGTGGTTTCTCCGATCAACACCAGGCGAATCCCGGAGCAGTACCCTACCAAACGGGTCACGCACCGCACGCGATCTGTCCTTCCTCTTCCTTGTCCTATCCTCTCCCCTTACACACACACACTTACACTAACATGCACTACACTACCACATATTCCGGGAGATCGGTCGGGAACTTAGAGCATGTCCCGGCTGGGGCGGTGCCCCGCTGGTGGGAGAGTCCTGGTTAGGGGGAAACCCCACTAGCCGACGGTAGGTCGGCGCCGGATCTCGCCATCCAGCGGGGGAAGATCACCATCTCCCGAGAAAAACATGCACTACACTAACGGGACTAATGACCGAAGCAGTTGACGCGCCCGGAAACACGAAAAAATCAATCAATCCCACTACCCCCACTTATTCCAACTGATGCCTAATAATTCATATTAAAAAATTGATCTTCGTGTCGTATTGGAAAGAGCGATGATTATTTTTCAAATGTTGAACATCAATTTGTTAGTACTATTATTTACATCAGATAAAAATTAGAATATTAAATATGTTTATTTTCAAACTGGTACATCCACTCAGAGTTAATGAAACAAATCTTCCAAAGACTTATTGAAAAACGTTTCCTATCATCAAACGTCATGGCTAAATGTAACCGGTCAAACATTGACAGGTTACCTTGGATAGAAAGGGAGTTTGCACCCGTGAGTGTACACCCGGGGTTGCCAGCTTCCGGAGCGCGAAGAGTCACAATATTGAGAATAGGAATTGGAAAGATCGTGTGTGAAAGTGTATATTTTTCAGAGGTTCAACACTTCAATTTGCAAGTAGTACATTTGTGTCACACAAATTTGAGCAAAGCATTTTATACTTACTTTCAATCTCAAACATCCACTCAGTGTTAATGAAACAAAACCTCCAAATTACACAGAATTTCATTAAAAGAATGTTTCCGGCTGCCAAATTTGGCTTCTAAAACTTTATCAGGTAGCCTTGAATAGATAAGAAGTTTACGGACAGATTCGCTTAAATATACTTATTACACAACTGTACGGCTTGACTCATTTTGCACCATTCTAATGGGCCCTGGTCTTTACTTAAGGCGACCTCAGTGCGACTCGCGTACCTCAGGCTCATTCAAGCGTCTCTTACACAACTACGTCTCTTACACAACTCAGGATAGACTGAAAATTATGTAATACTATGCAAGGCATTATTTTCATTTTTAGAGACAAATTCGTGCGTGTATTAAACAATGAAGCTTATTAAATCTAATCGGTATACCGTTGTAACTGAAGAACATTTAATTCTGAACTAGTGCAAACTTCCTTAACGAGCATCCTACCAAGCTTTCAAGCATTTATCAGACAAATTTCATACAAAAAAATTATGTCAAAGTCTTCGTAATTCGAATGCTTTTTGGTGTTTCATTAACAGTGAGTCGATAGTTGCATTTGTAAATGAATATAATTTTTGCTGTTCAACTTTTTCTGCTATAAATACCACTTCTACAAATAACTCTTCTCTTATTAGAAAGTGATTTCAGTGTCGTAAAGTTTAACTTAAGCTAATCTAAGCGGATAAAAATATATTTTAAGACCTAGAAAGTAATAAATGGAATAAATCGAATTGTTGCCCTTTCAGCTGGTGGCCAATTCGTGGGGCGAGCAGTGGGGCGAGCAAGGCCTGTTCCGCATCCAGCGCGGCACCAACGAGTGCGAGATTGAGGACTTCGTGCTGGCGTCCTGGGCGGACACCGTCATGCCTCCAGTGGAGAAAATGAAGCACAACGGAAACGCTCACAGCAACATCATCTGATCTCCCTCACCGACCCACCCGCATCACCAAGTCTGTGATCTTCGGAGGACTCGGAAATCCAAGTGCCTGTGGCGGCGTATCGTATGAAGACGATCAATGTAATCTTCAGCACTGCCATTTTTCATCTGCATTTTAAAAAGCTATTTGAAAGCGCTTGAGGACGAAAATCTGGTGTGCTTCGATTTTTATATAACTCTCGTGAGACCACAATAATGTGGAATATTTTTTCAAATGTTCAAGTGTTCATTAAATTATAAGATGAGGACACATCAATGCGGCGTTCCTGACTACAAAGTGCCCTTGTGTGTTCATACGGCTAATGTCTTGTACGAACAGTAAAGACATGAATAACAGAACTGTTGAAGTGATGCCTTTTTGTTTTACGAAGGACTTCTAGAAATTAAGGTCAAATTATTTATGTCGCTGTAGGTGTTGCTTTCTTTAAGTGTCAAGTATATACTCAGCACGTGTGTATTTTAGTTGGTAGATCTCATATGTTTTCATGACTTACTCCAATTTAATTTTAATAATTAATTATAAGGCAATTACAACTTTGTAAAAATTCATCTAAATTTCAAATGGCAGTATTACTTGACTATTGTAATGTTAATGAAATGCATAACCGAAAGTTTTGCTTTGTGGAATCTAACAAAGAATAGCATGGAAATAAGATTAAGTTCCTTATAAAGTGATTTTTGTATTATAAAGTTAAGGAAAGTACTTTTACAGTGAATAATTATATTGTAAATAGTTAAATATTATTCTCCACAATTATATGTTAAGTTTTGTAATATTAATGCGTATAAAGCTAATAAAATTTCCATTATTACTACGTTTCCAATGCATTATTCCCTCCATCATAGACACCAGTGCTCAGCACAAGGATGGTGAAATAGAACAATGCAAAGGGAGTCAATGTCACCAGGGAGTGGTTTCTGTTATCAATAGACATCGTCAAGCGGTGACCATTATTTCGAAAGTGTTTCGACGAGAAAAGTGGCACGCATCACGAAAAAAGATGTTATGTCGCACATACTTTGTCAGTACAAACACACAAATAAATGATGCCTCGTAGGTCCTCGTAGTGAGAGGAACGTTCTCAAGTAAGAAATTCTTCAGATACAATTATGTTCAAACGCTGATTGCCGCCTCTTCGTTGCGGCCTATGTACTACCGCGGTTTAAGCCCAAATAGGCAGTGTTTTCCTGCCCCTGCTCACTCACCCTATAGAAGGTACTGTATCACACTACATACGTAGTATTGAAACAAACTGATTTGATTTTTGAATTAAATATCTCCTGTGCCCTTCTAATATTAATTTAACGTAACCCGTTCCAAATTTATAAAAGAATATGGGCGCGAGGAAAAGATTACGTTAACTCAATTATTAAAATTAATCTTCAACTGCTATATCCATTAAATTAATATCCGGCTAACTGGGTCGATGGGTAATTGCTATTGCCTACTAATAGCCGATTATTCGATCTGCCATCTGTACAGAGTGGCCGAGGAATCTGAAAAGCAAATATACATTTCTAGCTACTCATTTGCTGAAATTGGCTAAATAAAAATCATCTTTTCTATTCACAGAAACTTGTAAGTTTATTCGATGTTCGTTGGTAACAATACGAAACTTTCGGTCATGACCAATCTCAAACCTTATATTGCAGTACCCGTCTTCGCGCGCTCTTGACCGATGTCGCCGCGTAGAACCATTTTCAATCTTTCCCGGTGTCGATGGCTCCAGGTCAAAATACCATCTTCTTTTCTTCCGTTCTGACACAAGTGTACTCAAGTCACGGATCCTCGCCGCCTCATAAGTTGATAAGACTTCATTAATTTTCCTTTTAAAAGTTCCCAGTTCTTTCTACGCGTATACTTAAAATATTAAAGTTCAGCAAACTATTATCTGCATCAAATACTGCCAGTCCTGTTGCCAACAAATTCACCTATGTTCACAATTCTAGCTGCTGCACTCGAAATATTTCTAAGTTCCGATTTTCGCACATTACATCAATATTCTAAGTCCGACAACCATACGCTCCAAAGTAGATGTTCACAATTCCCAAACTCCCAACATCAATTGTCTACACACGATCCGCACAGCAACAGGGCATAAGTCGGAATGGATCCATATTCCCCTCTTTCAGCCCTTCAAAACTCTGTCCATACTTTCCACTTTTTTTTTGTCAGAAAAATTTCGACCCGCTTCCGTCGAAATACATTGTCAATCCATGCCTAGCCAATCCCTCAATTACTTACCAATTCAACTAGCCGCGCCCCAGACTGTTATTGCTTTCTCGGCCAATTCCCATACAGTTTACTTCATCAACTAGCCGCGCCCCGTGGTTCAAAGCAATGAAGTTTGTTGACCATCATAGAGACAGAGACAGACAGACAGACGCAGAGACAGACAGACAGACGCAGAGACAGACAGACAGACGCAGAGACAGACAGACAGACGCAGAGACAGACAGACAGACGCAGAGACAGACAGACAGACGCAGAGACAGACAGACAGACGCAGAGACAGACAGACAGACGCAGAGACAGACAGACAGACGCAGAGACAGACAGACAGACGCAGAGACAGACAGACAGACGCAGAGACAGACAGACGCAGAGACAGACGAGACGCAGAGACGAAGACAGACGAGCAGAGACAGACAGCCCAGACGCAGAGACAGACAGAGCAGACAGACGCAGAGGACAGACAGACAGACGCAAAGACAGACAGACAGACGCAAAGACAGACATACACGCAGAGACAGACAGACACGCAGAGACAGACAGACACGCAGAGACAGACAGACACCGCCCACCGCCTCACTTTGGCCCACTGCCAGTGAGGCGCCAAAGCCTTCCTTCGCAAGACTGGCCCGCGTCGGCCCTCTTCCACACTCGCTTTGGTTAAAAATCCGCCAGGGGTCAAGAATATTTGTCTATTTTCTTTATTTGTCTTTTTGATATTTTGGAGATATATTTAAAAACTGAAATAGGTGTATTTAATTAAAAATAAATAATACAATTGTATTTAGTATTTCGAGTATTTCAAGTACGAATTTAGCAAATCAAACCTAATGTATTGTGTGTATTATTTAAATACATATGTACAAAGTATTTTGGCAAAGTATTTAAAAGAATTTTGCCCATCCCCGAAATTAATAAATAAATGGTACTGGATTACTTAAAAATACATTTTAGGACCTGAAAATTCGTCCAGCATGAACTTGTTTAATCATTAACATTCTAATTCATTAATATGTAGCTTTCATAGATAGATTCTTTCTAACGGTCTATTTACCGAGCTCATGTCGCTTCTCACACATGAAACACAGAAACTACAGCAAAACAGCACAGTGTGACCGCTGAGACTGACGACACTGGCGAGAACAGCAGAGAATGGTGCGGTTCCGCTTGTACCGGTTCTTGAGGGAGAGCAACGTATAGATTTCAACAGGCAGATAAGAAGCGCGCGCGCGACTTCCGAGGCCCCGAGACTGCGAAATAGTGATGGGCTTAACAGCATTTCTTCAATAACTGTTATCACAAAAACAGCTTACTCGTAATATCTGTTATTAATAGCAGTTGAAAAATAACAGGTTCATGACCAGCAACCTAACATGGCCGACTGCTAAGAGTTAAAGCAGTTTAGCGACTGCTAAGAGTTAAACCACGCAATAAGAATAATGTTGGTAACACCGTAAAGCTTGTGCAGCTACCTCACGGCGCTTCCTAACAAGTTTGGACAGAGAAGCAGCTGATATGAACGAGACTGGATGAACTGCCAAGGATGAATAGTAATTCGTATAATGTGTATCGAATGTGTATAGACTATAGAATATTACTAAAATGAAAGTGATTCGGGTTCAGATTGCAAATATGCTTTCAAATATGCAACTTGTGCATAGCGAAGTGACGAATGTCAAAAATAATAAAGAGAAACAGTGTTTTTGCTTACCTATAGCTTAAGTGTTAATGATATGTCGAATATTAAGTATTATAATGTGAGTTATTTGACCGTAACTCATTTTATTTTATCAGACCTAGGGAAATATTAGTTGATCTCACGTAAGCAGCAATGGGACAGAAATAAGTTAACATATTGGACGGACTTAATTTAAAGAACAAATATCTTGTTGTAGTGTATACAATAAAATATAAAACTATTGTGGCACATGGTGTATTATGGTGTGTTATGTATTAATGAATATAATTTGAATACTGGCAAATCATGATTGTTTAGCTGCAGTGAAGCTGTTATCGTACAAAATGGTTGCCACAAAAGCTTGCAGTAGTTCGGATTGGGCCCAGTAGGTTGCAGTTCTATGCATTTCAACCGATAACTGCCAAAAACAGGATAAACGAAAGAACTGTTATTTCTCGTAACAGTTAGGAAACGTTAACGGTTAAGAAATAACAGTTTAGCTGTTAAGAGCACATCCCTACTGCGAAACCTAAGCCAGCGAGACCGATCGATAATAAAACGCATTTCGCCCAGCCCCAGTTAGTAGTTATTAAATATGTGATAACGTTAGTAGTTATTGAAGGTCTGAAGTATTTCACCGCGAACAACATTTGCATTAAAATTCTGGAAAGAGTTTAAAGTCTATTATTATTATTATTATTATTATTATTATTATTATTATTATTATTTTAATAAGAATGCACCTTCATCAACATCAAGTACTGATCTTTTAAACATTTTGTTTTCTCAGCATTAGCAGAAAGATTCTGCGCGTGTTCCACTTCGGGAAACTCGCAGCTCATCAACAATAATTTTGTTATCGTTTGATTTGACTTCGTTCAATAGTGACGAAGGAAAATCTATCGTTTACTCTCTTTGTCTTCCAAGATACGGATTAGTCACATGACTGTGATAGTGAAATTGGTAGCACTGTTATAATTATAGTTTACATAATCGTAAGTTAAGTGCTCGTAATGTTATTTGCTCTAAAACGGAATTAAGTTCTGTATTTTAAAATAAGCATAAATAATTAATAAAAGGAATGCTTTGAAAAATAAAATAGTTCAGAGAAATACCCTGAATTACATATCATTGACTCAAGATAACGCGTTTATTTGTAAAACGTATCGACTTTCTGTGACCTCAACTTACAGCACTGAGATGAAACGTTTACCACTAGTGAAGGCCAGTGACCCGGGTATTGCTGACTAGATTGAAGTGAAACTTACTTTATATCATTTTTTCTGATCACACAAAAGACATGCATGTTTATCCTCAGGATCAACTGTGTGAACATTAGTTGCTAGTGAGTTCGCATGAATTGTGCAATATTCCAGACAATCGATTGAAAAAGGTAAGTTAGTGAACAAAATGTAGTAAGTTAGTAGTAAGTGTAGTCGTAGTAAAAAAGAAATGTTTAATCCATTTTTCGGTTATGTGAATTGATTTCATTTATTTATCCAAAGAACAGTAAAAATTGTGTTTGAGGAGAACTACCATCTGCGCACGTCTGCTTGATCTCCAGAATTTTACCTCAACATTTTAACTATAAATAGTTGAAATACGAATAAAATAATAAAATAATAATAATAATAATAATAATAATAATAATAATTTAATTTAAAAAATAGCACGAGATTAGCAACATGAGCAAAGCTAGGCATTTACGATTCCAAGTTATAAAAAACGTATTTGCACTTGTAAACGAATTGACGATTTGATACCTCTCTTACGCTGGCACTACCAAATTCGGTTACCACAAAACCATATACGCCACTATTTAGAACTATTTAATTGCTAATTAATTACGCAAAAATTAATTTTTTTCTCTTCAATTTTTGCGTAATAATGGTAGCTAGGAAGATAGCTGGATCTACCACAATGTTACCACAAACCAAATATGCCTCTTTAGATTTAATTGCTAATTAATTCAAAAATTAATTTTTTTGCTCTTCAATTTTTTGCGTAATAAATGGTGAGCTAGCGGAAGATTATGCTGGATCTACCACAATTAGTTACCACAAAACCAAATATGCCATCTTATAGATATTTAATTGCTACTTAATTACGCAAAAAATAAATTAATTGCTCTTCAAACTTCCGAGTAATTAATTGTGAACGGCCGCAGCCGGTCGGCCGACCGGCTGGCCGTGTGACGTCACGGGTGAGGGGTATCCAGCGAGCGCGCCAGGCCGCCGCCGCCACCCGCCCGGCTGACTGACAAATTTAAATGAAATACAGGAACTGGCGGAGAGCTGACTTCAGTACTGAAAATTATACCAATATTTTGTATGTTCATGATGGTCCTCCAAGTACATTGCAGATGATTAAGATGACTTTTATGTCATTATGTATTTATTTAAGGTTTAATTTTTTTTTTAGTTTTAAATCGCTAATGCGATCGACGCCTCTTTGGACATGTGTCGGTATTTAATTATTATGGAGAGTAAGCATTCTGTTTGGAACATTTGTTCCATTACTATTTGACTCCTGCCTCAAATGTTGACTGATTTTTGTAGGTCATCACTAGAGACCGTATTTTAATGTAATTCATATTTTTTGTATTTTACTTACCGCTCTCTAAAAAAGGCCAACTATTTAATACTTTTTATGTATATTTTTGGTTATATTTTTACTTTCCTCATCTTGATATTTTACTAGATTGACAGAAGTGAAGATTTTAATTCTTCTAGTTCTTTGAAAAAATTGGTTTATTTGTTAAGACTTTATAACATTGTCAACGATTCACCAATGCCTAATTGACCTTATCAGGGCTCAAACCAGATCTCTATTTTGTGGATTACGTACATCAACTCCAATTAGTTAAAACTACAGTGATTTCAAAAAACAAATATTTCGACAACACTGTCATTACATGTATTTAAGAAATAAGGAAGACTATTTGGAAAAGGGGATGGCAGCTTGTTTGAAATTTAATATTTTAAAGGAATATGAATATAGATATTTCTTGTCAACAATGTCATGAGGTCCACCAACATATGTGATGACTTACAAAAATCAGTCAACATTTGAGGACAGGAGTAAAATAGTAATGGAACAAATGTTTTCAATATCGAAATGAGCACCCGCCCTGTTCGTGTATTTTTCATTTACATTTGTCAGCCGAGCGGGCGGCCGCGCCGGTGGTCTGGCGCGCTCGCTGGCTACCCTTACCCGTGATGTCACGCGGCCAGCAGGTCGACCAGCCGGCCGACCGGCCGGCCGCTGCAGGCGCGCCCGGCAGTTCACAATTGTTTACTGGAAAGCTTGAAGAGCAATTAATTTAATTTTTGCGTAATTAATTAGCAATTAAATCGAAAAGGCATATTTGGTTTTGTGGTAAATAATTGTGGTAGATCCAGCGTAATCTTCCGCTAGCTCACCATTAATTATGCAAAAATTTAAAGAGCAAAAAAATTAATTTTTGCGTAATTAATTAGCAATTATATATGTTCTAAATGGTGGCGTATGTGGTTTTGTGGTAACCGATTTTGGTAGTGGCAGCGTAAGAGACGTCGATTTGATGTTTTTGCATTCTTAGCAGAATTGTAACACATCCCCGGCTCTACTCCTACCACTACAAGCAAAAGAAAAGCTCAACAAAACGTGCGCAGAGTGAAGCTACATTTCTGTCCAGAAGCAAAACAAGGGACCATCTCAGCATTTGCTCAATGGATCAGGGAAACTGGACAAAACCTGATCCCGGTTGGAGGGGAAGTCATTGACCTTCCCTTCCAACTTGAAGATGAAGGTGAAGGTGAAACACATTGTGAAAATATTACTGAGAAAATAGAGAAGAAATATGCATAGTAATGCATAGTAATTTTGCATAGTAATGTATGAGCATATTAAAATATCTAAGACATGTGAATGTGAAGACCAGCGTTAATTTTTAAGTTATCATTGTTCTGCATTTTCGCTATCCGAGGTTTTGAATATAGATTAACAGAATTATGTAACACAAATTTCTGAGTTATCCCCCTGAAAATGACCTCTTAATATTGTTACATTGCCTATGAAAATATCTAAGTTCTCAATCAAACAAAAATGTTATATTAATAACTAATTAATGTTTAATAACGATTAGGATAAGTTGATTAAGGAGGAGGCAGCAAGTTCTTAGAATGGCGTTAGTGGATTGGACATTTTCTATTTTTATCATCGAATAAAAGAGATCTAGAAAAAATTATTTTGCATGTATATAGTTACTATAACTGAATAATCATCTCTAATACCATACTATATCGTAATCGTAATTTATCGTCGAAACGTATTTAATCATGTAAAACTTCCAAGAAATAAATTTGTTTATTTTTTTAAACTTAAAAGGTTAATTTTTTTTTTTAATTTTGTAATATTTCTTCGAATATTCGAAAAAAAAAACATTCTGTAGAATTCTGTAAAATAGACCATTTTCTCTGGTTTTCTGCAGCACATTTGCAAATAGTTATTACCCGGGGAAACGTTTTCTTATTATCAAAATATGCCACAAATGTTCGTCGCTACCTGTATTTATAATTCAACTTAATATTTTATAAGAGGTAGGTAAGGCAATGCACAAGAAATCGTGCACCGGTTGCATGTTCTTCTCCCTAGTATGTCACACACATTTTTTAATTTAAATAAAAATAATTAAAAAATAATACATTAAAACTTAACCTTTGGGTCGGGTTGTGTATGCCTCTATCCAATATATTCAATCCAACTGTCAAATGTATTGAGCGTGTTACTATCAAATATATTGGATATCCAATTATCCATCAACCAGTATGTTTATCCCTAGATACATCAAGATTTTAGCTGTGAGAGCGAGAATATGTTTGTCAATAGAATTTTGAATAACTTTATGATTAAATTTAGGTTAACAATATTACGCCTTTCCACTATTACCAAATGATAATGAACTTCTTAAACATTTTTTAAAAAAACTTATATCCACTTTTTGATAAGTTGCCTTCACCTACTTATTTCCCGTAAATTTTATTCTCCTTGTAAAGAAAAATAAGAGTAATCTGAAACCGAATGTATAATTATCACTACTGAGAATCAAAAGATCTAAAATTTAGGTGCAATTAACGTTGTTAAACTTTAAACAATAGTTATTTTCTTTAATTACCAGAACAATATTAAGCTCACACGCAATACTTTAATAAACACTGATTTAATAGAATCTGCTTAAAAGTCTACAACAAACTGAAAATTTCAAGTCCGGCTGAACCTCAAATACTGCTACCTACGATAATACGTGTTATGCTAGTGATTCATATTTAACGGACTTTATCTCCAGTTCTGTGCTATAGAAGACGAAGGAGGCGGAAAGCTCGGAGTGTGTAATTCCTGCCATCCGAAAAGTATGTGATGGTAGCATTTCTAATTCATGGCGAAAAAATGATTTGACATTACAGACAAAATTGGTATTTAAATTTTACGTATATTTTATCAGACATGTTGACATTAGGCGAAAAAATACCCTATATATTTTTATAGGAAGTTTTAAATTTTGTATTTGATTATTTTTATTGAATTTAGAGTAAAGGAATACAATAACTTATTTTTGTTTAAGTGTGATGTTTTGTTGAATGGTGTAATTATCATGGAATTGAAAATAAGCTTTGAAAGGGAAGACAAGAGTTCCTTCATGTAAATGAAATTGCGACCTCTAAGAAGCGTACATAACATGTCTTACTGGTATTCTCGACTGCCACCTACCAGTACTAGTTGTAAAAACGCATGTCATCGTACGAACTCTTGAAGAAAAAACTTTCCCGTTTAAACCTACAAAGAGCGTACGAAATTAATCAGGCCCGGATGCTGATCCCAGGCCGCACCTCGTTTTAGCATGATTTTAAGGCAGCCATCGATCAATATCCACGAATTTTCATGATAGAAGACCGATAAGACGTGTATATTTAGTATGATGCAAGAAAACACGGAGTAGTGAAACAGTCCTAAGGTTAACTCCCATATCTCGTATTGAACTCAAAACAAATATTTAAATACCTTTTTTTAAAAAAATAATCCAAAGAGATATAGCATTTTATGGGTTTCCAGATAATCAAAATTCATTTTCGGCTAATTTTTCTCATATTTTTTCATATTTTCGTGGAAGTATGAAAACATACGCACGTAAATTCTACTCCAAGAAACCTCATTTAGACAGTGACTTTCTTTTTGTTTTTAAAAGTCATTGCTTCCACCAAGGAACAAATTTTCAACAAGATCGAGGTGAAAATGTGGATTTCTTTTTTAAAAAAAAATCATCTTAATGTGCACACATATCGAATATCTGTGGAAATATACAAGGGATCTAAACATCTCCGAAGTTGTCAGGAGCCTTTGCGTCTCTGCAGGGCAAATTATGAAGCTGCTAAGCGTGAAAAAAATTATTAAAGTGACGTTAGGAAGCTCAAGGGTTTAATTTTTATGAAAATAATAATAATAATAGTAATATTAATAACAATAATAACAATAATAACAATAATAACAATAATAATAATAATAATAATAATAATAATAATAATAATAATAATAATAATAATAATAATAATAATAAAAGAATGAACCCAGAATCGGAAGCAGTTGCAATAGCTACCCAAGATCAAACAGAGAATTCGATGATAAATTACATTTGTCAGGAGCAGATAAAAACCATTGATCACATCGTCCTAATTTATTCAATTCTAACAAAATGCGAATAAATGAAATGGCACGATAGGGTCTGCAGTTATCCCTCTAATGGCAGATCTGTAACGCCCACTCATCCAAATTCCAACACACCCTTTTCAAGGGAAGCGAACACAGCAAAATCAATAACTTCTGATGGATTGTCCACAATACTACATGATCAACAAATCCATACTGATCGTACGATTGTTTCAAACAAACCAAGTAATTTTATTCGATATTTGGAGAAAAATCATGTCTACTTGATGTTGCTGCGCCATGCTAACAGAAAGTCGTCACCATAAAAGCAAACAGAAGAGTTTAGAAATCGAAATCATCCGGATGTGTGCAAAAGAAATACAGTATGAACCAGTGTAACTATGGAAACTGAATTATTTCTTCAAGTATTATTACTTTTTAGGTCAAAGTTTGTTCTACTGAGTACCCGGTACCTTTCTCTCCGAATAATTTGATTCCAGGATAATGGAACCTCGAATAGTGAACGTTCTACTGTCTTGTAAAATATTAATAAAATATATTGGTATGTCGCTGTATAGTTTTTCAATTGAAGTAGTGACAAAATATGAAAGAGAAATAATTGACAATTTTAATTTAACCTTTTTTTAATTTTCCAAAAAAATATTTAAGAATAGCAACTATTTATAATTTTTTTACATTTCGACTTCTATTATTCGCAGACTTTCAATTCAACAACATGTCGAAAAGTTGCAACAAATTTGTAAATAATTGCCATTGTAATGTAAATAGTGTAAATATTTTTAACAATTTCTTTTGGTAATATGTTCAAATGTTAAATGCTTACTTCAAAAATCTGGGTTACGGATGGTTATTAAAATCATAATACTGTAAGTTCAAAACCCATTAAAGAACGTTCACTGAATAAGAAAGTTTAAATTAACAGAAAACCGTACATTTACAGTTTGTAAAATTCAAAATAATCCAGTGCGCCGAATAATCGAGATTTATGTATTTATCCTGACATGAAAAGATTTTATTTGGGAAAATAATTATGTGTTTAATTGTAATAGATCTGAACTTTGAATGGATTTCTCGCGATTAAAAACATAGTTTTTGATATATTGAAATAAAGGGAAATAATTTTTCGATATCATCCTATTGATGTATTCAGAGAAAAAATCTGTAATTTAGAACAAAAGATCCAATGTTGCTATCCACATCGCTCATTGACTATTGACAGGTTTACAATTTATAGTGCAAGATTTCTCTCGCGGAACGTTGCAGCTTTTCATGAACCACTAAGTTTAAGAGCGAAGACTTTCGGAGGAACTCCTGTAGATATTATTTGCCAATTGATAGAAAAAGAGAGGGCACATGTTAAGTCATTCCCATTATAGTCAAAAGAAAAACATGCAGCAACAACAAAGTTAACAAATATTGAACCAATCAAGTATTCAATATTTCTTCTTGATTGTCAATATATGTTTGTAAATAAAAGTATCCAAAGTTTTTATGACTATCATTTATTTCAGCAATTGCACCATTTTTTGTAACTAGTTTTGTTACATTGATGATGTAACATTGGTGATTTAACATGTAACATTGGTGATTGGTGATGTAACAAAACTAGTTACGAAACGTTGTGCAATTGCTGAAATAAATTGTCATAAAAAACTTGGGATACTTTTATTTGCAATCAAGTATTCAATTCCTCCTGAAGCAATAGGCTAAGTGGCTGAGCTTCAAATAATTGTTTATAAAGAATTGATATATTGATGAATAAAAGTAGTTCTCCACTTTAAAGACGAATGAAACACACTGAGCTAGTTTGTAATACAAAATAAACAAAATAGTGCATTCAATACATTTTCAAAGAATTATTTTACAATTTTACTTATTACAATTGTTCTTAAATTGTCATCTAAAATTATTTATGCTGATATTGCTACATTCCTTCATCCTCAAACCCGAGCAAGGAGATATATTATTACTTTTTTTTACTTACTCCCTCTCCGTTTAATATTGGTACTTACAGTTTATTTTAAAAAATAGAACATTTATTCCAAAAGGTCTACCAACGAGTCATGTAAAACAGCAAAGATTCTGAAGTATTTTTACCACCCTCTTTGAAATTGAATTTAATATAATATTTCGGTTAGGGAATTTATACAAATAAAAATAATACAAAGAAATGCAATTACCTGCTGCCTGCAGTTCTCACAGAAACCGCAGTGGAGATCCAGAAGTAAATCACTTTTATTCTCGTTCATTTTGGTTCTCTGGTTTATATTCAGCTGGATATTTCACACAAGAATATGTTTATAAACTGAATAATCTTACACATGAAAATATAAAAAAAAAAATATTTTCTTCTGTTATTGCCACTTATATTTAGAATTTCTCACTTTTACTGAGGAATGTTTGTTGAATTCTCATCATTAAGCAAATCCTACGTCTCCATCAATTATACGTGAAAAAAATGAAAAATCACACTTAAAACACACGCACAGATCAATTTCGAATTACATGTGTCATTAATACTAATAAAAAAAGGCACAAAATAATGTGGCGGTCTTGTACACTGTTAACAAACACTTCACAAATAAGATTCTTGGCTGAAAGGAAACTGGAACCGTTGTCTACGACACGCCACCTGCCACTGACAGCTAGATGTCATAGTACGTTAGGCCTCTCTGACGTCATCATAAAAATAGTCCATACATAAGTAGGCAACTTATTGAAAGTGAGACTGAAAAACTATTTCAAAAAATTCCTTAATTTGTCACTTTTCATAGAAAAGTAGAAAATAGTTAACATTAAGATAATTCAGTATACAATTCACGATGAAACAAGTAGCTTTGACTTGATATTCACAAAACGAAAGATCACTCCTCGACTATTTGCAGCATTCTTTATAATATAGACGCAATATCTGAAGATTAGCTATTGTTTTGTATATAGAAAATTAATTTAAAATTGATCTATTCTGTTTTTTGAGCATTTGAGATTATCGTACGGCAGGGGTTGGTTAGGACACTTTCTTCTCCTCCCTCTCACCCCGCCGGCGCACCCCCCACCCCTTAGCCGAGAGCCTTGATAAAGGCTGCGCGCGCCGACTTCGCTCTCTTCTGCCTGCACGGGTTGCTCCGGAGCTGTGACGGATCTGTCTTCTGTGAGCCTTCGCAAGGCGGCATCGTGGAGTTTTCGAGTGGACGGGTAGG
This sequence comes from Teleogryllus oceanicus, assembly GCA_964035755.1. Lineage (NCBI taxonomy): Eukaryota > Metazoa > Arthropoda > Insecta > Orthoptera > Gryllidae > Teleogryllus > Teleogryllus oceanicus. The sequence continues at coordinate 63,941,032 of CAXIVR010000007.1, forward strand.
AGTGATTTAGATAATTTTTTAATTTTGTCACTTTTTTTTCGAACTGTTCACGAAATGTTCATAAATTGTGGAAATTCTCATAGTGCAAGATCAAATTCTTGACACGTGAACTGTTCTTTTTTTCTGTAGTTTTTCATGACCGGCAGCGTAAATCGTTCAGGTTTAGTTGCATTAACTCTTTTTTACAGGTACTGGCGGTGTAAATGTTCAGATTACTCGTAGGTTTTGAATAAGTAAAGAACCTTCAGAACTGTTAGATATGAAAGGTGTTAACTGGTAGGATTTACAAAAAAGGAAAAGTGGTAATGTGGTTAAATGTTGGTATGTTTGTGAAGAGTAACTCACGATCAGTAAAAACGCGTGAAGTCCCTTGAGCTGTTCTACTAACGTTAGAAAAATTGCTTGCTCCGCGTGTTCGTCTCGTACTTTAGTACTTCATACTAAAGTTCGCCGTACTCGCATATTCTGGGTGCCTCGCTGATAGCTGGAAAATTTCGCCGCGATTTCTGGAGGACCAGCAAAACTGACCGTAAACCTCTACAAAGAGCGCAAAAAAGTTAAGCCTTGCAGCAGACTTAGTAGGCAATAATTGTAGTCTTATTTCTGAGAAAATCTAGCCCTGATGCTGTAACCAGTTTTAAAAATTTCAGAAAACTTTATTCGCAAATACTTCCATGAAATGCTTTTGCTACTCGCGTGCGATTCTGAATTTCCTATCGCGCTGAGGCCCTTCTGGTAAGTTACCTAGGAGGAAGCGGGGGGGGAGGTCTCGTTAGGTTGATTCTCTTGAAACAATTTCAAGCAAATTTTAGTGTTCTTCTCGAATGCTTTTGAATACGGCATACAAAACACTGAAACTGGGAAAACTTAAACTTCAAGCTTGTCACATCGCCCTGGGATGAAATTGCAAATTGACATCGGGTGGTTCACTTCGCGGTTGTCAGTTTATTTCGCAATACTGTATTGCTACGTTAACTTAATACATCTAGAGTGATGACAAACAGGCCGGAGTCCGTTCAGGAGTCTGTTAAAAACGGTCGAAACAAATTGGTTGTAGCAAGAGCGTAAAGCGTGCTCGTCATAAGGTATTTTTAAGCGATGCTGAAAACAGTATAACACGGCAGATATCGCTAAAAACTAACTTGGTTGGTTATAAACGGTTTCAACTGAAGTTCACAAACTACAACCGCATGTTCCCTATCCGCGTTAACGACGGTAACAATTGAGGGGCTCAGTGGAATAAAGGGCTTTCCCACATTGACCTGGTTCCTCAACATTGGTGTTCAGAAATTCCATAATAGAACTCTTTTAATCTTCAAAACATTCACATCCTTCTATACTAGATTGAAATAGGGTATACTAAAATATTCGAGGTTTCATTTAATGCCAATGTCGGACAGCCGCTTATTCGGAGCCCTTCAATTTCTGGAGGCCGTGTTTGCTACAGGTGCGAGGGGCCATGAGAGGCGGCGATCGGGCCGCAGCTGCGGCGGGGCTGGGGCTGCTGCTGCTGCTCCTGGTGGCGGTAGATGTGAATCACGGTAAGCAGAGGCGCATCTAACGCCGACCTCTTGAAAACAAAGTTGATCAAGAGCATGAACTCGAACCTTATTTTTCTTTTCACTGGAAAAGTACAGTGACCCCGCCCATAAACTTTTGTAGGAATGTTTAAGGACAGCCAAAATGGTTGAAGCTAAAATGTATCCATCAAAGTGCACCGATAAGGCACAAATTTTATGAATATAAATTTTCTTGTTATTCCATGACTTGAGGGCAAATGTTAATGAATGCTATTGATTCTTCAAATTCAATTTTCTATTAGCATTTTTCTTCAAAATCCATTTTCTTCCAATCCTGAAGTAATTTGGTCTAGTGCAATTTCATGAAAAAGAAAATTTTTTTGCTCGCGTGGCCTGCCTTCCTGAATTCCGAATGTCCACAATTCGTAGTTTTGATTTCCTAAAATCAAAGTTGTAAAGGCATTCTTGGTGTAGAATCCAGTGTTTCAAACGTAAGCCTTCCGCCTTTGATCTAAATCAACTTCAATTGAGTTTTTCGCGATAAAGATCCCCTCAATCTCTAACCTAATTAGTCTAAGCTTTTCAAATGAAAATTTGACGTTATTCAATTGACGGCGCGTGCCTTCGCGTGAACGAACTTAATGTTGCAGAAGTGAGCGCGCAGGCTCACTGCCCGCCGGGGTTCCTGTCGTGCTACGACGGGGAGTGCTTGCGGCAGGCTAAGTTCTGCGATGGCCACCACGACTGCAAGGACGCTAGCGACGAGAAAGACTGCGGTGAGTCTGCCTCTCGGGGCAGGATGGCAACGGTCTAAATCATTCGAGGAAGTAACAAAACCCTGCCGTCCTAAGTTTCGATCTCCCCTTAAAATATAAATTTTTAGAACTGAAATGCACTTTCTGTACTTGCACAAGAACACAAACGTAAAATCGCAGATTTTTTGCACCCCCTAAACTTGCATGATTGTTCTCCAACAGGAAAATCTTTTACTCTGATCGTAAAGCAAAGTATTTGAATCATTTTAAACGGGGTTGTTAAATATTAACTTCTTAAGTCTGGAACATCTTCGAAATAATTTCACTGTACTTCTGGCTTCACTAGTTCACAAATACGGCGGATGAAAAGTAACCATTTGTCCATAGATGCACCGTGCCACCCACCCGACTACTTCCGCTGCAGAAATGGTAAATGCCTGTCCCACCTCTTCGTTTGCGACGGCGAGGATGAATGCGGCGACGGCTCTGACGAAATAGACTGTACGGAGGTAAGGTCGAAACTTCCGAAACTTCTCTTAAAACGAACCGTGGTAAAATATTTAATTTCTGTATGGACAGTTTTTGATTTTTGCAGTATAGTATCTCATAAGGATACGTATCAGGTTGTTTCCTAAGCGCAAAGAGTCGGTTTCGCTGCCTCGTCGATATGCAAAACGTATAGAATATTTCTAACGTTTATCCTCTATTCTCTTACAGAAGTCTCCCATCACCTCGTGCAAAGAAGACGAATTCCGTTGTGCAGACAACCTATGCGTGCCAGCCCATTGGAGATGCGACGGTCAAAACGATTGCTTAGATGGCTCAGATGAAACTATTGGATGCACAGTCCAAGTAAACATTCTATAATTTTTCCAGTAATCGTCTAGAATTAAGTTTAAATACAAAGGCGTCGAAGTATTCAAAGTTGTAAATATTGAAATTAATAAACAAATATTAAATTTCTAAATTTAATAATTGTTTAGTTTTTTAATTTTAAAATTAGTTGAAATTGGTTACTCGCTATTTGAACATGAACATATTGATCACTATTTGAATGTACAGGACTTACATGCACATTCACTGCCTGTTTTCAAATCGGTGATATACCTGAAATTGCTTCAAAAGTAGTATTCAGCTACAAATTTGACACTGCTCGTAATATTCACTTTTTCGTTACAGCGTACACTTCTCAATCACATTTTCGAAAACAACTTACCCTCTTCTTTTATTTCCTTACAGTTGAAGTGCGCTGAAGACCACTTGTTTCTTTGCGCTAACCATCATTGCATTCCCAGAGAATGGCGTTGTGACGGCACGGACGACTGTTTAGATGGAAGCGACGAATTACGCTGTCGTAAGTAGCTCATCGCTAGTTCGCATTTTAGTTCTGGCAAATCTATGAAAAACAATCACCTGATTCTTTCTTGGAATTGTAACGTACATAAAGTTCCATCCAATGTACTTTTCCCCCCTATTTACCAAATAGTTAGCTAGCGCTCTGTAGCTAATGTAAAATTTGGTTAAAATTGACCAAAGAGTCGATTTGATTTTTCACAAAAGTGAATTAACTATTGCTACTCTTGGTAAGATTTCCCCACTTAGACCGTAACAAGCTATACATTTGAATCCAGTAGTCTAAAATATACCATACACTAGATAAAAACTGCTAAAATTTTAGATTTTCCCTACGCATTAGAGCTACTTAAGAGACCGTATCACTAAAAAAAACTTAAAATAATTTCATGTGTGAAAATACTGCCAACCTCAAGACATTTCTGAACAATTTCTCCTTAAATCTCATGAGCGCATGCCAAAACTTGACAAACCGTTGACAGTCGTGAATACCATGTCCGCGGAGTCCACTGAAACAGTTTAATTTGATTCTAGAATATACTATACATCCATTTTGAAAATAGTCTTTGTAATCTTCACAATTTCAATACTGTTCCTGAAAATATATTTCAAATTTGGAACATGTATACAAAACTTTTGCATTACAATTAAATACCACATGTTAGTTTTTAATACAGCCCAACCTTTTGCAAAGTATTTGGCATAATTAATAACAAAAGGCGCTGCGCAATTCTGCCTGGTATCCCATCCCCTCGTTAATTTAGTATAGTAGATCATCCCCAAGATCTTCTTTCAGATGACACAACTATAAATGCACCTGCAACGGAAACGTGCCCTTCTGAAAGGGGGTTGTACCCTTGCGGAGACGGCAAGTCTTGTTCAGAACTGTCTGAATTGTGCAACGGAGTGAAAGATTGTCCCGATGGATCCGACGAGGGACCTCAATGTTCTTCTAGTAAGTACTTGCATCTCTCGGCTTACCCAGAACTGAAATTTAACCTTTAACACTGTTAAATGTCCAGTTTCATTCTAATTTTAAACGGAAAATGTATAAAGGTCTTTTCAACAAAATAAGACCTATCCACTCACTTGGAACTTACAAATTTTCGAAATTTGTCAAACGCATCGCACCTGCTACAAGGCGTTAAAAAATGCAGTACTTCAATCAGAAAAAAAATGGAAAAGGATTCAGGAATCGCGCTTCTAGAATTGCTTTTTTCACAAAATTTACGTGAAAACCAATAATTCGAAATATTGTAAAATACTCTAGAATTTTTAAAACGATTTTTCTTGGTTAAATATGAAAGTGTGTAAAAATACAAAGTGCTTTTGATAATTTTGAAATTGCCTTCGTATAAAATACCCTAAAATTTCAAATCGGTGACCGTATGACTCCCATCAATCGTCAGTATTTCTGATCTGTACGGAATTACCATATAACTTTATTTAGAGGAATACTTTCTGCAGTAAACAACTTACAATAAGACTCGCAACTCTCTTCCTCACAACTGGACATATTTGCCTACTTCGATTTGCATTAAAAATTTTTAATTGCAGGCTGAAGTTTTTGTAGGTTATACATGATAGGGTTCAAATCCCTCCTCGGTCGATATTGCTTCAGATATCACATTATACGGTACTTCCAACTTAACTGCCTTTCTACAACCTTCGCCTTGATCTGTCCAGAAGCGCCCGAAACATCCGGACTGGAAGCAAAAGGGGAAGTCCCACTTACGTTCGCAAATGGTAAATTATTAGGGCATAATGGACTAAAAGACTTTCTTGCGTCACGTCCGCGAAAATATTACCCCTTTTCTCTTCAAAATATAAAGAGCTATAGCCTATGCTTTTCGGATGGTATGAACAATGACGAACAAGGCCTCCCGAGCCACTTAAATCTCCATATGGAGGAAAGTAGGTACAGAATATAGCTACCATTGTCAGCACGTACTCTCGTCGTAACGCCAACAAAACTTTGATTTCGGCACGGGATTACGGTAATACGGACATTTATAATATTATAAAACGAGAAGTTATTTCGGTCCCTTAGAACTAGTGTTAAAGTTTACTAAAGTAGTACCTACTTGAAGGAACTTGGAAGGAGGGAGTTTCTAGACTTCACAAGAGAAGACAACCCAGAAGAGAAGCCTACACACAGCCATACTTTCTTAAAATTTACTCTATTTTTTTGTAAATTTTAAGATTAACCTCCCCCCAATAAACCACATTAACAAACGCACACGACCCCAAAATAGAGTACTCGTTAAGGATGGCCTGAAACTAATCAATATATTAGTTTTTATTAGGCACTTGCATAATAAACTTAGAATACTTATGACAAAGCAATATTAAAATTTTAAATCTCAAAAGCAAAACAGGACTTACAAATTTTTGAAATTTTATTTAAACTTTTCTCAAACAAGACAATCAAATTTTAAAGTGTGGATGTATTTTAGTAAAAATTTACATTAATTTAAATTTTCTTCAGGCAAAAAAAATTGTACCACATTTGGATGTGGTCACCGCTGTGTACCAACTCCAGATGGGCCTTTGTGTGTCTGCCCAAAAGGCTACACTATCTCAAAAGGCAAATACTGCAAAGGTAAGCCTTCATATTTTTTTCCCAAATTTACTAATCAATCTTATAAAGAAATTGGGTAACAATAAAATTCAAATCTTTTCCCTTCAATATCTTTAAATTTTCAGATGTAAATGAATGTGATGCATATGGTATATGTTCACAAAAGTGCAAAAACACACCTGGCAGCTATCAATGTCAATGTGATTTCTGGTACAATTTACAACCAGACAACAAAACCTGCAAAGTAACAGGTAAGTAACAGTCCAATAAATCAAGCTATTACACAAGGAATTCTTGACATTAAAATTCCAAAAGATATGAAGTAACATAAATTCCATTATTGCCACAATATTAGTTCCTGAAATATTAAGTTTCCTCTTGGTCTTTAAATTAACTAAACTCCACTTCTTAGAAACTCCTGCATTTACCCCTAAACTCTAATGATTGGATTTTTAAAAGTAGAATGCAGCAACATGTAAAAATTTTAATAAAAATATGAATGTTTTACTCATATTCGAAAATCCCTCTCCTACTTACACCCATATTAACTCCTACAATTCTAATTACAAAGTTTTTGCAGACCCAGAGCCTCTTCTAGTTTTTTCAATGAAAACTGAAATTAGAGCCATGCAACTAAAATCACAGACTTACTTCTCAGTGGCTAAAGATCAAGAACATATTGCAGGAGTAGATTATGATGGTTTGCACATGTATTGGACAAGTATTGAACATGGGGAAGAATCAATTGTACGGAGTGATGAACATGGTTCAAACAAGGAAGTGGTTGTTTCCTCGGGTAAGATTTTTTTTAATCTTTATTTTCATACTTTCTTCCCCTAAACATAAAATAAATGGCTTAATTTCCATTCCAGGATTGAGTTTACCAGAAGATTTGGCAGTTGATTGGTTGGCACAAAATGTTTACTTCACAGATTCAGAAGTGAAGCATATAGGAGTGTGCACTACCAATGGCAAATTATGCACTAGCCTAGTCAATGAAGATATTGACTCTCCACGTTCAATTGCCTTGTATATTGCAAAGGGGTATGTACAGATTTGGACTTACTTTGTGTACGTCAGTTGTGCAATGAAATCTTAATTTTCCAGTTTGATGTTCTGGACTGACTGGGGCCGTATTCCCATGTTGGCCAGTGCTGGTATGGATGGATCATCACCTTATCCTTTTGTTTCACAAAACATTCACTGGCCAAGTGGCTTGGCTTTAGATATTCCTAATGAAAGGGTTTATTGGGTGGATGCAAAACTTGCTGTAATAGAATCCATTAAATTAGATGGTGCTGATAGACGTGTAAGTAGAACCTTTTTAACGTAAGAAATTTGCTTATGATTCCATAAAATTAATGTTGCACTTCATTGTATAGACGGTGTTAAATGAGGTCATAAAACATCCATTTGGCTTGGCTGTTTTTGAAGAAAACTTATACTGGTCAGACTTCAAAACAAGCGAGATTCAGGCATGCAACAAATTCACTGGCAAAAATATCAGGAAAATTGTTCATAGTAGGAATAATTACTTCTATGGACTAAGTATATATCATCCTGCCTTGCATTCTCTGGTATGGATTATTTTGCTCAATCTTTTAAATTAGTTTCAGTGAATTGAAATTAACAATAAACATTTTTTTTTTTTTCAGAATTTGACAAACCCTTGTCAAGATGATCAGTGTTCAGATATGTGCCTCCTTGCACCAAACAACTCCTATTCATGTGCATGCCCAGACAACAAAATGCTCAATGAAGACCATCATTCATGTAGTGGTAAGTACTAAATTATTTAAGGGTGGCTGGAGGTACTTATTCTACCTACATCAGGGAACAATTTTGAAACTTTCGCTCAAATGGCAAAATCCTGTTGGTGCTTTAATGTTCTAGTATTAGAATTTGAAAATATTGCCAAATGCTACCAAGCTTAAGAAAGAACTGCATAAGGGCTGACCTATAAATGCAAGAGCACTAAATATTTCTATATGCCATCTCAGAGCCCCTACTGTTCCCTTAAGATAAACGGTTTTGTCTTCCAACATGAATTTCATCACTTTTTCCCCAAGATTTGTTACTTCATGCTTTTATGTAGTACAGTATTTTTCAATTTTCTCACTGTTGCTCCCATCCTGGTTTCAATGTGACATGTAGATTCAAATTTTTATACAGTTATATCTGCACCATAGTGTTTAAATTTCCCCTGTACACTTGAAACCCTAAAGTCACAATCGGATAACATGCAAATTAAACGCCAGATCTTCAGAAGTCGTATGTCAAGCCATGCCTAAATTTGCTGCAGAGGTTTTATAAAAATCTCAACTTCTAGAGTGTGTAAACCAAAAACATAATTACAGTTCAGAAGCAAATGGAAGATTTTGAATAGATTTTTCCCCCCTCCCTCCAGCTCTCCTTTAATTACAGATCAACAATCTTCTTAAATTTTGACTTTCAGAAATCAAAAAGTCTGAAGGACTTGCTATTGGAAGTGGCAACAAATTGGTTCTCCTTACTCATCAAGGATTTGGAAAACAAGACATTGTGCATTCAACTTTAAGGTCCATTTCAAAAATAGGTGCTCTTGCTTATGACAATGTACAAGGTAAAAATTGAAGCCTTCGCACTAGTAAATATTGATATGTAATCGTTCCATTATTTTTCTTTTCATTTTTCTTTTCAGATATGCTGTTTATTAGCGATACTGAAAAGAAACAGCTTTTTACTCTAACTGTAAAAGAAAAAGAACTTACTCCCCTAGTATCTCATGAACTTGGTGAAGTTGTTTCGATGGACTTCGGTACGGCCCAACTTAAAATGACTTTATTCACTCTTAGTTAAATTATGAATTTTATTACTGATTTTTCAACCAGTTTCCTTCATTGTTTACAATATTGCAGACTTAATTTAGTTGATTTTCATTTTTGGTAGATTACCTAGCTAACAATCTTTACTGGTGTGATATTGAAAGAGAAGTGGTTGAAGTAATGAGCATGGCCACAAGGCAACGAAAGACACTCTTCAGGACTTCAGGAAAAGAGATTCCGTCAGCTTTGGTACTTGTGCCAGAAAGTGGGTAAGTAATTTTTTTAATATTAAACTACTGCAAATTTTAATTTTCATAATGTACTTTAGATTTAAGAAAATGGTACATAAAACTTTTTTAACAGAAATTTGCTAAATTGCATAAATAGATTTTGATAGTCTTATTCTTTTTCTTCCCCATCTTTTATATGTAATTTTTATTTCCCCAGCATTATGTTCGTAGCATTCAAAAAACCATTCAGTGAGAATCAATGCCACGTTGACAAAATGAACATGGATGGCTCTGGAGGTGTAACTCATTTGTTAGAAACCAACATCTTGGGTCCAGTAGCCCTTGGTTTTGATGCACAACTGAAAGAATTAATCATAGCAGATGCCAACAGAGGTTCAATTGAAACTTGTGAAATGGATGGTAGGGTTTTTCTTTCAAAAAATTATCAAAGTTTTGCATTATTAAGCTTGTTAATTACTTTAAAATATTTCAGTATGGGTTATTTAGATATTACCTTTCGAATTTAAGGTTATTACAATCGAAACTATACTTGTCCAATCAATTAGATTTTGCCCCCTTTTTCTTTTACACCCTACAGGTTCCCATCGTCATGGTCTTCAGACACTATCAGACAACCCAAGTTCTGTTACAACTCTGGCAAATGATTTATTCTGGACAAGCTTTCAGAATTTGAATCTATATTGGAGCAGCAAGACCCAACCATTCACTAAAGTCAAACGTATTCCACTAGGCAAGTGAAATTCTCTTACCTTTTAACTTCATTTTACATTACTTTTGTACTTAACTCACTGGAATATTCAAATTTTCTAGAAATGTTTAACAAAGACAATAAAATTTTGTTAACATCGATGAGAGGAACTATTATGCCACCAGACCATAAATGTAGAAATGATAATGGTGGTTGCAATGATTTATGCTTAATATCCCTCAATTCAGTGGTAAGTTTCAAATCTGCAATTTTTTTTCTTGTATGGGGGAAAAAGTAACAACTTAATGATGTTATGATAATATTAACAGATTTGTGCATGTGCTGACGGTCTTGTTTTACAATCCAATAACAAAACTTGTTCTACCCCTGCACATTGTGAAAATGGTAAATACAGATGTCAAATGGACAACATCTGCATATCAGCAACACAAAGGTATGTCTTACAACAAGTTGTTCAGTTTTAAATCTAAATGCCTAAATCTGACTTCAGTTAAAATGTGAAGGCCTGAAATCTTCTAATTTGTCCCATGTTCTTTCACTTGTGCTCTTCATTCATCTTCAAAAGACTCAAAACAATTTTGGAAAAACAACTGTTTTTGAAATTTTCATGTACCATTTCTGGAAATTTTAGGTGTGATGGTCACCCGGATTGTCCATCTGGAGAAGATGAAAATGATTGTCCCAGGCAGTGTCGACCAGGATATTTCAGATGTGCAAATGGTAATTGTATTCCATCTCGTCAACAATGTGACAATGAAGAACAATGCACAGATGGTTCTGATGAATATAATTGCAAAACTGAAGAATGTAAAAGAGGTAAAAGCTAGCTTATTAAGCATTGTGACTTTTAACCATACCTAACTTGATCCAGTTTAACAATATTGCATGTTGTCTTGCAGATGAATTCAAATGTAGGTCAGGAGAGTGCATCAAAAAAGTATGGCAATGTGATTTCAGAGAAGATTGCAAAGATGGCTCAGATGAACAAAATTGTTTTGAAGGTAGGTAGTTATTTAGTTTATTTCCTTTCTAAACTTAATGGGATGTTCTACAAAAGTTGCATTTTCACATGACAATCTTTAACAAATTGTTAAATTTTTTTCCTATTTCAGAAACTTGCCAACCAGGCAAATTCAGATGCAAATCTGGAAATTGCATTCCAGCAGCTTGGGAATGTGACCATGAACTAAATTGTCCAGATGGATCTGATGAACATGAAAATTGTCGTAAGTTTGACTTTATGAATCTGTATAATTTATAAGATAAAAGATTCAACTCTTTTTCAAACCTTCCATCACTTACAGCAAAGCCTAGATGTGCTCCAGAAGATTTCACTTGTGGAAACATGCGTTGCATAGACATGACTTTCAAATGCAATGGACAAGATGACTGCGGTGATGAATCAGATGAAATGAATTGCAAAATAGATCCTGAAACAAATGCACCCCAAAAATGCAAAGATGATGAATTCAAATGCCCAAAGGAACGAAATTTGTGTCTTCCACAGGAAGCAAGGTAAAGATGCCTCCCTCCAGTACTGTATATAGCAAAAGATTTCCATGAGGATCCTTTACTTCTAAAATATCACCTGGCTTGGTTTTCAGATGCAATGGTTCTTCGGAATGCCCAAAAGGAGAAGATGAACTAAACTGTGGCGGTTGTTCAAAACACGAATTTTTGTGTGACATCAATAAATGTATTGATGAACTCTGGGTCTGTGATGGAATGAAAGACTGTGATGATGGTTCAGATGAAGAACGAAGACTTTGTGGTCAAACTACAGATAGTCCTGGTATGCTTTTAATTTTAGATTTTGTCATTACTATGCATTTTTTTTATATGGGCTGTCCGGGTGACACCGCGTCAAAGGCTGGGGTGCCTGGCACAAGATGTAAAAATGATGATGAATGTTCACAAAATGTATGTGCCATGGCACCCCAGCCTTCAACGCGGCGTCACCCAGACAGCCCAGATCATAACTCTGGCCACGGAAGCCTCAGTTTTTTCTTTTTTTTTCTCGCAATTTTCAAACTAAACTGTTTTAGGACCATGTAATGGATTTCGTTGTGGCTCGGGAGAATGTATAGAGCTGTCAAAGGCATGTGACAATATTCCACACTGTGCAGATCACTCAGATGAAAGAGGACAATGTGGTATGTATGCATTTGATAATTAAAAACTACATTTTAAGCAATTTCCACACTTCTTCACTCCTGCACAATTTCTCTCAGGCACGGCATGCAACTATGGAAACCCTTGTGAAGATATTTGCAATCCCACACCTAGTGGACCTGTCTGTTCATGTCATCAAGGTTTTTCAATGAGAGCAGAGTCAACAATGTGTATTGATGATGATGAATGTTCACAAAATGTATGTTCTCAACTCTGTGAAAATTCTCCTGGAAGTTTCAAATGCTCCTGTGCTGAAGGATACTCTCTAAGACTGGACAGAGTATCTTGCAAAGCTGAAGGTAAGTAGTTTTAAACAGAATGTGTCATTGAAATTATGTTTAATGCATTATTTTAAAACTAAAAAAATTAACAGGTGAATTGGTAAAAGTACTTTTTGTGGCAAATGGAAATGAAATTAGAATGGCTCCATACTCTTTAAAGAAGATTCACATCCTCCACCATTATGCTGGAATTAATATTTTAGACATTAGTGTCTGTCTGCCAAACCAAACCGTGTATTGGACCTCAGGAAGAGGGGAAATTTTCATTACATCTTTGGCTAATAAAGTTACAACATCAGTTTCTAACCTTGGTAACCCAGAAAAGATAGCAGTAGATTGGATTACAAACAATGTCTACTTTTCTGATAGAAATGGTGATGAAACGTGGATTAAGGTAAGCAATCTAATAGACTAATTAAACTATTAAACATAAATAATTAATCTCACTCATGATACCTTCCTTTCAAAAGGTATGCAACTTCAATTCAAAAAAATGTGCAAAAGTTCTTGATGCACAGTCAGGATGTCAAATAGGAAATCTTATAGTTGATCCACTTGCTGGGTAAGTACTAAAAATCTTATTGGCATTTCCAAATTGTTCACAAAAGTAAACTGCAAAAAGTTCTGGAACTTTTTGAACAATACTCCCTGGAATTATTTTACAGGTACATATTTTGGACAGAAAGGACAATAGAGTTTGACACACCATACGAAGTAATAAAAAGGGCTGAACTTTCTGGTGAAAGTTCAGTCACCTTAGTACAAGGATCATCTGTGATAGAGGGTCTGACTACTGATCCAATACACAGATGGATCTTTTGGTTGGACACTAAAGAATCTATAGTGGGTGCTGTGGGTTATCATGGTGAAGGACGACATGTGGTCTTCAATAAGGAAGTAAATTAATCACCCCCTTAAATTTATGGTTAAACTTTTTCCTGCAAAATTTACTTAACCTTGCAAGAATTAACCTCTGAAATCTTATTTCCTAGGCAAGATATGCTTCAGGTTTATCATTCTTTGAAGATAGTTTGTACTGGATTTCAACTGAACTGGGGAGACTAACAAAATGCAGAGTGTTTGGCCAACCTAAGATCTGCGATTGGATTCAACTAAACTCGTATAATGTACAAAACTTCCTTCTAATGCAAGAGCAAATACAAAAATTAGGTAATTTATTTCTCCCATTTCCAGCAGGTGAAGTCACAATTTCAGAAATTATATTTATTTTTTCTTTCTTCACAGGGAAAAATCTTTGTGATATGAAATCTTGCTCCCATCTATGTGTGTCTGGTGCAACTGATCCTAAATGTCTCTGCCCTGATGGATCTCTTGTTGAAGAAACCTCACCTTGCACAGTAAGAAATTAGTATAAGCATTACTTTGCCACTTTTTCAAATGTATTATCCTAGCACTAAATTTCTCCTACAGGTTGATTTTAGAACTCTTGTAATCTTTCCGACTTCTCAAGCAAGCATGGAAACAGAATCTTTTCCTGTAATAGGGATCTTCTTCATCATTCTGGTAATAGGAGCAATTCTTTTAATATTATACATCTTCAGAAAGAGAATTCGCTTGACTCCTCCAGACATAACTACAGGGTAAAAACTGCTTCTTCCTCCTTGAACTATGTATATAAAATGCATGCTTCTAGTCTTAAATTCTGTATTTCCCCTTTTCCCAAAACTAAGTTTGTTCTTTTTGTATAGGGTGAGATACATTACCAGTACTTACAGTGCTTTTAGAAAAGGGCCTGTTGATACAGCAGATACTCCACAAAAGGAAATGGAGGTAGAATTGCACCAATCTTAATTTACTTCAAAATTTGAACTTATGACTTCTGAAGCTGGAAAAGAAATTCTCCTGAATTTTGGTCTAAAATTCATTTAAATTTCAGGTGGTGTCTTCACAACCACGGAAGGTTCCGGAACTTCATACGACTGGTCCAGACTCGGTTCACTCTCTACAATTTCCTCTCTCCGATATAAACTCCAGTGATGGAGAAGAAGCAGACTTTCCTGTGAAAGACACCAGCAGACTGATTCCTTAATATTCTTGTAACTTGTGCAGAGTAATTTATACAAATGTCAATTTTGTAACTTTTTTCAAATTTAATAAACTTGTTAATTCAATTTTGTTTCTAAATTTTCCTGAAACTTAGAATAAGTTTAAGTTTGTTACACATTTAACTACTCTTGTTCAGGAACTGAATTTAGGGTTAGGTGAAGGGATTAGATACTTGCTTGTGAATTTGGTTTGCTTTGAACCTTTAAAAATTCCTATTTAATAGAATTTTTTTACACATGGCAAAAGTTTTAAAATTGTTTTTCCAGTAACCTCTACTACTCTTAGTCAAAACTACTTCATGTTCACTAGTCTCAAATGAAAATATAGTAATGATTACAGTGCATCCAATATTTAAAACTGGTAAAGTAGATAGGTCATAACTTGAATCTGATAGTTTGGACAAAATGCTGGAACACCCTTCAGAGGATTATTCAGAAAGGGAAGTCTCCTTTCACCTTACAAAATGTGCCAAACAGGATTGAGCTTTAGCTAAAGCTGTGCTAACCTTGTATTTGAGGTAGGCAATGACAGAACTACCAGTGGTCCTGCTGGTGCAATGTGCAGGATCCCCAGCTCTAAACAGCCCTCTGCGAATACACTAAAAAGGTTCTTAGCATCAAATTTTTAATACTTTTCAACTTGATTGAAATAAAAATAACCAAATGGAGAAAAGGGTGTTCCACTTTTGTCATTTAAATTAAAAGGTAAATAAAGCATTGTAGATGGTGAATAAAGAGAACATTATTGCTGAGGTTTCCACTGCACCAGAGGCTTTTACAAGGTCTTGTAAACCAAAGAAGCATACCTAAGTTGAACAATAGAGGGAATAATACATTTCCCTCGTCAGAGGTGCCTGCTTGTTTTACCCATTCTGAGGTGCATAAAAGAATTCTACTTAATATATAATCAAACATATCGTCGATTAACTCTAGATGCTATGCCAACATTTATCACAAAGACCGCTATGGACCATAAATAGCATTAACATTTAATTTTTAATTAAAAACAATTTTTCAATTAAGTCACGAGTTTCGTTACATAAAAATTGAAAAGGATGCAAATGGAACACCTATTGAATTGAAAACAAACTAGTCTTTCCTTGGGTTTAAAAAAATTGAAGATTCTACTGCTAAAAGAACTACCTAGAAAAAGTTTCTTGATAGTTTTGATTACAAAGGTAAATGTTAATATTAATAATTTGATTATTTTAAACATTATTCTACTTAGAAATAAGCATTGATTTAATATAAATAGAATATTTATATATTTCAAAATAAAATTTAATTCTACTACTAAGTTGTTTTTTTTACCGATATGAACCAAAACTTTTCTTGCCTACCTTTATGTCAATGATTTTCACTAATAAATATTTATGAAAAAGTCATTTCCAATGGTTTATGAGTATATTCAAATGATGTATTTGTTGAATCATTTGGAGATTAATTGGTTAATATTAATTTAACATATAAATAATAATTGAAAATAATTAGTACTTACAATTTGCATATAAAAGTAAAAGAGCAATATATCAATTTGAATACATTTATTAATGTATCATTATTTTATTCTCTTAGGAATTGACATAGCAAAAGGCCGAGATCAAGGATATGATGGAGCAGCAGTTATGAATGGTCCCTCTTCCGGAGTGCAACAAAGAATTTCGGATAAATCCGATTGAGCAATTTATATTCACTGCACTTCTCACAACTTAAATCGTGTCTTAAATGATGCCATCAAGGGCTTATTAGAGGTTTCAAAAGTTTATGATTAGCTGGAACAGTATACGTTTATTTTGTCAATAGTATAAACAGTTGGTCTTTATTTTGCAACATGATATCTTCTCATAGTAATGAGATGCATTTGAAGTTGAAGCAACTTTGTACAACTGGTCAAGTAGAAATAATTCCTTATTAGCAATAAGATTTAACTATTCAAAAATTAATTATAAAAATGATTTTTTAAATTCAATATTCTAATATTGATCTGAAAAATATTCATTAAAGAATGCTCAAGAAGGATTAATTCTAATTTCAAAGTGCTAAAAATGAAGCTTTGAATCTAACTAAAACTTGGAATGTAAAACCTCAATTTTCAAACAAATGAGTAAAGATGAGAAAGTTCATCAAAAGCCATTTTGATGATTTAACAGTCAAACACATTGATCTCTCCAAAAGCAGACAGGGAAGAAACTTAAGTATTTTATCATTACTCCAGTGTGTCAATTGGCAATTTTCTCCAGATGGGATGAATCAAAGTACTCTTGGAGTGTGTTATTGTCCGGTTTCTTTGATTTGAACTTTTTGAAATGTGGAAATGAAAAAGACATGCTGTGGATTCGTTGAATCCTCAGCAAGAAATTAACTTTTCCAGCAGGGACACCATTCTCTAGGAGGCAGTGATCCTCTAGCATCCCTTTCCTGTTAACTTACACTTTGTCTCTTGCCTGTGAATCAATCCACTGTTAGTATAGGATGCTTCAACATGCAGCACTCATGCGAGAAGAAACAAGCAAACACACATTGGAGCACTATTTTCTTCTGAATGTAATTACCAAATAAAATATTTGCTTTGAGGGGAGAATGTATAATACGAGTTGATAGCTGAGGATGTTTCCTCTGGTCAAGTTTGAAACTAAAACCACTTTTAAATGATACAAATAAAAATTGAAATTGCTCTGAGGAATTTGCAGCCTTTCCTTTTCTTGTGTTGTAAATCACCTACACTTGTCCACTCGCTCCTGCAGCCTGAAGGGAGCATCTCCTACTTCAAACTGTCATCTATAGGCATCCCTTTCAACTACATTGTGTCACATAGGGTGTCAGTGCTTTGGCCAGTCCACATAACATACAGTGAAGTGTACGTAGTTCTTGTGAGAATTATGAATTTCTGTCAGTCAGAAATTCATTATATTCGCAGATTTCTCTCTTCTGTTAACTCTCAAGTTGGAACCACAAAGCATTAAAAAATTCTTAAAAAATGATGGAAAAGAAGTGATGAATTTTTGGAGGACACTTCAAGTGCAAATACAGCATATGAATTTTGTTTGAAGGACAACACTGAAGAAAACAATGTGTACCCATAATCAAATAACTTTAATGCAGCTTCAATAAATACATTTTCACTTACTAGTATGCATAAACATTGAAGAATGCCCACAAAAAATATGGGAGGCACTGTTTCACCTAACATCACACAAATAAATAATGAACTGAATTTTACGTCACCTACACTATCAAGCCTCCAATAATAATAGTAAATATTATTCCAAATATTTCAGAAAAAATTATCAATATAATGTAACATGATTGGGTTTGTTTCATATACTAGACTGCAAATTTGCAATAAGGTAAAAAAATAACAAAGTTTTTCTCAGTATTAGAACTTGCAAAAACCACAAGTTTTCAGACTATTTCTGAATTTAGCAAGAGTTAAAACTTGGAACTATTGAATCACCCACAAGTGAATTCCAGGATTAAACCCAAAGCAAGAATCAGGAATCATGAAACAACAAATCTACATGTACTTAGTTCCTTAGAGAATAGCAGATATGGTTTCAGAGCACACATTCAAACAAAATCTCCTCTTCGCTCTTAACAAACATTTTTGGTGCTTTCATTCTAATTCATCTCCCTATATAATAATACTTTTACATGTTCCTACCCTCTTTATAAAAGATAAATTATTTACTAAAGGAAGGAGAAAAATTAAAGAAGAAAGTCATTAATGATTTTATAAAAGATAACTTGTACAATTGATACAAATTTATTAAATAAAAATTGAAATATCTAAATTATAAATCTACATGTACTTTTTACAATTAAAATGAAATACATCTAAAATTAAAATAAAACCACAAATACTGTTATCTAGTTATTTGAGCCAAAAATAAAATTTATTAACCAATTACAATCAAATTTTAATTACATGTCAAGAAACTTCTTAAACAAATAATGCACTTTAACGTCATACAAATTGTTTAATTTTCAGCACTTGTATAATGTGTTTGGAAAACCTTTTCCATAAAACAGATTAATTAGTCATTAGGATACATTTATAAACAGGCCTTTTTTTATCATGTTGTCAATTTCCTGTTTAAATTAATAAAAAAAATAAAAAAGGAGAAAAAAAAAGAAAAGAAAAGAAAGGGAAAGAAAAGAAAAGAGAGAAAAAGAAAAGAAAAATTATAATAAGACTACCATTAGAAGTCTTCATTTCATGAATTAATATTCCAAAACCATCTCTCTTTCAAAGGCAAAATTTTACCTCAGGCAGTAAGGTAAATTGGGTCTTAAAAGTCCCAAATCCAGATTCTCTTCATCACAGAAAGACTTCACAAAACTTCCAACCTGAGAGAATTGAAAATGAACACAGCCATCATTGTCACGTTCCTTGGCGTGTAAAAGTCATATACACTAAGACAGTTGTGTAACTGCGAATAAGGTCATCATCATCTTCATTTGGAGGCTTTTTACCCTTTTGACGCTCTTGTAAACATGTTTCTGTTCATAAAAAAGAAAGGAAAAAGTATTATCTAGAGGTCAAAATT
Organism: Teleogryllus oceanicus; assembly: GCA_964035755.1. NCBI lineage: Eukaryota > Metazoa > Arthropoda > Insecta > Orthoptera > Gryllidae > Teleogryllus > Teleogryllus oceanicus. Next base: position 63,960,071 of record CAXIVR010000007.1, read on the forward strand.
ATCTTCATGCAGATTCCTGTAAATATGCATCCCCAGTTTGACATGAAACACCACATATATATAAAGTATATGTATAAAGTTTTCGAAACCAATGTATAGAGTGTTATCTTTTTTTATCAGTATATGGCCTGAAGTATTATTTTTCAAGTAAATACACTTTTTATTTGTAGTGTCCCTTTATAACATTTTCATTATCATACCTTTCTCGAATGCACAATTTGGAAGTGAACTCAAACGAAGTGTACGCAAGTGCTCACATTTGCAATTAAATGGTGCTGTTGGTGAGTAATTCTGGGCAGATCAGCAACAGAGACCAATAAGTCGAGTGCAAGTTATACACCAAGTGTCAGGGGTGCTGTGTGTGTGTGCATGCATGGGTGCATGTGCAGGCATTTGCACACACACATGGGCACATATCCTTGTGTGTGTGTGTGTGTAATGCACACACATGTCCATATGTGTGTGCATGTCCTGCGGGATGTGCGCATGCATGGATGTGCATGCTTTGTGTGTGTGCGTGTGCATGTGTAGGTGTAGGGAAGGGAGGAGACAAGGAGGAAGAAAAACAATGTGTGCAGTCTGTGATTTTTTTTGGTAGAAAACTGCACTGCCTGGTATTTTTCAGAGAAATCACAGGAAACTACTGATCAGAGCAATTGGTTACTAGAATTCTCTTCTAGTCATCTGGTAAGTACTGAAAATGTCATTATACAGACTCAAACTCTAGAACCTTCCAGACAGCACTTTAGGAGAAGTAACAATATTGCTGCAGAGCTATCACAGCAAGACTGTCCAACTAATTTGGAAAATATATAAAAACTTTGATTTTATTTGTTTCTAGGAAAGTGTGCTTATGTGAATGGTACAAGCTGTAAATGACAGTTTGTGCAGTTGGTGTTTTGTCAGCTATTATTAGTGCATGACTATCGATGACCAGCATTGGCTTGATATATCAAGCTATTTGGTACTAGTGTACGTGTCCAACAAGTCTGAGATCACAATGCCGAAAATTGAAAATCAAAGTTAAAAACATGCTTTGCTCTATCTTGAAAGACGTTTTTATTTCAATTACATTACCAAATGGATCATTTATATAGACTTTCAAAAACATTAGTCACAATTCTTCAGGAGATGGATTTTTGCACTGAAGGGTTGTAACATGTTACTAAGATTTCTCACATTCATTTGTATTTAACAAGTACCGCATTTTGTGTATTTGTTTGCAAGAACCCCCATATATGTACTCAAGAAATATTACTTAAAAATCATGTAGAAAACCTTCAAAGGAACATTCAAACAATGTCTTCAATACCTGGTATTTACCTACCAGGAAAAAATTTATGACCAATTTCTCCAGCACCAAAATAACCAACAAGAGGTGTTGTTGGAAAAAGGTGGCGGAAGCAGGCTGACTCAACATTATCTTCCATGTACCAACCACGACCTCGCCCACAGCAAGCAAACATGAATGCTGCAGAATCCTGACCTGGTAGCTGACAGGAGCGGAGCTGTGAAAAGACAAAGGCACACATTGAAACACAAAGAACAGAACATTTGTTTATTTTTGTATTTATTTAATTAACATACCAGCAACAAGGTGAGGTATGCAGCACATTTCATTTTACATGTTGGCGTAGTAAAAAAATGTTCATATAAGTTACTAAAATAATAATAATAATAATAATAATAATAATAATAATAATAATAATAATAATAACAACAACAATAATAATTATTATTATTATTATGATTACTGATTCAAATACAATTATATATCAATTAAAAAGTAACAGCTTATTTTTCACATCTCTTGTAAAGTTTGGATGGGAAGGTACCCAGAGATCAATGTAAACATCATTAGCTAATTTGCATATCAGTGAAATCAAATTGTTAGATTATAAACAGCAATGTATAGTTTAAGTGAAAAAATATAATTTCTTCTTGAAGCAGAGGGAACAAGATAATATTTTTTATTACTGTTACTGTTATTATTATTATTATTATTATTATTATTATTATTATTATTATTATTATTATTATTATTATTATTATTATATTATTATTAAATAAAAAAACTTCATTTTTATCACACATCATTGTACAAAAGCTTTTACACACCAATAACAAAAATAAATAACAGTTTCAAGTGATTCTGAACTTACCTCCTCCATGACTTCAATCACTTTAGCCTGATCAGTGATTTCATCTCTCAAAACTGTTGAGGCAGCATTAATTCCCTCTCCTGACAGAGCAATGCCCAACAAACAAACATGTCGCCTCTCATTCATGGGAGCCAATGAACCAACATTGATGGAGTCAAAGAATCCACCACCAACAGCAAATTTACTTCCTTGGCTAAGAAGAAAATACAGATATATATGCTTCAATTTTCTAGTGGCCAATGACATTAGGTTGTTGTTACACCTCCATAAAATGAAACTTTTTAACAGTGATAAGCGTAAGCGCATTTCTGAAGCCAAGAGCCCCATTGAGAAAGATGTGCGCAAATTAATTAAAAAGATTCATTTTATACGGCAGGAGCTGTAACAATGAGATAATGTCATCAACCACTATTAAAAATTCAAAGTATAATTATGAGGGAACACTACACAAGATAAAAAGGCAGTAATGTAAGAACATACATAAGAACAAGAATATGCAAACTACTGATCAAAGATACTTGAAACTGACTTCCTCAAAATATGGTCACTACCAATTAGATTGGAAACTTCTTTAGACCATCTTCCTACAAAAATGTGAGAGCAAGATTCTGACAATGATGGGTCAACATTAGCCCTAGAATTTAGAGGGTGTGTGTGTGTGTCATGAAGCTCTTTCTGATTAGTTTAATTTTGTTTTATAAGGAGTATCTTCCTCACAGTTTCAGAGAAATTAAGTATATATTGCAGCCTTTTGTTTCCTCAAAAATAGACAAGTATATGAATGAATCATTGGCAAATTTACTAGATGATGGTTTCAGTAGAGTGTGACTCCTTGCCACACTAAAATAGAAATGTCAATAAAATATTCATAGTTAATACAAGTCATATTCTATTGTTCAAAACAACTCGCTTGTGGATTTCTTTTTAATTTAAAGTTTTATCATGTTAATAACACTTAATTGAATAGAAAATGTGAATGATTTGCAAAAGAACTTCATACAACTTTACTTCCAAATGCAATAGCTTTTAGCAAAGTCTTATAGAGGGTGGTTCTGTGATTAAGAATTTTAAAATGTACTTGTGGAAACTGTTAAATTTTGAAATGAAGTTTAATATAGAACACAATCACATAATAGAAAGATAATGTAAGATAGAGAAAGAGAAAAAAAGTATTGAATTTAAAAATAATTGAATAAAACCATAAAAATAAACTTGTATACTATAGTCATGTGAGAAATTTGCATGGGTCTGCATGAAAATACAAAACTGATAGTTATTTAAAGTGCTCATATACGTTTTCAAAACTTGCACAAAGTTTAATCATTTTTGTCCTATGGAGGTTTTTAATCAACTTTAATATGCAGAAAAAACAAAAAAAAATAATTTGAATATGAAGAAAACAACATCAACATCAAGACAGCATTAAACACTACTCCTTTCAAGTTTATTCAAATTTTATGAAAAGAGATTTTATACAAAAAAATCTAATAATTTGAGAGTCCCATTAGAAATTTAAAACATAAAGCTTACCTAGCCTCAATAGCAGGAACAAGTTTCTCAACAGTATGTGAGTAGTTCTCCCTGCAGAACAACAACAGGCAACGAATGGGCTCCGTTGAGGGGGATAATTTTGTGAAACACTTTATCTCTTCATTGTTTACAGTTTCCTAGGGCAAATAAAACATGCCAACTTTATTACAGTAGGTCACCTGTTTTCATTTTTATACGGCAAAGTCAATCTCACTTGCATAATTTATTTAAGAAAAAAAAATTTTAAAAATGGAAATTTTTTTTTTTTTGTTAGAAAAAATTAATTAAATATTTAATAAAACATAATTTTTATTAAAACTTCTGACTTTTCTAAAATTGTCAAAGTTAAAAAGGCAATATCATTATTGAAGCTAGAGATTTCTTTCATAATGAAATTTATTCTCCAACATTAGGTTTTTAAATTAAAATTTCATGAACAGTTTTCTCAGAATATTTGTAACATTATTTACAGATCAACTCAATTAAGGTGTATGTAAGTAAAGGTAAGGTGTGTGTAGGTAAAGTATAGGTATAGTATCGGTTAAGTAAAGGTGTATATAAAAATATAAAATAACTGTCATTAACAAAGATAAGAAACAGTAGTGGCTGTAAGTGAGAACCCTGCAGAACACCAGAGGTCACCCCAATGCCAGCATTTATAAAAGATTTAAATGTGACAATTTGAGTTCTACCCATAAGTTAATCACTTGTCAATTTCAAAATGAACTATGAATAACAATTTTAATTAATTTATCTATCAGTAATCTATGGTTAACAGTACCAAATACTTTTGTAGTCTGTAAACATTGCATTAACTTCAGAAATCAATCCATTTTATCCATTATAAAATTCTCAAAAAGAACTAAATAATTAGTGGCTGAATGCTTTTTTTTTTTTAAAGAAGGAAAGTAAATAGTGATAATTTTTTCAAAAAGTTTAGGAATGCTACTAAGCTTCCATATTGGTCCATAATTTTCCATACACAATCTAGCCTTGGTTTTAAATATAGGTGTTAAGAAACTGCTTTTCTACACATCTGGGAATGAACCTTCCTGAAGTGATTGTGAAGAAGAGACAGGGGAGTGAAATTAACAATATAATTTTTAAATCAATTAGCTGGAATCCCTTCTGGCCCAGTATTGGTATCCTGCAATTTTGCAACTGCACGATAACATCCATTGAAAACATCCATTTGAGATATGCATCAATCAACGATTCATAAATAAGTAGATTTTGCCAGAAATGAGACCATCACCACTTTTTATTCCATCCTTTATCATAAAAGGAGAAAATTTAAAGAAAAAATTAAGAGGCAGTTTTTTAAAAATTGTTTAAAAATTACCTAATTTCATGCAAAATTACATGAAAACTAATCATATTTTCAACAAATTGTGCAGGATCTTATTTCAAGATCTGTCTTTAAAGAACATATTTTGTTTAGGAAAAATCTTTATTTTCAATACCTGTTGTTGTAGGAAGATGCAGAAACAAATAAACGTTGGCAACTTTTGAAAAAAATGGGATTTTAACAACAATGAGACCTGCCTCATTCTTTTAAGCATCCTTTAAGTTATCCGAGGGCAAAGTTTAATAAGAAAATTCATTTTTGAGAAAATTCCCAAAATATTGTTGAGGCTTCTGGTAAGGTATCCCCAAAAAAACTAAATATCATGTTTGTTGAGATCAATCAGGAAATATCAATTTTGGAGGAAATCATCAGAGTGGTGCACTAGCAATGCCACTCACACACGCACACAAGGACCTCCCCCCCCTCCAGATTAAGAAATTAGCTTATGCGATTCGCACATGTTTTAATAACATGGTTTCAGTTCAAGAAAGAGGACCATCCTCTCCAGATCCTCAGTATATGAATCCTATAAAAGAGACGAGCACCCAGACCAGTGGCAAATCCCAAACATTATTTCAAGTATACTGCACTTTATGGGAGCAACCTCAACCATTGCCTCTTATTTTGAGCTTTTCTGAAATTACAATATTATGAAATTCTGTCCTTAATAATTGTTCTTTAAGACAAACAAACTATTAACTTCTTGATCATTAACACACTCCATTTTCACAAAAAATTGAGACAAGCATAACTTATGAACGACCAGAGGAGGACCGTTCACCACAATATTTTGCAGTGCCTACCGACTGTCCAGACGTGTATCATCCCCTCTCCCCACCCTTGAAACTTGAGGAGCCTAAGGTTATTGCGACTGGTATGTGGTGCATTCGCCTGTGCTAGCGACTTCTCAGGACAGCATTAAGAACTGTTTGAAACTTCTCACTCTAACGCGCTTCATAGAGCTTATGGATGCGGAAGACTGACTGGCTCTCGGTAGCAAAACAGAGTTATTTTTTCGCATCTGCTTTAAAGCTTTCAAAATCTTAATAACTTTTTATAGGATTATCAAACTTATGAAATATTTCTTATTCACTTTGAATTACTAGGTATACCGGCGGTATCGGAGAATTCATCACTGACCCAGACGTCCCCCGAAAAACAAGTTGCGAGTACAGGGACCAAGAGCAATCCACCGCACAACCGAGAACTCCAAGAGAAAGAGGCAACGGATTTGAATGAAACTCTGAAGAGCAATGAAAGTGAAATGCGGGCCGAAACGCCTTCCTTAGTATCATTAGGAAGCGAGTTCGAAAACTAGAAAAGGGCCACCAAAGCCAGCTTTGGTAATAAGAAAAAGAGATGATGGCTTATCCTACGCGGGCATATTGAGAAAAGTGAAAGGTGATGCAGAGCCAGAAGAGAGCATGCGGCGTTCTCCTCCAACAACTTCGCAGATAGTCAAACACTGGAGTTCCAGTCTTCAGTAAAGAAAGTGGTCGGGTCGCATGCCGATGTGAGAACACACCCATGAAATGACCATTCAGATGAAGGACCTGGATGAAGTTTCAACCAAAGAAGTCCACAATGCTTTGGTTGATCAATTCCCGGAGGCGAAGAACTTACCGCCATCAATGGTGAAATTTCGAAGACCAACATATGGGGAGCACAGGTAACAGAAGTCAGTCTCCTGGCCTCTGTGGCCAACACCCTCTCAGCGTCTGGTAATGTTAGAATAGGATAGGTGAACTGCCGATTGCGTGAGAGGAAAATCCCCGACGTGCTTCAAATGCTTAGATTTTGGGCATATAAGTCGAATGTGTAAGAGCCTGTGTGACAGATCGAAGTTGTGCATGAATTGACGTGATGATCACTTCACTAAGACATGTACGAAAGATCCAAAGTGCCTGCTGTGCGTTCAAAACAGCAAAGACAGCAAACATGCAACCTGATGTAACAGGTGTCCTTTTTACCAAAATGCGCTAAAGAAAATATTGAACAAACCATGAAAATCGTTCAAATAAATCTGAACCACTGTTTAGTTGCTCAGAATATTCTAGCACAATCTGTGAGGGAATGAGACACATGTCGCGATTCTGTGTGAGCAATACAAAAACCATGATGATTCATCGTGGATATCCGACCAATGCAACCAAGCAGCAATTTGGGTATTTGGGAATCGTCAATTCCAACAAGTAATGGCTCGACTCGAAGTTGGATTGTCAGGGTCAAAATTGATGGAATATATATTTACAGCTGCTACGTGTCACCAAACGATATGTTTGATGACTTTGAGCAATTCCTGGATCATCTAGTTCTTGACGTCACAGGTCACAGCCCTCTCATGATAACTGGGGACCTCAATACTTGGGACGTGGAGTGGGGGAGCTCGAGCCATCCTACAATCATCTCTCTTTTGAAAATAGTACTACTCGTAGCATAAAAACCTTGCGATGAAGTTAATAAAGATGTATGGGGTAGGTCATACAAGACGGTTATGGGTAAGTTTACAAAGTCGCACACTCAGTCTCCAACCTGAGAATGATCTTGGCTGTCCGGGTGACGCTGGTCTGCAGACCAGCCCTGAGGAAGACCAAGAAAAGATGGTCGGAACGTCGGCAACACAACCTTCGATGCAGCATGACTCCGGCTGCAGAAGCCTTCGACTCCAGTCTCCAATCTGCCCTAACATTCTTTGGAGAATTGTGACAACTTTATTCTCACACTACCCCGGCCAACTTACGATCATCATGACACTTAATACGGAAATGATACGTCGGTGGGGCTCCAGATGGCCGAGCATGGCTTGGTGACGCAAAAAAGTGAAAGACGGTATTACTCTCAATGTTGAGGGTAGTAAAATAGCCCCCCAGCAGTCTCTAAGATACTTAGGAGTCCATATTGACATGAGACAAGCACTTGCATATAGTCTGCGAGAAGGTGTCTTGCTTGGCCTCCGCCTTGGCATGAATTATGCCTAACGTCGGGGGTCCAAGGCAAAGTTAGACGCAGGCTAGCGTAGTTATCTAGTGCAGTAAACTCTATGCTGCTCTGCGCAGACCCCATTTGGACTGATGCCTTTGGGATCCAGTTGTACGCCCACAGTGTGAAGTCAGTGTACAGAAGGCCCGCCTTGAAGGTGGTCCAGGTGTTTCGAACGGTTTCGTATGACACTGTGTGTGATAGCCGACATGCCCCTTTAGATCTCATAACACAAGAAAGGGCCCGGCTGAACAGACGTAAGCAAGAGGGAGCTACAAATAGGAGCGTCATCATGGAAGAGAGGGAGGTGACAATGGTTCAGTGGCAAGGGCGGTGGACTCTTATCATCCACTGGTAGATGGACATTAGTTTTATTCCTGATAAAGCGAAGTGGACCCAAAGGAAACACGGAGATGTGGATCATTATTGGTTAGACGTTAACGGTGCTACCATGCATAGCAACTCTGTTTCCGGTTGGACAATGATTCCCCTGCCGTCATAAAGAAACGCGCGCGCGCACGCGCTCCCGCCCGCGCACGCGTTTTGTCGTCAATCAATTTTTTGGGTATCAAGAAACCACAAAACATTGATTCTATCTACAATTCTATCAAATTTAAAACTTGTTAGAACAAAATTTATCCACTTTTTGATAACCAGTGCCCAGCAATAAATTTCTTCTGTGGCAAATTCGCCAGTTTTCGGCGCACCATGACAATACTTTCTCTTCTACGAAGTAAGGCTGAGAAAGTAAAAATATACAGTTCAATTTAAAAAATCAAAAATAATTAAATTTCTAGAAAACAGAAATATTACAAACAATATCTTTACAGCATGTTACTTGTCCCACAATTCCACGTTGTTGAGCAAAAACTGCATTTCAAGATCATGAACCAATCAGAAGTAATGGGGGTGACCCATAGTTAGTCGAACAAATACACACACATGCACTCATACATGAATATCCAGAATGCCCCATGTTCAAGTACGTTTTGTATATAAAAAAATGAAAAAACAAAATATACTGGACACAAAATGTTACTTTTTTATATAAGAAATAAATAATAAATAAAACAAATATTCCAGACATTCAAAGGCCATTTTACCAGTCAACCAATTTTTAGATACAATGAACTGAAGAAAAACTTACCAAAAGATTAAAACGGATGCATTTCTCCTTTGTGAAGTGGAAGACATTAATGGAAATACTCGGCGTTTTGGGCAAAAGTAGTCCTGAATATGCATTATATCCCTCAATTTCTCCAGTAAAGGAGAGGTCATTAGATGTTCCTACTACTCCAAATCCTTCCACAAGGATACACGGGCAGTTGCTGAGTTCTGCACGCATATAGTGTAGGACTAAAAAACAAAGAGTCACTTTAGCTACTGAAATAGAGGAAAATATTTACAATAGATCACAGAACGCAATTAATTAAAAAAAAAAAAAAAAAAAAGAGAGAGAAAGAGAGAGAGACAGAGAGAGAGAGACAGACAGAGAGAGAGAGAGAGAGAGAGAGAGACAGAGAGAGAGGCAGAGAGAGAGAGAGAGCAGAGAGAGAGAGAGAGAGAGAGAGAGACAGAGAGAGAGAGAGAGAGAGAGAGAGAGAGAGACAGAGAGAGACAGAGAGAGACAGAGAGAGACAGAGAGAGACAGAGAGAGCAGAAGAGAGAGAGAGAGAGAGAGAAGAGAGAGAGAGAGAGAAGAGAGAGACAGAGAGAGAGAGAGAGAGAGAGAGAGAGGACAAGAAAAGATCTGGAAATGAATAAAGATCTAAATCAAGTATTGAAACCTCTTTAAAACCTGGAAGCCATTTTAGAACTCAGGATAGAATAACTTCCCTTGTATTCTAAAGGAGAAAATATACATTCCAATCAGTTAAAATTCTAGGTTTTAAAATTCTGTAGGATAGACCCACAGCCTTTTTATCATATTCTACTTTCACAGGAGGAATGCTAAGAGTAATAAGATTTTTCAACATATAGCATTTCCAGATTTACTATCCTCATTGATTGAGCTCAAATTTTTTTCTATGCATATTATTGAAATTGAAAAATTGTTACTTTCCCAATTCAATGAGAGCCATTCCCCAAGGTAGTTTCATGCCTCAAAGCTTTCACCAAGAAGGTCTGAGTTTGATTCTTGGACAAGCTTGTGTGAAATCTGTCCCAACAAAACGAGTGTGCCTGCTTCACAGGGGCTAGTCCAACCCTGCGAAGTGTCCTAAACCCATATCCTTTCCTGATTCCTTCCCAATTCTGGTCACTGGATAGTGATGCAGGGGTGCATGGGGTAAGAGAGAAGGGTACGCGGAGATACTACCTGGTGGTCCTCTTGACAAGTGACTGATGAGACATACATAACAAATATTAATGGAGGATTACTCTGCAAAAAGTGCTCTACGCTGGATCAGGGGCTTCAAGACACATTGTGTTGATTAATAAATAACATGAATGACAAACGCAACAAATTGAAACACAATGTTAGTGAAATCAGTGTGTGATCACTAACTTTACAGTCCGATATAAGTTCTACAATGCAAAACTTTTATTTTTAATTTCTTATGAAGATTAACAGCATTGTAATCTCTTTTTCATAGGAAACAAACAATTGGTAGCAAACATACAGAAATCGAAGAGAGGCAACAATGCACCGTTTGTTCTGGATCTTGAAACCAATTTCCTATTGGCTGGAAAAATTACTGGCTGAAGCTTTGATGTTCACTTCTGAAAGATGGTGCAGCAATTCAAGATTAGAAGGAAATGTACATAGGTCTGATTTTCATTAAAACCCCTGGATTTTCAAACATGACAAAAGTTCACATTTTTTCAACTCATTCATACAATATTTTTGCAGCTACTTTATTTTTACTCAATGAGATTTATTCCTAAAATTAAATCTTTAAGAAATCTCATGTAAAATTTGTTCAAAATATGAGTAGTTTTCACGTAATTTTGTGTCAAATGTTGATAATTTCTCAAGAAAACCTTAACAATATTTTCTTAAAAATGTAAATATTTTGTTTAAACATTTTATATCAATATAGGATAATTCAATTATTTTGTTTTTTTTCAAAAATTAAATACAAGTAAGGTTTTTTGAACATCTTGCTTGATAATATTTACTTTCTAAGTGTATTATATAATGCATGCACTCAAGTTTCTTTCAATCTCTACAGTAGTCATGCAAATATTTTCTTCTTTGTATACTTCATAGGTGGACATTTTTGTGGTGTGGTATACCTTCGAGTTTGCAACAAGATTGAAGTCTTCTAATGTAAAAGTAAAGATTCAAATCCCATGACAAGTAATCCTTTTTTCTTTACATTTCTTGCTTAATTAGAGAAAAGTGTGCTTATAAATATAGATTACAACTGATTTTCAATAAAACCTCTGAATTTTTATAATATTTAATCTTCATAAATTGCAAATCCATTGTAGTACCACTAGTTTGTTTAAACTTTTTGTATGAATAGATCATGATACACTGAACCCCAATCACATAACCTACTATGTGCCATTTTGATTAAAACTTTTGAATTTTCAAAAATTACTTTCACATTAACAATGTAATGTTTCTGGAATAACTTAAATATTAATACTTAAATTACATTTATTCTATAATTTTATGCGTTTGCGAGCCCAGATGCTTCATTTGATCTTCTTATGAAGTTTCCCAAAATGGGCAACTATTACCAATATGCTTTGAATACATAAAAAAGAGAATTCCCCTGTTGCATTGTCTGTAGCAGTGATGGTAATGTTCTCTTTTCCTAACAGGAAGAGCAGGAGTTCAAGCACCAGAATGAGCAAACTTTTCTTCCATATTCATCTTTAACATAACAGGAAAAGTGTCTGGAAAACATAGCAAGAAATATTGTAGCATGCGAGATTTTTGGTAGTGCATTGTTGGTAGGCCCAGTTCATGAAGTCATGAGCTGCTACTGATTTGACATAAGCATTACAAATAACATGATAAAGTCATATTATGCTGTAGCACCACTAGTACTCTTTAGTCAAACTTTTTCCTTCCCATCTTCCTATAGTATGTACATCCGTATCTGTCATGTGTCATGGTCATGGTTTTGTTTCATTCTTTTGAAGTCTTTCTGAATCAGTTCTTTTGATACTCTTCAATATCCTTTACAATATTTGTTGTTTAGTCCTTTCCATGATCTCATTCCTTAAATTATCTCTTCCTGATATGTGGGTATTCGGTATCTCCTCTTGGCCACTTTCTTCTTCAACTTCATATTTTCATTGGTTTCCATGCTTCACTATCTTAATGCTAGGTTGACTTAATGAGTACATTGATGGAGTCTCGTTAATCTTCAATTAACAACTGACCTGGTGGTATTGATTGATTGATTTTTTTGTGTTTCCGGGCGCGTCAACTGCTTCGGTCATTAGTCCCGTTAGTGTAGTGCATGTTTTTTTTCTCAGGAGATGGCAGTGATCTTCCCCTGCCGGATGGCGAGATCCGGCGCAGACCTACCGGCGGCTAGTGGGGTTTCCCCCTAACCAGGACTCTCCCACCAGCGGGGCACCGCCCCAGTCGAAACAAGCTCTAAGCTCCCGACCGGTCTCCCAGAATATGTGGCAGTGTATTGCATGTTAGTGTAAGTGTGTGTGTAAGAGGAGAGGAGAGGATAGGACAAGGAAGAGGAAGGATAGATTGCACATGGTCCGTAGCCCGTTTGGTAGGGTACTGCTCCAACATTCACCTGGTGTTGATCGGAGAAACCACGGAAAACTACCGATCAGAGCAGCTCGCCGCTAGAATTCTCCTCCAGACAGCGACTGAATTCGACCTAGCTGAAGAGCTAGTGTCGAAAATCCTGCCGCCGTCAGGACTCGAACTTAGGACCTCCCGGTCAGAGGCGCTGCAGTGACATCAGTTGATGCACTGAGCTACCGCTACCAGTATCTGGTGGTATTCTTTTAGCTTTGTCATATCATTCTCTCACAGGAATATCCCACTTCCCAAATGTGTAAAACTTGCTATATGCTTTATTACTTCAGTCATCTTCTAATATTTTAATCTTCTGCATATTAATAATTAAGTATCACTAGTGGATGTTAATTTAGGGGCAGAATATGGTCAGGATTTCAATTCTGCTTCATCCAACAATGATAAGTTGGTCAGGGGCAAATATGTAAAACTTTTCAAATAATACATATTTATTTTTCAGAAGCCTAATGTGGGGGCTCTACCATGTCTTTTTATGTTAAAAGTTTTGTTTGTGCTATGCAAGTTCAGAATAAAATAAAATTTTACATACAATACAGTGGCCTAACTTATCCATCCTCATGAAAACATGAAAAAGTTTCGATAACAATTCCTTTTAAAAAGGTTTATGCTTATTGACAAAATTAGGTTGAACTAATTCATGAATCCAGTCACAACGATTCATGTTATGCCAGAAAGGCAGCAGTCTTTCACATCTTTTCACTGCTGTTCTTGAAACCAAATATCACTTTTTTTTCTTCTAGAAATATTTTATAGAATATTTTTCAAAGGATCTGGCTAAAAATAAAGCTGATCAATACATATTGTTGAGAGGAATCGTAAGAGCTATTTAGAATAAGAACTCTTTCTCTCTCTCTTTTTTTTTCCTCTCTTAAAATGCGTTGGAAGGATCTGGAAAATATTGGTTATTTCCTTGCCAGTAGACCAATCATATCGAATGACTACTCACTTGCCTCTTTTAGTTCGGTGTAGTATGGTAGAGAGGAAGAGGAATCATGAACCCTCGACCTTTATGAGATAGCCATTGAAAAGAACTTCATTTCAAACCAAAATCACTGTTATGAATAGAAAAGCTACAAAACATGGTGGAAGTGAATCTCTGGCTCCTATGATATTACAGTTACTTAGGATCCCAGGTACATAAATAAATGATTCAAGTTTCACAATCCAACAGTAATTTTCCATGATATGGATATGTTGACACTTACTTCGATGCTTCATGTTGCAGTTATGTTTTCCTTCACTGCCACAAGGACACGGTGCTTTAGCACGTCTACAATTTATTTCAGTTGTTGTAAGTTTGTGTGTCATAAACATAAGGCACAGCTGAGGCTCACTGAAGAAATGACGAGAGAACAAGTGATGAGGCAGCTCCTCAGAACCAATTTCCTTTTGACGACTATGCCAGAATAACCAGTGAGGTCGAGCATGACGAGAACGCTTGATGACATCCACAGCCGACTGCCAAGTTCTGCACAAAATGAGAAACACAACATTATACTTCATCAAATGTACTGATGACACACATTGGTGTACTGACGAACTTTAAATGTCATCAGGTACTTTTAAATAAAACTGTGATCTGGGTGGATAAACAGCAAAACATGTCCAAAATGGAAGATGATGGTTCTTTCAAGAGATGTTCCTCTTGGAATGCTTTCAACTTATAGGAAGCAGTCAAATAACACTATAATACTCAAATAGATTATTTTCAATATAATTTTGCCAATTAAAAAAAGGAGAGCCTCATTTATATCATGAAAACACTAGGACTCAGGAAAGAAAAGACCCAATTGAAAAACTTGAAATATTCAGCACTTGGCCACAAGGGCCAATGGCACTTGGCCAATTAAATTAACAAAACGTTTACAAATAAAACCTGAAATATTGATTAGAATATGATAAAAAGCATTATAGTTGTAAGGAAACAAATTATATAAAGCTGAACACAAAATAATACAAGACTAGCAAACAAAGAAACGTCAAAAGAAGAGAGCCAGACAAGAAAATCTTGTACAAAATGTAGCTGAAAGGTTTTGAAGATTGTGTACATGTTAGTTTGGTTGTCACAACCTTTGCCACAATGGCAATATTTTGACCTCTACAACATCTTAATGATGGTGGCTGTAAGTCAGTCACCTCCTAAGATGCAGTTCTCTGACAGCTAGTAACAGCACTTGCAAAAAGTATTGACAATGAAATTCCAATTGATTTGTACACAATACTTTCAGGACTATCAACATTTATTTAAAAAAACAAAAAAAAAAACGTATTGTTCTATCCACCTAAAGCAATCACACAGATGATAAAAAAGCCACTCTCAATAGCTAGAAACTAGCTAAATAACTCCATTTAGGATTTAACAATCCGCCTTTTATTAAGAATAATCAAAACAAATGAGTTACAGCTAAAGATGGCATATGCCTGTTTCTATTTTTATTATTATTATTATTATTATTATTATTATTATTATTATTATTATTATTATTATTATTATTATATAATATTTTTATTAATATGAATATTTCTTATAAGAAGGTGGTATTTTCAAAAGTACTGAACATACATCTGATAACACAACCGATTCAGTTGGTTATAAATCTCCATTATCGCTTTAGTTCATAATACTTCAATAATCTGCTGTTTATCAGCCTAATGACATTAACAATTATACTTCCCTATTATGGTTTCTAACAATTCATCAAATGTTACTTCCTATAAAAAACTGAAATATTTTGTATTTTCAAATGAAGACATAATTATTGGGCTAATAATTCTCAAAACCTGATCCTTGATTGCACATGCTCCTGTAGCCTGCCAGCAAGTTCATGCTTTTGGCCGCAACTTCTAGGTGGACCAGAGGCGGATTAATACATATGCAGGCTAACCACATACTTAAGATCTCCTACTGGATAGGGGTCTCCCAACACGTTTTAAACAAAAATTTATATAGTTCCACATAAATGAAAAAGTACTTTTATGCCTTCTCACTTGAGATCTATTTTCTATTGTTTTGTTCTCCAGCTCAAAAGACATTTTTAGGAAGAAGGAACCAATATTTGGGTGCTTCCTTCCTAATTTGGTCAGTGAACTTAAAAGGTATCTGCGAGTTTGCATAACATTTCCCACTGATCTTGTAGGGTATCTGACATATGACAACTCTCAGAACACATTATTTGATAAGATATATTGATGCAATAATGATTTGAATATGTATAGTGGATATTCTGTTTCTATGTTACCCCAGATATTTACATCTATACAAGATAAATAAATCTCTGTATTCATTTCAATGTCCCTTTATGTTGGTAACTTGAGCAAAGCCGTCATGATTTTCGATCGCATGAAATTGTATGGTAAAATATATAGTCTCCAGGATGACCAGATTGAAAATATGTTGATAGACGAGACGACAGTGATAATGTTTTATTACTTAAATATTCTGAACATAGTAATTTGAAAAATAACATAGACAATGATATATGTACAAATCAGAATGACAACCCTGAAGATTTGTGGTCTGTGTGACCTGATGCGGATAGAAGGTTTGCAGATTTTCCATTCAATTAAAATTTGTGTTACAATACAAGGAAGATAGTCAGCCACCTATTTAAAAATCTTTACGGCTTTTTAAAAAAAATCTATAATATTTTATTTTTTATACATATATAATTTGATTGATGGTAAAATGTACAAGCTGAGGGGTTGGTGGGTACGTGCAAGCAGCTTGAATCATGCCACTTCACAATGGTATTTAAGATACATTGATTGAACTATATGGCACAAAACTTCTCACCACCTCCGAGTTACAGAGACACTTCAAAATTACTTCGCAGGAATGCCATATGAGAATAAAGCATTAACAGTTATTAACCCTCTACATACCAAGTTCTAAATGTAACGCTGAATACCAAACAGGATACACGTGCACCCCACATGAGTATTATCCAAGAGTTTTAGTACGTCACGAAACTTCAACAGAATACCTCTTTTAAAATCACTCCTGTTTTAGAGTATTGATGCATACTTTCATTGTTTTAGCGTCACAAAGTTTATTACACATACATGATGAACACTCAAAACGTCTTGTCATAGTTTCTCACACATAGCATGCATCTTCCCACTTTGGATGATGAACATTCAGGAAGAAATTGTAGAACTCGCCGCTTCCTCTCCAAGCAAGTATTTCATTGCAGACTGTATTGTGTCAGTTCTTAGTTTTTTCAATTTTGCTTCAAATTAAGATTCAAAAAGTTCATGCCCTAGGCCCAACATAAATTTATTCTTTTCACAACATTTTAACTGTTATAAGTTGCCTCCATATTGTCCTTTGGCCAATAAGCAAACATGCAATCTAGGAACATTATTCACTAGTTAGACGTAATAATGCAAATGCGTAACTGGAAACTTGCAGGTGTTTCAGTAATGCCACTTTCATTTGAATCAAAAGATTGGCATGCCAATCCAAGAAGTATAATGTTCAAAATGATTCGTAGGAATAAAAATTGGTGAGGCGGAATACCAAGCAGGGTACAAATGTACCCCAGTGTTGGTTTTTAGTTAGTTCACGAGAAACACCTTCAAACGATTACATTCTTTGGTATGTCATTACCAATTGAAGTATTTCGGGCAATGTAATGAAATTTCAATATTTCATAATAAGTGCAATGTGTACGACAAGACAAAGAATGAGATTGGAGTATATGTGTACCCCACTTGGTATGTGAAGGGTTAATGTCACTAAAAATTTAGGCACAAAAAAATCGCAGCACTAAAATTTAGACAAAATTGATTTTAAATTGTATTGCAATACATATTGTACTTATTCTAGTAACAATTCTTCAAATTGCACAGGTCTTATTTTCATTCTTTTTTTAACACTTAGGTATGTTCGACATTTCAAAATTATGAGATGGCCCCACTGTTTGGTCTCACAACCTTTAAGATATTAATCCAGTTCTGATGTGGACTCTAATTTTTTGCAATGTGGACTCACAATTATGACAAAACTGACAATTTGAATTTATGCTGGTGAAATTATTTCAGGAATAGGGAATGCAATAATAAAGCTATAGGTCACCTAGTTTTTAAAACAGCTCTTCATGCATTTGTTATCTGATCATACATTCACTGATGGCAAGAAAGGTATGCATCCACCCAATTCGCAATTTTGTAAACTTCAAGATAAAAATGCAAATTTGAACACACTCCTAGAAGAAAGCTTTAAAGACATACATACAATACATACCAGTTATACTTCCTTAGCGCACATGTAAATGATGCCTCTCAAAAAAGTTAAAATACATACATAAGAACTATTAAAAAATAAAGAAAATGCATGCATTCATGCAATATTATTTGAAGATGAAAATGGAATTGTTAATGTACCTGCAAACTTGTGCTGCAGCATTCAAGTCTCGTAGAGGCAAATAGCTTAATACCAATCGAAGAAGTTCATATTCCTTCGTTATGTAATGCCCCAACATGCTGATATTTTCACTGTCTTCTTTATATGCTTCTTCCTATTCATCATAAGGATCAAAATAATTTAATTCACATTAAATATTCAGTGCTTACAATAATCTCAAATTACACAGATTAAAAACAAAAAATATGCTATTTCATACTGTGTCACAGACTCCTAAAACAAACTTCTTTAATGAGCTTTGTACATACCTCACCATTTTGTTGTTCTTTTGCATTCTGTGCAGAAATAGTTTCATCATCTCCCTCACTTGAGATTGATTTCCTGCAAAAGAAGGAACTTTACACTGTTTTGATGTACATTAAGATCACAATAATATGCCTAATGTTTTCTTTATCCCACCTTGTGCGCTTTGTTCTCTTTCTTGGCATTCTCAATGTCTTCCAGGAGCATACCAGAAAGCAATCTAAATGAGTAGCAAGATAATACGTGGTCAGTTTCCCATGCAGTTCACACAGTTTTGTTCCAAAAGGACAATTATTTATGATTATGACTCAGTAAATACTTCCTCCCTACAACAAAAGTGTAGTTAAATTAAAATTCAAAGTATTGTAAACAGGTACATCATATTTTCACAAACAACAACCTGGATCTAATATATCTGAATTATAGTGAAAGAAAAAAGCGTCCAATATATGAGATACAGGAAATACTGTATAAACCGGCCAATTTTTATATCCCACTTCAAACAAAAAACCTTTAGTGTATTCTTTCTGCCTTTGACAAAGTAGCACGTATCGCAAAGATTCATCTGTGAATTATCTTGGTTGAGAACTTCACACAAACAGAAATAAACCAACAAACTTCATTTTGAAATGAACATAAAATTGCAATCTGCGTCCAAGCCGGCATAGTAGTAAATCAATTGAAGATGGAACTTTTCCGAGATTTTTGAAAGCACGCAGAAATCTAATATTTTATTTATGCATACTTTTATTCCTATTTTACTGTCATTATCCTATTCTCTCGGGATATAACACTGTTCTGGTTTGCACAAATCGCTCTGCCTTAGCTTGACAGTTCACACCACGCCGCAGCCCTCACACCCATCCACTGATTGTCGCTGTTGCATCAGGGCAGATTAGAGAAAGTATAACATCCACTCAAACTTGTTGATCCCCAACAGACTACTATATAAACGAACAATCCGCTCGACTGCCCCCTGTCAACAAACGAGTCTTGGCGTGGCCTTCGGTGGCCTCTTCCATGGCTCTGCCATCGGTTCTCTCTGTATACATATAAATATAAAAAAAGGACTACTGCCACAAATTGTCTGCCTACTTACCTCTTTGAATATCAAGAGGAGTATATGGAGCCTTTATAAGGTTATTGCTTGAACATTGCTCTATAAACTCTCTGTTACCAGTATGTATAGCGTTCCATTGCGTCAGCACTGGTCAGCACTAAGGCGACCAGGTGGCCTCAACCATCACAAACTGGCCGTGCCGCTATCTCGAGTATATTGCACAAGTGTGTTATTTTAATACTGTGCTGAAGTGTTTAGACAGTGTGAACACAAAAGGTGTCTTAATTAACCCAGAATTACGTCAGTTACTTTGAATAATGAATATTCTTTTAAATAAAAGCGTATCAATCATTCATTAGGCTCATCACATGCATCACATGAATGACGTATTTTCCTTTTGGATGGTGGTCGCTGTAATCTGCGTGCCGAACTGCTGTTTGTTTATTCACGGAATTATAAAGAAACATTGACTTCGCGAACAATCTCTTAAGTGAAATTTGTCATGAAAACACTTACTGTCATCTACAAGTGAAATTAGTAAAATGGGAGGCCCAAAAAAATACAAGAAAGACGGTATGTTATTGTGACAGTTGAGAAAAAATCTATAGCAATTTTTTTCATAAGCGAGTGTCTTGTTAATATATGGTTATATTTTCAGAAAACTCCAAGAAATGGAAGAAACGAAAAAGGGATGATGATGATTATGCATATGAAGATGATGGAGATATTGGAGAAGCAGGTTATGTTTGTTTCTTGTTGACAGTATTCTGAGTTTCCTAAAGTAATTCTACAATTCCTTCAAATTCCCATTTTGGTGTGGTATTTGAACATTATTGTATTGTGGTTCCAATTATCTGTTGAATTAAAAATGGTGTGTACATTTTACAGAAGGAGTTCCTGATGCTGCTAAAAAGAATGTAGAGGAAGAGCAAGCTGCTCTTGAAGATGAGTATGGAGCTAAAGATTATCGATCTCAAATGACCTTAAAATTAGATCATGCTTCAAGACCCTTGTGGGTGGTGAGTTCTGAACTACATTAAATTCGTAAAGAAATTTACTTTGTAACTTTTCATCAAACACTTGAGGCACATGGACAGTTACAGCAAATGCTTACAGATAAAAGTACTAATAATATAAATGAGAGAAATTGTAGTTGTAATTATGATGAGTAAGTCACATATCCTGCTGTTTGTAGAAATTGCTCCAGACTGTGTTGTACTACAATCCCTGGGAAAGGATTGTTATCATGAATTACTAAAATGAAACTCTTGAACGTAATACAATAATTTTGTTATGAGAAATTCGTTGGGTCTGGTTTTGAAAAATCTGTAACAATGTAAAGTTTCGTCGGTATTCAGGCAGTCTGTTACAAAAACAATAATGCCTGTAATGTGCCTGCTGTGTTTGGGAAAGAGTAGTTGTGAGGATTGCTGGTGTAAGTAATTTGATTTTCTTGAACTTCAGGAGTGAAGACTTGATTGACATTTATGTTTTTTCAATGAATATTATTTTGTATAAGAAGATAGATTATAGTGGAAGTGTTTAAAGATTTTTAAATTGGGTTTTACAAAACTGTAGTCTGTTAGTGAACAGTTCTTTTCTCAGCTTGAACTTTTTTTGCAAACTGAAGTGTTTGTATTGTTTCTACATTTGCTTTTTTTTGTTAAGATTATGTCAGCTAAGATTGCTCAGTGTAATTCAGTCTTTTTATTTCAAACATTTTTATAAACTAGTGTCTGTGGCCAAACTCATCTAATATAATAAACATTTAAAATAGTAAAATGAAACCTTTAATGTTCTATAGCCAAGAACCAGCAACATATTTATTATGTAAAAATATAAAATAAATTCTTAAGTTTTTATAAAACCTTGTGTAATTTTCAACTCGCAAAACATTTACTCAAAAAGCAAACCTAATTTTTATACATACAAAAAATGTATAATCAACGTTCTACTACATTGCTTTATACTTGTTGAAATTTTGAAAGACTATAATATGTGTTGCTGGTGAAATGCAGAAATATGCATAGATAAGTGCTCTTTCGTTCAGTGAAAATATGTATGTCATACCTCGCAGCAAGAACAAAAAATATGGATTAAGTTTCAAATCATTTCCAGTAGGCTAATTTGTAAATGCATAACACAAGTGCAACTATAAATAAACCCGATTTATCTTATCGCTGCCACCATCTCGCTGTTCAACAATGAACTTCTCTAATATTAATTGCTGCATTGTTGCAAATATTTTAATTAAGGTTTGTGGATTGATGGAAATAAAGTATATCTATATATTGAGAAAACAAATTGTAGAATAGAGTAAAAACTTAATTAATATTAGCACTTTTAATAATAAATTATAATGAAATTAATTATTTTAAATAATTATTTGTAATTTAAATTATTTTTATCCTTCCCTGTTCTCTGAGGCTTTTTCTCGTGGCCCGTTGTTGGTGGGACACCTGTTTATATATTTCATTAATTTCAAGCTGAAATTTCGCAAAAACTACTTGTTTTTTCAAACAAATGTGACTGTTTTTAATGAGCTGATTATTTAGAACAGATTTTGCTTATGGCAAAAATCTCTATCATCCATTTTGTAGTTTCCAAATGTTAGGTTTTTGGAATTTAAATAAAAAAGGAGAGTTCAACGAAAATGAGACTTGTGCCATTCTTTTAAGCGATCGTTCTTCTACCTGTGGGAAAAAAAATTTAAAAATTAGGAGTGTTTTTTTGAGAAAACATTTTTTTTGAGAAATTGCTTAAATTCAAGTGCAAATTACGCAAAACTACTAGTTTTTGAAAAAAAATAGTACATTACTATTTTTAAATAGCGGATTTTTTTACAACGGACTTATAAGGCAAAAATCTCTCTATTCTAGTTTATACTTTTGAAATGTTAACATTTTGCAGTTGTCAAAAACAGAGTGATACCCGAAAGTGGCACTAGCCCATATTTTTCACCACCGTTTATTACATATGTGAAGAAAATTTAAAGAAAAATTTGGGGTGATTTTTATGGGGGGGGAAATTATTAAAAATTGCCTATATTTCGCGCAAAATTACACGAAAACTACTCATATTTTCGAAAAGTTGAACAAGACCTTATTTTAAAATCTGTCTTTAAGAAACAGGTTTCATCGAGGGATAAAATCTTTATCTTCAATTATATAGTGGTAGGAAGGAACCAAAAAAATTTTGAATTTTTGTAATATTCCAAAAATGAGGGTTTTCAACGAAAATTAGACCAGCCCTATTCTCTTAAGCTTCCATTATCCTAAGGAGGACTAAGTTTAACCAAAAAATTTGGTGTCATTTTTTTGAAAATTTTGAAAGTGTCATACAGGCTTCAGGTATGAGTAAAGTAACCTCCCCTCCTAAATTAAAATATCAATTTTAAATTTCAGGAGCCGTGACATCAGCCAGAACAATTATCAATTTTGGAGAAAATCGGCTCAATATCCTCGTTAACATTGTGCACAGGTGGACAGTGCCAATCGAATTTTCGGTATCAACAACTCACAAAACATGTATTCTGGCTACACCTCATCTTAGAGGATGTTTTCTCTTTTTTTATTTATTTATTTAATTTATTTATTTATTTTACGTCAAAAAAAACAGTTAAAAACTGCGTATGACGTCCTATGGGGAAAAGTGAATTGTGTGCACATTTTCAAAATTCTGTGATCCCTACACCAAGTCATATACTACTTAAATTTTGAATTTTGAAAGGGAGAAAAAACAAACAAAAACTCCCATGTAGTAAATCTCTATATTCACAATTGGATTTATCCACTTTTCCGTTACTAGGGCCCGGCAATAAGAGTTTTTGTGACGAAAATTCGCTGTTTTCCGGCGCACGATCACAATACTTTCTCTTCTTACGTTAGTAAGGCCAAGAAAGTAATAAATTGATGACCTTCAGTTCAGTGTTATAAAACGTGCAGGATAATGTTCAGCATTCATGTGAATATCCAATATCCCTTATTAAACAAATACTCTTTTAATTATATTTTGATTTTATTTCCTTAGAAATCAAACAGTTTTGAATCTAAAATCATGATACCTAAAAGAAAAAGTATTTCCCGTTTATGATAGCCTAAAAACTATAAAAACTTTTCATCTTGCTAAAACCAAAGATTGTATATATAATAAAATATATTTTCACAGTGACAAATGCATCAGTGAATAAACACTTCAGACCATTTAAAATAAAAATGAGGATCATCACCTCTGAGTTCAACTACTATAATTAATAACATTCAATAATAACAAAATTGAAAACAATGTATATAATTGCAGCACAATTAAATTAAAGTACTAATATAAATGAATATTTTCATGTTTATAATAGCACCGAAATCCCCAATAAAAGATCCGAAATCCCACCTCTATCGCTTTTTTTTAATTTGTTGCATCTATTTTGACGCAACGCGTCTCCAAGCCCCTTGGGGGGCGTTGAGCGCTTTGCGCTTCTTGGAGTAATCCTCTCATTACAGTGCGTGTTTTTTGGAGTAATCCTCCATTAATATTGTCTGTCGCGTCTCGTCGCAGTCGGTTGTCAAGAGGACCGCCAGGTAGCATCTCTGCGTATGCGCCTCCTACGTCACTACCCAGTGGCCAGAATTAGGAAGGATTTTTTTTTTTTTTAAATAATTTTTTTAAAGGAAGGAATAAGGATAGGGGCAGGGTTTAGGACACTTCACAGGGTTTGGACTAGCCCTTGTGAAGCAGCCGAACTCGTTTTGTTGGAACAAATTTCACATGAGATTCAACGGGAATCGAACCCGGATCTCAGTGGTGAAAGGCTTGCGACTTTGCAATGAGCCACGAGTTCTTGTGAAACCATTGTGACCTAGCACTTGTAAATTTAGTTCATCTGACAGTTTTGAGTATTTTGCTTGATGTAGTGCCATTCCATTTGATGGTGCTCATGGGTACTGGAGGAAGTATGATTAGGACAGAACACGCCAGGATGTACATTTTGGCATAAAAATTGCATTTGTAATTTTGTGTGGACCAGACTCAAGGTTGTTTTCAGTAAGTCACAGAGATTCAAGGCCCAAGCCTTCTCGCCTACTCAGAAGTGAACCCTAAAGAAATGTCTCTTTTCTGAGCCATAAATGTATCTTGGCATAAAGTGCAATTTATCATTACTCTTATTATCATATTTGTTTTAATAAATTAAAATTTTTATTTTGTATTGCTTTTATATAAGTGGTTTTTTTAAACTGGATAATCAGTATTGTTTCAAATATTATGTGCTTCGAGTCTATCTTGAAAATTGGTAACACTGGCAACTCCCACAAGTCACTGAGGAGGCTTCCTCTACAAATGTGAGCAAAACAGATTGAGGGGAAAAAAGAAACTCCTCTTTTCATTGTATCAAGGTGGCTGCTACGAGTTTCTTGGAGTTCTGTTGTTGTGGTTCTAGTTCTGATTGTTCAATTTGGTGGAAACTAATACTAGTTTTTGAAATTCCATTGAGCAGCATAGTAATGTCAAATGAATGTTCTGTGCATGAAAATTAATTTTGATTAACAATATTACAGCAGGTTTTTACACTTTATACAGCATATGTTTGAAGTTTTTACTGCATAAATGCATACATGTTTAATAATTATTTGTACGTGAAAATCTGGCCCATGATCATAATTGTCTTCGGTTCCACTTACATATGGAAATGTCAAAAAACTGCAGTACAAAAACACATTGTGCTTCAACACACCATTAAGGTGGTTTGTGCTACCTAAACTGTAGATTAACTGGTATTTTTAATGAATATAAACATTTATTAGTTGATATAATTATTGATGGTGTGAGGATGACCTTTTCATTTAAGCATGTTGCTCCAACTTAATTTTTGAAAAGATTTTAAATGAAATTTCTAGTGGGAATGTGATAATCATTAAATTGGTTTTGTTATCTTGCAAACTTAATTTTACACTTTCATTAATGAAAGTGGTGAAAGTGAAACTTTATTTTTTTGTCATTTTTATCTTTCAAAAAACCAATTTTAAATCCACTTGTAAATTCAGAACAACAGTTAAGTTCATGTTTTGAAAATGTGTTTTTTTTAGGCAAATTTTGGAGTCATTTTCTCCTGTGTACCATGACTTTCTTCCTTCCGAAGTAAGTTTCAATTTTTTTTCCTTCCTGTACCATACATGTAAAATATGTGTACTAATAATTCATTTATTTTCAGTACAAGCTTACTGCTTATTCACTTTATGCTGCAGTGAGTGTTGGTCTCCAAACGCATGACATTGTTGAGTATTTGAAACGCCTTAGCAAAACCACCATTCCTGATGGAATCATAGAATTTATCCAACTTTGCACATTGTCTTATGGAAAGGTAATGTTCTTAAGTATAGAATTAAGAGGTAAAAATTGGCACTTTTGAAAATTTTTTTAAAAAAATCGGCTTATGCGAGTCCCCTGAAAGAATCTCTTCAAAGAAATATGTGCATTTGTAATCTCTCATGTATTTAATATTTTTGTAGAAATAATTGTTAATGAAGTTAAACCTTTTAACGCAGCGGCATGGTTGTGCGTGGTAGCATTTGAAGGCGGCTTTAAGTGAAAGGTGCGGTCAGCGACACCGTGGTAGCAGGTAGCCAGCTGAGCACATCCGGCGAGGCCTGCTACGGGAGTATCTCAGCCCAGGCGGCATTGCGTTTCTGAGTACTCTGAGAATGCATCGCTTCACACCAATAATAATAATAATAAAATAAAATAATAATATAATAAAAAATTACGACAAAATTAAAATTAAAACATACACACTTGTATCAACCAATATTTTCAAATAATAAAATAATGCATACCACGTATGTCTGACAGTCACAATAATTCAATGTGATAAGTAGTACATAGAAGACAAAGTATTGTGAAGTAATTCTTTTCATTAAAACAAATAGAAAAACTTCAATCGATATTAAACTATTTGTATGAAAAATCACTCAGAAAGAAACAGAAAATTTGCCATAACATACAGCCAGCATCTGTGCACGGCACCGACAAGCAACCAGTGTCTGTAGACAGCACACCGCAAATCAGAGGAGAAATAGTTAAATGTCCCTTCCATCCTGAGACAGCTTACCACAAATGGAAAGAAAAATCCATGTCGTCCAGGGATGGCATACCGCGTTTAGAAGAGAAAGGAAATAGACGTCTGCAGACAGCATACCACGCTGAAGGGTTAATGTCATTTATGTTTTTCTATCTGCAGGTTAAACTTGTATTAAAGCATAATCGTTATTTTGTTGAATCACCACACCCAGAAGTTCTGCAGAAGTTATTGAAAGATCCTGTTATTCAGGAATGTAGGCTTCGCAGAACTGAAGAAGGTACAGAAAATGCTGATGAATTAATTACACAAGTTCAGGACAAGAAAGGCATTCCTCAGGTGAACATTTTTTCTGTGTGATCTCAAATAAATCTGAAGAAAATAGTTCCATAAACTTTTTACTGAAATTTTATATTTAGATCTCTGTACATTTTTACCTCATTTGCGTTGTAAGAAAACTGTCTGATTTGAAATTATTATCTTTGATGCTATTGGTAATTTTATTTTCAGTTCGGGAGTAAAGCAAGTTCAAGTACCAATGCACCGAGTGCAGCAGCTCCAGGAGCAGCAAACGGGACTGCTGAAGGCCAGGACAACCAGCAGCCAGCTGTACCAGAAGACATAACTAATTTTTATGACAAAATAGATAAAGAAGATGAAGATGATGAAGAAGAAGCTGTTTTGAAGACTGTCTCGTTTGAAGTCAATCAAGTAAGTTGTTATTAACAGTGAGAACACTATTAATGATAAGCATAGTACTGATGATGAAAACCAAAAGGTGCTACAACATTAGACAATTTTGTGTCTTATTTGGAAATGTTTACAAGTGCAAAACCTCAAAAAAATGATGTTTGACAAATAATATCTTTTACGGTCCATTTCACACATTCCCAAACGTGTTTTGTCATCAATAAACATCAATTACGGAGGTCGTTGAATAAGTAACTTGGTTCGCATATTAAGAGAGGACGAAAGCAACTTCTGTGAATTTTAATTTAGAGCTACAACAATATACGGTAAATTTCATTGTTGCAAGTCATTATCACTCTAGCTCATTGTTGGACAACGACTTGAACAAAAGCATTTGCGAGTCAGTGTGAAAGATGGATAGAACTGGAATTCATGGTGTTATCCAATTCTTTTTTATGGAAGGTAAAAACGTGAAAGAAATCCATGAAAGAATAATGCCTACATTGGGTTTCATGCCCTTTGTATGAGACAGTGAGACTTTGGGTCAACGAATTTAAGCAAGGCAGGACAAGCATCGAAGATGCCTCAAGACCTGGGGCTCCAAAAACAGCTGTGACGCCAGAAAACATCGACAAAATCCATGATATGTTTTGGCAGACAGACGAATGAAAGTGCGTGAGTTAGCAGAGGCCACAGGTATCTCAAATGACCGAGTGCATTTTATTTTGCATCATAAATTGAGTATGAATAAGCTTTGCGCAAGATGGGTGCCGCGATTGCTGACTGCAGAGATTAAACGACATCACATGAGAACATCTGTCGAGTGTTTGCAGCTATTCAAGCAAAATCCAGCGGATTTTTTGCGTCGTTTTGTTAGCATGGACGAAACTTGGATTCACCATTAGGCTCCAGAAAAATAGCAGCAGTCAAAACAATGGATTGCAAGAGGAGAACCGGCTCCGAAGAAGGGGAAATGCAATCAATCAGCAGGAAAGGTGATGGTGTCAATCTTTTGGGATGATAAAGGCATTCTTCTTATAGACTACCTAAAAAAGGGAAAAACCATCACTGGAAATACTATGCATCACTTCTGGAAAAAACTCAAGGCAGCTATCGCGGATAAACGTCCTGGAATGGCAAGAAAAAAAGTGTTGTTCCGTCACAATAATGCTCCAGCACATTCCAGCCATATCGTCCAGCAAAAATTGACTGAACTTTGTTTCCAACTGCTTCCGTATCTGCCCAATTCACCTGATTTGGCCCCCTTGGACTTTTCATTTGTTCCCAAAATTAAAAACTTTCCTGGCTGGACAAAAATTTGTCAGCAATGAAGAAGCCATCCATATAGTCAATGACTATTTCGAGGGTCTTGAAGAAAATCACTTCAGAGAAGGGATCCTGAACCTGGAGAAACGTTGGGTCAAGTGTGCTGAACTTCGAGGGGATTATGTCAAAAAATAAGGTAAGTTGCAAAACTCAGATCATTGTTTTTCATATCGAAACAAGTTACTTATCAAACGCCCCTCGTATATGAAGCTTGGCAACCAGTATTAAATTCTTAACATGCTGTAAGAATCTTTCCTGAAGAAAACCTTCAGTTTCACTGCCTAACTACTCGTATTTGTAGACTTGGTGTGTTTTCTTTTCAGAACTCCTATCTATATACACTATGTGATCAAAAGTATCCGGTCACCCCCAAAAACATATGTTTTTCTTCTTAGTTGCATTATGCTGCCTCCTACCGTCAGGTAATGCATTCTCCAGGATCTCAGTAGTCATTATACATCGTGCAACAGCAGAATGGGATGCTCTGTGGAACTCGCTGACTTTGCACGTGGTCAGGTGATTGGGTGTCACTTGTGTCAGAAGTGTGTACATGTGATTTCTGTGCTCCTAAACATCCCTAGGTCCACTGTTTCTGATGTGATAGTGAAGTGGAAACATGAAGGGACATGTACAGCACAAAAGCGTACAGGCCAACCACGTCTGTTTACTGATAGAGACCGCCAACATTTGAAGAGGGTCGTAAAGAGGCACACATCTATCCAGACCATCACACAGGAATTCCAAACTGCATCCGGATCCACTCCAAGTACTATGACAGTTGGACATGAGGTGAGAAACCTTGAATTCCATGGTCAAGCGACTGCTCATAAGCCACACATCACGCACGAAAATGCCAAACGCCACCTCGCTTGGTGTAAGGAGCGTCAACATTACATAATTGAACAGTGGCAAAACATTGTGTGGAGTGACGAATCATGGTACACAATGTGGCGATCTGATGGCAGGGTGTGGGTATGGCGAACGCCCGGTAAACATCATCTGCCAGCGTGTGTAGTGCCAACAGTGAAATTCGGAGGTGGTGGTGTCATGATGTGGGCCTGTTTTTCCTGGAGGGGGCTGTTGTCGTGGCACTATCACAGTACAGGCCTACATTCATATTGTGAGCACCTTCTTACTTCCCACTGTTGAAGAAAACTTCAGGGATGGCGATTGTATCTTTCAACACGATCAAGCACCTGTTCATACTGCACAGGCTGTTGCAGAGTGGTTCCATAACAATAACATCTCTATAATGGACTGGCCTGCTCAGAGTCCCGACTTGAATCCTATAGAACACCTTTGGGATGTCTTGGAACGCAGACTTCGTGCCTGGCCTCACCGACCGACATTAATACCTCTCCTCAGTGCAGCACTCCGTGAAGAATGGGCTGCCATTCCCAAACAACCCTTCCAGCCTCTGATTGAAAGTATGCCTGTGAGAGTGAACGATGTCATCAAGGCTAAGGATGGGCCAGCACCATATTGACTTCCAGCATTACTGATGGAGGGCACCACGAACTTGTACGTCCGTTTCAGCCAGGTGGATACTTTTGATCACATGGTGTATGCAGGGTCTATTTTGAAGCAAGTTTAACCACTGCTAAATTAGAAATCTTAAACTTTTCAGGAAAAAATTGAAATTATTCAGAAGAGATGCATAGAATTGGAGCATCCTTTATTAGCTGAGTATGATTTCAGAAATGACACTGTAAATCCAGATATCAAGTAAGTACTTAAGAGTATGTCTCTGGGAAATATTTCTGGTTTCATTGCATTATTTATTGTCTTAATTGAAGTATATTGTTGTGTTGCAGCATTGATTTAAAACCTTCAGCGGTACTTCGGCCCTATCAAGAAAAGAGTTTAAGGAAGATGTTTGGGAATGGTCGTGCTCGATCAGGAGTTATTGTTCTACCTTGTGGTAAGCTATGATTTTGAAATATTGTCAATTTATCTTTGAGAGATCATATTTGAGAAAAAATTGATTATTTTTATAGTGAGAAAATTCTCCTCCAAATCATTGTGATATCCAAATTATGAATTTTACAAGACAAAGATGAGAAGTTTCGTATGTCATGCACCCCGTCATTTGAAGTGAGATGTTACTTAGAAATTCTTCCATATTGTTACACAAATACAAAAGGTGGTATTTGTTTTGAATTTCGCTTCTCTGTGGTATTAATATTTGCATTGCCTTTTTCTCATGTTTCCAGGGGCTGGAAAAAGTTTGGTTGGAGTCACTGCTTGCTGTACAGTACGAAAAAGAGCCTTAGTTTTATGCAATTCTGGTGTGTCTGTTGAACAGTGGAAGCAGCAATTCAAAATGTGGTCAACAGGTATTAACTACATCTCACTCAGTTTTTCCTAGGAAAGTTAGTTTTAAATTCTAATGCTTAACAGTGCATAAAATTATTAATCTCTTAATGTGCAGTAATGTTCTTAATGTGTGCTTTTACGATCATATAATTTTCGTTTTCCCGCAATTTACAACAGTCTGCTTGCCACAACAACATCTGGAAACCACTTCGCATTGCACACAATGGACACTGTCATTGCATTTTCCCACCTCCTTGCCGCATTAAAAATGGCCATAACAGAAAGACTATTGAAATGCGATATTATGAAAGTTATGAAATGTTACAGGAAGACTAGAAGACTCAAATACAGTGAAAACCATTATTGAGCAGCTAGGTCTTAACAAATTTACACATATATACATATAACAGAGGTATTTAGAAAGGTAGAAAAAATGACCAACATGCATTGATAGAAATGTTAGAATGCACATGACGCATAGAAATGTGCATTGGTTGAATATAAGGTCCGTATCATACAAGCGTTGTGTTGACGTGCGTCACCTATCGCTGATGGCGCCAGCTGTGTTGACGTGCATCGTTGCCAACACTCGTCACCTATCAGATGTGCATTGAAAGCTAGAAAACACAATGTCTCTCAGCTTACATTGTAGTGTTTTGCTTGAGCTGTGGGCTCAACGCACATCACCAAGAGCACTCGTGTGCTGTTTTGCTTAAGATAAATGTTAATGTACAATCCACGTTATGTACACAGGCATCGACGCAACTGACGTCATCAGCCTTAGGTGACGTGTTTTAACGCAACACTCATGTGACACAGGCCTAAGAGAAGTAGCCTCACAATCTTTTGTTTAATTTACATCATCTTCCTTCACAATTTCCAACTTTCTCATTCTAAAATATAAGTAATTTTCCCTATCTTTAAACATCACAGTATGGAATTCTCCGTACATTTTGAACTGTAAATTTGTTTCATGAACACTGTTATTTATAAATAAATAAATTTTAAAAAATTACGAACTGCTGAAAAACATTTTATTGATTTTAGGAAAATGTAAACTTCACATTTTTTTCTTACAGTAGAAATACCATTTCTCCCCTTTATCCAACAATGAGTACATTGTTGCATCAACAAAGGCTACCAGCAATGGATTGCAGGCTCTCATGGAAGTGTCGTTGCAACATTTAAAAGTCACTATGTTTTGGTGTTATTATGCCTTAGATTTCCGAAGTTGTAAATTTAGGTTAGATTTCTGTTTGACTTTGTAACATTGTTTATTATGTATCTAACACAGCATATTATAATCCTTATTGATTGTATGTATCTAAATACATTACACTATACTCATTGTTTTGAAGAAAAAAATTATTTTCTTTTATTTACACTTCCCGCAATTTCACAATTTTCTCGAGGGTCCCATGAAAAGTGTAAAAGAGGGGTTTTACTGTAGTATGAAGTGGTGGTGTTTGCAATAAATTGATATATTTAAGCACCAGTTTTCATTGCTGGACTTTTTCTTTTCTAGCTGATGACAGCATGATTTGTAGATTCACTTCTGAAGCCAAAGATAAACCAATGGGTTGTGGCATTCTTGTGACAACATATTCAATGATTACACACACACAGAAACGATCTTGGGAAGCAGAGCAAACTATGAAGTGGCTCCAGGAGCAGGAATGGGGTATTATGGTTCTGGATGGTGAGAATGAATTTTTTATCCATGTTAATATCTCTGTTATTCTTCCTGTGCATTTTGCTATCACTATAAACAAATTTCCAGAGGTACACACGATACCTGCAAAGATGTTCCGGCGAGTGTTAACAATTGTGCAATCTCACTGCAAACTTGGATTAACTGCAACATTGTTGCGTGAAGATGATAAGATTGCTGATCTGAATTTTCTAATTGGTCCCAAGCTCTATGAAGCTAACTGGTTGGAACTTCAGAAACGAGGTTTTATTGCTCGGGTACAGTGTGCTGAAGTTTGGTGCCCAATGACGCCTGAATTTTATCGTGAATATCTCAATTGTAAGACCAGTAAAAAACTGGTAAGAAATTTTATATAATTTTCTTTTCCTTATGATGCTATGGGTTTTTGATATGAGTGTGACATTTTTCAGTGAAATAATTGAATTGAATTTTTGTTTATAGTTGCTGTATGTAATGAATCCTCAAAAATTTCGGTGTACACAATACCTCATACGATATCATGAGAGAAGAGGTGATAAAATAATTGTTTTCTCTGATAATGTTTTTGCCCTGAAACATTATGCAATAAAAATGAATAAACCATACATTTATGGTCCCACATCGCAAAGTGAACGTATTCAGATACTTCAGAACTTCAAATTCAATCCCAAAGTAAATACTATCTTTGTAAGTAAAGTTGCAGATACCTCATTTGATTTACCAGAAGCTAATGTTCTTATACAAATTTCATCACATGGAGGCTCAAGACGTCAAGAAGCTCAGCGTCTGGGACGAATCTTACGAGCTAAAAAAGGTAGGCAGGTTAGAAAAAATACCATGTGCAAAAAATGGTACCAGTCAGTGGTACTAAGAATATTAATGATAGAAGTAAATTTTTGAGATTCTGGGTAATGAATGCGAGTATTGACAGAAAGCTTCAAATAGACATTGTAATTGTCGGTTAAAGAGCTTCTAAGGGGGTGTCTTTACCAAACATCAACATGTAAATTTTTAGGACCTGTTCTGAGTGCAAGGGATTTAATTGTAAATAAACTACAATTAGAGACAAGCACAAACATTTTCCATCATGACTGAAAGAGGCCTTTTGGAATTTGTTATTTGGTTGTCACGTTGATTGTTGACTGTTTGATCATATCCAAAGTTGCCAAATTTTGGAATTTAAAATCTTGTTTAGCAGCAATTTGAATTAGTTTTCAATCACCCAAGATCCATGGCACACTTGAAGGGCAACAAGGGATGGCTTGCAAATTAGCAGGATAAAAATTGGCTGTTCTCCTGGGGTTGTTTAAATTTTTTTAAAAATAATTGAACAATTAGAAGTGATATGATAAAACCAAAGACAGAAAAGTCGGGGATCATACTTTAAAACTTCACTCAAGAAGCTCAGAATGAACATGAATACCGTTGGGAACATTTTTTTTATTGAATTTCCGTGATTTAGACATTTCAAAGTGGAATTCATAAATGAGGATCCTGGGAATAGCTTTTCTGATGGGCCTTACCACTTTAGGGGGGATGATCCATGAGATCTTAATTAATTTGCACATAGCATAATAATGTGGGGAAAAAAACACAGATTGTTTGCATAAAGAAATTATGTTTGCTTTTTTGTTTAGGTGCTATTGCTGAAGAATACAATGCTTTTTTCTACACATTGGTTTCACAAGACACTATGGAAATGAGCTATTCAAGGAAGAGACAGCGATTCCTTGTAAATCAGGGTTATAGTTATAAGGTGATCACAAAGTTAGCTGGAATGGAGGAGGTAAGCTTGTTTTTGGCACTTATCACTTTTACATCCAAGATCATGACTATCCTGAACTGTTCATGTTCGTTTAATTGTTAAGTGACTAAAGCTGGGACCCTTTAGGGATCAATGCAATTTTAAAGGGGTCAGTGAAGATTAAGAAGGCAACTGGGAGACAGTAACGGAATACAAACAAATTAATGAATTTGGTAATTGATAATCGAAATAAAGTTACAGAATATCTAAAATTCAGTAGTTATTTCTTATTGTTAAAATAAATCCTGTATAAATAACCATAAAATATTTGCATATTACATTATACATTTGTTCAAAACCTTTGTTGAAAAGTTCTACAAGGCAGAGCAAGGATTAAACAAAAAATTTGAAAACCTCTAATTGTAAAATACAAATTTGCTCCTCCTCTTTCATATTCATTGCTTAATGTTAGGATATTTATAAAACTCAAGAAATTACAACTAAATATTCATGTTACTTTATTGAACAAGAAAATACTATCCACAACGCTCCGCAGAAATATGATTGCCAGTTATTAAAAACACCCTACATAGAATGTATTCTGTTCAAGATTGAAGATTAGAAACTAAGCTTTTCAGAAGCAGACGTCTCCTATTATTGGAAATTGAGATATTTTTGAAACTACTGGTATGCAGAATTTTTGTTTGTAAGTCATCTTTATGCATTGTATGATTATGTCATGTGCTGAATGTTATGTAGAAAAAGACAATGGAGTCAATGAAGCAAACAATTCTAATGAAAGGGGTTGATGCAAGATAAAGATCCCTGAACTAAAGAAAAGTGAAGTTTTGAGGGATCCTAAGCATAAGCATAGGGAGCCCTTTCATAATATTGAAACATCTATAATCAACATGAATATGAAAATAAAATATGATCTTTGCAATTTAACATTTTAATGTGAAGATATTTTTATATGTATAAAGGTATAAAATGAATTACAAGCATAAAATTTTGTTGAAAAAAATAATTGAGGGACCTAAGCATGTGCTTAGGCCATTTTAAAAGTTCTCATTCGAAAGCAAACAAGAAATATCTTTAAAAAGCAATCTTTATTGGAGACTTTGCTTTATGATGATAATAATAATAATAATAATAATAATAATAATAATAATAATAATAATAATAATAATAATAATAATGAACTTGTTTCTACACAGTTGTTCTTACACCCCGAAGCACATTAATTTTTTAAAGAAATATTAATTATCCATATTCTAGGTTTATTATATTTTAAGAATAATACCAGATGGAAATTTTATTGAAAAATGTCACCACTTTAAGCAAGATGGCCAACAAAAGTAGTTTCCTGTCTACAGAAAGGCATGGGTATTTTTTGTATGCGTTTGCACCAATTTTTAACGCCACATATCAAGTTTTTACAACCAAAGTACCGAAGTTATCCATCATCATTCCGTGGTTGTAAAATAGAAGTAAGTGCTGGGATAGGTTTGTTGGCTCCCTCGGTGAAGGAAGAAATCAAATTGAGGAAGGAGGTATGTTCCCTTAAAAGGTTCCTTACAATCCACTTGACAGCCAGCATGTGCTTAAGCCTAAGGCCTAACAACTGACAACTTACAACATAACAACTTTGTGGGAAATCATGAAACCGAATTATGTGGTGAAACTGAGAAATGTAACTGAACTCAAATTATATCATAGGAAGGACTAATAAAAGAAACAAGTGTTTAGAAAATAGATTAAAGTTCTCTATTAAGACATGTTTTAAACATTTTTTGCAGTAATATCATTAGGTTTTAAAAGGCCCGTATAACATTTGTGTTGATGGAATGTGGTTTTCTGACCAGGAGCCGGATTTGCAGTATAAAACTCGAGAGGAGCAAGCTCAGCTCCTACAGCAAGTGTTAGCAGCAAGTGACATGGACGCTGATGAAGAACGCATTCCAGGTGAAGGACCTCGTTCTGGTCCTATGGTGAGTGTTTTACAACTAGCATAAATATTCAGAGAATGTGCTCTTGATTACCTCAAGAGCACTTTAATATACAGTGCATAAACTTTTCCTAAAAGGGTATGTGAACTACATATTCTTTTCTGTTTGTGGAGAAGTTTAGGGTAATTTACGCTTCTAAAATGTGTACATTAAATTAGTGATCCTACCTCAAGTTAGAGTAAGACTAGAATTTTACTATGGAAAAGTTATTTTTAAGTTTGTAGAATTAATTTTTCTGGCTTCTATAATACAAAAGAACTAGTTGAGAGGGTCCACAATTTCTTTCAAGCAGTTGAATTTAACTTATATAATTAATGGAAGAATATATAATATTTTGCTAGTGGTGCTATAACTGCATAATTTTCTTGTGTTATTTGCGTTAGTAATGTAATATTATAGTGTAATTTGTATCCTGATTCTTCACCATCTCTTGATTAACTCTGAAGCAAAATGAATGGCATGAGATTAAACAAAAAATTTCATTTTCATAAATTCAGAAGTTTTAATGAAATGGCACTTCCACCGTTGAATTCAGCATCTTGTGCTGTTTACTTACAAGAAGGTTCAAGAAAGGTGGAAAAAAAATTGCATGGGCTACAATTCAACTCTGAGAGCATAAGAGAGCCTAATGGTAACACATCGACTATTCAGCTTTTCTTTCAATATTGAAAATGTATGTCAAATACTGTATTTGATGCATTTAATGAACTCTT
The DNA here is from genome assembly GCA_964035755.1 of Teleogryllus oceanicus. Classification (NCBI taxonomy): domain Eukaryota; kingdom Metazoa; phylum Arthropoda; class Insecta; order Orthoptera; family Gryllidae; genus Teleogryllus; species Teleogryllus oceanicus. Next base: position 63,997,119 of record CAXIVR010000007.1, read on the forward strand.
GTGATAACTGAAATGTTGGAGGAACATTATTTATAATGTAGTCATTATCATTTCACTATACAGTTGCAAATGGTAGAGAAAAGTCTGTGCTTTTTTTATAGCGCCACTTGATCAAGGCATGCAACATCTTTGGGCCTGATCTGAGAGTTTAAAAATTAACAAATCCTATTTAGCAAAAGAAATTAAGTAGAAAAGTGTAACAGAATCTCACTTTACTTATTTGAAAACAGTTCTGGACTTCGAGAGTTTCTTTTGCTAATCTTAAGTCATGTACTAATGCCATTCTGGTACCCAGAAAACACCAGTGTATGGTGAGGTGGGGTGGATTGGTAGACTTCAGAATAAATTGCAAAATAATCAAAGGAAAATGTTATTTATTTAGCTGCGTATTATAATCAATTTGTGCAAGCTCGTGTTAAAATATTTTCAGTTTTTGAGCTATGGCAAGAGCATACATATTTTGAACATTTTCTGTATTCACTGTTCTTTCTACAGAGATACAAAATTGCCAGAATTCGAAGAATTAGGTCAATATTCACTATGATGCTCTCTGAAAGCACATTTGTTTGACACATTGACAGAAACTACTACCATGAGATTTAAACTTGTGTATGGGTAGGCCTGGCTTGAAGAGAATGCTAGAGTTTCCACAAAGTGATTAAACATGGAGATAAGTTTTGAATTGTTTTGTAATCTTTCGAAAAGCATTGAAAAAAGAAACTATTGTTTAAGTTTAATAAAGATTCTAATAATGAAACTCCTGAACAAAGCCGGGGGGACTCTCGGGGGTCTATCCTTTGAATCTCATTTGTATGCAACTGTTAAAAGGCAAATTAAATATTCTGGTGATTTTGAAGAACAGTGCAAAAGATAAACGAAGTTAATATTGTGTTAAATTGCATTGTGAAAAGGAAAATATGGGCTAAAAGTTTTTAGAAAGTTTACTCTAATTGTAAGATGTACTGTTATTAATCTGAAACATTTGTGTTTAAGGTACATCGGAGAGTTGGACACATGAGTTCTTTGTCTGGAGCTGATGATGCTGTGTACTTGGAGTACAGAAAGTCTGCACACAGTGGTGTGAAACATCCATTATTTAAGAAGTTTAGAGCATAATTCTACTTTTTGTATTGTAACATTAAATATGTTGAATTTGACAATTCAATTTTAATACTTTTATTTCACCTGACTGGAGTACTAGCTTACAGCCATGGGCCAATTTTACTGCAATCCTCCTTACAATTTCAATTTCAATTTTTGGGGAAAGAAATAAAAGTGAAATTAAACATGATTATTTAAAAAATGTAGGCATACATTACATGATTTCTAAATCTGTTGAATTTATTCTCTAAAGGAAAGTTTGAATTAGAGGCAAAGATTATAGAAGAAACAACAATCTCACAATTTATTACCGTTGAAGAAATACATACATACTGAAATTTTCAAAAAATTATACATTGAAATATCAATTCATTTCTCACTTTAAAATCAGCTACCAACTTTCTCCATGAATTCACAGGTAATAGGTCAATATATAATAGCAGCTATTGTTCCCAAATTCTTAACAATTCAGACAAACAAATACAATAAAAAAATCTAGATTTATTTTCAAAACTGATTTTGCAAAGAAATAGCAATACGCTATATCTGATCAGACAAACTTGAACCGTCAGTTTCACTACAATGCAATTGTATGAATCTGCACATAATAAACAACTTTAAGACTGTATTGACATGTTTCCTTTCCTCAAACAATTTTGGGGAGTTTTAGCAAATGAGCACATGTGCACATCAGCTTCTGGTACAGCAGAACTGCTCAGATTGACTAAAACTCCCAAAATCTTCATCAAAAGGAACAGTGTAAATCAGGTTTCAGGGTGGATGGAGCTTCTTTCCTAGGACATTGGGGAACCTCCTACCCACAAATGGAAGGAGCACAGCTGTCAATAAAAATATCAGCCCATGTGTAGTAGGTTCAGCTTTATCACCAAACCTTATGTGTACTCAACAATATTATGAAGCATTTCATTTGATGTTGATTCACTTTGATGAGCCGTTACATGCTAACAGCTATTTCATACAACATTGGCCAGAAATTCCAAACTTACAATATCAGCCCTTCAAGAAAACTTTTTGCCCCAACAATTTCAAATGTTAATTATTTGTACACTTTCATCCAGCTGCTCTCTCCCTGCCAAAATGCACCCACGAAATTATAGAAGCAGACCTCAAAGAGTAGCTGGGTTCTCTGTATTTCTGGTAGCTGTGAGAAGACAAGAGACATGAAAGTTCTATCTTTTGACATGAGCTGCAAGTTTACCCGAGATGAAGATGGTATCCCATGGCAGCTAAGGCAGCAGGATAGAAGCCGCCGATCATAATAGCCCAACTTCTCTTTCCTCCTCTCTATACCGTCTCTCTAGGAACTTTCTCTTTCTTGTATGAATAAATAGCACTTACACGAACTTGCATTTATAAGTGCTGTGTGTGTCACCCCTCCTTCCAAAATGAAATAAGTTAAGTTTCCCAGTCCTAACAAGTGACGTGCCTCCCTGGGAATATGCTAATGTCAGTCAGCTTCTGAAAGAGGCTCATCGCACACTTATAAAATGTTTCACAAATGGCATGGTAGTGCACAAATTACATTCTACACATTTCATTGCACACATACCCAATTAATATATATATATATATATATATATATATATATATATATATAACACATTATATCAATCTCGAGAAGAGAAAGTGAGTATTACAGTTTTAACAAAATGATCATTCGAATCAAAATGGAATGTTGCAACAATAATTTTTGAAGTAATTTAAAAACTCAACAGAAGATTCATAAAATTATTTGAAAGCGAAGCGGCAATTCTTTAGTCACTTTCAAAAAAACATTTTTTATGGTGTAAGAATTTTAATTACGTGATAAAGTCTTCTGCAAGAAGGTATGGAAGAAAATGTTAAAATAATATGAGTACTTTAGTTAATTACAGTGAAACCCGTCTTAAGCAGCAAATAGTTCCAGAGAAAATTGGCTATTAGTAAAGTTGTGGTAATGAGATTATGTATCACTGTAATTTTGTTTACAAGAAAGTGAAGTATGCTTTCTTTCTTATCACATTTAATAGTACAAAATACCAGAAGCATGTTTGCATGTGGGCACTTAAACAACTCATTTACAAAATATTTAAATTTCAAACATTTGCATTACTTTCCTTTCCTGTGACTAATGGTTTCTTTCCTTTCGTGGATTTGATTCCCAGCTGATTTGAAGCTAAAATTCACACCATTAGGAAATTTCAAAACATCATGTAAAGAACTTCTTCAGTTTAACATAAGTGATTTTCATATATCGCTTATGTTAAACTGAAATTGATAACCCCCATGTCATAAGCAACACTAGATATCAGACCTAATTACTCTGTCGATTAATCCCAACATAGGGAGTACTGAATCAAAAGTAAACTGTCAGTTTTGCTTTTTTATAGCATTACAGATAAAAATTGAAAGTTCAACATTAAATTTTGACTATCTAATTCAGGTACACTACACTTAAGAAAGGAAATATTTAAATGTGTTTAAAGGGAAAATCAATCAGCTTCATGAAAAAATGGATGTAAATAGAGGTAAGTGCTTAATCGAGGTGGACATTTTAGATTTCACTGTGATTAAAATAAACATAACAAATAAAGAACATTCAATTACTCTTTATGTCACGATAATATAAATCTATCTTAAAAGATCTCAAATCTGTATGAGGCCAAATGATCTAAAACTAAAATGACCCTAATGACCAAAATTTTGCCATTTGTTCACACCGAGTTGAAATCTTAATAACAATTGCTAATTTCAATTAAATTAAAAAACTGCCCTTTTAAAATTTTAAAAAATTTAAAAAAAAAATTAATTTTTTAAAAATTCATTCATATACTGAATCCAAAATATTTCTAAGGATGAATTTCATACAAAGAGTTCATTTAAAAAAAACAATGATGCATTATTGAATGATGCAAACTTGATTTAGCTACCTAGATTGGACGGAGAGTACATGCATTTATCACTATGGCATGTAAGATCACTTCTGTATAAAAATACTGTCTCTTAATTGTATAAAATAAATCTACATTTTTAATATATTTATATCAAAAGTCATCTGTGAAGATGAAGTTTTGGTATTACATTATAAAACTGGACGGACAGAAGTAAAAAATACATTATCACCCATAGCTTAAAAATAATTCAAGCTTTTCAACAGAGGATGGAATATCAACTTGTTGCTGGCAAAGATTGTTCCATTGTCAAGTCCAATTTTCTATGAGTGTCAATCTGACTACACTGCTGACAATTGCTATGGATTACTTTTATTAAATAAGTAATAAACATTTTGGGTCTTTTCTTTTCCAGGGCCACGAACTTTACATGTGAAATAAAATTCTTTCAACTCATATTCAAATTCCTCATTATGAAAATTAATTATGTACAGCTGTACAAATTATCACAAATTCCGTTTTAAATGGTTATTAATAAAATTAATTTAATTTTGAAGCATTTTCAACTTCTCAAATCAATATTACTTTTTTACTTTGCACAGCAGCGTGCCCTGAACATGTAAAATTAGTGACTACAAAATACTGCTAATCCGAATTAATCAATGCCATCTTTTGTACATTTTACTAATGCATTAGGAAAATAACACACTATATAAACTTAATATTTTGATTACTACATAAATCATGTAAAAATCCTTCAAATACAATATTTCTTCTAGATCATGCATATTATACCCTATGATAATTAAAAATAGAAGTCTTATCAGTGTTTCAGGTGTCTTGTCCATTGAGGACATTCTGAATTAAAATTTGTGATTTTTAGCCCAGTAAAATATGAATTCCTATTCTCTACAGTCTCATATACTATTTCTTCAGATCCATGAAAATCTGAAGGATACACAAGAACAAAATAAATGCATGTCCACACATCATAATCTCCCTGAAATTAGCTCCCCCATTAAAAGTACTCTTAGTACTGAACAGGAGAATCTGAACAGAAATACACAAGTACTATAAGTGAATGATTAATACATTGCATTCTATTATAAAACTCAAAAATCCAGTAAGAATTTACTTTCATAAATAAAAAGCATAAGCAACATACTTAACCATTCAACATACAATTATCATTCATACTATCACAATGGATACATTATCTTTAAAAAAGCATTTAAATTCAGAAAGAAAACTCTTGACTGGATAACTCCATGCAATGATGCCTAAAAAGTACAATATTTATATTTACATATCTCCACCTATATTTGACACACAACGTCAGGGATGGAAGTCACACATGAGAGATTCTGCTACAAAGTAAATTGATGGTTACAACCAACATACTGATAAATACTGATGCTAACAATGGACTTGAGCCTGCATGACAATCCACAATACGTTTCGCTCTCATGAAATCAGGACCCAAATATCGACTGTATTCTCGTTGAGAAGGATCAATCACATGTAGTCGCCGTGTAGCATCTTGGAATATAAGGTCACTGTATGGTGGATTGGAGTAAAACATGCTAAAACTGAACACAAACAAAAAAATTAATGCGAGTATGACAGAAAGAATCAACAAAGCATACACCCTTTACAGAATAACCTATTTTCTTTTATGATCATTCTTTAACAATTTTATTAACTATTACAGTTCTTATTGCATATGCCATCACACCTTTATTCTCTAATATACTACAAACAGGATGAGTCATTTTAGATAGAGGGGAAAGGAGAGAGAGAAAAGAATAAGACAATAGCAGAGATGAAGAAGAAATAACTGATGAATTGTCTTTAGTCTATGGTATAAATTAATATTATATAGTGAAAGCCCAGCCAAGCTCATTTTTACTGTAGGAGAAATAACTCAGAGTTGAGGATCTGGATGGCTGATTTAAAAGTTTTATAACATACTTGTAAGGGGACAACTGAAGACTAGCAAGGATGAAATACACCAATTACACTGAGTGTCCTGGCCAGTGGCACAAAGCTGCCTCTGTATGTGATTCTCTGTAGGAAAATGCCAACAGAGATACTGGCAATAAAACTTGTTTTCAGATGCCAAGATAGAGGGTAGATGACCAACCTTTGACAGATCTTAGATGACAAATCTTTGCTAGGGAGGGGAATGTTGGTGACAGATTCTTTCAAGAGCCTCTGACTCATGAAGTGATCACTACCTTAGGGCAAAACTCTGTACAAAATTTATAATGTGGCCCTTTTGTGGCAGTTACACATATGTGAAGAAGAACGAAAACAGTAATTGTATTTTCCCTGTGATTCCAGGATGTAAAGAGACATCCACAATAGCATTTCATAGAGACAGCACTGTGAGCGAAAAATTTGTAGCCATTATATTGACATTTAAAGTGACACTAAGAACAACTTTAGTAGTGGAACAGAAAAATTATCTTTGTGATATACAAGTGAGCAACATAATGTATGCTTGTCTTGTACACTCAAGATTGGAAAGGAGAGAATGTTTCCTTCCTGCTAATCTAATTTATCTCAAAATGCACCAATTGTTAGTTCATATGTGTGCTTTAGTAAACATGCTAAAAATTGATCAGTCATTTCCTGCTTGTGTATTCAAATAGCAACCAAAATACTAATATATATTAATTTGTAATAAATGTTTTATATTTTTATTTGTAAAAAGACTGTAAATTATAAAATAAAATAAAGTACTTTTAATAATTAGCTAGGTGAACCTCTTATTACATCATACAAAAGGAAAAACTGTAGAAAAGTTAGAACCAAAAAGTATTACATATGCATTATATGGAAAATCAAAAACCCCAAAAATACTGTTTCATGTCTTTCTTATTCTACAAAACTGATGATATCAGACAAATTTACAATTTCTGGAAATATACAATCTCTATTCTTTGTGAACACACATTAAACATGATTCTGAAAATGTAATTGGAATGAATATCTGCTTAGATCTGAACATCCATGTTGTAGTGGACCATTATAGGATATCTTGCTTTTCATGTTAACTTAAAAACATGATGCATCACTTATAATTATAATCACTGAAGTGTTTGTAAAAGGATACACATGTCAGATGATTGCTGGATGTTGCTTTTATTTATACCTGTTCAGTAATGCTTCTATTTAAAAAGTCAATCTTTGATCTAAAGACTCTCTCTCTCTCTCTGGCCGTCTGGCTCCCTCTCTCCCCCTCCCACCCTCTTCACCTCCCCCTCTCATATGGTACAAGAGAGGGCAAGGGAATTTTCTGCTAAAAAAATATTTTTTCGTCTCTTGGTAGAATGTAGAATGTGTATTTTTATCAATCTTAAGCAAAATATTATATAAATAATTTTATAATATAATATAAATTGTTTTCAATCTTTAGCAAAATATAGTAGACAATGAAATCCCTTTTGTTCCAGAGCAAACTATTGTAAAACTGCTTCAAAATTATCTACTATTGATTGATCGATTTTTTCATGTTTCCGGGCACGTCAACTGCGGCGGTCATTAGTCCCGTTAGTGTAGTGCATGTCTTTTCTCGGGAGATGGCAGTGATCTTCCCCTGCTGGATGACGAGATCCGGCGCTGACGTACCGTCGGCTAGTGGGGTTTTCCCCTAACCAGGACTCTCCCACTACCGGGGGCACCGCCCCAGCCAGGACAAGCTCTAAGCTCCCGAACCAGTCTCCCGGAATATGTGGTAGTGTAGTGCATGTTAGTGTAAGTGTGTGTGTAAGGGGAGAGGACAAGGAAGAGGAAGGACAGATCGCGCGCGGTCCATGCCCCATTTTGGTAGGGTACTGCTCCAGCATTTGCCTGGTGTTGATCGGAGAAACCATGGAAAACTACCGATCAGAGCAGCCGGCCGCTAGACTTCTCCTCCAGACAGCGACTGAATTCAACCTAGCTGAAAAGCTAGTGTCGAAAATCCTGCCGCCGTCAGGACTCGAACCTAAAATTATCTACTAATCGACTTTCGGTGATTCATGGTTGTCTCCCATCATTCTATCTATTCATTTTCTTTTTGTTCCATCATTGTAACTTTTGTACTATGTATTAATTGGGTGATTGCCTGTGAAATAAGAATATAAAACAAAGAAGTGCACTTCCCTAGTGTCAAACCTAGAGTCTTTACAGCCTCATCAATTTGCACATCATGTAACAAAAACTCAATTATTTTAATTTATTTTCATGTTGCTTTGCATTTACTACAATACCTTTTGTTGGAGATTGTTTGTGTTCTGACTCTTCACAACATTAATCTGAATAGCCTGGAAAATCCATGTTGGGTGCCATGAATACATTCACAAATATAACTGAATTAGATATGTACATGGTACAGTAAAACTTCACTTATACGTTTTTCAGGAGACTGAAGAGAAAAATGTATAAGTGAGAAAAACACATAACTAAAATTGATTATTATAGCAAAATTGCCACTCTCCCTAACAACGTTAATTTTTTAAATTTTATCTGATATTGAAAAGGGTTGCCTTTTCCCAATCACTCTTTTTCAAAGAACAGACATGCAATGGGGACCTTACTGATGACCTTGTGCGACTGTTTCACTAAGGAAAAGAAGGCTGTGTCCTGCATCTGCTACAACTGGTGGCGGTGACCCGTGGCTGATTGCTTCAGTTTCAAGCTTGATGTTACATGAGATTCCACGAGTCAAAGCACAGTGTTCTATGTCAGCGACAGGAAGCGCACAACTGCCACAGCCCCACAGCCAACCTGGCGACACGTGACGTGCCGCACAGGAAAATTATCACTTTTTAATTAGCTGCTTGTGCCATGTCGCTACCAAAAGCATCTCAGGGTTATTACAGTGAGCAAAAGGGCCTTCAGAGAGTGGGACAGTCAGTGCACAAACTTTCTCACTTATTGGTCATGTATGTTGTTACTCTCTCCCGGAGACATCTTTGACTTTCTCTCTGAGCTAGGCATCGCCTCCTAAGATTGTCAGAGCTCCCATACGCATCCAACTCTGAAATTTTTTGAAGTTCTACCACCGGAGGTGGCCTGGGAGCCAACTTTGTGCTAGCGCCCCATTCACTGGCTCACGGATTTTGGGCCCTCAGATAGACCAAGTCGAGTTTCTACACTGCAAGTTTCATTATCAGAAAGGCGCCTCAGAGGTTGAGCGACAGGTCACTTCACAGGAACATTCTGGAGCGTGCCAACTCGAGAAACACAAGTTTCGGGCACTTGGCGCAGGTCGCCCCACACCTCATTGGGATCATTTGAATGTTATAAGGACTCCAAGGGACTTTTATTGTGAACATATAAGTGCGAGAAAAGTATAAAAGTGAAACGGATAACTGAAATAATTTAGAATGGGAATTAAAGGAATTTATTTGGGCTTACCAAAAAAAAGTATGAACGTGAAAAACATATAAGTGAGAAACATATAAATAGTGTTTCACTGTATTGATCTCCTTTGCAGTTTATTGTTATGTCAATATTCAAGTTTCCTGACATGGATAGGCAATGTTAAAACAGATCCCAACTAACTAGGTGTAATCTGCTAATATAAGATGACGCTCATATTTTTGGAATGAGATATTTAGGAAAAAACTCATTCTAATAAATAATACAATAATTCTTGTTGGGATGACAACTGAACATCAAGTAACGGATGTTGTTGCAAACAAACCATTCAAGGATCATCTGGGACAACTTCAGAATGACTGACTCCTTCAAGAAAACCCTGCCTTCACTCTGGGAGGGAAAGTAAAGAAGCTCTCAGTAACCAGGCTCAGAGAATGGATTGCTTCTGCTTGGCATAGCATCTCAAGTGAAACTGTTGTGCAAGAGTACCTTATCGTCTGCATTGGATGGCTCAGAAGAGGAGTTGCTGTTGAAGGAGGACTAGGAAGAAAACAATCATACAAGTAAAAATGATTGTGACAAGGAGGACGAGAATTATGATAATGATGATGAAGAAGAAGAAGGAAAAGGAAAAGAGAAAGAAGAAAAATGATAACTTAAACAAGACTTAACTTCGCCATCAAAAAATAATTTTCTAGTCAATGAAAACCATTTGTGATTGTGAACTGTAGAAATTAGTTAAAACTGAAACAAATTCTCAGAAGGCATCTTTGAAGTTGGGTTTCTCTGATTTGCAAAGAAATATGGTGTAACGGATCATAAATCATCCGATTTTTATAGCATTTTCTATGTACGAAAAATAACAAAACTGATAGGTAAACTACCTCTTCAAAAGACAAGAAACAAAAAAATTACACCAACCTAAAGTCATCTTGATCTGTCCTTCCATAAAATTGTTGAGCATAGATGAATAAATTAATAAAAGCATTGATCTCAGTTTCATTGTAACCATCTCCTCCTCTAGTAACAATGGCATTTGCCTTTGCTTTTCCCATATTGCACGACTTAAATTCATGAATTGTACGGCGTGTTCCTGAAAACAGAGTAATTCCATATCATTAACCACTTAACATAAAAATCAGAGTATACTCAGGGTTTTAATATTTTCAAAAATCTAAAAGCTCCAGTACACTTTTGTTCTTAATATCAATAATAATAAAAAAAAATTGGAAATTTTTGGACTGCCTTTCGTTTCATAATTGGTAAGTTAAGGGGTTAAAAAGATAATCCCTGTAACGAGAATTCGAAAAGAGCAGTCACAAAAATATCAAGCATTAAAAGAAAAAAGTCTATGACTCAAAACCATGCATAGAACATCGATACACTCACCATCAGGACAAAGTAACTCAAAGTCATCATTAAGTGTGTTGCGGGCCCACCATTCACGGCGCTTGCCACCTGTTGACTCCATGACAGTGGTGTGTTTGACAAATGCTACTTGGCCTCCTCCTTCCACAAGGCAGCGAAAAGCTCCTGCAAGGTAAACAATTCACTATTTCAAAAGATAATAATTAAAAGAGCAAAATTTCTGTCTTTCTCCACTGACCAACTGCTTAAAAACACATGAGTAAAATAACAAAAAAGGAATATCAAAAGCAACCTTATCAGAGTTTACAATTCTGATTATTTATCAAATATTACTTTTACATGTCTCTTTGTTATTCAAAATGTCAATATCAATTATTCGACATTCATACAGTAGCAATGGCCCAGCATTCATGCAGTGTGCACATTTTGTTGAGCTCTCTTTGTGCTACATGCAAGAGGAATCGGACAAGGGAAGCAGCGTAGAGTTAGTTAATGTCAAAAATCACTATGAAATCATATTTGTAATTCATTTGCTTATGTAAATAGCTCTCTATTACACGGAAGCAAAACTTTTGTTTTCAAATGTTTCCAACATTGCTCAGCGGCACCCTTTATTCTTTAATCAACTATGTATAGTAAACTAAGAACAAGAGGAGTACGAATCATGGAGCTCAAGAAAATGTGCGTGAATTTAACTTCTCCCCAAGCATCACAGCCAAACCAGTCAATTAATATAACTGTTTATTTATGTCAAGTAAATAAATGTAAATTATATTTCATATTATTTTCGAAGTACGCAAGAAAGCATAACAACAATAACGTTTCAACTTCTAATTCAAAGTCCTTTTCGGGGTACAAAAAATTTGAAGATTAGGCACATCAAATATAATATTAATTCTGAAACCCTCAGTGTGAAACTTTTATATTATTAAATTAAGTTATGTAATGTGAAATACTTTGTATTCTAAACTTTATTATATTTGGGCTTACTTTCTGAGTTGAATAAAAAATAAAAATAATACAAAAATAATTTTACATTTAAGATAATACTGCATTTAAAAATATATTTAATAAGCATTTGTTAAAGCAAAAAGAGGGAGATCCTGGCCCACTGTACTTCATTGTACTGTACCTCTTCACTGTACCTCTATAGGCACTTACTTTCTGACAGGCAATTAATAAACTAAATAAATAATTAATTTTTTTATATTTTGACACATTACAAACTACATTTAACACTAGATGAACATAAAAAATAAATTTAACTAGAGCTTATTGAAGCTAAATCAAGGGAAAGTAATGCAATTATTTACTTATTTACAAAATACTTGAACAGGCAGGTTAATTCTGATGTTTACGATTTTAGTTTCTCTTAGAATTACTTTTTGACACGTTTTTAAACAGCCAGAATCCTACTTTTTCATTCCCCGTGTGTGGTGTGTGTGTGTGTGGAATGGTGTGGTGCAAGTGTGGAGTGTGGCATGTGGGGTGTGAGTGTGGAGTGTTGAGTGAGGGTTGTGGAGTGTGGCATGCAAGTGTGGAATGTGGTGCGTGGGTTGCAAGTGTGGTGTGTGTATTTAATTTCTGAATCACTGTCCATTCTTATATGATTTTAACATAGGAAATGAAATTCTGCAGAACCTCTGTTAGGGATTAAAAAAATACCAAACACGAGTGATATGTTAGTCACTGATCTAACCACAGAACAGACACCAAAGAACATCAAAGAAATACTTATGTTTAACAATTTATCATACCTGTATATCCGTAATAGTCCTCTGATGCATCTCTGCGGCAGTATCGAAAACTGGCTCCATGACATAGGTCACACAAATTATCATATGGGAGCCCTGTGTTGTATTCTGTGCTAATAGCACCTGGCACACAGGACTTTGTGAAATATTCTGCTGCTGCTCTCACTGAATTGCAGCCATAGCTTCGAATCCACCCATTGGAGATGAGGTATGCCAATGGAATAATCCAGCCAGCAGCTGTATTAATACCGGGATGACATGTGCGCTTCCCTGCAAGTTAACACAATTTTCAGGAAGACTTCATGTCCCAGCCACTGTACATTACAAAGCAATCTTGCACATTCTCAACCTAGTTAAAATTGTTCCTTTTCTATGTGTAATTCGACATGGGCTTATGTTAGGAAGAAATATCGAAAGTAATTTGATTTTGTAGAGCCAGTGTATTTTTGATTCACTCAAAAACAAAATCCAAGTTGAAAGTAGTTACATTGATTTTAGCAAGATGTTTGTTCTGAAAAAATTTAAAAATCTTTTGGAATATCAGGATCTCTTTTAAAATAGTTAATGATTTCTTGCAAAAGGATTTCAATTTATTAAGTGCAAAAATTTCATATCTCAGGAGAGCCAAAAATCACACATTTGTTTGACAAAAAAGATTTTTAAAAAATTAAAGAGGGGAAGGATGGACAATTATTTTTTTTATCAACATGTGAGAAGATTACATATAAAAATTAAAGAATTAGAGAAACGTCGTTTTAATTAATTTTTTCTTAATTCTGAACTACAGTTAGAAAATTTAATTATATTTAGAAATTACTGTAATAATGCAAATAAGAGTGATTTCTAGAGGAAGCAGTGTTCTAATACTTGGGTTTTTAATGTGGCATCTGTGGGTAGTTTAATGGAATTCGATACGACTTTTTGCATCTTCTTGGTCCTATTGCAAGATGTCGCATGATCGCAACCCTACCAAGCAGTGCTACAGATCAAGCGACTCTAGCGGTAGGACTGAGAATAATGCAAGAAGTCATGCCGAATTCCATCTTAGAGATATTACCCACAGATGCCACATTAGAAAAACCCAAGTATAGTATCAAGAATGATTAATAGGTATATGCAACTTCAGAGTTCTACAGAGGTCAAGTGGTTATTTGTACACCTATTTACTAAGAAATTTAATATAATTATTTGTTCATTATATTTTCTATCGCATCGACTTTAGAATCACTTGAACCGGAATATCCTAATTCAAACTTGTTGGTGATCTCAATTTGCCTAATGTTCAATGGAACCATTGCAGCACAGCAAGCTGCCCCATTTTTGTTCCTTCACTTCTTCAAAGAAATTGTGAAAAAGCATTGTTTGATACAATAGGCTCCGAATTTTTTCAGATGAAAACGTTGAGCAATGATGAATCTGATATGATGGATTTGATATTTTTTAACACTAATTGCGATTAGGTTACTGAATCTTGAGAAGCAATTGTGAAGGCTGATACTTATTACCACCAGTAAGTATTAATTTTGTTACTTTAAAACATCAGAATTGCATCTACAAGGGTAAGTGGATTTATGATTATTCTCCTGCCAACTATAGCATTATCATAATTACAATAGATGTAATTTTACATTATTAGAGCAATTTATATTCTCATTTGATATCTAATAATTTTTATGAGAGTTTACGAGAGATGTTAAGAGACTTATAGACTTAAATGATAATGCTTATCTTGGGTAGTTTTCTTTTCCTTTTATTATATTTCTGATTTTTTTAAAGGGGTTTAATGAGCTGTAAATTGTATCCTACTCTAGTACGTCTTTATACAATTGAACAAGTTACACATAATTTTTTTTTTTTTTTTTAAATAGATATATTGCTGTTTCCACAGAGTTGCATTTGAAGGATATCAGCTGCTTCGGTGTAATCCAATCGAAAGGCCGAACGCCACCATTATGACATCACTGTAGTGACGTGTAAGGTCCTGATTGGACAAAACACAAAAAGCTGACAATCCTTCACGTGATTCTGTCAAAAGCGCAGTATAAGTTGTCTGTGTTTTGGTAATAAATAAATCAATTAATTTGGCTAAGAAATTTAATAATAATTACTTTAATATTAATATTAAAAACATTTTTACATGGTACTGAATCAGGAAATAGAAATCAGTCCTACTATTCAGTGAATAAGCTCACACACTTACCATTTACAAACTTGTCTTCATTTAATAAAATATGACACACATGTTATTAACGCCAATTTAGGCATGATCAGTTTTGCTGCCTGTGAACTAAATAAATTAATAAATAAATAAGCAATCTACTTACCTTTCAGAAATGTAAGCTCTGTAGTAGGATCGTCCTCTTTAGCCACAGCTACAACATAGTACTCAGGTTGTCCTAGATTGTACACTTCAGAAATAATAGGCACAAGCTGGTACCGCAAACCAGCAGTATAAACATCGCCTGCATCCAATACAGCAACATCTGCAACCCTACAAAAGCATTCTATTAACATAATGATATAGTATTCTCATTATTCTAAACAGAAATTTAACAAGAATTTAAGGCCACAAGTCAGAAGATACGTTGAAAGTGAACTCATTACTGGTTTCATGTAATTAGTACAGGTGTAATCATTTTCTATTTACATATAAATAAGTATGGTGGCTGACAAAAATCATTACGCATATGTATAATATAAAACAAATCCTGTAACAGGTAGAAAAGATTAATATCCGGTTGTTCTAATCTATTCATTGAAAAATTACAAAGAGATAAATAATGGAGAAAAAACTCATAAATGAAACAAAATGCTCAACATACATAGAAAATGATTAAAATTAATTAAATTAAATAATCACCCTTCTCGTATGTCCATAGGTCCTCTATGCCTTACATTCGTAACACATTTGTACTGAAGTTACACTGAATTCATTATCTAGTCATCAAAATGAAATGCATTTAACATTTATACATTGGTGTAAATCTTTCCAAGATGAAACTTCAGAGACTTTAAAGTGAATCAGAGATGGCTCAGTTGCATCTGTTACTGCTGTAGTGTCTCTGACCAGGAGGCCCTAGTGTTCAAGTCCCAAAGATGGTAGAGTTTTGACACTAGTTGTACAACTAGCCCACAAATGGATGGAACGGTGCTTCCTTAAACCAGATACATCCTGGAAGGGGAAAACCCTGCAAAAACTGAAGTGTAGCTTGGCTTGTTTTCACATGCCAGCTGTGCGTCAGTGTGCAGGTACGTGCATGTGTGTGAGTGCATGGTATAAATTCTGAGTGGTGTGAGTGCATATGTAGTGTTAAGAAGAGGAGGCTAAGATCAAGGCTCCCTAGGGTGTAGAAGATAGTGGAACAATTACACTGAGGGCAGGGAGCTTCAGGTTATCAGCTGATAACCAAATAGTTAAAATATCTGGATGATATAATCAAATTATATTAAAAGGTTATCAGTAGGGGGCAGATTTTAATGAAATGTCTTCTTTTTTTCTTTTCACTTTAGAACAATGCCATTTAGTATAGAAATTCATTTTATGTTATGACCAGGGAATGGAATTCATTGTAATAAAAAATGGAAAAAAAAAGTGTGTGTGTATATATATATATATATATATATATATATATATATATATATATATATATATATATATAAAATACTATTCTACAAGCAACAATACTTCTCCACAAGCATTTTCCAACCATAGAATGTCGCCGATCAGTTCTTTAAAAGTAATCGGAGGAGCTGAAAGTAGGTTCTCTCTCTACTGAAGTGACTGTACACTAGACTTCACCACTCATAAGAATTTTATTTGAAATATAAAGTATCTTCATAGTATATACTACAATGTTTACAAGGAGCCGGTGTATAAGTGAATAGTAGTACCGCAGAGCGAGTGATAGATCCCAATGGTGGGGGTTAAGGAGTATATATCCCTCCCTCTAAATCGAACGCAGTAAGACAATTTTTTGTAAAAGATACTTGTTAGTTTTTAATCACGTAACGAATTTGCCATTTGAAACATGAACAAGAATGTGGTTCAAATTACTTTTGTTCTTAAAGACCTGCTCATCCTTGACTCCAAGTACGCAGTGAGCAGGGAGAGGAGGGGAAAGTTTGACAATCCATGGGGAAGATATGGTGGTCATAGAAGCGCAACAGCATTACATCTGATTAGTAAAAAAGTTGATTTCATAACATATATTGCAAATACGCATCTGAAATGTTCCGTTTCGATGTATTACGATGTAAAGATAAAGTAAGTAAAGATATTAAAATGTAGGTAAAATATGTAAAAATATGTAATTATATCAAAATATGTAAAACAAATTTCTATTCATTTAGAATATCTTGTAAACAAAAAAAATTGAATGCAGGTATCTAGTTCCCGTAAAAACATGTGATTACATGGAAATCCGTTCCCTAGTTGTGACAAATCAAAACATTCCATTTTTATAGGTCATTATTTTGCATTTTTTTGTCAATTTAGACTAATAAATCATTTTTAACCTTTTCACGTAATTTTTTGTGCATTTTTTGCCGATTTTGGCAATTTTAATGTCGTTTTTAATGGTACTTGCTTCAAATAATATTTACAAGATGCAACGAAAGTTCTTCACAGAATTACTCAGTAGCCTATTCAATTTGTTTGTTTAGAAATTGTTTCAACAGTCGTTGTGAGTATGTAATTCTTATGATGGATATTAGTGCCATTGCCGGTTCACCCAATTTCGGGATAACTAAAGACACATTTCCTGGTAAAGAACAGTCCAAACCAAAAGTTTACATGCTGAGTTCACTCGAACGAATGGAAGAAGCCTTGATTACATCAGTAACGTATCCAACAACTTGAATTGTTTATCCGAATTGGTATTGATAAGATTTTTTACATCACTTTTCTTTGGTTTTAGAGCATTTTTAAAGCATTTTATTGATCATTTTTGGTGACGTTTTAGGTCTTCAAAATTTGCCCCCTAGTTATCAGATTAAAAAGAGGAATGTAAGATAAACCTAAAGAAATGTCAAAGAAACAAAACTGGTACAACTTACCCACTGCGGATTGCTTGCATGCAGTTTATAAATAAAATGGTTTAATAGTTGGCTTTCAGAGCAGTCTGCAAAATACAAAGATACCAATGATGAAGATGATGATGATGATGATGATGACAACAAGAAATCGGTTCCCTAGTCTTAAAAAAAAGATATAGCTTATAGAAATAGATTCAAATCCAATAGATATAAATTGATACATAGTTTGTTATATAGCTTTTATCAATGGATTTTATAATGTGAATGACAAAGGAGAATTTCCACCCACAGGGGAAACAACCTTCAGCCAAAGACTTGTCAAAAACAATTTTCAAAATTTGAGCAATAATAAAACTTGTGTTGCGTAAAAAAATCACAGGTATCCCATTTGGTCCTTCACTCCCATTTTTGTCTAATTTGTTTATTTTAACAAAAATGTCAGAAACAGATATGTCAATTGTATAAACAACAAGTGGAGTTTGATCATCTAAAGTAACATTAAGCTGACTATCAGGAGCTCTACAAAAAAATGAAAAATATTTTGCGAAGGCATTAACAATCAAAGTTATTTTATCAAATGAATCAGCACCAAGATGCATTACTTTTGGTACACGATGTTCTTTTTTGAATGTATATATTTCCAAAACTTACACGAGGACAGTGTAATAAAGTTTTGTAAATTATTGTAATTGTTAAAATCCCTTATATTTATATTTTACATATACATCTCAAATTTGTAAACAGTGAAAAACATAGCAGAGAATTATAATGTTTGTAAAATAAGTGTGCTTCTTTCTTCCAAAGATTTGAAGTTTTGAGTTCTCTGCTGCACCATGAGGGAAACTTCAATTTCACTTTCCTTTTCTTTGGTACAAACTTATCCACACAATCTTATAAATAAAGATATAGAATTGAAGTTAATTCAGATCAGTTCATAGTTTCAACTATCATCTTTCAATGTCAGTACAGATCACGAACATAATGAGATATACTAGCATAGTCCACAGACGCGAAATAATAAAACCAATCATCGTAATCTTTGACATTTTCATCTGTTGGAATAACATAGTCAAGACAGAGGGGAGGATGGTAGGATTCAACAGGAACAATGGAATCACACGCCAGAGACCAAACGGTATATCTGAGTTTGAAAAAACTAAATCCAGTGAAACATTTTTAACATCAACAATATGACTGATTTGAAATAAATTAATTAGCTCAAAGTTTCTACTAATGTCGTTGCACAGTTCCTCTCTCTTAACATAGCATCTTTGTTAAAAGTTGGATAGCATGTGAATACGTGGTCGTGCCAAGAAACATTCGGTAAATTATAGTCACCTAGTAAAACCCAATATATGTTTGGATTTAATAATTCAAGGGTTTCAAGAGTATTGCAATATGATGAGAAAGTAACTTCAGATGCTTGCGGTGGCATACAGACAAAACTAATAATTAAATTTATATGAGGGTTTAAAACTCGCATAGACAAATGTTCAACATCATCAGGAAAATCTAGATCCAAGCTTTAATATTTTTATTAATTGCAATTAATACACCTCCCACCACAACATATTCACTATTATTGATATTCCATTCATTTCTATATATCACAAAATTAATTAACTTAAATTCTGCATTCAAAATATCAGGGTAAAGCCACGTTTCAAAAGCAAACAACTAAAACGTATTCATCCAAAACATAACTAAATTTCTTTATTTTCCTAATTTTAGAATGAAGTCCCTTGACATACACATTCAAGACAGAACTATTTACTTGATTTTGATAAAAAAATTTTAACTTGTCCTGACTTACCCATTTTTTTATTTATTTGCATTATTTACATTATCAGCAGTAACAAATTCAACAATTTTTCGGCTGACATTAATATATTTAATTGTTTTAACCTTACCATTTTTGTTTAAAATATCAAGTTATTCCTGCATACCTTTTAGTTGACTGCACTGTAATAAAGTTAAGTCAGAGTTAACTACAATAAACTTGACACATTTAGATCTGTTCCTGAGAACAGTGACAGCAAGATCAGGATCATGCAGAGCAAGCTTGATAGGAAGACACTTGCCCTTTACAAACCTACCAACCTCACAAAATTCTTTAAGTCATGATCCTCAACAACACAAATATCATTTAGGACTTTTAAGACACGTTCACTCTCAAATTTTTTTACTGTGAATAAGTCAGAGTTTTCAGATTCATTGCAAAAATTTTTGAATGTTCTCTTTTTCAATTCCAAACATTCAGCCTCAAGATGCTGTCAGATCAGTACAGCTAAGGTGAAAATGTCTCAGACAACTATCACAGCTATCACAGTCAAAGAACTTCTCGGGTCGAATGAAACAAGTCAGCCCACACGTAGCACACAAGCCAGTTGTATCCTCACCATCCATTTTAAAGAATGACCTTCAGAGTAGCCTTCAAAGTTCCGGGCACTGCACTAACTTTACTAGACTGAGACCCCAGTACATGCTTTGGCATGTACCCCTCCTCACAACGCAGCACGATCACCAGCACCCTCCCAGTTCCAGCCAGGCACACACGTACTGTATATTCAAGTTTTCTTAAAATGCCACCTGCCTGATTCTACCAGGCAACAACAGCGGGGATGTAGCAAGAGAACATTGATCTAGGTTTTAACAACCACATAACAAGAGATATTGAATCAAAATCAATATTACTGATACATTTCACCATCTGATCACCGTAAAATATTACTGTTGTTATCATGTACCAAAGTTTGTATACAAACAAGATTAGACAGCATAGAATATGATTTTAATATAATAAATGATGGTACTATAGAGTAAAAACTAGATTTTTGAGCAAAATTAACCTACATGCTGTCTTTCTACCATGCCTACTAATGCATGCAGCTATCGCAGCATCGCTGTATACCGAGGGCACATTTGCGTGAGTTAACAACACATAGTTAGGTGTTTTGATAAGTAAATAAGCAGTATCTAAGAGGTCTAAAATGACGACACTTCACTGGAAGGTGTTGAGTAGCACATTCTTGTGTGCTTGTAGTTGGTACTTTTTGAATTATTAGTTTGCATAAAGATTAAATTAAAAAATACAAAACAAAATGAAGCTTGTAAATTTTACATCTGTTTTATATTAGTATTATGATTTGAATATAACTATCCAATAAATAATTCTAGACAGGAATTGGAAAAAATTCAAATTCAATTACATACCCGCATTCGAACACATTTCTCCATTTCAGGATCAGATGTAACACACAATGTCATACGGTTTACAGGACATCGACGTACTCCAAGAACAAGGTCCAAAGTTCGGCCTAGGAAGCCAGCGTAGGTTTGTTGTGATTCTTCAAGAGGAAATAAATTGGATGCAGCATCCTAAAGACAAGTTAACATATCTCGTTTTAAGACTGCCATACACCACGGAAAAAGGCATTGTTACCAAATTTTGAAAAAAATCTTTCTTTGTGTAATTGTCACTTTGTAACACACTGGCTAGGGTTCACAGGGCAAATTTGAAACAAATAAAAAGTGTATCTACTTCTAATTTAAATTAACCACTATAAAATATTTCTCTTGCATGGAAAAATTAATTCTCTTTACAAATTGGGTAGTAGTGGGAAGGCAGAACTTTTGTTTGCGATAAAGGACCCATGGGTCTACTGCCCCAGTCTTCTTGTTTTTCCTGGGCACTCCTGCTAAACTGACGAAATACACTATTGTGTAAAAACCTAATTATGAGTCAGGATTGCCTAAATATAATTTCTATCATCAACTGTCAGAGAGAAAGTCATGAATTTAGACCTTGAAGCAACAGCAAATTAGTAGTTCATTCACTGATATGAGGGAGAACCCTTTTGTCAGGAGACCAGAACCTTCACAAACCTTCATATTAATTCACCTTCAAATAACCTTCATATTAATTGAATTTATTTTCAACACAAGCAATTTGAAATACACACACTGTACTCATATAATAAATAATTAGAATTAGGGCCTGTAATATTTTGTTTACAACCTCAAGCCACTGCAGACCAGCTCCCCAAACTTTCCAAGAACTCAGGGAAAGGATAAGGGAAGTAACAATGGGAGATAGGGCGTATGGTGCACTCAATACACAGTGCTTTGATATAGACCATTACTAATCACAGGATCTAATATTTTTAAATTGGTAATTCAATACACAGTTCCTCAGACTATGACATGCAACAGCACATCATAATCTACATGCACGTTTCCACACATGAAATGAAGAGGTCATGAAGACCCTGGTCATGATGGTCACACTATTCCTGGAAAAAATTTCCCTGATTTCGCCCAGTTTTCCATTTTTCTTTTATCCCCTGATAAAATTTGCAGAGAATTCCACACTTTTTAAAGAAACTATTGAACAAGAGGATTTGGGTTCCTAGTTCTATTGTTATATGGTTCATTCTAGTACCTGGAAAATGCACCTCAACTAGTAAAATGTTGAAAATTTATTTACTACTTCCAAATGTTATGAGAAGAGATACCAAGATTCAAAACGGTGAATACCTCTTATCTTTTTCTCACAAAAATGACAAAATTAGCAATTAATTTTTTGCAACAAAAATAATTTTTATTTGCAACAATTAAAAATTGTAAAAATGTGAGAAGTAAATGTGCTTAAACAATAACTGATTGTCTCTAAATAAGAAAGGATACTTCTCATTTTAACACTACCTGAGACAATCATTGACTGTGTTAATTTTTACCAATTATATTTTAATTAAAAATTGAACCAAAAATGCTATTTACAGAAAAATATCTATTATTAAAACAATCTCAAAAAGGGTACCCCCAGGTAAGATGAAGTACCCCTAAACCAAATGACATATGAGTAGTTACACTTTAACTCTAACATAAAATTAATAAATAATAATAATAATAATAATAATAATAATAATAATAATAATAATAATAATAATAATAATAATAATAATATTTTTGAACAGTTTCTTAACCCCAAGCTCACCATCCACACCCTGCTACAGCCAAAAATGTATTATATTTTTAATTTTTTTTTGTCAAATTAACACTATTTTATCTGATTGATAAAATACCAAAAGAAGAAAGTAATCCTACTTTCACAGAACATTTTTTTCACATTTTCTCAGTGCCCAATTCAAACACAAAACATTTTTTGCGTTTTCTGGACACGTGCGAAAACTCTGCACTTTGTAAATAATAATTGTATAAAAACGAAATTGACTTAAACTCGCACTCAACTGCAAATGCACATCCCCCAAAATGTGATTTACAGCATTTTAGGTATGGTACTGTGGGAGAGAAACCTTTCCAATATTGTGCAGCATTGAGATTAAAATGCACAGAAAATAAAATAGTCCCTTTAATTTTATTGGGAAAGATAATTTCAGTATTTTCCTACAAATTAATTTTTCTGACAGTAATAATTATGTTCTTATATTTTATATTTCCATCAGATAAAATAGTGTTAAATTGATGAAAAAAATTAAAATAAAAAAACATGTTTCTGGCAGTAGAAGGGTGTGGGAGTTGGGACGGGGGCCAAGAAACATTTCAAAAATATTATTTATATGTTAGAGTTATAGAGTAACTATTCATTTCATTTGGTTTAGGGGAACTTTTTACCATCTTATCAGGGGGTACCATATCTCTGAATACCAGAGATTCTAAAAAATTCCCAGATTTTTCGAGATCAAGGAAATTCACTGACTTTTTCTTTCTTTTTTTTCAGACAGTAGCCAT
This sequence comes from Teleogryllus oceanicus, assembly GCA_964035755.1. NCBI lineage: Eukaryota > Metazoa > Arthropoda > Insecta > Orthoptera > Gryllidae > Teleogryllus > Teleogryllus oceanicus. The sequence goes on from CAXIVR010000007.1 coordinate 64,020,388, forward strand.
CCTTCGAGGGATCATATAACATAGTCCCATATGAATCTGTGACAATAGCAAACCACTGCCAACTATTGAGAGCCTGTAGCAGCAGCTAGAGGAACACCCCCCTGAATACTGAAGAATCTTTCACATCTTTCAGAGATTTGGAAGGGAGAAAGAAGAGCAAAGAAAAGGAAGAAGAGGGACGAAGAACAAAGGGGAAGAAAAAGAAAGAGGAAGAAAAAGAAAGGGGAAGAAAAAGAAAGGGGAAGAAAAAGAAAGGGGAAGAAAAAGAAAGGGAAGAAAAAGAAAGGGAAGAAAAAGAAAGAGGAAGAAAAAGAAAGAGGAAGAAAAAGAAAGAAGAAGAAAAGAAAGAAAGAAGAAAGAAAGAAGAAAAAAGAAGAGAAAAAAAAAAAAAGAAAAAAAGAAGAAAAGAAGAAGAAGAAGAAGAAAAAGAAGAAGAAGAAAGAAAAAGAAAGATGAAGAAAGAAGAAAGAAGAAGAGGAAGAAAGAAGAGGAAGCAAGAGGAGGAGAACAAAGAAAGAAGAACAAAGAAGAGGAACAAAGAAGAGGAACAAAGAAGAGGAAGAAGAAGAAAGAAGAGGAGGAAGAAGAAAGAAGAGGAGGAAGAAGGAGAAGAAGAAGAAGAAAGAAGAGGAAGAAGAAGAAAGAAGAGGAGGAAAAAGAAGAAGATGAAGAGGAAAGAAGAAGATGAAGAGGAAAGAAGAAGATGAAGAGGAAGAAAGAAGAGAAGAAAGAAGAAGAGAGAAAAAGAAAAGAAAGAAATGAAGAAAGAAGAGAAAGAAGAGAAGAAAGGAATAAGAGGAAAGAAGAAAGAAGAGAAGAAGAGAAAAAGATGAAGAGGAAAGAAGAAGAAATGAAGAGGAAAGAAGAAGAAAGAAGAGGAAAGAAGAAGAATGAAGAGGAAAGAAGAAGGAAGAAGAGGAAAGGAGAAGAATGAAGAGAAAAAGAGAAGAATGAAGAGGAAAGGAGAAGAAAGAAGAGGAAAGGAGAAGAAAGAAGAGGAAAGGAGAAGAAAGAAGAGGAAAGAAGAAGAACAAAGATGAGGAAAGAAGAAGAACAAAGAAGAAAGAAGACGATGAAGAAGAAAGAAGAAGATGAAGAAAGAAAGAAAGAAGAAAGAAAGAAGAAGATGAAGAAAGAAAGAAAGAAAGAAGAAAGAAAGAAGAATGAAAGAAGAAGAAAGAAGAAAGAAAGAAAGAAGAAAGAGAGAAGAAAGAAAGAAGAAAGAAATAAGAAGGAAAGAAGAATGAAAAAGAAAGAAGGAAAGAAGATAGGAAGAAAAAGTCTGATATCATTCAGTTCTAAACAGAAAACTTTTTCATTTCAGTGATGGGAAATGGTACACTCAAGGTAGTATAAAAATCTTTTTCTATTTTTTAACAATGTTGATGACCAATGCAAAAATCATGATCGGCAATGGAACATAAGGTCAAATCTTTAGTTGGTTAACTGTGAACTAGTGAATTAAAAATTGTTTAAGAGGGGATCACTGTGATGGTAAAAGCTTTTGAAAATAAATAAATATATATACATATTTTATGTGAATTTTGGCCTTTGCACAGCAAACACTGAGGTTTTTGACCCCGTTTAAAACATCTATCACTCCAGAATTGTCAATAACTAAAATTCTACATTGTTTCTTCATAAGATGTGTTACGAACTAAATTACATTGCAGTTCCGTTGTTCTCCAAATACATACAGTAAAATTTCTTTAAAATGGATACACACCTGGAACATGAGATTATATCGATCCTTGAAGTACTGAGCAGAAGCAAATAAACTGAATGTTTCATACAGAAGAGGAGAAACTTGCGAATTTGGAATGTTGTTTGTTTCATCTCCATACTGACGATTATTTTGATCATTTCTTCCAAATGAATTGTAATTATTATTGTTGTTATCATTATAAAAGCCTCTATTACTGCCATTACTGCTGTTTCCATAAAAATCAGTTTGGTTATTGGCCAATGAAGTAGGAGGTTTATTGTAGAGTTCCACAGCTTTCTGGAAAGGAAAAAAAAACAAACACTCAAGCTTTCATTCCACAGAAATTCAATGGGAAAAAGGATGATGTCCTTCACTTCATCAATCAGTAGTATTTTTCTTTTCCCAAAAGAAATTGTAAGCTATTCTTGTATGTGTCATACAAAGCAGGAACCAAATATCAAAATTATAGTGGTAAAAGTATTTATACCAGTATAGAAATACCTTTATTTCTATTATACCTTTATTTGAAATACCTTTAAAAATACCAGTATACTTAGTATTGTATATTGTATATTATATATTGTATACTGTACACCAGTATACAGTATATTTAGAGGCATTTTACCTTTAAAAATACCAGTATACAACATCAAATACTGGTATGTTTAGAGGTATTTTACCGTCAACCAACATCTGTACCAGTAAAATACCTCTAAGTATTATACCAGTATTTTCATGAAAATATACCGGTATTTCCAAAGAATCATACTGGTACTATGGGGGAAATCATTGTGAATTTCCTCCTTCAAGAATCCCCCCCAGCGGTGCATCGCCAGAGACGGAACAAACTTTAAGTTCTCAACAGGTCCCCAGACAAGTGTGTTAGAGTAGTGCATGGCAGTGTGAGTGTAAGGAGAGAGATTACAATAAAGAAGAGGAACGAATGATCGCAGCCCATGATCCGTCTGCTAGGGTCTACTCCGGCATTCGTCTGATATCGATCGGAGTAATCACGATAACCACTGATTATAGCAGTCAGCTGCTAGAATTCTCCTCCAGATAGCAGCTCATTTTGACCTTACAAAATTACGCTAGTGTAAGCAACCTTCCAGACAGCGTCAACACAGAGATTAATTATTATCATAGCAGTTGACGTGCCGGGAAACACTTAATCAATCTATCAACAATGATTTTTCTAATAGTTGTAGAACTGTACATCTTATGCAATGTTTTCCCGATTTTACATTTTTTCTCTACCTACCAGATCAGTCTCACCTTGCTGGATACTCAGATTCACAAGAAATTTCACCAGCTTGTTCAGTACCCTTCAAAACTCATAAACATAAAGTTTTAAGCGCTATGAAGTATTGCTAGAAGTTTTTGCCACAATTAGTATCAAGGCCTTTCATGACCTGCCACCAACTGAAGTGAAGCCACAGGACTGGCGCAAATTGGCCCTATCCGCCAGTCCTGTGGCTGTTTTACTCTAAGCCACGCAGTCCTTATCGCCTAGCTGTCGGCAGGGTGTCCATTGCCTTGAAGGGCATGCAGAATGACGAAAATGGGTGTTTACAGGCAGGTTCAGAAAGACGACAAGGTCAAACTCATGAATGAATAATCCAAAAATAATTCTTCCATATATATGGGTCCCTGAAAATGTTACCTCAATATTACATAAATACATTTCACTTCCATTTGCATTCTGAAACAAAATGTTCACAATAATGGGGTTTAATTAAAAATGAGTCAAAACAGAGTATCACTTTCAATGACATCAAGTGCAATGTAGGTAAGTTTCTTTTTCAGTTTTCTTAAAAATAACATTAGTTTACGATATCTTTACAGCTGAATCTGATAAAATTGTTAAGAGGGCTTGTCACTGTAGACTTCGAACTAAAAAGAGATCAACAGATATGACTTTTGTAGTCAGTTGTGAAAGAACAAACCCACTAGAAATCTGACACCAGTTGATAACGTCGCCTAACATTCCTGGCACTGGCACAAAGGTTGCCTTTGCACTGCCAATGCAAAAGTTCCTCACTGTGTGAGGAACAGAGGTCTTCCAAGAACTTGATGCAAAACACCTCTAAAACACTATTTCTACTCAATAGCACACAACTAACAATGTATTTTATAATTTTTATTACAATTAATTATTTCTAATTATAGAGCTACTGTATGTTCATTATAGCGGCAAAAACCACTGTAAAGTTACAATTACTGACAGAAGAAATTGAAAATTAATATATTTAAGTACTCATTCTTATATCTATATATACATTGTACGTATGCATTCATATATACATACATATATAAGTACATACATACATTGTCCCACTGCATTAGAAACAACCTGTTTACAGTTTATTAACTCTCTAGTAGTAATGTGAGAAATCCTAAACCAAATGTTGAGGCAAAACTTTTTAATTTTACCAAATGGATAAAACAATGAATCAGGTGGAAAGAAGGAAAATTATCAAAAATTTGATGTTCAACTTTTCAAAATGTTAATTTTTTTATAGGCTGAACAATACATTTTAAACAAACTATTGAGTTTTCATAGGGTAACTGCTTTGTTTAAGGTCACTACCTAAAACTTATTTGCTTTTCATTATTTAATTTCAAAAACAATCTTAAACATGCTATAACACATTCATCACAAATTATGAGTGAGAATTTTTCACCACCACAAAATCCCACTACAGAGTCTTCCAGAAACATGGGGTGACAAAGCACAAGACTGCTTAAAGGTCAATAAACCGGATACTGGATGGAGTTTTTAATCATCTGGAAGTAGATCTAAACAACTTACCTTAAGGAATTTTTGGTACAATCTTCTTTGATCCACATTCTTGGCTGATGATGTAACAATGGCATGGGATGGTACAGAACCCCAGTTGCAATTACGATATTCATCAACAGAAGCATGTCTACCATCACGGCACAACAATTCAAAGTCAGCTTTTGTGACACTTGCTAAAAATAAATTAAATTGTTATGGATTAATTCTTGTATCTTTATGCAATTAAGTTGAAGTGAAAAAGTTAATACAAAACATAAACTAGCGGTGCAACAGAATGGCACTACAAAGCATAAACTAGAGGTGCTACAGAGTTTCTCGTAGAAACGTTTTTTTATTTCCTTGGAGTGAATTGGCTTTAAGGTCTTGGTCCATTTTTCATTTTTTTTTTTACATTTTCTCAAATTTTCAGTTTCCTGATACTAGAACCGAATTATTACTTCAAGAATACGGAGGTCATGCTGAAAGTTTTTAGCAGCAAGTGTACGTGGAATTTTGAGAAGACTTGGGCTGGCAGGGCCTGAAAGTGCACTCTTTTCTGGCCTTGAACCCAAAGAGTTGGGGAGATGGAGTGGAGGACTCAAGTGAATGGAGAGGTGAAACAGCCATTGTTGCAACCTTGCCTTGCTTCAAGATGGACGTCTTGCACCGTGATTTTCGTGCCATGATTTTGTATGATTTTTAAAGGGATTTAAATGCGGAGGAATGCCACAGTTCTTTGACATCTGTTTTTGGTGAATCTGTACCGTCCAGAGTTACAGTGGGAAATTGGTTTCGAGAATTTTTGAGAGGAAAACAGTCTCTGGAAGATGAACCGCGTTCTGGACGTTGACCATCGCAGTGGCAAAGGAATACATTAACGCTGTGAGAAGAATGGCGACAGAGGACCCGTACTTGATTTTTGCTGACATTGACTCTAAATATTGGGTCGACTGTAGCACAAACCATTGTGCATTGCTGTGCTCGCTGGGGCGGGCGGGCGGAGGGCAGGCGGACCAACCAACGGAATTCTTTCAATTTTCATGAAGCCCCCAGGGAAAAAAGATTTCTCAAAAATTGCTCCAAAATCTCTCTTCCTCTCTCAGAGATAGGAAGAGGAGGGCACTATTTTTGTTTATTTTTAATTTAGAAAGTTAAATGGTAAAAAAATACTTTAATAATGAGAAATTAAGAAAACGACTAAATGTAAGAAATATGACCGCACTTGCTGCATCATGTTAATATAGTATATGTCAAATTAATTTATTTTTAAAGAAGGAAAAATAACTAGGAATTGTCAGAAATTCCATAACTATAAGGATTAGAATCAGAATGGTTTAACTCACGGAAGCGTGGATTCTTCCTTGTCATTTCTTCCACAGTTGTGTGTTTTAAAAAGGCAATTTCACCTTTTTCCATGAGACAACGAAAAGCTCCTTCAAATCCAGCATAAGGGTCCTTTGGTGTGCAGCGTTCACCAGGAATACGTCCAATACAGATCTGGCACAGGCGATGTGAATTGTCACCTAAAAAGCAAGTCAGACAAAATATTAACCTCTCCATCAAAGACCTCATGTTCCATACATCACAAGCAATCCCCAATTTCAAATACAAAAACTCATTTAATAAGACACAAGTTTTTATTTGGTTGTCACTATTATAATTAATATTTCCTAATGTTATTCAGTCCAGTTTTTTAAATTTAGGACAATCACAATTAAATGCAACCAAATTTATTTCACAATTTTATCCAATGAAAATCGACAATTTTTCAGAAATTGTTCTGTCTCCCACATCAGGGGCAACTGAAAATGTTTTTTCGAAGTTAGTGTAGAAATAAAAAGCCAAAAATTATATTTACAACACCATTATTTATTTTTAGTAATTTTTATGTTCTTCCTTCCTTTAACCAATATTGTAAACATCATTTTAACCATGTTTCTCAGAAAAATTTTAGAGCACAGAATTGTGAGGATAAAATACAGTTTTAATATTCAGTTACTAGAAAACAATGTCATGGATCACAACCTTCGGTAATATGTTTCTCTGCACTTACACACATTTTCATTACAAATTTTTAAAAAACACTTATTTGTTATTGTTACTTACATAGATCTATGTACTTGTATTTTTTAACACAATACCTAGTATTATTTAGGTCTAGAATAACCAAACTGATATACAGTAAAAACAAAGTAATTACACTTCATTTCTGTAAAAATAATATTTGTAATCAAAGTAATTAAGCAAAAATTTTTTTAGTGCTGATTAATAATTTCCTACAAAGTAACTTTTTTTAAAATTTTTTTTACTTTTTCATTAACAATTTTTTAGTTCTAAAAAATATCCCTTCTTAGAGAATATTTAAATTCAACATATTTCTTTCCTTGGACAGTCTCTTCTTTACAGTAAATGGATGCTTCCCCATTGTTTTGTTGTTGTTTTTTAACTTAGTTTTCTTACAATGTTTTTTTCATTCCTTTTTTTTCCCCTTTTTTTACTAGACATTTCATGTTCATCTGAAAATAAATGATTTATGAAATGAAATTTGTTGAAAAACTTCAATTTCCTAAAGAAGCCAAATATGAGATTGGATTAAATTATTCAATTCTATTCCTTTAGCGGGTGATGAATACGCCAGAAATACATAGGCCAAATATTTACAGGTATCTTTTGCCAAAGTGAACTATCTGCATTTTAATTCATATTTATTGCTCTAAACAAAGTGACATTCTTTGCATATGGTCTCTAAATTTCTTATTTCATTATTCGATGGCAACTCTGGCTGAATTATCAACATTTAATTGCGAACAATTGTGCAGTGTCCACAAGTAAAACACATGTGAATATACATCATTCCAGCATGTGAGGGAGACAAGATAACCTCACAAGGAATTGATTTTAGAAACAAATGCATTAGAGGACTCATCACCGAGTCCATAAACGTAGAATGAACCAAAACTAAATAGCTTTTCATGTTCCCAACCATTTTCTTCCATTACCACGCATGTGCGCTGTGTGCACAGGAAGCTGTGCTGTCACATGGTTTGGTGTAAGAAAATAAATTGTACAAACCTGCCAAAGAAATCCCTCGGAACCGCAACAATGGCAGCTAAGTTATCAGAGTTCATTTTGGTGCACGATAAAATGAAAACTCAATATTTTAGACTGTGAATAACTCCATTTTTCATTAATGTTCATTGGGTACTCTGCCACACATCTTTTCCAGGGCCATTGACAAAACAACATAATCACTCACGATGCAAATATAATGTTTTGTGCAAATTCAGCACTTTCAGTACTAAGAAGAAACTTTCAATATACTCCACATATTATAACAATCCTTTTTGGATTAATGGGAAACACTCACCTTAATTTTGAAATATTTTCATATAGAACGAGTGTGATGAGCCTACTTAAATAATTTAATTTATTATTAAGCATTCCACCATCACGGTAGAAAATTATAAGCTATCGCAAAATATTCCATCACCATGCAGCCCAAACGTAAAGAGTGGGAAAGTTCTGGAAAAACATTGACATCCGCTTGGATATTTGCCACTCCAAAACACGTTCTAGGGAAGATTCCACAATGAGTGGGAGGGTATTTAAAGGGATCTCCCAAAACACCAGGAGGCAGTTCCCGTCTGCAATGTGTGATGACGCCCGTGTTACAGCAACCCTTTCGAACAAGGACTACGATGGCAGCCAGCAACAATGAAATGCCCGCCAGAGAGTTGGAGGCGATGGTAAGAAGCAAACTGCTGAAATGAGTGCGCTCAACATCCTTGTCATTGCTCCACTGCGTTCTCTCTCCCTCTCTCTTTCATTACTCTCTCCCTTCCTCACTCCTATGTCTTCAGCAGAATACAGTAATCTTCGAGTAGTTAAACTTGGTAATTAAAGTTCTATTTCAATTCACAATTATTACAAGTGTATTTCTTCCCCCAATCTTAAATGTCACATGAACTATTTGGAAAAAGACGAAATCTCAGAATTTTCTTGACCTCATATTTCATAGAGACTATGTACGTTCTCACTCTCTTTAAGATTTGCCAATTGATTCCAACTAAATACCAATAACATCTCTTGGCAGATTCTTTTGTGTGCAAAACATAGGGACATATAGTTTTGTAATTGAAAAAACTGAATACTCACCAATAGGATTATATTTATCCACAAGAGCATTCACAGCACAACTAGGTCCAAAATAGTTAATAGCTGATTTCACATGATTATTGCAATCAATGATCTCCATACCACCATCTCTCATTAACTGGAATTAAAAAGGCATCTTGATTGGGATCACATGTATTAAGTTTCATATCAAACATCATCAAAATTTCAATATTTGAAAATTTAAAGTCTTTAATTGAAAATCTACAATTTACAACTAGTTTCACGATTATTATACAAAAACAGAAGCCAATTAAAATTTCAAGCAGCTAATACAATGAAATTCAATAAATGACTATTTTCAAAATTCATTCAAGAAGAAAGTTTGGTATTCTAATCTCTGAGAAATACTTACAGTGTGAACAGGAATAACCCAGCCTGCCAATGTGCCTACTCCAGCAAAACATGCCTTCTTACCACGAATATCATGCAAAGAATTTACACTTGACATATTGCCGTTTTTCTTTATAACAGCCACAGCGTAATAGGTGTTACTATTGTCTACAATATCAAAACACAAAAACATTCATGCAAACAGTTAGTACGAGAATTAGATAAATGAAAGTAAATATTAAAAATTCAAATTAAAATGACCATTCACACAATCAATAAAAATTGTGCATTAAGGGTAAAAATTACCCTAAAAACAGCCATCATGGAAATGCATTTAACTTTCTCACATTTGAAAAAGCTGAACTAGTTTTCTGACAAGATATTTCGTATCAAACATATGAAAAAATTAATTAAGCAATCTAACAGAAGTATTATCCAGCCCATTCAACAGCAATTTTAGGACAATGTCAATTTTAAGAGCAATCCACGCAATAATGCAAGGTATCAAACTTAAGGATTCTACATTCTAACATTCTGAAATCTCAGAATAGTTTCAATATATGCTTCATTGTAACTGGATCAGTAATTATTATACACATGTAAATACGAAACTAACAACGCCCAAACACAGTTCTCTCATTGCATTCCACAATCAGCAAAAACTAATGAACATCTTTATGAAATGCTGTCACACATACCTGGAAAGACTTCTTGCATGAAAGGGATAAGACTGTGATAACGGCCACCGACAAACACTTCACCAGCATCTAAACTTGTTGCATCTGCCTCTTCCTTATCCAAGTATGCCATGCAATCATCTTTATTAGAACCCTAAAAATTACCCCCAAAAAATCTTCAATAAACAAACATGAAAGAAAACTTCTAATGAGCTATATCATCTATACTGTTGATGGGTAGGGGTGGTGAGAGAAATTTCAAAAAATAATGCACTGTAATACAAATGCTTTTAATCAGTAATTTGAAGACATCATAACATTTAAAAGAATATTCTCTCATGCAAAATAATCTTTACGAGGGCACTTATTAAATTATTTTTAGATTACAAATAAGCTTTTATTCCATTCATAAAGCCTATGGACAGATCTATACTAGGGGTGTCCAACATCCAAGGACTCATGGGCCACACCTAAAAGCTTTAAAATGGTTGGGTTGAAGTCTAGAACACGGTACAACCTAAAGAAAGTCGTTTAAATCGGTACTTCGCGCTGCTCTGGCAAGGGGGAAATCCATGGTGGAGGGGATGAGGGGTGGTTAGGCGATTATACGGGGAGGAAATTTCACCTGAGTATCTTGCCGGAGCTCTATTACTAAATAGAACTGCGATTGGGGTGGTGTGCTTGTGTGATAAACCTTGTAGTGTTCTTTCTTTCAAATGTGTTTGCAACTATGTAGTTTGAATTCTCAAGGTTTTCATATAAAGTGCTTTTTGAAGTGCTTTCTTATAAAAGTGAATTGGTACTTATGCGGTGGATAGACTCGAGGATGTTTACAGTGATCATGAGGGTGTAGCTTGAGCCTTGCTGTGACTTGGATTCGGGCGAGCAAAGCAAGAAAACTTGCCTTTGGAAGTAATTTGGCATTAAAATGTGGTGGAGAGAAAATGTATTAAGGGAGAACCATGAAAATTGCCTATCGGTAAGTTTTATTCATTTCTATCAGAGCGCACAGCATAATTTGAGGGAGGGCTTAAGAAGACACCCCTCCTTTGCCCCCTCCCCTCGCTTCTCTCAGGGTGTACCATGTTCCCTACTTCAACCTATGGTTTCAAGCCATATTTTCATTATTTGGGCAACCCACACCTGACTTCCGTGTATTGCTGATCTCAGCACTGACTGGCTGCCCTGATAAAGGAGGGGATGAAACCAATACATGATATCTGGCCATGCTAAGTATAAGTGACACACATTAGGATGATTTTGAATTTCTAAATTCACTACAAAAAAAGGAAGAAAAAAAAAAATCTTTAAATCTAAATATAACTAATTTTTACATTAATGGGTTGTCGGCCCCGACAGGGCAAGTGCCCTAGGTGCACAATATTCTCACACACCATGGATGAAAAGGGACTTTCACATTTGACTAATAACTTTTCATGGGCCACAATAAATGGTATTGTGGGCCGCATGTGGTCCCCGGGCCACCAGTTGGACAACCCTGATCTATACTATTGTGTGTGTCACATTAATTATAACATATATGTAATCTGTAACACAATTTCAGTCAAATTCACACATACTGCATGCAAATACCTTTAAAACAACACTACAATATTCTTTAACAGTTCTGAACTTCAGCTCTCTTAAAGTAAAACAATTACATTTTTACATTAACATCTATCTCATAGCTTCCATTTCAGGTTACTATTAATCTTGCCATCTTTGTTCTACATATTTACATATATGATCATACCTGCTTGCAATCCAAGCTCATTGCATATGATCCAAACAGAGCTTTGTCTCTCTCCACAGATCTTTTAAACAATAAGCATTTACTTTGTTCTTCATCACTCACAGTACACCACACTAGCCTATCACTTTCTTCAGGCATTCTCTGACCTGAAATCCAAAGTTTCTAAATGTAAAAGAACACAAGAAAATAGAAGGGACTATAAATAAGTCCTAAGCAGGGCATGGAATATTCTAAGAATCATTTTGAAATAACTTATTACAGAATAATAAATCTTCAATTAAAATAAAGCACTTCGAAGGCTAACTTTACTTGAGCTTGGTCACACACTGTGCAGGCAGGGCAGAAAAGGTGACAACTGATCTTTGAGAGTTTTTTGGCAGCGACAATTCTGCATTTGCCAACCTCAAAGTTGGTTTATTCGTAGGCTTAAGGCCAGGATTTCATCAATGATTTGGAAATGGACGAGCAAAGCAAGATAAGTTAATATAAAAAATCTGTGAAAGTACTTTGGTACCAAAAACATTAGACTTTTTCAATTTCCAGAATCACAGTTAACTTGGTTTATCTTTGTTCACTTTTATGTCATAAAACATAAATGCATACACCCCCAAATAAGTTGAGTGAAAGCTTATGAACATTTGTTACTCTTGAATTAAGCTAAAGAAACATTTCTTGTTGTTTTTTTGTTTCGTTTTTTGCCCACACGTACAAAATGCATTACTTTGCATCAGAAACCTAAACACATTTAGGTCTTTCATTAAATAACAAGAAAAGTAAGATAAACAAAAACAAATAGTTCCTTCCTTTTCCATTATTATTACTATTAATATTATTATTAATATTATTATTATTATTATTATTATTATTATTATTGTTTAGGAGCCCCTTCAATATCTAGGGTCATTAACGCCCATCCCTTTTCCATGGTGTCAACGATCTGGTATGAAAATAATCTCTTTTCCTTTCAATTAATATAATTATTTTAAAATTTACTTTTTAACATTCAGTTCTACTTAATGAACAAAATATGCAGTAAGTAATTATGTTTACAAAGAACATCATGACACAAGGCAAAGAATCATGACAATTGCATTAATTTTAATTAAAAAAAATCTAAATCAAAATAAAATGCCATCAACCACTAATATGCAGTATATTACCTATACACCATTGAAAACAGCACTGGGCAGCAAACAACAAAACAAGTGTTCTCCACATTTTATTTCGCTGAAATATTGACGAGTATAATTATTTAATTGCTTTTCTTTCAATACACATCTACATTCTAGTGTGACGTTTTGCAACTTCAAATTCATAAACTAAATGAACAAAAATTTAAAAAAAACGCCCCAGTCAATACCACACTTCGGTAACGAGCACAGAACGAGCACCAAACCAATGCCACACCCGCGTCACCACCCCCACCATCCTTGTGTTCTGTGACCTCCACCCAATCAGTTGCACTGGGCTGCGCTGGTTGGTTGTTGCCAGTAGTTGCTTCCACGGGAAGTCGCTACTACAAGTTGCTACTATAGTACTATAGTAACACCCGGCGTTTACGTTTCTTGTCAGTCCCATCAGTTTCCATGTATTCATAATGTTATAAATACTCCGCTTGTACGATAATATAGTTTCAATTTCCCCGCAATTTACAACAGTCTGCTTGCCACAACACCGTCTAAGCACATCGCGTTGGGCACAACGGGCACTGTCACTGGACTTTCCCAGTATATACTCTCTGTTTCCCACCACCTTGCCGCGTTAAAAATGGTCCTAACCTGACGCCAGTTGCGACGATGCCTGATTACGAGTGACTTAACGGGTGTGTTGATTAACACTATCTTTCGCGAAACGACTCACGAGCGCTCTTGGCGACGTGAGTTGTTGCTAACGCACGTCGCTTAGCGGGCGTCGCGCGTTGAAAGCTAGAAAATGCGTCAACTTAGGCTGTTGCGTCTGGCTTGAGCTGTGGGAACAACGTACGTTTGACACCAAGAGCGCTCGTTTGCCGTTTCGCATAATATATTGTCAATCTAAAACGCGCATTATGTGATGTGTGCTTAGGCATCGACGCAGCTGACGTCATTAGCATTATGTGACGCGCGTCAACGCAACGCTCATGTGACACAGGCCTAAACGGGCAATTGCTAAAACTCTTCTGAACGTTGTTCATTTTGAACGTATAAAGTCGTTAGTCACGTGATCAATAGAGTTTAAGGATGCCTCCTTACGCCTGGCGCTAGCACTGCCTAATTGCGACATTGCGTTATGCATAATAACAAAAGAAAAGTTTCAAGCGTTAACCAAAGAAATTGCATAATATATCAGAGAGTCTAGGCTAGCGGCGAGACTTTTAAACTACGATACGATACAAGAGTATAATAAATATACATTGTGTTTGGAGTTTTAGATTTTGTGGGCCTCTGCAATGAGTATGCAGCCTGGAATTTTCAATCGACGGGAGAACGTAGGAAATATTTTCAAACAACGTTCATTATGAGAGTAAGACATAATCTATCCCAAATATATGATTTCAACTTCTTGTTCGCAAATTTCTTTCCTGTCACTTCTCCAAAATTTACCGTTAATTCTTGCCAACGTTGTCGAGTTAGTAAGGAATAGTTGTAACTGCTTCACATACGAGAATGTGGAATATATGTGGAATATAAATGTGGAATATAATAAAAACTACTACCAAATACACTAGAAAACCCGTAGAGAATGTTGTTTTAAAATATAACGATATAAATGTGAACGATCCGGCAACAGTCTCTTTAACCAATACTTTTCGAGAATTGCTGCCGATCTCACTAAGGGTCTTCAGGCACAAAATTCAAAAACAGACAGTTCACCCAAAATTGTAGACACAATGTTCGTTTCCCAAACTTCTTCCTATGAAATTCTCAAAATAATCGGTAAACTAAAAAATAAATATTCGTCCGGTTTAGATGAATTCCCGGATTCTTTGTTAAAGACTTGTGCGTATGCCATTATACACCCGTTAACTCACATATTTAATGCATCTTTATGCACTGGAACGTTTCCAGATATTTTCAAAACAGCTAAAATTAAGCCGCTTTTCAAAAAAGGAAACAAAAATGAAATTCAAAATTATCGGCCCATTTCTCTTCTATCAGTCTTTTCAAAAAATATTAAAGAGACTTTTTTACATACGAATGGAAACCTTTCTCACTAAACACGACGCGCTTTCAGATTGCCAACATGGATTTAGAAAATCAAAATCAACGGAAACAGCTATATTTTCTTTTCTTAAAGATGTCGTCTCATCATTGGATCAAAACGAGGCACCTATTGGATTATTTTTAGATCTCTCAAAAGCTTTTGACGTCATTGATCATGACATTTTACTTTCCAAATTACCTTCATATGGAATTCGTGGTATTGCTCTAGATTGGTTATGTTCGTACCTTAAACAACGATCTCAGAGAGTTGAAATACCTTACTGGAATGATGGAACATTACGTACGCACCTTTTCGACTCCTTGCCCGTTGCATGTGGAGTTCCTCAAGGATCGATTTTAGGCCCTATTCTGTTCCTACTTTACGTAAACGATATGCCCTCGACGATTCGTAACGGAAGAACGGTTCTCTTTGCGAATGATACGAATATCCTTTGCAATAAAGAAACAGTAAATAGTACAATATCAGATGTTTCAAATTGGTTCCGAAATAACAAATAAATAGTAAACGAAAAGAAAACGGTTTTAATGCAGTTTTCCATTTCAAATAAACAATTCTATGCCCCATTGAAAATGAACAGTGTACCATTGTGATGTTAAGGCAACAAAACTTTTAGGTCTCTCAATTCAGTCAAACCTTAAATGGAACGTCCATTTAAGTGAATTGAACACAAAATTAAGTTCATTATGCTACGCGTTCAGAATTCTTGCAAATTCAGTCAGCCTTCAGTCAGCTCGTTGTGTATACTTCGCGAATGTTCATTCCCGCCTGAGATATGGCATAATATTCTGGGGAAATACATCTTATAGTTCCCAGACTTTTAGATTACAAAAACGAATTGTACGAATAATAACCAAATCCCACCCACGTGATTCATGTAAGCCTCTCTTCATTAATCTAGGAATTCTACCATTACCGTGCCTTCTTATTTACGAATCAGTGGTTTTTGTAAAAAATGACTTGCTCAAGGGCGGGAATATATTTTCAGAAAATGCCGAAGTCTATTACTATAACACTCGACATAGAAATCATATTCATCAGGTGACAGTATCAACAGCTCATTACAAAAAATTCACACACAATACATGTACATTATTTTACAACACTTTGCCAGATGACATTAAACGATTAAATTCGATAGAAAAGTTTAAATCCCAAGTGAAATCGTTTCTGCTGCATAACTGTTTCTATACAATTAGAGACTATACTGAGCATCACAAGAAAAGTAACATTAATTTTAAAAATGATACATAATGCATTATTTACCATTTGGACTGTATAAATGAGTATAAACAACCTGTAACAACTATTGTACTACTGCTTCCGGGTCAATGACCCCCATCTCGATCAGGTTTTTCGTCCAGATTCCCTGATCCATTGAGCAAATGCTGAGATGGCCCCTTGTTTTGCTTCTGGACATAAATGTAACTTCATTTTATGTGCACATCTTCTAGAATTCGGTGGGAAATACAATTATTCAAATTATCGTTTCCATGTTGTCGCGGCAGGAAGTAATAAGAGCCAAAATTTATTGCTTATTTATCCTTGAAAATAGATTTTATTACATGGGAGTTTTTTTGTTTTTTTTCTCCCTTTCAAAATTCAAAATTTATTTCTTATTTATTTTTGAAAATAGATTTTACTACATGGGAGTTTTTGTTTTTTTCTCCCTTTGAAAATTCAAAATTTAAGTAGTATATGACTTGGTGTAGGGATCACAGAATTTTGAAAATGTGCACACAATTCACTTCTCCCCATAGCACGTCATACGCAGTTTTTAACTGTTTTTTGACGAAAAAAATAAAAATAAATAAATAAATAGAATCGGTTTGTCGGAGATGGAACACTCTCCAACGTTTCTTGTTATTACACGACCATTTTGCCGCTTGTAAGGTGACCGTAGACACTCCTGTAGGCGTGCACTATTTATGAAGGTATAAGGTCGTATCTTAGGCCTAAAGTAAGACGTTATGACTTCAAGGTCCGTCACGTGACTGTTAGTGCATAATGTCGCTATTTACTACGCCGAAGCGCATTTCCCCCAGTAACGGCGGGGTTCCGTAGTGCATCCAATTAGTCCAGCGTGTAGCACCATCCTTCCACGCATGGACAACGAGATTCCCCCGCTCAATGGAATCCACATCCACCAACCACTGTCAAGGCAGCGGAAAAATTAGGAAGCGGGCCAGCAGCGCTGGAGGGGACTTGGCGGCTAGAGGAGCCCCCAGGGAAAACCACGCGGAGGTGCCCCACAGGCCTTGCACTTGGAGTGCTTGGCCACCCGCCGCCTTGCGTTGCCGCAAGACTCGCATCCCATGACAAGTGTTTCCACCTACCATGGGAGCTACCATTTGAAAAAGACGGAAGTTGAAACTAGTGGATAGCTGAAGTTAAAGGTTGAAAGATGGATAGTGTTAGAAGGCTATTTACATGGTGGCCCGTTGCTGTTCTTACCCGACACCGTCGTAGTCCATGAACATGTGATAGATCTCAATCGAGGACCGGAGAGCCACGAGAGAGATCGTCCGCATGTCCATGCCTGACGCGATGCCGAGCTGCCGAAGCGCCGCGATGGTCTGCGTAGGCATGGCTCCTGTGTCGCCCACGACGACCGGGAGCACGCTGGCGCTGTCTGTCTTCAGGAGCTGCGCCACGACCGGGAGAGCAGGACGGTACTTCCTAATCTTCTCCGCAGCCCCCCTTTCGAGCCCATTCCCACCTTCGTGGCGGACAGTCACGTCGACCACAAAGGCCCCTTCCTCATTCAACACGATGAGGTCGGGTTTGAGTCTGGACCCGTCGGGGAGACTGAGAGAGACTTCGGTCGATACCGTTGTCCCCCGTTGCTCCAAGAGGCGCGCCTCGATGAAGTGTTTAATTTCATCGTGCCGGTTGATACGCGCCGCCTTGGTGCCGACGCAGAGGCCTAAGATATGCCCCAGCGTCTCGGGCGCAGCATGGCATCTTCTACAATTTATGTCCTTCTGCGGGATGGCTCTGTTCAAGGAAGTCCGGTTGCCAGCGGTGTCCGTTCTCAGTTGGAGGGCTGTGACGAAGGGACACGGCTTCAACAGGGTGGGCTTTGCCAGAAAGGCATTGCCCACCGGGTCGTCGGCGTGCGCCAAAGCCCCCTTTCCTTGGCAGTTCAAGCGGGTCCAACGTTGAAACTCGTCCTTAAGCTGCCTTTTCTTCAGGGTGACAACCTCTTCCAAAGAGCAGGGCCAGGTGATGCGGGAGGCGGCTGCCGCCCGCTTCAGGCGGGCCTCGGTGTCCGGACATCGGGTGATGTCGCCGCAGAAGGAGTCGTCCTGGCGCGCCATCTTACAGCCCAACGCAAGGCGACCCGTGGCACCAGTTGCGGAGCCTCTGGAGCCCCAGGCCGCCATCACGCGGTCTGCAATACAGCACGCCGTCGGTGATACAGCGTGGGAGGTGGAAGATGCCTTTGATCGCTAGGCGAACAGCAACATCCAGCCGCTCTAGTGCACCTCGCGATGGCATTGCGAGTGCACGCTGATGGAGAAAGTGCGGCTGGATATAGGCCTGCCACAAGTGCAGCTTCTGGTAGGGCTTCAGAGCTGCCCTCTGGACCCGGCCCAGCGCGTCTTGAAATCTCGCCGGCAGGTCAAGGGCGTCGAAGCCCCGCCAAGGCGAGTAGCTCATTCCCAGGTACCGCAGCGACTGGTCACTACGGAGACCTGGGATTGCCCCACCGAAGATTTGCGCGCCTGGGTCGTAGATGGAAGACCATCAGGTCATCGGCAAAAGCCAGGACGCCAAGACTTTGGCCAGCTACCTCGAGTCCCGGTTTGGTTTCGAGACGCCGAAGCAGCTGGTCCATAACAAGATTAAAAAGAAGAGGAGAGAGTGGATCACCTTGCTTGACACCCCGACGGAGGCGGATATCAATGTCACCGTCAGGGTGGGAAATCGAAGTGTGAACTTCCCGGTAAGAATCCGTCACTAGCCGCACAAAAGCCGGCGGCGCACCTTGCCTTTCCAGGGCCCATGCGACAGCTGTATGGGGGACGGTGTCGAAGGCTTTAGCCACGTCCAGTTGGACGCACACTCCCCCGTGGTGTTTCTTCATCGCCCTAACTGCTTCGTGAAAAATTTGAACATTCTCGAAGCAGCCGGGCTCAGCAATAAATCCTTTCTGTCGTGGGTTTAGCGAGACTTGGTCTCGCAACCTCCTCTCCATGAGGCCCCAGAAGGCCCGCGCTATCACAGATGAAATAGTGATAGGCCGGTAATTGGCGGCACATGACGGGTCCTTACCGTCTTTTGTATTAAAGTGGTCCTGTTACGGGACCACTCGCTGGGGATTTGGCCATAGAGGATGACCAAGTTAAAGAATCGGGCCAAATCGGCCATTAGTCTTGCTCCTTAAGATGCGCGGGTTTGATTTTGTCAATGCCGGGCTGTGTTGCTCTTAAAAGAGCAGATTTTGCGTTTTACATCCATTGGGATGATTGGCGCAAACAAACTGTTTGCGTCCATCGGGCTAGCTGGGTCTGAATCGAAAGATCTAAGACCCGCAACATCTGTAGGGGGGCAAGATCCCCAAAGTGTTTGGTATAGATCAAACACTTCGCTCCTCTCCGCCATGGTTACCTTGTTAGGCTCGCTAACTACGCCCGTCAGCAGGCGTTTGGCCAGAAGGCTTGGATCATGCTCATAGAGCTCCTGCGTCCGGGCGTAGCGGAACCTTTTCTTAGCTTTCCTCCTGCCCCCATTGCGGGGCTTCCGAGATTTGCGGCCTTGTCTTGTAGGCTCGACCGCATCCAGACCGTACTCCTCCAGCAGAAGCTGATAAAGGCTATCTAGCACCGCACGTGAGAGAGTCGGCCTTGCCGCGGCAGCGGAGATGGCAACGCTCACTGCCGAGGCTTCGGGGGCTTCAGAGGTTAGAGCCTCTCTAAGTTTTCCTTCCCATACCTGCTGGGAGGGGCTTCCATGGCAGGGTCAGGAAAAGGTGACCTTAAGGAAGAAGAATTTAACGGAGCCTGTAAAGGGGACTCCGCCAGGCGAGCACTCTGTAAGGGTGAGTGGCGGCCTGGGTTGCTCTGTAAAGGGGAGCTAGCTAAACTACTGTCACCTTGAAGGCCAGGATTTGGACTAAAATTTAACGGGCCCTGTAAAGAGGGGCCCGGGCTTATACTCCGACTGGAGTTCGGCGTTCCCTGTAAAGGAGGGGTTACGCCAACCGGTTGACTCGCCGGTGTACATTGACTAGTGTGACTAGATTCAATCTTGTTTTGAGCAGGGCTGCTCACAGTGGCCAAATTCTGGCCCTCGTCCCCGGCCACTATAACCTCAGGTGCGCTGCTGTTGGAGGTGGGTCTCTCCCCCCTGAGCAAGGCTAGGCGCCTCACATATGCTTTTTCCCGACGCTTGTCGGCAATCTGTTTGCGCGTTTTCCCCAACTCCGCCGCCAGTTCTTCAGGGCGAATGTCTGGATTACTTAGTTCCAGTTCTAACATTTTCTGCAGCTCCTCGGCACTGAAAGCCTTCCCCCCCCCCGAAGGGGCTTCAGAACTCCAGCACCGGGACTGCAGAACTCGGCTTTCCGCTCTTCGTTGCGGAGAAGGGGATGCGCCGTCCTCTTATGCTGCGAGACGCCCGCCTTGGACTTAAAGGAGAGTCCACACTCCTCGCACCTGGGCCCTTCAGTGGGGATCTTCCTACCCCTGCACTTGGGAACGTGGCAGCATGCAGCATGGTAACTTTTATACCGTTTACTACACTGAGCACATGCAAAGAATGGCTCTAAAAATGCAGCTCCTTGTAATGAAGGAGCGCATTCTTGGGATCGGCCAACAAGTAGTTGCCTTTCCCTACCTCAGTGCAGTAGCTGCACGTTCCCACAGTGAAGGGTAGTTCTATAATGGGTGGCCCTTCGACGTTAGCTCCCATCACACTCGCGCTTAGTCTCGCCCCCGGCGATCCGATTGGGCGAGTAACGCCGGAAATTATTTGACCTAGCGCGCCTGCCATGGTACTAATGGTTGACCCAAACGGGTATTGTAAGACGCGGGCGCACCACTACCCGCGAATCTCCTGCCCACGCCTGACGGCGACGTGAGCTTGGGGGCGTTTTTAGTGCCCCCTGGGGCCGGTAGCAGCCTCCAGGGCTCCGAAGAGCACCCCTTATACCGGGGGTTACTCGGTTGTCGCCAGGGTCCCCGTTTGCGTTATCTAGTTGGCACCCCGAAGAGGTGGGGATTGACTTTGGGGCACGCCGATCTCGGGGAGTCCGCCCCGAGTGGTCTGCAGGCCGCCCCTGCAAAATGCCACCTGGCCAACCAAGCATGGCGCTAAAACTCCCTATTATGTTGCGTATGGGCCATAATAATGATGATAATGGTGATGATGATGATGATGATAATAATAATAATAATAATAATAATAATAATAATAATAATAATAATAATAATAATAGTTTAGGTGTATTAATTACCATTTGCAGCATTCTAAAATATGCCTGTAATAAGTTTTGGGATATACAAAATTTTCTCTACATTAATATCCGCCAAAGAGCTTAGCGTCCGGCTTGCTGGGTCAATGGGTCACGATATATTATAATCCTTATTACCTTTATAATGGATTATAGGATCCCCCGACTATACAGCGCAGCTGGGAATCTGAAATAGAATGATTCTATTCCTAGTTCATTTCTGTTTGGATTGACTAAATGAAAGATCACTTTCTTTTCTAAAGAACAAAATTTAACAAAGTTTATTTTTATCTTTTTTAGCAAACAATTTAGTGGGTTTAATAAAATGATTTGATGTTAGGCCTTTGATCAAGATATCTTTGAATTTACAATTTTATACCGCGGTTAACTTATCTATTCTTCGTTGATGTCCCTCGTAGACTTCTCAGTCGAAATATCTTGCGAGCTTGCCGTAGTCCAAAGTTCCAAGAAATCCTCTTCTGTCCCTATCCAAGCTGGTCTCAAACTATCAAAATTATCAGTCCCGATTACGTCCTATGACATGCATTTCTTCAATCCATTGTTCAAGAAAAATTGTGCGAGTAGTAGATCAATATTCCTTCTTGTTGAAATCCACGATGATCAGCGACCAAGTCGAAATTTCCTCCAACCACTTCACAACCACTACATATACTCTTTCTCTTGCGCTTCAGGTGGGCACCTATTTCAACTTCATTGCTTTTTCCGAGTCGGAATAATATCCTTCTAGTATTATTTTCTATCACCTAACCTGGCAATTCACAATTCACTGGTAAAATTTCTAAGTCGAGTTTTTTAACTTCACCGCGAAAATATTCTAAGTTCACTTTCCAGTTCACTCATGAACAGGCGCGTCTCGTCATTAAAGGCTGTAAGGCGGAGCCTCCCCTACAAAAATCGCCGCCCTAAAGAATGTAAAAAATATTTACAAATGTATTTATTTAGTTATTTATTTATTAATAATGGCTTTCTGAGTTAAATTATGTAATAATCACATGACAGCGCTACAACGCTCGTTTGCAACGCATTTGAAGCTGTAAACAGGGAAGAGAAAAGCGTTAGGCTCCCACTTCATTCCGCCATAAGACCTGTGTAAAACGAGGAGGGCGTGACGTCATGCATTCACTGCACAGGCTTACGGGCGGACGAAGGCTGCGGCCTGGCAGTCTTCAAGGGTCGGGACCTGGGCGCGGCCGAAGCTTGGGTGGGGCGTAGGGCCTGAAGAACGGCGTGCTCATCAGATAGCATACTATGCAGCTCAGTGAGAAGCACTGAGCATTAACTAGTTGTTCAAATACGCGGTAGGAGCGCTACGCCCTTATCGGAATGTGTATAGAAATACATGAATTAAAAACCAAGTCCTAATGAAAAACGTAGACAAAACTCTGTCAAAGAACACGTTCCCCTGCTGTCCCCATAAATGAAAATCTAGTACTACCCCCGAATTAACTTCATGAACTGGCGGGAAAAACGACACGCCCTGCTTTCTGAAGTGCCGTTAGGTACGCACCACAGAGCAGTTTGTGTACGAAAGTTAAGTGATTGTCTGATGTCTTGTTAGCGGTGAAGGTGATTTGTGCGTAAGTCATAGTGTGATATTGTGTAGCTGCGTTTGCTTCATTTGTGGTGTTGGGTAGTTTTGTGGGTTTTATTGGTGTTGGTGTATTTGTTAAGATGAATTCAGTGAACAATATACGTGGTAAAAATTTGGATCTTCATTCGAGGATACAGGTGAAAACCCTTGCAGAACGTTGCTTTTCTACTCTCAAAAGGGTGAAGACCTTCATTCGAAACACAATTAAAGAAGATCGACTAGGTGCGTTGGCAATGTGTTCCATTGAAAAGGAGTTATTGTCATCACCGAACTTCAATGAACTCGTTATAGACTACTTTGCAGAACAGAAAGAAAGGAGAGCTGACTTCATTTACAAAGAAATAAACTAAGGTAAGCCAAATATTATAAGTATGTAACGTTAACATAGTTGTGCTGCGGTGCACCCCACTCCCAGCAATTAAACAGTTGCAGCCTACCCCATTTAGAAAACCACGAGCCGCGACTGCTCATGAAAATATTACAGGTTCAAGTTTGCAATAGTACAACACGTAAATTTTACAAGTTCCAGTTGTACACCTAATGCGGAAATATTCCAAGTTGAAGTTAACTCTCACGACTTATTACAAGTCCCGATTTGATAATTAACCTCACGAAAAACTGCACAAGCAATCCGCTCACCACCACGACACGAGTCAGAATGCCATAATTCCCAATCTGATCCATCCTTCAAAGCTCGCTGTGTTTTTCTCTCTTGTTTTTTTCTTTCGCGTTGCTATGGTGTACCCTTTGAACGATAAAATCACTTTTGAATATTTTACCTTTTTTCCCAAAAAAAATAATAAACCACTTTCTGTTAACGATTTGCAATCATTCTATTACTTACTTTATTCTCAACATCGGCAATATTTCTTAATTTTTTATTACAAACACATGAATGATACTAAAATTATGAATCTGTTTACATTTATTACTCCCAATAAGAGATACCTGAATTTTATTAAATTAATCGTTGTTGGCTCATCGTGGATATTGAATTTCAGTGGTACCAATTAATGTATTTTGATCATTGTTGTATATTGATAAAAATTATAAAGGGAATTTCACTGTCCAACGCATGCTCATATTGAAAACTGAAAAATGATTATTTTTTTATTTTGTTACTTTTTGCCAACGATGAAATGCAGGCAGTCATTTTATTGTATAAAATATTTTTTTTAACAGAGTACGATTATTTTAACGTATAGGCCTGCTTAATTTTTCACTTACACCTCCACTTAACAAAATGTCAGAATGTTACAAAAAATATTTATTTATTTATTTTACGTAAAAAGAGTTAAAAACTGCGTATGACGTGCTATGGGGAAAAGCGAATTGTGTGCACATTTTCAAAATTCTGTGATTCCTACACTAAGTCATATACTACTTAAATTTTTTGGGAAAAAAAGCTCCCATGTAATAAAATCTATTTTCAAGGATAAAAAGGCAATAAATTTTGGCTCTTATCCATGTTGTCCTTCGAAATAATACTTCCTGACGCGACAACATGGAAACGATAATTTGAATAATTGTATTTCCCACTGAATTCTAGAAGACGTGCACAGAAAATGAAGTTACATTTATGTCTAGAAGCAAAACAAGGGGCCATCTCAGCATTTGCTCAATGGATCAGGGAAACTGGACGAAAAACCTAATCGAGATGGGGGTCACTGACTCGGAGGCTGCAATACAATACTTGTTACAGGTACTTGTTACAATTCATCATTGAAAATTTTGGTAGCTTGATACTTTTTAATATTCACTATCTACATTTCGGAATATTCACTCCTAAACTTCAATGAAAATATACGGCCAATATATGTATATAATTTTACGAAAATATGTATTAAAATATCTTGGGTGTTAAGACGAGAAAATTTAATGGCACCGGGAACGGTGGTTCAGTGCATCAACTGATGTCACGACAGTGCCTCTGACCGGGAGGTCCTAGGTTCGAGTTCCGACGGTGGCAGGATTTTCGACTCTAGCTTGTGAGCTAGGCCGAATTCTGTCGCTGTTTGGAGGAGGATTCTAGCGGCCGGCTCCTCTGATCGGTAGTTTTCTGTGGTTTCTCCGATCAACACCAGTCGAATGCCGGAGCAGTACCCTAACAAACGGACCGTGCGCGATCTTGCCTTCCTCTTCCCTGTCGTATCTCACCTTACACTAACATGCATTGCACTACCACACATGCCGAGAGACCGGTCGGAGACTGAGAACTTGTCCCGGTTGGGAGGGCGCCCCGCTGGTGGGAGATACCTGGTTGAGGAAAAACGCTAGTCGACGGTAGGTCGGCGCCGGATCTCGCCATCCAGAGGTGGAACATCACCACCACCTCTCGATGAAAAACATGCCCTACATTTACGAGACTAGTGGTGTAGGAGTAACGCTTTTGCTCAAAAGGACCAAGTTCGAAGCTCGTGGTTTGGGTTTTGGTGGCTCCGGGCATCAATTCATGTCTCTGAATTTTTTTTCTCGCATATCAAACTATATCACGTAATTACACTATGTAAAATGTAACTTTCTGGGGTTGTGCAGTTAGGGCAGAGAGCAGAGAGTATATAGGGAGAGTTAGGGCGGGACGGGGCGGGATAATCTCTGGGCGGGAACAGCTGTCCGAGATCGCCGAGAGTAAATAGTAGTTGCCAAAAGCGAGAATACTGCTGCGCGGTAGCGAGAAAAAGGGGTTTATTAAACTCTTAAGAAGAAAAAGAGTTTATTAAACTCTGCTTCTTTGGTTAATTTAGTTCCCCTTTTTCTCGCTACCGCGCAGCAGTGTTCTCGCTTTTGGCAACTACTATTTACTCTCGGCGATCTCGGACAGCTGTTCCCGCCCCGTCCCGCCCTAACTCTCCCTATATACTCTCTGCTCTCTGCCCTAACTGCACAACCCCTGCCCGCGAAAGTTAGAGCTAATCGTGATGGTAGCTCGTTGAGGATTGAAGTTGCCATGATTTGATGGTTTTCTCGATACCAGAAACTTTGTCGCAAGCCTACGCTCTCATTTGTCGCAACCGGTTGCGTGGGCAACAAGTGTAAGTCCGAAATGCCATCTACTTGGCAAGTAGAAATTAGTGCATCTGGAAGTTGCACGAGCGAAGATGCTCAAGGCCCTCTGGACTCTCAAAAGGGTACGTGCGTTTCTACGCCAAAAATGGGGAATCTAATAAGTGTTCCACAGTTAGAAAGTGAGCGCTCTGTCAAAGATGATGTTGCGTTTTCTCGAAATTGTCAAGGTTTGGACGGCGTCAATAACAATGTAGAGGCTACTCCTTTAAGCGAAGTTTGTAAAGGAAAGGAAGTCAGAGAAAGAGAACACGAAGCTTCATATGACCATCTAGCAAGACAATCAATAAATCGTGAATCGGTCGTTGAGATTATTCTTGCCAGAACCGGGCCTTTTGAAACACAGAATACGGAAACATCGTTGTATGAAAAAGAAAATAGTTTTGTGAATGGAAATTCAAAATCAGTATATA
The DNA here is from genome assembly GCA_964035755.1 of Teleogryllus oceanicus. NCBI lineage: Eukaryota > Metazoa > Arthropoda > Insecta > Orthoptera > Gryllidae > Teleogryllus > Teleogryllus oceanicus. The sequence goes on from CAXIVR010000007.1 coordinate 64,046,557, forward strand.
TAAGTAAATCTAATGCACTGAGAAGCCTTGAAGTTAAAGAGTTAGTAATCGCCGAGAGTTGTGACAGTATCAGCTGTGTAACTACCACAAATGTTTTTCAAAACGATTCTAATCTGGAAAAAAATAAGCCAGATGTTGGATGTGGAGCAGAGAATGAAAATGTGGAGCAGAAAAATGATCATAATGTTAATCCTATTTGTCATGAAGCTATTGACGGTGTTTCAGATAAATGTGGCCAGGATAACAGTAATGTATCACCGAACGTTGAAAAACCAATGGGAAAGAAAGAAATTGATGTTGCGTGTATTGAAAGCAAAAGTAGTGAAAAAGCTATGCCATTTCCTTGTCAATATTTCAATTCTTGCGAGGGAGAAAATAATCTGAATAATGAAGTTGATTTGGAAAGGTCTGATAGAAGTATTGAAATTACTCCTGAGAAGCAGCAGAATATAACTCTCCTTGATTTAAAAAATGAAAAAGAGGGTGAATCTGTAGATACTGTCATTGCTCCTATTGAGGGTTCCACTTGTATTATTCATCAATCTCCTGATGGCTCAGAACAGCAAATTGACAATGAATCAACAAACAAAGAATTTTTGAAAAATGAAGGTCAAGAGATGGACAAAATTAATACGATTTCAATATCTGCAGATGAGTTTCAGAGTAATCAGGAGCAACATGTAATGGATGAAGTGTGTAGAATTGACAACACGTATCAACACAGTGAAATTGAGAGCAAGTCTCCATCTTCACAGGATGTTAACTCTGAACCTTTTCTTAGTGAATGTGATGTAAACACTAAAATGAAATGTGAAGGTAATGTAAACAAAGAACATTCTGAAAGGTTGCCTCTCCATAGTGAACTCAGTATGGAACTAAGCCCAAATTGTGCAAATTTACTGACCCAGGAACAGAGTGGAGGTTATTCCTCAGACAACTCTTCAACAAAAAAGTCTCCTATATTTCAGCGAGGCTTATTTCCTCGAATTGCTATAAGGCATTCAGGAATTCGTGCATCAAAAAAATTAAGAAAGCATTTATTTGTAGAAAAAGAAAAGTCAGAAAAAAGACAGCAGCAGGAAAGAGATACGGTGTGTGGTTTCACAAATGATATAAAATTAAAATGTGCACAAGTTAACCTAGTGAAAATCAATTCAAATATGTTGTCGAAATATAATGTAAATTTTCCTCCTCTCTACTTGGGTGATTCTGTAGGCAGAAAATTGAAGTCTGTTTCATTATCTTGTGATGGGAAATCATCAGTTAATGAAAAAAATAATTTGGATCACAAAATAGGACATCAGTTTGAAAGTGCTGTATCCTTTGAAGGTCAACAGAAAAAACATGCAAAGTTTTCTCCGGAGAAGAAGGTTACTGACCAGATTGTGGCGAAGAGTATGTCTGCATCTATCTTTGATAGTGCACCCTATTCTGAACCTTTGGTAAAGATCTCTAATTCAAGAACAAACTGTAATGCATCATCTGTGGAAAACATTTCAAATTATCTAACAGGAAGTGGTATGTAGTATCATTTAAAGACATTCCTCATTGTAAATATGCATTTATCTATAGACTGAACTGTTGTCATTCCATGTGAATGTAGAGATGATTTATTTAAAAATAATATACATGTGTCTTTGCTTGTTACATTTAGTTGAAAAACTTAATTTTGCATCTTCCAAATAATAAAATTTTTTAGAAAGTATAAGTAAAGAATATAATTAATAAAATGAATTGCAATAGAAATTGATAAAAAGGAAGTCCTTTTGTGTTTTATTTTTGTATTGTTTTTGTTTCAGATAATACTTTTCATGGTGGTTTGGAAATCAAAAGAGGGTCCAAAAGAAGAGACTCTACCCTTGCATTCACACCTACAAAAAAACAAAAGCAATTAGAAATGAAGGTGGCAAGAGTTAATATTTTGAAAATTGATGATTTAGTTCTTTTGAAATATGGATATGATTCTCAGGGTTTGAAAATTAATAAAGCATCTACAGCTCCATGTTCTCCTGCACATTCACCATCAGTCAGTTCATTTGTAGGCAACTCTGTAAAAACAATTAAAAATCACGATTTGAATAATCCAGTTCATTCAAATCATAGAGTCTCCTTGGTGTCCATGAAGAATAGCGATGAAAGAAAAATGAATGCCATTAAAAAATCTACCACTACATCTCACCATAACACTAATTCTCAAAATTCCAGAGAAAGCTTGAATATTGAAGATGTACCTTTGTCCAACCATGCTCTATTGAACACCATTGTAAGTGCAGAAAAATTGACAGCAAAAACTAAATGTCCTGTTGCAAAGAGGAGTGGGAATCTGAAAATACCTAAAGTTCTCATAAAGAGACTCGACAAAGAATATCTTTCTAATGAGATTTTATCAAAAATGTCTTGTGATCTGAGTCCTGCTAAAAAAAATAATAAAACAAAAGGTTCTTTCAAAAAGACTGAGGTGGATGGGAAAATTCCCCACACAACTATGAAAAGAAAGGAAAACGCTGCTCTTTCTGGTCGCATTTTAATTAAGAGATCAAGGAGTACAATGAAGTCAATAAATAAAAAGAAAAATTCTATTAAGGATAGGTATAATTTGAAAACTGCCCAAGTAATCTTGGAAAATATAAACGATTCACCCCTTTCAAGTTTTATTTTGTCAGAATACTTACCGACTAAAAAAGAGAGTAGTGCTAGTGTTTCCAAAACAAAATTTCACATTCAACCAACAGAAATTCTACAGAAGAGATCAAAGAAACAAATTACTTCTCAGTCTAAAAACTGTGGAGGTATTGACAGTCAAAATGAAGTGGCCATCAAAGCAACTTTGTCCAAAGGGGATGCACATGACCATTCCAAAGAAAATGTGTGTCTTAATAGTGATTTAAAATGCATGAAAGGCGTGACAGTAAATTTGTATAAACTTGAGAATATGTTTCAGCCAAAGATTTTATCATCAAAGCATGTGTTGAGTTCATAGTGTGCTGGTGTTGAACGTTCTGTTACTGTTGTTCAAAGTTGTTACTTTTTTTTTTGTGAAGAATCTTCAGTCATTAAAATGATGAATTGTGCATATTAGTCTTTTCTGTTCATATGAGTTTTAAATCAGAAATACTGTTGACTTGAAAGATAATATTTTGCAAGTAATGTTTTTAGATATTCTTTTGCACAATTTTTGGTAAATACAAAAAGTTACTTCGGACAGTATGTTGCATGACTTCCAAAATGTTGGTAACATTAAGTTTCCTGAAGCAATTTCCTGCTATATTTTAAAGGAAAGCATATTTAAAAAGTTAAGTGTTTAAGCAACAGTTTAAAGGATTTAAGTACTGGCTCCTAGAAAAGAAATCCATTATTTAACTCGACTTTCAGGTTTTACGGCTTATGATTTTTTCTGATTGCAAGACAAGCTTCACTGGGAGATGTTCTCTTTTATATCTTCTAAAATCAATGAAATGCATAGTTTCTATTCACAATACTGAAGTCACATGCAAAAAATAAAATAAGTAAATGCATTTTTTTTATTTCGTTAATAGTAAGTGCAGAAATGTGAACAGAATGAGGTATCTTATATGTAGGAGAGATTTTTGTTTTATTTTTCTGTTGTCAACATATTACTTCATAAACCATAGTGTTCAATGACAACTGGAAAGTTATTTCAAAAGAGTCTTAAATTATTCAACTTGTGCCACTTTAAAACCTTAATTTTTTTTTAAAATCTTTAAATTACTTTGTTCATCATGAATGTAGAACAATGATCATTAAAAGGTAAGCTTTAAATGTCAAAGAACAATGGTATTTGTTACTTCAATGAAGTATTTACAACAGCTACTTTACTTTCTGGAGAAATGTGATTGTACTATTTTTTAAAGGGTATTATTTAAAAAGAGGCAATGTGTTACTAATGTGAACATAAGACTACGTTGCTCTTGTGTATTTCTCATGGCTTTGAGATTTTTACATGTTGGACGTGCTATGTTATTTGATTATTTATTGTTCTCTACTCTTAAGCTTGGTTGCATTTTGTGTATTGTGAAATAATAATTTTGGCTTCGGTTGTATTGTTTTTAAAATGTGGAATTTTAAGCATTTACAGCTTACACTTTAGTATGTTTTTTTTATGTGTAAGTCAAGAGTATTTTCAAATGGTGAAATTATTTCATAAGTTAAGAGCATTTGTACAATCTTAATTTTTGTAAATCTTGAAACATGCTGATAAATGCAAATGTCATTAGAATGTTGTTCCATTATTTCTAATACAATTTTATACCTGCAAAAATGTTGCTCTTGTAATGTCTCGTAGGAATAATCCGCATTTGTTTTTATGCATCTGTAGCTGAAGTGTTATACCTATAGTGTGGCATTACATATCCTTTTTCTGAGCTAAAAGTAATTCCCCTAATGACCATTGGGATGGATCAACTACATCACCAATCAGAACACCTATGCAATTCAAAACAATGCATCCATTATTACTAAGCATTGCTTGCACTGCTTTTACATACATCACACCTCTGAAATATAATGAAGGTCAAGAAGACCTTTCCATCTTACAATTATTTTCAATAATATACTTACGACAATTTACAATCAATTTTTCTAACATGCAATGCCACCCATTTGAAGGAAATTTATTTTACCTAGGGGCCAAACTGATCAGGGGATCTATGAACAATGCACATAGTATTTTAGTATAGTACTTTCAAGAACACAGACTTGGCAACTGTGGCCACTCAATCTCAAGTGGCAGACGTGCAATCTGAAGGCCACGGGTTAGATACGGTTAACTTTTTTAACCCACGGGATAAGAGCTGCTGCTGCTACTTTTCATGAAATAGCCCTGCTAGAATTCTTTTGTTGAGTCTGCGGGTGGTTTCACAGCACTCAAATGTTAAAATAAAGACAAAGTTACAGGGTAACTGGATGTAGAACATAAAAGAAAATACTAATAAACATTTGAGAACAGAACATTTCTTATATTTACATTTAACACATCTTGATACAATTTTCAATAAATTACTATACAACAGTGATTCTTTTAAATACTTCTATTTTGCTCAAGTTCAGAGCTGAAATCAGTTCTTTTAAACAAGAACTAATGAAATTCATTCTTTTCTGCACATTATTATGCAAACACTTTGTATCTTTGGTTTACAATTTAACTACCAAAGAAATGTCTACTTCCATCAATTATTCAGTTTCACAAATGCTTTGTATTTTCTGCAGGGGTGATTTCTTAATTCCTCTTTCAAAACGTTCCAGCCAACTTTGTAGTAATTATTTTAGTATCACACAAGTTTTAAATGGCAGTACTAAACATATTGTTACTATTTTTAAACTGCCTCTTCTAAAAAAAAAAAAAAAAAAAAAAGAAAAATCAATGAAGCTGAGAAATGTTATGAATTTTCTATGACATGTTTCATCTTACATTTATTATTCATTGCAAATTGTTTATAATAGCATATGTAAACTCATTTGTGGTTGCCTGACCACCTAAGTCCTTTGTCTTCACCTAGAACAGAATAATTCAATATAAGAAACAAATATTTGCCATTCTGTCATAGTCACTAAAACCCTCTATCCACATACATGCCAACACACACAAAATGGAATATTAGAGAATGAATAAGCAATTTAGTAGATGAAAACAAAATATTGGAAGGTTAGCCAATTAAGTACCAAGGAGAAAAATTGACAAAAATATTACTTCCACTACCCACCTTGCCGGCTTTCAACACTCTGCTGATGGCATTTCTAATCATGTCACTGTAATACTGTAAGTTTACATGGCTGAGCATCTTTGCACCACAAAGTAACATTGCAGTGGGGTTGGCTACATTCTTTCCCACAGCTTCTGAGAAAGTGTGTCGTGCTCCCTGAAATGTTACATAACACAAAAATTAAACAAAACTGAAGACCTTTCTTTTTTCTTATATTTTTTCATTCTTTCTGTTTCTTTTTTGGTTGCCTTTTTTAAAAAATCAATGAACAGGAAAAAGTAACAATGAAACATGAAAGTAAAAATATAAGATGTAACGTGAGAATTTTGAGAAAAATTTTAAATATTTATAACAAGTACATATTGGCTGACATTTCTGATGTTTCTCTTCTTACTTCAACTCTATAGAATTTACAATTTTGTTCAGATATTGCATCTTAGATTTTGTGATTCACTTTTGAAATTCTTATCTAGATTCACTTAATTCATGGGAGTATCACATAAATGGTAATTAAAGGGGGATCTCTGTAAGTTTAATGTTCATTCATAATTTAAATGATTGAGAGTTGACTACTTGATTGATAAGGTATAGAGAAATTAATCTACCAAGGGACCGCTTTGACAGGTACTGTTGGCAATATAAGTTATGTCCATGCACTCATTTTCCCAGTGCGTACGTTTAGTTAGGCTTCATCACTTATCTCCTGCAGCATCATCACCCTGCAGGATGTTAATTTGTTTCCCAACCTGTCAAAGTGGCCCCTTTTTAGAGTTAACTCCTCTACAAGAGCAGGGGAATTCTTAAGATTTATAGTTTCATTATAATACAAAATGGGCTCTAAAATGAAACGTAATACTCACTGGCTCAAAAACAACACATTCAGCACTGTAACTGGCACCAGCTACAACACCTGCTCCACCCACAAGACCAGAAGCCAAATTGTCAATAATATTTCCATACAAATTTGGTGTCACCATGACATCAAATTGGCGAGGATTTGACACTATTTGCATTGTGCAATTGTCAACAATCATAGTTTCAAACTGAATCTTTGGATAAAGCTTGGCCATCTGAAGCAAACAAAAACAACTTTGAAAAAGTTCAAACATTTTTGCTAAACATACAAAAAATAATTCTGCAATATTAAATTATGCACGCTGAATTTTTCTTCTTTGCCAACACTTAACTTTTTTCTCTTTCCCACAAGGCATGCTGGAAAGTTTTCATTGTTATTAACATTTATTTTTAAAGAAAACCAGAACAACTATTTTCTCTGTCTCAAAAGACTAACTCTGACAAATTCCATAGAAAAAGACTGTTTTATATCAACTTCAATTCAATTATAATAATTTTTAATTACAAGACTAATTAAAAATATATTACTAGACAAAGTTAATTACAACACTATATTAGTTTCATGTATAATAATTAATATTTAATCTTCATATTCAATTTAAAGCACCTGGTAGAATATTAACTTGAGCACTGAACTAATTGTAAGACAATTATTACATGGGAATAAAATTACCAATTACTAGAATTTAAAAAAATAAAATTACCATCAAATTCAGAAATGTAATTGTCTATCGACCTGTGGACAAACATCCCCAACCAGAAATCAAATTGACCCGGAAAAAAGCATTTCCACAATTGGAAGAGTTGGGGCTAGAGCTCTGTGTTCCGTGAGAAAACAACTGCATGCCACTGACTGGTAATCTGCTGCCCAGCAGAGGGCGCTCAAGTGATATCTGCATTTGGCTCTGGCAACCAGTCAAGCATGACCAACTTCATGTTCACTCCATTCACTGTGTTTGCTGCTTCCACCAAAACGCTTTCCCTGGGGGCAACTTCCTTGGCTGAATACGAGTGTGTTTCGATTCTTTTGGCAATTCTGCCATTCTAAATGTTAGGATGCTTGTCAGTGTAAAAAAGCAAACAAAAAAATATTTCAATTCCCCAAATATGAATTTCTTCTATTCTGTTGCTTCTCTTCAACTATTTTCTCACTAATTATATTAATATGTAAACATGAACGGCAAACGTGATCGTGAAAAGTAATTGAACGAGGGGTTTGAATGACTTGAAGAGTACGTTGAAAATGCTACGAGTTTCCAATGGTACTTCTCAGGATCCACAATGGCAACAGACGTCCGGGTAGCTACTATGAGCACTCACCATGTACGATCCTGCGCAACGGGCTCTGAATACTGAGGCCTCATTGAGGCAACACTAGGTCATTTCTGTAATTTTTGTAGGCCAGAGACAAAACAAACAGGTGGAAGCCTAGATATTTAAGTTTGTGTATTGTTACAGATAAAGTGAGAATATGGTGGATTCCTTAATTAGCCGATTAATGTTCACATTAAACAAAACGGGATGATAAAAGTCCGAGTTAGGACAGCGTCATGGCAGTCTATACATCAGACTTTACCCAACATGAGATGGCTGAAGTAGGTGTAGTCGGTCTTGACGAGGAGGTATATCAAATATATGATAAGCAGGAAATCAAGTAAATGCGTGGATAGCTGGTGGAGAGACAAGGTATGCTGTTTCAAGTTGTATTGGGTCAAATTTCTATTTACATGATACCAACCACAGCTGGCACTTCATGACATTTCTGAATAGACAATATGGCTCCAGTTATTGCAATTTACATAAAACAACTAGGGATCTGTGAAATGCATAATTTACTATCCGTTTTATGTCAAAATACTTCTTATGAACACGCATAACATCTCTCTTGACCAATCGCTTTACTTGAGTCAGCACTCTGTGACTCATACCAACATTCACCAGATGTCTGAAATAATCCACTCATTGTCATTCATATACTTTTATCAACTATGAGGCTGTGTGATTTAGCCTGGCACTCCTAACAGTCGTATTTTGGTCTTTTGCAGTTTTATACTCTTCCAGCTGCTTTTTATATAAACATAGCAGTTTTATGAATATGGTTATACAGCATTTCATTCATTATGTTGGGAGGGAGGGGAGAACATAATTCTTGGATCTTTATTTTGAATACATGAAAGAGTTGTTAAAGTTGTACCGACACTAGCAATTATAACCTGAAAATATAATTGTTTATATAATTGTTATATTATTGTATCATTTCAGAGCAGCTTATTTACACAGAGAAAGGAAACACTCCACAAATGAAGACTTTCTTTGTATTAGAAAACCTATAAACATTGCAGTTTCTAACCTCTGTGCAGCTTTTCAAGAATAGGCCATCACCCAACTTCATTATGTTTGCCTTATGTACAGCAGTCACTTTCTTACGGTTGTTCTTTGTTGCATAATCAAAAGCAAACTTTGCAATCCTCTTTGACTTTGCCTCGGTTACAATCTTGAGGCATTCAACAACACCCTGTAACATAAAACATTGGAAATCATTTTTTAAGTTATTCAATTCAACATGGAGAAAAGATTCAATGTTAGGTGCTCAGAGGTATCTTTTTCAAATTAACACAGATCTTAAAATTCATAGAGAATAAATGTTAATGTAAATTTAATAATAAATACGCTCTAAAATACATAAAATGAGTATGCATGAATGCGATAAAAATTTGAAAAAAGAAATAAAAATGCCAAAAAAATTTAAAAAAAAACATAATGAATGTGAATCGTACATGCATAAATGAAATGTGAATTTTTGGGAATGAATGAAATGCAATATATAATACTGATGAATGAAATATATAAGAAAATTAAAACTAGATTTGGACACAAACACTGTACCTTGACACTCTCATGCTCCAGAGCAGAGTATTCACCCTCTGTCTGCTCTCGAATAATGACAGTGTCTACATTCTGATGTCTGCACTTAACGCCAGGAAGTGATTTAACATGAACGACATTGGCATAAAGATCCAGGGCACGGCGCAACTTCATGTTTAGGGTCTGCAGTTCACCAGTATGACTGTAATCAGGAGTAGCTAAAATGCCCTGAGAATATAAGCAAATTTTATAATGGTAGGTTATTAAGAAACTTCTGCAGAATAATGACACATAAAATTAAAGAGAGTAATTACAATTGTAAAGAAAACAACAATTATTTTAATAGTTTATGATAATAAAGTATTGTACCTTCAAACATATGCCATTTTTGGCGATTGAATTAGCAACATCATCAAGGGGAGCACTCAATGTGTGATTAACTTCAGAGAAGAAAAAAGTTTCAAAGTCCACTGGTACCCCTGCTGCCTGAAACATGAAATAATTGTCTGAACTTGCAATAAACACTTTTTCAGAGAAATATCTAATATAAATTCAACAAGAAAATTCTAAAATTCTATCAAGAACTACAGAAGGTTCCTTTAAACTTGACCTTCTAACATATTTTTTAATTTGTAGATTATGAAAAGGCTGTGATAAAATCAAATTATAGAACATTATGAGTACTATTATAGAACTATGGCGGTTCTAGTCGTCTTGTATGGTGCAGAGGCACGGACAATGAAAACTCTCAGAGAAAAAAGATTGAAGCAGCAGAAAGGAGGTTGCTGAGACCACTAGTGGGATACTCTTTGAGGTACCACAAGAAAAATGAAGGCATTAGGTCAGAACTTCAAGTTTGCAATATAGGTCAAATATTAGATTCACGTAGATCCCAACGGTACAACCATCTTCAGAGAGTGGATAGTTTGTGCATCCCTCTTCAAAGTTTTGGATACAGATCACAACACAGAAGAAATATAGGATGTCCACCATTGCAATGGAAAGATCAACTGAAACTCCTGGAGGCGGAACAGGCCTAATCCATGCTGTATGATGATGATGATGATGATGATGATGATTATTATGATGATGATGATTATTATGATGATGATGATTATTATGATGATGATGATTATTATGATTATTATTATTATTATTATTATTATTATTATGAGTACAAAAAGATATCCAAAACACCAGATAAAAGTTCTTCCAAGACTGTTTAAAAAATATCCATTCCATTAGCAAATAGAACTAGTAACAAAGCTGTGTATAAAATACGGATATGCAGGGCTCCAAACTTTTTTAATATTTGCATATTAAAATTAAAAAAAAAAAAAAAAAATAATTTGCATATTTGCAGGTTCAGCCATAGAAGAATGGCAATTACTTTTTCTGGAATCAACATCAGCAATACATTCTTGAAGACCTTGCTATTAACTGACGGTCAATTAATCCTGGCAGATTCAGAAAGGGAACTACAAGTAGCAGAATATAAACTTCAAAATGTAATGAAAAAATTCAACCTAAAGATTTCACTCATTAAATCTAAAACCATGGCTTTCCTAGGGTCACCATGTATGATGCAAAACCGTAATCGACAACATAATTACAGAAAAGGTAACCTCCTTCAATTATTTACGCTACTTTAATTTTTTTCATTTATTTATTTATTTTACGTTAAAAAAAAAAACAGCTAAAAACTGCGTATGACGTGCTATGGGGAAAAGTGAATTGTGTGCACATTTTCAAAATTCTGTGATCCCTACACTAAGTCATATATTACATAAATTTTGAAAGGGAGTAAAAAAACAACAAAAACTCCCATGTAGTAAAATCTATTTTCAAAAATAAATAAGCAATAAATTTTGAAAGAAAGAAAGAAAGAAAGAAAGAAAGAAAGAAAGAAAAAAAGAAAGAAAAAGAAAGAAAAAAGAAAGAAAAGAAAGAAAAAAAGAAAGAAAGAAAGAAAAAAAACTCCCATGTAATAAAATCTATTTTCAAGGATAAATAAGCAATAAATTTTGAATTTTGAAAGGGAGATTTTTTTTAATGGTTATTTTCATTTATTTATTTATGTATTAATTATGTATTTTTTATTAATTATTTTTTGTATTAATTATGTATGAAGTTCTGAAGATGTGTTTCTCATCTCACCCTTCTATACCATCAAAGAAATAAAGACATGTGTGAACAGTTGGATACCATCAACCTTTCAGAAAGAGTTAAAAGTATAAAATATAATTAGTACTCCCATATTACTTGAAATAACAAGGACAGACTGACTAAAATTTTAGACTGTGTTGATTGGCAGAAGAAATGCTGGGAGACAAGCACAAAAGACCGATAACATGTACTGAGGATGGAACTAAACCTCATCCCTGCAGATGAATTTCACCGCCAAGCGTATAAAATATTGATAGATATGCATTATATTTTCAGATAATTCCCATAATAAGAATTGTGTCCTATGGTTTATAGCTGGTTACAGGAGTCAAGACTGATTAAATACTTTACCAATGTTCACAGGAGAAGTTCACAAAGATCCCTAAATAAAATAATTAAATCCATCAATATTTATTCTCCCACAGTCTTAACATTCAATGAATTTCAAAATAAAATAAGTGATTTAAGTAAAGTTTTTCTGAGCATTATTACTGCTATTATTGTCGTTATGCCTTTTATTATTAACATAATTTCTACTCTGCACAACTCGTTATCCTTTTCACAATTGCCCCTGGTAAAATCATTTAGAGACATTGAACATGAATCAGTTACTGACCTTTTAACATTCCACACATTAACCTTTCGTCTCTGTTTCTTCAATACTTATGTGGATACTGTTTGGGGTCTTTATTGACCCCAAACATTTGACACAATAGTTTACAAGCATTTGATGCACGGATGTTATTTGAAATTATTAATTGAGAAAGTGATGATTTTTTTTGCTTTATTTACCATTTTTGCACTAAATAAAGAATGTTTCCAGAAAAACAATTTAACATATCCTCATAACTAGGAGGCGGATTTTGATGACCTAAAGCATTGCCAAAAATGATCAATGAAATGCTCTTAAAAAGGTTTTAAAAATGCTCCATAGCAAAGAAAAACGACGTAAAAAATTGTGATCAACACAAATTCAGATGAACAACTTAAACTGTTGGATTTGTTACTGATGTAATTGAGGCTTCTTCTATTCGTTCAAGTGAACTAAGCTTTCAAACTTTTAGACTGTTCTTTACCCGAAAATCTCTGTCTTTAGTTATCCTGAAATCAGCTGAACCACCAATGACGCTGACAAGTGTCACAGGAACCTTACATTACATACTTAAAATGGCTGACATAACTTCTGAGCAAAGAAATCGAATAGGCTTCCAGGTTTAGGTACTCAGGAATTCTGTGGAGAACATTTGTTGCATCTTTTAAATATTATTTGAGTCAAGTATCATTAAAATAACATTAAAATTAAAATCAGTGAAAAAATGCATTAAAAATGATTGGAAAAGTTAAAAAGTGACTTATTATTATTATTATTATTATTATTATTATTATTATTATTATTATAAATGAAGAAAAAAAGAAAAGAAAAAAAAAAGACTTGTAAATCTGCCCCTACTCATAACTATACCTAGGTGTCCATCCTCCCAGCATGAGAATGTTTGAAACAGACCTACCAAATTGTAATAGAAAAATATCCCTAATTATCGCTCAGAAACCACAATATAATACTGCAAAATGGAAATGGACAAGTTTTTAGAATTTTTCTTTTCATAATTTAGACATGAAATGTGGCATTTCTGACTCCAACCACATAAAAATCCAATTATTGCTAACAACCAAGAAAAAAACACCCTAAAAACTGAAAACTTTACAACACATGTGAAATTGGACATAAATAGCATATCTAAAAGGAGAAGTTTATGAGAATAATTTTCAGTGTGATGCAAAATATTATTTGCCCCTGGGGTCAAAAAAAGACCCCAAACAGATTCTAAGGGTTAAAAGGAAGTGCACTTCCAGCACTGCTGATGAATGCTGCACCCCTTGTGTGAAACAATCACTTGTACCCAACTATTGCTGCCCATGGGGCATATCTTCAAACTGTCTTGGATGCACTGCATCCAACCATACACAGTAAGAGAAAGATTTGACTGCATAGGCACCCTCCTGGTGGGTTTTCTTACCCATAACTGGGAACAGGAGTGCAAGCCAATTGTATGTGTATATCATTTATGCCCCTTCCAGAGATTTGACTGAGAAAAAAATATTATACATACCTATGCCCATACAACTACACAATAAAGATGAAGGAACACTTAATCAAAAGCTAGCATTTTTAATTAAAGCAGTAAAATGTATTGTCCCTTCAGATACATAAATGGTTAAAATTTGCCATATTATAATTACAAGTTTTATCTTTCAGTTTCATAAGATTCCAAGACACCAAGGCAAATTAAGTAAAAGTATAAAAAAATAAATAATAAATAAGTAAAAGTATAATAACAGAACTCTTGACCTTACTTTAAACACCTCTTGAACTGAATAAACTAATTCGGGACCCACACCATCTCCAGGGATGAGAGTACAAGATGTCCTCCCTTCAGGTTTTGAGACGGGTGCTTGCTGTAAACAAAATACAATTCGTTACTCCACGTCATAAGCAGTTAATTGTTAAATTTTACTTGGCCAATTGCTTAACAAAAATAACTTTAGTGTAACAGTATTTCATTATGCAAAATAATTTCATTCACAATGCAAATCAATTAACAACTCATCCTTTTTCAGTTTTTGAAATATAATTACAGAAAAAGAACTTTCTCAGTGGATTTAATTATAAAATCCTAATTCTATGACAAAAAATTGAATGAAGTATATTTTCTAAGTAGAAGCTATTTACACACATACCGAAGGTAACCATGCACTGTTAGGATAAGTTAGGTAGTAAACTGAATTGTAAATATTACGTAAATGATAAAAATAGGCATTAATGATGAAAAACCTAAAAATAATCTACACAAGAAAAAGGTAAAAATGATCATTAATTCAATTTAACTATCTTTAAAAGGTAAAATTGTAAAATTTCTAATTGCAAAAGAGTCAAGAATGAGAAGTCACATTAATGACCTTACAGGGTGTTAAATTTGTACATTTGGCCAACAATACTCAACTAAAGGAAAATATCTTCAAATAAAACAGTGGGCTTGCTTAAATGAAAGTTATGAACATTAATTAATCTTTACAATCCAAATAATTATGACATCTTAAAATAAATTTACAAAAGTCTACACAAATACTGACATGCATTCCAGACATGTGAAGAAGGATCAAACGGGACAATAATTACTCACTTTATCTTCCTGGATATGCACAGTCAATAGAAAAAGTAGTTTAAGAAGTGAAAATGATATATATTATACAAGATGTTTCCATTTTTAAGAACCTTCAGACTCTATTCACTGTGATGTATTACATAAACTACTAACAAAAGGTATTCACAATAATGAAAATAATAAGAAAAGAATCACTATTTCTACACTACTTTTATCAGTTACCAGTGAAGTACACTAAATTATAAGTGCATCTAGTACACAATACCTTTCAGATTCTTTTTAAACATCGATACAAATACACTAAATTAATATATATCTGATTATATATTAATATATTTGAAGGCCGAAATTCTTGGCAAGATAAGTGAGGAGAAAGTTACAGATGGTCATGTAGAAAAGAGGACAAGAATCTAAATCTAGATGCTTACAATGGCATTGTTGGGCAACGACTGGTGCATACATCGACTGCATACAGCTGGAATTGGTTGGACCACCTTAAAATCAGAATCACCGTGAATTATGAACTAAATATAACACTCATTCAATATTCAATTATGTTATTCTTTTTCTCATTTATAGTACACTTAATGAACATATTAATATTCAGGGGTTAGCATAATGTACACTATTAAAGTAAAGAAGAAAAAAATGTTCATTGAAGGATAAATCACAAAAATTAATTAGAACTTACACGGCTCAATAATCGTACTGTACTTCCAGTCAAAAATGCCATGGCAAGTAATATTCAGTCCCTTGTAGAATTAGATTCAATTTGCAATGAAGGAAAAACGCAGAAGTTTCACCTAACCGTATAACCACACCTTAATCGGGCCTAATAAACCAGGTCCACCCCAATTCACTTTTCTCCCCCAGCTCCTTGGTCACCCCTCCCTCACGTCCCTCATCTGGTCACTGAGCGTTCTATACTGCCCTAGAATGACACCACTGTAGATCTGCACTTCCATTCAATGTGCCTGGAACTTATGTTCTGATCATGCTGAGCATGTGTTCTTTCAGAAGAAAGAATAATTAGAATATATCAATATACTCTTTGGAATGTGTTCTCCAGGCTCCCCAATTTAGAAAACGAACAATATAAATCGAGATCTCTTCGACTTCTCCAGAAGAATCGTGCTGAAGAAACCTTCCAAATTAATTCCATTAATTAAAATTAATTCCAAATCCATTATATAAATCAAGAGAATAAAATACCATAACGATTCAAACTCGCTTAGCCAAGCAATTTGTACTATCTGCGAAAGTATTATCCGCAAAAAAGACAAGTTCTTTTCAAATTCTCTAAAAATAAATTATATGAATAATTAACATTTTCAAGTTCCTTACACTTAACTGCGCTCTATATTCAATATTACAAAAGCTCATTGAAGATAATGTTTCGTTAAGGTCAAACAAGTAGTTAGTTACACAAAACTATCTCTAGATGTCTCTCGTATTATCCAAATTTTAATGTAATAAATAAGTCTTCGCTGTAATATTTAAGTAGATAAAGATATCTAAAAAATACTAATAAAAATTTAAAGAGAAGAAAAATACTATTTTTTTGAATTGTAAATGTCAGAGCAATATATTTAGTTATTAAATGACTAGCGTAGTGTGCGCAACCAGGGAATGCTATGCGTTGCTTTGTTCCTACGTCAGTCATTGGAAGGGAGATGTCGGCGTGTTGGTGGAAGTGCTAGTGTGTGATTATTGATTTCATTTTGTTATTTTTACCTTTCTAAATTTCTCACTTCCTTACATTTAAAAACTATAATAATGGCAACTGCAACTAGCATTAAGGAATTCATTGTTGGGGGAAAATATCGTTTAGTGCGAAAAATCGGTAGTGGTTCCTTTGGTGATATATATCTTGGAATCAACGTAACAAATGGAGAGGTAATTCTCTAATTTATAACTACATATTTGTTAATTTGTTATATGTGTATTGAGCATGCTTTTATTTGCATGAATCTATTGCAAGTTTGTGTTAGAAATTCATTGTCTGTGTTGTCCAAGGTTTCATATGAATGTTAGGCAGCCATTACGAAAATCGTTTGCAACTCGGAAATGTAGAAGTAGTATAAACCTACTAGACTTATCATGGATTGATTACGTTCCTAAACACTTGCTCATAGCAGTGTAATTATTTTGGTAGTATAATAGATATGTAGCGTTTGCTGAAGTGAATGTAAGAAGTAGGTTATAGTTCACCAGTTTCAGGGATAATAATTTGACATAAGCTTGTGAATAGAGTAATCTGCGTTGATTATCAATAAATATATTTTATTTATAGCTAGTCACTTGAAACTTGTGAAAACAGACGAACATTTATGTATTTTTAGGAAGTAGCTGTGAAGTTAGAGAATATGAGAGCAAGACATCCACAACTACTTTATGAAAGCAAATTGTACAAGATCTTGAATGGTGGAGTTGGAATTCCGCACATACGGTAAGAACTACAAAAGTTTTAGTGCTTTTACTTTGCACATTAAATTTTTTTTAAAGAACGGAATAATGTAAATTTGTGGGATGTGTTGTTAACATGAAATGTATACCTTAGGCCTGCACAAAATGAAGGGGATGAGCAGTTTCGTCTCCAGTTATACTTTTGCTTTCTAAATGGGTATGAAATTATTAAAAAGTGACAGAATAGTTTTGGTAATAACATAACCAAAATTTGAAATTGGTTGTGGGTATAATTGAAGTTCTCGTTTTCATGTGATATTTGTTTAGCAGTGACCAAGGAAAACTCTCATAAGATTATAGGGACTGTCAGTTTTGTTGTGATAATTAATTGTCTTGACTGACAATGTTTTAGTAATTTGTGATGAATGTTAACTGGTACTTGCCATTTTAGTGGAGACTAATATAAAGTTTCATTCTATAGATTTTCAGATTACTAACGTTTCATAGGTTATGTCATGTAAATATTTTCAATTAATAGTAATGTAGACATGTAATAAAATCTGTAGAATGTGTAGGAAGAAAATTCTTTGACATTTTGTTCGTTTCTTGTGTTTTTGAATATTTGGCCTTCTCCAGTTGATGTAGGAACTGCACATGTTGTTAGTGCATAAAATAATTGATGGCGAACTGTATATAACAGCAGGTGTGGTTGGATTGTGAAGTAGAAGTTGAAGATTAAAATAATTTTGGGGGCAATTATTGATTACATAGGTTATATGAAATGGCAGTCCTGAGTAGTAATAAGTAATCCTGAAATGTATTAGATATTAAAGATTAAGAAGTTTTGTATCAAACCACTTAAATTTGTATGAATTTTGTGAAAATGCACCCAATTGAAATTTGGGTGCATTTATGTGTTAACTTGTTCAGGGGTTTTATCTCAAGATTATTTTAGAACGTATTGACTTGATTGATATTGGAATTATTAAATATAAGCATCATAAAGAGAATCAACTTGGAAAACGATAAGAATATGATAGAAGAAATTTAGCATGCCATGGTATAATCATTTGATACCTGCATTTTCAAAAACCTCCTGAAGTTTGTGCTCGTTTATAGCTCTCCTTACAGCGCCTTACAACGATTTGTCTGAAATTTCTCAATGGTGTTGGGAGGATCGTGGATTGTAAAAATAATAATATTAATTCATAAATTGCTGGAAGGTACATTTACAGATCATGTGTGAACGAGACCAACCAAACTCGTTAGTAAAAAGACGATTACTGAACGAGTATAGTTTTCATACATATCTCACGAAATTATGTTCGTTGAATAACGGAATATGAATTTTTTTCTTTTATGCGGTCATAAAAACTGTCGGCACTTTTTCACCGCAGTGCCGTAAAAAAAAAAAATATTTGCCAGCTGCTTTCTTAACGTAGTTGGTGTCCAGACAACTTTCGTGCAACGAAAAATGCTGGTGACAAGTTTATAGTTGTATCTTTTGAGTAGTTTTTTTCTGATCATTGGAGTGTTTTCTGTTTTTTAAAGCTTTTGGTGCAGTCGTTCGTGTTAGGCTCCCAATAGTTTGTTGGTATTGTTTTTTCTTCCTTTATCTTCTATCTACCTATTCTTTTCATTGGGCAAATTGTTCGTTTTTAGTTGTAAAGCAGAAATTTTACTCTTCCGCGTAATTTTATTCTGGAAATGTTATACCGAGGCATATATTTTAAATTTTTGTAATTTGTTTAGTGTAAACTTGATTGATGCAGTTGGATAAAAACAAAATAATATTTAAAGCACATTCATATGCTAATTTTGATGGTGAACGCATGGTCACCCAGAGAAAATAAGAGGCGCGGGTAGATGCACAGAGGCTTCTGTTTTTCAAATTCTCCCTCCCCCGTGTAAATAAACGTACTTACCCTTTGGAATTTAATGGAGAAGAATGGTTTGAGAGAACGAACTCATTTTTTAAAAATTAAAGTGTGGCATTGTATTACGCCAAAAAATACTCCTGGCATCTGAGAGATTCTTTGAATGAAGCACGGGGAAGTGTCGGACGTTCGCGTGTGGATTCGAGACAAATTTGAGATTTTTACTAGTACTTTTCAGCGGCGAAAGTTGTTAAGCTATTGAGCGACAAAATGTTAAACAATTTGAATACAAAATATAACCAAACGTCCTTTTAAATTAAAGACATTCAGCCTTTAATACAAAAGTATTTTATTCTGTCTTTTAAATCTTCGTTATAAATCAGCAGTCGGCACCACTTCGGCTAAATTTTTTTAGCCGAGGCCTCCATTAAAAATACAGGTTGGGATCCAGTAATTTTAACACAGGAATAACATATTAACAATAACTTCAATTGTGTGAAATACACATAATCAAGCTGTCTCGAAACCATGCCTTAGAGATGATAGTCCATTGTCAACAGCGCTTGAGACCTGCGTTTTTAGGATTTTATAAAGATCGTTTTAGTTTTTTTGGAAAGTTGATTTAGCCCATATTAGGTTTTTAAATTTTTTTCTAAAAACAGTAGTATCAGGCTAAACAATAATTGCGATAAATATTTCATTTACTCGTTTTATTAAACGTTTTTACTTCCGAAATGGGGCAAAGTTCTTCTTTAAAAACAAATTTTTCAACTTCTTAAATATTCTCTTGAAAATCAGCATCCAAACTATAAATTAACATTAAGATGTGCTGCTGCAATGAACAACCAAATATAATCCTAAAATATCCAAGGACTTGTTTGTTTCAATGCATTCTTGGGAAGGTTTGCCCAAAGCAGCAAGAAATCAATAGTGCTTACATAATAGATGGCACTGCTCAGTCTACAAGGTAATTTGTCAGAAATTTCTGCTCATAGAGGAACTTCATTTGATTTTAGTCTTTGTGTAACGAGGATGGCGTTTCATTTTCATGAGAATTTTGACGAGAACATCACCTACTGCTCCTGGTACTTACATCTGTGAAACCTATTTGCCTTTCATCCGTTAGCCCTTTTTTAGGATCGTATCTCATTTTATTGGAATCATGTATTTGCTCAGAAATGAGTGGATCAGATATGTCTATTAATATAATGACATTAAGAAGTGAGAAACATAATAGGTGAAATAAGAACCATTCTAATGATTAGTTTCTAAAACATTTCAAGTTTAGGTGATCTCTTAGAAAATGCTTGATTATTAACATTTTGTTTTGTATGGAAAAAGTTATGAGAATAAATGTAGAACTGCAGGGGGCTAGTCACCAGGTTTGTTTATGCAATTGTGGGTGCTTAACTCCTCCTTCCCTTTAGATACTAGAATGAATACTAACATAAAGTCTGGATTACACAATAACCTCATAGAATATTAAATCAAATGAAAATGATTAGAATATTGCAAATTATGAACCCAGGATTCCGGTCTGTAGACCAATGTACCAAGGGAATTTACTTAACCCTGGCCATTGCACTTGTGTGCTCTTATTCTTATTGATGAAACGGCAGTTTCTTGCATGAAATAATGTGGCGATGGTCAAGCGGAGTGGTCTGACAGCCGCTGCGGCAGATTTGATGCAGATGATTAATCATCAAACGCTGCTTGTGTATTAAAATGAAAACGTTGCCAACGGCTTCAAATCGTATCAAAGATATAAATACATTTTTAAGAGAAGTAAATAGATTAAATGCAGCTTTAAGTGAAAAAAGGTTTTGAATTACGAATGTACGAATTCTACCAATTATGAAAACAAATTCGAATACATAGTAATTCCAGTGGCAACTATAAAAAAAATTCCAAATATCTTGTGATTCCATAATAAAGTAATTACCTGTCATTTACGTTACTCAGAATTTAAAATCGTATTTTAGAATTGGTAATCAGACTGGTGTTCGTCATATGATCCGCCAAATTTAGTACAGAGAACTCTTAAGGGGTCGCCCTAAGAAAAATGTGAAAATACTGTAGAAATGCAACGGAAGACCTTAGAACACTAGTGAGCTAGAGTCGCTTTTAATTGTTCACGCAAAGGGCAAGGATGTCTTAGAAATCTGGTCAACCGGAGACTCCTCACAGCTTTTCAACGCGGCTTCTTTTGCCTTGTAGAATGCCCGTGGAAAATCCGTTTTATCTTGCATTTTCGACTAGTGAACTGTAATGAATTTGGTGAATTGTTGGGTAGACATATTGTACGAGATAATAGATGCGAAAAGACGCATCGGCATCGATCTAAGTTCCCCTTCAAATCACTGACCTTTCTGTTCCTATTTTGAACAACTATGAAAATTGACTTCCTAGTACATCTCGAGTGGTTGTGATTTGTATCGTTGTGGCAGACAAGGAAGGAAAGAAAAGAAAGGGAACGCAATGAGACGAGACAAAGTAACACGGAATCGTTATTGGAATACCATTGAAACGATTGAGATTTAAGATTTGGAACATTCCAATTCATGCCTTAGGGATATCTCGAGGCTGTAAGAACGTAAACTGCCCACATTCCTATTCGAAAACGTTTTCACAGAACTCGGTTGCTTATAATTTCTGCTTTTATGTTGATAGTGTTACAGCATTGTTTTTCAGTTATTCACAATCATTGTATCATTTGCTATTATTCATGTAGGATTTTAATTTCGACCGCGGAGGAGGTTGCTAGAAACCAGCATTTGTCAATATATTGCAGCCAGAACTGGGCAATTTTGTCGGGACCTTCTAAAAAAAAAGTTTGTAAATCTTGATCCTATATGTATTCGGTTATATCCTGTTAACATTTTGTGTAGTCAGAATCCATGCTTTGTGGGTCCTTTGTACCGAAAAATAGATTGACGGCAAAATGTCTATTTGGTTAATGCTAGCGCCTAAACCGTTCAGACGATTTTCTCAAAAATTGATATTTCCCGGTTGATCTGAACGAACTCCAGACTCTACGATTTTCGAAACGGATATTTTGTTTTTTTGGGGGATTCGTTTATTAAGCTTCAACATTTTTCAAAGTTTTCTCAAAAATGACTCCAAAGTTGTTTTTTTTTCTAATTTCGGCCTGGGATAGCGTAAAGGACGCTTAAAAAGTGGTGCAAGTCCCGATTTCATTGAAATCTGAACCCTCGAAAATCGTAAAAGTTCAAAAATATTTCGGCGTCTTTCTGCAGAAGATAGATTTTTTTTCGTAGTGAAATATATTCAGCAAAAATAATCCTTGGAATATCATATGCAAATTTTTGAAAATACTGGTAGTTTTCGTGCAATTTTTTGCGAAACACAGGCAATTTTTAAACAGTTATTTTCCTTTAAAACGGCTCTAATATTTTTTCTGAATTTTTTTCCTGGCAAGGGACGGTTAAAAATCGGTACACGCCCCATTTTCGCGAACACTTTTATTTTCGATCATTGCAAAGTATTAACGTGGGGAAAGTAGTAAAATGTACATGGATAGGTTTGTCCTTATGGGAATCTATTCTAAAAAATTCATACTTATCTTTAAAAGTAAAACAAGTAGTTTTCGCGTAATATTTGCTTGAAGTTTACGAAATTTATTTTTAAAAAATCCCAAAACGGCTCCAAATTTTTTTCCAATGATGCAGCAAAGACGTTTCAAAATGCCGCTAGTTAGGGATAGTCTCATTTTCGTTGAACTCTCAGAATTTTCGAAAATTGCTAAAGTTATAAATAAAGCGCGTCAGTAGATGGGGTTGTAGCATCCACTAGGTAGTTTTTCAATAGTTTCGGAATCGCCGCGCTTTCAGTGAGTAATCTTTGCCAGGAGTATTCAACCATGGGATATTTGCGAAACAATTTTCTTGTGCAAATGCCTAACGATCTGCACTTTAAGGGCGGAGGAAACGTCGAACAGGACACGAAATATTAGTCAAAGGAAATATTCAACGTAGATTTTTATTTTTTTTTCTTTGTTCACAATTTGGTATTTCGTGTGTAAGCTACACTATTATTTTCTGCAAAAACAATTACAGAGAATCGTGCTGGATCGGCCACCTCTATTAAGTGATCCTCTGTGGAGCGGATTGAATTGTCCCTGAAGACCGTTGAAAATTTCATTTAAGCGGTCACCTTACCCAGAGGGCGCCCAGATACATGCGTGGGTTTGACGGTCCCCACCTAGAGATTTTCAACCACATTATTATGAGAAACGGAATAGCGGTTTGGTTATGGATCATCTTTCTGCGCCAGGACGCTTAGCCTCGTTATTGGAAACATGGTCAGTGTTATGCATCAAAAGTCCAATTTATATTCTCGTATTGAAGGAAAAGGAAGAATCAGATGTATTCTTATGTGGCAATGCCCACAATTTCCTACTGAAGTGTGCTTATATTTGGCATAGGTATAGTTCATCCTCAAACTAGTAGACTAGATCAGCCATGTCACACTGCGCTCGCAGGCGCTATTGACCTTTGGGAACACGGGCAACTTCCCCTGACTCCGCTCCAATTTCCCCTCCAAATACAGAAAGGGATGAAGGTTTAATTCTACTCTTATTTGGTTTTTAGTTTTGGTGAATAATTCCTATGCTTTAGTAAATGAAATGGAAATTAATATCATAAATTTGGGGCAGTAGCTCACAACTGAAATCTCAATAAACTTAGGATTGGTAAAACTCGTAAGGGAAGTAGGTATTGCTACTTTGGAGCAACTTGTGCAACGCTTTATGTATCGCGCCGGTTTCTCTGGAGACAGTGCCCGTGAACTCTTGTAAGCTACTTACCTTGCCCACCATTTTAACTGCGTGGACAAATGGTTTATTGGGTAAAATTGGCGGTTGGTCTGATGCATAACGCCGTCCATATGTAGAATCACCGAAACTATTAGCAAGCGTTTTAGGTAGGTTTTTCTTACTATTTGCACAGCAATGTTTATTTTTATGCAGGATAAAAATTGCAATTTGTCATATAAAAATATTGTATATATTGTAAATAATTGTTCTAACGTATATAGAAGAGATGAAGAAACGTAGCTCATTGGTCGAATATTGAGACATTCTGTAGAGGAAACAGTGTTATCGTGGTTGTTTTTTTATCAAATAAAATTTCGCTGTTCTGGTTGGCAGCTCTGTGACCTGTCGCAAGACTTGTCGGAGCCGTTTCTGCAACCCGCATTGCGCCGTGCGTTCCATTACCCAGGGACACTTGCTGGGCCCACGGCATTTTCATTTCCCTCGCAGCGAAATGTGCCATTGTGCGCGCCGCGCATGCACTTATTTTTCTTGTCGCGCCCTGCGACAGGAGGATGGAAGAAACATATTTAATCAATGTTTCTTCCCTCCTCCAGTCGAGAGCTTAAAGAAGCTTCGTCCTAAGATGAACTGTTCTAAATAGATTTCGCCGCTGGGCCTTGACACGCGTTTGGAGGCCATTGACGAGCAGACAAAGAGCTGCAGAGGAGACACGTGTCCGGTGCCGACTGCTCGCGAGGAATACGTCTCCATAAGTAGGCAGCTGCTGCTGGTCTTTCCAATGGGGACGCCTTTATATATTCTCGTATTCGACAGGATGTCGTTGGCTATGGATTTAAACATCCCCGAATTATCGTGACGTCAATTCTCTGATTATGGACACGGATAATTTGTGTCCAGTCGCGACGATAGAGAATAGTACTGATTTTTATCTTCCATTTTTGAACCCTCCTTTATCTTTTTTTAGTCTTTTGTACCTCGCGACTGAGAAGCAAATGTCAATGCAAAAACGTCCGGCTTGTAACTGCTACGATTTCGTGAGAAGTTTTTGGAAGACCCAGATTTTCGTGTGTAAATATTAGTTTCTTTCGTACGTACGAAGAGCACTTGATAAAGATAAAGCAGAGCAGGCGGTAGCGTCAGCGATTCAAGTCATGGTCATGGTCAGCGATTCAAGTGTAGAATGGGAACATCTTGTCTGTTTACGTTTTGTAAAGGTAGAAAGCAATAACGAAAATCCAACGAAAGAAGTGAAAATTCCATTAAGCAATTGAGTTTTCAAAAATTTAAGAATTTTATTTGGATCTTTCACGCTTAGTTTGCTAAAGTGTTTTTTCGAGAGGTGGCTGAAGTAAGGGGATCGAAGTTGCGATATTATGAATTGCAGAGAGATTACAAATATCACGCGGTAGTTGTGGTATGCTTCTCGAAATAAAAAAAATAAGAGGCGAGAATTGCCGAAAAGTTTGATATCAAGAGTGTTATGCAACCAGAGAAATAGCTTAGCGCGAAATAAATGTTTTTTTTCGCAACGTCAGTCTTTCCGCGTGCATGTGTAGGCCTCGGTGTTGGCGGAGGCGGTTATTATTACGCACTTCGCGACGAAGGCCGCAGCCTACGGACGCTCGGCCCCAGGCGTCAACAAGCAGTGGGCGAGGGGAGGGGTGGTTGCGTCTTCTGGGCGGAGAGAAACATTTCAGCTAAAGACGCATGGCGTGGCGGGGGGGAGGGGGTAAGCTGCCACAGCTATGACGTTCGCCTTCAAATGTTTCGTTCACTGGAATTTAAGGAAGGAAGTTGTTGGCAATTACAACCACCCAAATCATAAAAAGGAACGCGAGCTGGTCACGAGTAGGCTGGTGGCATGGAAGAAGTGGAGATGTCTTGTTGGCGAATGTTTACTGTCAATCGAACAGGAGTAGTATTTGAAATAATGTTCTTCGAAGATGTATTTAATATACATTCTGGGGTATAATGTAAACCCCTTAGAAAACCTGCGAAGTTTCAGAGCGGAATGCTAGTTTGTTAATGGGTGTTACTAGTTTGTTTGGCAGATGAGTGATCCGCTATTCACATCAAAGTTGTTAACTACGGCACTGGTGCAACAGTTAATTGATTGTGGTTTTATATAATACGAGTAGTATACGGTCTTTTTTCTCTTAACAAAGAAGTCTCTTTAAAATTTTTAGAAAGCAGAAATGTTTCTAATACTTTTATTTCTTAACAAAATAATAAAGTAATATGTAAAAACATGAATTTAAGATCAATTTTACTTGTTATGGAATAAAATAATTTGAAAAATCTGTTGCCTAAAAGTTTTTAAGGGACCTATTTCTTGAGAGTAATTATATATGGCATTTTATTTTTTAAATGTATGTAAAGGACGGGTAAGATCCCTGTGGTGGAAGGCCATGATAGCCAAAAGTGAATGTTTTGCAGTAACTTAAAATGATACAAAACTGGCAGGCAATTCCTTATCGTTTGAAATTCTGTAATTTTTTGCTTAGCTTGGGCGCGTTAAGTATCAGGTTTATCAAATTGTTGGTTCAAGATGATAAACAATATCTGAAAGTTTCAGTAAATTCGCAAAACGGATGTAAGGTCGTAGCACTAACTGGTGTAGAGGAATTTTCAGTTAGCTCCTACGTCTTTGGCAAATTTGGATATTTGGTATGTTAAATAAAGGTTCGATTATGTCAACATATTGTCCATTCACATTCAATGTGGTAATTTGAGGGAAACGATATTAAGACGTTAGTTCTCCGTGGC
This sequence comes from Teleogryllus oceanicus, assembly GCA_964035755.1. Classification (NCBI taxonomy): domain Eukaryota; kingdom Metazoa; phylum Arthropoda; class Insecta; order Orthoptera; family Gryllidae; genus Teleogryllus; species Teleogryllus oceanicus. The sequence goes on from CAXIVR010000007.1 coordinate 64,073,171, forward strand.
ATGCAGAGATTGGCGAGGAGCGGTTTTGGCTGCGTCGAAGGTCGCGGTCGTCAGTCGATACCCTTGTGCCAAATGAATCTGATAGGATACCAGCTTTTAAACTAGTGACATTGAGAAAGAAGGAAAACAGCTCCTTGAAGGATCCAGGCAGTATTGTAGTGCATTTACTGCGTTGTATTTGTATTACTGCGTTGGAAAACGGAAAAAAAAAATCATTAATTCAGGAAATTGTGCACGTAGGTTTGAAAGGTTGTCGATCTCGGATGTATTAATTATCACTTGATCTTACGTTGAAAAGCGTGAAAGTTTTGGTGACTTGTTTTGTGAGCTGAACACAATCATTTTACCTTTCTCCAATTACTGCAGACGTTGGGGAATATGATGTAAAGTAAACAAATGTTATTTAAAGTAGTACCCATATCCTGTACAATATACAATTCCTCCATTCTAGACTTCTTTAATTTTTTCACTTGCAAGAATGAACTCTGCGTTAGCGCATTGAATTCATATCCCGTGAAGGTGTGGCAGTTTTAACGTGTACATTGACGGTTAGAAAGGCAGACCGGCGAAGTGTCGTAAATTAGGCGAAAAGCATCATTGATGTAAAAATTAAGTTCGGAATGGATGCCAGGGAACAACTTCAAGAGCATAATGTTACGGCGCTATAACGACAACGTAAAATTCTTCGCGACTAGAGACAGGTTCCAATAGCGTAAAGGGGGCGCCAGACATGCGACATTTGGTTGCTGGCGGAATCCCGTCCCGAGTAGTGAGGATGCGTTTTCTTGTTTTTGTCCAGCGTTATTCTTTCGACCGGCGCTCGCTCTCTCGGAAACATGGTGTCATGTGTCCCGCCGAAGGCAGCAACTCTTCGCCGAGTGCCTCTGCCAGTCGGTTTTCGGCGTGTAGTCGCTGAGTCCCCGCCGAATGCCGCGTTTAGAGAACCGTGGTCCGCGACTCCGCCTCGCGTGTGTTATGGCGAAGGGGCTCGTATGCCAAGGACCCGCGCAGCGCCTCACCGTCCTCGCGGCGTGGCGAGGGTGACCTCGCGCCTATCCGCTCTTGTGGCGCGGAGGCGGGGACGCAGTCTCGCGGCGCGTTGCGCTGGGCGGTGTGGCCGGTGCTCGCCGCCATTGGCCGCTGGCGTCGGGGGGCTCGTCCCGAACGTTGCTGCGTCAGCCCCTCCCCCACCCCGCCACTGGCACTCCGACGCTTTCGCGCTGGCGGCGCGGCTTCTCCACGAGAGGAGAACGCAGCAACCCGAATGCTTCAGGGGTCCACGTGATTTCTAGATTGGGGTCTCAACGGTTCCATCGCAATACACGCATTAGTAGATTATTTTAAGTACACACATTTCTCAGCCATTTCGTTGTTTCTACTATGAAAACTATGCAACTAATGTTGCATTCGTTTTTCCGCAGTCGTTGCTCGAGTAAAGTCTTCGAATTACTCGTGAGACGCCATTTTAGACGTGAGTGTAGATGGCGTTTTTGGCTTTCTGTTGATTACTCCATGAAAAAACTGATGGGTACGGGTTAAGTTTCTTCGCTTACATAAAATTTGTGTGCATTTCAAACCACTTATTCCAAGTGTTGCCGAATCAAATTGCCTGTGTTCTTTGGAACTCTCGAAAGCAAGTACTCGCGCTTACCCCCCTGCCAGTCCAAGTGTCTCGGTGCACCGTTGGGTGCCATCGGCGCGGCGGCGGAAAATGCGCCGCCGACGTGCGCCGTCTGACGAAGCGCGGAGAGGGCTCGAGTGGGCCACGGCCCCCGAAATAGCCGACGACGACGACGATATCGGCGTCGGCGGATCCTGCGGAGGTTGCGCGGGCGTTGCGCCAGACGCGGTGCGCGCTGTTCCCCCAGCCGCTGAACAATAGCCTTCACGGCGCCGATTGCATCGCAGACGCCGTTGCGCGACGTGTAGGGTCGGAGGGGGGCGGGCGGGGTGTAGTGGAGGTCCCGGCGTCGTCGCTTTCGCCCGCGCCTGTGCAAGGAGGGAACTCGGCGCCGCGTGGGAGAGGGCCCGCCGTGTTGTTGAGCTTCCCCGCCCCGCCCCACGCGCGGACGAGACGTAACTGGGCGGCGCGATGCGAAGAGGCGCTGTGGCCCATCAGGCGACAAGATTTTACCGCAGCACTATATACTGGGAATTTTATCTAGACGAACTCCGGCTCCTTACGTTCTCTTATTGGCGGGTACCGAGTGACCGCTTGCCAAATCCCGTGTAATGCGGATGGTTGCTTCCCGTTTGCCGAACCGCTAACATTCGGGGCTCGCCCTACCCGCAGCAGGTCTGTTTTTCTAAGGAAGCGATCATTCCCCAAACACTTCAGTCATTTGGATTTGGACAGGCAGTCGCACTTCTCGCCGTATACATGGAACCGCGGTAACTCTTCCTGGGATACGTATGGGATTTGTGTAGTGACTTGTGAACGCAAACGGAAATTTTGCGCACTTAAAATATTTTTGTTTTTATGACGCAGTAGTGAAAGGTTATGAAGTCATGTTAAAAACAAAATATTGAATTGCTCGTTAATGCTATTACACGATGTGACATCTACCTGCCCTAACTGTTTCACTGAAACAGGGGCACTGAGAGAAAAGGCTTAAATATTAGAAGCTTCCTAAATTAATTTCTAAATAGCTGTCCTGGGTCTAACGGTAAGGGATAGAGTTCCATTGGAGAATATTTAATGTGGATGTTTATGACCCTCAAAATACTGAAAAAATTGTTTAGAACTTGTAAACTGAATAGAGCCAAATAAGCTACCCAATTTAACGCGCAACAAAACTCTTGAACAAAAATGGGGCTATAGTGTAGTGGTCAGACAAAATGAGGTGGCAGCGCAGTTCTGCATCTCGGAATAACCCGCCTCCCAAACCTTGAAGAAGAAGAAGAAGAAGAAGAAGAAGAAAAAAGATATAACATTCTTTTTTAACAAGGAAGAAAGTAATTTTGTTTTAGGAAAGGTTTAAAAAAAAACACTCCGGAAATTGTCCAATTTTGAAATGACTGTTTTAGTGAATAACGTATTTATTTCTAAAGTATATAGCCAATACATTGCCTTTCTTAAAATAGTTTTGTATTGCTATGAAATAGGGTTTCTTTGCTTTCGGTTATCAGGGGCTTTGGCTCTTGTAGCGCTTTGGCTGTTTCCGGTTCTTTAATAAGAATGTACACTTCGAAGAAATGGTAGCGATTTATCGTGGTTAATTTCTCGCCGGCGAATCTCGGAAAGGAAAGGCTGTAGGGAGATACGTCATCCATTGCAGCTTCTAATTGGGGAGCTGCCAAAAATGTAATATTATCCTACAAAGTTCCTAAAACCTCATTTTTAATATCATCTTGGATTATACGAGAAGGAAAGATCTATTAAGAACTATGACTACACTTCAAGAATAAAACAAATCCACAAATCTATCAGCTATCTACAATGAAATTCAAATCATATATGAATTATGTGTTTTTTTCCCAAATGGTTCACGAAAACGAAATGTCTTTGGCTATTCTAAGATTGATAACAGTATTCAACATCACACTTATTATTTTTTTTATGTTGTGCTTTTGAAGAATATATTAATATTGCGTAATATTTAATTTATAATCTACCGATACAAAAATTGTAGTACAAAGTTTGAGACATACTAAGGAATAAAAAAGAACCCCACAATCAGAGCATGTTTAGAAAACAATTTCTTGGATTTCATCTCATACATGCATTAAAAGGAAAGTCAGTGCTTAAAAAGAACGGGCATTAGGGAAAATTCAATGGTTAATGCCTCACGTACCGAATGGTTTAGTTCAGGTGTGTCCAACTTACAATGCCTAAAGGGCCCCAACTTAAGCCTTAAATATGACTGCGGGCCAGAAATTTTCATTACTCGGGTGATCAACTCCTGACTTCTCCATATTGTTTGTTGATCTTGACAGTTAGTCCAGCTGCTCAGGAACGGGGGGGAGGTTCATGATATCTGGCCGTACCATGCTTAACACAGTGAAACACTTTTGGATGAATTTGAATTTACTAGAAAAACGTATTGGCCGCGCCAGGGTGCCTACGCTACGCGCTTGCGCTTCTCGCCCGACAGGATTCAAGGGACTTTCACTTGTGACTAACCTTTCGCGGGCGACAGTCAATATTATTTGAAGCAAGTACCATTAAAATGTTTAAATCCATGCAATCGACGAAAAATGCAAAAAGTTCAAAACCGGGTTATTTCCTTGAAACGTAATATACAATTATTCTATACTAAAAAGTGTTCTAAAGTTAAAAGAAAAAATGACATTGCATTAAAATCCCCCCCCTAATCATAAAGAAATCGTAAGAAAAATATTGTGCTCATTCCCTGTCTGACTTTCAGGAGCGCGCACGAGGCGATAAGCTTATCAAGGGAGGTCGTCAGATGTAGTCGTTTCGAGAGGTGATGCAACTGGCGGGAAGCGAAACCGCTTGGGTCGCGTTTTAGGCGAAAGGGGTCTGATGCCCGTTTGGACGTCATCGCAACGCGATAAAGGCAGCCGCAGCTGTGTTTTTAGTTTTGGACCTGAATGTTGTTTCACGGAGGCTGCGAGCTTTTGTGAAATCTTTTTATCGATAGGTTGTTTCTAGGATTTCTGATTTCTTCCGTGTAGTATAAATCTTGTAAGGCGAACACTGAGGGGCTGTTGTCTGTATTGCAACGTTCCAGAATTTTTAAGCAAATATGCCCTTCAGCTGCAATGTCATTCTGAGTTGGGTCAAACTTTCTATGGAAGCGAGATGGAAGTTGTTTAGTACTATGTGTATAATCTTATTTCACCACCGTCTATTTAGAGTAAGGTGGCCACATCTTAAAAACCAAATAACGAGACTGATATTTTCTTTCCCCCCAAAAAAGGAGATAAAACGGGACAGATGCACGTAACAGGTTGGCTGTACTCCTAAGAATGTTATGAACAGCCTCCGTATTTGATAAGGAAAATGTCTTAAAAGGATCACAAATAAAGAAAAATGTCGAAAAGAACATTAAAAATAATTTGTTTCATTGGCAATTTTATTCTTTATAAAGTTGGACCGTATTCCTCAATTAAGATTGTTACGTATTAGAAACTGTCAGAAACAGAGGGAACGGATTTTTTAATTTCTCGGTAACAATATCCATAGTGATAAAGCTTTTCTTTTTTAATTAAAAAAAATTATTTCTTGTACGACCTTTGTTTCTACAGAAATTTGAAAATAGTTCTCTTTATATTATAACATTTTGGATATGGCCATCCGTAGCAAGAAGCATTTATTCCTACTCGTGAACATTGTCTAAGTTTCGAAGGTTTGTTCAGGCTTCAAAGTTTGGTCTGAAGTGTAACGTTGAAAGTTAAGGTAGCGCCAGGAAGGGTGCAAAAAACAAGATACGCTAGTGTCAGTCTATCCTTAGGGAGCCTTCATTTAATACGAGGCCATTGAAGCACGACGGCCCAGATTAAATATTGTGGAAAAAGGTGAAGAATAAAGATTTTAATAGACGGAGATTAGAATATCGACTATTTTACTTATGTGTTCGTCTAGTCGCAATAGATTAGCTCGCGATGAATTTGGGGATTGGGAATAAACCACGGGGCCTTGATGGTATTTCTTAGGAACTTACTTTGGAATGCAACTATCTTTCTGAGGTTACTAGGTGCTAGGCCATCCCATACTGGACATGCATAGGTTACGTAGTGAGTTGAATAATTGATTTGTACGCAATATTCGGCTTTCTATACTAATGGCAGATCGAGAGTTAATTAAGGGGAACATTTTTGATGTTTTGACTACGGCTTTATTAGCAGTTACGTGGATACGGGGTTGCCACGTTAGTCTTTTGTCAAATGATACTCCTAGGTACTTCACTGGTGAAGAGGTCCACGGGATGAGATTCCCCGTGATGTACGGGGGAATGTGAATATCCTTGCGTAATATGATCGTAATCGGTTGGCGTAATGTGAATATCTGTGCTTGGCATTTAGTATGATTTAGCTTTATTCTTCATTTCTGAGTCCATTTAATAGAATTATTTAGATCGTTTTGAATATTCTCCTTCGCTATTATGATATCGCTATGAGAGGTGAATAAGTGATAAAGAATATACAAGCTCAAATGATGCGATAGCCCATTTTCTAGCTTTTCAAGAATCACCACTGAATCTCTCTTCCTGATTTCAAGTCTGTTAAACACTTAATTGGTACACGAGTGAATGATCTGTTCTCCCTTACTTTTTTTTAAAATAAATGACTGCAAAACGAACGGAAATACATAACGATAAATTTAATATTGTTGACGGCACTTGATGCCGATTAGTAGAGACCGGAAAAATATGTAGTATAAAGTGTCAAAATATGTACATCAATATGTAATGAAAACTAAGAGAATGTAATAAATATGTAAAATCGGATATAATATATAATATTAAATTACACTAATTATAAATCATATACGTAATGCGAAATTACATTTATACAAAATGTACTTAACATTTTCAAAACAATACAAACGAGTTAACAATCTTTTCGAGTTTGATTGCACACTTTGCACCATTCAACTTTCTCGTCAGTGGTAAAAGCTTCATCTATTGCTATACAGGACAGTAATTTAGCAACCAACTAGACGCAATAGCCATCGTACAAACTGGCGATATCTACGACCAGCAATCACTGCAGCTTTCAGCATTCTCATGGAAGTACGTCGGCGAATGCTGAATAATCTCGGAAACGAAGGTCACTACGCGACGTCAGTGATACTTTTCGCACCTAAATGTGAAAATGATTTCAGTCGCTGAAACTCACTTCCCGCCACTGACATGAAAGAAGCAGGCGCGCCGGATTGTAAGAGCATCCGAGTGTGTATTCACGAAGCGTATCTGGAGTAGACAGCACGAAGTAATAGTGTAGGGAGGGGAAAAATCTGTTAGTAATATATGAAAGAAAATTGATAGAATAAAAAATATTTGGTGAAAATAGCACAATATATCTTTGACCCCGGTGAATAAGCTGATAATGTGCTGATTTGCATCCAGTCATACACTTAATTTTACAGGAGGGCTAAAAACGTTTAAATTAATTAAATCAGGGATTAATGACCTTCAAACGAAGGTAATAATCAAAGCTATTTTTGTGTAGGTTTTGTACGAATATCATTAATCCCTTAGTTTTCAGCATTAGTTTAATGTTTTTTTTGCTGCCCTGCAAAATAATTTTTTTTCCACTGATCAGCTTATTCATCGGGGTCAAAGATGAAAGATATGTAATATAGTACTAAATATGTAAAAATATGTAACGAAAAAATTGGATATTATGTTAGCACGGTGAGGATTCGCCAAGGTTGCAATTTTGAGATCGATAAATAGAAAGACAAAAGATACGTAATTGCATAAATATCCTGTCTCTACCGATTAGAAACTCACAAAACGGGATATTTTGACGTCTCCTTTTCCTTTCAAAAAAGGAACTTTTCTAATTAATTTTTAACACAAACGTTTGTAACATGGTTTAAAATGAGTCACCGGTTTCAGATCGGGGATATTTATAAATAATTATTTTGATTCTTAAGATACGTGCGGAAGTTACATGCGCCTTTTGTTACTCTTGTGTTCAGCCTCACGGCCATGCGTGCTGCCTTAACTAGTCTCTGCGCTTGGTGAAGGTCGCACCTAATGTGCAGCGCCATGTCAGTACAATCACCATAGGAACCTTTTGCATCCGTATCTTACTTCCGTCGCCCCGCAAAGTAATTCTAACGATGCTGGAAGGATATGAAAAGACGTCTTCAGTTGTTTCATGCAGTGGTGCTGACATGCATAAAGCTGTCTCGAACAACAGAACACGTTCCGGACGCGAGTCGATAATTTCTAGTCATTACTTTCGTGTGTTTCTTTGAATTTCTTTGTAGGCCATGTTGAGTGAAAAATCTGAACCGTTGTGGGGAGGGGAAAAAGGCAGCATATTGCAGTTGTCTGGTTTAAACAAAGGCCAACTATAGAGTTGATTCATCAGTCCTTTTTTAAATGTAATTTGATAAGTAGGCAATGCTATTTGAGATCCTCTACTTCTTTATTCTCAACGGATGTACGGTTAATTGATGGAAAATGATTAAATTAGCCACGAATACACGATAGTAAATTGATTTTGTGCCTTTTGGATTTAGAAACAGTGAAAGGTCGCATTAACCCTCACGGAATGTTCACTGAAGGGCAGTTTTTTGTTTGGACCCGGCATCCTGAGGGACGTAGAGGTAGACGCCATGTTGTTATAGGACCTTGTTGCTAAGCGTGTGGTACGGGTAGCCTGACGCCGTCACAACTAGTTTTCTTTCCTCCGGAAAGAGGAGAGAGGACTTGGGTGCGTGTGGTGGCGTGCAGGACGCGTGGACCTGGGGGCGATCAGCTGTGCGGACTGAGCGGGCTGGCGGGCGAATGACGGCAACGCCGCACGCCGCTCCCTTCCCCCGCGCAGCCCTGACCTTTCGCGCGGGGCGGGGCCGGGGGCGGAACACGCCCGCAAACCCACAGTTTGCCCTTTGCCTTCGATCGCAGCCTTTATTTCGTGGTAGGACTCGTCGCGTTATGAAAAGGATCGCGAAGACCCGGCTTGTGTGCGAAGCGCAGACTAAAATTGAAAGTTTTCTCTAGCATTTGACCTGCGCCTCTGACTTGCTGGCAAAAACATATACACATGCGGCTCCACATATTCGGTTTTCGGCGAGTAACGAGCGACTGCTCGCCGTATCCCGAGTAGTGTGGCTGGGTTATTTGCCGTTTATTGAGCGATTGCTATACTATATTACTATACTTTACTTGTAAGATTTTTCGAAAATTAATGTACCCAAACATTCAAAGATCTAATATTCCGGAATAAATTAAATCATATATACCCGTTGATTCAGGAATCATAGGTGGAGCATAGGTTCGAAGAAAATGTAATTTTTTTATACACGTTTCTAATGAGTCTAAATAAATTAATGAAATTTTGTTTTTATTATAATGGTCCAAATTATTTTTATTTCGCCATAATAAGGTTATTCCATTTAACACAATTCTTTTTACAGGGAAACACGATTGTAGTTACAGATAGAGTATTGTATTCTGATAAGATAAAACATTTCATGAAATATACCTTACGAAAGTTTTAATGAAAATTCAACTTACGCCCCATTGAACGAACTTAGAGCAAAAATGGTGAAAAAATTGGAACCGTTATTGAAAAAATCTTTCTACTTGATTGTTCTAAATTTTTGCTATAACACTCAATATTTCGACACAATTATAATTTTTCATGCAGAAGAATAAACGTTTTCCCGTGAACTAATTTTTCGGTATTATAGACCACAAAACGTAGATTCTGATCACAAAATAGCCGAGAAAATAACTTATACAAGACCTAGACATATCCCTTTTTTCGGAATCAGGATATTCGGCATCTCCATAGAACGCGTTTTTCGGTGAAAATCGCAGTTTTCCTCTGGAGCGTAACAGTAATTTTTGTTTCTCTCTACTAGGGAGAAGAGAAATGTGTATGCATGTTATCTTTCTCACAGTACATCCTTTTGTACTATCGCTTTTTGAGAATGTTGGTCCAGTCGGTCTGATTTTTAATCAAAAAAAATTACTATATCAACAGAATACTGGGGTTGGGAATGTATTGCGAAGAGTAGACAAATTTAGCCTTGTCTCTGAAAGTGAAGTGTGTTGATTGAAAATTAATAGTGGTGAAGGTAACAATATTCATTGAATCCAATTGCGCAAATGTCGCAACTGTGAAAGTAGCAAGCTTGTATTACCAACGTGGCATTTCACCGCGGGGGAGAATAGACGAAGAGAGATTTCGCGTGCTTTTTGTGGTGCGGACCAGCCACGCGAGAGGCTGGCGCTGAGTGGAAAGTGCGCCGAAGAACTTCGCCGCATTTTGAGAAGTGAATAGAGAAGGACGCAGCCATGTCTAACGTTGCTTCCGCAGTGGATCTAGAATTGATCAGAAAATTGAGGAAAACGCTCTACTCGAAGTAGGTTTCTAATGCAGACAAGAGCAATTGCCTAGCCTTGTATTCACTGCGGGTAGGATAATAGAATTTTCCTTCCGCCGACGCACGGAGTCTTCGTAGCGTTGTCGAGTCTCGCTTCAGGCGTCCAGGAGCAGACGCACCCGCGCTGTTTGGACCACTTCCAGTCGCTCACGCGGGGCTGCGGTCTCGCGAGCTCCTTTAGGGGCCGTCTTCTGTCTCGTTCTTTCTGCGCCGGCGGCGGCGGCGGCGGCGGCGGCGGCGGCGGGACGTATTTTCGTCCCGCGGTTGCACCACCGTCCAGGCCAACGAGGCGGAGTTACCTTTTTGCGCAACCGATCCGTCGCCGCCACTCCGCCCAGCGGCCCCGGCGTCGCCGCCGCCGTCGTTGCCACTCCTCCCCCGCCACGGCAGCGGCCTTCGCGTTAAGCGAGAACTCGAACACCCCCTGCGTTCGCTCACTCTGCCAATGGCCCACACCTGGGGTGGACAACGAGCCTTACATGTCCAGATATTCCCCCCATTTCTAGAAACGGGCCATCAAAATTGAAACACCGTGCGTCTGACGCTCGATACTAGAAGCCACTCCCGTTTAGTCGCGATTCCAAGTGGAAACAGCGAAGTTGAATCTTGTCAACAAGGAGTACAAAGAACAGTAATATTGATCATTGACTGGCGAAAATAGCGACAATATTTTTGTATTCTTTCTGGAAAATTAAGTATATGAATCTTACATGGATATGAAAAAAATCCTATTTAGATAAAAGAAACAGTATTGACGCGAAAAGAATTCATAATGTCCTTCTAATCTTTAGTATCGAATATTTCGGAAAGAAATCTTGCAACATTTATTAATCAAATTTCGATAAACATTCAAGTCGCAAATGCCAAGTAAATGTAGCTATAATAAATGAAATATGATCCTGAAAGGCTCCTCATGCATATTGCGAATGAGCAAATGGAAGACATTGCAGCCCCTCTATTGCCTCTTCAGGAGCGATGTCAAGCCTGTTCGGCTAGTTGATTGTTCATTAGGTTTCAGCATTCAGTGCTACTTAATAAATATAAAAATCTAGTCAAATCACTAATAAACAAATAAATTGTGTAGGTTTTATTTTTAGTTTTTCGAGGAGGAGTTGAAATGCATGCCAGTTGTTCGAAGGCATTTGACGTCTCCTGCCTTCTCACAATCAATTAATGAATGACACAATATTGAAGTGTACACTTGTGGGATCATTTCCGATTTTATTAACTATTTTTAAGAGGAATTGAATGATACAAAAGTTACCTACTGATTGCATTGTGAGCGAACGATTGAAGAGATTGTTGGTATCTTGGCGATCTTATTTAGCTGAGGGACTGCGTATTACCATTAAGTTTTGGGGGCATAATTCCAGTTTCCATCGCCCTTGTTGCATGCACTCCTCAGGCCTGTGCCAACAGCTGGAATGTACGAGTGATTTGGTTGATGAATAATGATGATTCGATCGTAATAATGGAGTAGTGATGCACCGAGAGACAAGCTTGGTGAGGGGGAGAAAACATGTCATGTGCCCTCTTTGCCTACCCCAAATTCCACACGAATTAAATGGGATACGTATGGTGGTAAACTGGCCGCTCCGCTCTCAGTCGTGTCCAGTTGTGTTCCGTAGCATCGTCCACTCCTCTCCACTGCGCGTTCTGGCGCGGCGGCGGCGGCGGCGCCGCCGCCGCCGCCGCCGCCGCCGCCGCCGCCGCCGCCGCCGCCGCCGCCGCCGCCGCTGCCGCCGCTCCGGGAAGCTAACGGGTCGTTGCGCCGCTTCTGGCGATCCACCACCACAGACGCACAAGGAGGTCGCGTGTGCATTTGCCCAGCTGGTTTTGCATCATGTGCACTGGGCACGGGTTAATTCGATTTCCCAGATAATTCTAGGAAGGTTGGTTTCCTTTATAATTTGCTACAGAAAGAGGCGTTTTTACAATGGAAGATGCCATCGTCACAAAATTTCGTAAACCTTCTGTCGCTGGATAGTGAATTACACAAAGGGGTATACGAAACCGATTTATGCGTCAAATTAAAATCCAAGAACATTGTATTACTCAACACTTACTAATGTTCAATGCGCAAAGAAAACTGTAGCCTCCGTCCGTGTGAGAAATATTTGGTTTGGCAGATACCAAGCAATTCGACGGGGGTGTCGATTTTTACTAGAAAATACATATATTTGATTTTTTGCCTATTCTCATACTACGCGTACAAACAATTGTCATTGCTTCATAGCTTACAACACAATTGACGTCCTGAGACAGCAAGGCCTCAGGGAAATGGCTTCCTGGCATTTAATATTTGCTATTCGCGAGTTGCGTTATAAAACTGCAACCTTTATATTCCAACTACGAAAATAATTGTTGTACTGTGTATCCGTGTATACTATACTGTTATGACTGTTGCAGTGTTATGCGAGTGTTTTTTATTTGTTCTTTAACTATGTGCGTGCTGAGTTTTGGAAAACCATTTTGTGTGGTTCAGCGGCGTTTTTGCTTGCCACAGGCCACGAGTTTTATTGTTGACGATTGCATGATATAGGCCAGTGCACATGTCGCTCACAATACTCGTTAATATCGTGCATAACTCGGAAGTGGTGCGTTCTGGACCCTTCAAACCTGTTTCCAGACCTCCGAAGGGGCTACGAGTCTTGTTTCTTAGACGGTAATACTTCCCTAGACTGTTTTGACCTAGGATGTTTAGCTCCACTGGATATTGTTGCACAGGTGGTTAGAAGGAGTCCTAAAATCAATGTAAGCCAAAGTGAAAGTATCTGAATTAATCGGGCGATTCAATTTTTTTTTATTTATTTATTTTTTTAATTTTTTTTTTATTTTACTGTTCATGAATAGTCATTCACGCACAGTACCGGGTTATAACGAGTTCAGCGGCTGGCCGTTCGAAGTTGGGATCTAGGATGAAGCTTTTTTCACGTTACACTAATGTATAGTTTCGATCTAGGTCTGATTTAATATCTTGCGTTGGGAAAATTTGAAGCTTCAAGTTTGTAATTTTAAATAAAAAATAAAAAACAAATCTTGAATGTTAGAATCCAAAATTGAATTTAAATTCTGTATTGTCGGTGAAGAGGGAGGACAATTTCTTTGTACAAGATAGATTGTTGACGTATCTTCAGACTAGTTTGATTAGTGATGTTGATCATCAGACAGGATGTTGATGCAAGATTGTGGTGTTCATTTTTATTTTAGCTAGTCTAGAATGATAAAGTGGTAAAGAAGACGTAATGCTACCCAACTTCGCCGACAAACGAAAGAAAATCATTGGGTTGGTGCCAATGATGCCAGTGACTGTTGCAGTGTAGTGTAATATAGAGAATGTGCAAATCAAAATCTTTCAAGAATAATATGACATTTAATTGTGTGAAGAAACTTGTGGTTCGTAGGTACCTGGTAAAATTGAATCAGTTTGTTTTATATATGTGTTGTTTTTTTTTTAACAGGGTTTCAAGACCGACTGGTTATGCGACTTCCTTACAGTTAACGTACAATTTGGATACGGTTTATTTTTTTGTGTGACTTCTCGGGTTTGGGGCACTGAAGTACACATGTACGTTACGTATGGAGTCCAGAATAGTAGGAATCGTGGCCTTGCGACGCAAGAGACGTGAGTGGGGGGGGCCGCAGTCCTGTCGAGAGCCGGGCCGTGAGTGCCGATGGAGTGGGTGGTGTATCCCGAATCGCCGAGCATGTGTGCGATGGCCGGGGTCGCGCGTCGGTCGCGAAGGAAGGTGAGGCGTTGCCGCGTGGCGCCGCCGCTGATCAGCTGTGTACCGCGGGCGCGTGTGGCAACGCAGCGCGGTGGCGCCGCCTGCCTCTCGCCGGGGCGCCCGCGTGGGGCGGAGAACGTCTTCCCGGGCGCTCAACGTTCGACAGTTCCTTCGTGCCACCCGTAAAACGGGGCGTGACGCCTAAGAAATGGAAGTGTGAACTTTGTTACGTGGAGATATACGGTGCGTAGGTAAATAGCGTCAGGTGTCGCCATAATGCATTGTTGCATGAATATTGCGTGGTGCAAAACTTCTTGGAACGCTATTAAAAATCTCTTCCGACTTGTAGTCGAAGAGGATTGTCGTAGAATTGTGACCTGTTCAGCGTTCGTTTTGGCATGTCAGCTTGTAAGTGGTGAGCCAGTTGAGTCACTTCATTGTCTGTGTGCGTCGTTGTGAGTAAGATGATAACGAATAATATTGTCCTACTTGCCAAAGTTTACCGTATTCTCGGCTGGCGTGGGTTACATCAACACTCTAGTCTCCGCCCGGGCTGACTTCCGTTCTGTCGCCACCCTGCCTCTTGAATTCGGTTTTCCTCCAGTCCATTTTCCTGTCCCCCCCCCCCTTCTGACTATGCTCTCGGGCGTTCTTTCTCCAGGAACGTTGGCTGGCTTTCGGTATCTACTCATTGTCAGATTAGTGAGACAGGTCGGTGAACGTGGTGAATCAACGGATTGCTCTGGGTCTCTCCTACACTATACATCTCTACATTAATCTTCACCATTATTCGTGGCTAGAGTTTCTTCGCCACATGATTTGATCCCATTTATTTTCTAAATTTTATCATGTATTGCATTTGCAGTAGTAGCCGTAAAAATGCGGAGTGAAAATCAATGTATGTACATAATATTTACAAGAGTTTACATCTTGCAGACGGGAATTGTGCCTCTTTAAATCCGAGCATGTGGCAAGAGTGAACTTGGCAAGAATAGGGTTCTCGACACAAACAGAAACCTGGCATTGGTGGGCGCGGAATGTAACGCGTGCTTCACCCACGAGAAGCGTTAGGCTTCTTTCCAACGTTTTAACATGTTCGCGATATTTAGGTTGGGAGCCGTGAATCCATAGGAACTTATCATGTTGAGTTACATGTCATAATGCAATACATCGGCAAAATTAGTGGTTGTCTCAATGTGTTTAAAGTGCTGAAGCAAATGAATTATCCACTTATTTACGTAATTATAATTCCGTGCTGATTGATAATTCTTAAATAATTACTAAGAGGTCTGTGTTACTAATGATTTGTAATTCTGTTCTTTTTTAATTTATTTCTGCGTGTTCGACAAGAATGTCTTTCAGGGTTTTTGACATTGCAAATTGACATTACTAAATTCTAAAATGTTTCTCAACTCATTTAGAGGCGAAGAGTGAAGGAGGTTTTGAATGAACCACGAGTCACGTTGAAGGGCCTAGATTCTTAATGTATCAAAGGAGAGTGATTTATGAAAAAGACAGGAAAATATTTTTTTTAAAAGTCATCTGATTGTAAAACTAACAGGGTTCTTGGCAAATAATGCACGTGAAAGTGTATAACACACAATTTGTATCGGGAGCGAAAATACTCGCAAGTTCTCCTAGTTGCTCTGGCGTACAAAATTTTGCGTTTGAGAAATTTAACTAAACTGCGCCCTCCGTTCATATTCAGGTCGTAGTCTCGACCAAACTTTTTTCTACCACATGTCGTAAGGTTTTGGGGTTATTTAAAGGGTTATGTCTTCTAAACCAACAAACGTAGACGCAAGATAGTTTTATTTTAAATAAAGTCTTCTAGTTTTATGCGAAGTTCCAACATTTGTTTAGATTAATAGTTAAACTATTTTTAATATGAATAGAGAAGAATATCTTAAGAAATTAAGTTTTAAAAAATTATCATTTATTTTAATTACACTCTAACAAATTCTGTTAATATTAGAACATTTTTCATATTCAATAGTGGAAAACTAAGTTTTATTCACAATAATTGGATTCGGTGTGGTCATTTTGAAGAGGGCTCGTTAGGCGTCACTAGAGGGTAGGCAAATCCGTGTACTCCAAAACTATTTAATACCTCATAAATAGAAGAAAGAAAATCTAGCGGTATAGGTACTTTGTAGACGTAGAAAGCACCATGAATAGGAATTGCGCATCCGTAGATGATACGGGCGTCATAATTTAAGGCGACCTGTCGGTGCCGTAGATTCTACGGGCAGCGACCTGAATGTGTTTAATGTAGAGTGATTCAGCGGCAATGCTATATGGTATCATCTTTTACAGTTCGTCTGTATTGTATTAAGTGTGTTGATAAATAAAGGACGTTATAGTAGCACTTATCGTAGTGCGATTGAAAAGGGCTGCATGGAAGCTACATGGCGCGGCCATGGCCCCCACCTGTCCAGCGCGCCCCGCGCCCTGTTTGTTCTTTGTCCGTGTGCGGCGTCGGCGGGGGCCGGGCACCGGGGCGGCCGGGTTCCCCCCCCGGGGGCGGTCGGCGGCGTCGGCTGCCGTTAGCGGGCGCGTCGACGACCCGCTCGCCGACTCGCTGCACCGCTCCCCGCCCCCCGCCTCGCCCCGGCCCCGCCCCGCCGCCCCGCCCCGGCCTGTCCCGTCCCGTCTCTTGGCGCGCCTCCGCTGCCGTCGCGGAGCGCGCTTCCCGTGCCGCAGGGCTCGTGGCTCGTACAAGCTCCTTGTCGCCGCGAGGTGTGCAATGCATATGGCGCTTGGCAGGGCCTGCTTACGAAAGCGATTCGCGGCTTTTTTCCATTTCCTCATATGTGCGTGAGGCGGCTAATTTTTTCATCTTTAAAGTCACAAGGAGTGTGCAGTTTAAATTAGTGATAAAGAAATGTGTTGAAATTTATCAGTATGTCTTCATACTTGAGGTGTACAAATCAGGTCCATAAATATTTTTAAATAGTTTCATTTTAAACTGATGATAACGATCACTCACCAGCTCACTGCACCGCTCCCTCCCCCCCCCGTTCCAGACTGTCCTGTCTCATCTCTTGATTTGAAATGTTGCAGTATTTCTATTGACCTGTATCTCTGTCGTTCCTCGGTGAAATACTTTTTTTGTTCTTGTCGAATTAATATCAAATGCATGTTGTTTATTCTTCCCTACGACATATGCTGCATCCCTAGACTATGTCGCTATATCTTAAACTACTTCGCTGAGTATTTAGAAACCATTCACTCAACCTCTTGAAATCTTAGAGGTCTTTTTAGCTCAGGTGCTTTCGTTTTCCACGTGAACGAACCCATGAACCAATAGCTGGTAGATTTCGTCTCGTGTTGCGCTTCTTATCCGGCCAGCATGGAGAATAGAAGAGATCAGAGTGAGCTCGCGCCCACTTTCGATCCCAGTGCATATTATTGCCTTGTTTGGCCTCTGCGGCTGGCGAAATTTCTACTCGGGAAAGCCATTTGGCAAGGTGAGTTTCTCATCGGTTTCCAACGCACTGTTCTGGGAGGCCGCCTTCGTGGCGAGGACTGGAGTATGGGACGGATCAGTTGCTTTCCCGTAATGGCTTGCAATTCGTCGGTGGTTTCTATGCACAAGTAACACATTTTCTTATAAGTATGTTCTCGCGTTGTGTGTGTATAGAACAGTTTGTTGCAAGTTGTATTTAAATATTTCTACAGGATGTCAATTTAAGTTCGCTGTCTGGGAGTTAAGCGCAGACGATGTTGTCGCAAGCAATGCAAAATATTTTAAGTTTAATATGGCAGATTGACTATGATCTGTCAGTTCGCCGACTACCTTCTTAGTTGCTCTGTGAATCTTCTCTGGCTTCTCTCCCGGGATAAGCTTTGGTGAGAACATCGTCCGAACCCTTGAAAGAAAGGAGGGGAAAAAGAAAAACGAAATAAGAAACAGGAAGAAGGAGGAGGGGAGAAAATGTATACAGTAAAGTAAAATTAAGAAAAAAAATTAACAGCTTGTTTTAGACTGCGCAGCGCAAATTTTAACTTGTTACTGACTGCGCTTTTTTCATGTTCTACTTTTTAAATTTATTTTAATCCTCATATTATATCTAATTTATTATCAAGTACTGTACCTGGAGTCCCCAAGCTTTGATGACGGCTAGGTGTGAGGTACACACGAATGTGAAAAACAGTTAACGATGCTAACGGTGTACAAATGGTGTACGAAACAGATATACAAAAATATTGTATTCAAGGTATTTGAAAAATAATAAACATAAAATATGTGATATGAGTTACCTTCACCGTGGCACCCGCAAATGTTGATGGGACGTGCTCTGAGACATCTATCGGAATTTGCGGTCGATATTTCGAGCGCAAAAGAAGATACTGATGGAATCGTGAATGTTTTGACATAGTTGAGGTGAGAAGGGGAAGCGAAAATTTGTCTTGCAGGACCCATGTAAGAAATATATTAATATATCGGGATTAACAGGAGGGATTGGTTAGATACATGCGTTATATATGTACGAATGCATGACCTAGAAGACAAATGAGAATATTCAGAAAAATGCGAAAAAAAAACAACCAAAAAAAAAACCAAAACAACGATGCAGGGGAACCAAAACGTGAGAGGATAATGGAGCTGCGTACTCGCGGCGACACAAGCTGGAGCTTGTTCCGAAGGGCTCGGGTTGCTCCTGCACGCCGCGCCGGAGGAAGCGCGCCTGGGCGGGCCGCCGCCGCCGCTTTTTGTGGGGACGACCTGGCGGGCCCGCTTTGTTCCCGGCGACCGCCCCGCCCCCTCCCCTCCCCCTCCATCTGGGACTCTTCCGCCGTTCCTCCCGCGCCCCCGCCCCCGCGCCGAAGCGAAGAGCAACCCACCCCGCCGTCGAACGTGCCGAACGCGAAGACCCTCGGCGACGGAGGCAGCGTCGCTCCGAAATGACGGCGTCCAGGCGGACACGCGTGACCCGAGTAGAACCCGGAGTGGATCGCCGTTACGACGGCGATGCATCCGCGAGCAAGTCGCCTCATTGTTCCCTCCACGACACAGATGGTGGCAACTGGATGGCCTCGTTTTGGAGTTCAGGAAGACGTTTTCTGCAAAAATCAAGGGATTGTAAAATCTTCCCTGCTCTCAGAAATGGGATTTTTAGCAAAGTTAACGTACTGCGAGGGTCATTCTTATGAATACGTAACAAAATGCCTGAAATATTTTAGCGCACTCAGGCCATTGTGAGCCGCTAAAACCAACCCCCCATTGAACCGGTTGACGAGTTGCGTGTGGAAATGAGGGGGAAATCAAATATCATTTCGCGGGAAGGAAAGTTATCAAGACGGAAAGGCGCGTGACGAGCGTCCCATTAGGAGGTTCTGTGCGTGGCGCGAAGGAAGATCACGGCGGCGGCGTCTCGTCCTGCCGCGCCGACTGGGGCTGCCCTGCGCCCAGACCGAACGAGGGGAAAGTGGAGGGGCGCGGCGGGGTCGCGGCGTTGCCACATTCCTCACGTCTGGGACGGCGGAGTTTGATCTGAAAAATGTATTGTTGAAAGGTATCATTTCTTAAGTACAATAAATAATATAATACGAATTTGTGGATGGGAAATCTCATTGAGAGTTACAGAGTTAGCGTACGCGCGTCAATATTTATTGTAATATAAGTAGAATATGGACTCCTAACGAGCAAAGACAAAGGGAAATAAGTTGTCAACTGTATGGGTTGGTAGACAATGGACTAAGAGCGGACTCGGTCAATTACCTCAAGCCAAAAGGATATAAGGAAATAGTGATGAGCTTTGATAACGTTTGTTGTAATTTGTAAACATACCCATTCTGGATGTAATTTCGTTTTTTGAACAATGACTATCAGATCGAGTCGATTTTCTCAACATCTTTTCTCAAAAGTTTTGAAGTATGTTGCTTAAAAAAAGCCACTGAATAGGTTTGTTAAAATGTTGAAGGTTCGTAAAATTATCCATCTGAGAAATGCGTTGAATTACTTTAGCAGGTAGTCTTTCGAATGTTCTAGAGTAATGTAATATACGGTATGTAGTGCATTATAGTATGTATAGTAATATTTTACATTGTAATATGTAATGGCATCAGGTTTTTGACTGTTTGGCCATTGCGGCGCGTTGTAAGAGGCGAATGTTGTGTGCGGAAGCGCGGTGCGTGCGGCAACGCTGCGTGGCCGGCCGGGGATCTCCTCCAGCTGATCGCGTCACGCTGCTTCCCTGCGACGAGTTGGGTGCCAGAGCACTCCCGGGATCGATAGGGTTCAAGCGGCGTTTGCGGCGGGAGAAGGCGACCACGACGTGGCCAGGAGGGACCACTGTGGTTCAGGGCGTAATATCTGTGTAATTAAAAAAGGATGTAGGCTGAATAAATACACAAAAGAAAAAATTGTAATAAAACAATTTAATGTGAATTAGTTTAACCTTTCAAGGTCCCCGAATTTTATGACTAAAATAAGTTTGCTGTTCTCGAGTTCTACGAAGTAATTTGACCTAAAATTAGTTAATTATGCCAGGTATATAAAGAAGTTGAAATGTCAGACACGTAAAGAAGTCTGTCCTTCATCCCAATCTAAATGGCCAAATGTTGCCTGGCGAACTCGTGAACTCAATGATTTCTCTCAAATACCTCAAAAACCTTTTCCAAAAAAAGCCACCAAATGAAAACGTTTAAAAGGTTCCAATTCGTATATACATATTCAATAAATAAAAGTTCCTTATTTAGCCAACCATTTTGTTAGGCTCTCCCTTATAAAAGGAAAGAACTACATCACGACTGCTTACATTTCGAAATTTACATAAAAGGGTTTTCGCAAACTTGTTGCTACAAAAGTTATCTTCGCATATAACGCAAATGTTAATTTCCAGCTTTTACTTGAAATTCACGTTTAATAGCTAATGTTAAAGAATTTGCTCCTATGCTACTGCTAAGGAATTTGAAAAATGATATAACATTTTCACTATACTGGCAATGTTTCTTCTAGCTTAACGGCCAGTTCCATTGAGCCTCAGACTTCACGCCAGTATAATTCACTAAAATAAAAATAGAAGTGAAGTCGTTGGCTTTTGACCCAGGGGCATCCACAAGGGTATGTGTCATAACTTGTATATCAGGCTTAAGATTTCATTGTTTAGTTTTGCGTATCGTTGGTTGCATAAAGATGGAGAACTTACCTTCAAACCAATCGTAATGGAATGCAGTTGGTACTATCTTTTATTGGAGATATGTTTAGCTAGTTTAGATAGTTTTAGATATGTTAGTGGTCTTGATTCCACACACCATTCGGTATGATGGGTATGAATTTGTTTTAATCGGGACACTTGTTTCTTCGAAATTATATTTTGGTCTCTCCTAAATTCTGAAATGCCATCTGTGAAAACGGAATTTTGTTTTTCGTTCTTCGCGCTTGCCTAATCGTCAGCTTTGAGAAGCGTATGTCCGAGGGCAGGGGTCGATCCCCGGTCGGGGTCGGAGGCCGTACTCAAAAGTAGCTTCCTCGTGAGCGCACAAAGTCAGTCGGCTTCAAAGAAGAAAATCGGAAATCTTGATTGGTTTCATCTTCCCATTTCGTTTCCTTTTTAACACATCCTCTACTTCCACAGAAAGACAAAACACAAACGTGCCTTCATGTTGTCCAGGCTTGCAGGCATATATCCTGGTTGATCGAGATCGGTCCAGAGGAAAAAAGCAAAATAATGACGTAAAAGGCTGAAAAAAGGCAAGGCACATGAAAATCTATTAAAACAACTCCAGATGTACAATGTGTTTCCTATTGTTAAAAGTCGTAAAATAATAACAATAACAAAAGCATTTTGCCAAACTTCCGGGCCTTAGAGCATTGTAGCGAGAATGTTCAGTTTTCCAAATTTTCGTGTCATATTGAAGTGTTTTGATGAAATGCATCTTAAACTAGAAACCATTTTGAGCTGTTCTTAAGCTGAGTCCTTAAAGTTTGCGCCCAGAATTTCTTAAGAGGAAGTGACAGCGTATGTCTTAATCCCACCTATCCTCTTAATAATCCCTTGAACCAATGCACACACGATCTCCTAATTAGAGAGTGGGATTTATGCAAGGCCGGTTTCGTTCTGCGACAAAACGCCATTTTTAATCTCATTGCTACGTTAAATTCTACAAATGTGGCACTAACCAAAACACACATTGCTTAACGTGGCGGTTTCTTTATATCGGAAAGCCTGAAGAGGTGCCTATTATTGTAATTAGAAGCAAATGTTGAGTCACTGAAAATAACAGCTGTCATAAACATCCCTTCAAACAAATGTATTTTAGTGAATTGCATTGTTCGCGAGGTTGCATCGATTTTGCTGAAGTCAATATTTACTCTCTAGCTCTGTCATCATGCATTGTGTAGTAAACACCGCAGCCGCAGCTGTAGTTCCGTAAGTTTCGTTAACTTTTCAGACGGATCGTTTGCACTGTTGTGTCCCGGTGGGCCTGCACCCTGCTCTCCAGATGTGAGGTAATGCAAAGTACGTGGCATGCGGAGCCTAGCCTCCGAGTAATAGAATCTGAACTCGCGATTGAAGCGCTCCTTCTGTTATTTTCGGTTCAACCGACGAGGTAAAAACGGAATCAGAAATCGGACGTCCGGTTTCACTCGTTCACATGGCGAGACCCGCTCAATTTACTGGACCGATCAGAATGTGCTTACGTATCTGTTGCCTACCGGACGTGGCATGATATGAAGATACGGAATAAAATGCTAAGCAATTTAGATGTAGAATTTGTGTGCTTCTCTTCTGCATTTTAATATTTTATTATAATGTAATAATACATTGGTACGGTAATGGTACAGCACATGCCATGAATAACAAGTTAAATTACATATTATTACTTCACGTTGCTAATTATTTTATGATACGTAATAATATATAGCCACCGTGCTAGAAATCATAGCATAGGGAAGTTAAAGGCCATGGACATCTGTAGGAGTCAAGATTCCGGGCCACGACGCTCGACGGAAAATCAGAGCCTCATCGTCTCAGATGGTTATTTTCCCTCATACATAAGATGTGTTGATCAGATATTCCTCCCCATTTATGAGCCTGTCGCGTTGTGAACATATCACCGTCTGCTTCAAGGAAATACACGAGATAAGAAAATGAAAGAGAATTGAATTTCGCGGTCAAGAACCAACCGGAGGGCACTCAGAGGCTCCGATTGGAAAGGCAGTAAAGAATAGTAGGGAAATCAATCACTCAGTTTCGCAGGTCAATTGCGGAAGGTGTACTTAGCATCGTAAATGCAATGTCTTGCGTATCATCAAATACGAACAGTCTGTAGGCGGTGATGCATTGTCTGATTCAAGACTTGTCTAGTACTCTATTCTCAGCTCACATCGCAACTGGCAAACAATTCAAAATGTGTTAGCGCAACGACAAAATCCGTTTTGAAGTGACTTTGGCTCGAAATTAACATAATCTTATTTTCCCCACTTCAAAGCATTCATATTCTTGGCTGTGCGTAGAAAATACGAAGATCAAGAATTCGCGTCGTACTGAATTTAAATGAATTCTTAGGTGACAGTTTGTGTGAATTCCAAAAGATGTATACGTTGTCCGGTCCAGGGCGCCAAGCCCTAAATCCGAACCGGGGGGGGGGAGGAGTCGGCGGCCGTTTGGTAGGTGTTACGCCCATCCCCCGAACAGGCTCCGCCCACGACCGGCTGCCTCTCCGCGTCCGCGCCTGGTTCAGCGACTAGGCGCGCCCTACCGCCACCGCCTTCCCATCTCGCATTTCAGTAAGGGCTGGGCGCTCGGCGTTCTCAATGTGGGCGGCTGATACTATGTTCTAATAAGACCACGTCGACAGTCCCCGCGTGCTGTTGGGCCGCGGAGTAGTTGAGTCACTTACGAAAGCCAGTCGTGCGTTGCATACGGCTTGCAAGGTATATTCTGAGTCATGCACCTCTTGCATCCACACAGTGCAATGCGCTACTTTGAATTACAGCTCTAAATTTAACCTTCTGCGTAAGAAATTTGCATTTGTACGTCAGGTAGTAGGTCCCGTGACAGCTTACAAATATTGACGCATTTCACTACAATTGGATCCTAATGAGGTTATTTATAAGATCGCATTTTTTAATCCCGATGATTTCCTCAAATACTCTTACATTGAACTGGCAATTACATCACCCAATAAGTATTAATATATTTTTAACTCCCGAAGTAGGAGGTTTATATTTTCGTAAATAACTCGCTTTTTGTGTAATTGGGCAGCATGCTACAACTTGTGCTTCTTTAGCTGCGCCGAAAGCATTGCTGTCTGTTGTGACTTGGAGAATGATTCATGTGACTCCAAATGGAATTTTCAATTCAATATTGAAATGACGTATTTATTCATTTCTTTCCGAATCAATTTACCTCGTTTTGAGAGGTCCCTCGATGCAGAGGGTCAGTGTAATTGATAAAAGCGAGTTAGTTAATAAGGCGATTATGAATTGATCATGAATACTTCTGCGAACATGTGTGCTGTCAACACGTACGTGCCCAAAACTCATCGATACAATAATTGTCACATTTTATCATATTTTAGACAACTAACGACAGAACTTGAACAGAGTTTGTTGCAATGAGATTACTATTAAGCATATGGTCCGAGGGTAAGAATGCAGTACGGACTCTTATGGCGACAGTGATGCCAAATGTGTCGCTTTTTTTTCACTTGTACTGTATGAACCAAACGCCACACGTTCGATGTCGACGAATCCCGCAATAAGGCGGAGCGCTAGTTTAGAGCTAAATTAGTGTCTAACCTGTTCAATCATATGAACGCGAATTTTCTTTCGCCTCAAAGGTAAAAGAATTCTTTTAGTTGAAGATGACTGAATTTCTTGAAATTGGGGAGATCATTGTTGCGGTTCACTGTCGGAAGAATACTTTTTTAGGGCTGGCGGAATGAATGCACTTTCCTGCGGGTTGCACGTCATATTGGTTTGCATTATTGACCTCTTTATTAGCAGTTGCATTTGAACCACTTGCATCAGACTGTTGCTGCTGTTTTGTCCGCAACCCATTGCATTGGTTTTCCGGGATCCTTCCTTTTAAAATAGTAGTTTTTAAACATCTAAAACTCCAGACGAGGAAAAGTAAACAAAATTACATTTAACTTTGGCGTGGGTAAAATCATGATTCCCAAACAATACGACGAAACCCTAGAACCAACTAGAACGCGTGCTTTTTAAAGTATGATAAGGCAGCCGGAGCATATGGCAGTGGCTGCTCCATCAGCTGACCCCACCTACAGAAATTAATAAATTCTGAAGATATTCGCTACGATTTGTTGTAAATATATTGTGTATTCGAGGTGTAATTGAAGATCTTGGGGCAATAACATGCTATGACACATTTGTGACGAAATTGAGGTATTGGTGTGTTTCGACGCCCCCACAGATGTACATAGATGTTGGATTTTTATTTTAAAGATTCGCCGAAAGATGTCAGTGTAATTCATAAATCAATGCTTTTTTTTTCAATGTGTAGACTGTCTAAACCCTTATTAAAAAAATTAACTTAAAAAATACACTACAGTAAGTAGACCGTAGCAGTTGACATGCCTGGAAACAATTCAATCTATTAGAAAGAATTGTCCATTAGTAAACGGAAGATCGCGGATGCTTTTGAATGCTTTTCAGTAAAAGGTTAACATCGGGCTTCTAAATTCGTACATTTATATTATGTAAAATGTAAAGACTTCGACGTAAAATAGCTTTTCTTGAACTGTATTCTCCCTCATTTCAGTTCTTTCTTTACATCTTCGGGTATTTTTCTCGGTTCATTTTGCCTTTTTCTGTTTTATCTGCCCAAGGCCGCCAAATAGTTTGATAGCTGCCCAGTGTGCGTCACATTGCGGTGCGTCATTGCAGAGGCTTGCGCCAGCCTCATAACGCCGATGAACTTTTTCGCCTTCAGATTGATCTGGGGGGCAAGAGGGGTTCGAACTTGCACGCTATACAATGCGTCTGCATGCTGCCTTCAAGGAAGAAGCTGGGACTTTTAAACGATATATCGTCAAAAAGTACGTACGATATACCGTCACTTGTGCAAGATGCAGAACGTAAAACTGTCCAAAATAGCTGTTTTAAGTGATCATAATTCAATGAAGAAAACGAGAGCTTGGTCTGCCTTCTTTGATTTTCTAAATTATTCGTAATCTTGTAGTTTTGCCAAGTACGACTCGAAGATAATGGAAAATTTCAAATAAAATGTCTAGTTTTGAGATATTGCTTAGGTTTTAAGTGGTTCTGCGTTTTCGCTATCAGTTTTTAAGAGTCGGCAAGTAAATGTGCGTATTAATGAGCGCGTGGTTTGAGCACCGTTTTATCTCGCGGCCGACGGTCGAGGCAATGCGAGCGCAATGATAACGCACGTCGGCTGCGCTCGCGGCGGGCAGCAGAAGCAGAAACGGCGACGGCTGCACCAGCGCCTGCGCTGCGGCTCGAAGGAAAACCCTGGCGCGGGAGAAAGCGCGGAGCAAGCCATGCGGGGCGGGGTGCGTTGGGCAACTCCCGCTCCGCCCCGTCTCTCCCTCCCCAGCTCCCGCTGTCTGCACGTCTTCGTTCCCTCCCGCCCCCGCGCCGCCACCTGCTCTCAGGCACAGTGGTCCGAAATGATTTAGTCAGTGCGCAGTTTTCGCCATTCGAAAGGAATTAACACGACGGGCTTATTGCGACATAGTGAGTTGTTGAAGAATAACCATTTTATTAAAACAAACGAAATAATATCCAACACGTAAGCTCAGTTTTGCTTTCCGAGACTTGTTTCTTGGAGAATTTTCATGGACACTTGCTAGAACATTTCTTTTAATTCTTTATTGAAGAGGTATCTGAAGGTCTCCAGCGCCTATTTTGAAACACTTTAAAAAGCACGGTTTGTCGACTGTTGATCAGATTTATCGTTGTTTTAATAGTATGATATTTAAATGACATCAATAAAATTGTGGACGAATTGTGTTACTCGATTGAGAATTGTAGGTCCGTCTCGTAAAGGACAATTAATTCTCCGCGTCTCTTGCACGAAGTGGCGCAACGATCAAGCTTCCATCATTATACTCTAAAAATGTTTAAAGAAGCTATTCTTGTGTTTCACAAACGTAATTTGTTGTAACGAGTGACAAAAACACAAGATGTTATAAAAATTACGCGTTTGAAGATTACTTTGTTATATATAATGCATTCGAAGAGCCCTCGAAACTGCACAGTCGCTCAAGGGTAGCAGCGTTTTTTAAAGTGTACATTTTGAATTAGAATTAGTTCTTGGTATTTTTTTCGTTCGCAGTGGTTGGTCTCGTTTCCATGCAGTGTGCGGCGGGCGCACAGTCCCCCGTTCTTTGTGACGGGTCACCTGTGCGCTTTCACGCCGCTGCACTGGCTCGGAACCAGTGACGAGGCTTCTTCCGGTGACTCAGGGCCTCTTGCTCCGCTTTGACGTCGCACCGCGCTCGCAAATGTTTACTTTGGGGATCCACGAAAGCAGGACACTGTCGAACGCCTTGGGGTGGGTTCGTAAACAAGAGAACCTGCGGGCGACACGACATCCCAGTATGGCCTGAGACTGGGGAAAATGCTTATCGAATCATTGCAGCTGTTATCAAATTCCTCTCGATCGTTTCGCGGAATCCTCATATTGAATGTAGGCCCAGAACATCGGCAATGGAGAAATCAAACTCATTATTACTCATGGCTCGGGTTACTGGCTCTTATGAGTTCGTGGAATCTGATTAAGCACCGTATAAAACTAATTTAATTTCAAATATTCTGTGCTTTTTTCCCCCTCGACATCAATGATCCGTTGTTTGTCATTTTTGAATCATCACAATCATTGCGTTCTTTGTGCATTCTCGTATTTAACTTGGAATAGATGTGTTCAGAGGTGTTGGCAAACGATGCCTGCAGTAATTTCCGTGATATTTTCTCGTGAGACATGCACACGCGGAAGAGCAAAGATGTTTTTTTCCCCTTGAGCGTAAGTGTCGCAACGCGGCCCTCTTCCTGCGCGGCGGAGCACAGCATCCTCCCGACGAGGCAAAAAGGTTTCCTCCCGTTGCTCCGCCGCCGCCAGCACCGGGCGCGCGTTGCCTCAGTCGCCGCTCCGTCTCGCCCGATGGTGACTGCGCCGCGCAAGCCCGGGTTGGGGCGGGCGGGCGGGAGCGAGGGAGAGCGCGCGGTGTTGCCGGCGCGCGCGGCGCCCGCCCGCGCGCACAGCTGATCGCCGACGTGGCAACGTGGCGGGGCGCTCGCCGCCGTCGCCGCCGCCGCCGCCGCCGCCGCCGCCGCCGCCGCCGCCGCCGCCGCCGCCGTCGTCGTCGCCGACGCGTGGCGGGGGGAAGGGAGTGAAGCGTCAGCAGGCGGGCGGGCGGACACGAGGCGAGGGATCGATCGAGGCGCCGGAGGCTGCTTACGAATCACAAACCCTCTCCGTGATACGAAAATGAGAGGATTGTCATGCCATCGGGGACGTAGTCGGACAGGACCCATTTGGTGAAAAGGCTGATCACAAGCCTGAAATCGCGAAAGGAGGCGGTCTTAAAATCGCCGTGAATGACTTTTCAGTAATAGAACACTTAGTATGCGCATTGAACTTGTATGAACATTGACAAAATCTAGCATTTGATTTTCTGTTATGCTATAGCTGTGCAACTTTCTAGTCACTTTTCCTGTAGGTGTGTGTATGGGCTGCTTTGTTGATTGATAATGAATGTTTATGCATCTGTTTCCCAGCTGCGAGGGACCTCCGGTCTGTGTGTAGACTGAATGGAAGGGTTTATGGTTTGAGTTGAGTTTTGCAGAAGTAGTGTAGGGTCATTGAACTCACTTATGCTGGTGCGATATGTAGTATCTTATCACATTGCAGTGGCTGGACATTTTTTCCGGATGGACGTAATGGGTGGTAGGTTTCTCTAAAACTGGTAGTAAATCATGAGAATAGATTTTGCTTTTCTGGTAGTGTGGGAGGTGTATTGTTGTCTATAAGTTAGTTCACCGAAGGTAGGCCGACCTGAGTTCGGTTTTTAGATCGCATTCCCTTCGACAAACTGTTCTAATGCACCTAGTGTGGGTGTAGAATCCCCCAATCAGATGGAAAAGAGAACGAAATCAATTTTTCTGTAAGAACAAATTATTGCAGAGGGTGGAGCTTTCCATTTCGGACGGCAGTCGACGGTTTCCACAGGTTCGTGACCGCACGCACGGAGGCCGAAGGTGCCCCCCGCGGTGGCGCAGCCGCAGCAGCCTGAGTGCGCCTGGCAGCTGGCGCAGGGCCGGTTCCCGTGGGAGTAGTCCCCTCCCGCCCTTCACCGCCCCCATCGCTCCTTGCGTTCGACGGGCGCCATCGACCTCGCCTGCCCTGCCGTGTCCCACCGGCCGACGGGTCGGCGCCCTGCAAGGGCTCTTACCTGAGCTCCAATTACCGGCCTCATTGAGGATCGTGAATTTTCAGGCGCGATTACCATAACTGTTACGAAACTGATTAATTCCCCGCGCTTTTGGTAATGGAGTTGTTACGTGCTCGCCTGGGTAGGAGGTAGTGAAGGTGGGTGCTCTGCTCCGCTTTGTTTCGATCCCTTCGCCGCTTCCGCCGATTGGAATCTTGATGTTTGCAGCGTTACGAAAGATCGTCGACGCGTGCTGTCTTGTAAAGCTTCGACGCAAGCGGAGTCCTGCATTAAAGGTACGGTTCGGAAAGTAGCAGGTCTTGTTTTATCGTTCTGCGTATTCACTCGGGGTCAGTCTGATACTTAGAACAGCGTCCGCGATGCTGGGTCGTTACCCGCCAACATTAAGCAACGTTAGGATTGTGGGAGAGGTTAGACAGTTTTCGCCTCATGATGTGCAGGGCTGTGCTTGGAATAATGAGGCGATTCATCAGAGATTGTCTTCCTCCATTGTCTATTAAACAGCATTTCATTTTCGTTGTTTTAACAGCAAAATGCTCGATTACTACTTTGATTACTTCCACGAGTCTATGGAGTTAAATTGCAGCGTTTGAACATGCAATGCGTTCCACTCTTTTTTTAGGCGGGGGAGTTTGCCAGCTTGTATTGGCTCCGCGTAGAGAAGTATTTGGCCTACGGCGTGCTTTGCAGCTGCAACAAAGGAAGATGGAAGCCAACGCACCTAGCTGTATCGGTGACATTTTCATGAGAAGGAATGAACTTTGCCCATCCACCTTCCCTCTGCCTTTCTCAAATCCCACACCATCCGCTGTATATCGCGACTATTGATATTGAGCAACTGATTCCTGAGTATTGTACAAATCACTTACTATTTTACATACTGAAACGCGAATTTATGGTATAAGATTCAAGAACATTTGTGTTGTGCTGGAGGCCCCCTTCTCTTTCCGTCGAAGGAGATCTTTGTATTTCGGCAATTTCCTTCGATTTTGTTCGTATCCATATGCGCGTGTACAAGAAACAATCCAGTAGCTTGTATTTGTAGTGTGTTGCATTATACAGAATTGCAGCAACCAAAATGTGCTGGTTTAATTCGTTTCGTAATTTAATAATTTAAATTGTTGAAAGTCATAGTCGACCCCGACTGCGAATCGTATCCAGGTCTCCTGGGCGCAATGAAATATAAATTAATATACGGGATGAATTATCTTCATTTGTTAGCGAGTGGCCTAGTGTTTTTTCAGAGCATGTAACTGCTGCTTGTTTTTATTATTGTGTAAAATGCAATGTATTTTTTCTTCATTGTTTCAGGTAAGTCAGCTGAGTTCCTTGGGCGATTAGTATCCGTGGGTTGGCTGAGTCAGTAAGTGTTATTAATGATCATATAATAAATTCAACATCGTTCATAATTGGGGACTATATTCATTTCTCAGCGTTTCTTAGTATTTCTTGGCGGCTTTCGAAAGTCGCACTTAAAGATACAGTATTTTATGTTGATCCATCATGTTTTGGAAACGGGTATGGGTAGGGTGGCGCACGTGCATGGAAGAGCGGGAGAGGCTGTGGAAGGAGCGTGGGCCGACGTGCCCGGCGCACAGCGCATCGTGGCGAACCTGTTGTGGCGGCGCCGGGACGCGAACGGGGCGCGGCCCCGGTCCCCGGACGTAACTGTAGCGGCTGCGGTGGCGCCAGGGTTGTCCAGCGCTCAGCGTCCAGCCACTCGCACCCGCCGGGCCTCTCGCAAACCGGGCTGCTTTAGCCGTGGCAGACTGGCGAAACCGCGGGGATGTTAGAGGGGTCACTGACAACTGTAATTTTAAGGAAATGCTGTTTTGCCCATTGCGTTCTCTGGCTCTTATGTCTTGTGTTTTATTTAGTTTTGCTCGACATTCATAGAGGGTGTAAAAAGTAATGTGTACGTTTTTTTTTTCCACTTATAAATCGTGTTGAAACGGAAATCTGTGAAGCTAGATACATTTGGGGGCTGACCCTCTCATATTTGTAAGAAATGACGTAATGAAATGCGAAGTTATGAGGGAATGTTAAGAATGTGTCCGGGGATAATCAAAGGATATTCATAATGATATATTGGCTGTCATGCGCATTCGCCCTACCCGTTTACAAACGGGTGAAAGAAATTTCCGTAGTTAGTGATGTATATGATCATGAGTTTCACGGAGCTTAAAAAATAATTATTTGCTTGGGATATTTCTTTCTTTCTTTCTTTCTTTCTTTCTTTCTTTCTCCCCCCCCCCTTTCCATGAAACGTTTAAGCGGTGTTACCTGTATTGTGTGACATATCGCATTTGGGGACTTGATATGACCAGTCTTTGGACTAATGTTGTCTGGTAATGTTTAGGACTAAAAAGTTTCTTTTCGCTCCAGGAGAAGCGCATTTACGGAGTCTTCCGACCATTCGGTCTTCAAAATAGAACATATTTTCTTATTAGTACAAGTTTACGCGCTTTGTTGGGGAAGATAAGATGTCATTTCGGAGTTACCTACCGGTCGGTGCTTTAATTTTACGTTCTGAATTGTGTTTAAAAGTACCAAAATTGCATGTGAATTCGAATTTATTCCTACGAATTGTAGGTAAACGTAATACTTAAATACGTATCCAGTAAGGAACCACCCACACAAATAAAGTTCCCAGTGAAACAATTTTGAATCTCATTTACCCAAATTGCTTATTTTTTAATAGTATTATTGCTGCTCACCTTCCTCGTGCTCATTTATTACTTTCTCGCTTTTTTATGAACATAGTGAAGAGAAAGTATTCTTATGCTGCGACAGATATAGGTAATTGTTCGACCGACAAATCTTTGTTGCTCTGGTATCGAAAAAGTGGATAAATCTTGTCCCTTTACGCAGTAAATTTCTTTAACACGTTGTGTAGTTGGTATCAATATTTTGTGGGTCCTTGATACCGAAAATTTTATTGACGCAAAATATTCATCTGTTGTCCACACTAGTGCTTAAGACGATTCAGACGATTTTCTCCAAAATTGATATTCTCCCATCGATCTAAATCAACTCGCTGCCCTTGCGAATTTGAAACGGATATTTGGATTTTTTAAGGGTTTTTTACATCAAGTCAAGTCCATATTTTCAAATTCGAACTTTTGCAGGTGCATATAGTATTAAATTGCGTAACCGTTTCAAATAATTCGAGAAATTACCATATACTGTTGTAGCACCACTATTTTGGGAACTTTTAATCACCTTATATATACATACACACAACGGTTTATCTTATTTTCTCATCAGATTTGAGAGTGTCTCCTTCATTGTAGATTTTTTTAACTGATACATTTTGGAGTGCTTTATTTCAATGTTTATTGCGTAACTTGGGAGTATTTGGCGATGCGTATGTACGCGCGCAGGAGTAGAATTGTCGGAAAAATATACGAAAGATAGCTAAAGTAAAATTAACGTTAATATATTGTGCTGCATATTCTGTAAGGATACTTGTTACGTACCTGCGGAAAAATTAGCGCCAACTGTTACATTTCAGTCAGTGGTATTTGAGCACTTCATTCATCGAAAGGAGGTTATGATGGATTCTGAATCTTCTGATCGAAATGTCACTTGGGCGAACTGTCGCCGCCCAAGGGTAGACAAATACTCTTTAAGTATTTGCTTATGTGTTGAGCTCCCCTGGCGCATGGCCGAACGGTGGCTTTTCCTTTCCGGTGGCTGGAACCTTTTTTCATTCTTTCTGATCTATATGCATTACGGACCACGTTCCTTGAACATAGTTTCTCGTCGGTTTTTCCCACTTGCCAAGAAACTGAGATATTTTAGTACCTGCGGTGCTTAGTTTACATTATTCGTTATTATATTTTTTATTCATTTTTCTGGAGCAATGAACATTTTGCCATAACAATTAAACGTGTACAACTATTTTACTTGCCTATGAAAGAAAGCTGGAAATATTGAAAGAGGGAGAACTACCCCGTGTCTGTCCGCCTTGAGTGCGGGCACCAGTCGGGGTAGTTGCGCCATTGGCGATGTCCACGTGGCCGGCGGGCGGGGCGGGGCCGGGCGGCGCAGCTGCCGCTTTTCCGTAGGTGTTGCTCGCTGCGCCGCCGAAGGCCGTTGCACTCTCGCCGGAGTGCGCCGGGCGATCGTTTCTCCGCAGGAAGACCTCTCTGGACGCGCTGAGGCGTTTTTCGTTCTTCAGGGCCTCTTAATGAGCGCGACAGGTTTTTTACTATGTGCTAAACGTAGTAAAGAGAAAGTATTGTAATGTTGCAGCCCAAAGTGACTATTTTTCGTCAGTGAAACTCATATTATGGCGTCCTGATATAGAAAAAGGGGATACATCTTGTTACTTTATGTAGTGATTACTTCCTCTAACATATGTAGTTAGAATCCACGTTCTGTGGGATGAACCGAAAAATGAATTTACGGCATGACTTTTGTCTTTGACTGTCCTTGTTTCTTTATCTATTCACAAAATTAATTACCAAAAATTTGATTGGCGGCAAAGCATCTTGGTCTACGCTAGCCCCTAACGTTCCAAACAGTTTTCTCCTAAATTATGTTCTGTGATAGATCGGACCAAACTCGAGGTCCAGCGAATTTGAAACGGATATTTTGATTTGTGAAGGTACGTCTCATAAATCCTTAATGTCAAAATTTTGGATTTTGCCCGAATGAAGCAAAGGGCCCTTTAAAAACAGCGCAGATATAATTTTTGTTGTGTATTTGATAATTGCAAACATCACAAATAATGCTAGAAAGTTGCTGCTGTTGTAGAACCTACTTTATTTTTCATTTGTATGTGGGACAAAGCGTGATTTTCGGTTATAAAAAATTGCCGTTCGGTGTTTTGTCTGACTACGTCAATGAGATATTGAAGATTTGTTAGCTCGTAAGTCATAGGAAGCTTTAGGAAAACATGGATGCTTTGTTTACATAGTTGAAGTTTTCATTCGAACTCTTAATTGGGATTCGAATTATTCATGTAATGTTTATTTTACGTCGGAAACATTTAAAAACGATGTAAAGTACAATGAGAAGTGTACTGAGTACAGATTTTTTAAAAATGTGAGATCCCTTCCCTTACCCATAGACGTGTTCTGAATACAGATGGGAATGTTTGACAAGAATCGATAAGAAAAATTTGGTCGAGTGTTATAAAAACTATTTACTAAGGCAAATGCGCTCTAGATTAAGGATATAATCCCACATTGTGTCCTTGAAGGAATCGACTTCCTGCGTGAAAACATGGGGAACGATAATTTGAATAACTATTTCCCACTGAACTGTACCTGTACAGATAGTGAAGTTACATTTATGTCCAGAAGCTAACCAAGGGGCCATATCGGTATTCGCTCACAGGATCAGGGAAACTGGGCGAAGAAGTTGACCGACACGGGAGCCATTGACCCAGAACCTTAGATACAATACTTGTTACAGGTTGTTTAGAATTATACATTCCAATTGGTTATCAATACATTCGCAATCATTGTTAAAATTACTATTACTTTCCCTTTCGATGCTCGGTATAGTGTCTAATTGTGTAGATACAGTTATGCAGCAGGGAAGATTTTTCTTGAGATTTGAACTTTTGTATCAAATTTAATCGTATATTGTCATCTGGCAGTGTGTGATAATATAATGAACATGTGTGAGAATTTTTGTAGGGACCTGTTCATACTGACACCTCTTGCATATGATTACTACGTAGAGTATGCAATGTATACAGATTTGATACATCTAGGCAATAGCAATGGCGCTCCCAAAGGGGGCTCATGCAACTCATGCAGCATTCAGCACTCCCGCCACTACAAATTACACGTGTTCGAAATTATAGTTTTTAGTGAAAAGTATACTATACGTGTTCGATTACGCAGTATCTGCTGGCAAACTCCTATAAAAATCCGATTGTCCGACATAGTGTTTCGCGTTAAAAATACTAGTAAAGGAAATAATGAATAGCTAACATGAGAATGGAGAGATCTGCGGGGAACATGCGCATATCCATGTCTACGTCCAACATCTCTGGGCGCTCCTGAAGTGCAAATCCGGGTGGTGTGCGGAGGTGAGGTTGCGTAACGGGCTGGCCCAGTCGCACCCGCGCGCGTGCGACCACGGGGCTGGTTACGCACGCGGAAGAAAAGGCAGCCATCTTCCTTCCGGTGGATCGTCTGTTTGGCGTGCGTCGTCTGATAGCATCGGGGCACGACGTGTTCCGCGGAAGACAACTTCCATTGTGATTGCGCAGATATTTCTGGCATTTGAAGTGATGAATAAGAGCGCACTGTATGCGCCGTTGGAGAACGTGGCTGCGTAGTTGGTGTGACGGTGTCCCAGGGAAAGTAGTATGTGAATATGTGAACTCGTGGCGTTTGGTCTACTTTAATGTAAGATTTTAATCGTCAGCTGTTGACATTCTTGTACATTTCCGTTATATAGTGGTTTTAAAAATATCAATTCATATTTGTCGTGGATCGTTAGTGTTCTATTGTACTTTTCTCGAAAGTACGCATGTCGTATTTTGGTAATACGTAAATCATATATCGCTAAGTCTTCCGTACGACTTCAATTCTTACAAAATTAGTCTTCCTCCTCAGCATCCATGCAATCATGTATCCTTGACACTAGTCTAGAAAACGTGTGTGCTAGAGTGAGGATGAGCATACCCTCGTTTTTAGAGTAGTTTGTACTAGAGATCCAAAGGACAATGCATATGTGGTCGTTGAAATCCAGGGCGCTGGCAGGTTACAGTTAGCCTTTAGTCCGCGCTCGCCCCGGGAAGGAGTGTGTTTTGTCTGCCTCGCTGTGTATCTCGCGCTGCGATCGGTGAGCTGTGGCCCCCGTTGGCCACTGTTCGGCTGGCTCCGCGCCCGCCCCTCGCGTCCTCCGCACCCCGTCCCCGTCCCGTCCCTCCGCGGGTCAACACCCGGAAGAACCGCGGCCACGCGCTCCTGCGGCCTTGGTGGCGCCGCCCACCTCTCCTCCCCGCCCTCGCTCGCCTGCTCTCCGACCCCGCGGGTTGGCGCGCGTCTTCAGCTGCGGCCGAACACAAAGATAGCTGGAGGTCGGCTCTTCATG
Source organism: Teleogryllus oceanicus (assembly GCA_964035755.1). Classification (NCBI taxonomy): domain Eukaryota; kingdom Metazoa; phylum Arthropoda; class Insecta; order Orthoptera; family Gryllidae; genus Teleogryllus; species Teleogryllus oceanicus. The sequence goes on from CAXIVR010000007.1 coordinate 64,109,387, forward strand.
GCGCGGCGCCTAAACTAGCCCCTAAACTAGCCAGGTGAAATTCGATGTGGTGCCTACCTGAGAAGAGTCCACTGATCGTCACAGGCTTCCAGGCTGACGTCTAAGTATTCGAAAGAACTTCTTCGTAATCTCGTAATGCTTGTGCTCTAAATTGCATTTTATGAATGGAGTTGGTGGGCAAAATTGTGAGCTTCATGGTCTGATACTTCTCTTGCCGCAAAGATGCGCATTTTTGCTACATTGCATCACAGTTTGAATTGTGGAGGTTTAAAGAACACTCAAATTATGTTTTTTGTCTTAGTTTACTAATACTGGAAAAATAATTAATTTTCTCCTTTTATCATCTTCAGTGCCAAATGACACTAGTAAAGTTTTGCTCTTTGACGTGTGATTATTCCTTGTGAATGAATTGTCTACTCACATGCCAGTGTGAAGTGTGGTTGGAATACCTTCTTCACAGAAAGAAGCGAGATTTGAATGAACAGTGCAGCATTGGAGCGAGAGCAGTGGCGGAAGTATGAACCCATATACCAGAAAACTAGAAATTGGGCGTATCTGTGACATGATACACCCCGCTAATGCCCCGTGCCTTGGCTGCTTTGCGAGGCACCTCCCAGGTCGGCCGTGTCCGAGGCGGAGCTGCGCGAGGCCCGGCCCGTGTTCCTTTGTGTGTACAGTTACTTGAACGTTGCGCAAGATCCGCGTCGAAGCGGAAGCGTCCGGCACCTCTCACCACGTGGTGCAATCGGCGCAACTCACGTTCGTGGGTTGCTGCGATTAAGTTCATAGTGTTTTTGTCTTTCTCTCATACTACTTGCGCAGTATAAAGAAATTGTAGTGAGGGTCCGCGACAAAACAGCGTGTTTTCGACAGAACAACTTATTGGCGGACCCTGGTAACGAAAAAGAGGATAAATCTGGTTCCAATATGTTGTCAAATACTTTCTCTAACACGCTATGTACTAAAAAACCATGTTTTGTGGGCCCTTGATACCGAAAAGTACTACAAGGCAAAACGTCTATCCTTTTGCGTATGAAAAAGCTAGCAGCTAAATCGTAAATAGAATATTTATCAAAAATTAAAATTCCCCGATCGGAATGATTGATTTGGCGGCCCTTTGAAATTGAAATGGATATTTTGATTTTTGAGGGTACGGATATTACATTAAGCGTCAACATGTTCAGTTTTCTCAAAAATGACTCCCAAGATTTTTCATTGTCTTTTCCTCGGTTAGAGCAAAAGACACATAAAGAAGTCACATTTTGGTATAACTTAATTTTCGAACATTTTCGACGCCTTACGATAGAAATGTTTTCCTTGATCAAATCTGCTAATCAAAAACAGGTCTTCAAATATGGTCACGTACAGTTTTTCGAAAATATGAGTAGTTTGCCGTAATTTTGTGTGAATCGAGCAATTTTTAAACATTTTTCTCAAATACCCTTCCAAATTTTGTTCAATCCCCGCCCCTCGTTTGAAGCAAAGAACGGTAAAATACGGATCTGATTCCATTTTTTACGATATCCGTATTTTCGAAAATTGCAAAAAATTCACATAGCACAAGTGCAATATTTTGTGCAAAGTGCAAGTCTTTGTCATTGGAAATCTGTTCCCAAAAGTCAGTTCAAAAGTCGTAGTTTCTTGTACTACTTTTGCTAGTGTCTTTTAAGATTTTTCACGTGTAAATACAATGTGGGAACGCCACGACACGGCAGTCTGAAATTCTCGGAATAACTTCTCATTGTTGGACAGTGTTTCTGGGTCCTTGGAACGAACATTTGGATTCTCAAAATTGTGTTGCTGTATTACCTTTTAATGATTTAAAATTTCGCTCGTAATGCCGTACAATTGGTCATGAGTTTTACAGGTGTGGTTAGTGAGTGTTGCAAAAAATGGTTGATATCATAAATGTGTTAATAAGGACAGATATTGCATAATATAACATAACATAATTAACTGATGCGAGAAAGTACGTGCTGTTGTAGCTCCTCTTTTTCTCACGATATGGGTGGTACATATTCTTAGATTCGCTCTCTGGTACATATTCAATAAACCGTGGCATCGCACGTGGCAAACGCCAGGGTCTATTGGAGTCGGGAAATATTTTGAGATTCATATTGAACTCAAGAATGAAAAGAGATTATCATTACAACTGCAATGGTAACGCGACCTACTCGCTGCCATTCAATTGTGTTTTATAAATAACTGGTGGAAAGTATGGCATTCTAATGTAATTTTGTCAAATTTTGATTATTTCGCTAATTGTGGAAAGCACTTCATTACATAAGTTATAAGCCAAGAACCCCGGTTTAATTCGAATGATAAAATCGACACACTTTGGGAATTTGTAAGACATCGTATGCAAAATCGGAAGTTAAAGAACACTCGTTGTTAGGACAACTGGTCAACAAGATGTAATATTCCATGCTTGGTGTCCTAGAGAGATGCTGATGGACGCGGCCCCGAACGCATTACATGGAAAAGGTGTAGAGCGCGCGTTGAGAGCAGTGATCTTGTGGAAGGACGCATGGGATCAGTCTTCAGAAAAATATCCAAGCGAACTCACGTAAGCGGGTTGGTGAGGTGCGAATGGATTTTTAGGCTGAGAATTATTTAAATGATCGTGCGGAGGGAATTAATGATTAGTTTGAGAGCTTGATATTGTTTAAATTGTAATTGGAAATTTTATTACTGTAGTTAGAATTTCGAATTAAAATAGATTCAGTGTTTCGAGGGGATGTATATTAGGGTAACTCCGTAGATGGAAGGATTTTTTAATAAGTAGCTGAGTATAGTCAGTCGCAAGTAGGTGTTTCATACGAAACATAGATAGGGAAAGTAATCTTGTGAAAATATTAAGTCCTAAGCTTATTATTGACATTTGGAAAATTTTTAGTTTGGACAAGGATGTGAGAATTGGTATACAAAGGATTCCAGGGTCAACATTCTGCTAGTCAGACGAGAAGCCATCTAGCTAGATAATTTAGAAAGCTTATGAACTATATTCAAACCCGTACGGTGTTTCAATGGTCTACATTGAAAATAATTCTCATGAGGTCAATAGAATTTGTAATATATATATATATATATATATATATATATATATATATATATATATATATATATAGAGAGAGAGAGAGAGAGAGAGAGAGAGAGACACACACACACACACACACACATTGTAGAATTGCACGTCCGCGTGCAACTGGTAAGGAGTAATAAATTGTGTGTCGAAGCCATAATTAAATTGGAAGTAAATTTAATAAATTAGTGTTAACTTCGATGTTTGAATTTGTGAGTATAGCAGGGCAAAGGAAGAGGTAACAATATTAACAGCAGTGGAAGGAATCCCCGTCATAGTATTGGATGTTTCTTGAAATAAGATCCAGATGTGGCAGTAGTGAAATATCAAAAGAGAAGAAATAAAATATCACATTATATTCCTTACTTAAATGAGGAAAGACTACAACAGAAATATTGTAGGTTTTAACCGCTTAAAAAGTGTCGCCAAACGTTTGTTTCTCGACCACTGTCGATGTACGAGACAGTGAAACATTTCCAATGCAGACAAAGAGGGAAAAATGGATTGTCGAAATGAAGACCTGCTACATCAAGTGATTTGACTAAACATCGGTGAAGCACTGAGGCGTTGTGCTTACCCAGCGATAACATTTGGCACAAGATGCACAATCCTTCCCAAAGCCCCGCCCCCCTCCCGGCGCCAACCGGTTTTCGATCGGGGGCAGGCTCCCCGCCCCGGGCGATCAGCTGGGCGGGCGGCCGCCTCTGCGCGCACCATTGGACTTGCCTCGGCGACGGCACTGGGCCTATGGCGCTATCTGATGTCAGGTTTTAGATTGGCGGTAGATCACGTTGCATTTGTTTCACTTATGGTCAGGGTGGGACACTTGCCTGTTGCAGCAGTAGATTTGGCAGTTGGTTTTGCACATAACACGTGGTTTATCTTCGAATTCAGATGGTCAACTGCAATTGCAGTTGTATCGTTTGCAGTGCCTAGCGTTGCTTGATACGTCATTAAAAAGGTTTTGATTACTAGTTTTAAGTTTTCTTAGCGATTGTAATCGGATAGCTGTGCACTCAATCTGAATTTGGTTTTGGATGATTCGCAATGGGGTACTGGATCATTTTGGGGTGCGTCATTGAAATCTTGTATTTTCCCGTGTAATTGTTGCATATGTTGCTCTTTTCTGTTCTCAATATTCGTAAATTTACAAAAGAAATAATGTATTTAATTTGCAGGAGTTCCACCATTATCACGGTAAAGAAAGAACGGAAATGCTGAATGAATCCCTGATAAAGTTAACATTGCTGAGAGGGATTGGTTCCTTAACTCTGGCTGCCGTGGGAACCTTATCGTGATACTCGTTGAATTTTTCATAAAGTAGTGAAGCATCAACAGTCGATGCTGTCATGACGGATTTTCGAGAGTTGTGAGCACCTTTCGCTTCTCAAATCAATGTAACGATAATGAAGGCAAGACTAACGACAAAGAAAAGAATCTTTTGGTGTGCACCAATGCGAATCGAGTGTTGTCACACTTTCAGCGCAATGGTAAAAGATTTCAATTGAAAAGTAGAAATAAAATATTAGATGTTTTTATTATAGAATTATGAAATTGGATTTGCTTGTATGGATAAATATTTTTGTCACCCATTGAACTCAAAAACGTTAAACATTAGTTCTTGTCGCAATTGGAACCGCAGTCTCTCGATTGGCAAGTATTCGACTAAGCTTGTTTTCGGTGTTCTTTGGTCAATTTTTTCTAGAAAACAATGCATCTAAGACGAATTTTAGAAGACTCAACTTGTAAGAAGTGATTCGCTTGCTTGTCCTGCGTGGTCTTATAATGAATCTTCAATTTTCTTAGGCTCAAAACAAGATCCTCTTTGAAATTTAGTATGTTATTGCCATTTTCTCATTCGTCATCGTTCGGGTGTATAATGGTTATTCACTAAAGAAGCAGGAGGAGAGTTCAGTGGCCAGTTTTCTTTACCATTTTACTTCCCTTAATGTGTTGTACAGTATTATTCCCTTAATGTTTGTTTCAATTTGATCAAACAAATCAATATGATATTAGCTTTCGGCTATTACTAAAATTGATTTTGCAGTTTCTGTACTATAATGGATTAGTAGTGAGTTTACTGTATGTTTTATACTCGCAGTATAAACATCAGGTTTGTGTTTACATTTGTGCACTACCACATTTCCATCAGTAGCAACTGATTCTCGTTTCAGTAATTTTGCTTCCATTATATATTGTGGATTCAATTTCGTTCATAGCGTTTCAACTAAATGTTTTCTTTTCTGCAACTGAATGGCTTGGGAAGTAGATCAGCTGTTCTAGTAATTATTTGTAAACAAATGTATTTGTAAATGTACAAATCACTTAGTGTAACAAGTACAAATCACTTGATGTAGCCTGTCTTAATTACTTCAAAATCAGTTGTAGCTGATCAGACGAAAGTATTGTTTTCATTCTTTCGTTCAGTTATATTTCAACATTTGAGCATCTCGCTTTTAGCACTAGTGCTAAAAATTGAACTTGAAGCACGCTTGCATACCCTAAAAGTAACCGGAGTAGTGGCTGTCAGCATGTTTAATAAATTATACGTTGTTTACTGTGTTGTTTAACCACTTCATTTTTATTTGTGAAGCACCCAAATTATGATTGTCGTGGAGTGGGAATAGTTACTCACAGTTCAGTTATTGAATATTTTGTTAGGAGTGCGTGCATTTGAGGGGCACGAAGGGGGATGCTTCCAACACATGTCCCGGTGATCTTTCCCTGTGAGCGCCTCCGTTGGCGTAAAGCGCGTGGAATGTGGCGTCTGGGCGCAGGGAAGCTCCTCGCACTGTTTGTTGGTGGTGCCTCTGCAGCAGAAGCCGCGCGGCATCGGTGCGGGCGGCAGGGGCGGCTATTTCGGGTCGGAATGCGCCGCCTTGTGCCCTCGCCACCTCCCCTCCCACGCCGTTCCCCGCCACGCCCCCTGCGCCTAGCACTTACCGTCGCTGCCGCGAGGAGCGCCTGTCCGCCGACGTGTCGCGGCCGCCGACCCCATCGCTTTCGGGATGACTTGTCCAGACTATCTCGGTCAGTTGGCTTGTGTTATTAAGCGGTTCATACACGATCGAGCGCGGGCCATGAGCCAAGATCACGACAGTTGTAAATCTGTGGGGTCCATCACCTGCTGCATTCGTTGCGTTTGCCGCGCTCGGTTGTGTACGGCCACTTTTACTGGAGTCCGCAAAACACTTAGGTGGATGGATTCAGTCTGTTATATAAATAGTAATTTTCCTGGAACGTATCCTTTGTTCAATATTGTAATAAAGGGATGTATCGATTTTCTGCTATGCTGGCAGTTTCCTTTATCCATTATACATGGAAATGTGTTCGAAGGAGCCTTTGCTCGTAGTGTTTACGTAAGTGATGTGAATTATCGGAAGATGTTTTGGCAAACGAGCGAACGAGTGAAAAACAGCCGCTGGTAAATTCAAGATTGTTTGATGGGCTATTGTTTTGGCATTGCAGTTGCAATGTACATCTTCCATCCCCGTCACAACCCGCAAATCATCCTGTCAATCATGAAGTCCGTAATGGAGTCCAATCCTCGGCGAGCAGGAGTGGGCGACTGGGGATGCACGTCGCGCGCCCGGAGAGAACTGCGCTGCAGGTGCGGCGGCGGAGGCGGCAGCGCAGGGGGGGGGGGAATCGCAATTTTACCTGTTGGATATTTGCACGAGATTATACATGACCTGAAGACGTCCACGTACTGCCTGTTCTTACCACTAGGTCATTGCGTCGGGTGTCCCCTCTGGTCGTCCCATCTTCTTGTATCTGTTGCTTCCCTTGTTTAAGTGAGAATAGTTTTGGACAAGGCCGCATCGTAACTTGCCCTGCACCGCACTAGAAACAAAGGTTATGCAAACCTCAAATGCCGATGCCACGGTTACGGCGGGTTCCTAGCGACTGCTTGACCCCTCGAGAGTTGTTCAGAGGTTTGGCGAGTGTTAGCTTCCTGCGATGTGGCGTACAAGACCGACACATTGCTTGTAAGGGGAGCTTCGCAGTTTGGCGCTCGGCAAGGAGTAAGCAACGCATCTTTATTACTTAGGATTGGCCAGGTGCGTTGATGGTTAAAACTGCATCCCGAGCGCCGAACTCCATGGAAGGCGACAGGTGATAGGGCGGGCGGCGCAGTGTAACGGTCGGCTTGTTCGTGGGGCGGGGGCGGAGGCTCTCCGCTGTTGCTGGTGCAGCGCCTGGTAGAACCTGTTGGTCGCCACCTCCTGGGTTCGTTGCTCCGTGCTCGCGCTCTCCCCTCTCCCCTCTCGACCAGCCTTTTCTTTTTTCATTCCTCATTTCTAACTTTGTCTCGTTTTTCTTTATTTTTCTTTCATTTTCTTTCTTTCTTTCTTTCTTTCTTTCTTTCTTTCTTTCTTTCTTTCTTCTTTCTCCTGAGGGACCTCGCACGCCTCGGAAGCGTGATTGCGCTCTGGAAGAGGAAAATTCTTTCCTTGCCTTCAATTAACCATTTTAGAGGATCATCATTTTATTTCTTGGGTGGAATGTGTGAACGAGGAAAGTAAATGCAAGAGTGAACCCTTGTGTTGTTATTTTAAAAAACAAAGGCCTTATTAAGTAATTAAGTTTTCTTTTAGTTAACTGTCAAAACCAAATCAACCATACATTGAATTTTCTTATAGAATTGTATTAGTCAATTTTGACTTCATAGTTAATAAATTTGTTAATTGTTCTCCTAAGTACACATTTTAACGTAAATTCATTCCTTTGTTGTATATTCACGTGGTTATGCCGTTTAATTTTGGCTCGGAGACGTATCTTGGTAGTATAAACCAATAACTAGCTATTTCTTCACTCAGCATGCAGGTATCACGTCTGTGGTTCTATATCGCAACAGAAATTAACCAAATGTCCGAACGAATAGGCCTGGTATTGCAAAGACAAATGGGGAAACACGTTGACATAAAGAAAAGTCTTTCGTTGATTGTCTATTTCACCTCCCTCTGAAGTTGGTTTTGTACTTGTTACCCTCCGCTAGAATTCGCCGGTATTAACTCAGGATGGTTCACGTGGGAGAATTTTCGAAAATTGCAAAAGGTAGAAATAATGCGAGAAAGTAGCTCCACTAGTTTTCAAAATTCATTATTATGTTTAAAATTGCTCTCTACAAGCATTTTCCGACCATAGAACGTCACTGCTAGTTTCTTAATTAGGTTTCTGAGCGTCTGAAAGTAGGTTCTGTCTCTACGGAAGTAATTGTACTGTAGACTTTACCACATAAGAATTTTATTCGAAATATAAAATACGTTCATAGTATATATTATAATGTTTGAGGGGCGGGTGTACAAGTGAATAGTAGTACCGTGTAGCGAGTGATGGATCCCAGTGGCGAGAGTTAAAGGGGTATTTCCCCCTCCCTCATCGATAAATCGAACGCGATAAGGCAATTTTCGGTAAAAGATATTCGTTAGTTTTCAATCGAGTAACGAATTTGCTGTTTGAAACATGAGCAAGCACGTGGTTGAAATTACTTTCGTTCATAAAAATCCGGCCATCCTTGACTCAGAGTACTGTGACGTCGCCGTGGTGTGAAGAACAACACTGACACGGAGTTCTTTGCACAGGTTTATTTAATATTTCTGCATAGTACAATATTTACATCCTCCTCTGGAAACTACCGCTGCACTCCACAGCACTACCATTCCTGAGGCAAGCCGCCTCAGCCTGACCCAGCGTGCCCCAGCGTGCTAACCTGTAGCACCGCTCCCGCATCTGCTGTAGCCACCCTCGTAAACCTGCGACCACCCCTCACGGATCAGCATATGCCTCCGCAACGATTCGGCCCCAACTCAAATCCCAATCGCCAACACTCTACCGGCGTCACTAGCGAGGAGTCACGTGACAGACCTCCCACGCTGAAGACCCGCGGACCGCGTCCTCTCATTACAGAGTTTTGGGCCTGTCGCCCAATGGGGCCCGCCGACCAGCTGCAGACGATCTGTCCTCACTCATCATTCTGCACTAGCTGACCGCCGGATGTGCCCAGACACGCCCCCGCCGGCTTGCACCCTCGAAGCGACCGCTCCGGTTGCACCGCCAGCCCGACGCCTGGACCACCCCCTCCCACGCCCCGGCCCGCGCCTTGTGCGGTCCGACGACTAGTGAATTGCTATGACGTTACAGTACGCAGTAAGCGGGGGGAGGGGGTTGACAATTTGTTTCAATGGTTTGAATGGCGAGGATATGTTAGCAATAGAAGCACAGCAGCATTACATTTGGTTTGTAAGAAAGAGGATTCCGTAACATATATTGCAACCTTGTATCTGAAATGTTTCGTTTCGACGTATAAAGATATCAAAATATAGCGAAATATACAAGACATGTAAAATGTAAAATATGTATTATATAACAATATGTAAAATAAAAATAGTTCAAATTCATTCAGAACGTCTTGTAAACTCTAACAAATATAATTGACTGCAGGTATCTAGTTCCTGTAAAAACATGTAATTACATGGAAATCCGTTCCCTTGTAACATACAGCCCACAACACAATCATCACACACACGATTGTAAAATAGCAATTAGGGGAATATGACAAAAAATTTAAAAAATTGGTTCAGTATAATGGATGACGTTAAAAGTTATTATTCCGGGACACAGATAACGTTACGTGATAACAATACTTAAAATTCTAATTAAAATGTATCAAATGAAATAGAAAAAGAAGTACTTCAAATAATTGTCTGTGGGGGAAACGAACATTCATAGTAAAATTTATTCTTGCCTTCATTCAATTTATGCCTCTGCTAAGAAAAGAAAATTTATTTTATTTTAAAATCAAAATACGAAGTCAGACACAGTTTCGATAATTTAAAAATTCCCCTTACTGAGATTCGCTTTGGGTTTTCTCCAAAGATTCCGTCAATATAAACCTCGTACTCATAATGTTTCTGGAAACCAACTGGCGTGTGTTGATGAATACCACGTTGCAAAATTTATAATGCTTGCCTCATTTCAGCCGTTGATGGTTGAAACCTTTCCCACAGTATCGTAATTTTCTTCCCTCGATCTCCTGCTGACCCTTGTGAATCTGCAGAATTAACTATTTTACCTATGTCGTATTCTGTTTGTCCAGCAGATGTTATGATGTCCTCATCCACAGCTATTAATTCTCGAAATTCGTTTTTCTACTTATCAGGGGGTAGAGTACATAGTATTTCGTGTGAGCATCACATGGTCTTTCACGAGTCGAAACCAATGTGGGCTTAAAATTGCCTAATTGAAATGTTATAAAATAACAAAACGAATTCTGGTGGCAATAAACGGCATTTTTTAAATTTTCTAAGATCAGTCAGGGCTGCTCACCATAATGATAAAATTAGCGAGTGATAAAAAAACCTTGATTGTTTACATAATTGGCGCCTACTTTGTTATATTTTGTGATATTTTTAGTTTTTACAATTAATTTGGTTTTTAGACACCAAACCACAAGTTTTAATTGTAGAAATGTTTATTTTCATTAATGATTATGTGAAATTAATTAAGAGGAGCGAATTTGTTATTATTAGAGGTTTTGAAGCCTTTTGTAAGAAAACAATTGTATAAACTGCATTAATATATTTGAAATTATTAGAATTTTGAGCTTGATTTTACCGATCTGTCGCTCCGATCTGTTCGTATTCAGCTGTTGACCATCAATCGATTCTTCGAAAACCATTAACTGATGCATAATTGCATCAGTTTTTTAAAAATATAAATGTCTTCGCCGTTCCTTTCATTAGTTACGAATCGGTGATTTGCTTTTCCTTAATTACATGATTTACGACCTTGCCTTCCCTTACTCATCTTAAGGCATTATTCTTAGAAGTGCTTCCTATGTAACACTGATCAAGTGAAGCATGTCGTAGAATGCCCAAAAACCTTGAAACCCAGCAGAACAATCTTGACACCGGGAAGTGTTTCAACTGTACGATGTAAGTTTCCTGTGCATGAATGTGCAGCAGCCCCGCGTTCCGCCGAAGTAGCTGTGTTCAATTAAGGAGCACCACCATTCGACGATTGGGTCGCCGATGTATTGAAGATGGATGGGTGACAAACGCGCTGACTCACCGGGTCGATTCGGTGTGGGCGGGGGGGGGTGTTGTGAGCGGCGCCCCCGGGGGCAGACGAGCAACTGCATTGGGAAGAGGGGATGAGGGATGAGGGATGCCTTTGCCAGTGCTAGCAGTTTTGATTTTCTGACCGTATGCTACCTTTCACTTACGTGTGAATTGTAGGGCTTGTTTCTACAATAAGTAGATCAGGCGGCAGGGGTGGTGTATTTACACACTAGTAAAATGCATTTAAAAGCATTAATATTTAAAATATGTTACCCCTTTTGTATTCTTATAAAATAATTAGAAGTAATGGGAAAGTGAAGAATTCGAGAGGTTTTTTTTTCATTCTACGAAATCCCGCAGCAGTTATTGGAAGTGCCACGAGGGGGGGGAGGCGGGCGGGCGGGCGGGCGGGCGGGCGGGCAAGCAAGCAAGCAAGGTCATTCCGAAGAGGCTTCCGTGTTACGTTTCGACCTGTGGGCATCCACATTTCATCTCGAGTGTTTGCGTCTGAAGAGCGATCGTTCTGAGAATGCTATGCGGTTATGTGTGGTGGGGGCTTGTGTTTTTTGCATGTCATAATAATAATAATAATAATAATAATAACAACAAAAAAACACACAGGCCCCAAACATCGTACGAATGCAAACAAACAGGTTATTCTTATTGAAGTTGTGGGGAAAAGATCCTGTCTTGGTGTTAATGTTGCTGTGCCATGCTGTCAAAAGTTGCAATGGTACGAGGACATTAGCTATGAAACCAAAGTTGTCGAAACCTTCATGTGTATGGATACAGGATTGTAATCAAAAGCTTATATTGTTCGTAAAAGTGTGATAAGGCTTTTTTAATGAATCGTAGAGCAATAAGGAATTTTGAAAATTAGCAATTTTTACGGAGCACTTGAGTCGAGCGTAGATCGGATGTGTATCCTTCCATGTGTGTATTATTTCATTGTGAAAATTTATCTCCCAGCATTGACATCTTGTACCTTAGGAAATGTCACAATCTTTTAAGTGAATTTAACGTTTCATAAGTTCAGAATGTATTTTTTAAAAAATTAGAGGATAAATAAAATAGTTTTAATTTTGTTCTGAAATCGATCAGAACAAAATTACGTCTTTGAAACCTGTTTTGACTTTCTCGCATACTGCTTACCCAATATAGAGAAGTATTGTAAAGTAGGGATAAATCTGCGATTTTTCTACGGAAAACCCCATATTGCTGGGCTCTGGTAACGATAAGTGGATAAATCTTGTTCTTATATGTTGTAAATAATTTTTTTAGCACATCACGTAGAATCCATGTATTGTGGGACCTTAAAATCGAAAAATCAATTGACGGCAAAACATCCGTCCTTATGTGAACAAGCTAACGGCTAAATCGTAATTAGGATTTTCACCAAAATCGATATTCCCGGATCGACACGACTGAAAGAAACCGATTGGTACATTGCCATAAATGCGACAAATAACTACTCGGATTACGTGAAAATATTAGTTTGAACTTCGTCTTTGAAATAGAATCGCTCTTTGGCTAATGGCTACTGTCTAACCGTCGCTTTTGGGGAGGAGATGCTGGTCGCAATAGTTGAATGTAGGCCATGCCAGTAAACGAATCTAAGGAATCGTGGAAGATGTGGAGTTCAGTAGAGGAGTCGAATAGGCCAGGTTATTTCTGAATTGTTTACTTCGACTGAATAGTAAAAGAATTGTGTTGCACGATCATTCGTTTTCTAGCATGCCGATAAAAATGCGAGCGAGTGGGCCGGGGGCGGGGAGCGCTGGCGACGAGGGCGTTTGGGCCGACGCTGTCTTGCCCATGTACGGCGCGCCGTGCCGCGCCGCGTCGGCCTCCCCGCCCCGCCCAGCCACGCCGCCGCCTCGCCTCGTCCGCCGTTGGTTGCTGCCAGGAAGTACGGCGCGCGCGGCCTTGCATGCTGAGCTGGCCCGTGGAGGCGGAGGGGGTCGGCGCCCCGCCCCGCCCCGTTGTGAATGAGCGACGCAATGGGGCGGGCTGTGCGCTGACGCCGGGTCACTTGCCGGTGGTCAATGGGAACTATTTCTGGAAACGGGCCGCCCTCCTTCCTCCACTGCGCTTGCTTGGATCGCGCGCTTCGTGCTCAGGACGCGAACTACTGGCAATATTTCAGCGTGCCTACGCCCGTGGGCTTGATTTTCTTCAGTAATTTATTGATTTTGAAATGGAATCGCTCAGCTCTAGAAAGGAATGTAAACCTGACAGTTCAGAGCTTGTACATTTTCATTGCGTACTCCGAGACGTTATGACGAACTTCCATAGTATTGTCACATTATCTCGTGGGTGCTTTTGTTTCACGAATGACTTGTGTTAGAAGCTACGCCCGTTATCCCACAGCCGAGCGATCGCTGGCACCGGTGACCAATGCCCTGGCACTCGGATCTGATATCGCATGGGGAGGGGGCGAATCCGGTGTGGCCCACACAGCCGGCCGGACTCCCGGCGCTTGTGGAAGAGTGAGAGAAAAGGCGTTCCTTATCTCTTTCGATCAAAGCACCGCCGAATTGCTTTATCTGCTGGCTTTCACTGGCGCCTCCACGTAGATAGGTCGTGAGGAAGGTACTCGCGGGCCAGCGTACCCGGGCGACGACTAGTCATGTGGTTTGATTAGGTTAGTTACGGTCGTAGGAATCTCATGTGCACCATAGCTTGTGACCACCCCACGATCCTCAGCCAAGTTAAATATTCCAAGCAGTTCGACATGTTTTTTATTAATCCGATAGACAAATTAATCCGTCCAGAATATTGGATTTCACACAGACTCCAAATTCTGGGTGTATCTGAACACCGCGTGTTAATGAAATATCTTCATGGTGGAGGAGTTTTCTCATGCTGTTTACTTCACCCCAAAACTATTAGACGCATCGCGTATTAATAATAATTAAGATTAGAAACGTTTTGGGCAATGCATTTAGTCTTCTGAAATTATTTAGTCTAGAAGTTTTTGTTACGTAGATCAATATCTATAAATTGTTAGTTTTAGTTATATGTAGGGAACGGACTTAATTGTAATAAAAAAAAGCAAAATATGTACATATAAATGTACTTATTTTTTCAAAAATATGTAAGGAAAAATAGGAAATATGTGAAATAAATATTCGTTATAAAGTTTACAATTCCATTCTTCAAGCGTTTTCCGAGCAGAGTACGTTGAAGTTTTACATCTACAGAAGCAATTATTCGCTAGTTTCATCCGAAACATAATACTTTCGTATTATATACAATGTTGTTTACGAGGAGCCGGAGCTCAAGTGAATAGTACCATGTAGCCTGTTATAGAAGGGGGGGGTAAATGGAGCAAACTCCCCTCCCCCCAACTCCCGAAAGGGGTAAGACAATGATCAGAATTTTTTATCGAGTTACGCATGGGGTATATGAAACATGAGTAATCACGTGGTTGAAGTTCCTTCTGCTTCACATACTGCATCCGCTCATCGTTGATCCCCACTACGCTGTTTCCGAGAAGCAGATGGGGCGGGGGGAATAAGTTTGACAATTAATAGCGATTTCCTTTTTAAGTATTTCAGTAACTAAGTTTTCAAGTAACATATATTTCGAACATTACAAGTGAAATGTTCATTTTCGACCTATAAATATATTAAAATTAAAATGTAGCTATAGATAAAATATGTAAAAATATGTAATTATACCAACATATGTAAAAATATGTAAAATAAAAATGGTTCCAATTAGTTCAGAATGTCGTGTTAAGTGTAAAAAATATTACTGAATGCAGGTGTCTTGTCCCTGTAAAAATATGTATTTACATGAAAATCCGTTCCCTAGTTATATGCAATCCTGCCTTATAACTACATACCTTTAAATAGTTTATGTTACATTAATTTTGTTTTATTCCCGATTGCTTAGTTATACCAAAGGTACATAGTAAGGCCTATATTCCTCATTATTTAAAACATTTAAACGTATACTTTCTCTCGAAATGGCTAATCAAGGAAGTGAAGGCAGAAAGTAAGAGTGAGAAAATGCCGTTGAAGTGGAAGATGGGGCAGAGGACAACGCTTGGCGAGGAAGGGAAAGTGTGAAGCAGAGGAAAAAGTGTACGTGGGGAGGGGAGTTCGCCGTTGGAGATGCTCAATGTTCTACCGGGTCCGCCCCCCTCTTCCCCCCTCCCACGCACTGCTTGCGTGTTTACGCGCGCCCACGAATTAAGAGTTCTTTCTGCGCCCGTGTATTGAGTGCTTCCGGAACCCGAGTCATGTCTCGGACTGGCAGATTTCCGATAGAAGGGGACTTTGAGGGAGAGCTACATTATTAAGCAAGTTTGTCGCATTCGTGCTCTTTTCGAAAGCACACATTCAAATGACAAGGGAAATTTCAAAAAAAGCAGCAGAAGGCTTCAAAAAGTATTCGTGAATGTTTCTCAACCGTTCTCATCTGATAGAGAACAAGATTTTTTAATCAGTTGATTAATGCACCCGGTCAAATGTCGCTTCAAATAAAGCGCTTCGAGACAACGGAATTTTCATGTGTGAAAAAAAACTAGGCTCCATAAAAAGACTTTGTCTACGACCTTATTACCGGCGTTATTCTAAAAAACCGGCCCCACAAAGTACTGGCGTTAGTAATCTGAATTTTCAACGCCATTATTAGAATAGATCATTTCCGCTCTATAGGATATTCAAATTCGAATCAGTCAAATTTTACCGGGTAAACCGTTTATCGGAAGTTCCTTCATGTATACCCAGAAGTTGATTGCGACATTGTCAAAAGTATTTCGGAAACTTCTCATGCAGATGCTTCTAATCATAGCAGAAAACAATATTTCCGACTATAAATTCGTCTTGAGGATGAAACGTGCACGTGAAAATTTTCACAGAATAGTAAAGGTCATCAATAACACACTAGAGAACAAATAATTTTGTTCTGGTCTTTTTTAGATATCGTCCAAGTCTTCCACGAAGTAGAGTTTTCAGGACTCTTTTACAAAACAAAAACATTGCCCCGCCCATTTTTGTGCTACTTCGCTCTTACCTGACTGGAAGATACTTCCAATTAAAATTTTAAGGAAGAATCTTCATTCTATTCTGTCATCGCCGAAGTACAAGGAAAAAGTGCTTGGTCCGCTACTGTATCTACTATATTTGACCGACCTACCCGTTTCTATTCAGCCATGTTTGATGACACAGCGTTTTTGACCTCCCACGAAAATGGTTTGACATCAGAAAAATTACAATACCTCACTCCGTTGTAGGTTCTCAGTGGCATACTAAAGAAAAAAAACAGTACGTTAAGTTCTCACCCTGATAAAGTAATTCCCTCTAGTTATAAAAGGGAATCACAGAAATATCACAGGCCGACGAAGTACCACGACCGAGAAATATCGTGTCGTGAAACAAAAACTATAAAAAAAGTGTCGAAATCAAAATTAGTAAATATTATTGGCTACTAGGCAAAAAAGTCTTTGAAAATTGTTAATTTACAAATCAACATTGAAACGTTTCTCGACGTGCGGAATAAAACTCTGGGACCCAACGGCCAATTCAAGGTTAGAACGACTTCAGTCAAAAACTAGAAGATAGCTAGCCAATGCCCTGCAATTTGTTTCAAATAAAACACTAGCACAGTAACAGATTCCCCAACTAGCCTAAGCAATTTATTTGAATGTCCAAAAATATCTTAAACTCCTAGAAAATCCTAGCGCCTAGCACTAAGTTACTCGACTATAAGAAGTCTTAACAGATTTCATCCCCTGGATCTCCTAAATAGGTTCGACTTTTAAAAGCAAATACTATAGGCAATTTCTAGATCTGAAAATTGTACTGCTATTAACCAAATAGTTTTGGAATTGTATTCAATTTTATTAAATCAATTTGGTTGTGTTCATGAAAATGTAAACGTATTTGTTCCTTGTCATAGTATTGTACATCATTTCGTTTCGTTTTGTTGCTGAAGATACTATATTTGTAGTGGTTTTTTTTATGATAATTGCCGCAAAATATCCTTAAAGTATTGAGAGTAAACAGTGTCTACGCGTATTGTAAATGTGCGTAGACACTGTATACGCACACATTTCCTTTTCAGATGAGAGAAATTAAAATAAACAAAACACATTAAGTGCTACATTCGTCGCCTTTGCTCTACAAAGTTTCAGGCGACTGTGACAAGCTCTTGAGTGTTACTCCAGTGGTTGGTCGATAAAGACTACGCAGCCCAGAGGCAGCGGCGTCAGCGGGAAACGGAAGCGCGCCGCTGGATAAGCGCCAGTTCCCGGAGCAGCCGCGCAAACATCCGCCCTTGCGGCCGCGCGAAGGACTTCCCCGCATGGGCGACTGATGGACGTAATAATTTCGTTTCGCCGTGGCGGAGAGTGAGGGTGTGCTTTGAGAAGTTAGAATAGGCTCGTTCTAAGATCGGTGTCGTGGCAGGTTCTCGTTGATTGCGACATCAAAGGAGAAAGATTCCTGTTACCCTCTTTTCGCGGTCACGTCAATCAAGCGCATTGGAAATGGAGCGGGCTTTCTTTAATATTCTTGTATTGCCACTTTTTTTTATTTTGTTAACGTGCTTTCAAATTGGAATAAATTCTAGTGCCATTTTACTTAGTTTATTCATTTTGTTTATTTTGAAGTTGAAAGTAAAATCTTTTGAAGCGTATTGACGAGCGTATACACTTGATATTGATAGTTGATTGGAGATATGCAGTACTGATTGTATCTCTTATCTGCTTCCTTCAGACGTTATCGCGAAACTATTGATCAGGGATTCTGCGAACACGTGTAAGACGGTTTACAGTACTCGCGTGCACAGCTTTGATCCTTGATTTGTTTCTGCTTTTGATGCATATCAGCGCGTGGAATTGAAAGCTCTGTGCTGGATCGGATCTAAAGGCTGGTGTACAATGTAGTTTCTGTGCAGATTCTCGAGCAGTTTCTGTACAGAAACTTCAAGAACCCAAACTAGTATAAAAGTGCGTTAACACGGTCTGGACGTTTTCTGTATGAATCGCCACAAGACGTCGCTTGGGTGTCTACCAGGATGCTACTGAATTGCGCCGTCTAGTACTTCCAGTGGCGGAATTTCTATGCTGCATTCTGACTGTGTGATCTTTATTACGTATTAATTAACCATAGCGTAGAGAGAAAAATAGAGGTGCTTGAGTCAAACTGTAAGCTTTCTGAAGTACATGCTCAAAAGTTTTCATGCAGAAATCGTGCAATCAGGACGGCCGTGTATACCGGCCTTAATAAGCAGTTCTCTGAATATCCAAATTTATTAGATTTTATAAGAAAAAACGTCGTCGGACCTGACTGCGTTTAATTATTTTGTCACCCAATAGTTGTGGTAAAGACATTTCCCTTCCCAAAAACGACAAAACTAATTGAATGGTTCGGATGTCGACGTAAATATCAGTGTTGCGCTGAAACGGAAGCTAGCGCGGCCGTGTACCGCAGTTTAGTACTTGCAGTCTCATGGAACACTCTCATTGAATGTATGTGGTCCGACGTCGCTTGCAAAAATCATAAAATTACTGAACTACGAGGATGGTATAATTCTCAATTGCCTTAACGTCGATAGATGGTATCTCCTGCGATAGCTCAGCGGCAGTACCGTTGCCTCTGCAGCATCGACGAACGCGAGGTCCTAGGGTTTGAGTTGTGAACAAGATTTGCGACGCAAGCTGCGTCGACTTCAACCACTGTTTGGCAAAGAATCCTAGCGGCAGCCTGCTTTGATCGGAATAATTTTTTGTGTTTTGTCCGATCATTACTGGATGAATGCTGGAGCACTACTATTTATCACTCAGACCTGCATTCCGCGCTCGTTCTTTATCCTTGCCCCCACTCTGAAACTTGCACTTGCATTCGGTACGCTACCGACTGGTATCAATCCTCCCGCTTGGAGATCAATCTGGCTAGTGCTGTGTAGTGCTGAGGGAGAACCCCCCCGCGAGTTGATGTGTAGACCTATACCGTGTCTTAGGTCCCAGCGGGGGAAGAAGACGTCCCGGGATATAACAACGCTTACGGGACCAATGACCTGAGTAATTAATGCTCCCAGAACAAATAAATATTCACTCTGTTTTTTTGTCGCGTAATGTCAACAGCGAATTTTCCAATTCCGATTTGATGTAAATTGTACGTTGCATTCTCAAATTATTTGCAACAGTGTCGCAATTGAACTAAAGTTCATTTCCAAGCTGTGGCTTTGGAAGGCAAAAGTAGGCTTGTTCGCTGTAGGCGGGGTCCGGTAGCGGTGGATAGGCGCCGTCTTATCGCAGTCGGCCGATAAGTGCCACCGCCAGTGATTCACCTGCTGACGCGACACTTCGCCGCTGCGCCTCGCCCTGGCCACTCTACACGTGGCGGCGTGTCCTCGCGCGCTGATTACTACGCCCCCCGCCGCAGGCAGGCGTCGCGACGCTCTACCGACGCCCGACTGCTGCCCTCCGCGCGGGGAAGGCTCGTTTGCTCGTTCGCTACGAGTTCTTTAAAATGTGCTTGTACTGGTTTTCGGGGTTGCATTGTTAAATGTTTTCAATCGCTTTGGCAGCGGTTTAATACTTCCTTACGCTTGTTAGATTGGGGATAAACAGAGGATGTGTTGCTATTGCAGAGGTGAGGAACTATTGCCCATGTCCTAAGGACAGATGTAATTCCGTGTTTATATTTGTTTTGAGGAAACTTTATTTAGGTTTCTGTCGGATATAGTGCTTTTGTAATTGGGAAAGAATTTTGTAGAATAATAATTAACGGACATTACGACAACGAAGGGTTACAAGTAAAAGGGGAATTGATTATAACTATAGTACCTTCCGATCATTTTTGATATTACTCCTTGCAAACTAGAAATTGGTCGGACGAAGGAACGTATGCATCATTCTCCATAAATTGATGGGCTGTATTAAACTCGTCGAACGCAGCAACGCGTGGTATCCCTGCACCTCCGCCGCTTTCTGGCCGCGCTCCATTTGCCAGCGAGTGAGCCCGGGTTTGGCGCTGCAGAGCGAGACCGGCCTCTGAGAGTCGCCACTTAACGAAAGGCGTCGGCGTTGGCTTCGCCGTCGCCGTGGCGGTTCGCCCACGCCGCGCTCGCCCCGCCAGCCGGCTGGGCAGCCCTCCGAAATGGAAACCGGCGTGGCGTGCCGCGCCGCGCTATTGACCGGTCGCCCACGCGCCCTACTTGCCTGCTGTCAGATGCTGCTGAATCGGGGACGAGCGCCGCTCAACGAGTGTTGCATCGATTTCTTCTAAAGCCGAGGTTATGCTTTGAAGCTTTGGGACTGGAAATAAACCGTAAGGGTTTTAGTTATTAGAAGTTTTCCGTGGATTTGCTACAGATTCGTGTACGAATCAAAAACTTCCTTGTACTGTTCTAGTTAAGGAGGCGGAAGTAATTTAGGATACAAGTTAACTTTGAAGCAAGTTTCTCGGAAATAATGGAACTACTTGTTTTCAAGAATACAACTGCTTTTGGCTCAGATCAATAATAAGCTTTGCTGTGAGTGATATGTATTCAGGTTAAACGACAATCAGTCCCCAGGATGAGTTACTGACATGACCTGCTTCATACTAACTTCCGGAGTAGTTGAGGGGATGTGAGGCCAGTGTGGATGGCATATATTTCCTGTTCAATGGTGTTGGGGCTCTACATGAAACAGTTCTTCAATCAAAACATACAATTAGTTTCGTGGAACTGCTGCGGTTCGCCTAATGGTTCATGGTTCCCGCAATTTGCTTTATACTGCTCTTTTTGTTAAGCTGCGTTTGAAGTAAATCAGCTGTGTCTGCGTCATCCAATCGGAAGATTGAACGCCACCATTGTGACGTCACTGTAGTCGCCACCATTGTGACGTCACTGTAGTGACGTGTGAGGTCCCGATTGGACAGCCCCGCAACAAAGTTGATAAAATATCAAATGCAACCATGTAAAAGCCGCAGTATAGTATTTGCACCTGGCATCCTTCGTCGGTCACTGGATGCGACGTGTCCTTATTTGGGGCGGCTCTTCCACCACGACCCTGTTGATCTGGAGCTATCGGAACGCTGCGCTTGGCTTCGGAAGTGGCTGTTCGCTCCTTGGAAAGTGGCATTAAAACGCTCGTTACGTTCCGAAATTAGCCATTCCATATTATAACTGCAATCCATGAAAGCGCGGAAGAGGTGGGGCGTACAGTATGTTTGACCTACCTACTTCCACAATTTAATTTCGTAGTTTGCCTTAAATAATCGTCTGTCTCCTGCGCAAACAGAGTTCTCGGTACCTTTTGATCGCCGTCGCCATAAGCCACGCTGTTCTACTTTCCATACTTCGTTTCGCTGGGATTCGTATGTGAGACACTGATATGTTTAGAAAGGACTGCGACGTCAGTCGCAGCTGCGCCACAACAAACAGAATGGCGTGTCCTGCGTTGGGTATCATCATTAAAGTGGTGTAAAAGGATTTCATCTTTTTCTGTTGTAATGCCACTAGGAGAACGTGTTTCACTTAATAAAATGGAATGGGTTAGTATTGATTTGACGATCAGTAATTACGATACTTGCCTCAAATGTGTGGTAATTTAAATAAAGCAATATTGTACAGAGGAAAATCATTATGCTTGAAGTTGACACCATTAATAATTACTGATGATTAATAATTTCTGTTCAATTAATTATTGACAATATTTTAAATATCAGAATGAGAACCATAATCAGGGATGGCCGGAATTTCTGTTCCTGGCTAAGTGACCTACGAATTTCGTTGCAAAGGGCATCGCGTTCTGCCATCATGTCCAGTGTACGTCGTCACTGCCGCCGTCGCGTGTGCACGGGCGCTTTCGCTGCTCCTGCACATTGCTTGATGGGTGGCGAAACCGCTCTGTCCCCGCGGAGTTGGATGAAGCCATTGTAATAGAACTGTGAAATGGCTCCCTTCCCAGTGTTTGCTGGTTGCGAATGAAGATGACCTGGAGACTTCATTTTCGGGCTTCATGTTTGAATTAAGAATAGTTTTGCATTGCTATCTTTTCGTAAACATAAGTTAACCAAAAGTCCCGGTTTAGCCAGTTTTCTAGTAACAGGACTCAGGGATAGAGACCTGGAAGGATAGCTGTCCGGGATTGATGAGTTGGCAAATCCGAAATTGGCAATATTCTTTTAAGAATTATTGAATCTTCAGATGTAATGAAAACGCTTATAAATATAATTCTGCGAGAAGATAAAAATCAGGAGCTTTTCTAAATGGTTACTGAAAAATATTGAAAGGAATCAATGAAAACCTTTTAAAAAGTGACTTCTCGTGCCGTGGGCCCGTGGTCTTTGGCTAGTGCGCACATCCGCGCTTTTCGCCTATCCTCAGGTGTGCGGACGCACGTCGCGTTTCGGCATAGGCCGGCAAGATCTGGACGTCGATGCGATTTCTAACCATTCTTCCTTGAAACGTAGTTATTGCAGTTATTGCATAACTTGCAGCGCTAGGGTAGTCATGTGTACTTCAAAGATTGTTGGTTTAAGTGCTTGTTAAGAGAAATTCGGGATAATAGCTTCACAAGATTTAAACTCTTATTGGAAGATTGTTATTAGGGTTATATTGGAAAAGCTTCTTTGCCAAGATTTCCTTACATTTTTGCCGTATTCTGTAATTTATTTGTAATTGTTTAGTTTCGAATTACATTTGCGCTCTTTTTGTTTCAGGTAAGCTTGAAGGGAGAGACGAACGTAACATTATCCTGTGTTCTCGTAAGTACGTGAACGTCTCAACTGAGTTTGCTGAATGCATTTATTAAACACTATAAACATTCTATAACGACCTTTTCCAACGAAAAACTCCATAACAAGTAGACATTACTTGGTTTTCCTAACCCATCCACACTACTCGTAATACTCTTTCCACGTAGAATGGAAAATACTCGGACCCCTGAGTGTTGCTACAAAGGATTCTTTGCGTTGCGAAAAGTTAAGAAGTAGGTTTGCTGTACTGTTGATCTGAAAAGCTGTTTGCGAATAGGGATTCCCGTGCCCTCGAAGAGGCTGCTCAGGGATTTCCTGTTAGTGGATCTGCGACTTAATGTGTCGGCGCACATGCTCGTGTTTCCCGCTTCCTCGATTTGCTGAGGGAAGACTTCGTGACGCATGGAATTGAACCGAATCCCACAATTCCACTAACTTTGTCTTTCTTTGTAACGTCAACAAGATGTCCGGTAGAGAGGATGCAGTCAGAATTGTTAGAAAATGGAAGCAAAATATCGGGAAATCTTTTACAGACATTTATTATCTTAGTTTGCCATGTTTTCTCATGAAATGTGTGCTCGATACTTTGTCTTATTTGATTACGAATCCAATATCACTAAAATGTTTTCGGGTTTCACAGCAGTGATGAGCCAATTTTTTAATGCCATTTAAAAAATCTGTTCGCGTTTTCACTCCCCACTTGGACTAATAGTAAACTTGAAAATAGGTGCGTGAATTCCTCGCCCGAGAGTTCGCGTTTTAACGCTCGTGCGGTTGGTCAGTAAATTCGTTTCCGCGATGCTTCTCGTTTCAAACCCCACTTGCTCCCTCCCCCGCGGCGGCGCTGTTGTGAAGCGATGCTGCTTTCTCGGGCACCGCGCCGCGTGGAGAGCCTCGTAGCTCTGGATACGCGCGGCGTGGAACGGAGTACGGCGGTGGCCAAGTGGGCATGCATTTGCTCTTTCGAGTTTGTTTAGTCGCAGAGATCATTACGAGATTTGTTAGTCGCGACAAATTAAATGTGGAGGCGTGCTCAACGAGGAGTGTGTAAATATAATTCGCCTTAATTTTTACGAACGTTGGCCAGCTTGGGACTCTCACTCCCTGTAATTTTTCATTCCCCCAACTGCAGTTTGTTCGCATTGCAATTATTTATGTAGCTAAAACTAAAGGAACAGTATTTAAAGGTGCAAAGTATTTAAAGAAGTATTGGTGCATGTGCTACATATTGCATGTGTAGTTGAAAGCGTGAAGAAAGTAAATAACGCGAGCTCTTTGATATTCCTTGATTGTGAGCTGTTCGTTTAGCTTCGACGAATATGGCCTCACTTTTGAATTTCCAACACGTAAATCATTTTAATATTCTTACGTTCAATGCGCCATGATTACTGTCAATTGTTACAATATTGTTTAGTGACGAAATCGTTACAAACTAAATTACTCGTGAAAACTCCCGAATTTACATTTACACTAAGTGAACTGTCATTTCCCGGCAGATCCAGAAAGCATTTTGGGGAGGGAGAGGATTCAATTCTGGCTATCCCATACATTTTTTTGAAACGTGTATATTTTAATTATTAACTTGAGATAAAATATGTACGAGTACTCTTGGGAATACTGAAAAAAGTCTTGGTGGATGGGCTTGGCCCTAGTGGTTCTCCCCCCCTTTCCGCACGCATACGTGGATCCTCTCTGTTCTGAGGCATAATTTGCTGGCGCTCAGTTGAACTAGTTTGCATCGTGTCTAAATAATCCGCTGGCCTGAAGCTAAACAGGAAAGTATTACTCGAGTGCTAGTTTCTTTATGAAGTCATTTAGAGGTTTCGGTTGATTCGGGCATGTGAGGTAGTGTTACGATATAATAGACCGCGTTACTTGTGTACACTGGCTCACTATTCTCTTTAACGCCAGTAGTCAGAGGAAAGTGATCCATGTCTGTTAAGATCATGCGTTAAAGCAGATATTACGTAAGACGGTCACACTTTTCCTTGGGCACTAATTTCTGGCGCCGGCAAAGCTAATTTTCGACAAAAGTAATAAAGATATTGACTTGAGGCAACTAATAGCAGTGCTTAACTAGAGCCATCACGCTGACTTGACAACTATTACACAATCCTTCACAAATTCAGTGGAGATTAAAAGTCTTATCACAATATTACTCATAAGAGTATGGTTAGTCCAGGGTGCCCATTTAGTCCGCTTCCCGAAGGAAAATCTCCCTCCCAAAGAAAAGTAATTAAATTGGGGAAACGTGAACACGAGATCCGTTAGAGGGAAATAGATTTTGTCATGTGTGGTGTGCAGATTTAAATAATTTATTTTATGGTTTAATAGTTCATTGCTACGTGTTTACGGACCTGACACAAACCACGTAACGGTATTGTTAATACCCTTGCTGGCCTTTCTGATTCTTTATGCCCGAGGGCCTTTTGAATACCTAATGGTCCGCTCTAATACCAACGCAACACTTACATTTTTATGAATTCAATTTATTAGTTAAGATGTTAGCAAATACAATAAATACGAGTATATTGTATAAAGCTCAAATAAAGTAAAATAACTCGTTATTAACCTTATTTGCTTAATGGATATGAAAATTCCAATTTTGGAATATTCTCTTGAATTTGATTGCCACCTACAACTCTTTTATTTCACTGTTACGCATCACCTTTTTTAGTGATAGACAAGGAACGGATTTCTATGTAAATATACATTTACTAAATAAGCTAATATGGATACTAATTTGCATTATCTTCGTATCACAATGTGTAGAATTGAAAAATGCAAATTTTATTTTCCATATTTTTTCCCAGATTTCTTATAAAATCAGGTACATAGCATATTAAGCTTAACAGTGAAATTTCATTTAATGTAATTAGAAATACATCTCAACAAAAAGAACTTAAAAATGTTAAGTAATTCCTTAATCATAAGAGTTTGTTTGAAAATTACGGAGAATTGACTCCGGGAAAGTAAGTTACGAAACTTGAAGTTTTAATGTATGTGAAGAATAGATCGACTCTGAGACCTTGGCCGAGGTGTCTGACTGCCCTACGAGGTGAAGAGGTGGGGGGGGGCGGTAGGAGGCAATGGGAGAATTATTGGATTGTTTGACAAATGCCTCGAGACTTCGACGGTCCGTGGGGAAAACTCACGGCGTTTCAGTATCCACACTACCCATTCTCCTTCCCTCTGAGGCTGCCACCCGAAAATCGCGTGGCTAGACTTGGACATCAGAATTTAACTTATACAGCTCCTCATTGTCAGTTACAATCAGTCAGAATACTGTGTTTTTCCTGTTCTAATAATCTCTGTATTAACCCCATGTGAAATGTCAAAATTAGCACAATCAGCCAGTGTCAAAATACAAGTTAATTTCAAACTTTTAAGATGAAGCTTTATCAACTAACAGTAATATATTTTACGATAGTCATTTTTTATCATATTAAGTCCATATTAACTCCATATTTTGATAAAAATAAGTACATATATATTTACTTATTTCGTATGTTTTTAGTCCATATAAATACCGTTCCCTGGTGATATGTGCTTCTTGAGTAGCAGTAATACTCGTATTAATAAGAGGTACAGAGTACATTGCCTAACATCTTCGAAATGGTATCTTTTGATATTATGAAATATTCTAAATATCTTTTGGCAACGAAGGCTAGTAATCTAAAAGTACCGTTTCATTAGCGCAATTCACACTTACTCTCACTAACTCTCAAATACACCATAAACTTTTCATATATTTCTTTCAATTTGACCGGAAACCGCTGTCCGTAGCTTTTGCGAGAATTTCTGCAGGAACTTCACAATATTCTTTCATATTGTACGAAAAAATCAGTCCAACGATTATGCAATAGTAATTATGTTTTGTTTATCTCACTGTTTTGTTATTCCACTCAGTTTTGTTTATCTGTCGTCATACTGACAAATAACTTGCAAATGCGTATTTGAACTTAAGTCGCAAGAGATAAAATATTTCGAATACTCGTTTGATTCAGCAACGAACGAGTAAACCATAGATTTTCTATGCACCACGGATGTTACTAGATGTTTTTGCTTCTCAGGCGACATCCAACCCCTCCGGCTGGAGGCCCTCGTGTTTGAAAGTCGCCCTCGGAGCAAAAACGTCTACTTACCGCCCTATGCATAAATAACTATTACGGCCCTCGCGGTACTTGGCTATAATTTTCTATGAGCCTGCGCTAAAAAGAGATCGTAGTGCTCGTTCTTCGCGAAATAAGCGCTGATCTGAATCGAATCTGGTAGACATTTAATACTAGACAATACTCGGACAGTATATTTTCCGCCATACCTCGTTCATCGATGTACACTCGTCCGCGAGTGTACCCGTACTGCCACTGCGTAATAATAAAGGTGTTTTATATCCCTTAACTGGCACAATTACTCGTATTTTTTCTGCCCTATTTGGTCCAACGATCTATGCAATATGGTATATTTCTGGTACTAATCTCGCTCAATTTCAGTCCTATCTAGTCTGGTCTCCGAGATCCCCCAATAGTTTTTCTATCTTCTGTGTTTTCGTAATGGAGGTAAACTTTACTCATTCCTTACCTTCAAGCAATAAAGACTATTGTGCATTAAAATATCCATACGAAGGTATGAGTGAAAATAATAATAAACTATAATTCTGTCTCTCAATGTTTGTGGTTTCAGATTTTTCTATAAGGTAAACCTACTGTGTTTTGTTTTCTCTTGTGACGATTTTTCAATAATTAAAATTTCAAATATACCGGACGAAGTAAATTAAATCAGAAGCTTTTTTACTAATGAAAATAAAGGCATTACCCTAGCACTTTCTCTGGAATCACCTCATTGCACTAGCACTAGCACAGGAATGTACACATTGTTCATAGAACTATTATTTGTCATGTGTATCAGTATCACCTTCAATCAATCGAATACAATACAATACTGTACAATACATCATTTATGGGATCATTCAGCTTCTCGAAGTTCTTATTACCACCAACGGAATTTGGACGGGACCGGCTTAATCTAAAAAACCGCATCTGTAAGTCTGATTCTTTCAAAATTAATTTTACTGTCACTCCTCGAATTCTAATACTCTGAAGAAAAACGGACAGTTGAAGCATCAGAGAATCTCGTATAGTTCACCATCGCCTAGAGCAAGAATACTGAAGCCTTGTACACACCTAGCGACAAAAGCTCGGAAAACTTATACCGCGACAAGTCCCAGGGACGTTCCTGACATTTTTTCTGTTTGCAACTGTAGCGATACAAAAGTTGCTGTCACAGGTCTCAGAATTCGAAATGGGATACACGATACAAATGTTGAGCAACACGTAGTCTGGACGTATCCTGAGAAGCCGATTGGAACCTTCGTCTCACAGACACGGAGGTTCCAATCGGCTGATAGCTGCCACGTGGAGTAGTTTTGTGTCGTTTTGCGTTGGAAACTATTCTAAACATGGAGGATTTACCCAACTAAAGAAATTTGTCGAGACAATCGCCGATTTCTGTGGTGCAACTGGCTCTGTGGATGTGGACGCAGGACATAATATCGCAACAGTCTAGGGACAGTGCCTCACAACTGTCCCCGTACTAAGTCCGGCGACGTCGTTGCTATTCTTTGTCCAACGAGGGAACGAAGTGGATGTAAACAAATACTCGTGGTATGCAAACGGTGTGTGGCAGCAAGTCCACGACACTGACTCGTCCTCGCACTTTACGCGTACGCGTAAGAAAATAGTTTTATGAAATTGAAGTAAGTGAATGTTAAATACAATAGTCCCGTGTAATGATACGTGGAAAGCAGATACAAAAGTGCTTATTACTTACAATTATGAGTTTATACGTGGAATGTGAGGGCAAGCGAAAATAATCAGATGGCACATATCAAGCGAGGAAGTGGTTTTCTAATGGCGGGCCGCACAACACGTTTGTATATCGCGTAGTGAGATATTAGTTTCGCGGTTATATCGAAGAAGTGGCATGACGAACAGAGACGGCAACAGCTCGAATTCCTCTGAAGATTGAAGCCTGGAAGGGATTCAGCCTGAGCACTTTTCTTCATTTTTCTTTCAAGGAAGTTTCTACATTTCATGTTCAATTAAATATAAATTTTGCATAAATGTTTGCTTTCTGTGTATTAACAAAAAAAAATAGCGTTTCATATTCAAGACACGGGGCAGCTCGCAGTTTTCGTTGTGCATTAATTTTGTAGTCCTGTTGGAAATAAAATTACATTTACTATTATCAGATATTTAATATAATTCATTCGTATTATATGTGTTCAGTGAATTATTCTTTTGCGTGCCTCGATGCCGTTTCCTGTCTTGCAATCGTCGGTTTATTCCGCACATGCTGCAGATTTCGGTAGACAGAAGGATATTGTGCAACGTGTGGATGAACTCTCGAGTTTGCAAGAGCGAGCGCGGCGGTGATAGCGGAACGTTGACAACTGTTGGATGACAGCAGTCCTCGGACCACGCGCTTCGGCGGAGGGGTATATTCCGATTTGTTTACATCCACTTCATTCTCTCGTTGGACAAGGAGTAGGTGCGTATTGTATTTAACGCAACTGGTCGATACACCAGTAAGAGCCTCTGAAATGTCACTTCCTGTGGCACTGATAGCTTCTCATCTTCAATGTAGACGATACGGCTCGCCTAAAGTTACAAGAGTTCTGGGAAAGAAAACAAACACGAGGGATCCCTTCGACTACATTGTACCTGCCACGGGTTAAATAAGTCGTAAATTCCTCAGATCATTGAAGTTGATGTTGAAGTTAAACGTTTCGAAAAATACTTAATGGGAACATTTAATAGATCACAACACTCTCAGAAGAAAATATTACCAATAACATCTGAGAAATGGTCCGATTTCCGATCTGCGAACGGCATTTCACTAGTTTTTTATGTAGAATTTGAGCTGTGAAGGCCTCACCACCCACAAACTCATTTTTCAAATTCCTTTTCGTGTTTCCGGAAAGAATTAAAAAAAGATGGGCCTATAGCGATATGCATCTGATTCCAACGCCGTTGCAACAGTCCAAATCTGATCCATTACCCGTACGTTGCTGGGCGCATTCTAGGAGGGCGGCACTACTGTAGGCCCTGCTTGAGAGACGGCAGGCATTCGTCAGTTTTGAGGGTTGCCGAAGTTTTCTATTGATTTTTTTTTTTATTGGATTCCATTATTAGAAAAGAAATGGGGGTGCTTGTTCTTCACGCACAGAATTAGGCAACCGGCAATCATGTGCAGTACATGGGACCTTACGTGAAGCGATCTACCAGCACTTTTTCTGCATTTTATTTCCATTTATCCTCAAAGATAGTGAAGTCCATGGCGAAAAAACTTATATAGCATTACATTATTACTTGAAACTTACTGTATTGTATCAATTTCAATTGAGCTCGTTGATGGTGTATGCCTGCGTGTTCTTGCGGATATCAGTGTCTCCTGGAACACTGTGCATCATGGGGTAGGGGGGCATATTATTTTGCCAAATTTCACGTGGCGACAAACGGAAGGAGTACCTGTACATTTACCCTTTTAAAGTTCGTGTTCCTCCAGTTTTGTTTTTTAGCCTTTCTCGTTTCTGTAACTCCCCGAAATGGGTTGCGCAACATTGTGTAACGTCTGGGTGTTTGCCGATTTAATTTGAAATGTATGCCGTTTTATGCAATACAGTCTGCAGTTTTTGAAATATGTCAGTACGTTTCGGTGGTGTTTTTTGGTGTAAAATAAAACAAATGAAAAATTTAAGGTCGCATTGAAAGCAGTGTCTATTTTCTAATTGTTATTAGCAACATAATATAACTTATTGGACAACTTAATAAGAAGTTTCCCAACATTAGTACGCAAAAAAAGGCAGCCAAAAGTATTGGAACAGTCATATGATAGGTGGTTAAAAATTAAATAAATTTGTAACAGCAAACAAATTAATTTTTGGTGAGATGTTCTTTGGCATCTATAATGGTTTCTATTCGTCTTGGCATTAAATCTACAAGCTTTGCCGCCATATGCGGCAAGATACTGTCCCATTCCTCCAAGAGTGCGCGCTTAAGAGCCTTTTTACGTTAATGCGGCCTGTTCCTATTTTTTTTTCTCCAAAATATCCAATAAGTATTCAATAGGATCAATTTCTGGATATTGTGGTGGCGTTTCCAAATATCGTGGTGTATTGGAAAGGATCCACATTCTTGCGTTTCAAGCCGTGAGATTTGGATCATTGTCCTTTTGAAAAATGAAATCGTCTTAGCGCCCATTGTTTCAGCACTTCTGTGTAGTTTACTTTGCAGAATATCGATGTACATTACACCGTACAATGTACCATTAATGAAGTGAAGATTCCCCATAACAGAAACACTCGTAAACCCCCCGCCGCTCGAACCCCCCCCCCGCCCGTAACCCCCCGCAGAAGGCACATGTTTGAGGCTGTGAACCCCAAAGTAGGACGTTCGCGAATTAATTAAAAAGATTCATTTTAAAAGGCGGTAGGTGTAAAAATGACATGTCAACTGCCATGTTACTAAAACCCAAGTGTATGTAAAATTTACTCATTCTCAATTGTACACGATGTTCCAATACTTTTGATACTCACTGTATGTTTGAGACGCGATAATTTAAACGTGTTTTCTACGCGCCAAGGCCATCCTAACGAATGAAATATGAAAAGTCGTCTGCTGCTAGAAGGAAATAGGGCATAACAAAACCTTTTATCTCTCTGACATAGAAATCGATTAATCGGTACAGCTTGCTAAAAGGTGCTTTCGCTGCAAATGTTTCTGGAACGTGTCTGAAGTCTATAGAGTGAAGTTTTTTCTTGTATTTCACTGACTCATGCGATAACTCAAGTTTATGTAATATTATTTCTATTGAGTATAGTTTTATATTTGTATTATTTAAGTTTTATAGGTAAGAAATACGGCTATTTTATTATTACTGTATCTATTGTTATCTATAGAACCTGCAGCCTCGACGCAGAAGGCTGCCGCAACCACCTGCCGCCGCGGAGCTGGCTTATTATTATTATTATTATTATTATTATTATTATTATTATTATTATTATTATTATTATATTATTAATTTATTTCATTGCACATAATTGTGCGCTTTCTGAAACGTACTATCAGTCTATCCAATGGGATGTTACTGACTTTATCAATAGTAGTCATGTGTGTACTTGTTAACGCTTTCACGAAATTCATTTCTATCAGAAAGAGACTGAGGTATCTTCGAATATTGCAATTCTGCTTGGTGACTAATCTTCAAAAGACAAGAGGCCTTTGGGGAAGTAGAGAACGTTTGAATATTGTTATTCTAGGGCTTTCCACTTCCTTCTCAGTATGTTGCATTTTTTGGGGTGCTTTTGGGATTTTGTCGTTTCCAGAGATTTCGGTGTGAATGAAAATTGCGGAATTCAGTATGCCAAAACTCCTGTATTCCTCCTTCCTGATTGCAGGAATGTGCTTTCCGAGATATTTGTCAGGTTGGACCCCACGCGGCAAGAAACGAATCTATCAAGATGTGTGATCGGTAAGAATGATGAATACAGGCAACAAATCGAATATTAATGGAACGATTTGAGACCTCGTATGTCGCATGTATGTAAGTGTTCTGCGAGAGGTCGGAGAAGTGTGCGCGCACCAAAACCGCTCGTGGGTAAGAAATGACCCCCCCCCCCAATAACGACGCAGAATGCGTTCTGCGAACCGTGAGGGACTTGGGCGAATGCTTGAAGCGCGGGGGCGGAGCGCGGCGCGGTCCCGGGCGGGCCGCGAGCCGAGGGCGCGGGGTCGACTCCCGAGTGCAATGCGCGCTCG
The DNA here is from genome assembly GCA_964035755.1 of Teleogryllus oceanicus. Lineage (NCBI taxonomy): Eukaryota > Metazoa > Arthropoda > Insecta > Orthoptera > Gryllidae > Teleogryllus > Teleogryllus oceanicus. Next base: position 64,142,052 of record CAXIVR010000007.1, read on the forward strand.
GCCTCCGGCTAAGAATAGGGCGCCGCTTCGCTTGGGCGGCGGGGAGCGCTGCCAGCCCGCGAAAGGAAACGCCGCGCCGCCGGCAGGGCCCGCTGCATCGGAGGGGACTCTTAAGTTTGTTTTATTGCGTATTGAAAGTGAAAGAACATGCCTGTCGTTACTCTGCGAGCACCGCGATGGCCACCACTTGTTAAATTAAAGGTTTGAGGCAGTTCTTAGATAATCCACATCAACCACAAGAAGTCTCCCGCTAATAGAAAAACGTTAACAAATCAATTTTGATCAAAGTGTGGCGTGTTTTAACAGCTCCAAGCTCTTTATTCATGTGGATAAGATATATAGTAAAATAATTCATACTTAACCAAAATCGCAGTATTGACATTCACGAACGAGATACGTGTTATTGTCGATGTGGCTTTGCTTGTTACTCCCTCAAGCCCCGTGATTTTACTTGGCCTCAGGATTGTGTCATGGGTCTCTCCGTGTTCTAATCTGCAATTAAATGGGAAATCTCAAATGTCAAGTCATAGGATATTATCCCTTCTGCTGAATGGATTTTGTGAATTCTGGGAAGTCTCCTGCATTAAATTTTGCCTCGCGAAACTGGGGTCTGCGTTGTATGCAGGCGCGCTTATGTTCGCGAGAAGTGCTGCAGGGATCCTCAGTCTGATCTTCCGTCCGTCCTTATTGCAGGAAGACGGTATTTATACACGAAACTTTCCCTTTTAATTTGAACGCTTCACTAGTTCCGTTAAAAAAATGAAAGTAACAGCAGGTGTTTGTCGAGAGGGCTTTCTTCTATTAAGAAATCATATTCCTTGATTGTATTCGAATGTAAGCATCGTTCGGTGCCAAATCCCCGAAGGTGCGAAGGAAGGGGCAGGGGCGAGGTCTGCTTGCACAGTGTGCCTCCTTCCTGGCAGTGGCCCCGAGGCAAGAATTTGGCGCGGGCCCAGGAGCGCGCCCTGCTTAGAGGACTTGAGGGGTGGAGTCGGTGCAGTTCTTGCTGTGGAAGTACAGGTCTCTCTTCAATGACCTTTTCAGCTAATACTTTACACTTTATTACATGATAATGTCTGTTTTTAAACAAGAATTTCACGTTCATTTTTTTCCCAAGTGTTTTTGCATGTTTAAAGATGTCATTCAGGCTACGTGCGAGAAATACGATGTAATGATGAAATGCTGTATAAAAACGGATGTTCCGTAAATATTTCATTTATAATATTCATATTACTGCATATTAAAATACAATATAAAATACCACCTGTTTATGTATGTGTTGGCACTTGCACGAAAAATGTCGCTCAACTAAGGACAACGTACTTACTTGGGAAATGTGATTGAATGCCACTGCGGTAGTCAATTACGTATCGATATATAGTAGTATTTTGATACTTAATGAATTCTATAATGTTGACACTCAAGAATCGGTACTTCCGAAACGAATTAACGATGCGAAATTTAAAATACCGGAGAGTATGTGCTGATTAGATTATATTGGTATCAGGGTGGTGGTGGTAGTACAGACTAGTTTATTTACATTTACTTTTTATAAATGTGAATTTTGCTCACATCCAAGGAAGCATAATTGGCGTTAAAGTTTTTGTGGTTATTACAATCTACTTTATTCAGTTCAATTATTTGGGTTCCGAAGAAGCTGCACAGTTGTTAACAATCCGTGCTATTATCCTTACTCCAGCACGTACCAGTACTGCCTACGTCGAAACCAAAAGTTTTATGGCGAGTTGGAAGTGGGGGCGTCGGGCGATCCGCGTGGAAAGTCGCTTTCCCGGCGTGTGCTGGGGGCCTGGGGAGGGCGATGGGGCCTCCAGGGGCCAGTGCGGGGAAGCGCCACTTTCTCCGCCCGCTGAAGATCTGCCCGCCCCCACCCGTCGGCAGCTTCGACGCGCCTGCGAAAGCCGGCGGCGTTATCGACGCTCCCTAACCTGCAGTCGGTGCAGGTTCGAGACGTACGATCGGGACAGTGGCCACTTTCTGGATAACTTCGAAAAGTAAAGGAGTTTCATTGATCAGCAAAAGGAACGGAAAGGTCAGAGAAAATTTAGGATCAGCTTTGGAAATCAGAATTGTTTTAGAAAATTTTAAACATTCCTTAAATGACTATAATCTAAGGCGTGTATATATATACATATATATATATACATATATACATATACATATATATATATATACATATATACATATACATATATATATATACATATATATACATATATATATACATATATACACACACACAACTTTAAATTTACTTTCAACCATCTTGCTGCAATTGGACGTAGTAGAGAGTAACTACCATGGTTTGAACATCCACAGATTTTCGCCATGCCTCGGTAAACAGCCTCAGTTCGCAACGTATTTTGCAATTTAAAAGATTAATTACAATTCGCGTACTTTGCGATTACTGCACTATTAAAATACTTTAAAATGACATGCACAGTAGTGGTAATGCCAGACCTGCATAAAATACGACTTGTTTGCCCAAAGGCAATAAAACTTCGAGGTACACATCATCTTTCTTTAACGGAGATCGTTCAGAATCTGGATCTAACCGAATTTCGTTGTGGTGTAAATGTGTTAGGTAAATTGAGTGGGGTCAGATCATCCAATCGCATTAACGGATTTGAAAGCTTTCAGAACATTCGATTTGGGTTACGGGGCTTGAATGGTGCGGCCGCTCAGCTGTATTGGAGACGAATTCTGAGAGCAATTCTCAGAAAACGTCCCTAGCGCAGCGCGAAGCCGCACTAGTGCGAAGACAGCTGTGATCTGCCATTCTGTTCCTTCAAGTCGCGCGGAAAAATGAACCGCGGCGTGAAATATACGCTGAGGTTCCCAAGCGTGAAACACAGAAATAACCATAAGTATAGTATGCGCGCCCATATGTAATACTTTCTTCTTGCCTGTGATCGATCCGTGTCATTGCCATCCCTGCTTGCGATCGAAGTAAATTCAGATCGAGGCGTGGGGAGCATTGGCACCTTCGGATAAGAGAACTTCATAAAAATAAAATTAAAAACGTCGGACACTTCCTGTGGCAACAGGATTCCATGAAAGTTGCTTCGTAAACTTGCATCTTTATAGATATGAACGTAACCAGTTTGATGTCAATATCATTCTGAAACTTAGCCGTATTAGCACGAGTCTTGAACTGCGAAAGAGAGATCACCTTCATTTTGAAATAAAAACTACTCTATATTTACGACGGCTACGTTTTTTGTTTTGTTGTTAATTCGGTAGTTATTTCTAATATTGTGTAGAGAAACTGTTTCTGTATCTGGTTCTTGATCCTAGTATTTCTCTTCTGTATTTTTTCAGCATTTATCAGTCTGTTGAAACTAAGTTGTTCATTAGCAGGAAGTTCAGCGAAATTTTAGAAGGAAGGATGACAACCTGTTCGAATGATACGAGATACGGCGCACAATAAGCGAAATCCCTCTCGAGATGTCGCAAGGGGTGTATTATCTTGAGAGTTGCTACTAGTTGACTTCCAAATTTATTTTTACTGGAATGTCTCTTTTAGTTCCACGAATACGTGATCGCTTTACAGAAAATTAATTTCCCTCCTAGCTTTCCGGAAGTAATGTTTGCTTTGTGTTCTGACTGATGAACTCAAACTGGTGCATTTTGATTTTTTTTTCCTTTTACTATTTTGGATGAAATGTATCGAACTCAACACTGTTTCCTAATCGCACAGGTGGTATGATTGATCTCAATACTCATCGATCAGCGTGTTTAAAATAGATTGAGGAAGAATATTTGAACTAGATATTTGTATGATAAGAATTGCCATCGAGTTAGCCCTTGACTCTAGTAAATGGGTTTTCGAAGTCAGCAGTGAACACAGAATTTTCGTCTGAAATTTTAGATACGCCAATTCGAGATGTCTTTCCCCTGGATTAATGCTTCTGAGCGAAGACACTCGTAAAAATCATGATACTGAAGCCGTCTGTTTAACGAGGTGGAAGTCCTGTCATTTTTTAATATGCAGAAAAAAAAATCCTAAAACAAATGTATATCAGAGAAAGGTAATAGAGCTGGGATTAAGAAAGTTATACGATTTGGAGATAACTTTCATTAATTCAGAGTATTTTTACTGTTTTGGAGCAGTTTTCATCATTAAGGATCAAATATTTCAAAATGTTTACCAGGGAAAGGATTCATATGGACAAAAAATATATGAAATATGTACATATAAATGCAGTTATTTTACCAAAATATGGAGTTAAATATGAATTTAATATGAGGAAAGGAAGCTTTCTAAGGACAGGAGGTTAGGACTCCGTTTCTTTTGTTCATTTTTGTTTCTTTCTTGTCTCTGATAACTAGCTTTCATGGACCTTCGATAGGTGTGGAGTTCGGGAGGAAAGGCCTTGGCGGGCGCCCGCCGGGTCGGGGGGGGGGGGGGGAGAGGGAGCGGTCGCGCCATCGACAGTGGAAGCAGTTCCTGGAACGCAGTCGTTCCCTGTCCTGGCGGCGGCGCCACTTCCGGTGAGGCCCACGACGCGACGCGGAGGGAAGGGCGGAAGGGCGTCGCGTGTTGTGCCTTGCGCGTTTCGCGGAACGACTGGGCGATTGCGCGTGGTCTCCCTCTTCACAGAAATGCTTTTATTGCAAAAATGTGCTCTACCATGTGGCTTTTCACTTGTTGGGCGCCAGCGATTGTCTTGCTGTGAGTAATCCTTCGCGTATTAATCGACCCATTGAATGCTTGTGGAACACTCTCAAGTGCTGGGAACATTAATTGGATTAGCCATCACTACGATCGGTATAGAATATCAAGTTGGGGCTTTCCACAATACAAACGCAGGTGATGTTTCACGCATCAACTTCGTATTTCCCTAATTTTTCATTGAAATGTAGATAACAGTAAATTAATATTCAATTTCAGAGTACTTTCTGTGTGTATATATATCCCTCATATTAAAAGTTTACTTGCATAACGAAAAATTGTGGATAATTCTTCGTGCTCTGTTAGATTTTTTCTCTCGTCCAAACCCGGGCGATTAGATTTAATTGAAGTCGAGGAAAAGACACATGCTGAGTCGAAACCATGCGTGTAATTTGATCTCAGAAGCGTTGAATTGCAGGAAACAAAAGGCCTGCTCTGTCAAAGATGAGTGCGGTAGATAAATTACGGAGTTACGAGGAAAAAAAATAAACCTTTAATTCACTCCTAGTGTATGGGTTTATCTTTGGTATTATTTGAAATTTCACAATGTAAATTGCAAATACTTTTGAAATTCTTTATCTATTCTGTGAAAGGTCCTGGTAAGTAGAGGTTTCTAAATCTTCGTAGCTCGAGTAGAATATTGTAGTCAACTTGGATTCGTGGATCGCTGATATACCGACATTGTCCCGTGAAAAACGTTTTGACTTGAAAAACTTTTCCCGTCGAATTTACAGAATTGGTTCTCTTATTACGGTTTGAGATAATGTAGATCCATGGGAGATCCCTGTAGATCCCAATTGAGTATCGAGGTCTGTATCAAGATTTCTTACGCCAAGGATACACTCAGACCATCTTTATCTGCATTTTGTGAACGAATCTTTTCGGTTGAATCGCAAATGGCGAGGAGAAAGAAATGGAGCTGAAGTTAATCTAAATTCAATATCGATAAAAATAAATGTTGCGTTTTTTTTTCTTTTCGAGTGTCCTCCTTTTTATATGAACATTGCTGGCAACCCCTCGTGCTGTCTCGTGACTCAAGAGCAAAGTCGCTCGCCTTTCGCCAAGGAGGTCCGGGTTAAATTCCTGGACAATCTCATGTGAAATTTGTTTTAACAAAACGAATAATTTTAGCCCTAGCTGCTTCACAAGGGCTAGTCCAAGCCCCCTGTGAGGTGTCCTAAACCCTACCGCTATCCTATTTCCTTCCCAATTCTGGCCTCTGGGTAGTGACGCAGGAGCGTGCAGAGTGACAACAACTGGGCATCTGTGATTTCTTTATATATTTCGCACCATACATTCATTGACAACAAGTGATTAGGAAACGAAATATTATTAACGAGTTGTTACAACAAAAACTATACATATGTATGAATATTTCTCCAATATATGCAAGAAAAATAGAAAATACGTGAGATAAACTAATTGTGCTACATCAATACGTTCTTTCTCGAATTAGGAACGGTTACGTAATATTTTAATACAACAACTTCTGCCCATTTTAACACAACGTTATTACTTCCAATCGTGTAGCATTTAGTGCGAAAACTAATTCTTTTAAAATTAAAACAACACAAATTCCACCATATGCAATTGCGTTCCTTACAGCCACAATTACCGCCCAATGAGAAGTTATTCTAAGAATTTCAAACTGCCGTGTCGCGGCGTTGCCATTGTCGTATTGCGACCTGATATCTCGGGAAATTGAATTCGCAATTTCGAAGATACTAAAAAATTACCCGAAACTACCTTCTTTATATTCTATAGAACTAGATTTTTTCCCGCTGCATTAGAATACTTTCTCTCTATTACGTAAGTATTGTGCGAGAAAGTTAAAAAACAAACAAAAACAAATGGTTAAAATTTCTCCGTACGAGCAAATTCCAAATTTCCGAATATAAAAGTTGCCGATCGAATGTGGATTCGGTGCGGCTGAAAGGAAGTTCAACCTCTACCGAAATTATTGTACGCTAGTCTTCTTACGTGTTTTGCTCGAAATTTAAAATACGTTGTAGTATAATTTTATTTTTGAGGAGCGTGCAAGCGAAGTGTCGACTGGTGTAGCCAGTAATGGATCCCGGAGATGGGGAGAAGTTGAATGGAAGAGGCACTCTCCTCAAATCCAACAACCCGATAAGAGGCAATGGTCTGCACCAATATTTTTAAAATTTCGATAGTTATGCTAGTATTCAATGAAACGTTAGGAAATGCTGATTGACATTCGTATGCTTCGCAAAACTGGTGATTCAGTGAACGCCGCTTCCAGGAAAGAGGTAGTGTACGTTGGACAGAAAACGCCGAAGGTCTGGTGGTCATAAGAGCGCAGTAGTATTACATTGCTTTTTAAGAAAGACGATTCCAGTAACACTATATTGGCAAACTCGAATCTGAAATGATCGGTTTCGTCGTATAAATGTATGGAAATCTAACGAAGTATGTAAGAAATGTGTACCAATAGGTAAAATGGAATAATACCAACATGTGAAAACAAAAATATTCTAATTAATTCAGAATGTCTTGCAAAACTCGATAGAAAATAGAGGTATCCTCTTCCTTCAAAAATATATATTTATATGAAAATCCGTTCCATAGTGATCCTGATACGATACACCACCACCACCACTACCGCACGTACATACTCTGCAAATTACATTTCTTCTTATTCAAATTCAGCCGCTCTGGAGGGCGAAGTTCAGCGATCGGCTAGCGGTTTGGTTTTCGTGGGGTCTCTGATCAAAACCAAACAAATGCGGAAACTACCTTAACGGCGCAGCATCTCACCATCCAGCGAGAGGAACGCCGCCACCTCCCGGGATAAAACATTCACTACACTAATGGGACATATTACTAATGTCCAATGTGTCCAGAAATTTAAAGAAATATTTGTAGCCTCCTAGCATGTGTGAAGTGTCAGTGGTTTGATTTGATATCCAAGAACTTTGGGGATAGATAACAAAAACAATAGTGAAAGTTTCCGGGCTGGTAGGCCGTGGTCCATATTGACTTCGGCCGTGAAAGCCTACGATGGTATGTAGAGTTCGATTTTGACCAACAATGCAAATTCGTATGTGTTATGTGATTGCCTATTGATACTTCGCTTACCGACTGAATCCTCATCTCATGTTAACTTCACTACTCGTGTGGCAGCAAGGCTACAGCGAAGAGGCCGCTCGCCATGAAAGTTACTGGTCACGTGTTGTGTATTTTGTTCAGCAGCATTTTTGCTGCGGCAGGCCCCTAGTTACATAATTGTGTATGTAGACCAATGCCATCAACACGTTGCATAATGGGAAATATTAGTTAGAAGTACACACTGGCAAAGGAGGGAACAAATTCCATTTATCCTGATCGCGTGATTTGTGTAGTCTCGATATGACGTGATTACAATAGCTAATTCTGGCGTTGGGGCGCTTTCCCTTACAAGTAACGTTCAGTTCATGAATAGCGGCTCAAAACTTGGTTCATATCGTATTCGACATGGTGCTTCATGTCTTGCAATAACTGTGATCCGCAGAAATCGACATGAAACCAAGCGCTAGTCAGGTGGTACCCAATGGTCTTAAAGGAGGTCTAGGTTACCACTTCTATTCATCACTAAAATATTGGTATTTAAAGTTTAAATGGAGAAGAAACGAGTGATTGTATTAATGAGGTTGTAATAACGACTTCCATATTAATTTTTTTTATTAGGCGGAAGAGCGGGCCTGATGGCCCGAGTCTCGCCACATATAGTCATTATTATTATTATTATTATTATTATTATTATTATTATTATTATTATTTTCTTTCTCTTTCATTGGGTTTTGCGTTAACCTTCCAGTATTCTATAGAACCGCCACTGATCCCGGCCGGGCGTTCTGCTGTGGCGCCTAGCATTCAGAGGAAGCGAGTGAAAGGCGGCCCGCCTCAGAAATATCGCCCTTCAAATTTTAAAGGAATAAAAACTAAAACAAGTTTCTTTTAGACGAATATTACAAGTAGCACTAGTACGATATCGACTTGCTCGGGTACGTTGAAGCCCCTCGAAATCGTTTAATTTCTGATACTACGTAAAAGAAGACTCGGTAGCGGACGTGCACACGACCGGTTTGATAACTTTCTATTCTCTACATCCAGTGCAACAAATCATACCATTGTTTTCCGATGTGGGATCTGTTACGTCTTGTGCAAATCACCAAATTTCGTTTAACACGTTTATAATAAATACAATAATTTAAAATTGTGTTTATTATAATTAGAATATCTTAGACTTGCTGTCATTAGATTACCATTACAATGCTTACCCTTCGTGGATTCAAACCCTTTGCCGCACTTTTCAATGGCGTAGGATAGTTTTCTGTCAAAATTAAGAACATTTTCTTTTTGTTCGTTTCGTAAAATTTCAGTAGTAATGCTAATTATCTGAAAGTATTTGCAATCGTAAAATGTGTGGGATACATTACCACTAATGAAATTGAGCATCGTATTTGTTGTATAAATCTCATTGTAATGCTTACACAAACTACTGGAAATGCCGATGTGCGTCATACACATACGCCATACACATACGCCAGAGAGACGAGAGTCATACACATACGTCATACACATACGCCAGAGAGACGAGAGTCCAGAGTCCTAATTCAAGGATACAATCCCGTTTTCTCCGAAGGCACTCGTCGGCGCATGTGGGTCACGCGGAGAAAGTAATTTGGGCCGATGCCAAAAATTGTATATTAACTTGTGTAGCATCTGTTCGTATTGTTGTGACTGGTTCGGTACGCCTCGTGAAGTTACTTCGCCTTCGAAATGGATCAAATACTGGAAAAAGTGAATAATACTTCTTTACAATGTATGGATTGAAAAATAATTTATATCGCAAATATTGCAATGAGAGTTACTAATAATGTTAGAAACTTTGTGGAACCTGGTTTCTCTTCCTTCTTTAACTTCAGTTCTCTATTAAGGAAGAGATTGTGCTTTTTTCGTTACTATAAAACATGTGTAGGTTTCATTAATCGCGGTCACTTAATTAAACAAGATTTGAAGGTATTACATTAGTTCAGAAATTAGAACTATGGAACATCTTCGAAACACAGAACCAGGTTTTACATGTGGGGTATAAATGCTGTTCCTCGACATTTTGCGCTTTTTAGGACCAACTTCGGGTGTCATCTGAGAGGCGCCAAGTCTTTATTTTCTTCTATTATAGTACAGTATTTCTTCTATTATAGTACAGTGTTGTTGGTGTATGGGGGCATGCTGGAAAGCGACTTACAAAACCCATTATCTCCGCGTTCGCGTTGCAATTCAGGAAAGGACATGACATGACATGACATGACATGACATGACATGATATGACATGATAGGATTCAGTGCGTAAGTTGTTCAGGGAATAACACCTATGCCAGTAATTCGGACATTACTTGTTTTTGTTTGTATTTAACAAATATCTGAACCTTCATTTCGCAGAAAATTAGTCGATCCACTAGTATGTTGGGGCCATCTAGGGGGGGGGGCGCTTCTCTCGTACGAAAGATCGGCGGGCGCATCGCGTGCTGAGGCGTGGGTGTCGCCGTGCCACGTCGAGGGGCTGCTTACTCGCTGGCGGCGAAAGATCTCGCCTGCAGGCGCTGAGTCAGCCGCCGGGTGGGGTGGATTGCGGCGCGGCGCTCTCGTCCTCCCTGCCTCACTCTCCTCCTCCCTTCGGCGTTGTCTACGATCCCAACCCATCGTCCCGGCGAGTTTCAATGGCCTTGGTGGGCGGGGCGGAAGTGGCCATCTTGGGGAACTGGTTGTGTGCGATGGACCGCCTGCCGTGGCCCCCAGCTTCAGCAAGGGGGTTCAGGGACGAGGTTGCACCAGCCGCGACCTGTTCTCGGGCAGCGCCTTCGGCAGAGATTCTACGCAAACTATTCTTCGTTCACTCTTAGAAAAAATCTGATGTAAACAAACCTGAGGTATTCATCCGCCTTGCTCCGATTCTTAATCGCCGACTCTGTTCGCACTACTTTCGGCCACGCGCTCTCGATATAGTCAGTGATCGCGCGAAAACTGCACTTCTGCAGAGCACATGGGTGAATATTAACTTTTCTAATGGCTCCACAAACGCATCTTCACAAACATTAACAGAAATACTTGAGAGTAAAGCTAATCAAATCCCCCTTAACTACCAATTTGCAAAGTTACATTTTAAAAAGATCTTTACAAAATTGAAGTAAGCAAGCGATTGTCAATATCCAAATTACAACATTATTTCAACCATATTCACCCTATAATCACATGCAAACAATTTACTTACGATCACTCTGCTTCAGGAACAGATTCAATTCCTTCCATGTCTGAAGTAGATGATTCGGTGCTGGAAGAGGAACGTTCGGTGATGACTGTCTCGTCCACGACTGTCACTGAAGCCATCTACCTCCCACATCTCCCATATCCTGTTCCTTTTTAATAGTATGCCTAACTGCCCACACCAGCATTTTGTCATCACTTTAAAAATACCTTGCTCGATAAGTTCTAAAACGTCCTAAAAATGTATTAAAAACGTTCAATACCACTCGCTTTTCACCACTTCGTAATAGTTTACTGCCGTGGTATTTCACTATGGAAGAACCTGCACAGCTCTCAGACATCTTCAAGCGAACGTTTCGCACTGCTAGACCAAAAACTCAAAACTGATCTGCTTCGCTTCGCACGGGCATACCGCCTCCCACCGTGCGTGACCGAACCTACGTCTGTCATCAGTTAAGATATCGACAGTTCCAGTTATCGTACTACTGCCACGGGCGTGGGGTGCGGTTCGTCTCTCACGGATTCATTTTGTTCCGCTAGAGTTGATACCAAGCAGTCGCTGGACACACTACTGTCACCGACAGCGATATCTCCTCTTCCGGAAGGGCAGACGTGGGAACCATAATCTTCTTATTTTGGAATTTGAGTTATAGATTGTAAGTTTCGTCTGGAATTTTAACATTATGAGAAAAATGAGCCACTACATCGAAAACTAATTTCTTCTGCACATGAACACGCCTGAGGTTGTAACGCGACAACTAACCAATGGCAAGCATTCCGAGCACGTGCTATTGTTTACATCCACTTTTTTCTTAGGGCGAACGGAGAATAGTGACTAAGTTTAGGATGTGTGAGTGGTGCGGAGTGAGTTGTAGAATGCAGCGCGAATCTGTTTATAGCCTCTCAGATTGAGAAGTTTGAGTATTTAAATTAAGTCGCAATTTTAATATTTCACGACGTGATACTTGATGTTCGTATTGGAATTTTATTCGTCTACCTCGACGTTGAAATTGATTGCAAGAGTGCACGCGATTTTGGGGTGGTTGATGCAGAATGTAAAATACTCATTCAAGACACGACTGTCGGAGTGAGATTTTTCTACAATTCAAGCAACTAATGTATCCTCTTTTTAAATGTGGAAATATGGAAGAATCTTTGTTACATGGCTTATAAAACTGTTCGTAGCCGTAGGAGATAAACCGACTACAGTCAAGTGGGCATAGAGATTTATGTCAAATTCTAGAACAATTAAAATAGAATAAAATAACATATTCTTCCTGGATATTAGAAGGTTACCGTCATAAAGCAGTTTAAGATCTAAACTCTGCGATTTTGAATTTTCTTTCCATGCACGGCGGAATTGGATGTTTAGACTGCTCTATTCGCCTTTAACACAGGTTCTTTTCGCCCGCGTCGTTGGCTCGTCAGTCGTAATGGTCGGTAGTCCTTCATAGAACGGACGTCTTCAGCTAGTTATCGAGCGGCGCCCCTCTTCCTGCCCAGTTGACCTTTCCCACCCGTACGTGACGGCGGCCGCTGCCAGGCTCTACCGCGCAGTTTCGCGCTCTTGTCCACTGGCAGTTCGCGGTGCGTTGCTAAGAAAGAACTTCCGCTCGCGACTAATTCCTTTCGGCTTGGTTTACATGACGCAGGTAAGGGTTGTCACCTTTAAAAGTTCCGCAGTCGAGGCTGGCTTTAAGAAATAATCTCCGGGTCTTACTACTGTCTTAAACAACCTCAGTTTACCCAATGTTTGCAGGAATAAAATTTGGTTAGTCTTAGACACTATTCAAAGTTAAAACAATTGTTAAGTCTAGTTTATCGCTATTGTTGCGAATTTTATTTATGCAAGATATTAAATACGTACGTGAATTTCATTTGAAGCACGAACAATCACTTGTCAGTGAAATTGAAACTGTAGTCTATCTGTATTTTTGCGTTTTTTTAATTAAGCGTAATTATTATTATTATTATTATTATTATTATTATTATTATTATTATTATTATTATTATTTTGATTACAAAATTAAGTCGTGGGGTAAAATTAATTTTCTTCCTCACCTTTCCTCACCCAGGGGTGCGACATCGCCAAGAAAACATCAATGGTTCTAAATATCGATGCTCAAAATTAAGACATTTTTAAAACCGGATTGGTTACCATTGGAATTCACGCGGGGTGGAAGTGGGGGGGGATTTAATTTGAAAGTGCTATCGCTTATTAATTTAACGACTACTACGACCCTTTCACCATGTAGAGAAGAATTTGTCTCCCAGTGCAAAATCTTCCACAAACAGATTCAGTGAGATATTTAGGTGTTTATCTTGATACGAGACTTACGTGAAAAAGATAATGTAATGTGTAAACGAAAAGAACTCCGTTTAAAAAAAAAATTAATAATAATAATAATAATAATAATAATAATAATAATAATAATAATAATAATAATAATAATAATAATAATAATAAAAGCATTGGTTGTTAGGTAGAAACTCGGTGTTAGCTTTGGACAATAAATTACTCATTTACAAATCATTCTTATAGCCTGTTTGGACGTACTACATACAGCTCTGGGACACCAGTAGCAAGTCCAATATCCAAATTATTCAAAGATTTCAATCCAAAAGTATTAAGAAACATTGCCAATGCCCCCTGGTATGTTCGAAATGATTTAATTCACTCCGATTTTAAAATGCCAACAGTAAACGAAGAAAAAAAAGTTGTAATTGTATTAAAAAATTAGATTGTCTTACAAATACTTTAGCGATAAATTTATTAGATAACAGTTTGGAAGTGAGGCGTCTTAAGAAATTCAAACCTTTAGGTTTACCTCACAGGTTTTAAGTATAGTTATATGTATAATCAACTATATTAATGGAGAGATACTGAGTATCTACTTAAACCAGTTAATTACATAGTCCAAAAATTACTTTTTGTTCTGATGTACGAACAGATTGTAAATAAACATAAAAAAAAAACAGAATACGACTCTTGACGCTGAACAGTTGCATACACGTAAACATGGTTTGCGTTGATTCATTTCTTGATTAAACTTGCAAAATAATGTGGTAATTTTCTCACAACTGTTATAAATATTCAATGAATACTAAAGTGGGCTGCATATCAACGTTCTTCTACCGTCTTTACTTTAAAAAATAGTGGCAGAAATCAGATTATACTTTGTTTTAATGATATGGGTTGTTTGTTTTTATTTCGCCCATGTGTTTTTATTTCGCACATGTGGAATTATAGGCTTGAATGAAAGGGGTTAGTACAACAGTGGTCTAAGCCACATTTTGAGAACATTGAGAAAAATCTAGTTTCATAGTTGTGATTAGAAAAAGTTTTGAAGAGAAAAAATGACTTAATTCTTTACTTTATGGAGGAAAATTGGACGAACCAACAATGTAAAAGGATAGTTCACAATCGTAGTCAACAAGTAGTGTCAACAAGTGGCTTCATTTTTCATTTTTGGAAAGTAAGACGATTAGTGCGCTGAACCCTTCAATTGAGCTAATACACGCAGCTAATTGAACAGCTCGCATTTGCGGATAAGACGTAGCATTGCACCACTATCTTTTTCTAGTGGCAAATCAATCAATCTCAAGCCAACGTACAGTGGTTTCTAGAAATTAAAAAAAAAAAAAAAAAAAATCTCCGGGAGTCTGGTGCGGGAAAAACATTTTTCTTCCTTTTTATGTTCCTGGTTGACTTAAAATAGGAACAAAGGTAGAAATGTGCCTCGTCGCTTTTGGGAGGGGAAGGAACGACGTGAATCGTTTGGTGAAGCGTCGGATGCAACAGAGGAGAAGAGCTGTGGAGGGAGCGAGGTGCTGTCGTGGGGTGAGGGCGAGGGCAGAGGCGGCTTCCGTGGGAAGCGGCGCTGCGCAACGCAACCCTCTGGCTCTGCAGCGCCGCCGCCGCGCCGCGCCGCGCCGCGCCGCGCCGCGCCGCGCCGCGCCGCGCCGCGCCGCGCCGCGCCGCGGAGCCCCTGGTTGCGCCAGCGCTGGCGCTAGCAGGCGAGGTCAGCAGGTAACCATTAGAAACGACCCGCTGACCTAGTTGCGGCGCCGCAGCAGCGGAGCCTCAGCGCGCCCCACCCCACCCCGCCGCCCGCACACCTCGTAAATCTCAAACTTAAAATATTCGGGATCACAATTGCTCTTGTAGTCCCAAAACATATAACAAACGAGATTCTATTATTGATGGGGAGGTTCGGGCCTCACGGCCTGCAGAATTGCATCTCATAAGAATGCCCTTTTAAAATTTGTGGAAACCTTCACCGTAAGCATCTGTTATGTTTATTAGAGATGGCGGAATGTCTTTTGGTTTTGTCCAAATTCCGAATACCCGTATTTTCAATTTTAAACTTTTTTTTTTTTTCAGCCCTACTTCGGTTCAAGGTCCTTTGTATGCATTTCTGTAGTCCTCCTTGCATTGAATCTCCTTGTCACGTATACTCTCAAGCCGTTCGAAGTGTGCATGCCCTATGCCTTGCTATTGTTGTTCACTTGACGAGGTTTTTAGGATGTCTATCTGCTGGTCGATTACTTTTCGTTCTACCGTGTACATTAATTTTCAGAAGGAGCGTGTGAATGGGAGATAACTAAATAGGAGTTTCTTTAAGAAGGGACCAGTTTGACAGGTTGGAAAACCAATGAATATCACGTAGAGCGATTGAATTGCAAGAGATGTCGATAAAAATCATTTACTAATGAGCTAATTAAAGAAGCGCATAGACGAATTGAGTGCTTGGACATAACTCGCAATTATATTGAGCAGTAGCTGTCAAAGCGGTCCTTTCTTATAAAAATCTTTCCGTACTCGGAGGAGACATCACGCACGTTGGTTTCGAATCCTCTATGCATCCTGCGGGGTTTGGTATCTGAGAGGGCGCGGTGCCAACCCAGCTGCAGCTCGATATTTGGTTCTTCTCCGGGAGAACATTGAACGTCTGTAGAGGATGTGGGGTAAAAATAGACGCGGGGCGGCGACGTACCATTCATGAGGGAAGCCAGACAAGCGCTACTACGCCTTAGTCTTGTTTGAACAGTTCTGGGCTGAGGTCTTCTGCCTCACCCCACGCATCCCCTTTGACGTCACGTGCAAAGTCTCCAGTTTTGTGAATTTCTCCCTGGGTGCCTTCGATGGCGGTACTCTCCATGTCAATGTCATTTATGCCGCTTTTTTTTATACCGTTCATTGGAATTGCTTTGTGAAACTGCTTAAGCAATACGATTGCCCAGTTGGAAGACACGGATTTATGAGAAAATTGGGACATAAAGTATGAAAATTTTAATTGAAATCTAACCCCGGGTTAAAAGTTTGAATTTCTCGTAAAACAATTGTTCTCTTTGGTGTTGAAGGTAAAGTCATATTACCAATTCTGTTTCCTTTGTTATCGTGTCTGGATAAAAACAGAATCAGTTGTTGGTACTTGATCGCCAATTTACGTAGCCAAGCAAGAAGCCAGTGGTGGGCGGTGGTTATCCTGATTGGTGTCAATGGTAAATGTGTCGGCGCTGCATTGTTCCCCATTGTGGGAACAACGCGATATAGCGACGATTTACAACCGGCGGAAGCAGAACTCGCTGGTGTATAGGTCGCTTTAAGGAATATGGCACCGGCGGCGCAGCGAATGAAAAGAGTTGGAGAAAGAAACATGAAACAGCGGCGCGAGGTGCCACCAGCCCTGGCGCCGCTGCTGGTCGCCTCCGCTGGCCCACCTGTTCCGGCACCGCGCCGGCAGAGAACCGTTACCCAGGCGATGGCGGCGCAGGCGCAGCTGGAGCAGCGCGGCGGGGGCGACGCGCGGGGCTACGAGCACCCCCCCCCCCATCCACGCTAGCTTTTCCCCCGATTTCCTGGCGGGCAATCGCAGCAGCCGATTTGTGTTAGCAACCGGCGCACGCCCACGTCGAGCCTCGTTGCTAGGATACGCGCGAGGGCAGAGGTGGGAGCTGGGAACGTGAAGATCTGCCCTTTCAGGAGGAGGAAACTAGGAAAAACGTTTAAAACCATAGGAAATGACGACATCGATAATGTTGGTAGAGGCGAGTTCGCACTTTGAACATAATAGAAAGGTCTTTGATTGAAGACCAGACGAGTTTTCGACATTGCTTAAAAGTAGGCGCGTCCGGCCCAGCCTGAATGAAAATTCTAGTCCACCCACTCTGTGGAGGGTGGGAGCAGTGATCTAAACAAGGGGCCTCAGACGACTCGCGCTGAGCGATTGGGCGCTCTCGGATCTCCCATCTCCCCTTCCTCGTATGGTTGCATTTTCCATTGGTCAAAAAATCTCGGAAACCAGCTTCGAGAGCTTCAGACACAATAGACTGGAATTATTTTCCTTCTCGCTGTCGGGCCGAAAGCTGGTCATGAGAATACAATTTCATTTTCGATAGTTTTGATTCCATTAAATGAGAACTTGCTGTCCTATTTACGTATTATATTTTAACGGAATATACTCAAACTGTATTATAATTAGTATTTAGTAATTTAATTAGTATTAGTAATAGTATTTAGTGTGAGATGTCATTTCACAGGAGCGGCAATTATTCGTTTTTCTTTTCTGCGTATTCAGTGTATTCGTTATGTATACTGCATTTGCTCTTTTAACCACCTGTCGAACTGTTTTGTGATTCAGTGAAATTCGAGAGAAGTCCCAACTCAGTCTGCTCTCTTCAGAGTAGTAGTTTTATTTGGGATGCTCCATGTCGATTAGTGTTAGTTCTTCGCTTTTGTTTGTTGATTTCACGGAATCTGCGCTAGTTGCCAGTTGTCCCTTTCCTGAAAAAAACTTAGTGCATGCAGCTGCGTGGATGCAGCTCTAGAGAACGATAGCAAATCTAAAAGCATGAAATACGCATGTTGTTTCTAAAATACAAGGGTTTGATTCTTTCAAAGATTCGAGAAACTATTCTTTGTGCGGCTTCGTAATCCGCACGTGGAGTCTGACAAGGAAATACATGAATGAAAGTGTTGAAAAGAATGTATTAAAACATATTTTGGACATTAGTGTTTGGACTTCGTCGCGATGTTAGAAAACGTGATTTTTACGACTTGGTGAAAAATATAAACATCTGAAAATGAATTAAAATGGTCAAGACTCGAGAATTAATTTAGAGTTCGACCTTTCTTCTTGTAAATGTCACGTTGTCCTTATGGACGTTTTCCTAATTATTAAAGGTAAGCTAACACAATTATAATGGTGGTGAATAACGATGCCAAAGAATGCAATTCGATAATTACTTGCTGATCTGCTGCATTAAAATGTAACAATGAGGACTTCTTCCCGAGTTCGCAGATTCCAGTTCGGTTAAGTCTTGAATCTTTTAAGAACCAAAATCTAGACAATGAAAGTCGCTTAACGCATGTCGCAGATGTGTAGAATGTAAATATAACTCAAATATAAATATGAACTAAATTATCGCACCTTCATCGTTCTAGTAAAATCTCGGTTCTAGTAACAATGACACTTGGAGACGTCGATAAATATCTCAATCTCTCAGGTCATAATACTAACGTCGTGAGGAGTGGGGACTTGAAATTGATTTACCATAGTTAGATTTCCACATTGATATACCGTAATTAGATATACCATAATTTATTTCGCCGGGTAAGTGCAGTAACAACACAAGGTCTTTTCCTTAGGTCTTAGTGCTTGAAATATGAGCAAAATGTGGGAGCGCATGCGGATTTTTCGTTGCGGTGTTCAATGGTGCGGGTGGCGATGTGCGGCGCTTTGAAGCCATTGCGTCGGTGCGTTTGGCATTGCGTCGCGCTCGTCCGTGGCGCCGAAATCGGGGGCTGCGCAATCGAAGCAGTGAAAGCTTTATAGCGGGGGAAACTATCGGGGTCCGTGTCCTCGATGAGGCGGAACTCTTCCCTTCTTCCGCCGGTTGCTACCGTCGCTTTCGCGCCTCGTCTGACGCCCCCCCCCTCCCCCGCATCGACGCAGCTGATCAGGTCACTGACGCGGGAATGACGTACGGATAATACGCCTAATACCATTTAGCACAGACGTTCATTATAATAATGTAATGCCCGGTGTACCAGGTTTTAATAATTGATTATTGATTATATTCATGCTTTGTTTTGGGGAGGGAAACTGGGTTTAAAGATGACGTAGTCTTTTAGTCCTCTATCGCAATTGTAGTATTGTGACTTGGCGCAGCGGGTTAGGAAAAGTCTTACTTACAAGAACTGACTTTTCTGGGTAGTTGCGAAATTATGAAGATGTATGTGATACGTGGTACATGCTTTCCACGTCACCACGAGCTGTAAGCCCAATGGCTAGTACGGAATGCGAACTCGCAACCCAGAACAGCAATCTTCACTGGTTGAAGTTCATTGGTGGATAAAGACTACAGCCATTGTGAATGATGTGTATCGGTTCAATCCCGACTGCTCGATTTTCCGAGTACAAGTAATTTTATGAGTAGAAAATTAACTACAGAAAAGTGTTCATTCCGTAAAGGAGTGGAAACAATCGCCAACGATGTCATCCCAACTCGCAAGCAAACTCAAGTCGTCAGGCGATGATGATAATACTTTATAATGTTGCTTTAGGGCCTATTTAACAGCTGACTGATATCAGCGTCTTGTTTGCACGTTATATTTATTTAGACGTTTTCCAGTTTAGACTAGACAGTATATTGGACCGCTCACAAGTGCATGTGTACGCGTGTGTACGCGTGCGTGCGCGCGCGCGCACCGCTCACTCATCTACGCGGTTCGGACTAGCAATCCCTAGGGTCATCCGAGCGGGAAAATAATCTTGAAAATGCCTCTGCGTGATATGCGCAACAAAGTAAATTCGTGTTTGTTTACGTGAAGGTAGGTTCAAATCGTTGCGCCATACGCTGTTGTGAGTGGGTCGCGGAATGAAAACAATAACCATTCAGCGCTCCAAGAGTGTGTAATATCGCACCTTAATATTTATATCCTTTCAGTACCCTCATGTGTTGTAGAAATGAATATCTATCCTAGCCCACATCAAAGGCTGTGAGTCTTCGACAATGATGTGGTAATTCGTTCAAATGGTTCATTTTGCTTCGTTGCATGCGTGTAAGTTTAGAAACAAATTTGGTCACTGACAGTGTCCGCCCTCGTCCATATTATAATTCAGTCCGAAGGGATGAGCCCGTAAAACAAATTTGATTTTTACGTAATCATATCTATTGAAATTTTGTGCATCGGCAATTGCAAAAATATTAACGTATCATTCTAAGAAACAAGATAATACTTCTTGGTCAAGTCCAAGCTCAAAAGAACTTTATTTGTTGAAGTGATTGAAAATTTTCAGGCCACTTTTTTCCTGTAGGATCCAAACAATGTCGAGATAAGTTATGGTTGTTCGAAAAGACAATAAATGAAATGTAAAAAGCTTAGTAACTAGCGTGAATCAGCCTTCAACAACAATGGTTTTTCTTGCTGTTTTATCTGGAAATAAAGTTTGAAAATCTTTAATATCAAAGTACATACCCTTTTTGTCGGCGTGTTTTGAACTTCGAAATATTTAATCCTGCGCAAGGCAAGCCGAGAAGAGCAAGGTGCGGCGAGACCAGCAACGCTTTCGTGTGACACTGTCGACTACAATCGATGGCGAAAGTGGTTCCGAGGCCAATACTAAACGTGCTAGTATCCTGTGTACATTAGATTCACATAGTTGCGAACTTCAGACTGCGTATGCGTGTATTTCATCGGTACACATGCGCTGTATTTAAATGAATGTCCCTAGAATTTTATCAATGTGGCGGATGGATCGGATTGAGCGGTGGCAACCTAATTTAAAATACGAAGTAATGAAGGGCACTCTGAAAACATTTCGAGGAATCCCGAACAGAAGCCCGAACAGAAGCTAGTTTTTGAGCGCTGCCGCACTCGGGTTGCGGCACGCCCCACTTTCTGCGGGCGGCTGGGTGGCGACGAAGACGTGACGTCAAAAAGTGAAATTGTGTATCACTCGTTTTCGCCGGTGCGCTTCGCCGCCGCCCGTGGCAGGAGGGGCTGCGGGTGAGTCGCCACTGCTGCGACTGCGGCGCCGTTGACCCATTGACCCGCTCTGCCGGGGACGCGGAGGGGGGGGCGGTTCCGTGATGCTCTGCGCCGCCGCCTTCTGTTGACGTTGCGTCCGGACCTGCCGGTTAGCGATTCCGAAGGATTCGTTATTTTTGTATAACCCTGGTCGAGGCCTCCGAGTCGAAGTGTCGGCAAAAATTTAATATGAACGCAACGGGAAGTCTCTTCCCATTTAACAAAACCGTGACCAAGTTGACGGAGTGAACCACCAACGTTCGCGTTTTTGATAAGAACCGCAGTTAAGAATTGTACGGTCAAACTTAAGTTAAGGGTACCCCTGCTGTGTCGAATTATTTTCGGAAAACTATTTCCGAGGACAATTTTTGACAATGTTCTCTGAATGGTTACAGAGCAAGGAGATAGTCTAATTTGAGTGGCATTTATTGTGCTTTCTGAAAATTTCGGCGACACCAACTGAAATATTCTTCAAAGTACTGCACACATTCGATTTCCAAGTTTGTTTTTTTTAATTTTTTTTTTTACTTTTTGCAGTTGGAAATTCATGGTATTGGGTTGCCTTTATTGTCGTGATTTTGACATACATGTAAAGTGTGAGGACTGCCTATAATTACGAAGTGCACATAAAAAAGAATTGTGGGGGAGTTACCATTCGATGAGCGGATCTCAGCGCTCTTATTTTTAATTTGGTTCTTTAATTTTTGGTGCAATGTTATCAAATTTCTTAATTCTAGATCGACACTTCGTATCGTCTCCGTTGGGGTTGCGTTTGTTGTATTGATTTTGGTCGTCGTTTGGGTCGTGCCCTCTCTTGAAGCGAGCGAGGCAGTGCAGGGAGCTCGCCGCGGCCACGCTCTGGCTCCTCGCCGCTTTCACGAGCGCCGAAGCCCCTCTGCTCGCCCTGACGGCTCACGGGCTCGCTTTTTGCACACCTTCAAGTGCTGGCCATTGACCCACCGCGAACACGAAGTCCGCCCTCTCCACCCCCGCAGAAAAGAAAAAGGCGAGAAAATAAAACTAGGAAAATAGTTTGAAAGAAGCGAAATGCGATGGCGCAACCTGATCTCCCAAAGACTTTTGAACGTTGTATTAGAATAATCGCAAACTGCTCTTAAATACGAGATTATTTATTCTATGTAGAAAGAATTTGCATTCAGTTACATAATTGTGTGAAATACAAAGAAAAAATGAAACCATCATGCAATGAGAAGGAAGCTCTCCTTTCTTGGAATGCCAGGGAATTTTAGCTTGTAAATTTCTTAGCTCCTTTGCTTTCTTGTTTTCACAAGCGAATCTGGTAGACATGCCCAGTTCCTCTAATACTTTGAATGATGTGCATTTCTACCTTAACCATACTGTCTTAATGAAACCAACACTCAAATAAAGAAATCAAAATATTGTTTGCCGCTTGACTTGGTTGAGATAGATGGTAGCCATGTTCTATGAAATGTAAACATTGTATGTATTTATTTATTTAGTCAAAAGCAGTAAAGAACTGTATGTGACGTATGGGGGAGAAAATCATCTGCGAATGCTTTCTTGAGTTTTTGAATCCCTTTCCAACAATTTAACTATTAATAGTTGAAAGATGAAAATAATAATAATAATAATAATAATAGTAATAATAGTAATAATAATAATAGTAATAAATAGTAATGGTAATAACAATAGTAATAACAATAATAGTAATGGTAATAACAATAGTAATAACGATAAAAAATAATAATAATAGTAATAACGATAATAGTAATAGTAATAACGATAATAGTAATAGTAATAACGATAATAGTAATAGTAATAACGATAATAGTAATAGTAATAACGATAATAGTAATAGTAATAACGATAATAGTAAATTTAAAAAGCGAGAGATTAACACTTCAAAAACTAGATATTTTCTTTACCGAATTGTAGAAAACTTATTTGTAACTGTAAACGAACTGAAGATTTGATTTTTCTGCATTGCTAACAAAGAAGAATCTCACCCTAAGCTCTACTACCACTACAAGCGAAAGGAAAACTCAACAAAATGTCTGCATAGTGAAGCTATATTTACGTCCAGAAGCAAATCGAGGGGCCATCTCAGCATTTGCTCAATGGATCAGAGAAACTGGACAAAAACCCGATCGAGATGGGGGTCAAAGTAAACATTATTTTTCATTTTGACGATCAGTCAAAATGTCTATCTAATTGTATAAAAACAGTTTTGCAGTAGAAAAGATTTTCTTTGAACTTAGATTTGTGTACCCATTTAAATTGTTTAATTTCATCTGGCAATGCATTGTAAAGTAATGTACATGTATTGTATGTGGATTTCTTGTAGTGAGCTGTTGATACTGACATATGATGAACATGATTTCTATGTTGTGTGTTGTAACTATAAATATCAGTTTACATGAAAATATGTTCTCACTGTTAAGTAAATCAGTTTTGACAAATGCTACAGATTTGTAAATGAATAGGCAAGGCAATGGTAAGATTCCAAGCTCAATGAAAAGAGGATTGAGGGATCATGAGGATGGCATTTTTTCATTATTCGGATAATCTTTTGCGATCTAAATGTCTGGGCACTAAAGGATGAGCTTCCCCAGAATATTATGCCATATCTCAGGCGGGAATGTACATTTGCAAAATACACACAATGAGCTGCATGAAGACTGACAGAATTTGAAAGAATTCTGAATGCGTAACCTGATGAGCTTAATTTAGTGTTTGATTCTAGTATATGTACATTCTGTTTGGGGTATTACGTATGGCTTGTTTTATTAGAAGTGTGGTGAAATTATGAAGGATGATTTTTTGGGGAAATGTTACGATATTAATTGTTGTGAAATTGTTAGTTTTGTCGGACTTAAAGCTACCAAAGAAAGAAAGGTGCGAAGGGAAGGTGTGGGACGGGCACATGCACATGCACATGCACATGCATGCACACGCTCATCCAAATGAAACTTATTTTTGATGAACTTTCAAAACATTTTGAGATATTGCACATTCAGCCACTCCTGTACATTGGGTTCAAACTTGTAATTCACTTACCATCAAATCTCAACCAATATCTCAATCCTGGTACAATAATTATCATTTTCTTATTGTAATTGAGGATTCATTTGAGATAGTATGAAACCTCCTTCTATAGGGAACTTACTTTTAAGAATTTGCTTTGCTTCAAAATCTGAAATGAATGCTACCATTAAGTACAATTAATTTCCTTGCTTGTTCACAGATGGTATGGCCAAGAACGAGAATACAATGTTTTGGTCATGGACCTTTTGGGTCCATCCTTAGAGGACCTGTTCAACTTCTGCTCACGCCGTTTTACCATCAAGACAGTGCTGATGTTGGCTGACCAGATGATAGGGCGCATCGAGTATGTGCATTGCAAGAGTTTCATTCATAGAGATATCAAGCCAGATAACTTTCTCATGGGTATTGGAAGGCATTGTAATAAGGTGAGTGTTTTATCTTTTCCCAGTTAAGCAAAATGTGCATGTGTTCACACTATTTGTCAGTTCTCATGTCATTTATGTAGGAAATAGACATTCTGATTGGGGGAAAATATCCCTCTCTATTTTATACGCCATTTCTTTCTACATACATAATGGGTATCATACAGTAATATGATACATTCGGTCCATTGGAATTAGTGTTAATGAGGGTTTACTGTACTTCTTAAGATAGCAGTCTACCAAAGAAAAAAAATTTAAGAGAGTTTTGGGTCTGTTCTGTTTTCCCTTGTATATTTGATTCTTTATGCTTTTTGAGGCCAAATATTTTTAAAAATTTTTCTATCTAGATTTGTTTATAAACAATTTTAAAAAATGCAGGTTTTTGCTTTAAACATTGTAACTCTTCAACAAATTGATATATTTTCATAATTCTTTTGTTAAATTAATCACAATTTAATATTCTGGCAAATGAACCAGAATGGTAAAGATACTGTGGAAACTAAAGAGTCAGAATTTCACTATTTGAGAAAAAAAATTGTTTATAAATTTCTTCTGGACATTTCAGTTCGTAAAATTGAAACATTTAGTGACAGATTAACTATTCCAGTTCATTCACTAGAGCAAATCATGGGTTACATGCTTCAAAAAGAATTATATTATTGTCTTTAATACTTTATGGTTTATGATGATGCATGAATATGTATCATTCCCAATTTGGGAAAATGCACATGACATTGAGGCCTTGACAGTTGACACTCTTCAAAAAAATTATTTTCTCGAGAGCTAAGAAACGGTTTGAAGTATTTAAAAGAGAATAAAATAGGGTATACAACTCAATAAAAATTGAAAAACATGAAATTTCTTTTTAATATTTATCATTCTTAGGTAGACTACCTTAGGGAAATTGAACAAAATATTTTTAAGAAGGAAATACACACACTTTTTAAATTTTCTTGCCACTTCTTGTGTGTGAAGCGTTTTTAGACTGGCTTGATGTTTCTTGCAAGTACCTCCACTCAATTTCAGGATACCACATTTTTCATTACTTCTGTTCAGTCAAAACAATGTTTATGCAGTTTTGAAACTACATTTGCCACAAAAGCAACAAACCCCAATTGGTTCAAATCGGCCAAATTTTCAGACCGAATCCCCCATTGTGATGAGTAGAAATAACCTTACTGGGTGACTGTCATTTTTGGGTTGCCTTTAAAAATGTAATAGAATATTTTGCAGATTATGGCATATATACATACTTCGAAACATAACTTATGTTCTTATTGGAGTCCAAAAACTGTTACCAGGGCCTAAAATGCACCAACGCACCTTACATTTGCCAACTGCTGATTTCTTCATAGCACAATCTACAACCTTCTTAATGTTGATGTTATACAAGTTGGATGGATACCTGACCCAAAAGTCCGCTTTAAACAAAAGCAAATTTTTCAAAGATTTGTGTTGGTGGGGTCTTATAAATGGGTCAAAGCAGCCACTTGTTTCCTAGCACAGAGATTTTTAAAATATCACTCATACTTTGTGGGTAATTTTATTTCACACATTTTAACTTTGGTGTGCTCAACTTGTGATTGCGTATCATTGTGTTCCTGCCAACAATTTGTTGTTGTTATTATTATTGTTATTACGATTATTATCATTATCATCATCATCATCATCATCATCATCGTTATTGGGGGGTGCATGTGTGTGCATTCCAGGAAAAACATTTAAACTTTTGGAGTGATTGCTCCCAAATTTTTGATGACTACTGTCCAGATTCAAAATTCGGGGTTTCGATTACTCCTAAATATTCATTTTACAAACGTGTTTGAATGCAATACAGTCTGCATTTATGTATGAAGGGATTGCGTTGCAGGGGTACATGCATTAAAATAAAATCGCTTCCGTTTTACACTGTAAATCAGAGGATCTCAACAGGGTCGGGTATAAATCCTTTCGGGTTCGATAAAATTTTAAAGGTGGTCAGTGATCGTAAAGGGCTCAACAGCCGAATCTGAACTGGTGACTAATTCATCGTTCGGATGTTTAGAGAACTTGAAAGTATAACAATGTATTCCCTAAGTTACTCTTATCACAAAAGAAAATATTCTCTGGGATATATACTGCTGATCAATTTTGGCCAGATTTTAAAATTCACTCAATACACACTATATTTTGTAACCTTTTCTCCACAATAAAAATTAGAAACTCTTAACATTCATAACCTGAAGCATCTCTGAATATTGGAAATTTTGGGGAGACTGAGAAAATATTGGAAATGTTTATGAAAATATCAGAATGTGGAATTATTATGCTTAGGTCATTGATCTGCAATTTTCAGGGTTACGAGTATGAAGTAAGTGGTTTGCATTATCAATCCTTTCTTTTAAAAGAGATCAATGCAAGAAAAAGGGTGTGAATCGTTTCTATAGATAATTCATTCCTTTAAGGGTCAAATAAATGATTGTGATAAATAAAATGCCTCTGGCACTTTCAGGTTACTTTCACTAGTACAGTGTAAAGTGTACGAATGGATTATGTCCTAAAGGTACTAGAAAATAGTTACTTTTTCCTTATATTTTAAATAGGGAGATGTCTATGTACTAAAATTAGTGTAAATATTAGAAAACTGCATAATTTGAACGAGAAAAAAGCTTTTCATTAAAACGTGAGGATCATTCTGAGAGCATTGAAATTGGAGCCAAGAAAATGAGCACTTGTAATATAATATGAATAAACATCAGTTCCTTATCATGAGTAGATATTATTAACATTTTAATTCTCTTAAGATAGTTTTATTTCAATTTTTTGGAATGACGCTTTATTGTTGTTGACAATAACTTACTGTGAATGTTGTACATGATTTTGCAGTTGTTCCTGATTGACTTTGGGCTTGCTAAGAAGTATCGTGATACTCGCACTCGGGCACACATTGCTTATCGTGAGGATAAGAACCTGACTGGCACAGCCCGTTATGCCTCCATCAATGCACACTTGGGCATTGAGCAGAGGTAAGTTCTTAAAGTTTGATATTGTAGGGAAATGCATGTTAATTTGTGTAAACAATGTGGAGTGAGGGTGAAGAATGAAAGTGTGCAGAGAAATATTTTCTACACAAAGAAGCAAATACAAGCAAGGAAATAAACAAACAGAATGCTCCAAAAACAAGAATTCCCACTTACTCTGCCTCAAAACAACCATAAAAATAAACTGCCAATACGTTAAAACATAATTAGACTTCTTTATAGATTGATTGATTTGTTTGTTTGTTATTTTTTTAAATACTATTTCAGAGTTTACATTTTGGTCAAAGAAGTTACAAAAAACATTTTGTTTGTTTTTATAGCCGCAGAGATGATATGGAGTCTTTGGGGTACGTGCTCATGTACTTCAACAGAGGGAGCTTGCCTTGGCAAGGTCTAAAGGTAAGTATGAACATCTTAAATATTTTTGAATTTGTATTTGCAAGTACTTTATTTTAGTGTTACAAGATTTGATTAAAAATTAAATAACCTAAGAGTTGTATTACATTCCTACCATTAGTAAATGAAAACTGCTATATTTCTTCTGTTACATCTTCTGATATAGGTATTATCTAGGCTATCCGGGTTGAGCCGTGTCTCTGTTGTGGTGGCAGGCATTTCAGCCAACATATTGTGGCCTTCCTCAGAATGTACATCCTACTATGTGAAAAAGGCCACAATATGTCGGCTGAAATGTGAGCCACCACGTCAGAGATGTGGCTCAACTTGATTAGCCTAGATAATTCAAACTCCAGCTGCAGAAGCCTATGCAATCATTTCCAATTTAGGTCTTTACAGAAATAAATATTGCTATTTTGCAATTTTCTACTCTGTAAAATTTAATATTACAAATAGATAACATTTATATAAAAGGAATCAAGTGCCATTGATTGCAAATGGAAAAACTGCTTAAAGTTATTTTTGTAATAAAAAAAAATGCGTAACCCACTTGTTGAAGGAAAACATATTAGGATAACTATAAGTACATTTTAATCTGTTTTACTATTATATATTCCATTGATATTCGCCTCGTCTAAGAGCTTTCATAATTGAAAATGGCAATATATTATATTGCTATTTATATAAAAGGAACAAAGCGAAATGTGGCAATAAATTACTGGGTATTAGATACAAGAAAAGATAGTAGATTTATGAACATAGGTACATATTTATAAGGAATAAATGCATACAGTTTTGAAAACTCACATATATTTATTCATCATATGCTTTGATCAAGTTGCCGACCATAACAAAACTATCTATGCTATCGTCAGTGCTGGAATTAAGCTTTTCATAAAATGCTCGGGCATTGCTTAGTTTGAGGTGTCAAACTAATTTGAGCTTTTCTTTGCTAACTGGCATTCCTTCAGGCCCCAAGGATAATCACTTAGCCATGTAGAAGCTGTTGCTTTCCTGGTTGCCCTTTCTTAAAATCCACTCGATTGACTGTCATAGGAACCTTCCATTACCTAAATGTGGTCCTCCAAAATATACTGTTATTGTTAGCGATTTGAGGGCAGATTCCACGTTTTCGTACTTGTTTGTGAGAAACTTTTCACAAAATGAGGTACTGCAACATCACCGAATTCAGCATCTGTGGATCATCAAACAAGATTTTCATCAACAGTACCATTCTTGTATTTTGGTTCTAATCCCCATACGAGTCACAATAAATTTGGTGAGTCACATTCTTTCCAATATGAGGTAAGAATGTGCTTTCACAGTTAGGGAATCACTCTCTTGTCATTTGAGCAACAGTAACTTCTACCCAAACATAAAAGAAATTTTTGTTTTCTTATCGAGAATGTATCCTATTATATACCCAAATTTGCCTATTGTCAAAAATAACATTTGTTGAGATTCTTGGTAGGGGCAATGGTTATTTTGTATTGTAACATAAGGCTGTTTTTGAAAAAGTCAACTAAAATTTTCTGTAAACAGAACCAACCGTCAAATAGTACGTGGTTCTCGGTAAATAAAATAAGACAGTGATTCTGTTTCATAGTTTGTTCAAGCCCTTACAACTTGTAGCACAGGCCAGATATCTTTTCTGATATTTCATACAATATATATGTTTTAAAAGTTCAAATTTGTGTGAATCTCAGAAATGTTAGAAACAGAGCTTGGTTTCTTTTGTATAAAAGCTGTCCAAATTTGATATAGTTAAATTGATTTTTTTCACTTCTGTGTGAAGTAATACAATGTATACAAATTCATTCATGTTTATGTTCTAATAAAATAATTGTTCATTTCTATATTGCAGGCAGCTACCAAAAAACAGAAATATGAAAAGATAAGCGAGAAGAAGATGTCTACTCCAGTCGAAGTGTTGTGTAAGGTAAGCATGAACCAAAATTGTATTATAGGTGAATTTATACTACACTGTAATACAATAGGATTTACAGTAAACCCTCATTAGCCCGAACCCACTTAACACCAAATTCGATGTTGAATGAACAAAATTTGATTCCGACCAAAGAAACGTAGTAGACTCTAGACTGTGTATTAGGCCGCCCTAAATTCGCAGTATGGCAGCTTGAAAGATTTCCTGTCGGAATAGCCAACTTTTGAAACTATAACTCTGATCAAGTTTCTCGCTTTTGTTTTGTTTGTTGTCTCATTCACAAACCTCACACGGTCTCGAGGCCTCTTCTTTATTTAGTAGCTTTACATCATGGGCAAATGTAGACTTAACTCCAGCATGATGTTAATGTAATTTTGTGCTGCAAAATTTTCCCAAATTGTATGTAATGAACCTTTTACTTGTTAGCGGCATTTCCAGAACTATTGTATGAGAGTGGCTCTCTGAACAGTTTTCAATAAATGTAACGGGTAGGGGTTACAGGTCTTCGTTAATATTTTTAATATTAACAATTGAAAAATTAAATGACTTTAGTTAGTATGGAAAGTTCCAATTATGATTGCGTGAAGAAAAAATAAATTTTCAATGAAAATGTATGTGAATTAAAATAGCACGTTAAAACATTGTTCACAATTAATTCATGTTGGATTTTTTAGGGCTTCCCAGCAGAATTTGCCATGTACCTTAACTACTGCCGTGGTCTGCGGTTTGAGGAAGGCCCTGACTACATGTACCTGCGCCAACTATTCCGCATTCTATTCCGCACGTTGAACCATCAATATGACTACACTTTTGACTGGACGATGCTGAAACAGAAGGCTGCTAATGCAGGCACTGGTGCAGTGGGTGCTGCTGGGGCCACGGCTGGTATCGCTACTCAAGGTGGGAAATCTACTTCTGCTGTAGTGGCCCCTCCAACCACTGTTGCCGCGACCAACCTGACCCCGGGAATGTACCGGGACAAGGAGCGTGGGGACAAGCGCGAGTGATGATGGGACATTTCATTGTGTGCAACACGCCTGCCATGTCCATTCCATCTCTTGCTATCAGTGTCCCTTCCTCCCTCTCTTCTAGCTTTTTCTCTTTACCATAAATTGTTATATTCGTTTGAATGAAATGTTTGTGTAAGTAAAGATGCTTGACAAGCTTGTATGTATGAAGCCCTTTTGTTATATCCTTCTCTATCCTTGGAGAACATTCAGTTTAGGTTGGATGCTTAAATTGTCAACAGCATTGTGTATGTTTTCGGAGAAATTAATAAAAAAGAAGAGGAAGGGCTACAATTTTCTGTTGAAGTATATGGAGAATCGTCTAACGATTAATGATTCAAAGAAACTCTTTGATTCATTATCACATATACAAGTGAAGTAATGTTGTACAGTACTCTTTGTGTATTCAGTTTGTATAATGTTGATTGAACAATTGTGCTACTATCATTTTCTTGTTATTAATTATTTCTAGTATGTCAGACTACATAGGTTAATATTTAATATTTGTGTTTATTAAGTGTTATGTAAAAGTGATAGTGGAATATCACATAATTGAAAAATAGTTCTTTGTTTCTATTATTCTGCTTTTCAATGTTAAATATGTAACTTAAGTAAAGTTTTGTTTGAAGTTAAATACCTTCTTGAAACTTTTAAATTTGTGTGAGAACAAATTATGGATACATTAAACAGAGTTTCATTTGCACAAGATCTAGTAGGGGGGACAACATTCATTTTGTAAGGTCTTCATTCAAGAACTTCATTTAGGGGGAGATAATTGATCTAATTGTCTAGGAAAAAAGTAGCTTTGTTAAAATGTTTTGAAATATGACATTTGTTGGTCTTGTGCTGCAGAAAGTGAATTCCTATAACATACTGTATACCTGTTATTCTGAGAGATGCAGAAGTCGCAGTAATGTAAATAATTAAAAAGTGCTGTTGAAACTTCCCAATATTGAAAATGTTGCAAGTTTCTTTTCTTTTGATTATTAATCCCATTGTAAGGGAAATTTAATCAGAGTACTTGTGGATTATGAAATGTATGTGGAGAGTGAATCTTGCGTGTTTGTGGCATGAGAGTATGAATGTTTTAAATTTTATGTTAACTATTTAAATTTTAAGCATAATTCGTTTTTCTCTGAAAATCTGATAGGAAACTTCAGTCACTTTGTTTCTCATGAGTAAAATGACTTGCTATTATAGACTCAGGGAACACATGGTCAGTCTTCTTTTCGTATGAAACTTTCATTTCCTTTCTGAAATGTATCAAATTCCTTAATTAATGAGAGGTTATTAAAGAACAAAGAAACTTAAAATGTTCAGTTAAATTGTTTTTATTGTCTTTTGCATGCGAGGATTATCTTGTAAATTCATATACATATGATTTCTTGAACAATGATAGGTAAATAGTCTGGCCCAACTTTTGCTGAACACTTGTTCCGATGGTGAGTTCTGCAGTTCACAAAATACAGACAAAATAATGTATTTTCCTGTATCCTGTTTTCCAATGGCCTGTGTCATAGCTCTGTGTAATTAAATAATATGCTTGAAAGGAAAAGAAATAGAACCAGGAAGAAATCTGTTATCTCGTTTTCAAGGGAGGTAATCCATACCTTCCAAGTGTAAAAAAAATATAAAAACTAAGAAGCCAATAAATGTTCAAGTGATGCTAAATATTGTGTTTCTTTTGAAGCTAACAGTCTTTCCATGCATATTAACACCAAGTGCACATCAGTATACAAGTGCCACAGTCCAATAGTTTACACCAATTTGAAATAATGAAGAGAGCATCATTTGAACAGATTGGATCAGCAGCAGCAGCAGAAATAATTACATATTTTAATTTTCATTTATTCAAATAATATTTGTTATAGATATTTTAGAAGTTCTTATATTCTTTCAAAGTTCAGAATTTTCCTTGGAATTGCTATCATTAAAGGAAACACCACACTGTTGTCTGTTTTTGTACAAAAGAAATTTTAATTGTTCTATTAGTGACAATTAGGTTAGTTTAATGCAGAGCATCTAGTTCTGTCTGTGGCAAGTTTTCCAGGCTTCCATCTTCCCTCTCCTTTTCTCCTGCCCAGCTCTCCATGCCCAGTTTGTCCTGTGATTGCAGATCTGCTACCGACGGTACGTAAAACGCCACTGGCAAATTGCGGTGTGCTTTTCATGAAGTAGTAAATGTAGCTTATGGATATGCCTCAATGAGTGTTTGTGAAGTCGCTCTTGTTACTGATCTTCACCCCTTCACTGCAGCTTTTAGTGATTGAGCCTGTGCAGCTAAAACAATTTTTTAAACTCCTTTAATTGGTGATAGTGGTGAAGTGTCAGTTTAATGGCCAATCCATGTTTTTGGAGTTGCTGAAATGGAGTAAATTATTGGTGATACATGTAGTTAATCTGAAGTATGAAAGTTCATCTTGTCTGCTTGAGGAAATGACTAATTGCTTTTTTATAATTTTTTCAATAATTATTTTTATTCTTGCTCATTGTCCTTCTGAAAGTTGATCAGTTGGGTGAACTGAGTGTATGCTTTGTAAATGTGGGAGTGTGTGTAAGAGTGAAAGAATGACAAATTTCTTGTGATGTTCTTCCTTATTTTTGAGCTCTGTTTTCTGTTCGTTCATCGTAGTTCCCTTGTTGACTGCTAGGAAGACCTATAAAGAGAGCAGTTAGAGGGGTAGGAAGTGCAGAAGGTACTCACTCGTTCAGTAAAAACTATTCCATTTTTTGGCATTTTTTACAAAGTTACGTTTAGAATTGTAATGGAAGCAAAGGAATTATAGGACTATGCTTAATTATTTTTCTAAAGAAACTGTAATATGTGGATATTCCTGTGAACTCATATAAATTAAATGAAAACTTTGTAAAGAATGCCTTGTAAAACATGTCTCTTTCATATGAAGTACACCTTTACAGTCTTGTTTACTTCTCATCAAGGAACACCATGCTAGTTATGGAAATAAAGTTTTTGTATTTGAGAGGCACATTATTCACATACAGCTCTGTTTTTTTAGTATTCATATGAAATAATTTACTTTGCAAAAGAAGGAGAGAGAAAAAGCAAGAATTGTATATAATATTTTATTTTGATACTGCTATTCAGATTAAGTTACATCCCGTGACTTGATAACATTAATAAAAGCAGTACAGTTAGATGAAATATATACATATGAAGAAATCGTTCAGTATGGATTTCTCAAGAGTATTCTCTATCACATACTGTGGGTCAGAGTTCAATGCAAAATTATATGAAATATTTATTTCTCTTGCTTCTTAGAATATACTGTGGTCGAGATATCTTTTATTCTGTAAAGTCAAATACTCTATTGTTGTTTGGTTATTGGAGAATGAAAGGAACCTCCTTTTCAAATAAGTGGGAATTTAATTTTTTGTTATTTAATTGAAAATATTGAATATTATTCCTGAGAATAATATTGTAATAATAGTAATGAATACTGAATGCAGAGGTTGCCTCTTCATTGGGAATTGCGTGCATGGCTACATGGTTTAAACAACCCCTTTACATTGTATTGAAAAAAAGAAGACTAATATTCTGCTGCTGAAAAAGCATTAATTTTCCAGTGTACAGGACAAGTATCAATATAAAACTTACTCCTTCCAAAACTCAATGCCATTCCTTTTTTTTCATATTAATATTACTATGATCCTAAAATTTGCCTGCAAGTGGAATCCTGCATCCTCATATTGCCTTTATGGAACGGAGTAGTGGAGGCTCATTCTCAGATATTCCTAAGAATGTGGACTGGAAAGAATCCTGAAAATCTTCAGTTTATGGCCATGAGCAATTAGTTGTTGGAAAAATTCAAATATGGTCGCATATGCAAGCATTGAAAGGACTCACAGTATATGCTACAGAATAATTTTTATTTAGTGAATATGAATCACTGGAAAGAAGTTAACATCAATGTGGGTTTTCCCTCGAAAGGGTGATTCAGTTAGCTGTAGTTACTGTTAACTAATCAAATCTTCGGTGTGGCATATTCATTGCATGCATAACATAAAATTAATGAAATTAAAAATAATTATGAGTTTGCATTGACAGAAATGAAAACAGCTTTCTCCAATAATCCTCCCATCTCAGTACTATGTTCTTGTGCATATCATAAGATATCCCTGGAATTAGTTCTCCACTAGAAGACAACAGCGTGATACTGAATTTATTTTTGTTTTTTTTCATGTTAGGGTTCAATGCATTCGCTTTTAATGAGCTGCTGGGTTGGAGAACTTAATTCTGGAATTTCATTATGGTGTGCTGATTATAGTTGTCTAAGCAACTAATTTGCCTCTAAACCATTTAATTTATCCAGGCTTTGCATAGTGTTCCTTAATTGCAGCATGCAATAAGATCATGCATGAGCATTTTGTCTGCATTTCTTGACTCAAAGGATCTGCATGCAGAATCAATGGAGTAGAATGGTTGTTGGTTACATAGCAGCCCAAAACAGAATATACTCTGAATTGGCTTGGATTATCTTACATGGAGAGATTTTTGCACCCTAAAGAATAAGACTTGTATTTTGAAATTAGGAAATGAGTACACTGTACACTTTTGAATAATATGAAGAAAACAATAGTATATTATTGAATGAAGGTAATGGTTGTAACTCAGTATTCCTTGTAAGAATCGGATAGTAGATATTGATGGATATAAAAAATTTTTAATGGTTATCAGCACAACTTTTGTAACTAGTTTCCTTGTAGAAGAAAACTAATGAAAATTTCTTATAGAGCTCACTTACAAAACTTCTTCTGAAGAACATTATTTTTACTGTGTGTTAGTACCCGATTCTTTCCTATTATGGTATTCAAAATGTTGCTAGTGTATTTTATGTAATGTAGAGTAGATCTTCCTTGCCTTTATAAATAATGTATATATTAAAATAAACGAGATAATCAATAAAACCTGATATACACACAACTATTTCACATTGCTTAATAGTTTATTTTCAGTAGCTTTCTGTGGATTTTTAAATAAAGTAGGCACTTTTGTCTTTCTCCCATAATCTTGTGTAGATGTTTAGTCTGCAATGGAAGATCAAAAACTGTAGAAAAATATTGCTGCAATATTCCCCAAGCTTTCTTAAAAGCTTTTTATATTACATGTGTGTATGAGATTGAAAGTGTTCATTTCAGTAAACTGTTATTTAATATCTGTTCAGATTAGTGAAATAGAGCCAGTATAGAATATTTAATAAAATTTGGTTGCACAATTGGACAGATTTATAATAAACTTAAACAATTTTTTAATGGACAATATCTTGTGCTTGGTAATGTTCTGATTGTTAGTAGAAAGCTTATGTTTACTGCTCTGTATGTGTACATTTTGATCTCTGGTTTTATGCAAATATATTTTAGTTCTTATGCATAAGTGTTACTTTTTCAGGTGGCCGTTAACGTCTTAGAAGAATTGCACTGTTTAGACTCAGTGTTGGACTATGTGTTAACCGGAAAGGAGATTTACTTTTCGGTGAAGAGTGCTGTTCTTTAAGACAATTGCTCCTGTAGACTGATCATTACTGAAGATTCGTCTGCAAGAACACAGCACAGTGGCAAATTGGTGACTGAAAATGCTAAGAAATAAGCTTCTCGAAATGAAGAAAGTTCTAATGCGGCGGGTGGAAAATTTCTCTCTACAAGTTGTTAAAATTTAAGCTCAGATCTTATGGTTAGAGAACAGTGAGTGATTTAGTGTATGTGACTGGAGGTTTCTGTTGCAGTAAAAACCAGTTGAACATTCATTAATTACAATTACGTAGGAGGATATATCTGGCATTGTAGGAGCAGCACTTATCCTAAAATGAGCAGCATCCTGTACATTGTCCTCAACTGTATTGCATGACAAGGAATCATTTGTGCACTGATAAATCATTACTGGTTTTAGAACGCATTTTATATTAATTTTTGTATTGCTGCTTGGAAAACCAGAAAATGTATAGTTTAGATTTATTAATAAAAGCAAATATAATTTGTAATGCTTCATGAGAGAGGTAATAAGAATTTCTATTTCTTCCTCCTCTGAAGCTCATAATGCATGGGAGTTCATTTAGAAATGTTCCTTACAGAATGCATTGCAGATTCATGAGGACCACATAGGGGCTTTAGGCCCTGTTTACACGATGTAAATCACAAATGTGATCTAACTTGCTTCATTCAGTGTACAGGAAATTTTTCTCCATGTATACAAAAAAGAAAAAAAGAATTGGACTGAAATCATTTAAAATAAAATGGATTCAAAACGGATGTGTAGAAAGAGGATGTAAAGAATGCTCTTGCCAGTTGATTAAAAGGATTTTTTTTTCCAGTTTTGATTTTTCCTCCAGTACAGGTTTCCCTCAAGAAGTCAGCCAATTTGCCTCCATTGGGCACTTTGTACATTTTGAAAACTTCGTTTCTAGAGTTTGGTGTTGACAGTTGTGTAATAATTGCCCACTGGTTCAGTTACAGTTATGAGAGCAAGATACTGTTTTTTTTTTTGTTTTTTTCTGTGAATATTCTTAAAAGTGTTAAAAGCAAGTAAAGTGATCTTTTATTTTGTAAAAGTAAAGTAAGTTTGTGAAATAATCCATGGCTCTGAAGCCTTTGGGAAGTGAGACATCGTGATGATTCAATAATTCTGTGTTATACCACATACACTGTTTTAATATCTACACATTTGGTCTGGTATGGATGGATGCTAGCTGTATGTTGTGTAAGTTAAAAAGGCAAGAAAACAATATTCTATTATTTAAAGACTCTTTCACAAGCCTTGTGTGTGATAAATAGAATGGCTGAAAAGGAGCAGCAAGTGGGATCATGTTTTGTTCTTGTTGCTGTGACTAGTTAATGAAAAGTATTGCCTGATGTGTGAGTGTAGGATGAAAAACATTTGCTGTGCAGTTTATAAAGAATGATACTAAGTATACACCGAAAGAAAGAAGAGTAAGTGAATTGTTTGTGTGTGTATGTAAATAAAAACACTGTCCATGATTCAGCTGTTCAGGGGGACAGTTTTCTGTGTTTTTTTTTAATATTTTTTTTTATTATTATTTTTTTCTGTGTTTTTTTTTTTTTTTTTTCCTTTTTTTTTTCTCCAAATTCTTTTTCTGTGTAGTTTGTAGGCACTGGAAAAGGTGAATTTACGCTACCAGTTGGTGAAAATCTGTTGTACATAAACGAGTGTTTCTTTTGTAATTTCATTAGTGTTATGTTTTTCATTCATTACATATTTGCCTTTCCTGATTTATTTCATCAATTTGTTTTTGTTTTTTTTTTCCCCCTCACCAGTTTTCTAACGAGAAAATTGGAGGAGAATGATTTCTGATTGTTTGAAGGTGGAGATCTTTATTTCTACATTTCAGCCTCATTCCATCACTTCCTTAATGGTCACGAGGAAGGCTGTTTATCATATACTTCATATTTCATATTGAGGCTGTTTTGTGGAAAGTTTCAAAAATAAAATATTACCATGTTGTCAAATATATCTATACAAATACACATAGATAGTCATACAAATCAGTTCTCATAAACTAAAGAACAGATCGTTTAACTTGTATAGATTAAGTCATTTGTGTGTATGGTTTTTAGAAGTCCTGTACCAAATTAGATTGTCAGCAGTATCTTAAATAAAAAGCTATCGAAGATAGTTCCTGTTTTCTTTACATCCTGCTGCACCCTAATCAGTTGTGATGTGTAGCGTCATCACGATTCACATGCAAGGTCATCACGACTGCTCAGAATCCAGGTCTCTGTTTCTGAAATGCAAAAAACTAAGCTCGTTTTTCTGAAATTATTTCATTTTTTACATTAAATCTCTTGAGGCAGTGTTGAAATGCTTTAAAAGTCTTGGAATGATGGCAAAATTAAAATACATTGTTAACAATAAATGTGAAATGAAATAATTACTTAAAAAATTGTTTGGTATTCTGGATCCATCATTACAATTATTCTTCTGAAAGAAAGTGCACTCTTCCACTTAAACAATTGAGGCACTCAGGATAATAATGGCAGATCCCAAACAACTTCACATTTTCAGTTAGAAGTATGATGGTAAACTCTGCTATATACTTATCATATGCTGAAATATCAAATTAATTGTGGTGTGGTAAAACCTTCAAATTCTACACTCAAAAATTTGTCGGGAGTGAAAGTGAACATAAAAAAAACTGTCCTTTTTCTGAAAATGAACTCCGGTAGGGGTCTGCTGTTATTATTGTGAGCGCATCAATTTGAATTGGGCTTGTAGTCGACTAAGCAGTAGTTGCCATTTCAGCATTACACGCATCAAAACAATTTTTCAAAAAATGTTTTGAGTTAAATCTAAAAGTTGAAACTTTTACTGAAGTTTGATATCGTAGCAATCTACTGTGTGCAATTTTCAGATTTTTATCTGGTCCCCCAACAAAGATGTTAGTTGAAAAGTTGGAAAAAAACAAAAATTCCAATTTTTAAGAGGGTGTAATTTTCAAGGGGTACGTTACTTACCAATGATATTTTACGAAAAGTAACTATACTATTATGTGAGAAAATCAAGGCTGAGCTTCTATTCTTTCTTTGAGAAATTACTCTCTGAAAATCGAACTTGGTTCATTTGTGTTCCATAGATATAGTTGTAAATATTTCTCAAATAAAAACATAGAAGGTAGGTAAATAAAATTTTGATTTGTAGGCCAGAGTATACTGAATCCAATGCCATTTATTCTAGAATGCTAGAACAATCCAGAATAATTTTGAACAATCCTGAATAATCCAGAACAATCCTGAATAATTTTGAAAAGAGTAAACCTTTACAAACGCAAAAAATGGCGCATGGCCTAAAAGAAAAACTGCCGCCATTTGTGAACCAGATACAATAAAAATTAATTGAAGGACAACATAAGGAAATTTATGTGCAAAATATGAATTTTTTTCGGGATGGTCGAGCGACCAGTGCTGGACCACTTAAAATGGATTGACCCATTGTTCCATGTGAATGGTCTGGATATGTGAATAAATTTAGATTCTAAATTCTTTAAATTCATAAAAATGTGTAGAAATTATCTGTCATGATAACGTTTTGATACTTATGAATATATATGTAAATACTTCTGAACATCCTACATTACGAAGTGTGTAGAGCTGAGTCGTTCTGTTGTAGTGGCAAATTTTTGAATGTGAGACCTGTGATTCCTCATTCCTATTTATTTCATACAATTTATTAATCCCATGCCTAGCTTATTTATCTTATTCACTATCTTACTATTTCAATACTGGAGTGACAATGACTTATAGTCAAAGAAAATGTATATTCCATATATTCCACGGATCGATAAGAATGCCCAAACAGGATTTAAGGTTGTGAACTTCTTATTAAGTTAATATACTTTAAAAAAATATTATCATTCAGAATTACATATATTTGTCCAGTTGCTACTATGATTTTGTTTGTGAACCCTTTGCTTATGGAATAAGCAATACATGGTTTTAACTATTGTTGTAGCTTCGCTGTTCTGGTACTACTGGTAAACACATACAATGCACTAACAAAAAAATTTATAAATAACTACCCTAATTTCAGACAATGTAAAATTCATTCATACGTTTACATCTTGTCCATACATTATTTCCCTGATATTTCATGCATGGCCATTGTTTCTTTTCTAGTTTCTTTCTAATTTTAATGCTTATTCGAAACTTAAATGGCACATGTCTTCCTTTTCTCATAATTATGATGCAAATAAGGTCTATGCATTTTGAAGATAAAAAAGGAAGCTTGGTAGTTGTAACTGCTGATATAATTTCATCCCCCATATTAATGTCTTACAACAGCTTGTGGTTCATTTGCCCAATTTCAACTTCTGAAATTGAAATCAAAATTCTGCAAAATTCACTCAACACATTGCAAACTATTGTCTGCTCCTTTTCCACTTTGTAATTATGAACTTCTGATTAACAATTTACTAAAACTTACAAAATTCATGTCACAACAACACACGGTATCATCTATATCCTCTCTGTCTCATGACTTCCTTCGTTCTGTCCCATTCAATCAAAACTTTCACCTCTCAACTATCTTCTTCACGGTTACAAGATATCCTTAACATTCTCTCTTCTTCATGTCTCCTGCACAGCATGTTTGTCCTTCTCTAATCCTCCTTTCATTGGCATCCACTTGCTACACTTCATTGTTTTCCATGACAATACCATATATTTAATTCATATTATTAATTAATAGACACGTAAATTACTCAATGTGTCCTGAGAATATCAGAACACTTTGTTTTTAATCTTCTTGCACTCGTTGCCTCCTACTTTGAACTCTCTGACGTACTATTATAACTGCTGTGATTTCATCCCTAATGAAATTCAATTGTTTTCCTCTAAACATTTAATATTTCAAACTTTCCTATTTTATATTGTCTTTTCTCCTAGTCTCCAAAATAGTTGATTACAAATGACTGTGGTAGATTTTTTTTTCTGAATAAATACAAGGGACAAGCTGCACATTCATTCTTCTCCTTGTGTTTTATCTTATATAATTATGCATTATTTTTAATGCAGAAAATCTCCTTTCTAAAGATACTGTCGGAACTGGTATTGTGCATACTAATTTAGTTACAAGGAAAATTTTCGTAAATAGCTGTCAAAATCATCTTTCAAAAAATTTACCAATTTTCATGGAGATATATCTTAAATATATCTTATATTAATTATAAAATATTGCAATTTTAATGAAACCAATCAGTTCATGGTTTTAAAATCCCAATTATTAAAAAATATTTATATCCAAGATAGCAAATAAATACTCAGAAAATTTCTTTGTTTCGCGATGAGAAGCAAAAATTTTCTATCAGTCAAAAGCTTCTCGTCAAGTATATATGCACCAGATAGTTTTTGCTTCAGCTGAACTTTTATATCTTTATTTTCCTTCAGTGCATGACAATAAAAAAAATCTAAAAATACTAACAACCCAATAAAAGCACTCAATCTGGAAACACCCATTACAATTTCCCTCATACAAGTTCATGCGTTATAATGGGGCATTTCACCCTGGATGGCCGGGAATAGCTGGAATTCAATAAACACAGCGGTGACTGAAGTGCTTATCGCTGCAAAGGAATATGGCACAAAGCAGCTAGACGAGTCACCATGAGTGGTGGCAAGCCCTCAATTCAATGTGCTAATATTGGTGAATCTTTTATGTGCTTCTCGTTTCATTGCTATTTCATTTGCTTTGTGTGTTTGTTCATAATGCTTCCCATTTGCATTATTTTTTAAAATTTTGTTTGTCTTAATAAATCTTTTTTGAAGAATGAAGCAATTTAGTGTTTTATGCTTTATCTTTAAATGAATGTGAAGAAAAAAACAGGAGACATTTATGAAAAAACCTTTGTAGGTAAAATAGGAAAATTGTTATGATTTGACTTGAAATTATGCAAAAATATTTTGAAAAAATCAAATTACGATCGTATTTAAAGGTTTAATATTGAAGAAAACAATTATTAAAGTTTAAATTTGTACTTTCAGTAGTGGTGTGGCTCACGTTGGAAAGAAATCTGTAACTTTTCAAGTTTTTGAAATGCCAGAAGTTTTAAATGCAAACCAATGCCTTTCCTGTATTTGGAGAATAGAGAGAGTGAGTAAGTGTGTGTGTGTGTTGGGGGTGGGGATAGATGGACACATGTCCACCTTATTGTTTTTGAAGGATTAGTTCAATATTCATAATGTTTCAAATTAGCAACTGTTTTCCGTATCGAGAGACACTAACGAAAGATTTCAATGTGTTTACAACAGGTCTGGCAGTAAAAGAATGCTGGAGTTCCTAGCAATTACATAGTGATTATTTCAAATTGTTTTGTGAATATCTTATAAACTTCGAAAAATGAATTTAGCACCTAGGATTAAGAAAAGTTCTCATAATAAAAGCCCACAAAGATGGCATTTTCTCTAAATAAAGGTAGAGGAAAAAAACTAGGTTGAGGACTTGCCGTTGACCCACTACCTACACCATTGGTATGTGACTTAAAACAGTATTTTCTAATGTTTGAGTGCATTGATCAGGAAAACGGAAGATATGTTTGGGAGAAAATTTTGACAATTTCTTCCTCTTTAAAAATTGAAATATCCATTTCAAATTGCAGATCCTAAACTTTGGTAAATTCAGAGAATATTTGGAGAAAATTGTACAGTGTAGGTGCTTGGTAAGCACAAAAACAATTATTTGAAATTAACTTTTTCTCTATATGGGATCCCCAAAATGTAAATTTCCATTAAAATCTAGATATTTTTGTAGCATTACATAACTCTACTCCTACTATGCACTAAGGAAGTGAAAATTGAAAATGGTTGTGCTTCTCTCACTTCTCAATGTTTTAATTTCAAATGGTGCCAAGCTAAACAGCATGGACAAAATTGAAATGTTAAAAATAAAGGTTTTTGTTGCATAATAGAGATGGATGAAATAGTTGGAAACTTGTTGAAATATTCTTGAATACTTTATTGAATAGAATTGTCATTTTAAAAAAATGTTTAACTTCTTTTAACTTTTAGATACTTGCTATATCATTCGTAGAAACATGTAGGTCAGAAATACTAATAAAGAACATACAGGTAAAACAATTTAGGCCACCAGTTACAGGCTACAGTCATCTGGAGGGAATTGGGAGTTGTAAGGAATTCTGTGCTTCGGAATGAAATTTATGAGCACTTCGTTTTAATAGATTTGTTGATCCTGGGTGGAGAGTTTGACAGTCCGCAAGACAGTGTAAAGGCCATGTGTTGTTCCTTAGAAATGTACACAAGGTTACATTGAAACCTTGAGTACATTTAACTATACATACATCTTTTTTTTTTTTTTTTCAACACTGCACTTTCAAAATCATTGAAATGAGAAAAGTGAAAATAGCTTCCTGCTGGCATCCAGCTTTGGCTCCTAAATGAGCATATCAGCATTATATGCCTGATACTGTGCATGGATAAACATTTAATTATTGCTAAGTGTTTATTAACAAAGATTGGGATGCCACCAGGGAATCCACCAGATCAAATTGCACAGAATCTCATCAATTCAATGTTAGAGATTTTGTGATTTGCTCGTTTCTGATCGTTCGTGCTATGGAATAGAGATGGTACAGAGAAGAGCTAAGCTACCGAAAAGCAAGAGGTTTGTAAACACCTCCGTTTGCGGAAACTCGGGTCCCACCAAAAGTCTCCCCAGTGGTGTGACTAAATTAATGGTATGGCTAGCGCAATATGTTAAAAAGCGTGGCTGGGATTCGCTTTATTGTAGTTAACCGTTAGCGGGTACACTTGTTTCACCAGTGAATTAAATACATAATTATATAAGATTGTAATAAATAAAAACTATATTTATCAATTATACACTTGAAAAAAAAAAAGTTAAGCATTAAATACCGTTCATAGTTTATTCAATTTTGAATGTTTTTAATTGTATATTTTCAATACGTAATTATTCCGACAAGGTACCTGGCTGGCCGGTGGGTCCAGCAAGGTTGACTTGGACGTTGTCGTAACCAGGAAAGGGAGTAAAGCAACGAGGATTCCGTTTCGCTTAGGAAGGTTCTGCGTAACTACAGAAACCTTGTTGAGATTTGTGGGATCCCTTTTTTTCAGCGTAGCTACATGGAATTGGGATTACATTAGAATCGGAGTACATTGTATGTATAATAGCTACGCTAATGACTAAGACGCAGATTTTAATTAAATGTCTTTTTTTCTTCTCTTTCCACTTTGGAACAATGTCGCTTAGTATAGAAATTCATTTTATGTTATGACAAAAGGAAATGACCCATTTTGATAGATCATTATTTTGCATTTTTTGTCGATTTCGACTAAAAGACACTTTCGATTTCGACTAATAAGTAATATTTACCTTTTCCTGTCATTTTAATGTTTTTTGGCTGATTTCATCGATTATAATGTCATTTTAATGGTACTTGCTTCAAATATTTACAATATGCAACAAATGTTCTTCACAGAATTACTCAGTAACCTATTCGATTTGTTCGCTCAGAAATTGTTTTGATAGCCGTTGTGAGTATGTAATTCTTGTTACATACACTATGTGATTAAAAGTATCCGGACTCATGGCTGAAACGGACGTACAAGTTCGTGGCGCCCTCCGTCGGTAATGCTGAAAGTCAATATGGTGTTGGCCCACC
The DNA here is from genome assembly GCA_964035755.1 of Teleogryllus oceanicus. NCBI lineage: Eukaryota > Metazoa > Arthropoda > Insecta > Orthoptera > Gryllidae > Teleogryllus > Teleogryllus oceanicus. Next base: position 64,187,024 of record CAXIVR010000007.1, read on the forward strand.
ATTAGCCTTGATGACAGCGTTCACTCTCACAAGCATACTTTCAATCAGGTGCTGGAAGGTTTCTTGGGGAATGACAACCCATTCTTCACGGAGTGCTGCTCTGAGCAGAGGTATCGCTGTTGGACGGTGAGGCCTGGCACGAAGTCGGCGTTCCAAGACATCCCAAAGGTGTTCTATATACTCCAGGCCGTGTATTAGGCCGTACTAAATTCGCAATATGGCAGTTTGAAAGATTTCCTGTCGGAATAGCCAACTTATGAAACTATAACTCTGATCAAGTCTCTCGCTTTTGTTTTGTTTGTTGTCATTCACAATCCTCGCGCGGTCTCGAGTCTTGTCCACTGTTCAATAATACATGTTTCGTTTTTCGGTAGAATTAAAAAGAGATGTTCATCTATAAACGAATATTAACTCTGTGAATAATTAAGTTAATAAAGAATTATCAACTATTGCGAGCTTAAGAAGTGTTAAAAAGTGTCAAGTGCAAATGAAAAATACAACCTCAAAAGTTTCTGCGGTTTTTTAATTTTAAAAAAACCACAATTGGGTTTTTAAGTAATCTAATGAATTGTTCCTTACTGTCCAGTTATGTCAATATCAATGCAAATCATCCATTTAATTTATTGTTCAATTATTCATTAGCTTTTAAAAATAAGTTCAAACAAAATAATGAAAATCATCATTAGTGTAAGTAAGTCTTCAATAACTTATCCATTGTTACCAGAGACAGTCTTTCTCTTTACCCATTTTTTCACCATTTCAATGGGGTGTGATTCATAAGATTGGGATAAATGGTAATAAATATGACTTTTTGATTTTTTTAAAGATGTTTATTTAAACAGGAATGTACACAATCAATATAAATGGCACATTAAATATATAGTTGCACAAGAATATTGAATCTACTCTCTTATTGTGACTACATTACTATAAGCTTCTCCCTGAAGATGCAGTTATTACACAGTAAACCCTCTCATTGCTTGTTAAATAATTCCCAATAGGCAGCCAAGCAGTACAAGATTAATATATTGTTTATTTATTGCCAGTTAAATACACATTCTTGCTGTGAAAAAATTCAAGGAAAACAGTTATTTTCAGCATTAAAATTAGAGTATTGTGCCAAGGAAATTCAAAATGCATGTGGGATTTAGAGAGAGATGTGGTGCTACTTGCCCAAAACCAGTATTACAAGTAGTGTCACAAATGCTACTAATCAAATAAGGTTACAAACAAGCTACAAAAAACTGAAACAATGTTGACAAGACTATTTACATAACATTTAGATATACAAGACAAGTACATGTGTGAAAACTAAGAATTATAATAATTAGAGAGATGATTTTTATGTCTTAAAAATCTTTAAATATGCATCTGTGACCTAAAAATTCTGAAATATGCAATTAAAATTAACAATATTTCATTTCATGTGATACTTGGAATGAAAAGATGTATTTTTCTGCAAACATAATATAACCTAGCTCACTTCTCAGGAGAAATAATTGAAGTAATTATGCACCTTCATTAAGGACATTGTTTGTCTTGTTTCATTTTTTCTGCTTAGTATAAAAAATATATCAAGAAATATCCTACATTTGCACAAGTATTTTATTGTCTATAGAAAAGAAAAACACAAAGTGTGACAAGCTTTTCTAATCAATGACTGCTCCCAAATAAATAGATTCTATGACAACAAGGAATGGTTTAGAGATAACTCTCTCTTTTAACAAAATAAATATAGGAGCATAAAAATATGCTCTTATTATTATATGAATATGCACCAACAGGAAAAATTTGCCAAATTGAATTTCATTTAGCTATGCCCTGAAGCAATAGACAAAAATATGCAAAATCATAGATATGCACTCCCTATAATAATAATAATAATAATAATAATAATAATAATAATAATTACTGCCTTTGGTGTGTTGGAGTTTGTATTTCTATAGTAATTCCTCAGGAAGCACCCTCTTTTAAAAATTATAATTTCATTCTCCCTCACATGGGCATCCCTTTCCCTAAGTAAAACCCATGTTCTTCACTATTCGCTTTAGGGAGGTCTGAGAGCCTTCAAAATTTAACGTTTCATCTCCCACAATCTCTGTGTATAGGTTTCATATAGAAAAACCACAACTTATATAAAATACAATCCTTGGTACTTGTTAAATAATACATAAAACAACACAAAATGATCATTGTTTATATTAATAAAACAGTATACTAACAAACTAATTAAAAAGTCTAATTTATTACCTGAATTCAAACTACAATAAATTTTATTGTCAATTGCATTCTTAGTGAAATTGCCAATATCTGTGACTGGAAGGTTTTGGGTGTGGTCAGAGCTCTTGTTTTTATATTTGTTGATAATACTATCAACTGACTTTACACCATCTGTAAACACACGACATCTTGAAAAAAAGAAAATTAGATTTATTACGATTAATACATGAGTAATGATAAAGATAATTAACAACTATACTCATCCCAATTTTAATTAAGAAAATTACACTTGTAAGTTTTAAAAGATAGGATGAAGAAAAGAAAAATCAATCTTACCTGTAATAATTTTGCCACTCGCGTTATTAAACAAGAGTGGGTAACATGGACCTTTTCTTCCACTGCTTCCTTCCACACTCCACAAAATAAATTGATAATTCCATTTTGAAGAGAACTTTGAATATGTGTTATCTTCAAAGGTTCAAAATTAAGTATTGACCCAGATGTTGTTGGGCTATCCATTGTATTAGAACTACAATAACTATTTCAATTAACTTTATTATTATTTCTAAAAAAAAAATAAAAATTAACTAAAACAAGAAATACTAAAGGGACACTTAACAACAACCAATAATGAACTACAATAACTATTTCAATTAACTTTTTTTTTTAAAAAAGAAAAAATTGGGAAAATAATAAATAAAACTAAAAAACGCCTAGTACTACTAAATAAATAAATTGAACAATAAAACGCAATGAACGAAGAGCACCAAAACGCAAAATGCAAATCTTTAGCAACACTCGTAAACTAACACAACTTCACTTGTATGGCTTTGAATGTTGGCGGAATCTACGGAAGTAATCATTGTTTCATTGCAAACTTAAATTTTAAAAAATGTCCCTACCGCTTGAAGGTAATGTATACTGGGCATTTGTGTGACGGTTGGCAACAACTTTTGCCAACATAAAACGAAACGAAACTACCCTAAATCGAGTATAAATGTATGTTCTCATCCGACAGTGACATTTTTCAAAAGTTGTCCCGTTAGTTCGGCTTTTTAGCTGGCCAGCAGTCTAGAATTCGAGTCGGGACTCTGTGCATGCCAGTCTATTACGTGGAACCACTCCGCCACAGCCCGTGCAGTATGAACAGGTGCTCGATCCTGTTGAAAGATACAATCACTATCCCGGAAGTGCTCTTCAACAGTGGGAAGCAAGAAGGTGCTTACAATAGCAATGAAGGCCTGTGCTGTGATGGTGCCACGCACAACAACAAGGGGTCCAAGCCAAGCCCCCTCCAGGAAAAACACGCCCATACCATGACACCACCACCTCTGAATTTCACTGTTGGCACTACACACGCTGGCAGGTGATGTTCACCGGGCGTTTGCCATACCCACACCGTGCTATCGGATCGCCACATTGTGTACCGTGATTCGTCACTCCACACAAGGTTTAATTCTGAAGTCAAAAATTATTCATGGTCTCTTTAATGTAGTATTTTTGAATTCTTAAAAGTAAAGGCGATTAAATACTATTGTTTTAATAAAGGTGGGTTTAATAAGGAGGTTAAACTCGCGTGTGAAAGTTCAGGTGAGAGTGACAGTGGGCCTGTACGTTCTGGCAGCTAATACGATTTACTTACTACTTCAAAAGCAATTCAATAGAATACAATGTCGTTCGATATTTTCTTCTACTAATTCTTCTTCTCTATCATCATCATCATCATTATCTTCTTCTTCTCATTATTATTATTACTACTGCTACAGCCACTGCTTAAGGAATGCTCGCGTGCAACATGGCTGTCTGCTCCAAAAGGTTAAGATACGTAAAGGCAACGACGTTCAGTTAGGAAATTGGCGCTAGATGTCGGCGGTTAATTTACCTAATATACATTTTTCTAATTGTACTATTAATATCATTACAATTAAGAGTAATTATTCCCCAAAACAATGCGAATTACTTCTGAATTGTTTGAATCTGATTTGTGTTGTACATTGCTATGTTTTTTCTTTAACAAACATTTGACTTGCGATGAATCGATGGTTGTTTACGTTGCTAAGGATGTTAAAACGCGTTGCTAAGGATGTTAAATTTCTTAACACAGGTAGGTACAAGTGCGCTTAAGAAACCAGCAGGGTTGCATGTTAGGATGCATGTAACCGATAAAATTGTTAAAAATGTGAAACTAATTGCAGTAGTTGATAAACATTTTTTAAACTTGCAATATATTTTTATAACCTGAATTACATACATATATTTCATTTGTATAGATTTAAAAAATGTTGATTTTTACGTGTATTACTACATAAAATTCGTGAAAAAAGATTGGTGGCTTCAAGAACAAGCTTATTTTGCCGAGCCCATGAATCTGCCTCTGGTTAAGCGCAGGTAATAAGATAAGGTAATTTGCTGATAATATTAATTATAGTAATAAATAGTAAAATTATTAAATTATAATCAAGTACAGAAAAAGAGCATTGGATGAATTTTGAAGACGTGTGGAGGGTCGTTTCAGGGAACATCCTAACTAATAGGTTTTGACATAAAAGTTGGATCAATAATGTCATCTCAAATGCACTTATCTTTAAATATATTGTTCGATGAAGAAAAATGCATCTATAGATTAGGTACTATTTAAAATGTGATGTACTTTTACACTCAATGTCTGCACGAAGTACATTAGTATGATCTAATAGAATACGGAACATCAACTTCCTGCCTTATAAGGTTCTGTATTATAGCTCACCGATCCGGAGGTCCGTAGCTTTGAGCGTTGATCGTAGTTCTTGGAATTGACGCTGGGGGTCGCTCACGCACCGCGCCCTGCATACTCACTCGTGCGCCCTGGCGGAGGATGGCTTCACCCGAAGACCGCATCTAGAAGACCCCGAGTGCGGCTCGGGGCCCTCGTGGGGACGCACGCGGCGTAGGTACGCGTGCGTGCATCCCCTCGAGCGTCCGGCGGCGCGCCCGCTCCAGGGTGGCGGCGCGCGTCGTTGGGGGGAGCGCTGCAAGGCGACTTCGACTTCCGTTTTATAAGTGCTGTGTTTGAAGGATCTTATCTGTTCCGGTGTCATCCAATTGGAAGGCTGAACGTTACCGTTATGACGTCACTGTAGAGGCGTCCCGAGTGGACAGAAAACAAAACAGCTGATATCCTTCAAACGCAGCTCTGTGAAAACCGCAGAGTAGAGAGGAGAGTTTTGTAGATTGAAGTCTGTAAGAAGGAGATTCAACTTCGGTGGAGGGACTATCTACGAAAAACGTCGGCAGCTAGTCGGAACCTGTCGTTATTGGTCGAGAAAAGAGCCTAGCTAGGTCAAGGGTGTTCGATTAGCTGACATTTATCGTAGATATTCCCACCATGCTTCCAATACTGGAGATAAGTTTCTTCTTGCAGATTTCATGGATTGGACCGATGTGAGAGTTCGGAAAATAAGGGAACTATTCTTTGAGAAGTATTCCTCCAACCAGACAGCTATGCAGTCGGGCCTCTTCGTAAAACGATATTCCTCCTCCTCTCCGTAAAACGATATTCCGTCATGACGTTGTTGGTGGTTACATGTTCAAGTAAGATCCTGACATTCTGAGCTCGTTTAAAAGAACAACATAATATTTATCACAGATATAATGCAAAAAATATAGTGTATGTATAAAAAAGAGTGATTTTTAAAGAAACGCATATAGCAAGGCACATCAGAATGTCCAATATATCTTGTAGCAACTCTCCTTTTCCATCGAACGTTGAGATAGCATGAGAAAGTGTCGAAGCCATATAAAAGTGAACCAACAGCAAACGAAAGAAAGGAGCGCCAATGATTTTGACGAGCACATATTCAGAAGCAGCGCAGAAGCCAGGTCATAGCTGCCAGGCTCACTTCTCTACAGCTGCAATCGTCTAGCCCTCTGCTACGGCCGTTCGGAGCACAGCGACGGAAAGAACAATGCGAGTGGTAGAAAAAGCGTCATCGCAATGCGGACCGCAGGTTTGGTGACCCATGACGCCGCCGCATTCGGGAGTGAACGAGAGGGCCATAGAAAGGGCGAACATGCGAAGCTCGAGTGTAGGATGAGTTGCCTACCTTCAGGGGCAAGGTTTCGGTTTCAGAAATGTCCGCGATGTGTTCATGACAAAAAGTGTTTATCTTCGACCTCTCTAGCTGCGCTAGAAGTTTGTAACATTTATTCTCGACCACGTATAATGGCATTCGTAAACCGGTAGGGACCCCTCCACACATGTTTTCTTTAGCCCGTCCATGTTTGCGCGTCTTGTGATAACTGCGTATCGGAGGAACCTACTAATATCCAGTCACCTGCCCCTCCCTATCGATTATGCAGCGTGTCATGTTGGCAGTCGAACTAAGTCTTTCCAGTCCATCCATTCCTTCAAATGTTTGTTCGTGGATGTGGGTGCGTCATTTTCTGTCCTCCGTACATTATCTGCTCTCCACGTTCCTTACTCTGCACAGGGTCAATAAATGTGCACAGTTCTTCTAGGTTAACATGGCTAGGGCAACAACGGCGAACATGACTACCGAAGAAAGTCAGGAGCAGGCCAAGATTCGACCTCTTTGCTCCAAATATTTCAATTGAACTTTTTTAAAGGATAGACCCCAATTAACAAACTTTTTTTTAATAAATACAAGTGCTATTTTCATTAAAATTTATGAATTTTCAAAAATTAAACGTAACCATTTATTCGGATTTTCTGTGTTTTGTTTTGTGAAAAGTTTACAAGAGGTAGTTGAACTATTAGAAGAATACAAATTGAAATATTATAATATTGTATAACATTTACATGTAATTTGAGAAACTATATTATGTTGTAAGCACTACTGGTTTTCAAAAACGTTTGTTTGGCCGTCTGTCCGCCTATGAACAACACTAGAGCCTAAATCGTTTACAAACTTTTGTAGTGTAGAACTCAGTACAGAGCACAATACATTGAATTTAATTGAAGAATTGCTATTTCCGGTTAAACTTTTGAAGTTTGAAAAAAATAATGAAATAGTTGTCTGGAGTCTCCTTTAATCAAGAATTTTTAATTGGAGGGCGATGTTTTGGAAATTGCAAAAATAGACTTAATTGGAGAAAAATTATTGGAGATAAGTTAACGAGAAGATTTCTGATAAACAAGGGTCTAAAACAAGGATTTGGGTTGTCTCCCATTTTGTTCAATATCTATCTATAACTGGTACAGAAAATGTTCTGGCATGGGAATAAAAATTGGAGACGACACCTTTCACTCCCTTCTATTTGCTTATGACAGGTAATCTTTGCCCAAGATGAAGAGGCTATGGTGTACGTGCTAAGAAAGCTAATAGAATAAATGGGGATTAGAAATAAATTTTAATAAAACCGAATGTATGTGCATTGGACAAACAATAACAAAGACGTGAATGATAACAAAATTAAAAGCTGTAACACATTCAAATATCTTGGATCTTTAATAAACAACTCGGGTACATGTGCCGCAGATATAATATCGAGAATAATTATGGGGAAGAAAGCAGCCAAAGCTTTACATGGCACATGGTGGAATAACAATATCCGCCAAGATGTGAAAAGAAGGATATTCCATTGTGTAGTAGAAAATATAGTACTATATGGAGAGAAAATGTGGCCACAAACACAAAAAATAAGAGATGTTAAGGACAGTGGAAACGGACTACATGAGACGATGCCCACAACTTACTCGCAGGGACAGAGTGCGAAATGAAGAAATACGGAGAAGGATCAATATAATTGTTTCTATTACGAAGATCTTGGAAAATAGAGCACTACAGAGGTATGAACATGTTCAGAGAATGTCAGTAAACAGATGGTCACACAAGATCTTAAAATGGCAACCACTTGAGAGGCGAAAAAGGAAGGCCAGTTTTAGAATAGGAAAAAGACATTCAGGAAGCTATGAAGGATAGAGGCCTCAAACCACGAGATTGGGAGGTACGAGAGTTGTGGAGGGTGAAAACGGCAAGCTCCTAAGGGGAAAATGCCGAAGAAGAAGAAGAAGAAGAAGAAGAAGGAAAAATCTATGTCTTAAATTTTGTAGTTGTAGGAAGACCCCGAAAAAAATTCAAATTTTGGCAATTTTCGAAAATTCAGAGTTAACCGTGAAAATCGTACATATGCCACCTTTTTAAGTGTATTTTTTTCTATTCTTACATGAAATTTAAAGAAAAAGTTTGGAGCCGTTTTTGAGAAAATTTCGAAAATGTCCGGGTGTCTTCATGTAAAGTACCCCCCAAATTTCAAAGACTGTTTTTTAAAATTTCAAAGCTTCAACTAGAGCCAGATGGACAGGGGTTTCTTCAATTTGGAAAAGATCGTACGTGTGGTTTAGGCACTAGTAGTGTTCACAGATGGACGGACAGACAGACAGTCGAACAGACGTTTTTTAAAAAAAACAACAATTTTTCGGTATGAGAGACCCCCAAAATGTGTATTTCCGTTGAAATCTCGAAATCGATTTTCCGCAGCACTACATAACTTTCTCTATGCTACGTATAGTACTCCGTATATACGTATGTATACGAGGAAGTAAAAACGATTCAAGTTACTCTGAGCATCTTCTAGTTTTAAACGCTCGAATCGAGTATTTTTATCAGAGTTCGGTATCGTGATGGCAGTAACCGAGCTTTACTCATGCGTGAGCGAGATATTTGTCTTAGTTATAGAACAAAATATTCTTCGCAGATAATACCAAGTGCTTCGACAGACGGAAATAACTTCAACATTGTTTCAGGAGCCATTACCGTGGTTTGGGAAATTTGCTATTTTTAGAAGTCTCAATGATGTGAAACAATATTTTTTATTAAGCATTGAAGGCTTTCACGGCCGGAGTCAATATACATGTTTTCTTCCGGGCTTGTGGGCCGTGGTCCAATTGGCGTTGAACTGCCAAACGTTTCGCCCACGACTGCGGCGGGCATCTTCAGTGGCGAGGTCTCGGGCGAAGTGTCCGGGACGGCGGCTGACTGGCGACTGTGGCCAGTCAGCCAGTCAGCCAGTCATACAGTCGCCAGTCAGCCGCCGTCCCGGACACTTCGCCCGAGACCTCGCCACTGAAGATGCCCGCCGCAGTCGTGGGCGAAACGTTTGGCAGTTCAACGCCAATTGGACCACGGCCCACAAGCCCGGAAGAAAACATGTATAATATTTTTTATTATTTCCAAACGCTCGTCTGATTTGGAAGTAGCGTTCATTTACTTCATTTGTTAGAAGCGGACCCAGAAAGTCCTTTGGAGCGAGGGAGAGGTGTCTTGTTTTTGAATTTTCAACTTATTTTAAAAAGTGCTGAAATTATGTGAATTCTACTTCGAAATATGATCATCAAATGAATTGAGTACAATGATAAAAAAGTAATTTTTTAACATTTATTTTGTTCTGTTCAGCACACATGCTTTTCAGGTTTTTTAAAAATAATTTCTTGTTCTTTTAGGATGTACGGCGATATAGAAATATCCCTAATTTATTTTTATTTTTATTCTTATTAGTTGTGTCGTAAACCCTGTCACACTCATCTTATTATTTGATGTGACCAGGAAAATGAGTTAATTTTCAAAATTAATTTTCTATTTGATAAAAAGATGTTTATTGAGTTGAATAAATAATCTAGAGTTGTAAGGGGAGAAGGCATGACACCCATGGTATCCAATGGGACCACCGCCCCCTGTCATTTGTTATTCTTTATATTTATGTCTCCAAAGCAGAAGAACATTATTTTGCTTCGAGAACAGATTTCAGGTTGAGCTTGAGAAAACACGCAAGCGTGCGGACCGTAAGCAGAGCTCATTGACCCAGTTCTTCGGCATTTCGCCACTGGAGCTGCAGGCGTCAGGAGACAGGCTACACGACGAGTGGAAATGACAGTATGTCTGTCACAGAGATAAATCTGTCACTTAGCTGGAGTGAAAAGTAACCGAATGAGGTCACAACTAGTAAAAAGTGTGAAATATTTTATTCAAAAATATGAATGTTTTCTGAACTTCTAGGTTCCTTGCACACTCTACTGCTAGGGTATATGTAATGCCTTGAAGGGGAAAGCGATTTTTTATTAATAAATAAAATTCACATTCATGTAAATATTTATTATAAAATAAATAAGTTAAAACGAAAATAAATAAGTATAAAATAAACAAGACGGTGAGCGCACAATATAGAAATATTTAATAATGCTTAATGCTCAACTTCTGTTAACATTAAACGTACGATTACTTAGTAAATATTAAATTACAGTATATTACCTTTAAATTCCGAATACAGAATGGTTATCAAATTGAAATATTTTAAGATTTCAAGATACGATACACAAATAAACAATATTCATGTTTGAAAATACATTTTAATATTTCCAATGGCTTAACTGATTGCTGCGACGTTGTTCTTTAAGAGTTTGAAGGTTCGAACATGAGACAAAATTAATAGAACTTTTATTATTTATCAAGTGATAATTTCCTCAGAGTTATTACTTGCCATGATTTAGATAAATGATTCTCTTCTTCAAACGATCTATTGGAGTTTACTAGGAGAAAGATTGCACATAACAACCAGTGAAAATAATTTAGTAAGTACTTTTAAAATAAAACATTTCGAGTATTTTGGGTCTGTTGACATTCTGTCAATGAACTTAAAGACTAAAGATGGTAAAATAATAAATATTTTTGTTACATTGCAACAAGGCTCAATGGGTATTTCGAACCTCCACTGCACTAGTGGCATTTTAGAGGGAATACGTTAAGCCTTTGGCGTAGTTTTATATTTTTAATTGCTTGTTCTTTTAGGCCGCTTTGATGGCTAATTATAGAATACAAAGATGAATGATTTACTTTTAAGTAAATATGAGAAAAGATACAGGGAGGAGAAAGTTTACATTCACAATATTGAAACTCTATTTATGGAGAGCATAGCAAGTATTGACGTTTCTTGGTCGTCTAGATTACCTTTTATAGAAACGGAAGACGGTATTTATGAAATGTGTTTCACTTTCCTATTTAAGGTTGCTTCGATGTTACCTTTTTTTATTCGTGATAACTCCTGTGACGAAAAAAATATTTACAAACTTCGTTCAAAGGCAGAAGTCTCCTGTAAGCTATTACAAAATATACGTATTGTGACTCGATCTTAATATTGTGTCGTAGCATACGTTGTCATCTTACAGTTCATGTCAAGACATAAATGTCCATGCAAAACAAAGCATCTATTTGGAGTTCATTGTGTACCGTTCATGCATAAGGCTAAACGTGCCTCATAGGTAGCTGTCACGATGTGTTCACTAGAACCTCTAATCCAACAAAACATCCCTCTTCATTCATTACTTCACATTTACGTAGTCTTTGGCGGTAACCTTCGTACAGATCAGTGTAGCTTCTGATGATCAGCATGATGATTTGAGATGACAGTGGGGAGCAAATGCGGCAGCCATTTGACTTGAAACGTTTCATGTCACATGCATTCTCTTGCAGGCAGTCTCGTCGGATATGAACTTAATGTTTATGAAAGTAAAAATGCTTCTTTTCTGCAACATAAATAAGAACACGTGAATGAGTTTATATTACTATAAAAATGTTTTTTATCAAAAAACGTAATACTATTGATAAAATAATATAATTAATAGATATACTATATATTTGCAATATCGATGTCATAATATGATTGTAAAAGGGATGAAGGATACGAGAAGGATTTAGATGACGGTTTTTCTGAGACACATTTTTCACCACAAAATTTACTTATGCTAACTTCAAATTATGTTTCCCCATTGGATTCCACGAGGAAAACTTAAATTATTTTTACAGAAAATAAATATTCAAAATTCAATTTTTTGAGCTCCCAGCTTTTTGTTGGATTTAATTAAAACGGTGAAATAGCCTAAATTGGACACTATCAGGAAATACAAAACGAAACGTACAAGATGCATTTTTGTACGAAAAGTACAAAAAAAAAGTGTTTTTAGCCCTTCGGTGTATTGTAGGGGATGAGCAGCAATGCAAAGGTAAACCCGCTCCCCAAACTTTAAAAGGACTTGAGGGGGCCTCAGAATCGGTATCAAACTTAGGCGCATCTTTTACGTATAAGGGTCAACGTTAATTTTATAAGTAGCGAAAGCAATATAGCGTCACCGAAAACAAGATTGGAGTGCCAGCTGCAGCACATGGAATCTGTATTATCAGGTTCAACTAGGTCAGGAGGGGCATGTAGTGTTGTACATTGAGAATCTGTGGGAAATAAGATTCGAATCGTCAGAAGAGGAGAATTTTATCTGCTGGGGAGACATCGGACACAAGGAACATTTGAAACCTGTCACTTCCAATGAAACATGAGTTTCTTGGAGTCCTGAATTATCTTTCATGAATGTTTCCAATTGTACATTTCATTTTCATAATTAATTAGTATTTTGAGTAATGTTTAGTTTTAATGTAGGGTTTATTTACAGTATCGATAATTCTTGTTTGTGTGTTTTGAACCAATAAAAACGTCTTGATCCTGGGAATTGATTGATGATGCGTGTTATTTTTATTGAACAAGTTTCATAATCCTCCGGATTATGTGCGTTTTTCAGTGCTTTGTTTATAAAGTTGCTATAAAACATTATTTGCATTCTTGAGTATATGTCTTTGCACGTTACAGACGTGCGTGAGCCCTGGCTGTGACTTGTTACTTTATAACGTCGACGATAACACGCTTGAAGTTCTTGCAGCATCTTCACCATATGCATTCTTCTGTACTGGATTGGTACCATATTCAATTACCTTGGTAACTTAACAGTACCCCATTCCTCGTGCCGATGTGGATCGTTGGTCAGTATCTGTCATTTAACATACTGTTGAGTAAACGTAGCTCGTGGACCAATCACCGGGAGCGGTAGCTGAGTGCATCAACTGATGTCACTGCAGCGCATCTGACCGGGAGGCCCTCTGATAGGTTCGAGTCCCGACGGCGGCAAGATTTTCGACACTAGCTTTTCAGCTAGGTGGAATTGAGTCGTTGTCTGGAGAAGAATGGTACGGCCGGCTGCTCTGATCGGTAGTTTTCCATGATTTCTCCGATCAACACCAGGCGAATGCCGGAGAAGTACCCTAACAAACGGGCCACGGACCACGCAAGATCTGTCCTTCTTTTTCCTTGCCCTATTCTCTCCCATTACACACACACACACACACACACACACACACACTTACACTAACATGCACTACACTATCACATATATTTAGAGCTTAGAGTTTAGAGCTTGTCCCGGCTGGGGCGGTGCCCCGCTGGTGGGAGAGTCCTGGTTAGGGGGAAACCTCACTAGCCGACGGTAGGTCGGTGCCGGATCCTACCACCCAGCGGGGGAAGATCACCGCCATCTCCCGAAAAAGCATGCACTACACTAACGGGACTAGTGACCGAAGCAGTTGACGCGCCCGGAATCACGAAAACATCAATCAATCGTGGTCCAATGTATTAAAAGGAGCCAGGCTCTGCTGACGCTGAGGCCCGTAAGTCCTCTCGCGCGCTCACTGGTATATATTCTTCACACTCCTACTGTTGTTTGATGGGCTACCTAAAAAATATATTTGTTACTAAATAATAAATTTGTTACTAAACATTTCGCCATCACGAAGGAAAAATTAAAGATATTTCATCAGAATGCGGCCGATCGTAACGAGCAGGAAAGTTCCGGATAAACATCCGCTTGGATCTTTGCCTCTCCAAACAACGGGAAGATTCTCACTGAGGGGGAGGGTATTTAAAGGGACCTCCCAGAACACCAGGCAGCTCCCGTCTGCAGGGTGTGTCGACGCCCGCGTTGCAGCCGCTCGTACCACCATGACAGCCACCGACAACCAGGTCCCCGCCGGAGAGTTGGAGGCGATGGTAAGGAGCAAAACGCCGTCATGCGTGCGCTCGACATCCTCATCCCCGTCATTGCTCCACTGATTCTCTCTCCCTCTCTATTGCATTACTCTCTCCCTTCCTCAGCCCTATGCCTTCAGCAGGATACAGTGATCTTGGGGTAGTTGAGGTAGATAATTGAAGTATATTTCGATCCCTTACTATTACGGTTGTATTTCTTCCCCAATCTTAACCCCCTTCCCTTTCCGGTCACTCTGATCGTTTCCCCTTCCTATGATATCGTAGACTTCCGCGGCCAGAGTCATGATGTGGGCTGTTCGGGTGGCTGTCAGGGCGGTACAGCCCTGAAGAGAACCGTGATATGTCGGTCGAAACGTCGGCACCCCAGCCTTCGACGCGGCGTCACCCGGACAGCCCAGATCACAACCTCTCCTATGTGAATTACGCTCGATAACAGCATTCGCATAGGAGGGGTAGTCACAGTTGTCTGTTTAAAATTTCTCGGCACTTGGTGAGTTAGGAGAGCGGACACTGTTAATTAAAAAAAAATGTTTAAAATGTTAACTCTCTCCCTCCCTCTCTCGCTCTCTCCCTCTCTCCAAACTTATCAAATGCCAAGAAATTTAAATCGGACTTTAGATACCGGAATGTAAAGGCATTAAGTATGGTATTTTTTAGGTTCAAGGGGCACTGTAAACGACCACGCTACCACAACACAAGTCATCCATCCCTTACCCAGAATTCAGCCCCACAGCCCGGATGTAACGCGTTGTAGGTGCAAATGCCTCAATCCACTGCGCCACTCAGGCCCGTTAGGAATCCAAGGAAGAGAGTTAAAAGGTGATCCATGGTGGTTTCGAGGGTCTGAATATGCCACAACACAAGCACACATCCATGTCCGAGTCGAACCCGCGAGCCGTTAAGCCGACACTGCTGATGTGTCTCCGTCTGAGCGATCTCGGCCACCCAGACCGAAGTATAGAATGTGCTATGGATAGGGGCGAATTTTAATGAAATATGATTTTTTTTTTCACTTTAGAACAACGCCGTTTAGTATATAAATTAATTTTATGTTATGACAAGAGGAAATGATCCAATTTTATATGTCATTGTTTTGCATTTTTCGTCGACTTCGACTAATAGGTATTTTTCAGACTGTTAAATGCATTTTCCAATTTTTTTAATATAATTTTAAAAGAATATTTGCTGATTTAATCGATTTTAATTTTTAAAGGTTTTAAAAAGTATATTCGATTTCTTCGCCAGAAATTGTAATGTCAGCCGTTGAATGTAATTTAAGGATACTGTGACGCCTGTCAGCGCCATTGTCGCTGCCAGTCGATTTCGGATTAACCAAAGACATTTTGGTAAAGAACAGTTTGTACCAAAAGTTTGCAAGCTGAGATCACTTGAACGAATCAATTACATCAGTAACATATCCAACGGTTTGAGTTGTTCATCCGAACTGGTTTTGATCAAACTTGCTATCGACCACGTGGCTTTTAAAACCATACTAGCCGACGTCCTTAGCGGAATTGCTAGGGACCCGCTCCGTGAAGTCACGGAATTACGCTCCGTGAAATCACGGATGCTAAGCAAGTCTAGACACCAGGGATTCCTGGACGGGTGACGTGGTGGGTCTTGAGACCCCGGTTACTCACGGCACCGAGCTCCTGGGCCAAGGGTTAAAAGGTACTGACTGACTGGGGCGTGACGAGACAAAAAATTTACAGCGGATTTCTCCAGATACGCTCAATGCCCAAGAAGGGCTAAGAGACGAGCTGCGACAAAGAGGAAACCATTTTTTAAAACTTCTTATAAGAAAACTGGTGGGGATCCATAAAAACATATGAATCCCTTATCTCTTTGGTCCAGGCTAGCTTTTCGGTTTGGCCCCACCCTCTTTCCAGCTGTTACTTATCGGCCCCTATAAGACATTTTTTTCATTCATTTGGTTGCTTGATAATGGAATTGAAATATGACTTAATATTGTCGAAGAGTTAAACCTGGTTCTATTTGAAAATTTTCATTGAAAAATTGGGAGCCTTTTTTAAGAATACGTCTTTTGAGCGTATCTAAAAATTCACAATGTTGCTCTCATTTTCAAAGAATACTTTTGAACGTAATGAGAAATCATTGGAAGCAGTTTTAATCACAAAAGCAAAAATGTATAAAAACGTCCGTAATGTAAATATTAACGAAGTCAGAGATATAACAGAGAGATATATTAACGAAGTCAGAGGTATAAAGAAAACATATACGTTTAAGTTTTTGAAAAAAAAGAAAATAATACATCAACATGGCGTTCATGTCTCCTTATTTAAATGCACATGTATCCCAACATGTGTGGTAGTGCAGTGCATGTAGGTGTAAGTAAGTAAGGGATAGGATAGATTAAGGATCGCGCGCAGTCCGTGGCCCCATTTGTTAGGGTACTGCTTCAGCATTCATCTGGTTTTCATCTGAGAAACCACGGAAAACTACCTATCAGCCGCTAGAAGTCTCGTCCAGACAGCGGCTGACCTCGACCTAGCTCACTATCTAGTGTCGAAAATCCTGCCACCGTCGGCAGTGGAACCCTAGGACCTCCCGGTCACAGGCATTGCAGTGACATAAATAATATTAAAGCCCTGAGCCACCCAAGGTGTTAAGAAATTATTAGAATAAGTGTTCTCATACGCCGTCGGTAGCTCGAACAAATTTGTTTGTTTTGTTCTCAACGGACGGTAGACTCTTAAATCCTTAGTGAACACTATCTGGAGGAGATTTCTAGCCGCTTTTCTCTGTTAAGCGCGTCTGTGTGGGAGAGAACTCTTCGCACCTGGAGCGCCGGTCGAGGCAGTGGTGCGCGGGCGCGACTAGCGGCGGGCGCCGGGCGCGGGGCCGCCTCCCACGCCGCGCCGCCGCGCTGCGGGGGAAACGGGTAGTAGGCGGCTGGCGGCTTCCGCTGGGCGCGCACCGGCGCCGACCCCTGCGCGCTGAAGGCCCCGCCCCCGCCGTCGCTGTCGTCGTCGCCCCCGCCCACGCCGCTCGGCAGCGAGTACGAGTGGTGGACGGCCGACGGAGACACCACGTGCCCCTGCGGGGAAAAAACACATCAATAATGGAGATAAATTCTGTAGTGGCAGCGGAGATCTTGGGGTACTCCATGATTGAAATTTCAGGATGGAAGAGGTATCAACCTCAATAGTAGTTGAGGTATCAACCACACTACTATTATGGTTGATACCTCTTATATCCTGAAATTTTAATCAATAAGAGAGTTTGTGCATGCCATTGCGGACAGCACTATCCATCTTCTGCGCATGCGCAGATGCACAAAAGTGATGCGAAACTTGAACTCATGTGCAAAATATCGATAGTGCTTTAATGTTCGAGGGTGCGCAAACTCTCTAGTATTTAGACTGCCGATCCGGATAGCCGAGATCGCTTAGGCAGTGGTGCCGTGGCTATCTCAGACGGTAGGAGGAGGATCGCGGGTTCGAGTCCCGCTTCGAACATGGGTATGTGTGTTTGTGATTGTCCATGTTCATTCATCAGCATCATCATACTTCATTCACTCAGGGCTAACAACCCTGGGGTGTAAAAAAAAAAGGATTCGCCATAAAAAAGTGATTTCCCCCAAAAATGTCACGTGCACTTGCCCCGGTGGGTACAGGTAGCGCGTTCGCATAGTCCTATAGGATGGTGCACCCCCCCAACTGGACTATCCACTCTTTGGAATAAGAAATAAAAGTAAGTGGCATTGTAGAGAAGAGAAATGCAATGTGACGTTGTGGAGGTAGTACTCGGTGTGAAAATTGAGTAAGAGTAAATAAATGAAATCGGGCGGGCAAGTGCAGCATCTTGTTACCATGAACAGTGGTGGTCATGTCACTTCAGCCAACGTTTTTTCTAATTTCACTCTTTTTTTTTTCAAAATTCCCATTATGGATTTACGCGTACATTTCTTTTATTTTTGGTAAACAATTGAAACAAAATACTATTTGGAGAAGTGTATGCGGGTCTGAACAGAAATTGTCTCTTCTGAAATATTTTCTGGGTCCAGCAATGATTACTACTTACATAAAATATTATTACAAATAAATATACAATGGTTCTTAATATAAATGAATTTTAACAACTGATTTTCAGTAGTAGAGAAACTGGACGTTTGTCAAAAATACGAATTTGGTGTTTGGTTAAAATGGAATTACGTCTTTTGAAGTAGTTATGAACATCGGTTTTCAAGTTTAGAACAATGAACCCCCGTACATCTTCGACAGGGGCTTACAAACCGAAAGTGGACAACCGAGTGCGTTTAGACTAATCAACTATTTCATTTGGTTTTAAACGATGTTATAATCCCTGAGGAAAGCAAATATTTTTCCGTCGAATGTTATATTTTATGTTTGTAAGAGGAGAGCACGTCTTAAAATGTACTGAAAGTGTAGTAAAAAATGAATTATATGTATCGTTTGTATCAGGGGCGGATCCAGCCGATTATTGGGGATCATAGATGTTTTGTTAAATAATGAACATCAGTTATTATATTGTGTATTACTTTTGTAGTGTATATTATAGGATATTATACAATATTTGTAAATAATTACAAAGTTCTAACATAAATACATATTTAAATCAATTTTGCCAAATAAAGGAAGGTAACAAACCTAGGCCTTTTCGGATGAATCGGCCACTGGTTCGTAAACCTGTGCCGCTGGTTTCGGAAACCTCGGCCTGGATCCGCCACTGGTATGTATTAACAGCAATATAGATCGGAACCCATGATTCTTGCATCAAGTAGCCTATAATCAATTTCATCCACTTTAATTCTCTAACTTCAAACTACGAAACTGATATTAATTTCGTAATAATAGTTATTATGACAAGTGCCCTAATTATTCGTGACCCACTATTAACAACTGTAATGAGCTTCGTAATGAGAGTTATTAGAACACAAGAACACAGTTCTATGCATGGCCTCCTGCCACCGTGACGTGATAATCAAGAATGTGGAGTGCGAAGCGTGGAAAGGTGGGGAATGTGATTGTGAGAAAGCGGAAGAGTAAATAGTAGTTAGCTTGTTACGGGTGCGCTACAGGGGCGTGGGAGAGGTATTGAAAATACTGCACATTTGTCTCACGTAATTTATGGCCCCTAAGACCCAGTAGGGGTTTCAAGATATTTTCACTTCTTGCGTTGACAAGGGAGGGGGGTGTTGTCGTAAGCGTTACGTACTTATTTGGGAGACTCACGTGCGATTTACGCGTTTGCGGGGGGGAAGGGCAATAAACTAGGCTTGGACAGTAAGTTATTTTATGTTGTTTATTATTTTTCGAAATCTATTATTGTATTATTCATTCACTTCTTTGTCTATTTTATTCTTTACACCACTCCTTCCTATGAATGTTAATCATCCAATTTTTCCCTTTGCTAGAGACCCACTGAGGATGGGAAAATATTGTTCCCGAAAGGTACTTCTGGGCAAAAAATAAATATATACTATTATTTTGTTACTATTGTTTGATTATCCCTATACCTATAACATTACGCACACGTGTATTATTTATTGCGTAATGCGTGCGTGGTACCTGGAAGAGCGCGTGGGCGGGGCTGTGCAGCATGGGGTGGCCGCTCTCCACCCAGTGCGGGCCGGCGTGCGTGGGCGGCGGCGCGGGCGGCCAGTGGTCGTGGGGCGGCGCCCACGACGGGTGCGTGGGCGTGGGCGAGGGCACGTGGTGCACGTAGGTGGGCGGCGGATGGAAGGTGGGCGGGGGCGGGGCCGGCGGTCGCCGCGTCCACTTGTCCCACAGCACCAGGCCCAGCGTCAGCAGCGACACGATGAACGCCTTCTTGGCGAACATCACCATGAGGGTGACGCCGCCCAGCACGGACAGGCCGATGGGCACCAGCGTGCCCAGGCGCGTGGCGATGGCGATCACCAGCGGGAAGATCATGCGCAGGCGGTGCCCGATGCGCCCCTGCGCCGCCGTCGCCACGCCCGACGCACCTGCGCAACACACACAGCACCACCCGCCTTAGCACCACCTTAACACCACACTCTTAGTACATCAACTGCCCATTACAACATGCATTATTATTATTATTATTATTATTATTATTATTATTATTATTATTATTATTATTATTATTTTCTGTTATTATTAATATCATGATATTTTTATATTAAAAATAGCAGGTGGCACAGACAAACTTGTGGAAAAAGTGAAGCATGGAAAGAAATAATTATGAAACATCTTAAAGTTTGGGAAAAGCGACGCCTGTGCGTCTCCGTCTACTGATGGGGAACGAGCCATTTGGAAATCCTTCTAAAATAAAAAAAAATAACTAAATTAATACATTTCTAATGCTTTTAAGAATGTTTGATGTGTTGGACCTGCCACACTAAGCTAGTATTCATTATGTCATTCAGTTAGATCTGGAAAACGAAATTGATTATACTCCAGCAAATAAATATTTCGTCTCATAATCCCGACACCGGCATAGCGTGATCACTTTTCTCACGATATCGACTCCTGAAATCCCAGCCTTTAAAAAACGAAGCTGCCCATACTCGATATCTACATCTTGCAGACATACGTACGGCGAATGTGTTGAAGGCTGTGAATACTACAAACTTCAAAGTGAGAACCGGGAGCGGTAGCTCAGTGCATTAACTGATGTCACTGCAGCGCCGCTGACCGGGAGGTCCTAGGTTCGAGTCCGGATGGCGGCAGGATTTTCGACACTAGCTTTTCAGCTAAGTCGACAGTCGCTGTCTGGAGGAGAATTCTAGCGGCCGGCTGCTCTGATCGGTCATTTTCCGTGGTTTCTCCGATCAACACCAGGCGAATGCCGAAGCAGTACCCTACCAGACGGGCCACGGACCGCGCGCGATCTGTCCTTCCTCTTCCTTGTCCTATCCTCTCCCCTTGCATACACACACTTACACTAACATGCACTCCGCTACCACATATTCCGGGAGACCGGTCGGGAACTTAGAGCTTGTCCCGGCTGGGGCGTTGCCCCGCTGGTGGGAGAGTCCTGGTTAGGGGGAAACCCCACTAGCCGACGGTAGGTTGGCGCCGGATCTCGCCATCCAGCGGGGAAAGATCATTGCGCATCTCCCGAGAAAAAAAACAAGCACTACACTAACGGGACCAAACAGTTGACGTCCCGGAAACACGAAAATCAAATCAAATCAAAGCGAGAAGTACAAGACGCAAGACCTACAAAGGTCAGACGAGACACGCGGTAATTGTGCATTGGAAAACTATCAATAAACACTTACATAATAAAGTAATTAAAACAACAGTAGGAAGTGGTATGCTTTTTTTTGCGTTATGTTGGCATTGGAAATATCGGGCGTAGTTTTATCATAGCACTTTAATTTGGCTTGAAGCTTTTTCGACCACATTGCGGCCGTCTTCAGTGCATTTCTGTGACGACTGCGAGCTCGGTTGAAAGAAAGCAGCATACCTGACAGCCGTTTTGTCTTACCTGGGCTCACAGCCGCTACTGTACTGCTTAAACGTGATCGCAGTGTGAAGCGAAAAAACTTTGTGCAAAATTAAAGAACAAGGATAAAACTACGCCTGATATTTACCTTTCTAATTAAAACAGTTTTTGTTTTTTCTTAAATCTTTTGGGTATGGTCCGTCTTGCAGGAAGTATGAAAGCTTCGTCCCTGACACCACCCAAAACGCCGTACATTCAATAAAATAAGATTTGTACGTGGTAGCCGAGCCCCACAAAAATAACTTCGGGTGCCTCTTTTCATGCAACTAACTTATATTGATTTTATATCACTGAGTCACTTGCAAATACCAATTGTACCGTGATGGAACCAATCCTACGCAACGCTCTCATACCGTAAAGTACTATGTCTATTTCCTGTTAAGCTACTAATAAAGTGTTACCTTCTTCTATCTTCAGCTAAGTGGCTTTTCTTTGTATTCAGCATTCTCCATTACGTCAATAATAATAATAGGCATTTGTTTTCTTTTTAACATTTTACAATACAACAGTTTCAATAATACATGAGAGACAAGTGCATGGTGCATTTCATATTCTATGACCATTTTAATATGTTGGTGTCTGGTGTGTAGGTTCGCCTGATATCTGGACTCCTCCAGGAGTGTCTGAGTTCAAATGGACTTCTTCGGACCAGATTTCAATCTCTGACCTTTAACAATACGATTACCTATGCATTAAATAGCAACTACATCAATAAGTAGTGCCTTATTAATAATTATAAACAACCTTCATTGAAACCAAACACTTCCCTCAAGTATACCATGCGATATGAGAAAAAAAATGGTCAAGGGTACAGCGTCTAAACTTCGCTACTCTCGCCCTAGACCGTGTCTTGCACTATATTTTACTGCGGCCGATGCGGTTTCGCAGATGAACGTCACAAGAGATTACTGAGTGCGATGATGCCGCTGGTCGTCGCGAAACCTGCCATAGCGCGGAAGCGTTTGCCCTGGATGGCAGCTGGTTAGGAGGCAATACCCTCGCCCCGCCCCCGCGAAGCGAGGGAAAGGGAGAGGCAGTCGTCGATCGCAAAACATCAGAGTGAAGCCGCTTACGAATAACCGCGTGCAATTCACGACGCTGCTATAAGGAGATCCAAGACCGGTAATATAAAGCAATTGTTAGCCCTCGGACCGGGAGCGGTATCTCAGTGTATCAACTCATGTCACGGCAGCGCCTCTGACCGGGAGATCCTACGTTCGAGTCCTGACGGCGGCAGGATTTTCGACACTAGCTTTTCAGCTAGGTCGAATTCAGTCGCTGTCTGGAGGAGAATTCTAGCGGCCGGCTGCTCTGATCGGTAGTTTTCCGTGGTTTCTCCGATCAACACCAGGCGAATGCCGGAGCAGAACCCTATCAAACGGGCCACGGACCGCGTGCGATCTGTCCTTCCTATTCCTTGTCCTATCCTCTCCCCTTACACACACACTTACTCTAACATGCACTACACTACCACATGTCCCGGGAGAGCGGTCGGGAGCTTAGAGCTTGTCCTGGCTAGGGCGGTGCCCC
This sequence comes from Teleogryllus oceanicus, assembly GCA_964035755.1. Classification (NCBI taxonomy): domain Eukaryota; kingdom Metazoa; phylum Arthropoda; class Insecta; order Orthoptera; family Gryllidae; genus Teleogryllus; species Teleogryllus oceanicus. Next base: position 64,210,112 of record CAXIVR010000007.1, read on the forward strand.
GCGGGTGGGAGAGTCCTGGTTAGGGGGAAAGCCCACTAGCCGACGGTAGGTCGGCGCCGGATCTCGCCATCTGGGGGGAAGATCACTGCCAACTCCCGAGAAAAAACATGCACTACACTAACGGGACTAATGACCAGAGCAGTTGAAGCGCCCGGAAACATGAATCAATCAATCAATGTAAGCCCTCGGTGGCTCGTTGGTTAGCAGGCGCGCTTTGCACAGCGGGTTCGATTCCCGGTCGGGGCCAAAATTAACTGTGCGCTTTCCTTGCAATGTTCCTGTCCTGTGCAATGTTGTTCCTGTTCCTGCAATGTCCTTTATCTATTGATGTCTGACCATGAGAAAGCTCACTTCTCAGGCTGAGCAGACCAGAGGTACGGCGTAGGGATGCTTGTGTAACCCACGTACCCCTCAACCACGGCTGTAAGGCCGGGACGCCGCTGGTAGCCTTAACGCGTAAAGAGCTGTTGTGCCTAAGTACGCCCATACATACAGTATAGAAAAATAGAGTATATAATGAGAAGGGACCAGTTGAACAGGTCGGAAAACAAATGAAAGTCATGCTGTTGGTTTTGCAGGAGGTAGCGTCAAAGCCTGTAAGCCTTCTGCAAACTAAAGCTTTACCAATTGATGACATTGACATAATCTGCAGTTATGTAGCCAGCATTGGCCGAGCAGTACTGTCAGAGAGATACATTCTTAGAGTAATCTCTCTAAACTAGATGTACCAAGACGATGGCCAGTCTTCTTGCTCATTGCTTAGAAGATATACGTGACATTCTGTTATACGCTGCACGATGTGGAACATCTGATCTGTCTACTTTCATAATTTCTTCATTAAACCATTCACTTCTGGCGTTAAAATTTCATCATTTCAAGATTTAATCTGGAACTTACTTTCTCATGTATATCTAGGAACATGCTTCACATCCACCGAGGATAGAAGTTACAACGAACTATTTTAAAGTTGTTACTCGTTCCGTTGCATTCCTCAGCCTCAATAAGCTGATGCGTCTGCGCTCATAGTTTGGATTTCCCTTGCCATAAAAGCCACGCGCTGAAACGGAGTGCTCTCTACGTTTACGGTACACGCAGTACGCTTTCATTGCTCCGCATGATTTCATTTCATCATGAAACTTCGCTTCTAGCTGTAACATTCCGTAACTTACTTGTTCTCTTTGAGTCATCGTTCTTGAATCCCACAACCAATTTTCTGTCACCCTTAAAAATCGCAATCGTGCTTTGCGAAGCTAATGCAAGCTATTTCCTTGCTTCCTTCCTTCACACTCCTGTCTCAATCTCGTTTCATTGATCCTTCGGTTTTTTACAATATGGCGCGTGAGGGCCTGTCTTCATGAGGGAATATGGCACAGCTTTTTGCGTCTTTCTCGTGCCGCATTTCCTTTTGCGTCGTGCCGCTAGATGTCGCATGATCGCGACAGTATCAAGCAGTGCTGTACAGTATCAAGAGACGTCTAGCGGCATGACAGAGAACGACGGAAAAACCGTGCCAGTTTCCATCATGAAGACAGGCCCACACGCGCCATGTTAAAAACGAAGTAAGTAGAGTAAAACCAGCATTAGCAGCCGCAAACGGAAACATAACAAACGAGAGTAAACTATCTGGAATGTCGCGGGTTCAATCCAGGTCGGTGGCGGATTTACTTGATGTGGTGAACGTCAGAGATCTGGGGGCGCTGCGCACTCGAGCTCTAGGTCGACTGCTGTGCTTGCACATTTCCTTGCTTTGTATGGGCAGATCTAGTAGAAATTCGGGCACAGACTGCGCGCTATCTTTCTTCTCATTCGTTGCCTTAATTGGTCTGGATTATCATGTGTATGTGTGTTTGTAGGTGTGTGTTGTGGGAGAACATTGTGTAACTTCTCCTCACAGCCGCATTTACTGGCGGAGAAGTAACCAACAACCCAAAAGGATTAAAATGGGCCTGATAATGTTAATGATGATGATGATAATAATAACTATAATAATAATAAAACAACAACAAACATGTTAAACTAATCGTGGAGAAGCAATACCTCCATGGATAATGTCTAAGAAGAATAAAAATGATACATATAACGAAGACCAATCATTAGGTGGCTTAAAAGGGGAAGGATGAAATCAGAATTGGAAACAGTTGCAATAGCTGCCAAGATCAGGTAGTTACAATATGACAATGATATAGAGATGTTAACAACATTTACCAGATTGATAAATGATTATTTGGCAGTATAAGATAGAAACCTTAACCCAACAGGTAGAAACCATAAACTATTTGACAGTAACCGGTAGAGATCAAATCGTGATGGCTTGTCCACTTCTAGGAAAATCCGAATTCTTGAAAAGACACGAAGAATTACAGTTACTTTCACTGGCTGATCTGTAAGACCCTTCAAGTTCCAAAACATACTCCAAGTGGTATGACACTCAATAAAACCTGCGACGATTATTGTACTGTGCACAATTCTGTACGATCAACTAATCCAAATGTACCGTACGTTAGCGACAAACAAACCCAATATCGTTACTCGGGATTTGGAAAAATAATCGTAATCTATTTGTTGACGTTGTTGTTTCGTGCGACCAGAACGTCGTAACGAAGGAAGCAGAGAAACGTCTTAAATAGAAGAGTTTGGAAATCGAGATGAACCGAGTGTGAGGGCGTATGGGATAGTTATCGGAGATTTGGGATGAGTTCCACAATGTCTCCGAAGGAGCTTGTTCAAACTCTTAGAACATTCAAAAGACTGGGAAGTACAAGACATCACATTCTTAAGCTCAGCCCATTTTTGCTCATAGTATTGTGGAGTCACTTACACTCACTATTTTGCTGTTTAGGAAGCTGGCTGCAACCCAGGGAAGATTTAATATTTTGCCGGTTCCTAACCTTTCAGCTATGAATTAGGGAGAATTCACGGTCCCCGTGGCGCAGGCGCTTGCGGAAGCCGACGTCTGCGCTGAGGAGACTGCAGGTTCGAATCCTGCGTAAGTATGGACGTATTTGTAATTGTCCCTTCATCCCTCATCATCATCAACACATCATCATCATCATCATCATATTACCTCCTAATTAATAACTCAAGGTTAACAACCTTGTTTCATCAATGAACACAGCGGTAAAGGCAGATCCTCATAATGAATAAAAACATGTATTATTATACATAACATACATAATAAATATGACCGGACCTTAAAGAATAATGTGTAGTTTGGTTCTAGAAGGCCGATAATAGCTTTAAAAGATATTACGGAGGTCAGAGGGGCTACGCATGTGTATTATCTCTTCCTCGCCTTCATTTTCGGGCCTTCTCTTCACGGTTGCCCCATTCGAATTCATCCTGCCATCTCGCCTCCTGCGCTTTGGAACCGCCTCTCCACGGGCATCAACACCACTATACCACCATCAACATCGCCATTGCCATCTACACTGCCGCTACCACCGCCACAACCACCACCATCACACCTCCGCTTCCGACTCAGCCCTCCATCAAAACTACCTTCAGTTCCAACACCCCCACCATCACCTCCTCCACCATCACTTCCACCACCATCTCTCCACCACCGTCAACATCACATCTTGATCGGCGCCGGTCGGTTCCTTATCATCCACTGGGGAGGAACAACGCCACATCCCGGAATGAAAGTCGTCACACTTACGGGACTAAAGACCATAGCAGTTAACATGCCCGGAAACTCCATCCAATCAATGTCATCTACCGCTGCTACTACATGCACCATTGCCACCAACGCCATCGCCATCGCCACTGCCGCCGCCACGCTCTGGATGCGCGTGCGCGCGTGACGTGGGTGCACGCATTCTTCCGCGTGCGCACCCCCCCCCCTGTGGCTCGAGCTCGTTCACGGCAGACACGACCACGGAGGCGGGCATGCGCTTTTAGCACTCACAACGGGAATATGCCATAAATAGGGACTTTTTCCACGGCGTAGCATTCGGCAATCTCAACAACTACTCTACATCACTTTTGAGCATCTGCGTTCGAGATTGCTGTCGATTGCTTCTAAACGTCCCTAATGTGAAACACTCATTGTCGATATACATGTAATAACGTATCGATAAAACCGTCACCATTCTCAATGGCCTCATCCACCAAAACTATCATCAAGCTTCTGCATTCACATTACGTTTACCTTTCATTGTAAACGCGTCTGAAGGTAAGATTGTATAGATTATACTTTATGGTTCGTTTAAGTTTTATTGCGATCGGGCCTTCGAATTGTGTAGGGTGATAACTGTATAACTGCATAAATAAAATGATAATGGACGCTACTATGCTAGGATGGCAATAAATTGTATATCATTGCCGCATTGAATAATTTTATGGATCGTTTCATGAGCGTTGATGATGATGATGAACTGCAATTTATACTCTTGCAAACTGCCTAACAAAACACAGTTTTTAACAGTCTTTAACGTTAAATAAATAAATACATTTTAAATATAAAAATTTTCTAACCACGTTAACATGAACGTGAAAACTTTGCAGTTTGAGAACTTTCGCGGTTACGATTTACATGTGTTGTCGTTTCCGTTTCCGTTCACCCTTCTGAATGGATCTGTACAATAAAACAGCGCCCATCTTTTGCGTAGACGTTCTTTTGACGCCGCATTGCCAATGAGCCACAAAAATGTGAAGCCTTGGTCCAGTTCATCCTGTGTCCCTTTCTATCGCAGTGTCACCTTCAATACCACAGTCTTGGCACACCCGAATCTGTATGCTCCCGGTCACTCTTCGAAGATGGCCTGCAAAATTTTGTGGAGTAAGACGCACCCGAGTAGAGCGTTGACAAGCCTGATTCGATTCAAAGAGTTGAAGTTTATCTTACTTGACCTATGGCAGCTGTGGACCTATGAAACCAACAAAACCTACGACCATCTTTAAAAACGAGGAAATGTTACTATGATCGGTTCTATCAACCATTTTTTGATTTATTTACTAAGTTAGAAAAAATTTTTTTTACATCGATCTCAGCGTAGTCGGATATGCTGTCACACCGCGTCATACCGTCGTACCCTGCCTGGGTACGTCCTGTCATTTAGCCTTATCGTTGTTGGCGGCAAGAACTGCCCCGTAGCTCATAGAAATCCCCCAAAGCGCATAGAAATCCCTCGTAGCTCGGGGAACGCTCAGTTAGCAAGCCCCTTACATAATTTAAAAACTATACCTACTTGGGTTTTTCTAACATGGCATCTGAGAGTAGTATCTCCAAGATGGAATATGGCACGACTTTTTGCATCTTTTCCGGTCCTGCCGCAAGACGTCGCATGACCGACAAAGACGCGAAAAGCCGTGTCATATTCCATCTTGTACAGACTACCCTCAGATGTCTCGTTAGAAAAACCCCAAGTATAGTGCACAAATGCACTTCTTTTAGAAATTACGGAGTTCCTAATCAATTTGATCATTGCCATAATTAGAATACAATATGGTGTGTTAAAAGGTTTTTGATTATAGCGGAGGGTGCCATGAATAGCATGCGTAAGCCCTTAGTATGTCCAATCATTCAGAGTGAGGGGGAGAGAGAGACGTAAGATCCTTTTATTTCACAGAATACAAAGAGTTTACGAAGACTCCATGTTTTAAATGCTTTTTTGACGATCTCAGAGCTTGCGTCCGGGAATCCGTCCAGCTGGCCCGGAATATGGAGTATGTATCCGGACCGACCTTGGGAGGACGACTCCCGAATTTTGGTAGGCCCCGGGAAGGGGCCCGCAAGTGTGCCCGCTATCGGTGACCAAAGGAAGTCGTCAGGTCATCTCACGGTTCGGGTGACCAGCAGGACGCTCGTTGGCCCTGGCGCACGGGAAAGACCTGCTGGCCGCGGCCCGTTTATTTGGGCAGAACATTTTTATAGCCGAATAACGGCTTCGTTTTGGGAAAACGTATGGGCTCACTGTGGACAGTGGTAACGTTGACTTGCTTTTTGTTTGCTTACTGATTCGCGAGCCCTCACTGCTAAACTGTTAGCGAACGTTCTGCTGTGTAGTGGTGTACGCGTTAACCTGGGTTCAGTCAATCAGACGGGCAGTTCATCCGGAATTGCAATTGACAAAGCGGGTTTCCCGATTTATCCAATTTCATAGCCAATTTAAACGAATCTACGGTAACAAGATGTTTTAACTTCGAACTACGATGTGGTAGACACAGAACAACCTTGCATGTATTCCATTTTATCATTTAAAAAGTCTTTTACTATTCCGTATTTTTCGGGATAACCAAGGAAGTTTCCTTACACACTCGTGAACGTACGGATATGGCAGTGGAAGAAGGAGAAGGAGACTGCACTTCAATACGGAAGTGGCGCACGGACGAGGGCGATGACCGGGAGCGGTAGTTCAGTGCATCAACTGATGACACTGCAGCGCCTCTGACCGGGAGGTCCTAGGTTCGAGTCCTGACGGCGGCAGGATTTTCGACAATAGCTTTTCAGCTAGTCGTATTCAGTCGCTGTGTGGAGGAGAATTCTAGCGGTCGGCTGCTCTGATCGGTAGTTTTCCGTGGTTTCTCCGATCAACACCAGGCGAATGCCGGAGCAGTACCCTACCAAACGGGCTACGGGCCGCGCGCGATCTGTCCTTCCTCTTCCTTGTCCTATCCTCTCTCCCTTCCACACACACTTACACTAGCATGCACTGCACTGCCAAATATTCCGGGAGACCGGACGGGAGCTTAGAGCTTGTCCCGGCTGGGGCGGTGCCCCGCTGGTGGGAGAGTCCTGGTTAGGGGGAAGCCCCACTGGCCGACAGTGGGTCGGCGCCAGATCTCGTCATCCAGCGGGGGAAGATCACCGCCATCTCCCGAGAAAAAACATGCACTGCACTAACGGGACTAATGACCATAGCAGTTGACGCGCCCGGAAACAGGAAAAAACCAAACCAAAACCACACGAGGGCGATGAAATTGGTCCCCCGTCCCCAACACATAAACGGACAATACTGTTGTGAGTTTGGCGCAGGTTTCCACTAGTGAGGTCTCGCTCACTTTTCTGCCTGCGATTGAGTACGAAAGTGGCACAAAGACGAGGAACGAATTTTTCGCACTCTCAACTCGCGCACGAAGGCAGGTGCCGCTGTGAGTTTCGCGCGCGTTTCGGCGGGCGAACTCAGTTTCACGCGCGCGCGCTCTCAGGGAAACTCCCGCGCGGCGGCCTTCAGCTGTCGAGCGCTCCGCCCAAGCGATTCCTCGCTTTCTCGCCAGCGGCGCTTCTGCACTTCACGCCGCACGATTTAGTTATTCGAGGGCGCGCGAGTGATGCGCCAGGCGAATGAAGGAAATTAGCAAAAACATATAGTATTAATTGTAAATAAGTATTGACTGTTTTCTTTCGATGGATGGTTGATTAGTGATTCCGGACGCGTCAAAAGCTTAGGTCATTGGTCCCGTAAGTGTAGTGCGTGTTTTTTCCTCGGGAGAATGCGGTGATCTTAGTCCTTGGGATGGCGAAATCCGGCGCCGACCTACCGTCGGCTAGCGGGGTTTCCCCCTAACTAGGACTCTCCCACTTGCGGGACACCGCTCCAGTTGGGACAAGCTCTAAACTCTCGACCGGTCTTCCGGAATATGGGGTAGTGTAGTGCATGTTAGTGTAATTGTGTGTGAGTAATGGGATAGGATGTGACAAGGAAGAGAAAGGAAAGATCGCGGGCGCTCCGTGGCCTTTTTGGTAGGGTACTGCTCCGGCATTCGCCTGGTGTTGATCGGAGGAACAACGGAAAACTACCGATCAGAGCAGTCGGCCGCTAGAATTCTCCTCCAGACAGCGACTGAATTCGACCTAGCTGAAAATTCTACCGCCGTCAGGAGTCGAACCTGGGATCTTCCGGTCAGAGGCGCTGCAGTGACATCAGTTGATGATGCCCCGGTTTTTTTTGTGTACTGACTGTTTTTCTTGTAGTGTTAGGATATGTAGGACTAGGTAAGAACATATTAAAGATAATAGATTTAGAACATATTGTATAGATTTGTATTGGTTATTTCCTTGGGTACTGATTGTAATTCTTATATTGTATTTCTTTATTTTATTGATCCTGTTTCTTGTGTTATCTGTATTGTAGCTCTAGTGATACATTGACTGTGTTCTTGTAATTCTGATATTGTATTATTATTGCTTCATGATAATTATAAAATTGTTAAAATGTAAGAAGATCTCAATAAAGGGAATGACTTGAATGAAACGGTGCGACCAACATTCCATCACTTCTGAAAGCAACCATAGCCAAAACCAAAAGTTTAGTGACAACTTTTGATTAAAAGATGAAAGTGCAAACCCTCACAGGCACCCAAAAGTGGGACAACCACAGGGCGACCTGTAAAAGAAACAACATATAAACTGAACAAACGCGGCAGAAGAGCTCCTCGCAAGGAGCAGGTCACCGCTAGTAAGGCCACAAACCACTCGCAACGGCTGCGCTGGCTCAGTGGCACCTCTTTGCCTCTGCAGCATCGCTGACCTGGAGGCCTTGTGGTTCGAAACCGGACGGTGGGCGATTTTCGGCACTAGACAATTCTATACATATAAATAAAAGCGAGTGTGCGTATGTGTATCGCACGAAGACGCAAAATCTACCCGATCGATTTAGGAGGGGTTGTTGATGATGTATTCGTTTATGACGATGAACCACCCCTGAACTACGCAACCCGCCGCACAGTCAAGGATCACCGCGTCTTCACTGCACACAAGTATTCTGCCCCTGCGATTGTGAAAATCGGCCGGAATTATTACTTGAATCTCGGACAAGTAATCAAATTTCTCGAAGATAACGTCATTTCAAACGCATGGTCAAATTTGAGGGAAAATGTTTTAACAATAGAATTTTTGACAATCATGTCCAAACTAGGACACATAAAAAGACCATACTTGCGAGAAAGTTGTTCATCTGTTAGAATTCTTTCTGAACAAAGCGTAAAATGTGATTAACAATCATCGGACCAGTAACGTGTGATGTATAATACACTGGAATAGCGATGTATTGAGGGGTCCACTAGCAAATAAATAAATAAACAAACAGAGACATGAAGGTATGGTATAACTAACATACAATTTTGAAATTATTAAGCAGATTGTTTCCATTCTGTGTTGCTTGGAGTGAATTATTTATTTAATATGGTATATTTATGCATTAACTTAATATGTGTTGCCATTATAATAGGTCAATATTCAACGCAGAACGTAATGATAATACTGTTAACTTTAGGGTTATTGATTATTATTATATTATTATTATTATTATTATTATTACTATAATTTAATTCGTGTTAGGTAATTTATTAGATTTTGATGGTGTCACAATGTTGAATACTTTATGAGATTCAGGGGTATCAATAAACCATTGTGTCGTAGGGCAAATTTACCCATCTTATGCTCCAAGTGTATATTGAACGGTTAATTGCCATTTCTAACACACACTCATTCCTGCGTTAGTCACTGAATTTCTTCTGAGACAAGAAGTCAATTCCAAATGAAATAAAAAAAAATCGTCGTGGCATAACGAGTAATTAGTTTACGTTTGAGAAATGTAACGCAAAAGTTTTTAATGATTTCTTTCCCTAATTAAATTAATGATAGGGTTGAATTTCCGGTTCCTTTTCCCCTTCCTGTTTCGAGGGCGAGTCGTAGCGTCATACTTCACGCACACTGTTTATCTGCAGCTGCTTGCGGTATCTCAGCGCGATCTTTACGCACTCAGCGCACGTGAAGAATACTGAAGTGGATGCTCCTGTGGAATACGTTGACACACAAATTTGCTGACTTTTTCAGGGCGAGATGTTTGAAAAACAGAGGTGTGCACATAGACGGATCTAGATAGTATTTCAGATGGGACCCTCATGAATATTTTTGAAATAGTATTTTTTTAAATTGCATGAAATATAAAAGGTACGAATTTATTCATAATGGGAATAGTGTTTTGGGCGTGATTATATGTATACACAGTAATTATTCTGTATAAGTAAGGTAAAATTACAAAAGAATTTTGACTTGAGGAGGGGCATGGACCCTGTACCTTGTCTCCGGTTTCGACACTGTGAGCAACGTTTTTTTAATTTTTTAAAAATTTGTTTTATTTATTTTACGTCAAAAAAAACAGATACAACTGCGTATGAGGTGCTATGGAGAAAAGTGAATTGTATGCACATTTTCAAAATTCTGTGATCCCTACACTAAGTCATATACTACTTAAATTTTCAATTTTGAAAGGGAGAAAAAAAAAACGAGAAAAAAACCTCCCATGTAATAAAATCTATTTTCAAGGATAAAAAGGCAATAGCTTTTGGCTCTTATCCATGTTGTCCTTCAGAATAATACTTCCTGGCGCGACAACATGGAAACGATAATTTGAATAATTGTATTTCTCACTGAATTCTAGAAGACGTGCACAGAAAATGAAGTTACATTTATGTCCAGAAGCAAAACAAGGGGCCATCTCAGCATTTGCTCAATGGATCAGGGAAACTGAACGAAAAACCTGATCGAGATGGGGGTCATTGACCCGGAAGCAGTAGTACAATAGTTGTTACAGGTTGTTTATACTCATTTATACAGTCCAAATGGTAAATAATGCATTATGTATCAGTGTTAAAATTAATGTTACTTTTCTTGTGAGGCTCAGTATAGTTCTAATTGTATAGAAACAGTTATGCAGCAGAAACGATTCACTTGGGATTTAAACTTTTCTATTGAATTTAATCGTTTAATGTCATCTGGCAAAGTGTTGTAAAATAATGTACATGTATTGTATGTGAATTTTTTGTAATGAGTTGTTGATATTAACACCTGATGAATAAGATTTCTACGTCGAGTGTTATAGTAATAGACTTCGGCATTTTCTGAAAATATATTCCCGCCCTTAAGCAAGTCACGTTTATAGGAAAGCCAAGGTTTATTCAAGTTATATGGAAGTTCTTTGAATATACGCTTGTTGTCAGAAACAAAATTTTGGAGTGACTGAATGTATTATATGGGTGGCTTAGCCACTTATTTGTGTGGACTGTTGTCATTGCAATTAACGTGAAATGTTAAAATTCTTTAATAAACTTCTCGTCTCAATACACTTTTTCGCCCTCATTACATTATTATAGGAAAATAGTGTCAGCATGACAGTAATACCGACATTTTTTACATTTCAACTGTTCGATTATTACTTTCTCGCATACTACTTATGTACTATCGAGAAATGTAATGCTGCAGCAAAAGTCGGCGATTTTTCGACAGAAAACCTGATTTGGTGGGTTCCTGATGCCAAAAAATGTGAATAATTCTTGTTCTACTTGTAGTAAATTAATCCGAAACCTTGTGTAGTCAGAATCCACGTTTAGTGAGGCCTTCCTACCAAAATATTAGTCTACAGCAAAACGTCTGCCCATGAACAATATTGATTTTTTTGGGGGGGGGGATGAATCCTCAACAATATTTTCAAAATTACCTCAAAAATGTTTCCTTTTTGTCCTCGGATAACGTAAGAAACGCTTAAAATAATGGCACAGGTTTATTTTTTGTTGAAATTTCTAAATTTTCGAAAGTTTCTAATGCTTCTTCTTTCAGCTTTTTCCTTCATTTACAATTTTGAGATAGATTTCTTCCTCAATGAAATCTATTGTTCAGACATCTTGAAATAAAGTGACGTACAAACTTTCGAAAATATAGATAATTTTCCATTAACTATTTGCTTAAAAACAGCTCCCAATTTTTTTTTTCTGTTTCCTTCGAAAAGAGCAAAGAGTGAAAACAACTTGTTCTAGTTCCATTTCTAGCAAACTCTCTGTATTTTTGAAAATTGCCAAAAATTAATATTGCAAAATTACAAAATTGATGATAGCTTTTTTCTCAAATAAAATCTGTTCTAAAAATTAGATTTTTAAAAAATAAGGTCATGCCCAGTTTTTTGAAAAAGAAAAAAAACGAGTAGTTTTCGCGACGTTTCTACTCCATTTTATTGCAACTCATATTTTCCCCCTGAAAAACTGCCCCCAATTTTTACGTGGATGGAAAAGAATGTTTAAAAATGAGTTAGGTCTCATTTTTGTTCTCACAGAATTTTACAAAATATTGTAGAAATTAGAAATAATGGAGAAAGCATATGTCGGTAGAGCAACACTAGTTTTATATTTCAGAAGTTTTTAACATGACAAATTGAGTAGTGGTATTATAATTCTCGACTGCTATTTGTAAAATCAATTGCATTGCATTCTTCGTCAATTTTATTAAATAATGCGCCAAAGGTTTTCAATTACAGTATATGCAATGTCAGATGGATCTCCTTTTTTGTGTGTAGTTAATTCTGTGTAAAATGCGAGTTTAACTTAACGTAACATTTTATCCCCAATTTTTTCTCTCCATTCCGGGACCACTACTAAATTGCAGCAATATTACAGTGTGCTTAATATTGATAGATGTAATCCCAGAGATATTTCTTTCTCTCCACAGATCATTGTGTATTTTTGTAGGTGGTACACGCCACTCCATTTATTGGTTTAAACATTAAAAATCGAAACGTACATCAGTCATGCTGTGAAATTCTCTATTCATCCACATTGAAATTAATTATCACACATTAGAAATGTACATTTACAATACATTTTGCAACTTGAAATAAAATCCAATTTTTCCGAGTTACTTTTTTGTTACTCGTATACCACATCTGCTTTGTGTTCTCACATTTGACGAAAATAAAAGAAAATTAGTTGCGAAACAATTAAAACATTTAAAAGCTAGTTAACGTTTAGATAGATAGATAGATAGATAGATAGATATTTATTATTGTGTAGATAGGTTTATACAACCTGATGGCAGAACTCTACAATTTATATATTGTGTTTACAAAGCACAATTTACATATTGTGTTTTTGTGTTATTACAAAGAGTGTATCAGAATGAGCATCAAATTGATTCGCATGGCTCTCAAAAAGTTGAATGTCATATAATAGACTGTTCAGACGTCAAAAACGTCATTAAATATTCGACTTGTATGAAGAGTCATTTTAGAAAATCCTTGATCTTATCTCTTGTTCCATTAAAACACGATATTAAATTTATGACCACAAGTTGAATCTTAATTTATATTTTGTGCTTTGAGAACGGAGTGAGCTGTAGATCAAGGAAAACAAAGTGTTTTAAATAAGGTTCGAGGTTTCACATTTAGACATGCCTCATTTAAAGAAAATAATTGTGCAGATGATTGATTAAGATGGATTACTCTATCCTTATTATGCCAGGGATTTGCGGTCTCGGTTGAAGATTATGTGGAAATACATTAGAAAGTACACTCCTATTAAGATTTATCGCATGCCAATGCTAAATTATAGTTTTTAATCCTCCTTACAGTCGTTTAAATTTCATATTTTCCACCTTTCCCTTACAGATATCGCTTATCAAGTACTTGCTGCCTGCCATTCGATCTAAGATAGACTCTATGATTGGCTAGAATGCTTTCTTTTTCAAGATTGCTTTGAAACTCTTGCCTTACGTCGTCTTGCGCCGATTGAAGCTGAAATTGATTTAAAATCACTTGAAAGATGGGAACATTTAATGATGCGGATTGAAAACAATTTTTTGTCCACGAACATGCAAATTTTATTTCTTCATTAGCAATTGGAAATCGATAGATTTCAACTCTTATGTGGGCATGTTATAAACGGAAAGGATTCTAACTAAAAATTCTTACTCTTCTTCTCCATCTTTTATGGTTCGACTGTCCGCTTCTTACCATGGCCGCCTTCCAGACTAGATGTACTGAAAAATACTTTTTCATTACAATTATCGATATTTACATTATACGGAATTTACATTATCGATAACGTGTGAACAAATCGTCCGTTTTACGACCCGTAAACGGAATGTCACTAGTTTTTACCATAGAATTTATTCGGCGAATAGTTTTTCCAAACAATTCCCGACATTTATTTGTCAAATTGCTTTTCATACTTCTGGGTAAAATGTGAGCTTATAGCGCGATGGCGACATGGTTTCTGAATTCAACGCCATGTTAACCGACCCAATCGGATGAACAGGAGCGTCGTAAAGTATAATTTCCTCTCCTCCCCAAGTCGCGCCGACGACTTCGCATTTTATGGTCCTCCGTGGTTCTACAATCCGCTGCAGACCATGGCCACTCTCATCTTCCCACTCGGCTCTCTCTTCACCGCTCTACCGGGAGCGGTAGCTCAGTGCATCAACTGATGTCACTGCAGCACCTCTGACCGGGAGGTCCTAGGTTAGAGTCCTGACGGCAGCAGGATTTTCGACACTAGCTTTTCAGCTAGGTCGAATTCAGTCGCTGTCTGGAGGAGAATTCTAGCGGCCGGCTGCTCTGGTCGGTAGTTTTCCGTGATTTCTCCGATCAACACCAGGCGAATGTCGGAGCAGTACCCCACCAATCGGGCCGCGGACCGCGCGCGATCTGTCCTTCCTCTTCCTTGTCCTATCCTCTCCACTTAGATACGCACTTACACTAACATGCACTACACTACCACATACTCTGGGAGACCGGTCGGGAGCTTAGAACTTGTCCCGGCTGGGTCAGTGCCCCGCGGGTGGGAGAGTCCTGGTTAGGGGGAAACCCCACTAGCCGACGGTTGGTTGGCGCCGGATCTCGCCATCCAGTTGGGGAAGATTACCGCCATCTCCGAGAAAAAACATGCCCTACACTAACGGGACTAATGATCAAAGTAGTTGACGTGCCCGGAAACACGAAAAAAACAAACAAAACCAACCAAACCACATCAACAAGTAGAAACATATATTTCTCCCCTGGTTTTGATTCCTGAATTTCTAAGCTATGTTGAACAGCACATAGCTAGTACATCCCCTTGCCTCAGACTTCTTGTGGTAGTGACGAAAGATTCTCCCTCCCACATTTTGTTGTTTTTAACTGAATGAATATCTTAACGATTTTCAATGAAAAATTGAAGGAAAATTGAGAATATACTTATTCAACTCCTAGTCTTGTGTTTTTATCAGTAAAGATTAATTTTTCTTGTGTACTTAAACTATTCCACAAGAAAGCTCCACCAGCTACTCTAGCAGTGGCGCCTCGTGCTTAGGTTGCACGGTTGCACAACTCCTAGAAAATGAAAAGGATCTCATACTATCTTAGAAATATACATTTTCCTTTTAAAATCGATGTATATGAAACCATTTTGAAACCAAAGAGCGTTCAACTGGCGCTTTCTCCGGTGTCTGGTGCCTTGCCAGGAATTGCACCACGCTCTTTATTTTGGCTGTATGAATGGATATACTGTTTCACTCTTTGGCCCTTCGTTTTAACATACGGCCTTTTGGTGGGGCAACCAGGCAGCTGTCACTGTCGCGCTGCGCGGCGACGCATGGAATCTCAGGGGATTACCCATATTCTGTCTTCGTCTAACTCACTGCAACATAGTTTTATGATTTTCGGTTGTTATTGAAAGTACACAAGTTTAGTCAATTATTGGTGATATTTAATGCATTGTTTATGATATTTGGAGAATTTCTTTTCATTTGAAATTGGGTTTGTTGATTCAAAACGTACATTTTATGAGTTCTTTGTGCAAAGATGACCGGTGTGGATGGAAGTCCCATATAGTGTATTGTGGAAGTCAGTGTGGCTGCAAGTGGCCAGCGGTTTGCGAACGTTCTTGTGAATACGAATATGTGTCGAAGATCTTTCATTATTGCCAAATATACCAGGGTAGTGATGTTTTCGAAGTAAAATAATTTTGTGTGATGTGTGATGTTTGATGTGTGAAACATATAAAAGAAATAGTGCTTGTTTCAATGGGATGGAGTCCAACTTAAATGCCCAGTGGAAATCAAAACTAGAACCACATGCGCGGGAGGTGTATATGCCATACGCGGACCCAACGCAAAAAATTATGTAAGTAGTGATTTAATGTATATTTTATTTCACTTTGTTTTAATTGATTCGAATTGCGAAAATTTTGACCTATATGTTCGTATTTTGAATTTTGAACATTTCATTTCCGTCATTTGATGGAGGTGTAACGTCCAGTCGTTTGGGGCACCTGTCGCCACTGTATTCTATTACTTCCTCAGATCGTTATAACATAACAAGTTCCGTTTGATTCTTTCCGCCGAATGCCCCGGCCTCGCGGGCGAGTGATCAAGCGCAATTTCGGTCTCATCACTCACTATCAGTGACCGAGATCCGGCGATCTGGTCGGGTGGGATGTGGCGGGCTAGTTATAGCGCCTTCCTTTTAATCTCATTTGCCAAATGGTTGGACAAAGCCCATCGTCGCCGGCCTCGATTCGCAGCGACGGGCACTGGCGCGTGAAGGCCTGCATTTCGCCCGGAGCTGCTTCCGAACGCCGTCGCCGCCTCCTCCTTCCTGCGCGCTCTGCCCGTTTCTTGCGCCTCCCGCTTCTTGTAACGGCAGAGATACCGAAGTCCGTCAGCACTTGGTTTTCTTTTCGGCTGAAGCTCTCCCGTAGTCTCAGCACCACGACCGACAGCGAGCTGGCTCATACGTCTTTCAGAGCTTTATTCCAAGACGTTTCGGGTGATGAAATATACTTTCATTTAAATGTTCAGGTGACCTACCTCAGTCCAATGGCGGCTGGTGCCTCAAGAGACGGGAGGTTGCATCTCCATCGAATGACGGAAATGTAATTTCAAAAATTCAAAATACGAATATATAATAAGAATGTAAACTATTCAAATCGATTAAAACTAAGTTAAATAAAAGTCTATATTGAAACATTACTTACATAATTTTACGCGTCGGGTCCCTTTAAGGCATATACAATACACCTCCCGCGCACGTGGTTCTGGCTTTGATTTCCACTGAGCATTTAAGTTGGACTCCAGCACATTGCATCAAGCACTAATTGCTTCGACACATTTCACGCAAATAAAATTATTTTATTTCGAAAAAATCACTACCCTGGTATATTTGGCAATAATGAAAGATCTTTGACAAACATTTGTATTCACAAGAACGCTCGCAAACTGCTGGACAACTCGAATCACACTGGCTTCCGAGGGACTTCCATCCAGAACCGCCCTTTTACACAAGGAACCCATCTAATGTACGTTTGGAATCAACAAACCTAATATCACATGAAATAAATTCTCCAAATATCATACACAATGCACTGAATATTGACAATAATTGACTGAACTTGTGTTCTTTCAATAACAGGCGAAAGTCATAAAATTACGTTGCAGCGGGTCAGACGAAGACAGAATATGGGTATTATTCTAAGACTCTCTCCGTCGCCGCACAGCGATTACACAGCGCCGCCCACAGTGTGGTTGCTTCACCAATAGGCCTCATGCTCCCCGTGTTGAATATAAGGGCCAAAGAGAAAAATCATTTAACCCAGTAATACAGCCAACAGCGTGGTGCAATTCCTGGCAAGGCACCAGACACGGTAGAGAGCACCAGATGGACGCTCTTTGGTTTCAAAATGATTTTATATACATCGATAGTGCTGATTTCATGTAAAATATAATTGGGAGATGGACATTTTTAATTGGAAGTTTTAAATGTGCAATTATGATTATTTTCTTTTCAGTACTATTTTTCTCTACATTGTCATTGTAAAATATTTTTCTCTACATTGTCCTCTGTTCAAAACAAGCTGAAATGATTTACTGTTTATTTTTAATTCAATATTCGTCTTCTGCTTTAAAAAATAATAAGCTCTCCTTGATCATAAGTCAGAACGGAGTTGACATCTTACGAATTCTGATTCGGATGATGCACCGCCAGTGATGTCACTTTCCGGTTTGTCTGAGTAACTATTTCTTTATAAATCATTGACCTAAAGCTGGTCTTACCTGAAACTACATCAGTTCCGCTAATGTTGTCCTCAAAAAAAGAAAAACTAGGCCCCATCTGCTAGGTTTTCACTCTCTTATAGAAAGGAGATTAATTAGGTTGATGCCCGGTGCGAAGAAGACTCTGAGATTGGTGTGGTTAAAATGTCGTCGACTGGTGAAAGTTCACGGCGACCACGCAAGTTTTTTTGATTTTAAGGAGTGCCTCGTGTTATACCATATCGTATCTGGTATGGACATAGGCAAAGTGACAGTCGCTCGTTCACTTTTATAAAGAAAGCTCAGTGAATGAAATGAACAAATTTTACATTTAAACTCTTTTAAAACAGGGAATTCATATTCTCCTCAGATTATAACCAAAATAAATAATCAAAATTTACATACTAATAAAATAATCATTACTTTCTAGTATGTATACAAATGATAGGCGGTATATTATTGATGAAATCATATTATTTATCAATGGAGGACCAAAAACTAACTTGAATAAAACAATACAAGATCGGCAGCTTTGAGAACCTTTAATTACTTCTATATTTCAAAACAAAAGTAAATGTCGGTTCACATTTTCATGCAAAACTTACGAACTGACATCATCAATATTCTGAAATGTGTGGCGCTACTTTAATTCAAGAACGCAATTATTTTATTTTTGCACCCTAACATTGTATTTTTTCATTTCTAGTAGACCCGTTACTTCATTATTGGGTACTCTGGTTATCGTTAAAAGTCTAGTTATTGATACCGAATAGTAATCCATTAACTGTATCCGGGATGTCATTCGTTGAAAACGATTGTTTCAGAAATGGAATGCTATTGGGTGGGTTGACCATTGGAACACTGTAGCCAATTTTACATACTATTATTAGTTGTTGAAGTTACCATTTGCAATTCCTATAAGGGAAAGTAAACTTTGTTTTAGGCCTTCCACGAGGTTTCGCCAAACTTCCAATACTTTGAAGTCGCGATTAATTTGGTTTTAAATCAAAATTTCAAATTAATTTTTAACCGGTCTCCATTTCGGAGTCCACACTCTCTCGAACTCCACCCAGTCTCTCTAAAGATCCTTGCGTCTATGGTAATCGATGCTGCGTCTCTCAATTGTATTTTCTACTAGTTTATACAACTCGTACAAAGTTTATATTGTCATATCGTAACAGTAATGAAAACACACAAAATAAATTTATGAAAGAGCATAGTATATAAGTATTTAATTCGAAAACAACGAATTTTGAGTAGTGACGTTATTTTATAAATTGTGGATGGTAATTAACAGAACTCCTATGAAACCTTTTAGTAATGCTTACTTCTTAACCATTGATTATAAGGTGTAATTCCTGCACTTCATATATCAAAGGCAACTTAAAACATATTCATTTCGTAACTTCATTTCCCGAGTTGTTTCAGTATCGTAGCCCGTGAACCAAGTGTTATATCAACGAACCTACTTCATAGTCTAGCCAATCTCTTGGCTGTAGTCTGGGGGGCGCTCACTCACCTTGTTGGAGCAACTGCTGTATTTGGCGACTCGCAGAGACCTCTAGCGCGTCGATGCTGTTGACGGCCGTGTCCGCCACCCCTGCCGCCGCCTTCGCCCCCGCGCACGCCGACAGCAGAACCAGAAGCACCAGCGTCGCCGTCGCTAAGGCGCTGTGTTGGCTGCCCCTGCTACAACACCCCGCTCTGAAATCAGAGAGCAAGTGTGCACATTTTAAGGAATGCCAAGCTGGGACAGCTATGTCAGATCACACCCATTTTCTCTACGAAAATATGTGGCAATTAATTAGCAATAAATTATTTGACCGAGTCCGTCGAGCTAGGACCCGAATTTAATGTGTGTGTGCTGGCGGCGGGTCAAGCCAGCTCACACTTGTTTCCTCACGAAATATGTGGCAATTAATTAGCAATAAATCATTTGACATGTTTTATTCGGGTGTGCTGACATGACTGTCATAGCTTGACACACCTGGCATTTGACATACCTGCCTTAACCCAACGACTTCATCTGAGGAAGCCACAAATGTTTGAAAATTCGGCGGAAATATTATTTTTTCTTGAAGTTAATGCAGTTTATTAAAAAATCTCAAAAACTGTTCGAAATTTTTTCTTTACTTTTTTCCCTCGGATTGAGTAAAGGATGCTTAAAAATGTCACAGGTCCTGTTTTCGGCGAACTCGAGTTTTGAAAAGTGTAAGAAAAAATAATGTTGCGCAACTACATAATACATGAAAGGTATTTTTTCCCTTTATGAAATATATTCTTTAAAAGTTGATCTTGAAATATGTAAATGAAAATAACTGATTTTTTTAAAAATTGCAAATGTAAATGTTCAACTTTTTTTTAAAGTGTCGATTGAGCATATATGTTGGGATAATTGTGTGTAGATAAAGTGAATGGTGTGCAAACGCTAAGGGCCTAAGTTTGAATCCCCGCGCGGAGAACAAAAATTACTGATTGGAAGTACTTTTGCAGGTTCCTATAGCACAATAATATTATGTATCTGTCACTAAAAATGAGAAATGTAATTCCGAAGTGGTTTGTAAAATGACTTAAGAGATGGCTATTTCTTGAAACATTCAATACAAAAATAATTTTAATAATGTTTGACGTCTTAAAGAATCTTTCGTTGTAAATACTTCAGCACAGTCAGTGCTAACAGAAAATTGAATATACACGAAAAAATATTTCAGAGCTTAGATGCAATAAACTTACAAGATCTGTACATGACCTTACGTTATGTTTCAATATTGTCTCCCTTTTCTTCATCTGCCCTGTAAAAACTCGCCACATTTTGCGCTCGGAATCGACATGTAAACACTATAACTCACATTTGTACCATAGAGTGAGGTCCAATTTTGAAAAAAATACAACTGTTCATATGTACGACTAATAAAAATTGCAATTCATCATTTCACAAGAATAAAGTCGTAACTTTTGTGAGTACCAATGCTTTTACGAAAACGTGTGGATCAATATCAGAATTACAACAGTTGAAGATGTCAAGATCTAAAACGAATTAGAAGAATCCATGAAATTAGAAAACCGTGCACCTCAATAATGAAATGAACTGATCTGCAAAGGGCTAAGCGCGGCTTCTCAAAGGGAAGTGTTGAATGCAGTACGAAAGTTCATTGCAGCTACGCCTTCTACAAGTAGATTAGCACACGCGGAATGGGATTGCTGACGAAGAAAGACTTGAAGCAAGATAATTCACATTTTCACTCTGGAATGGGTCCAATTTTGGAAAAAGTTTAACTCAAGTATGTATCGACTAGTCAAATTGTAATTTCTCATTCCACAAGAATAGAAGTCGTAACTTTTGCGAAAAAGTATACTTTTAAGAAAATGTGGGCTCAGTATTCAGATTACAACGGTCGAAGATATCAATGTCAAGATCTAAAACGAAATATAAGAATCTAGGGAATGTAAAATCGTGCAATCTAGCAATGATGAAAGTAACTGATCTTCCAAAGAGCGTAAGAGCGACTTCTCAAAGGGAGCTCGTGAATACAGTATGAAAGTTCAATCTAACTATGCCTTCTACATGTAGATTGAGTACACGTAGAATGGGATTGCTGACGAAAAGAGCCAGTGTACAAGAATAGCCAAGAAGACGCAAGGAAACCTTCGCGGCCATATCCGCGTAATTCTGGTGGATCAAAGGAATTGATTGGCAATTACGGTGACTTTAGCACTTATTGTCAACTCTTACTTCAACAAGAGGTTAACATGTAATTTCACGCATGTATCCCATAAGTGGGTTGCATTATGAGGGACGTAAAGGCAACCACTTGATACCATACAGCTGAGTCAAGATTTTGAATGTGAATACTTGGAAGTGTCATCAAAGGTCATCAATTGTCAATTGTCACCAGTGGTCAAATGCGACAGCAGCCGCATCTCTATTTTCATCATTTGAGTATTTGTATACAACGTCTCCCAAAGACGTTTGATATACGATGTATTAATTTTTATTGGGGCTATCAACATTTTAAGCAACAACAACGATTAGTTGTTGATGGCAATACTGCCCATTGTGCTCATTACGGTCGCTTCGTTTCTCTAAAAAACATTAACCTGTATATAGCTTGGATCTTAATTCTGATAACACATCAAACATTATCACACGAATAAAGACAGATTTATAGACTTAAATTTCCTTTATTCATCGGTATTATTATCTCAATGACCGTGGTGTACCACGCAACTTCTTCATGCAATTCTGTCCCTGAAAACGACCTACCTCTAATTTTCCCACACAGTGCAACACAAAGGAGGGTAATATCTTTCATCACGAAGTATGCATGTCTGCATGTGCCTTTCTGTCTCCATATGTTTATGGATCACACGATTACAGTAGTAGACTAGGTCGACAGCATTATCGCGCCTCGGGTATTTGTTGGGGATAGAAGAATGCAATGACTTCAGACGTCACTATTATTCAGAACGTTTATCTTTATTCCATTTTGATTGTACGAAGTCAGCCTTTTCCAAAACTGATATGAGTGAAGTAATGAGTTATTACAATATAAGTGTTCTAAAATGTCTGGCCTACTATTAACACAACAATAAAAATCAGTTTCGTAGTATAAATAGTAGGCAACTAGAAACATAATTGATCCGACCGGTTCTGGAACTTCTGAGATCGCTACTGGTTTCTCGGCATGTCTGGTAGTGTGATGTAGATAAGCGTAAGTGTATGGAAGTAAGGGGTAACAATATGACAAGAAAGAGGGAGGAAATATCGCGCGCGGTCCGAAGCCTGTTTGTTAGAGTACTACTCCGGCATTGACCTGGTGTTGACCGGAGAAACCACGGAAAACTACCGATCAAAGCATCAGGTCGCTAGAATTCTTGTCCAGACAGCGACTGAATTCAACATAGCTATTTTGCTAGACTCGAAAATTCTATCAATTCTAGGAACTAATGTAGGTATTTACAAAATGCCGGTCTATCAGCAATCTGATCTATAGCACACATTGTCTTCCGATTCACTCTAGGATTAGTTAGTTATGAAGGAAAAGTGTTACAAAACTCGCATTTCTCACAAATTTTTTTCATCAGACAAGTAAGAAAAAACACGTAAATCCTTGGTTCTATATCAAAGTTCGAATCGACAACAATCGATAACAGCAAACAATCGATCTCAGTGAACGTCAACCAGTGTAAGCGAAACATACTTTATTCTGTGTATATTTTGCAACGGTGCATCTACAAGGTCAATTAATTATTTTTTTTACTGCCATTGTATAATTCGCGC
Source organism: Teleogryllus oceanicus (assembly GCA_964035755.1). Lineage (NCBI taxonomy): Eukaryota > Metazoa > Arthropoda > Insecta > Orthoptera > Gryllidae > Teleogryllus > Teleogryllus oceanicus. The sequence continues at coordinate 64,233,169 of CAXIVR010000007.1, forward strand.
TGGCTGCAGATGGTTGCAAAATAGTCATTATGATACAGCTTTATTACAGTACAGGTGATTGGTCAATCACAGAGGGTTACAAATCATGGGACAAGCTGCAGCAATCTAATTGGTAAATTAATCAACGAGAGTAGAAAAACGAACAATATAATACATTGAAATTTGTATGAAGTGGACAACATGTTAGGCGACATTCGTATCGTCATATTAACATATTATTACAAAATTCGGCCTGAAGGCCTCGTTTGAAAATTTTTAATCTCGTATTGGAAGGTGTCTTACAATACTCCGTAAAAAATATTACAGAAACTCTCGTTAGCACGAACTCTCTTAACATGGAAATAAAAAATAACATCAAAACTGAAGTAAAACAAACCATTCCCAAATTGTTTCGGAGAATTCTAAAAGCTGATGGTTCATCTTCAACAGATATATAAAGAATTACAAAAATTAAAATTAAGACATTTATCATTAATCAATCTTATAATTTCATCAACTTTACAAATTTCCTCTTTAAAATTTAAAAATTTATAATGAAAATTACAAAACAATTTAAAAAAATTTTATTCCATGTATTATTAAAAAAATCATAATTACCAGCATATAATTTTGACATCTCCAAAAAAGTTCTATTCATATAATTTTTTTAACATCCTGAAAATTTGTGTAGAATTGAACAGGAAATAATCATCTTAAAAAAACAACTTAAGTCAGAATTGGCATTTTACAAATTAGAAAAAAGGAATGGAATATATCTTTTAACAATGATATTAATGTATTCGTAACCGTTTTCACAGTATTCTAAAATACTAAATATGCTCATAAGAAGTATTGTACCTCAGCTTCTTCGGTCAATGATCCCTATCTTTATCAATGTTTTTGTCCAGTTTTCCCTGACTGATTGAGTCAGTGTTGGGATGGCGCCTTCTTTTGATTCTGAACATTAATATATCTTCATTGTCTGCGCACTTTTCTTGGGCTCTGTGAGGTGGTAGTGGAATGTCTGGTTATTTCGTAATCAGTGGCATCCAATAACCGTTCTGGATGTTCTCGTGATAGTGAGTCTATTCTTTCACGTGAGACACAATGAGAGAATGAGAGCCAAAATCTGTAACTCATTTGCCAATGTAAATAGTTTTTATTATATGGGAGATGATTATATTGTTGTTAACAATGGGGAGACTTTCGTAACAAACTTTGTAAAGTTTTGCAGAGAAAGAGGAAAAACAAGGGATGCGCACACCAATTTCAGCGAAAAGAAACAGTGCATTTATTTACAGGGGAAATATTGCAAGAGCAAGATCACAAACGAAAGTACATATACAGGACTCCTTGGCACCTAGTCATTACAACAAAACAATAACATTAATCTCGAGAGGTTTGATGTAAAATCAACTAGTGTATGATTGAAAATCAACTAGCTACTTGACACCTATTAGCGGCTGTCATAGGACATCATAATAATTTAGCACAAAATAGTAATGCACCAATTTAAACATTTTCTGTTAGACACACCAAAAACTCGATCTATCTGAACTATTCACAGCACTATCACACTTGGCAATCCAAGGCCCGACCGGTCTCCTGGAATATGTGGTAGTGTAGTGGATGTTAGTGTAAGTGTGTAAGGAGAGAGGATAGGACAAGGAAGAGGAAGGAAAGATCGCGCGCAGTCCGTGGGCCGTTTCATAGGGTACTGCTCCGACATTCGCCTGGTGTTGATCGGAGAAACCACGGAAAGCTACCGATCAGAGCAGCCGGTGTATTCTCCTCCAGACAGAGAGTGAATGCGACCTAGCTGAAAAGCTAGAGTCGAAAATCGCTCCCGGTTTAAGCAGATTTAGACATCGCGGATTCATGATTGAGTGACCCAAAAGAAAATCCTGCCGCCGTCAGGAGTCGAACCCAGGACCTCCCGGTCAGAGGCGCTGCAGTGACATCAGTTGATGCACTGAGCTATCGCTCCCGGTTTAAGCAGATTTGAGACATCGCGGATTCATGATTGAGTGACAGACTAGGAGCTCTGGGATCTAACGCCGCTGAGGCCAATTGCCCTTTACGTGACATAAAGTGGCTAAATACAAATATAAGATTGTGGTTCCAGCAGAGATAGAATTCGTTGGTTGATTGACTTAATTAGGTGTTTTAGAAGTTTACTTGATTACTTGACCCAAAGAAAATTTTACTAGAAATTTAAAAAAAAATCAAGATATTTTAAATACTGGTTTCTACCCTCGTATTTGGTAAACAAAATAGTATACCAGTGCCTGAGGAGTGCCAGGAGAGTGTAAGAGCCGCGAGGTACAAGCCCTTGGCAAAGGGAGGCAGGGTCTGTGTTGTGGCCTCCTTCAGCACTTTTCACCAGAGGGAAATGAACCATTTGCCTTCCGCGAGCGAGTCACGGATATTGTAGGTCAAGTACCACTGCGGAATGGCGAACACGAAAGTGAGACGCCGCGGGCACCTCTTCCGAAGACGCGCCTTTCTCCTTCACGTCTCTAATTTCTAAAGTATTTTTGAAAGGAAAAGTGATGGCCGTCGAATGGATTTTCGTCGTACGAGTACCTACGATTATTACACTATATAACGAACTCGATAAACACGAGTTCGATAGTACGCTTTCATGAGATAATTTCAAAGTTTGTGAATGGAAAGTCACACATTACATAGCATTTGTTCTTTTTTTTCTTTCTAGTTCAACGCGAACGCAAATAAAACAGGGGGTCAAGGAATTCCACAGGCGTTTAAAAAATAATAATAATAATAATAATAATAATAATAATAATAATAATAATAATAATAATAATTCCTTTACTTCACAACTAAAGACATTAAGAGTCAGAGTATAAAATCTACTCCACGTTGCAGCCAGCTTCCAAAGGAGCAGGTCTAGGGACAGTCGGACTCTACAATACTTGCGTAAACGTGGGTTGTTCCTTACAAACTAATGTCTTACACTTCTCAATCTTTTGAATGACCTGGGAATTTAGACAAGTTCTTACACAAATTTAGCGGAACTAATTTCAAAGCTCCGATAACTATTGAGACGACCTGTGCTTTTAAGCCCCACATTCGGCTAATCTCGATTTCCGAACTATTTTATTCAAGATTCTCTGTCTCCTTAGTTACGATGTGTTGATCGCATGGTACAGCAACATCTACAAGTAGACACGTTATTTTCTCCAAATCCCGGATAACAATATCCGGTTTGTTTGCGGCTATCGTGCGATCAATTAGAATTTATTGGTCGTACAATATGAGCTAGAAGCATGAGTTTAGAACTTAGAGGGCGATACAGATCTGCGAGAGAAGGTAAATACACGCCCTGACGTATCTTTTCAAGTATTTGGTCTTTGCTAGAATAGGACAAGTTGAGACTACATGATCGATGGTTTCTACTTGTTCCTGGCAAATGCGGAATTTTTCATCTTGGGAAATTTTGAGAACCGCTTTATCATAATGTCGTGCTCTCAACGCCTGATCTTGGGTAGCTATTACAAGTTCTTCCGATTCTGGCTCCATTCTTCCCCTTTTAAGATACATAAATGATTGTGCTTTGTTAATATACACTTTGTCCATTCTTTTTAGATATTATTATTATTATTATTATTATTATTATTATTATTATCATCATTATTATCATTATTACTATATTTTTAGCCCCTCGGTTGGCTCATGGACAGCATGTTAGCTTTCTCTGAGTCGATCCCGGGTTTGATTCCCGGATGGGGCAAAAACGAAGTTGTAGCTTTCTAACACAAATCGTCTCAGTTTCTATAGCTGAGTGACGAAAGAGAAAAGCTCAGGCAGGCCAAGTAAGCTAAGTGCGGTGATGGAAATGTCACACTTGGTACATGTGTCCCTAATCCCCTTATCCCCAAATAATTAAAAAGAATCAGAGCCCAGGCCTGGAACACCGCTAGTTGGGAAAAGTCTGATTCATATTCTATAATATTGTAAACATCAAACATTTATTAATGAAATTATCTGCTAACTAAACGATTCAGTTTCTTTATTATCAGATTAAGAGAATTACCATTACTTGTTAAACCACATTTCAAGAATGAGTAGCGTTCAATTTAAACAATTTGATTCGTGAGGGACACATCATGAAACATTTGTTCTAGCTGTAATTCGCTTGATTGTTGCTCTTTAATGTCATAGAATTTATAACCAAAAAAGGCTGCTCAGAATTTATAATTGTGTCCGTTTAGGAAATGGAAAATGTGTTTCATTACGAACTAAAGAAATATATTTTAATTTTGAAAGTAATTCTTACTTTTGTAAAACGAGAAGAGCTCTATTTTTGTTGTATGATTGGGAAGGTTGGTACACGTTTACAGAGCAAGCCTATTCTGTTCAAAAAGGTACATATAGCTCCTTAATTGCAGATTATTCAAAATCATTAGTCACAACTGTGCCTGTAATTGGGTAATTCTGTACAAAAAATTATATTAACACTTTTTAATGATTTTTAATTTTTCTCTCTCACGTCCTGTTTCACTGAAAGCTTTTCATGACTGCACTGTGATGAAAAATGATGTAGTCGTGAAGCGGTTGGTGTTCATTTTCTCATTATCTATAAATTGAAAGAAGAAAATTTGAGAAATAGGAAAGAAAAGCTTAGGAATTATTAAATACTAATGAAATGTAGCTAAATGTTCTTTGAAGAAAGAATTTTGTTGATTATATAATTGTATTTATATAAAAATAAAGCTCGTTCTTTACGGTCCATAAAAATAAACAATACGTTCCGTTAATGTTAATATTTTAAGTAATTCCCTGAAAAGTGAATACTTTTCTCAAACTTTCAAAACTTATTATGAAATTATAATTTGTAAGGAACTAGATCATCTCTGGAAAAAATCTGCATCCCAAATTTCGTCATAACTGCTCATTATAACGCTCCAATACCTACTGGCGTGTGTCCCGCTCTGCAGACCAGAAAGATTGCATCACAGCTCCAAGGTCGTCTTTTAGGTGGTAGAACAGCACAAGGAAATGAGAGATAGGTCTTATGCAAAATAGGTATCTCAGGGCTCTACTTCTGGTTTGGATATTCGGGTTAAATTTTAGAATTGTGGGAAGATTTTAAAATTGTTCGCAGTCAAGATGTACTATTTTATGACAATTTTGTATTTCATGAAATATCTCTAGATAAATAATTTATCACAATAGGAAATTATCATAAAAGGTTGCATTGATTTGCTAAGATTACTGTGAACAAATGTGTCGGGTTCAGTAGTAAAATCGACAGAGACTTCAGTACATTGATTTTTATTTTGTATGGTTTGTTTATATTTTTGTGTATTGCTTTTTTCATTCTTAAACTTTCAATATGGTTCCACATTAAATAAAACAATATATCTTGTAATGATATTTACCGGAAACGGAAATAGTTATGATAAAATAAACATTGTAAGACATCTGTTTACAATTCGAGTTTGGATAATAGGAGGCCATTAGGCCGGGCATGATAAACAATCAAATATTGTAATAATTCATAGGATACAAAAATCGAAGATTATTTTATTCACTATGTAAAAATTCTCTTCTCATATAATTTTCGTTTAGATTTGACTATTTATCCTGCGGCAAGTGACAGACAAGTTGTTGACTGTAGTTATTAGCACGCCAGGAACTTAAGAACACTTTTATTTTAACAACTGATCAGAACTTAACAGAACTGATCTCAGTTTCAAAAAGGTTGGCTTTAGATAATTAAAGTATATATACATTTTTACCGTGATTCAAATATTTTTAGCAGTTTCATGCTGTACGATAATTATATGTTATCGCTAATTCTATGAAGCTGAACTTTGCTAAGTAAAACAAATGTTATAAAAAAGGAACAATAAAAATATTGTTCATGACAGACATGAATAACATTTCGAAAATGAATACACTTAGTTGAAATATTTTATAATACTTTGCTTGGATTAATAGTGACTGATGGATACAAATCAGTTGGATACCTTCATACTTTACCTACGTGCACAAATTACAATAATTAATAATCTGATTTTTTAATGTTTTTGTTTCTGAAAAAATATATGCATTCGAAAATTCTTACAAAATTAGTTAGATTTACTGGAGGTGAGTTACCTTGCGCAAATATTTTGCGCGAAGTAGCTTGGAGTGATGCTAACCAGGTTGGAAGTTTGAATAGGAAACTCAAGTGAAGAGAACATTTCGTGGTATTTGCTTCGTCAATCCTGCAACGCGCAGAAATTTCGTTTCCAGCCAACGTGCGGTCTACGCCCTGTTTTCCTTCTTAGGTGATCACATTACAGTGTAACCACACACGTGCATTCTTGGCAAACTTTCCCCGACTAACTAACACACATGTGAGTTTTTTCACGACCTAAATTTTAATTCTATGTTACTCACACGTCTTCCGGCAACAATGACAACGGATCGATAGATTCCGGTTACTTTTGATGATTTTGCATACTCGATATGATTGATCCTGATATACCGAAAATAATTTTTGCATTATACAGTGACATGTATAAGAATTCTGAAACTTTTCTACTTTAATAAATTGTAAATTACAATCTATTTGATGATAAATTGTAAATTACAATTTATTTGGATGATTTTACTATTTTTTGGGCGCATATCTGGCAAAGAGACAATTGTTTCATTCTCAAGACGTCGGAAACATAATAGTGCATGTTTCGACTCCCGACAACCACGACACGAGGTTCTTTGAAAGAGATCGTGAGGTTTACAACGGTGTGATCAAATTCAACTTAATTGCAAGTATAGTTTTCAATAAGGATCACAGAAAGATTACTAGGATATAAGATAAGTGATTTTGTTTATATGAATATAATATTAGTTTTGCAGATGTTTAATAATGCACTAATCCAAATCCAATATTCTCAAGTGATTTATATTTATCATTTCATAATTATCCGCAAGACAATTACTACGATTATTACAATTATTATAATAAGTATAATTATCGTAAATACTTCATTTATGCAAGTTAAAGATCCAATGAGCAACAAGAGGGTGTAAAAAGAAATGCCAAAAGAATGCCTGAAATAGTATTTTATTCACAGGTTTTTTTAAAGACACTATCATATTGACATGGAATGTACGTGTTCCTGTTTGTGTGGATCTCTGAGTACACATGCTACATCTAATCGCATGTTAGTGATATTGGGCACTCATAAATGAACAGTAATAAATGACAAGCATCAGACTTCTTTATCAATATGTCCGCAATAGGATCCGAAAAACAGAAAGGACTCCAGTTCAATTTTCCCCCGAATCGTTATACATTCTTGTTATGGTATCTGTAGCTCTGCTAAATCAATCAGGAGTGTAATAGGCCAGCGTATAAACACGCGTAAACTGCTTAAATACGCTTATGAAACTTGCAACAACGCACCAAGTACGCGAATGTAATTAAACGCCTTGCCGCGGAGGATGTCTAACGGAGCTGCCTGCAGATACGGCTGCTTTGCTTAGGAGGTTAGCTGGTTCGCATACTTTACTTTCTGGCGTGGGAGATGTCAAGCGGAGGTTTTCTTTGTATTCCACTACGCATTTTGTGAGACACGATGAAGACACATGGACCGTCAGTTATTAACAAAACTGCTACTTTTCCAACTCTATGGTGATGAAAAAGATTCAACACGTCAGTCATTCAAATGTGGAGAACCATAGAGCAGATTGCAGCAATACAATCTACCAAGAAAGTATTCGAAATGAAGATTGGTGGCGTCAAAATTTCAGTTTGCACGTTTTTGCATTTTTTAGAAGTAATTTGCTTTCTTAAACATTTATTAGAAATGTCTTGTCCTTATATTCTAATAGAATACATAGCCTTAATATACCTTGCTGATTTTACTGTTGATGCCTTGCAGTATAAGAATTGCATTATAAGATCACTACAATAGAGGAGTGAGATTTGCCAACACATTAAAATGAAATTGATACAGATGTTTCACTTCAGTTTCTCGAGATATGAAAACTACTGATACACCTTTATTTTGCTCTTTACCCCCAACAATGACAATTGTTTCACAAGAGCGCTCATCTGATATTTTCACAACAAGACGATACGTTCCAAAGAGACCGTCGTTTTAACATGAACCAAGCTGTTTTGGCTCACCACAACAATGACGTCCAACATATATCTCTTCCACTCTTTGTACCTCTTCCAACATCTCAACGACATGCACGCTTCCTCACCTGGTAGCACCAACCCGCGTCGTCCTTGACGCCGGCGTGGAGTGGTCACGCCCCCAAGTCCTTCGGAGCACCAAACACGGCCTGCCCCTCCGTCTCCCTGCCCGCACATTACGACAACGTCACGTGGCCGAGCCGCGGCCGCAGAAGCTTCGCGTCCCGCCCGGGATCACACGGGGCACTTGAGCACTCGCTGGCCGAGTGGGCCTCCCCATGGAAGAGCTCTCGACCGGTCGCCGAACTCGCTGTGGACGCCTCACGCACGGAGCGGTTGCAGCGCGTGCCGAGCGCGGAGCGGCAGGTTGAAGTGGCGCGGCCGGCCACCTGCGAGCGAGTGGCGACTCCGGGCTCCGGACGCCAGCCAGGCTCCTCCGAGCGCGCCCGCCACGCCCCCGCCCCCGCCCCCGCCCGCGCGTGGGGTGGTGGGGCGCCGGCCGCCGGCGGCGGGAAACAACTGGACTGGACGGCGGACTATTTAGGACTAAACTTCGATACGAGATTAATCTGGCAATTCACATGAACAATTAAAATTTTTTTTTTTTAAAACCTGTTTGACAATCACATTAAATTAAATTAATTGGTTATTAAATCTTGATATCACTTCGTACAAGTTTCAAAGATCTGTGCGTCTTCATCTTCAGATACATTTCTTTTGAAAAAAATACATCAATATTAAAACTGAATCAGTCATTATAAATGAAGACATTAAGTTAATATATCTATGAAAGGAAAGCCTCCGATAATATTGTTTCCTGCTTACAAAATGTCTTCATTCATAATGATTGATTCGTTTTTAATATTGATGTATTTTTCAAAAGAAATGTATCTGAAGATGGAGACGCACAGATCTCTGAAATGTTGTACGAAGTGATATCAAGATTTAATGTAATAAACCAACTTTCATAATTTAGTTTAAATATGATTGTCTCCAATACATGGACCTTTTTGTTAATATGAAAATTCAACAGACCAAAATTAAATTAATACAGATAAAATCACTACTAAATCATAAAAGCAGTCTCTCCTTAAAGCAAGACAATATTATGACCTCTATGCATACTGTATGCTTGCCCCATTTGGACGAACGCTTCACAGAAAACATCAATTAAATGTAAATAATGAAAAGCAAATACTTAAGATAAGCCACTCAGGCCCCTGGTTCATTTCCATTGATCAACTCCATAGAGAATTACATTTACCCTTATCAATCATACATCGCTCATCCCTCCAACAATTTCTACTGAAATATATGCTCGATAAATCAAGTAGCCCATACATGTAGCCACACTCAACGATTTCTTCACTCGAATCCGAAATAGGCATCCGTCACATGTCTTCCTACAAATAGTTTTTGATCTAAACTAGGTGTATGCTCAATGAGTATCCTAAACCAATGTATAGTTAGATTATAATTAGTTTTAGTTTAGACTAGCTATAACCATTCCAAATACATGTGAAGAAGTAATAACTACTGAACTCATCACTCGAACAATACATATAATTATAAAATAAATAAATGGAGGTCGGACGTCCTGGATTCGTTCGATTGATCGATCGATTGATAATTTCGTAATTCCGGGTGCGATAATACATTTTTTAGAATCATTAGTTCCGTAGGTGTAGTGCATATACCCCGGGAGATGTCAATGTTCTTCCCCTGCCAGGATGTCAATCAGACGCCCACATACTCGCCGCCTTGTTGGGGTTCCTCCCGAAGAGTCTCCGCTGACGGGGCATAGTTCCACCTGCTCTAAGCTCCCGACTGGTCTCCCATGTGTGATAGTGTAGTGCGTCTGAGTGCGAGTGAGGGTGGAGGATAGGTCAAGGAAGAGGAAGGAAAGTTCGCGTGCGATCAGTCAGCCGTTTGTTAGGGTACTGCTCCGGCATTGGCGTGGTGTTGATCAGAGAAACCACAGAAACTCCCATTCAGAGCTGCCGGCCGCTGGAATTCTCCTCCAGACTGCGGCTGATTTCCATCTAACTGTCCAGCCATCGGCCTACCTACCTAACTTCGAAAATCCACCATTGACAGGATTCAAAATCTTAGAACCTCCTCGTCAAGAGATACTGCAATGGCAACAGTTGCTCTCTCGAGCCGTATCAGCCGGGGAATTTGTTCAAAGACAAATCCTAATATTTTGTACTTAATTTAATGGTTTGGAAAACAACATAGGAATCTTCGGATTTAGTTCAATATATTAGAATACTAACTATCAAAAATATGATATTACTATAACAATTCAGCAATATCAGAAAATGTGCGTAACTATACGAAACACAGAAAGCATGTACAGACACTCAACTGAAATTTTACAAAATAATGGCAGTTCCATTCATAACCTACGGATGTGAAAATTGGGCCCTCAATAGAACAGGTAAGGGAATAATAGAAACCGCGGAAATGAGATTTCTTAGACCTTTGGCGGGCCATTCATACTGAACCATAAAAGGAACTAGGACATCAGAGACGAATTAAATATCTTCAACCTACTTGAAAAAAAGACATACTAAAAAAGAATTGGCATGATCATTTAACGAAAATCCCGGAAGATCGAATGCCAAAAATTCTCCACAACTACAACTCTACACTACATTAACGGGATCCTGCACTACTGCTACTGCTACTGCTACTGTTACTGCTACTGCTACTGCTACTGCTACTGCTACTGCTACTGCTACTGCTACTGCTACTGCTACTGCTACTGCTACTGTTACTGCTACTGCTACTGTTACTGCTACTGCTACATACTGCATTCACTACACTAACGAGACTAATGACCATCAACAAAACCGGAAATATTCGTCAATCGAAGATTTTGTTTGATTTCTTGGTGTATGTACCAAATGATGATAGCGGAACAGTTTAAAATGCGGTCAAGGTGCGGATGGAAGGACAGAGTGCGTTTAGTTGCGCGTCGCGTAGATTGCTACTGCGGCTTCTCCTGGAAATGTTCACGGAAATCACCAATCGGAGCAATCAGTCCACAAACACGATACCGACAGAGATCACAATAAATTATGTTTAAAATACCAAGCAATTTTCGACGCCTCGTCGTCACACTTACCAACTTCAGATTTTTCTGGTCATCCAGATATCTGCAACCTCGATCGTTTGCTACACCGCTCGCGAGTAACGAGATTGGAAGTTGTATATAGGGCTAAGCACCAATTGTTTGGTACGATTGCGAAGCTCCCAGATTACCTACAGAGTTGGTTGAGGGCTCATTTGAAAGCTTGCAGGGAAGGTCTCGTATCTTCAAAAAATGTCCACCTTGTCAGAATTTTTAACGAAGATCTAACATATAGTTAAAGCATTTTTGTCGGATGGCATGCTTGGTTCGAAATGCAGGAATTAGGGCCGCTTCTGATGTCTTCTCGGTCCAGTGCCTTGCCGCCGCCGTTGGCCAGGGAGGCGGCAACGGAAGCGGAGGCGGACCAGCCAGCAGTGGCGGCGTTTGCGGCGGGCAGTGGGCGCGCCGTCTGCTGAGTTGGGCACGGGGGTGGGGTGGGGACTTGGCCCACTTGCATTCTCGGGCGCGACGGCCGGCAGTTCGGCCAAAATTACAGGCCAAGGACGCAGGATGCAGATTGTGTCAGCAGGTGTTGAGTGCCTGGTCTTCCAAGGAACTGAGGATCTGATTTTCTGGTTGATCGGACTCGGCATGAGCATGATATCGAGTTTCTAAGTAAAATATTGTTAATAGTTTCGGTTTTGAAAAATGATTCTATCCTTCAGCTATAAATAGTTTCAAAAAACGATTGACTCTCCGTAAAGAGAGACATCTCTATGGTTTGAAATATAGTGCAAAAATATGCGTCGACACATGGTTTGCACTCCTGAAATTCACGGTTCATCGGTATTCACGTGCTTGCAACTAATATGTTCTTGGAAACGTCAGGAAGTAACGCAATTCGTGAATGTAGTTCAACGAGATATTTTTTGGGGCATCATTACATTTAATTTTATTTACTTGTAAGTGTACCTTACAATTAATACAATTGGGACACTTGCACCAACGACGTGAACTATTTTTTCTTTGCTCAACGTAAGCCATGATTATCTGATAGCCATATTTGAAGTAAATTTCGAAGCGTGCATCCCGGAACGATTTTACAGTCTTCAGGAAAGGGACCTCATAATTTTTTAGGGAACCATTTGCTACAGGGTTCTTTCTATTTGACTCTAAAAAAAAGATTAGTCATGCGTCAAGTTTATGTTTATTCATCATTAATTTTGTAACCTATTATATGTGACGGAATGTATTATTCTATCATTATAAAATACTTCAACAAATAAAGTTTTTTGTTTAATAATTTATTTGAAATTTCCCTCTCTAAAGGTAGTTTTTTCACTTCTTATATTGTACGTATTTGCTACTTATAGTTGCAAATTGTATTTCTTTTTAAGACTGTAAGAGTAGTGCATAAGAATGTAATTAGATAAAAATGTTAGAGCTTTTGAAAATGCATGACTCATGAAAAATGTATGTTTGCCATGTTCGTTTTGAATATTCTCAAATATAATTATATCTACTGTTGCTAGATATATAATAATCGAAAGTCAACCACAGACAGTTTATCTCTGAATTTATCGACTTCTTACTTACGTTGTCAATACCACTACTGTGTCATTGGAGTTGAAGAAAAGACACCATAATTTCATTGATCATTTGGTTAGGGAGTTGCCATGCGCGTCCTCAGCAGTGAAAACTCTTCCAAACGGCGGTGGCCGGCGTCATAACTGCTCTGGGTGTTTATCCTCTCCTGCTTTCTTATGTGCGTTCTCTAGAGGACTACCGCTTATTAACGGAGTCGTTTCTCCGTGTGTGCACGAATGACTCAGCCACGAGGTCAACTCTTCTTGATTTAAAGTTTTTTTAAGGGGCTGTCAATGTTTTAAATTTCACTGCATGACAAGAAAGATGCTGTCGTTCTTTCTTTTGATCTTCCTTTCTTTCTTTTTCTCTGTGAGACGTAAACAGCTAAACTGTATTTGACAATCGCATGAGAGAGAAAATCTACATTCATTGCTCAAAAACAAAGCAAGAGCCAATGTGAGTTGAGTGGACAAATAAAAAACTGAAAAAATCTAATCAAGATGAAAGTTAATTTAAACTGTGATGCTAAAACAATCGTCGATCACCCGGGGGCCAATTACGTTCACAATCTGGCTTGAAGTACAATTGGAAACAGACTCAAATACGTCAGAAGAATCATGTTAAGTAAATGAAATTGGATGTGGAAACAATGTAAATCCAGTCGTCTCCATGGATTAATTGACCAATTTGATAAATTAAATATTTGTATACATTTCCCGCGGAGATCAAATAATCATTACAGGAATGATATAAAATCAAATAAACTAAGTCATCTCTGCCTATTCCAAAATTCTTCTCTACCTATCTGTCAGTTATACAAAACTCAATTAAACTTGCACCATATAATTAACATATACGCCACATTTAACCTTATTGTGCTGTTTCAACATAATTATGGAATTAATTTATTTGTCTACTGATTATGAAGTAGAAAGCACTGTTCTCTTTATATCCCACATTAGCGAATCAATTTAAATGAAGTTGTGACTGGAAGCAGGAAAATTACCTAGCCATAACTGTTTGCCTGCTTAATTTTTCTAGTTGATTATTAGTTATTATTTATCCTGTTTCTAATTGTATTGTAGAATTAATTGGTGAGGTTATATTTATGTTTATACATTGAAAATGTTTTTTTCATGCTTCCATTTATTATCTAGTGTAAGATTTTACAATCTATTTTATGTTTTTCCTTCAGCTTAAAGTATACTTCTGTTATTTGTTATAGAATATAATTCCTATAATGAATAACACATACTCTAGAATTAGCATTGAACATTTATTTGATTGCAATGTCTAGAGTAAACAACCGTTAATTCAAAATACATTTTGAGTTGAGATATTATTTATCTTTTCAAAAGTCATAAATAAAAATATTGTGTATACTCATTCTCGATTTTTATTAAAACAGCGGACAAAAATTACATGTTACATAAAGTACTTATTAAATTAATTATATATTACTTACTATATAAATTAATTGCATACGAGTGAAAAATTACTTCAGAACAATAATAGAAATTAATTTTAAATTTATTTACATTTATTACTTTCTCGTATACGTACGTATGTACGAAGTAATCTACGTAGTACGTGACACAACACAGCACACCGCACCCAGGCCATTAACCCTCCTCCTCCACCCCACAACCGGTACTTAAGCTGCTAGGCCCGCCCGAGCCCGCGTAGTCGTTTTTGTGGCTCCCAGACGGCAGGTAAGAAACGGCTCAACTTACTTTACGTATTTTCTCTCTCAAAATTGTACATGTATATTTTCATTCATTTTCTTGCTTAAATTTAAAAAACTACTATATTACAAAAATATCTAACTTTCCGTCCTCTTCTTTATTTCCTTTCTTTAATTCCTCTCCTTTCATTTCTTAAGATGTTTTTAAATTATATAAATTATTTTGTATTATAAAGATCTAACTCTCCACCCCTTCTTTCTTTCATTATTTCTTTTCTTTAATTCTTCTTCTTTCATTTCTTAAGATGTTTTTTAAATTAGGCAACTATGTTAATTTTAATTTTATATTTTTCTTATATCAGGAAACTGATGATGATGGCTAAGCCATCGACAGCTGCTATTATTGAAATAAATACTATTGTTGACAATGACAACACCTTCAATCATTTCAATTATGTAAATATCAACTACAACTCACCACTGAATCAATATTCTGCAGCACCACTAGTTTTTATTCTAAAATAACAACATTGGGAAATTAGGAAATAATGCTTTATGAAACCCTAGATATCGGTATGAAAAAGGAATTTATAAATGTTAGGATGACTTTAAGTAAAAAATATCTACTCTCCAGTTTTGCAGTGACCGCATAACATGTTGTGAGGCAAGGAAGGCAATAAAACAAAAAGATATGAGCTACTTCTTCAGTTTTATGGCCACCATGTGTAACGTGTAGCATTTCGATGCACTCGCGTTCCTTTTCTGTACTACATGAGAACAGATCACTGGGTCAAGAGAAAGATCTCTAGTAAAGGAGAGTTTTTCTTCGGTATGCGTTGTTTCCTGATTATTGGCATGGACTGTACAATGAGTAATGGCTTTAAAATGTCGTGGAATGTTTTTCAGCTCATGAACTGGGATGTAGCGTGTTAGTGATTCGAGATGTACCCACATTAGACAGGGATTCACGCATCAATATCACGTAGGGATTCACGCATCATCAGTAAATGATTTATATCAGACGGCCACAAACGTATGGACTGGGACCAATAACTTATAAAATATCTTGTTCAGGTCCGCAGGGACACTATTTCTTATATTGCCTTGAATTTTATTTTTTTGATGCGAATTGTGGATGAGAGTAATGAGAATTTTTGGAAGAAAGAGAAAGTTCCGAGATTTTCGCTGAAAGGACGGGCGCTCTTCATTTACCTTCCACTTTTACTACGTTCAGTGTTCATCCAGTACTCACCGGCGCGAACGCCAAGTAACGACCACACTTATTACTACACCGCAGACATTGCTACACTCGAATTTCACATAAAAACCTTTTTTTAAATTTATTTTTTCAATAAGATCAGCAGCTGGTTGCTGCTGTACATGATTTTGTTGAATTTTCTACATATTATATACACGCTTTTCTAACAAATTACATAATAAAGGAAACAAAATAGATTGTAATTTAATGATTTACTATACAAAATAAATATAAATATTAACCCTGGTTCTTACAATTACAGACATATGCTTCTGCGTTTCGGAGCAATCTACTGGCTAAGCCTTAAATAATTGCTGCTCGGTTTCCATCATGCATCAGGGCATCTTCATTGTTTGGCATCTTACTGCGCGGGACGTTTTATCGTTTCTGTGACAATGCGCACCACATATTATGAAGCGTTTCATGAAAAAATGTTGAATTCAAAGGATCAGCTGTAATGACCGAAGTGTTTTTAAATATTATTCAGTTTTTGGCACCCTCGGGGTAACACATTGGCGGCCTGCAGATTGTGTACAGCTGCTTCAAATGATTGACATCGGGCAAATGATCTGGGCGCTACTAATAAATGATGTTGCGGTGAAACTCCATTTTTTACGTTCGTCTCATATAGCAGTGATAGAACCGAATTTATTTTCGTTTGTGGTTGTGACTCCGGAACTTCTTCGTTCCATTTCCGACAGTCGCGGATTTTTGGTCCTAACTAAATAGCGGTTAACTAAATAGGGGAATACAGATTCTAGACGAGAGACGGGTTTCTATGGTCGATCATATGAATTCCAAGTGGATGCCAAAAAAGTTCATAAGAGGGTTATAAGGATTATAAGGCGTATAAGGCTTATAAGGCATATAAGCCATATAAGGCTTATAAGGCATATAAGGCTTATAAGGCTTATAAGGCATATAAGGCTTTGGACCGTACTGAGTCCTTCCTTTCTAATACTGTCCATACTCTCATCCTTAGAGCCGGGCGTTGAATTTATCCCACCCTGCATGATATGCAAAGACTATTCCTGCTATCGGGTATAATATCCAAATACTATTACTGCTTAGGTGAACATCGTGCCCAGGTCCGAAATGAGCTATAACACCTTCCAAAAACATAGTATGACTCCCATCATGGAATGTTGTCTGATTTTTTCACACAAGCATTCCCAAAGAAAATGTCTTGCGTAATAGTATACTTTTATCTTTTCACTACTGAGCCCTCTGAACTCTCTTCGTAATTGGGCTAAGAGTTCCGGTCTCTTTCAAATATCCTCATCATTTTACGATGAGAAACTCGTCACGGTGGCCTGAGGAGTAAGTTCTTTCTTTGTTGCGCGAGGCCATATGTTCATGGTAGTAGACTTGAGACCAAAGGTGTAGGTCATCTATTGAGTGATGTACCACTCGAGTTTCTTTCGTTTTTTTAGTGTTTTAGGTGTGTTCGCGCTGTCAGAGTCCTTGGTGAATCAAAGGAACCACGAACAAAACCACTTCTATGGAAATTAACATACTAGGAGATAATCTCAGCCTTCTGGACTACTACTACAATCTCCTAGTAGATTAATTTGCACATCCAATGAGAAAAAGTAGAGAATCAGATAGAGACAATGACCTATTTTGCAGTGATAATTAAAAATACTGTTATTGAGATTAAGATAGCACTAGAAAACATATACGTACTATCGCTGTTGAAATTGCGTCCTTTTAATTTTAATTCTAAGTATTTCTTCTAATTCATTCAGTACATGAAAAAATGTCTAAAAATACTCTGTGAATATCAGTTTAGATAAGCTCCTTTTTATTTTCAGCACTTTGACTTGAACCAATTAAATTACTAGAAACAATCTTGGGTCCTTCTAATTACGACACTTTTCGAATGAATAAAATGTCATATCAACATTTTTTGTAATGAACTTTTCAATTACTGTATTAATGTGAACAATATAAAAATACGTTTTATGGGAATAATCAGAAATAAATGAAATTTTGAGAAAATGAGATTAAACTGCCAACAAATTATATTTTTCTTTTCTTATATATTATGTGATGTTTTGAATGGAAATGTGTACAAGAAAATTTGCTCAGTTACAGTCGTTTAAATATTTTTGTTCAGTTACACAATATGTGCACTACCTTCATTCTTCACGAAAAGGTGTCATCACATCTGCATTCAAGTACGAAAAGTAACATGCAACTCATAACAAGAACTGCAATTGCGCATTACCCGAGTGTGACGACTACACACTCCATTCAGCACCAGCCTACGAACGGCCCGCGTGGGTGTCGAAACACATTGCATTCCTTTGGCAAACTGGTTTCAAGGCTAACCTACCTCCGCGCTTCCTGGTCCAGCGCGACCCATCCCATCTCATCGGATTTTTTTCAATTTATTATTTGACCGTGCGATCCCTGGTCCGCATTGAGACCCGTTAACCTCTTTCCGCGCGTGCGTCGCGGCCGCCCCCGGCCCCGCGCGTGCGCCGCGAAGGCCCGCCGAGGCTTTCACCTGCCCCGGCAGGTTTGGCAGGCGGAGGCGGAGGAAGAGGAGCTCGGAGAGGCCGGCGCGAGAGGAGATTTGTTGCTCTGGGGGCGTCAAATGCTCGGGTTATTAGATCCGTATGTTATTCGAGGAGGGCGTTGTACTTTAACAATGGAACTTGAGATTCGGAGACAACCTACACGTACGCTTGCGAGGGTTTCCCCCTCTAGATATCTCTCTTAGCGGGGAACCGCTCCAGACGGAGCAAGCTCCAAGCGCCTGGCTGTCTCGAGGAGAATTCTAGCGGCCGGCTGCTCTGATCGGTAGTTTTCCGTGGTTTCTCCGATCAACACCAGGCGAATGCCGGAGTAGTACCCTACCAAACGGGCCACGGACCACGCGCGATCTTCCTTCCTCTTCCCTGACCTATCCTCTCCCCTTACACATACAAACTTACACTAACATGCCTACCATGCACTACCACATATTATGGGAGACCGGTCGGGAGCTTAGAGCTTGTCGCGACTGGGGCGGTGCCCCGCTAGTGGGAGAGTCCTGGTTAGGGGGAAACCCCACTAGCCGACGTTAGGTCGGCGCCGGATCTCGCCATCCAGCGGGGAAAGATCACCGCCATCTCCCGAGAAAAAGACATGCACCACACTTACGGGACTAATGACTGAAGCAGTTGACGCACCCGGAAACACGAAAAACCAACAAACCAACCATCCAAGCGCCTGGCATGTATAGCAGTGTAGAGTTGATGCAAGTGTCAGTTTGTGTGTGTGTGTGTGTGTGTGTGTGAAAGGGGAAAGAAGAGAGCAAGGATAAGGAAGGAATGCTCGCGTGTGGAACTTGGCCCGTTCGTTAGGAACTACTCCGACATTTGCTTGCTATTGATCGGAGAAACCATGGAAAGCTACTGCACGGAGCCGAAACTTCACTAGCGACGGACTCAAACCCTGGAACCGCAAGGTCAACGATGCTGCGGAAACAATGATGTTGTCCCGGAGCTAGCATAGCCGGTACGAAAGTCACGAGACAGGAATCGAGGACAGAGGAGAGGAGAGAAAATGGGAGGAGGACTAGGTGAGAAAGAGAAAGACTCGGAGTTGGGGAGGTGAGGGCGAGGGAGTGGCAGGGTCGGTACCCCACCGACTTTGTTTATCACTCGCGTCATCTTCGGAGAAAGGCACCTGAGACATTGAAGAATGATTTGTGGTCGTGTTGATGAATTGCCTTTGGAGGTGAATGCGATCACCTTAGGGACCGAATTTCCTTAATATTGTGTCTAGCTTCATCAAAAACTAACCATTAAATAGATTTGCATCTGAGTTTTTCTTTTAAACTCGCAATCATTTTGTTTCACCACAATAGTATTCAGAGAACAGGAGCTTCTCTGTGTGAAACACCAGAGTATGGAGCAAATTGATGGAATAGTTGTTGATCGTCATTCCTAGTTAATATTTAATTGGATACATGAAGAGTGTCAGACCTTTTAATCATGTACTTTCTTTTCGCAAGAGGTATGTACCTCTTATGTGTGACTTCCAGTACATTTTGAATGCTATAGAAGAACATGAATCTCCTGCGCTGAATGAAAGAATGTTATGAGTTTGAACATGGAAGTCGATGATATCGTACGAAAAACTGACGAGCTAGAGTACCACCAACACGTTATTGAGCATTGATTTAAATAAGAAAAATGCACTTACTGTTGATCATTCTTTGTTTTTCGCAAATGTTAAATTAACACAAACGAGGAGAGCACATTGAAGAATACAATGTTTCTTGTACTGAAGGACAATGCAGTACTGCAATATTTAAGAGGCTACAGATGTAGTACGTATGCACACAAACGAAATATTACGAATACTTTCACTTTTTATGTTTTTTCAATCGATCGCTTTCTCTCGTATGCTCTCATTTTCAACGAGAGATTATTCAGGTTTCGCGAATGAAACAGAACTAGATTTCTCCACGAGCAGGCACATTTCACAGGAATTTTAATTTTACACGAAATGTTTATGTAACATTTAAAATAATAACCCTTTCATGTAACAGAAAAATTTCAAGTGAGCAGTTTACCTAGCACCGTTTCCAGGATGAGGTAAAAGATTCGGAACGACCTTTCTTGCCAGCGTGCAAGTGACAACCCAAAATCCATTTCCACTCCTTCAGCAAAGCAAACTGAAGTTAGCACTTGGGATGGCAGCCTTCCCTGTGATGGCACTGGCAATTAGACTTGGGCAGGGCAAGGCAGAGCAGGATGTACAGGAAAGAATGGTACGTCCACCTTGACCTGCCTTCGAATGAGATCTTACGACGCAGAAACTGAAGCTTCAAATTGAGTTTAAGATTCAAAGTCGACCTGTCTACCCCGTTGCCGGCATTTGAATATCGGAACGCTGACCTTCCCAAATATTTGCAACAATTTGAGTACAATTTGCTTTCTGAAATTCTTCTTGGTTTTGTTAATGTAATTTTGTCGGAGCACATCGATAAGAGCTTAATTTAGCTTGTGGTTTTAAACGTTCATACATATCTCACGTCGCCAATGGGCAAAATACGTGACACAGGCCAAGGAGGAGGATGGAGATGTAGAGGGCGGGCGGAAGGGTAGGAGGTTCGGAAGTGAGAGAGCGCAAGAGAGGGTGAGTGGGAAGGCGGTGGAAACGCCAAGGGGAGGAAGGAGGGCGAAAGGAGGCTTTAGGGTGAGAGCGGAGGGCAAGAAGGGCGCTACAGATAGAGTGGGGGTGGGGGCAGGAGGGATGGCAGGTAAGCGGAATATGTGCCTGGCGTGAGTAAAGTCAGCGTCTTGGCGAATAAAATGTGTTGTAAATTGTGTATACAGAGTGAGTCACATAACTTTAGAACCTCGTGTAATTTTTGGACGGTTGAAGTTATTGCAATGCAGTTTTCACGGAAGTGCATGAGGAATGGGGCTAATTGATGTATGTATTCGTTTCCATTTTATCACTTGTATTTTACGAGATATTGAGGTAACTTTGTTTTTTCAAATGGATCTCTACATATTTTTAGTCTATCATAACGAGCGTAAAACGACGACACATATGATATCTTTCATATGATATACTTTTATCTGTCATATTGACATATGATAGATAAGCATTGTTTTAAGTAATTTTAATTTTAACAGTTCACCGTGCAAGGTTATGCAGCGCTTTTGCTATCAAAAAAAAAAAAAAATTATTTAACAAAAATATCACTAGATTCTCTTTTTACGCTCGTCGTGATAGACTAAAATACGTATAGATCTATTTGAAAACAAAAAAAAAACAATTACCTCAATATCTCCCAAAATTAAGTTATAAAATGGAAATGAATGTATGTATAAACTAGCCCCATTCCTTCATGCACTTCTGTAAATATTGATTGCAATAACTTCAACGTTAAAATTGCAAAGGTGCTAAAGTTACGTGACTAATCTGTATAGTGAAGTGTAGTGTGAGTATAAACGAGAGTGAATGTGTTGTAAATATAGCTTAAGAATGAATGAGAAGTGGATGAAAAAAATAAAATTAAACTAATATAATGCATCGCCCAAATGGATTGTAAATAGCTTTAACTTAGTTATATATAGTTTGTTTAAGTTAGGCCCATTTCTCCGTTACAATAAATAAATTCACGACTCTTCGGGGTAACTAGAGGGGGAAATTCAAAGAAAAAAAAAGCATGACGAGTGGTCAACAGTTGGAGGGAGCGGCGGGGGCTTCGCTCGCGGGGTCTAGCCTCTTTCTTGTGACGTTGCGCAGTGGAGCAGCTTCTCCTCCGATTGCAACCAGTTGCACTAACAAATGCACAGAAAATACAAGACAACACAAATTAATAGGCCTAAATAGCTCAATACTTATTTATGCGCCTTTGTTACTTTCATTATTTATTTTGAAGGGAATAAACTGAAAAAGCAAATACAAGAAAAAAAAACTATCACGACTTCTAGACAGAGTTAAGAAATCACAATCCTTTTTTATCCGTTATCCCCATGGCACGTTATGTACAAAAATGAAACTTGTGGCGTGCGTGTATATATATATATATATATATATATATATATATATATATATATAGTAACCGTCACGTATCTACCTAACTATTTCGTAGTACGCCGAATTACAGAAGTAAATCTGTTATTTACTTGTTTCGTGACGTGTGATTACACCGTCACACAAACCTGGGAATACCTCAAATTATGGATAATTCCCTATCGGTGGTGGGTTCGTCTTTGCTAACTAATATTCATTTAACAAACAAACACAATTTCATAGTTTTAAAGAACAAGTAACATATATTCTTTCCAATATGATCCTTCGTACACTCACGTTCACATATTCTCCTACGTGATTACTTTTCCTTTTGATTACACAATGGTAGCTAACTCCCTACCTAAACTGCAGTTTTCTGTAGAATAATAGTGACTCTGATCTACATTTACACGAAACAAACAGTAAATACACTTCTCAAAACAAATTAAAAAAATACATACAAACAATATACCAAAATTCACTAATACCTTTTCAATCTTAAATAATACTACACTCAATATTTACACTTAATATTCAGCTTCTGCGTGACCTCGCAGTGCAAAATTCTGTTTTACAAAGTCTCTTGACTGTTCATGAAATAACGTTTTACCAGAAACAATTTAACAGCTTTCATTCATGTTCAAAACTTTTTTACAATTCCTCTTAAATGATTTCAAATAACATCAAGTCAATTATGTATGAATTTAGATAAAGAATTATACACAAGGACGACTTTTATCAATAAACATAAAAATTATTTAGATCTGATTTCTCTTACGACTGCAAAAATAAATTTACTGGTTATCAAGACTAATATTTAGTAAAACTTGTCCGATCAACGTCTGTTACTGAGGAAGCTCATATTACAACGTTTTAATTTGTGCAATCATAATTCTATCTTGAAAGTTTTCCAAGCTGCAATTTAGTAAATATTCTTTCTGCTTTTCTGTGACTCACGACCGGCGAATTCTCCAAGCTGGTCCCGCGCTGAGTAGACGGCTGTCGAGCGACGTTCACGCCCCAAGGTCGTCGTTGTCCTGCGACGGTTCGTGCGCTGCCTACCGCGATGGAATCGAGTATTTCCGTACGCCTTCTCCTCGTTGTACAGCCCAGTTAAACCACAGCTTACACGAAGGTGATGGTCGCGTTAGAATGCGAGTCCAAAACTCCAAATTATAACTTTGTTTTAGTGAAAGTTGAGCCAGTTGTTGAATAAACTATGCTTTTCGGAATTATCAAAATTCTCCAATAGAATTTTCGAAATGAAATCCCATAAATAAAAATGAAATAGAATAAAAGGAGAATAAGTAACTGCTCAAAACTAAAACTGAAAAAGCTGTAACAAAGAAACAGAAACACGTCCTATGTTACAAAAATCTCTTCTATATTCCAGCAACGAGAATGTAGCAACGTGGTTTTATAAATTCATTTTAGTCCACTACCACTGTTATTCTTACATTCGTTGCATTACTTGTTTAATATTCCTATCGATTTTTACGTAATCTTGACATATCACAGTGATTAATCCCATGAAAAATACTTAGACAATTACCTTTTAATAAAGCTTCATTTCTGGTATTTTCCACGTGTCCCTCGTCGGTTGTGTGGTGGAATAGTACCCATCTAATCACTTCAGCGTCTCGATCCGGAAAGAAAGACAATCTCGTCCGAGTCAAGACTCATGCCACATTCGCATTTCTACAAAAGTTCTGATTGGCTAGGGCGAAAGTACGTTCAGAAATTTGTTTCTAGGTAACGCCATCTCTTCGCTACTCTAGGAACTATTTGTAGGGCAAGATGTCGGGTATTGTCACTTCAATATTTCTTTTGTCATGAGTGTAGCCGATGACAAGCGGTTACAAAATATATATATATATATATATATATATATATATATATGTGTGTGTGTGTGTGTGTTTGTGTGTGAGAACAGGCGAAAATGCAACATACTGCTTCATAACTGGTTAACTAATGTTGATCGATTAATTGATCAGTGTTTTTCTACGCGTCCACTGCTACGGTTATTAGTCCTGCAATTGTAGTGAATGTTATACAGAAGGTAGTGTGTTCTTCGCTAGAACGTTTATTGAGTGATGATTGACTGACTATTAGTGTTTTCGGACGCGTCAGATGCTAAGGTGATTAGCTTAATAACTGTAGTGCATGTTTTATCACTGTAAGTGGCGGTAATGTTCCCCGGATCGATAGTGAGGTTCGACGCATACCTAACTCCGGAGACACCGCTTGCTTGTTTTCCCAATCAGGTATCTCCTATAAGCGGATGGTTGTTTGGTTGGTTAGTTAGTGATTCCGGGAGCGTCAACAGCTTAGGTCATTAGTCCCGTAAGTGTAGTGCATGTTTTTTTCCTCAGGAGATGGCGGTGATCTTCCCCCGCTAGATGGCAAGATCCGGCGCCGACCTGCCGTCGGCTAGTGGGGTTTTACCCTAACCAGGACTCTCCCTCCAGCGGGGCATCGCCCCAGCCGGGACAAGCTCTAAGCTCCCGACCGGTCTCCCGGAATATGTCGTAGTGTAGTGCATGTTAGTGTAAGTGTGTGTGTGTAAGGCGAGAGGACAGGAGAAGAAAGAGGAAGGAAAAATCGCGCGTGGTCCGTGCCCCGTTTGCTTGAGTACTGCTCCGGTATTCGTCTGGTTTTGATCGGAGAAACCACGGAAAACTACCGATCAGAGCAACCGGCCGCTAGATTTCCACTCTAGACGGTGGCAGAATTCGACCCAGTTACCTAGCGCTTTTTGTCTAGCAACGTTGAGTGGAGCTGTCATTGCGCTTGCGTTTTTGTCGTCCCCGCCTTGGGCGCGAGTGTGACGCGGGCGCTGACGGAGGCGTGGCTGCCCGCGCAGAGCGTCCGCCAGCACGGACTCCTTTGCGCCGCGCACCGCACTCGCTGTGTGTGCTCTGCAGCGGGACAGTGGTACAGGACGCTCACGATTAGCACGGTTAACTCACGCACTCAGCACGAATACAACAATGACATAAGCCATTCATACTCTAGTGATGCTTCAACAACAGCACGTACTTTCTCGCATTATTTCTAAATTTGCAATTTTCAGATAGTTCAATGAATATAATACTTGCGCCATTCTTGTAGGCGTTCCTTGTTCTATCCGCGGGAAAAAATGAAGAAACATTTGGAGTTTTTTTTAGAAAATGTTTTTTTGTTAATTGCCAAAACTTTTAAACAAAAATTACGAAAACTATTGTGTTTTTCAAATATTTGTACAATAATTGTACAAGTGATTTTTTAAATCATATTTTGTTTAAGGCAAAAATCTCTGTCTTAAATTTGGTAGTTTTGAAATATTAACCTTTTGTGGTTTTCCAAAATGCAGAGAGCTTCCCAAAAATGGTAATAACTCCATTTTTTACCATTCTTTGATACATTCCACGAGAGAATTTAAAGCATTGGAATTTGGTGCTATTTAAGAGAAAAAATTGTTTAAAACAATTAAAATTGCCTATACTTCGTGTAAAATTACGAGAAAACTACTCATATTTTCGAAAAATTGAACATGACCCTATTTCAAGATCTGTTATTAAGGAACAGTTTCATAAGGAACATACATGAAACAATCTCTTTATTTAATATTATAGTTATAGGAAGACGAACCAAAAAATTGTACTTTCGCAATTTTCCAAAAATCTAGAATATCAACGAACGTGAGACCTATCGGAGAACAAAGTTTAATCAAAACAATTGCTGCTATTTTTGAGAACATTTTAAAAATGCTTTTGAGACTTCATGTAAAGTACCTTTGCGGTGAAATGAATTGAAGTATGCGGTTGAAACTCCCAAAGCCTCGAGTTCAATTTTGGAGAATAGCGGCTGAACGGTTTAGGCAAAGCCGGACAGTATTGCTGTCAATCGAATTTTCGCTAATAAGGACCCACAGAACATGAATTTTGGCTACACCACGTGTTAGAGGAAGTAATTTAGCATATATAGAAATATATAATTATTCTACTTTTTTCACTATCAGGGACCGGCAATACGTTTTCTGCCAAAAATTCTCCGTTTTTGAGCACACGATTACTTAACTTTACATTCTTACGAAGTGAGTGCGAGAAAGAAAAAATGTATACGTTACGGAATGTATACGTTACGGATGAAGTGCGAATATAGCTAAGTCTCGAATGAGACGGTTCAAGTTCGTATTATCCAAAATGGGGTGAATACAGTCCGACGAAGAAACAGCTTCAAAGCAAACTCAGTACTTTAGCCGGATGAAGTAGCTATTAGCGAACACGAGGTGACTAGAGAAGGTGAAGTACATTAAGATGACGAGAAATGGGACGTATTATGATATAAATAGGGATGGGGGAAGTAATTGAAAGAAAAGTACAGGATAGAGGGAAGTAATTGAAAGAGTGGTACGTTTGGGCTCCACTGTGTCAGTCGTAAATTTCTATTTAAACGACACTACCTACTGTAAACACACTTGATATCTCAATGGGTGTTACTGCCGTTCGCGCCTGAACGTTTGTCGACACATCACAGATCTCTGACCGTGTCCTAAAGCGTGGCTGCTCAAATGCAAGAGATGGCGCCACAGAAAACACTGTGGCCCGTTGCACTGCCCCGCCTGATACTCGCCTTTGCCTATGCCGAAGCCGATAGTGCCCGAGCGCCGTCCACCTCATCGACTTAGATGATTAGCGCTACAATTGATGTCACAGTTGTGTTTCAGATCCTAGGGTGTGAATCCCGACAGAGACAGGATTTTCGACACTAGATACATACCGAGGTCTAATTCAACCAGCGTCTGGAGGAGAATTCTAGCGGACAGCTGCTCTGATAGGTAGTTTTCCGTGTCTTCTCCGATTAATACCAGGCGAATGTCGGAGGAGTACGATACCAAACGGGCCACGGAACACGCAGGATCTTTCCTTCTCCTTCCTTGCCCTTTCTTCACTCCTTACTTACACAGATTTACTCTGACATACACTACACAACCACGCATGGCAG
This sequence comes from Teleogryllus oceanicus, assembly GCA_964035755.1. Classification (NCBI taxonomy): domain Eukaryota; kingdom Metazoa; phylum Arthropoda; class Insecta; order Orthoptera; family Gryllidae; genus Teleogryllus; species Teleogryllus oceanicus. The sequence continues at coordinate 64,260,428 of CAXIVR010000007.1, forward strand.
GAGATCAGTCGGTGCTTAGTGCTTGACCGGCTGGGGCAGTGCCCCGCTGGTGGAAGATACGTGGTTGGGTAAAAGCCTCAAGCCGACGAGCAGGTCGACGCCCGATCTCACCATCCAGCGGGGAAGATAACCGCTACCTCCCACGTTAAAAAGTGCAGTACACTTAAGACAAATAACCTTAGCAGTCGACGCGCCAGGAATCACTAACCAATCAAGCGAGCAATCAACCTCCCCCCCCCCGGACGTGTGGGGCCGCCACCATGAACCCCGGGCAAGAGCATGTGTTTTTTTTTACATTTATTTGACATAGATGGTGAATACATAGCTCAGTTGAAATAACTCTACATATGTTTCATGGCTTAATACTAACTTAAATTAAAACTTAAATCTAATACAAGGTTTGAGGTTACCCATGGGACTCCTCTAGTTGGGATCTATATCAGAGAATTTTTTGAGAAAAATGTGGAATGGAAACTTATTTTGTATTCGGGTTCTATGTGATGGGTTTTGCGTGTGGGTAGCGCGCGCCCAAGCGGTTGGTCAGGGCACGCCCACCCAGTTCGCCGCCCCCTTGAGCAACCCTGCCTCACAATGGAGCGCCTGGCCCGTGTCGTGCCGCTACTTTCTGCCTCCGCGCTCCCCTGCGGCCTCGGTGGCTGCGTCCCGCCCGCGCCCCCGCCCCCGTCCCGGGCACCGCCCCCTGGAGATGGAGTAGGCCCACAAATGTCAGGAGGCGTTCCACAGTCACGGCGCTCGCTGACGGACCGCTGCCAAATTAGTGACACAACAGCTCCTCGCGACCAACGAGAGGACTCTAGGATGGAAATAAAATAGTTGGGGGTTTTGGAATTGGCGAGGACGAGCGTACATATTAGGGTAGAAACAGACGGTACGGAACGCGCTTAGAACAAAATCATGTGTAGCTATGAGCAAGTGCACTGAACAAGCGACGCGGTACGACAAAAATTGGAAATTTGGACCTGACACATTTGGAAATGTGTCAGGTTTATTTTTCGCGCATGTACAGCCACCAGTCACAGCCTCCGCTCAGACCTGACTTGCATGCTAATATTGGAAGTATTTTCCGGAACATCGATTTGGCAGTCAAAACCAACATGCTCATTGTGTAGAGGGAACATTAAAATGACGTGGGAAGGTCTAGCATGGGCAAGGGATTTTTCAAGTATTAAGCAGACATTTATTCTACTATATCTAGCTATTCTACCATTATCTTTATTCATTCACTCGCTTTGGATAGACCGGGAGACATGTCTCAGGGCATCAACTGATGTCACTGCAGTCCTTCTGACTGGGAGTTCTTAGGTTCGAGTCCCGACGGCAGCAGGATTTTCGTCACTAGCTTGTAAGCTAGGTCGAATTCAGTCGTTGTCTGGAGGAAAATTCCAGAGACTGGCTGTTCTGAACGGTAGTTTTCCGTGACTTCTCCGATCAACATCAGGCGAATGCAGGAGCAGTACGCTAAGAAACATTCCACGGATCGCACGAGATTTTTCCTTCCTCTTCCTTGTCTAATCCTCACCCCTTACTTACACACACACAAACATGCCTTATACCACCACACATGACAGGAGACCTATCGGGAGCTTAGAGCTTGTCACTAGACTGCATTTCACTAGACTGGAGCCGATGGCGTCGAAGATTTTTGCAGTTTCTCATTCAAACTGCTTTGCCCTACCATCAGCCGGCAGAAGGACGATTCTGTTGATTCGCTCTCTTATGCTTGCTCGCATTGGTTGTGATTGTTACCCCTGGTACTTTCACGAACTTTTTGAATGGAGATCACTTCTCAGGGAGTTGTGATCGAATGCACGAAGATAGTTTGAAGTAACCTGTTTATATAATTCGAAATAGGAATGTATTATTTTTTTAGATGCATGAAGCTATCCGCAATGGATGCAGACTTGTAAACAGATGTTCACTGTAATAAAAAAATACAATTTGGAGCACCACTACTCAGTTTCGTTCCTTCAGCAATGCGAAAAGGGCATCCCCTCCCTGACCACCTGCATCACAGTGCAAACTGCGTGCCACACCGGTGGCTCCTCATAAGCGCTGGCCAGGGCACGACTATTTGTTTCCCACTTGAAATGCGCTGGCTGAGGTACTGTTCCCGCACCGTCTGGAATTGATCGTAGAAATAGGAACATCAGGGCTAACCTGCCTCTAGAATTCTCTTGCACGCAGATACTCATAATCATTATCATCATAATCATCATAATCATCATAATCATCATAATCATCATAATCATCATAATCATCATCATCATCATAATCATCATAATCATCATAATCATCATAATAATCATAATCATAATAATCATCATCATCATCATCATCAAGTCTTAGATATTTTAGCCTGTACCATTCTCACGTCATTTGAAGACATCACCGTTCAGGACAAACATTTCCTCTGGGTTTGTAGCACAAGGTGTCTTAGAAAGTTCAGAACAATTTTTCTACTTTTTCTGATCTTGGTTCCTGCTATTTAAATCGGAATTTTCCTGATATGCTCTGTCGTCGTTATTTTGTTTGACAGTTTTTCTCATGCTAATTAACGCGGCAAAGTTTTGCCTTCAGAAGGAACCGTTGCGGCGAGCGTTTAAGAGGCTGGAAGTTGTCTGAAGGGGATGAGGATGAGGTTAGATGACGACATTTTATTTGTGGTGACGATATTTATTTGTGACATTTTATTTGTAGCTGCTATTGGCACTATTTGTGTTGTAGTACGAACAAACGAGGTTCGATCGTCTTCCTTACGGGACATTTACATTTTTGGCATACAGAGTTGCTTTTTTGACTATGTACTGAGTAATTATTTTAGAAAAATGGGTCACAACTTATTTGGTGGTTGCAACTGTTCATTTGTAGGCCAAAGTTCATACAACGTTGGCGTTGCACTGGTTTTTGAGTTGTTTTTTTCGTCGTTCAGATGACTCTTAGGTTACAGATTTTATGGAGAGTTAAAATAGCTTCAATAGGATCTTTACCATTGGATACTGCTCCCACAATGAAGATTGGGGATTGGATTGTTCTTGGTGAGCCTGCTGATATTAATTAGAGATAGGAATTTCTGCTTAATTTTCTAGAAAGTTTAAAGTTCTAAGATCGACTGATTAACATCCTTAAATACTACTAAAAAACTATTGGCCGGCTCTTTGTAGGTGTGAAAACTTCTCCGGGTTTGGATAACATATGCAACAAGTTTGCCAAAGACTGAGGCTGTTTGTGCGTTTAGCGTAACTTTGTGATTGTTTAAATCTGCTACGAAATTCATCAAATCTTGCTTTTAAATTTTTTGATGAATGTATTTAAATTGGAGGCGTGCGCGTCAAAGATGAGTATTTTTCCTGAGGCTCTATATTTATTTTGCTCCGACACATTATATATTTATTGATCATGTTCCGTAAAGAAGCACTTGAACTGCTTGGAGGCACTGAGGTTTTTTATATCTTCTGGTTGCGTAGCATTGCCACTCACTAACTTTTGATAGGTGCACGCTGCATTCGGGTAAGGGAGCTGGTCTGCCAGCTGGTCGGGCTGCATGTCCATGGCCAAGTCATTGTCCTTGAACCCATGCAGAAGATGTGGAATTCGTTTCTGGATATCCATTTGTTGTGGAGGAAGGACACCACTGAGAGAGATGGAAGTTTCACCATTGGTGATCAATGTTATGGGATCCGAATTTTGTAGGGCTTGCCGGGAGACTCATATTTACTTTTCCCTTGTTTTGATTGATTGTTAGGCCATTGATTCCTTGTAAGATATTGGAATTCACAGTATGGAAAAATAGAACTAAAGGACGAAGCACTTTCCCTATAAAAAGTTTGCGAAACACTCTGTTCATTTTAGTAGCACTAATTTCTATGATTCAGTAAGAAGCGGCGTGTTCCCCAGGGCAGCAAGTGGTAGTGTAGCGCAGTGTAACACTATGGTCAGGCAGTTCTGCAATCAGATCAGACGGGCTATCGCAAATCAGCTGAGCACGTCCGAAGTCGACTTCTGTCTGAGGAACGATGGCTATTTCCTATTGCCGGGCAGAAATAAGGAGATGCGGTGAGCATTTAGTGTTTTCTTGGAAGAGAAAGTACGACAAAAAATACCCATTTTCAAATTATTATGTGTTTTAAAACAAAAATACTTTCGAAAAATTGTATGAGAAGATTCTAATGATGTAGGTTCTCAGATTTTCCGTTTGGATCAGCAAAATTAGTATGTATTTTGATTTTTTTTGTTTTTTTCTCTAACATTTTTGTTTTGCCAGTAGAACGTTTCCCATTTTCAATCTGGTCTTCCTTCCATGACCAAACGCCCCAGCGGGTTTTCAGGAAGTCTAGTATTCTACACAGTGGAAACTCGTAGACTTCCCGGACGCCGAGCTACCCCGTGAGGGGATCTCACAAGCAGCGGAAGTTAAGCAAATGTAAATAGGACGTTGCTGATGAGCGATAATGTCTACACAGATTGCAGTTAACGAACAGAGAGAAGTCTGACCGCACGTTCCCGTCATTGTGCGGGATGTGCTGGAATAGCGATGGAGCTCACGGAAAGGAACAATGACGAGACTTTCTTCGCACTACACACAGCCAGTTGGGAAGACCAATGAGGGAACGAGGAAAAGATGTGGAAAATGAGAAATATGTTGAAAATAAACGGTCACATGTCTGTTAATTCTTTCTTGAATTTCGTATAATGATACTAGTTTTGTTAGTATGCCAGTTAGAAAACGAGTTTTGTTATTATGCAATTTGAAACCGTAATAATTTCATTGTTTACCGTCGAAGGCCCCATGACCATTATCTACGCCATTATACACACACAGTGACAAATGTAAATCGTTGATAATGCATTATTAATCATTTAGCATTTTGCTTAATTAGTAGTGTTGAATTAATTGTGGGAATGTGGTGAGGTATTGCTGAATTATTAAAGGATGAAATAATTGAGTCATCTGTGTCAACTTGGATTTATTAAGATAGGTTGCTTTCGACGGCCCAATTGTGTCATAGTATGATGTCAATGAGAGTGGTACCGTATTCATTAGCGGTAGCTCTGTATTTGATAGTATGTTTCTTTTTAAGATTGTCTTGTGATAGAGGAGCTCGGGCAAGTCTGTGATTCATGGAAAGTCGTGTGAGCATATGGATGTTGGGATGGGTTGTGGATGACTGACTGAGTCTGTGTGTGTGGAGTTTCTAAAATCATTGAAAATGTGTTTGTTGTCTACTCTACAGATGGTTAGATCTAAGAAATTAATGGATAGATTTTCATTTTCCATGTTCTCTATGTTTATTGCCATTTTTAACGTATCTATTTTGTATTCATTATTTGTATTAATCCAGCCCTTTTTAAATTTATGTTAATTTCAATATGTTTATTAGTTGTATTCAATATGTTAATTAATTAATGGTTTGTGTTATATTTATTTGCAGACTGATGATGACGGCAAAGCCATCGAAATCCGGGTATCAGAATAACTTGAAGTTGACAAACATATCAATTCTTTGATCATTCAGCATTGCATTATTATTTTCAAAGAATCTCTTCTTTTTGGCAAATAAATGACGTTGTTATGAATTTATTCAAGATCGTAATATAAAAAATTAATTAAATCTTTATGCTTTTGTAATGCTATTTATTTATTTAGTGAGAAAACAGTAACAAGCTGTCTGTGACGTATGGGGGAGATAATCACGCTTTCTTAAGTTCCAGAATCCCTTCCCAACAATTGAACTATAAATAGTCGGAAGATGACTGAAGGTTTAAAAATTAATAATAATAATAATAATAATAATAACAATAATAATAACAATAATAATGGACTTAAAACAGCGCGAGATTAACATTTGAAAAACATATTTTATTTCCCAAGTTATAGAAACCTTATTTGCAACGGTAAACGAACTGCAGATATGCTTTTTCTGCATTGCTAACAAAATAGTAACTCACCCTCAGCTCTACTACCACTAGAAGCAAAACGTGCGCATAGTGAAGCTACATTTACTTCAGAAGCAAATCAAGGGGCCGCCTCAGCATTTGCTCATTGGATCAGGGAAACTGGACAAAATCCCGATCGAGATGGGGGTCATTGATCAGGAAGCTGAAGTACTATACTTGTTATAGGGACATTAAGTCTTTCTTAAAAATTATACAACATAAATGTAAATAATTCTTATACTGTATCGTTTTGTTAAAATGAACATTATGTTTCTTTTTGATGATCAGTATAGTCTCTAATTGTATAGAAACAGTTAGGAGCAGAAAATTTTATGTAACTTAAATTTGTGTACGGATTTTAATTGTGTCATCTGTCAATGCGTTGTAAAGTACGTACAAGTAATGCTACATCAGAGCATTCGTGTACGGTTGATGAAAAATAAAATATTACCACACCGTTCCGCAAATGGCGTTCCTCGCAACATTTCAAGAAATAAACTCTAAAACCAACTCAGTATCTAATTTTATATGACCGCGCCATTTTATTGGCGCTATTACATCTTGTAATAGGCCTAACAAAAGCATGTATTGTTTTCCTTCACTTTCGTAATTGATGAAAGTGGAATCGATTACAGCTTGAATACCTAAAATATTTCGTTTAAATAAATCAAAACACTTGAATTTACAACTGAAGACATGCATAACTGTCTCAGAAATTAATATCTGTTAATTTTGAATCACGAAAGAAGAGCAATGTTAGCTTTCGAGATGTTCGTGTCTCACGCCACAAAATACAGAGACGCACGCAGGAGCGTGTTTTGGAGTGTTGTCAGAGATGACCTTGTTATGCAACTCGCCTTCTTATTAACCCTAGCATTACTAAGGGGAGAGGAAGGACTCAGAGACTCACCGGTGATTGTTTGTTGTTGTTTTTTGTTTTAGTTTTGTAACAAGCTGAAAGTCATATATGTGCATGCTTTTGTTCAAAATTTAATGCGATTTATCGCAAGTGTTTTTTACAATTTCAGTTATTTCAATGTCTTTGGCTGGGGTAAAACAAATTCGGGACTCGAAAACTGAAAATTAAGAGTAAATTTTTGAAATATTTGCAGTGTTTGAAGTCTTAGTAATATAGATTTTTTATACCAGCAAAATAAGCGACCTTTTCTACAACAAGAGGTCGTTCATAAAAGGGCATTTTACGGGACAAATGATGACGTATTAGCATTGTTACGAATGATCATCATCATACATTCGGCCATCGCAACGAGAGAATGTGGGGTGGTGGCGGTAAACGCGACAGCCTTTCACCGTTTTCTCACACTGATGTCAAAATCATAAAAAGGTTGTTTCGCAAAATTAAGTTTGATTCTCTTGTAAATTTATAATGCTGTTATACAAAAAATATGCAACTCGTTTATAATGTTGCTTTATAAACTACGATCAATACACTCTATGCTTGAAGATTTATCATCCTTTATTTGAAAAAAAAAAGAGTTTTAAGTTTTATCATTAAATACATCCAAACAATTCTGTATACTTTATTAATTTGCAGATCCAGAATTAAATAATATTTTAGTTGAATGACTTGATATTATTAATTACAAGTGTAATTAATAATAGTAATACAAGTAATTAATTATATATTAATTACAATTAATATACGAATCTATTAATTCACCAAAGACATTATGGGTTTTATCAGTCCACAGCCGGTGACTTAACGTCCAGATGGGACGCATATTCGACAATTCACTAGACACCAACACGCTTACGGGTTCCTCCCATCTGGTTTCAGCAGAACGCGAGGTCCTCCGCGACAACATACATGAAAGACAAGAGAACAAATAACCATGGCCAAGGAAGGACTGGAACCCGCGGCTCTTCGGACCGAAGAGTTGAGTTTCCACACACTTTTGTCCACCTCGGCCATCCAGTTCCATACGATGTTGTTGAGATTAAATAAAGCCTCATACTGTAACTTACTTCTTCAGAAGAATCAGGAAAGTCTTCAGTAGTGAAATGTAATTATATGCGCCATTTTCTGCTGAAACCAGCGCTCGAACATTTTCCTTTGAACATTCTTCGTTCTTCTCGTGAAAAAGGTTCGCCAATTGCACTTAACTTTATTATTAACAATATATTGATTATGTCGTTATAATAAAGTTCAATATTAACATATTGTAGTTCTATTATTTGTCAAAGACATTTCCAGGTAATAAAATGGCTCTTTGGGAAGTGACATTAGAATTTCAGTGACAATTCGAACTTTTCTCATCAGAAACTAATATTTTACAACGATAGTAATTGAATATATTATAAAAATATGCACTCATTAGTCTAATTATACACGTAATAAGATATTATTTCACGTTATCTGAAGGTTTAAATTAAACAAAATTTTAGTAAATGTCTGTGAGGAAATTACGGCAAGTATCTTACACACGTGTATACTAACATGTTTATAAGAATTGAGTGTTATGGTTTCGAAAAATTCAATTTTGCGGAAGATAATTAAAAATACATTATGAGCATTATGAGCAAAAACCAAAATTTAAATATTTTATCTCAACACATCTGTACGTGTTAATAGACAAAATAACCTTGAACACGTGGTCTTGCTACGCAGTTACCCAAAATTATTGTAACTTGATTTGACATTGTATTTTAGATCTCTTTTAGATGTGTACTATCCGTTACTAAAATTCTTCCCATTGACACGAAATGAAAACTATTCGTTTCATCAGAATTAGAGATCGTAACATCTTAATTGCAGTCTTATGACGTCACATAAATGGAGTATGCATGTTTTGCGAGTGATTTACATTTTCCGTAGTAGAAATCTCGTAGAAATATCGTTATTACGCATAAGTACTTTCACTTCCTCATTAGTAGAAAATTCGATAATTCATACTACATTATTTAAACTTTCGAAATACGGAGTTCAATTTTGTCCCTAGTTTTATCGGAAACAGTAAACCATTATTATCACTTCCACCTTTCACTGGGTTCTCTTCTTTGCTAAGACTTCATCGGTCAAAAAAACTAGTTTGTGTCTGTGAAGGAACGCTAAGATTTGAATCCACCGAATTCGTTACTTTAATGTAACTCTAGAAATGGTATTATATAATACATATTTGATTCCAACAGGTAAATGTCAGTTTGCTGCAATAAAATCTGCTGCATCTGGAGTGCTACACTAACGTGACTAATAATCAGAGCAGTTGACGTGTTCGAAGTTAGTTTTTTTTTTTTTTTAGTCAACGAACAGTGAACATTGTATGTTTCATATGGGAGAGATGTGCGTTTCCTGTACACATTTTCTTGAGCTCCAGAATTCTTTCCCTACATTTTTACTGCACATGTTGAATGATGAATAAAAGTTGAAAGATGAAACAAAGCGAGGCTAGCAACATTTGGAAACTACTGGAGCAATAACAGCACGTGCTTTCGCGCTCAAATTTTCATGCAAAATTACGCGAAAAGTATTCAATATTGATATTCCGGGTGCGTCAACTACGATGGTCATTAGTGCTGTAAGTGTTTTTGCTTCGGAGGTGGCGGGAACGGGTTACCCGCTAGCGTTGTTAACAGACAGATTTTGCGTCATTCGATTTTTCGGATGGGACCCACAAATCATGGATTCTGGCTACACCACCAATTGGAGTATTTTCCCTCTAAATTTAGCAACTGGATTTATTCACTATTTTGTTGCCAGGGCCCTGTAATAAGAGTTTTCCTGACGAAAATTCGCAGCTTTTTCGCGCAGGATTTCCGAACTTTCTCTTTCTTCGTAGCAAAAAAGTAACTGAAAATTTCCGTTCCCGAGTAATAGAAAACGTAGTATTTCCATCGGTAAATGAACTACAGAATTTTTATTTGATAGTATTACTATACTATTTGATAGTATTGCTATTACGACTATAATAGCAATCCACACCCCCTCTATACTCCTACCGCCCGAGTGGAAGCTCGCCACGCTTCGCCACCCGAGTGGAAGGTCGCGAGGCCAGTGACACTGCGCGCGGCGCACTCCACTGTGACGTCACGTCGCCTCTCACAGCGGGCTCATGCCCCTCGCGCCACGTGCTCCATGTACAAATGTATTTCACATCCAGGGGTCCTTGCCAATGTTATACTAAAAGACAATGCTCGCGTTTTGGCAATTTGTTTTTGTATTTTTTTACATGACTATGTTTTGGAAAGATTCATAGATTATTTTTTTGTTTCCTTCACGTATCTTCATATAGCGTCACTATGCGCACGTATTGTAAAGTTCTTTTGCCGGGCCGGGCCGGGCCGGGCCGGGCCGGCTTGCGGTCTCGGCGACGCACTTCGTGATCAATTTAGCGTCCGTAGGTGGACAAAAATCAAATATTCATCTCTGTCATTGGAATATGAAACATAAACGGCCGTATTCTCAGATGTCCAAAGTTTCGGAAAATAGCTTGTGTACTGAAACATACCCCTAACTGCTACAATTATTGGGCGATTCGTCGTAACCCGTTTCCAAATTTCTAATAACATGGGCGCCAGGAACGATAGGATACGAAGGTTACGATAATATTTTAACTATTATTACTCTGATAAAAAACTGAATATTATCCCGCTAGCTGTGTCGATGGATCACGTCAGAAATAATCGCTATTATCTATTAATAGCCGATTACCCGATCTGTCATCTATACAGAATGGCGAAGGAATCTGAAAACAGGGATTATTTGATCTAGCTACTTATTAGCTTGAATTGGCCAATGAAAATCATTTTATCCTTCTTTCAAGAGAAACTTAATGTTTATTTCTATCAATGTAGCAAATTAAAATGTGAAAAATTTACATTGAGAAACTTTCTTAGTCATGACCTGTTCGAACCTTATACGGCGATTCTAGTCTTCGCGTGCTCTTGATTGGTGCTACCTCGAAGAAACGCCTTCCCTTCCTTTTTGAAGCTCCGAAGTCCCGAAGTCCAATTACCACGAATCCACTTATCTTCTTTAAAAACGAACACCGCGGATTCACCGCTTCGCACCCTCAAATATTTGTTCCAGCTCCACTATATTATGTCTGATGCCTGTTCCCACTGTATAAATATCCAGTGCTTTTATGATTACACCGCGAAACAAATCTCTCAGTTCTATCTTCCGTTTATAGCAAGAAAATAGGCAAAGTCCGGTATCGTTTGTAAACCGCATACATTTATAAGTTCAGAATGATTAGAGTTCACTCGCGAAAAAAACTCCAAGTCTTATTTTTATGCACACAAAATATTCGTAACTCGACACGTTCCCTAAATCTTAGAAGTATCACAAGTTCACTTCTGGTTCTGCCACGAAAATATTCAGAGTCCGAATATGTCCCTCAAGTCCGATTCTTGCTCCACCACACGAAAATATTTCAAAGTCTGAACACGTATTGTAGACCCCCGAAATTTTTATGTCCTAACATGCACAAATTAATCTATTCACGAGCGAACTGCTCACCGTCACGACATGCGACCGAATGAATTTTATCCTCCCTTTTATAACCCACAATGCCTCGCCTTTCTTTTATTTTAACAAAATGCCCAAACTTCCGTTTTAAGTCGACGCTTCTTCAACCAATCCTCAAATATCTTATATTTCCTCCTACTCACGCCGTCACCTCACGGTTAGATGAATGTTTGTTTATCCTGACAACAACCACGACGTCGTTACTAAGGCGCCATATTGCCTATTATTTGCCCTAACCATTTCGCCCATTTATGACAAATATTCTGTAATAAACCATGTCCCCATATTGGTATGTCACAGTACACCTCAATTGTTAAGCAGAGGCGGCATGGAAAACCCTACTTCAGCAACGTCGAGCTCCCTTCGTATTAGTCACGCTGGGCGCCCCGTTGAATGCGGTCCTTGTAGATGCCCATACGAAGAGTTTGCAGTATGGAACTTGTTCCCTGGGGTATGTCCTACAACATATTCCCGGCGTTCTCGACCGCAAGGTGTTGCCTTTACAATCGCCGATACCCGTGTTGATAGTGAACACACTTCTACCCGAAATACATTGTTAATCTCGAAAAGGTATCGTAACTAGGATTTTTGTCCACCTAGCAACGCAAAATTGATCACTGTCGGCGTGCGTGTGTCGCAATGTGTGCGTCGGTGTGACGTTGTGAACGCAGCTTCCGGAGAGATCCCACTGGACGGGCGTGACACTTGGCAGCTGCGTTCGCAGAACGAATTTCCTACTTTCCATCAACCTCACGTCACTAGGCACGGCGAGGCAAAAGTTCGTTTTTATGTAGACTCGTCTTCTGTTGCTAATGATCCTGCTGTTCGGAGAAATAGGAACGTTTCTATTAACCTATTACTAGTTCTATGAACTGGGACGTTGGTATGGAACTGACGATCAAGTCAGATATACTGGATGAGCCAATAAAAAATGTTCATCTGGAATATGCTGTGAACAAGTCAAATTTTCATCAAACCATTTAGGACATAGGCACTTATCAATTGAAGTTATTAGATTATTGGCAGATTTCGTAAACATTTGAAATATATTAGACAACTTTTTTTCATGAAATTCCATTTTTACACGAATAGACACATCATAAGAACATTATCGCGAAGAGAATAATTTTAAAACTAATATTTATTTTATTTCATTAGTTTCCTGTACGTAACTGAAAATAAAATAGTAAATGAAATATTCACGTAATATTTACTAATAAATAACCTGAAAATATCGAGTTTGATACAATATTAGATCATCAATGAAGGAATAAATGAAAAATGGTGAAATTGAAATAAGTAAAAAGTATTCGTTCACTCTCTGTTTGGATTCATTTTATTTATTGTATTGCTATTAATTATTTCTTGATATTAAGATATACATTCCTCTAAAATATCAATTTCTATATTTTAGAGGAATGAACAGGTTTTGGTGTTTTTCGACCATTTTCCTTCAATTCTTTAAAATAGTAATATTTGGAGATATTTTTAATGAGATCTTTCTTTTTGAGAGTTTACTATTGTGTCTCCATAAATTGTGCATTTCATTTCGTATTTGGAGGCCGTGGAGGTGTGGTAATGAACTTTCGATTATTATGTAAATGCACAATCTCAAATTAAGGCCCGTGTGCATTTGATCGTTATCAGGCATGAAAACATAACTGTCTCTAAGACTCAATGTTACCAGAGTGGATGCTAGATTCGTCAAAAAAATTGATACTTTTTTTATGATCTGCAGTTTCACCTCTTAACTCTGAAGATCCTGCCACAGCAGCACTCAAGTAGCTACAAACAATGCCACTACCATCATCACTAGGGAAAGGATTTTAAGGTGCGGCACCTTTTCAAAAATATAGCTGTTTTGATACAGATAGTTCCATAAATGTATTTGGGGGATGAAATGAAGCGAAATAAACACAATTTGATGTACCTTTTCGTGAGATTACTACATTTTGACACCTTTTCTCTCCTTTACAGCCTTTTCTCTCCTTCAGCACCTTTTCTCCACTCTTTTATCCGATTTTAAACGATTGGGCAGAAAAATATACTTTTTCTCTTATTGAACGGCTTTTTAAAATCTCATTTAATCAATAAATTAAATAAATATTAAAGTATCTTTTACGTAAACCACCGGTAATTATACGCCAGTAAAATTGTCAATCTCCAATTGTTAAGTCAAATTTCAATTTCAACAGTGTTCCTGCAACAGTTTAATCCTTTCCCGCTGAATATAAAGTGCTGCCCAGAGAGCCAATATGGACATATAAATGGGTGTGCAGAAATCCACTTCTTTGTGACCTGAAGAAAATGTTTACTCTTACCGTCTTGTCGCAGCCAACACTAAACGAACACTGGCAGCGCTTGTGAATTTGGAGGGGAAAGGAGATGGGAGTTAGGGGAAGTTGCCTGTGTCCGCAAGAGCACCCAAGTTCCCAGGCGAACAAGTGATAGTGCGAGCGCAGTTGACGTCTTGCGAAGTACGTTCTACTACGCGATCAGCGGGAAAAATAAGTTCAGTCAGTATTGACAATTGTTTAACATTTTTCTATCTAATAGTGTTGGATAAAGTACTATGAATTACCTCTTACGGACTCTATAAAGAAGAAAACTTTAGTGCAAAATTGTACGTATTTTCTAGAAACTGAGTTCATGTAACCTTAACAATTGTTTCAACAGCATTTTTTTGCAACATTTTATATATAATTTCAGAACTTTTTTTTCACCTTTAACGACCATATTTGCACCTTAAAATCCTTTCCCTAATCATCACTATGCTTCACTGAAGGAAATACATTTTCCTTCAAGTTCTTTCTTCTGTTTTATCCATACTTGCTTTTACTATTTTAAATAGTGTATTTTTCTTCATAAGTAAATAAAATTTTTTATCAGAATTCTGTAGATCACGATTCAGTGAAGAATATTATTTCAAATCCAACTCATGTATCGTGACCGTAGATAATATCCAGAATGGCTTTGGACGGAATTAGAAGAATTTCCGAAATACACACATTGGATATATTACTGCCGTACACTTTTAAGGGCAGATTTGTAAAGTTTTCACTAAACACAAGAATTATCGCGCAAGGAGACGACCGAAAGGGTGTAGCTGTACGAAATCAAAACATTCAGTCACCAAATTTCGGGAATTATGTGCCCCGCACGCAGTAGTCGTTGAAGCAAACTTTAATTGTATTTTTTTATTACATCACTATATTTTGAGTACTCTGACACTGCACAAAAACATTTGGATCATATGTATCTTTTAGTGAGTGGCAACTATATCAAGAAAATCATGATGGGGCAGGACATCAGCGCCTGGCCAACGCTGTGGTAAGCTGGAGGAGGGAATCATCACTCAAGATTGCTTCATCGAAGACCCCTGTCTAGAAAGGTTGAGAGAGAGGATTCCTCTGGTCAGTAATGATCATACCCTAACATACTTGGGAGTGAACCACTCTATCTGGAACGGCTTCCCATGTACAGCATTCATATCGAATTTGATAGAAGCAGTGATAAGGCTTTAGGAAACGCATTTAAAATCCACTCAGAAATTGGCATTACTTCACGCCTACATAATGCCTCATTACTTCTACCAATTAGATTTATCGATGCCATCTATGTCGATACTTAGGGAAGTGGACTGTTAAATCAGAGTGACGGTCAAACAGTTCCTACATCTGCATTTGATTACTACAGATGATGGCTAAGGGAGATGGAGGATTCGGATTGCTGCAGCTCGCCCAACACGTCCCTTGGGTAACGCTGACCCTGGGATTACGATCTGCAGATCCTATTTGCAGATGGATGAACTCCTATACGAGTTTCTACCAACGAACATTAAAGACCGCCAAATCACTGAGACTCAACTAGCCCTATACTGAACAAGATTTAAGAGCTTATAAGAAGAAATGCGCCGATGCCGAGGAAGCCGCCTGGAAGAAACTGGGATCCTAAGGGGGAGTGGTTAAGGCGCATATAAACGGTCCGATTGAAAGTGTCTTTTTGAAAGATTATAATCGTCTGAAACCTGGTCTTTTTATCACTACACTCCAATTCAAAAACAAATACCGCTGCAAATAAAACTATTCTTAGTAGAGGAAGGCCCAGAGAGGATGTGTACTGCAGGAAGTGCAATACAGCGGTAGAAACCATGAATCACATCATCGGTCAGTGCATTTTTATGAAATCAGCAAGAATAAAGCGTCATGACGAGATCAATATCTTCATATAGGGGAAGATGCTCCGTATATCAGACACTGTGGTGTCCACGGAAGCCACTGTCTCCGTTGTGGAAGGGGCTAGACTTAAACCTGACCTGGTAATAAAAAGCAGGGAGGGGGTCCATGTGGCTGATGTGACTGTCCGCCACGAGAGTGGGTCTAGCCTTCTAAAAGCAGGGGAGGAAAAAGTGATAAAGTACCAACCAGTCATTCCTCCGGCAGCCCAACTTCGTGGAGTACCCAACGGGAAGTCTAGGGAACCCAGGGGATCCTAAAATTCCTAGGATATACCTAGTTACCACGACTCTTGTGTGGAAAGTGTATGCTATTTTAATGTAGCGTATAGAAAATTGTGTAGTCAGAATCGGTGTGGATCCTTGATATCGAAAGATCGTTTTACGGCAAAATCGCGATCGTTTTACGGCATCGCGATTATCGATTTTGTTCGGGGGCGCTTTTTACCGCCTTAATCGGCTATACCCTTTATGAAATGTCTAAAAAAATATTTTCTCAAAAGGCATTTCAAATTTTTTCTTAAATTTTTGACACGGATAGAAAATGAACGCTTGAAAGAATGGCGCGGTCTCATTTTCGTTGAACTCTCTGAATTTACGCAAAGTGCAAATTTTGAAATAATGCCAGAACGTATGTGCTATTGTAGAACCACTACTTTGATTTAACTGTCCTTGATAGCGTGGAAAACACTTAAAAGAATGTTAAGTCTAATTTTCGTTAGTTACCTGATTTTTCTAAATCGCAAAAAATCAGTTTTTTCGGCGACTTCCTACAAGCACAATTTTGAAAAATTTTAAAATATGTTTTTCAAAAACAGGTATTAAAATAAGGCCGAGTTGAACGTTTTCGAAGACATGAGTGCTTTTCCTATAATTTGGATGAAATATAGGAAAGTTGGAAAGAATTATTCTTCTCAAAAACGTCTCCAAATTTTCTTCTCGTATCTACCAAAGAGTGATGAAAATAATAGGTGCTAGTCCTATTTCCAACTAACTTTTGGAATTTTTGAACATTCCAAAAAGTTTACATTATAAAAGTACAATATCGATGGTTAAGAAGCGGATTTTTAAGGCCTTAAACATCCACAAAAATGATCAATAAAATGCTGTGAAAGTGCTTTATAAATTCACTAAAACCAAAAAAAAAGGATGTCAAAAATTTTACCAAAACCAGTTTCGAGGAACAACTCAAACTGTTGAATACATCACTGATGTAATCGAGGCTTCTTCCATTCATTCGAGTGAACTCCGCTTGAAAAGTTTGGTTTGGATTGTTCTTTACCAGGAAATCTGTCTTTAGAGTTATTCCGAAATTGGACGGACCGGCAATGGCGCTGACATGTCACAAGAATTACATCACAACGGCTGCCAAAAGAATTTCTGAACGAACAATTCGAAGAGACTACTGAGGAATTTTGTGAAGAACACTTGTTGCATCTCGTAAATATTATTTGAAGTCTCATTCAAAATGACGTTAAAATCGATGAAATCAGCAAAAAGTGGATTAAAATGACAAAAAGGTAAAAAATACTTATTAGTTGACATCGACAAAAATGCAAAATAATGACATAAAAATGGGTCCATTCCTTTGTCATAACATAAAATGAATTTCTATACTAGACGGCGTTGTTCTAAAATGAAAAGGAAAAAAATGACATTTAATTAAAATCCGCCCTTTATTGATGATAGAGATTTTTCTTGAAGAAACCCTTTTCTAAAGAAATAAGATGTTTAAAAACGGTCATGTACAATTACGTGAAAAAACGAGTAGTTGTATCGTAATTTGAGCTTACAATTAGAGGCTATACTGAGCATCAAAAGGAAAGTAACATTAAATTTAAGAGTGATACTTAATGTATTATATACCATTTTGACTGTATAATTCTAAACAACCAGTAACAAGTAATGCATCTCAGCATCTGGATCAATGATCTCCATCTCGATCAGGTTTTTCGTCTAGTTTCCATGATTCTTTGAGGAAATGCTGAGATGGCCCCTTGTTTTGCTTCTGGACATAAATATAACTTCATTGTCTGTGCTCTACTTATAGAATTCAGTGGGAAATATTGTTATTCAAATTATCTTTCTCCATGTTGTCGCGGAGAAAGTATTATATCTTGGTGAAGAACATGATGATACCAAATTTATTGCTGATTTACCCTTTGAAATAGATTTTATTACATCGGAGCAATTATTTTCAACAATCCTTGCAAATAACGCTCATTTTCTTTCTCACTCAAAATTCAAGTAGTATATGGCTTAGGTTAGGGATCTCAGAATTTTGAAAACGTGCACAAAATTCACTTCTCTTCATAGCACGTCACATACAGTTTTGAACAATTTTTGACGTAAAATAAATAAATAAATAATTAAATAAATAAATAAATAAACAAGTATGTATAAATTGCACATTAAACTCCTTTGTGAATAAGTGGATTCCACCGTTTTTAAGGTTACACTACTTAACACAATAACTAGCATCACTAAATTTTGAAACCGTAAGGAAACAAATAAAAATTCCCCAGTAATTTATTGCACTGAAGAACTGTAATATGATAGGTATAAAATTGTAGCATTTCACCTTCCATGATCGTTCAGAGAGACCAACTTTCTAATGTCTTGAGGAAAACTTCACACGTTACTTGTCTTTCCGTCGAGCTCACACTGCCCGGAAGAGCACCTACGTCCAAGGTCAATGGCGTTCTTATCGGCAGCAACTGGCATATTGGAGCATTAACCGGCATACATCATAGTGGAATAATGATTATGGTAATAATAATAGTAATCATAATCGCGAAAATTGAACATAGGAATGTCCGCCATCATTCATCTTCAGAAGGCACTTGTTCATTAAAGAGAAAGGAGAAAATATGGGCCGCTATATTAAAAAAATCTTTGGATTGTTAAATCTGTAACACTCGATATGTTTGCTGTAAGTACACTACATTAGTATTATACCACTAAACATTAATGTGCTATTAACAGGCCAGTCAAATGCCATGTTCAGTGTTCATATGACACATAAGAACTATATCAGAAAACTGCGGTAGAAATAGTATTGTAATATAATAATAATAATAATAATAATAATAATAATAATAATAATTACAATGATAACATAATATAGGAACAATTTGTAACGGAAATTTGATTCAAACTCGGTGTTTGGAATGGAAGAACGAATTAACTACTTACATCTTTACACTGTTGTTACCGATAAGAATTACTGTACGTTTCGACTAGGTCTTGTTTGTACTCTTTAAGAAGAGTGCATTTTCTTAAAGAAGTAGCGCATTTTTATCGCAATTTTAGGACACTACCTTCTAAACTTTACAGTGACACAGGAAGACTTCCGGGATATTTGTCACACGCGGTTGAAAGCATAGTTGATGCTGGCGGAAGGAGGAGCAACTGCACCTGGTAGTCGGATCCAGAACCGGTCCCACGTGGCACGGCGCCTGCCGCGTCTTTCGTGCGGTCGGAGGTCGCACACACACTTACAAACTCATCTTACTCAGCACATCATCTCGTCACGACGCCTGATAGGCGTCCTTGGAATGCAGGCTGCGCTCATTTTCGATCATCGGTCAAGTTTGTTTTTCGGATGCGTGGCCTCTTTTGGATTGTTGCGTAAAGTATTCGGTAAAAAATAACTGGGTCTTTTCCTCGACAAGGATATTTATATCATATTCTAATAAGGTGAGTTGGCACATCTCTAGATGTGTTTTGACTACGTGAAAGAATTCTCTTCCCGTTAGAGCATTATTAAGGAAAAAGTAAATATAAAGGATTGAGTATTTCGGTTATCTCCTATAACAGTGAAGAATTTGGGTTAAATGGCTGGATATAGGACCAGCTTATAGGCACTTATCTCTAACAGCGATAGAACAAATGCGATATTCGGTTACATATATGGAAACACAAGGAAAATGTCTCTTAAAATGACTCTAAGTAAAACATTTTTCTGTTTCTATTTTACTAGAAATAAATCGAATTTTATCATTTGAATGGCGCTGGCTGGATACTTTTATCCTATTTCATTTTTCTGTAAGAAGTTCTATCTATTCTTTATTATTCGTTTTATCTTTTCCTCCACTACATTTCCATTTTGTCTTCGCCATATTACCGTTCGTATTTTTAATCATCCAAATGAAGAACAGTTGCGGGAAACATGACTGAGGACAGTTGGGAACGGGACTGAATTACATATAGAAAACAAGGCTACGCGAAGGAGCAAAGTGAACTATTCGTTAAAAAAGTAGTTCAAACATTTTTTTTATTCCAGTATTAGATTTGTTTGAATCTGCTAAATGAATTTGTTAAAGATCATATATGATTCAGAAGGGAATTGTGTAGTTACTCGTTTATTGTGAGAAAACACTGCTAATGACGATAGAACAGTGGTGGATTTGTATGTTCTTCGAGCACGTTCTGCTTACTAGCCTTTACCAGAATTTTTGGTTAGTACAAATAAAAATAATTTTTAGAATACGTAAAATGTCAATCTTCTGTAAAGTACCAAGGTTGAAAAGAAATGTCAGTTAAACAGGTATGTTTTCAGTAACATGTAAGTTTAGAGGTTTTTGGTATAAAAATGTAGGGACTTTATAATCAGTCTCACTAAAAGAATTTTCCCACTTATCCAGGTATGAATATATAAACGACTGAAAGCTTGTCAAAGTCAGACAAATTGATTTATTCTAAGTTGGTATCTAAGTAGCATTATCAAAACATTTTTAAATTTATTTATTTTTTGGTGATTAACAGTGAACTGATGAACAGTGAATTGAACACAGTACAGTTAATTAACTTTTTTTCATATGTATTGTGTTGTTTTAACTTGTTTCATATGTAGTACATAGTGACAGGAGACTCACAAAACACCTGTTGTTATAGCTATTGATTGAAAAATATTCAGAAATGCTTCTAATGGGAACCTGCTTTTAATAGGAGTTGAGAAATAATTCCTTTATGGTTAGTTATAGTGGGTGGCTTGAGCTATTGAGATTGTTTAAATATAATGTGACTTATAAACTATACTTATTCTAACTTAGAATTTAACTGCATAGTGACTATATAGTGTCATAGGAGACTCATAAAGCACATACTATTCTAGCTGTTGATTGAAAAAATATTCAGAAATGCTTCTCAGGGGAACCTTCTTTTAATACGGGTTGGGAAATAGTTAATTTATGCTAGGTTATAGTGGGTGGCTTGAGTTATTGAGAGTATAGCTGAGTATACATTATTTTGGATAGAGATTGTTTAGCAAATCATTACCAAGGAGTGGCCGAAGGGGGCTGTACGCCGAGCGACCGGAGGCTCAACCGCGGTCTCGGAGCCAGACGTCGCTTCGCGCGGTTGTCGCGTCGCGACGCCGCCATCGTGCTGCCTGCTTTGCCGCCTCCGCCGCCGTGACGCTCTGAAACCCGGTTCCTCTGATGACCCCGATTTCCCGCCACCACACCTATGAGAACACTAGTCTCCCTTGCAGCTTCCTTTGCACACACGTCTCAGACGAATGCAAGTGGCAGTGAAGGTCTCCATTACTACCACTTTTGTATGTAATTACAGTTTACCGTCGATAGAAAAACACTGCCAATAAGAGGGCTCTCATTTTCAGAAAATATTCTTCGGGAGTGTATGCTTTTTTTAACCCAGGGTTTAAAGTGTTTAGCTAATTCATAGAGCGATCGAGAAAAATTACGACTAAAAATCACAGGGTTTTGTAAAAGTAATTGGGCCAATACAAATCGTGTCAAAAATAGAAAAAATTGTTGCTACTATTTATTTTTATGTATTTTTTTAGGTAAATAATTAAGTTATATTTTCGCATATATTAATAAAGTAGTCGGCCGGTAGTAGGTTGACACACGAATTGATTAGATGGACTTTCTATGATATCTTCCTCGGTTTATTTTTTTATATTCTTCTGCTACAAGGATTTGGAAATCAGGACGGCACATAGGCTAAGCAATTTAAAAAATCTGTTCATGTTTTTAAAATTCATTGTAAATTATCAGTATTGAAAATAAAAAAAATAAAAATCGACCATTTGTTTTCTTGCTACCAGTAGAGACATTTAACGATTTTGTCTATGCCGTCGAACAACCGTTTAATTAATGTCCAGAATCCCTAATCAATATAAGACTATTAAAGTACAATTCTCAACAGGAGTTCCAATTATAGTTAAGAAATGGATCTCCCAAATATGTCGTACCAGTTTGTTTATGTTATGTATTTTCACTTTGTGAAAACAACAGTGAGCAAACATTTTGCCGCTTACGTGCAAAAACGCAACGCCAATAGCATTATGAAATGCATGTACATTAACATAATGTGGAATGTGAGTAATGTGAGTATAAATAGTTCGGAAAAACAACCAAACAGATAAACAATATAAAAGCGATTTAATGGGTTGCTGTGTCATGTAAATGAGCTGAAAAACGATAGTTGTTTTGATATGACAGACATCCACTTCAATTTTATAATTATAATCAGATGATAATTTACTTCAATGGGACAAATAGTTATGAACCTATAACTATTTTTCAGAAATTAACTATTCCAGTTTAACAAATTGTTAATGTCAAAATTTATATGCCTAGCGTGGATCGATTCCTGGACGCATGTTAACAAAGGTAAATGTAGCTTAAAGACGAGAAAAATCTCGAAAATAGCAAATAAATTTAAAAAGACATTATCATACAAATTCAATACCTCATTTATTTGGATACACACAATTCTATGTACAGTTACTGTAAAACTAAAAATAATTTTTATCGCTGTATATCTTGCAAGAGATAATTGAGGTTGATGTTCTGTGAGAATTGAAATATTTCGTTGCTTGCCCTTTGTCATGATCATTTTGCAGTTTGCTCCAGATCCTCTGGCCTCAGGACCCTCCTGTCCTGATTCGACTTTCCCGCTAAGTGAGCGTCTATCACAAAATTGCTGACCGCCACTTTCGCACGAGCCTGTCTGGGAACCAGATTCCCCTCTCGGAGGCAGTCACACCTTTCTTCTCCTGAACAGATCCCTTCTCAGTGTTTATTCGTATGTAGGTTGCAGTAAAGGGAGTTCCCGCCACTTTCTCCTCATACATAACATTATGGCAGTTGGAGTGCTTTGCACGCTATTTATGGGAGAGGGAAATAGAAAAAAAATTATGAGAGTTAGGTGCTCCCCAGTGATTATAATCTATTATACTCACTTGTTTTGTCGCGTGAAAATCAGACACGTTATACAGTCACGGAACGAGTAATCCAACGTCCATAGCATTGATCTTGTAGATAGTGCGTTAGTGTTAATTTTCATATGCTGAATATTGTTCTCCTTGAAGCTATAAAATAAGTAAAGAATTAAAAAGTAGACAGAATATAGGAATAAATGAAAACGTTTACTACTCAAATCGCTTTTCTCTTCTTGCTACGGAGTTAGGCTCACAATAATTAAACATTCTGCTTGAGACGTGTGTTATGATTAATTCTCGTACATTATCCAAAGGCATTCCTATACAAGAAACTCCCTTAATGTGTTTTTTACTGGATTTACATAAAAACTTATAAGTATGTTTTTTTAAATATTGGCACGTTCAATTTTTTTCGAAATGTGAGTAGTTTTCGTTTAATATCGAGTCTAATCGTTCCAATTTACCAAAAATTTAAAAACATGATTTTTCCAAAAAACGGCTCCAATTTTACTTCCTCGCTACTACCTATTTACGTGGCAATGAGAAAGTATTGTAATGCTGTAGCGTAAAGTGGAAACTTTTCGCCAGAAAAACACATTGGTTTCGAAAATGTGAATAAATCTATGTGGAGTATATATAAGTGAATAAACCTGTAATGTATATTACTTTCTCTAATACCTTGTACAGGCCGAAACCACATTTTGTGGGTCCATGAAAGTGAAAAATTGGTTTATGACATTTTTCTGTACGTCCGTCCGTTCGTCTTTCTGTCTGTCCATCCGTAAAGAACACCAGCGACTAAATTGTAGTCAAAATGTTCACCAACATTTATACTAATAAAAATTGCGCAGGTCCGATTTTCATCGAACTCTCTAAATTTTCGAAAACTGAGAAAGTTAAAATTTTTGCAGCGTCTTCCTACAATTACAACATTGAAGATAAAACTATTTCTTCCAAATGAAATCTATTCTTCAAAATTTAATCTTCAAGTAAGGTTATGCACAATTTTTTTGAAAATGTGAGTTGTTTTCATGTAATTTTAGCTTGAAATAAAGGCAATTTTAAAATCAAGATTTTCTCAAAATGACACCAAAAGTTTTCTTTAAATAATACAGCTAAATGTACTGAATTTCATGGTATAAACGTTATTTTGATGAACTGAATTTTTCAATAATTTCACAAATGTATTATAGAAGGACGTAACCTTATATAATTCAATAATATTTTCATTATATAAGGACAAATAATGTGAGAAAGTTCTTGTTGTGATATCACCACTAGTTTGAGCATCTAAACGTTTTTCACTGAGTGTTCTTAGTTTACTAATTCAGTCCGTAATTCAATTAGCCTTAAGAAACGCACCACAACGATGTCATTCGTGACTAAAGATATTTACTCGTCGTGAAAGAGACATCGCCTGACCACTAGATGGCACACAGAGACCCAAAAATGAATGTCAGGACATCTACAGGCTCCAGTTTATTCTGTACAAAATAATACCTTACGCTTTTGTTCTCAATGTTTAGCTTTCGCCTCATTCAAATATTTTTTTTGCTGCTGGAATACTCTGCATGACAGTTGATACATTTAAACTAATAATCTCTCATTGGAAAGTAAGGCGTGCGCTTATGAGTCAAAGAGAAATGGAGAAATTAATTTGCCGCCATTGTTGGGCAGCATGCTTGGAATAATTATTGACCGCATTAATAAGCCTCTCCCTCCTCTCACTTTCTCTCTCTCTCTCTCTCTCTCTCTCTCTCTCTCTCTCTCTATATATATATATATATATATATATATATATATATATATATAATAAGATTGAGGGGAAAGAGTTCAGTAGAAAAAGATTAAAGGAATGGGTTATGATAAAAAAAAATTATCAGAAATTGTTATTAAATTGTTTTAAAAATTCAGTAATAGTAAAAAAAAAATCTAACAGGACAACAAAAAATTTATAATGAAATTATTTTTTTCAAAATCCAACAATTATTAGAGGAAAACAATAAGAAGATTATAATAGCATTTGAATTTTGAAACGCCAGGCAGTCGAAACAGTGTTTTTTTGTGTTCATCATGCACGTTTTTTCTCTACACACAATGATATTTCATTTGAAAGATGTCTCATATCCTTTGTCGTTTGACTACACGAGAACATAGATGAGCGGAAATTGTTAGTTTTGCTGAGAAGGTTCTCTAGCGGAGAGTTCGTGAGCTTCCTACTTTCCGCGAAAGCGTTCTTTACAAAGCGATTCTCTTCTCAAGTGATGTTTGCTAGTAAAGGAAATGTATGTTCTTGATAATTCTTTTGACTGGACTTCGCTGTGTAGTTCCCAGAGGAATTAAGTACAATGTAACTTCATATGAAGGAGAGATTGCGTCTTTTTTCTTCGAGACAATCCTCCCTTGGATCAAGGCAGCATGTGAACTTGTGCACCTAATGGAAGTAGGTGCCTAGTGTAGAAAACCATCCGGAGAATACACGTTTACAATTCTGTGGACCATAATTGAAGAGAATTAGGTGAAAGTTCGCGAAACATGTATCCTTATTGTTAGCTGCTAAACCATGAAGTGTGTTGGAAATGAATGCCCCTCTGTAAATCCGCAGAAGCTAATTATTTTGTGGGAAGGAGTTTCCCAAGATACGGGTTGTAGACTTGATCATTTTATTTTCCAATGCCGTTTATTCTTACTGTTTTGAAAATTATACTTTCTTGATTTGTTTTGTGGTTGAATGCGAGCAATGTGTCCCTTTGGTGAGAACATGTGTCAAGAGAATATCAAGAAGTAAATAGAATTTTCGAATGCAATAACTGGAACAAAATTATTGAGACGTTTACTTAATATGTTTCCAAACGATTAGGATTTAGAAGTATTAACCATCACATGAACGAAGAAATAATATTTCAAATAATAACGCTTTAACCAGAATATTCTGAAAATATTTTCATTAAGCTAACTAGTTATTGTAAAAGCCAAATTAATTTAGAAAAATATAATATTACTTATGTTTCAAAATATTGGGGTTGATTGAAGAAAAAGAGAATAGAAATTATAGTAAGATGGCCATTTTTCTGTAGTATGAAACACTTACTATAGAATGTTAAAATAGCCCTAAAATAGCCTTCTAATATGTAGAATGTATTCATAAAATAGCATTAAAATGTACAACATTAAAACGATCTATGTTCTCAGATGGGCCATCTCCCGACTCTGTGATAATCTGCTAATTGCGTGCATTATAGGATACTGAGGCAAAAGTGGCTTGACAGCACCAAAATCTACTGCGGGGAGTCGCCTCAGTGTATATTGCATTATCTATGTGGATGCATTTTATCGTCTTCTCGACAATGAATTGTTTCTTTAAGAAAATGTGATTTTTACTTTCTCGCCTCACTTCGCACTTACGTTGAAGAGAGAGAGAGAGATAGAGAGAGAGAGAGAAAGAGAGAGAGAGAGAGAGAGAGAGAGAGAGAGAGAGAGAGAGAGAATTATGCAGATACAGCAGATAACGGAAATTTTTCGGCTGAAAAACAAGTGTTGTAGGGCCATAGTATAGTAAAGTATAGAAACTAACCAACATAGTAAAGAAGTGGGTAAATCTTCTGTAAAAAATGCTCTCCGTCCGTTCCCTGTCTCTCTAACCGCATGCCCATGATCAAGTGGAGGATCTCTCGCAAGTCAGTTAAGTGGAGGATCTCTGGAAGTCGATCAAGTGGAAGAGATCTGCGCAAGCCGATGAGTGGATGATCTCTGCGTAATTTGATTCCAATTAGTTATCAAGTGATTTGGCCTTCGTGAAACAGAGGCTTCAAGCAGGCGAGATAAAGCACCCGCATAGTAAACCCGTTGGTTCGAAAATGACGTAAGATACGATTTTTTTCATATGTTTGAGGAGTCATCCGCATTTAAAATCCCTGATATATTACATATATACGATAAGCTTGTCGTTCTGGGAGGTATCCATACGATCCTTCGAGAAGCTTTTGACCTGACAGGCAATTGTGTGCTTGCTACGTGTTTAATTAAGGAACTGTTTTGCCATACTCGTAATGACGGTAAAGGCACCAAGGTGGGGCCAAGGAATGAGGAGAAAATGTGTATAAAGGACTAAGATGGGTCTATGCAATATTCAGGTAATGCGGAGGTGCTCTTAACCATGCCCCAAAGGAGCTGTAGTTGCTGCGAAGGGAAAGACCCATGAATTCTTAAGCTCTTATTCTTCCATATGAGTCTTGATTTTTTCCAACATTCGATGGATTAACATTATTTCACTGAAACAATACACAACCAACCCAGTTTGTATGTCGCTTTAGGACTGTAAGAAACAACTAGTCAACGAAAACAACTAATCTAAAAAGGCTGTGAATTTCCAAAGAAATCCTGTTTATTTTTTAGTCTAAACTTATTGGATAAACTATATGTCTTTTGGTTACATTAATTCTTCCTCATAATCTTTTCCCTTATTGAATTATTCTGCACAGTTCTCTTTTTATTTGATTTTAATTCGCCGTTCTAACATTTTTGACATTCATTTCCTCTCCAAGCGCTAACCCTCTTGATTGTCATCACACCCAGGAAGAAGATTCCAAGCAACGAAGAGAGGCACCCCACACTTCTCGTCCTAGCAGGAAGTCTTCTTGCGGACTAGTCATCGTCTTTTTGTCGAAACCTCGCAATTCGACTGGAAAGTCCGGGAAAGTCACGAAAAATCTAGGTTGGAGTGAAACGGGTTCGAACCAAGAACGTCAAAATGCAAACACAATTCATTTTAGAACTCTTACATTTAGCCATTCACTCATTTATTTTTTAAAAATATAACTGAAAACCATAAAAATATTAGTTTTTTTATTGCATAATTTTGTACAGTATTCTTGATACACGTGTTCACTTTACATCATTTTACCATTTTATGATAAAATGTGATATGTACGTTAGTGTTGGACTTATATAGAATATCAAGTGCACATACCAATAGAAGAAAATTTATAAATGATAAATTCTGGTTACTGGCCTGAGTAAACAACTATATATAGTTGTATCTTTGAAGAACTTATATATTAATCCGAATTTTCGTTCGAATTGACGATATGCAAGTTTTCCATTACTCAAATATAGTTTAAAGTACACAGATTTTTAATTAACAACTTCGTTTTTACTATAGCATGTAATTGATATCCTTGTTGGATGTCTCGATCATTATTCTGTATTCGTCAGAGAAATATTAATTTTTCATTGCATATTCAAAAACACTTAAGTGTTGTGGATGAAGAAGCTCTATCCATAACAAACAAACAAAAATTTACAACAAATAAGGAAAAGAAAATTTACATTTTCGTCTTAACAATCTTGTTCCCAAAGAACTGTGCCACGGGTCATGCGCGAAGTTTCCCTCCTCATCCTTGTTCCGTTCACTACTCACCCACACACGCCTACGCTACTTTACCACACATTTGAGAGCACAAATTTTCCCAGCTGAGAGAGATATTTGAAGGGATGGTATTCCGTAAGCCGACGTGTACGAGTAGTTTGCAATCGGACCTCACAGTCCTGCGGGGGAAAGAACAGTATGGCCTCGTGGATATAGCATGCACTACACGTACGGGATGAACGACCAAGTAAGTAGTCGACGGGCTAGGAAACAAATGCTCTCTAACTCATGAAGAATACGAATGAATATCAGTAAATAAATAGGTCGAATTCAACTGCTGTCTGGAGGAGAATAATTATTCTAGCGGCCGGCTACTCTACTCCGATGGGTAGTTTTCCGTGATTTCTCCTATCAATACCTGACCAATGTCCGAACAGTATTCCAACAACCGGGCCACGGATTTCCCACGAACGTTCCTTCTTACACATGTCGAGTGCATAGAGCCTGTCTCTGCTTTGGCGGTGCCAGCTGATGGGAGATACCTGGTGGGGAAGACCCAGCAAGCCAAGTTTAGGTTGGCGCCGAATATCGCCATCACGGGAAGATCGCCGCTACCTCCCGCGATAAAAGCTGCGCTACACTTACATAACATTGGCATTAGATGCGCCCGCAATCATTAATCGATCAATCAACGAATGTATAGTTATAATTGAACTCAAATGTCTAGAAACTGCCAATTTAACAATCGTAAACTAATCTGAATCCTCTAGAACGCTTTCCTCCGGCTCTCGCGGTCGCGGCGTTAAAAAAGTGCCAGCTAATGGCGCTGAGGGGAGGGTAAAACCCGGTGGCGCGATGGCAGTCGCTGCCGAAGACCGCCTCCGCCTCCGCCTCCGCCTCCGCCTCCGCCTCCGCCCCGCCTCCGCCTCCGCCGCCCCGCCGCCTGCCGCCCCGCCGCCTCCTTCGCCTCCCTGCCACCACCACTGCCGCCACCGCCTCCGCGTCCGCCTCCGTCGCCACCAACGTCGTCGCCATTGCTATCGCAGCCGCTACCACCACCACGACTGCCACCGCCACCGCCACCGCCACCGCCACCGCCACCGCCACCGCCACCGCCACCGCCACCGCCACCGCCACCCCACCGCCACCGCCACCGCCACCGCCACCGCCACCGCCACCGCCACCGCCACCGCCTCCGCCACCGCCACCGCCACCCCCACCGCCGCCACCGCCACCACCACCGCCACCCGCCACCGCCAACGCCAGCCACCGCCTCCACTGCCGCCACCGCCACCGCCACCGCCGCCACCGCCCCGCCCCGCCACCGCCCCGCCACCGCCACCGCCACCGCCACTCCGCCTCCGCCACCGCCACCGCCACCCCGCCTCCGCCACCGCCACCGTCACCGCCACCGCCACCGCCACCGCCACCGCCACCGCCACGCCGCCACCGCCACCGCCACCGCACCGCCACCGCCACCGCCACCGCCACCGCCACCGCCACCGCTCACCCACCGCCACCGCCCACCGCCACCGCCACCACCACCGCCACCCCGCCACCGCCACACCCCCACCGCCACCGCCACCGCCACGCCACCCCCCCCGCCCCGCCTGCCACCGCCACCGCCACCGCCACCGCCACCGCCCGCCACCGCCACCGCCACCGCCACCGCCATCGCCACCGCCCGCCACCGCCACCGCCACCGCCACCGCCACCGCCACCGCCCGCTCCGCCACCGCCGCCACCGCCACCGCCACCGCCGCCACCACCCCACCGCCACCGCCTCCACCGCCGCCACCGCTACCGCCACCGCCACCGCCATCGCCACCGCCACCGCCACCGCCACCGCCTCACCGCCACCGCCATCGCCACCGCCACCGCCACCGCCCCACCGCAACCGGCCCCCCACCGCCCCGCCACCGCCGCCACCCACCGCCACCGCCACCGCCACCGCCACCGCCACCCCGCCACCGCCACCGCCACCGCCACCGCCACCGCCACCGCCGCCACCGCCACCGCCACCGCCACGCCTCCGCCCGCCGCCACCGCCACCGCCACCGCCACCCCCCACCGCCACCGCCACCCCACCGCCACCGCCTCACCGCCGCCAACCTGCCGCCACCGCTACCGCCACCGCCACGCCGCCACCGCCGCCACCGCCACCGCCACCGCCTCCACCACCGACCGCCTCGCCACCGCCACCGCCACCGCCACTCCGCCACCGCCACCGCCAACGCCACCGCCACCGCCACCCCACCGCCACCGCCTCCACCGCCGCCACCGCCACCGCCACCGCAACCGCCACCGCAACAGCCACCGCCTCCGCCACCGCCACCCCCACCGCCAGCCGCCACCGCCTCCACCGCCGCCACCGCTACCGCCACCGCCACCGCCACCGCCACCGCCCGGCCACCGCCACCGCCACCGCCACCGCCACCGCCACTCCCCAATGCCACCGCCACCGCCACCGCCACCGCCACCGCCAACGCAACGCCCCCCGACCGCCCCCGCCCCGCCACCGCCTGCCACTCCACCGCCGCCACCGCCACCGCCACCGCAACCGCCCCGCAACCGCCCCCGCCCCGCCACCGCCACCGCCACCCCGCCACCGCCACGCCACCGCCGCCACCGCCACCGCCACCGCCACCGCCACCGCCACCGCCACCGCCAACGCCAACGTTCCCGCCACCGCCCCGCCCCGCCACCGCCCTGCCACCTCCACCGCCACCGCCACCGCCACCGCCGCCCCGCCACCGCCCCGCCCCGCCCACCACCGCCACCCCACCGCCTCCATCGCCGCCACCGCCACCGCCACCGCCACCGCCACCGCCACCGCAACCGCCACCCCCACCTACCGCCACCGCCACCGCCGCCGCCGCCACCACCACCGCCGCACGCACGCCACCGCCTCACCGCCGCCACCGCCATCCGCACGCCACCGCCATCGCCCCGCCACCGCCCGCCACCGCGACCGCCACCGCCACCGCCACCGCCTCCGCCTCCGCCACCGCCACCGCCACCCCACCGCCACGCCGCCACCGCCACCGCCACCGTGACCGCCACCGCCACCGCACCGCCACCGCCACCGCCTCCGCCACCGCCACGCCACGCACCGCCACCGCTCCACCGCCGCCAACGCCACCGACCGCCACCCACCCCACCGCCACCGCCTACCGCCGCCACCGCCACCGCCACCGCCACCGTCCACCGCCACCGCCACCGCCTCCGCCACCGCCACCGCCCCCCCACCGCCCCCGCACCGGCCACCACCCCTCCCCGCCGCCACCGCTAACCGCCACCGCCACCGCCACCGCCTCCGCCACCGCCACCGCCACCGCCACCGCCACCGCCACCGCCACCACCGCCACCGCCACCGCCACCGCCACCGCCACCGCCACCGCCCCGCCACCGCCACCGCCACCGCCACCGCCACCGCCACCGCCACCGCCACCGCCACCGCCACCGCCACCGCCCCCGCCACCGCCACCGCCACCGCCACCGCCACCGCCACCGCCACCGCCACCGCCACCGCCACCGCCTCCGCCACCGCCACCGCCACCGCCACCGCTTGTGGAAGTTCTCTTCCCTCAGTGCCTCTTCTCTTCCTTCCCTTTTCATTGTTGGTTCTTACTCTTGGAAGTTCTCTTCCTCCCCTTCCACTTTTCCTCTCTTTTATTCTTCTCTTCCTCTTCCCTTCTTGTTTCTTCGTACTCAGTTTCCTATTCTATCTTTTTCTATTCTTTTCATTGTTGGTTTTACTCTCCAGGCACCTGTTTTTTTGCTCCTCTTTCTCTTCGTCGGTTCTCTGCCTCCAACTTCTGGTCGTCCGCCTCCACCTCGTAGCCTTCCCTTTACAGTCGCGACTTGTCCCTCCGTGTTAGGAGGACGTGCCCATCCTCATTTTTGTCCATTTGACGTTTGATGTCCTAGATCTATGAGGAGGGACATGACCTCAGCATGGTCCATGCACACATGGACCGGATCGGTAATAAGAAGTCCAACCAGTTTTATTAGGAACTAGGTATCGTAGCCCCGCTATACCGCGATCATGTGTGAATGAGTTAACTACGTATAGGTTGTGTGGAGTTTCGACAAGCGAAGACCTGCAATGCTTGAGAAGACATTAGATAGCGTCAGTTAAGCTCTCCGAATCGTAATAAATGTAGCAATGTCGTCGTCATCATCATCATCTCATTTACTCAGTTTCTTTTCACCACACTGATACATATATTCACTTGCATCATTACAAAAACACTCCTTAAGACTACACCTCTCCATACATTCTTCTCTTTTTATTTTAATGTTTACAGCCCCTTGTCTTACACCTTCCTACCTTTCCCTATCAAACTAAATCATCATTCAACGTGCAAGCTTAAGCTTCCGTGACCGGAGTCAATTTCTCTTTTGCATCTAGAACCGCGTCCTAGGACAGTGCCAATTACTCGACCGCATGCTGCGGCCTTCCTCCCTCAGAGCGAAATGGTCGTTTTTCACCCTGAGAAAGGTCGCAGCACGATGGACGCATGTGTACCTAGGTCTTGGCGTCTCCCAGACAGCCATGTGGATCGGGCATGTCAAGGTCACGGACAAGGTAACACACATTCGAGAGCTGCCGGAAAAGGCGAGGATCGTGGAAATTCGCGGAAATATCGCGGAAATTGCGAAACTGCGAAAATTTCCGCAAGATTTAAACGTAAGTGTTGTACAAATGCTACGGATGGCGGTACGTCACTGAATACCTGGCCCACTGGAGGAAAAGTAAACAGGAATAAGTTACTTTAAGTTATTGTGACAAATTTAGCTATATTAATTCCCATTTTCTCTTTAAGGCAAACAAATGATCTTAAAATGAAATACTACATCAGTCAGATTTCAAATTCTAAATTGAGAGTAAAATTTAGAAAAGAAATGAATCAAAAGGATCTTGATATTGTAATCCTGTTTACTAAGAAGATATTAATAACTCTATTACTTTCTAAACATATTAACTTTCTATATTCAGGTTAAAAGGTTTAACAGACAAATATTTTTGTCTTTTAAAAGCGCTATCCGTCCGTAAGCGAGAATTGTTAATTTATTTCACATTATTGCTAAATACAATAAATAACTAAATGATTTAATTACAAAACAAAAAACAGGGAAGTAATTCGCCATTCAAACATATCCTGGTCACGTAGCAAATAGGTTTTTTGTATAAGAGACAATTTAATAAGAAAATAAACATCAAATAGTGTTAAGTAGTGAAGAATATGAACATAATATAATTTTCAGTTATTGATATAAAAAAATCTGGCAAACATATTTTCATATGAAGCCACAATTCACAGCCTCGCGCCGCTCCATCTTGCGCATGTACCCCCAAGTTAGCGAAGTTGCCCCCCGTAGGAGCGCCGGGCTACCCAGGCGGGCAAGTATCTCGTGCGGGCGCGGATTGACGTGCCTGATGTAGAACATTAAACTTACTTGCTCGTCCCTAGCGTAGCTAATCACACGTTATCGCTTCATCCTCTCTTAGTTTATGTAAACTCATCATTTTTTCCTCTCCATTTCCATTGTCACGTAATATTTCTCTACCTTTGTGTACCTTCTCCATTTATTATCCGTTTTCTAATATCTCCCCATCCCTCAATCCGCTGCAATGAAGACTCCAAACACCTTTCACAAATTCTACATCTTTAGACTTCTTCTTTCCTTCAGTAGAAAATGTTTTGCTGGTTGGAGAGACTTTTGCAGGTTTATGCAGTATAATATTGCGTAGTCATTATAAACAATGGGAGAAAGTATGTACTGTTATAGCACCACTAGTTTTGACTCGCGATAGCTTGCTTTAGAATATCAAAACTAAGTTCCCTTTTGGTTTTGACGGTTAGAAGCATCCTCACTTAATTTCTTGGCAAAAATCTGGATAAATATAATTCCGTTTATGCACCGTTTCTTGAGCTCTTTCTCTAACGCATATACAAATTAAATTGAATTATGAATACAGGTAGAAACGACCATTTTTGACAAGAATTGGTATGAAAATATTCGTTATCTTGAAATAAGAACTATTTGCAGTGGCTAATCAGATATAGATTTTGGTTATTATCCCGTATAATATCCTTCGTGATGAAATCGAATTTCTGGCATGAGAAGATGGAGAACGATTATTTTAGCTACATTGAGCTAAAAAAACATGCATTATTTTAGCCACATTAATGTCCAGCATCAAACCAGGAGCAATTTCAGACTTTGTTCAAAAGATTAGGGAATCTGGATGAAGAACCTGATCGAAATGGAGATCATTGAACCACAAACTGAGGTACAGTACGTTCTAGCAATAGTTCAACCAATAATAATAATAATAAAATAATAATAATAATAATAATAATAATAATAATAATAATAATGGTTGCTTTTATATAAAGGAATGATTTTTTTCTAGGGTTTTTATCCAGTCAACGACGGCCGGTTACCCTTTACGTCCCGTTGGGACGCATATTCGACCTTACACTAGACCAACACACTTGCGGGCTCCTCTGATCTGGGGTCAGCAGAACGCGAGGCCCTCCGCGACAACACATACAAAGTCAAGGGACACACAACCATGCCCAAGGCGGGACTCGACCCGCGACTCTTCAGCCGAAGCGCTGAGTCGGTACTCGCTCTTAGCCACCACGCCTCCAGGTCGGCTAAAGGAATGTGATTTTCATAAATCATAACATACATTGTTTAAAATTAAACATGTCTTCAAAATTTTTATTTGTTTATTTTTGTGCTTTTTAAAGAAATGTTTATATAATAAAATTATTAGAAACTTGTTTAGGATAAAACAACGACACATTGCCTAGGTTACCTCTCAAACACGATGTTTTGGTGCCATATCATATGTTTTCTGAAGAGTAAAACTCTTCATCACAGACAAGTAAATTTTAACGTCTCGTTTACTAACCCCTCATATGGTGAAACCGTCGCTTAACATTACGAAAGCTCTAAATAGAAGAAGATTTCAATAAACCCTTGTTCGAGAACAGTTAACTTACTGGACAGATGCAAGCAAGTGTAGTAAGAAGTTTAAACTGTGACACTTCTAAGAACAAACAGCACGAGCTTAGAAATTGGGTTCGTCGCCACGGCGACTTGTCTTCCCGCATGCACGGCATTGCTTTGTAAATTTCTCTCCCAGAACGTGCTCGAAAGTACGCGTTTGTCGTAACTCCTTTTAAAGAACTTAAAAATAACATTCGCTAATTAAATTTTCCGAAGTTGGGTGTAGAATTTCAAGTAAAATAACCTTCCTTATACGTCATGTCGAAATCAGTAAAAGAAATGCTTGAGGCATTTGGTAAGTGAGTGACTATTGATTTCGGGCGGGCCAACTACCATGATCACTGGTCCAGTAAGAATAGTGCATGTTGTTTTGAAACGTGGTGGTGTTTCTTCCCTGCTGGATCGTGAGATCTGGGGGAAATAGCCAGCCTGCTCAAGCTGTAAGCTTCCGGAAGCTAGTCTCCCGACTTGTGTGGTAGGGGAATGTATGTAAAAGTAAGTCTGTGTGTGTAAAGGGAGAGGAGGAGACAAAGACGCGGAAGGAAAGATCGTGCTCAATCTGTCGTCCGTTTGTTAGGGTAATGCTCCAACATTCGCCTGGTAAAGATAGGTGAAACCACTGTAAACTACCGATCAGAACAGCCGGGTCTGCAGTTTTCTCCAGAGAGGGAATTTGAATATGAATTTTGAATTTGACCTAGCTATGTAACCGACTGGGATTGGAACTATAGGACCTCCAGTTGCTGCTGAGCTACCTTACTGAGACGTTTGATGCTGACGAGAAAACACCACATTTAGCATCTAGAAACATTTGCTCCATGGAGCAAGGAGAAACTGGATTGAGTCCGATCGAACTAGGAAAGAGTATCAAAAGAACAATGCTTCAGTCAATGGCTAACGGTCTGCCACAATCTTGGTTGGTATGGATTTGAAATCAGAACTGCTACAACAGCACATACTTTCTCGTATTAATAACGATTACGTGATATTACAAAACTGCAATTTCTTTTTCATACATACCGAGTCGCATACCGAGTCGTAGCGCATGAGGTGCGAAAACTAACTTTTTAGGATAATACATCAACACAAATTCAACAATACAAAACTACTACCTACATACACCTACATAACAATACAATATTACCTACATATAGCGAGAAATATTGACGCCTGATAATGAGAAGTCGATTATCTGAATTTCCGTGTCGCGGCGTTGCCATTCTCGTATTGAGACCTGATGTGAACACAGCCGCAGTCGCAATTTCAAGAAACTAAAAATAGCTCTATTTAAAAAAAGCTGCAGCACAGACTTTATCCTTTTATCTGAAACGGATACGTAATATTTGTATCATAAAATTGCCAATTTCATCCAACTAACTCTTTACCTATCACGTGAAAGACTTTCTTCAGCAAAAGATCGGAATTTCCAAATTTTTAAAAGTTAAGATGTTTTAGTTATAATCCGACCACATGAGAAAGTGTACTCCAGGAAAGCATGCAAAGAAGAAATGTTCTTTTATATTGTCGGCAACGAAACTGTTTTGTTCACATTAGCATTTCAGAAAATTTCCTGCAAAACAACGAAAACAGTTCTTATTACGAAATAACTACATGAAATGATTATAAGATCTAATATTGAGAAATATATTACACTGATAAATAAATATTCTGCTACAATAGTGAAGGCACAATACCGGTTCGAAAAACAATACAATTTCTTAATAATTTCAAAATTAAGGAAAAATACTCATATTTTCAAAAAACATTACACGATTTATCAAAAGGTATAATTTTGAAGAAGAGATTAAATTAAATACTAAAATATCTATAATCAATATTGTACTTTTGAATTGTTAATGTTTTGAATTTTTGAAAATCGAGTTCACCAAAAACGGAAACTGCCATTTTTTATTAGCTCTATTCTAGAAAAAAATCAAAGATAAAATTCGGAGTCGTTTTTTTAAGAAAATGCTCTTAAAATGGTCTTATTTCACCCAATATTGCAAGAAAACTATTCATATTTCCGAAATAATTGTACATGGCTTATTTAAATATATTTTTGAATATCAGATATTATCGAGGAAATAATTACTTCAATATTATAATTGTAGGAAGACAACTAAAACTTTTGAACTGTTGCAATTTTCGATAATTGAGAGCGTTTGTTTTAGTTAAGAAAAATTCACAGTGGTTCGTTCTACATGAAAACATAATTGTCTTGAGATTAAAATTACGATTTCAAGGTGATGAACTTTTTAGAGTTAAGGTAAAACTAAAGTGAGTGAAAGAGAAAGTGAAATTAAAAATGAAATTGTAAATTTTAGGTTATCAGTCGCTCTCCGGCTGGAGGATATGGGACATAGCTCGGTAACCAAGAAGGAGCCTTGCTGAAGACTTTCGCGGTAAGTGAATACGAATAATTTACTTAAGACAAGATACTTTCAAAATAAGTGGCGTTTCTGCTGAAGTATCTGCGAAAGTTTGAAAGTACCAAAGACGTTTCCCATTGCTAAAGCCTGGTGACCTCCTGAGCATGTGATATGTTATTGAGCTAGCAAATGGTTTCTTTATTAGAATTATTAATGATCCGAGATTTCTGAACATCTTTTACTGAGAAGCAACGTAAACATTCTGAAGAATTCGACAGTATCTTGCAATGTCTTAAGAAATATGTGGGTTAAGTAGGGGTGGATCCAATTTGTGGGGTTATACAATATTTGTGTTTGTGTGTGTATATATATATATATATATATATATATATATATATATATTATATATATATATATATGTATATATATGTATATATATGTATATATATATGTATATATATATGTATATATATGTATATATATGTATATATATATGTATATATATGTATATATATGTATATATATGTATATATACTGTGTGTGTATGTGGTGTGTGTGTGTGTGTGTGTGTGTGTGTGTGTGTGTTGGAAGATTTGGGAACGAGCTCACCTATAGATGTTCACAAAACTCTTCCATTAAACATATATGATGGTAGTTTTGGGAAACGCTTTCTAAAATTACACTCCTGGGGTTGGTACTACCTAACGCAGAGGAGGACTTTTCATTTCCCTCCCCGTGGATCTGCGCCTGGGTAGATGAATTTTACTCGTACTGATGATCACCCTTTTTTCTTCCATGTCTTATTCCTTAGCGTGATTTTCCTCACAAGAGAAATGTTGATAATTCACAACTAAGATTTGCTGTGCAATGAATGAAGTTCACTGAGCACGGAAAATGTACAAATTGACTTTTTGTATTATCTATTCACTGAGCGCGAACAAAGTTTTTCCGCTTCGCCTTCACGGTTGACGGCAGTTTATAGAACATAATGTGACAGTGCAAAGCTATAAAAGTCATATACAAGAAAGACTGTCTGCATCACGCGAAGTACGTTTATTACTGGGTTCTAATATGCTTCTGTGAATCCGAAACCCGAGTCAGGAAAGTTTTCTATCATGGTGTTCGCATAGAAAACGCAAAGCCAGTGCAACTGTACGTACGAGAAACGAAAGTAGAAGTTATTTCCTTGATAATAATTTGGTCTGTGTGTATTATATTCTGTTGACACTAGAATGTTACAACAATGAAACTACTGACGGTTCTCATTTTGCTTCAAGGTACATTTTGATACACTGTTTTTAAGGAGAGAGCTACATGATTTTGCGACGGCAGCTGCAATGAAGACGGGGAAGGTGAAATCACCAATCCGACTGCTCTGCTCATTCCTGCAGACCTACTTCTGCAAAACAGTCATGCACTAGATCTCGGTCGTTGTGCTACTCGTATTGCACTGGAATGAAGCAACTGATCTACGAGCCTTGTTATAATTCTTCTCAACTTCCTCTTAACCCGCCATTACTCGCGCATATTTTAGTTACGCGATTACACGCGTGTTAGATTTTATCTAACAACTGTTTATGTTGTGTTTATTGTTTTATTATTAGTCAGATACGTGCATTAATATTCTGAGATAATTGTTATTGAGTTCTATATCTTATATAGATGTAATAATGCACAAAGATGATATTCATACTCATAATTTTGTTAATAATAAGCACTCGAATCAAAATCAGTCATGAAGTGAAGTATTGTATAAAGCAAATTTATTTCAGAAAGGCAAATCTTAGAATACAATTAACGCAATAAGCGAATCTTTTCTCTCTAGGTTGCTCCCCGACAATTTTTTAGCCAAAAAACACTAATAGAAACTCACTGAAGGGATGCGAGCGATATTCTTGTTAAATTTATGAATCTTACCTTTTATATCAGGTATAAAAATACGATTAAAATGAGACAGTTAAGTTTTCTGATCTTCATGCAAGCACCCAACACACAACCAAAGTAAATAACTGGGAGGAGAATAGATGCGATAGTCGTGTCGAAATTTAACGCGATTGCTTGCGCGTGAGAAAATATCTAATACGATGTGCAGAAATTATCAGCGCTCTAACATATTATTTTCCTTTGTAGAACTGAAAAGAACGATGAACGCGTGCAGAGTTTAATCATGTGGGAAGGCATTGCTCGAGCGTTTTCTCCGTGTATTGAAAAATGTCGATGCTATTGAAATCCAGAATTGTTACATTTTTGTAACAGCGCGAGTTACGGCGGGTTAATGACAGAGATTTAATGGAGCTTAAGTTAATTTTTGTGATCTCTCCTATTAGTATTCCCCACCCAAATTTACAAATAACTACTTCTATTCGTGCCGTAAATGCTTTGATTTCCACATGCTCTGTTTTTATTAGTTCGTTTTTTGATTTCATTATTCTATAATTGGTAAAGGATTTGGAATACTTTTTTGGTCTTGTTTAAGATTTTTTCACGTTTGGTGATGTCGGAAGATAGGATAGAATTCTCTCTAATTATAACTCGCCCTATAAAAGTCACTTAAAATACATTATTTAATTATGTGCACTTATGAAGGACATTTTTTTGAAAATTTCTATTTTTCTAGTGTCTGAAAGGAAAAAATAAAGAATTTGTTGCAAAAAGACCACTTTGGTTTTCGTCTGAACGTTCGGAATTTAACTGCATCAGAAGCTTTTAAAAGTGACCGACAGATGGGTTTCTTTAATGCAAATAATTAGAGGCAGTCAAAGAATATAAGAGGAAGTGTAGATAGGAATCTAAAGTGCCTTGAAGTGCTAGGCTGATGAGCGCAATTTATCACACATCAGTGAACCTCCTCATCAAAGAGAATTTATGGCTTCACGTCTTGGAAGAATACAGCCAACACCTTCTTCTTCTTCGTCACCTCCTCCTCTATTTCCGTATTTCTGGAGGAGGATTGTCCAATCGGCGGCCTGCGGTGCCATTTATTGTGGCCCACGAAAGATTTTTATCAAACGTGAAAGTCTTGTGCATGCACTTCGAGTGAGAACATTGTGCGCCTTGAGCAGGTACCCTGTCGGGGTCAACATCTCCTTAATTTAAAAAGAGGTTAAGTTTAGATTTAAGATTTTTTCTGGGAAATTAAGAAAATTATAAATAATTCTCATGTCTTTCACTGCGTTATACATGGTAGGGCCTGATATCACGAATGATTCCATCCCCCCGCCTTTTCAGAGCAACTGGGGAAACTGCCGAGGTAAGCAATACGGGGTTCGCCCGAGTAATGAAAATACGGCCCGCCACCATGTTAAAGGTTTTAGTTGTGGCCCTTTAGGCCTCGCAAGTTGGACACCCTGCCCTAGTGGGACGATGGCGGCCACGTACTGAAACTTTGCTTTATCCACAATTTCGAAATGATAGTTAATTGATTGATTAGTGATTTCGGGGGCATGAACTGATAATGTCATTAGTACGTAAGTGTAATGCATGTGTTTTCTTGAAAATGTCCTGTGAAATGAAAATACGGCCCGCCACCATGTTAAAGGTTTTAGTTGTGGCCCTTTAGGCCTCGCAAGTTGGACATCCTGCCCTAGTGGGACGATGGCGGGTACGTACTGGAACTTTATCCACAATTTCGAAATGATAGTTAATTGATTGATTAGTGATTTCGAGGGCATGAACTGATAATGTCATTATTCCGTAAGTGTAGTTCATGTGTTTTCCTCGTGAGGAGAAGATATGTTCACCGCTTGGATGATAAGATCCGACGCCGATGTACGTTGGCTTGCAGGGATTTCCCCAAACGAGGTATCTCCCATCAGCAAGACACCGCCGCAGCCGGGACAAGCCCTAAGATTCCCACTGGTCTCCCGCAAGTGTACTAATGTAGTGCATGTAAGTGTAAGTGTGCATAAGTAGGAACTCCTGGTCAGAGGCACTGTAGTGACATCAATTGATGCTCTAGCCACCTTTGTCGGTGAAATGCTAGGTAATTGTTACAATGGATAGATCAAATTTCCTTCGTACCACAACGTAATAGCAAAGCGAAAAAATGTTGACTATGGATACATCTGTTTCAACTCTGAACCTTTCAAATCTAGAGATAACCACCGCTTATGTGATCGTTTCCAAGAACCTCTTCTTCCTTTATTTACAGGGCTCTCTCCACAGATTGGGGATGACTCAAGATACTCATGTCCGTCCTCCAAGTGACCATGAGCCACCGTTGTACCGAACATATTCCCCCTTTCCATGACTTTCTATGGCTCGCATGGCCATGTACTCTATATGTTTTGCTATACCTTACAAGTGTGGCCCAACGACCCGCCCGTATCAACTTGCAGAGGTATTAGGGGAGCAGGACGAGAGAAGGCTGCGTGTGGGTAGCGCCAACTATTATTCGATAGCCCGCTCTCCACG
Source organism: Teleogryllus oceanicus (assembly GCA_964035755.1). Lineage (NCBI taxonomy): Eukaryota > Metazoa > Arthropoda > Insecta > Orthoptera > Gryllidae > Teleogryllus > Teleogryllus oceanicus. Next base: position 64,302,476 of record CAXIVR010000007.1, read on the forward strand.
AGCGTTCTGACTTAGCATACCTGCTCATACTGTTACCGGTGGGGTGTCAGTCAATTTCCAGGTGGGGCGGGTGCATGCCACAGGCACATGCTCTTGCGCTATCCTGACCGACCACGAAACGTATCGTTTTGACACTTATCAGCACCTCTTAAATCTGAAGATCGTCGAGGTTTGAATGTCCGTTTAAAATTCGTAATGTTTGTTTGTCTTGGTTATAGCAAAAAATGCCTGCAACAAGTAATGAACACACTTAAAACACAGACAAATCGCTAAAAATGGTAGATAATCACAAAATAGCAAGAGCATAACCAGAGGCGTCCGTGTCGTAAGATGGCGTCAACCAGTATCGTAATATATGTACGTCGTATCGTATATGTCGTAACGTAACCAATATCGTTTGTGGGTTGCACCACTGGCATCGCTCGAAAAATACAAATTTTGAGTTAAGACACTAATTTTAAAACATTTTATAATTGTTCATACAAACAGAATCATATGAAGCCTTTGAGTAACATTTTAATGCACCCGTAACAAAGCGTGTGATACCTGCAATTCACCACTTAAAACTAGCCACAACGTCCAAGAGTCCAAGGGTGTTGTGCCCATGAACAATGTTGGCTATCCGCATTGATTGTTAACACATTTCTGTCCTGGTCGGAATTCCAACTCACAATCCTAAGCAGAGCGTTTACCTTCGCAGCCATTTATACTATGTAGGACGGCGATGTTCACGATCGCATGGTCGTTTTCCTGCGTCAGGATTAGTACATCGGTGTGAATACCACCAACTTAAGCCATCAGCTCCCCAATTAATTTACCGTCAAATATTGCTTAGGTTATCAACTGATGTCACGACAGCCTTTTCACTGGGAGGTCCTATGGTTCCACTCCCAACGATGGCAGGATTTTCGACACTAGCTTGTTAGCTAGGTCGAATTCAACAGCTGTCTGAAGGAGAATCGTGTGACCGGCTATTCTGACCGTGTTCCGTGGTTTCGCCAATCAATTTGTTAGGGTACTGCTCAGACGAATGCCGGGGCACAACCCTAACTAATGAACGTCATACCGCGCGATTTTTCCTTCCTCTTCTTTGTCCTCTCCTCACCCCTTACTTACACACACACTTACATGCACTACACTACCACGTATTCCGGGAGACCAGTCATGAGCTTAGAGAGATTGTCCCGGCTGGGGTGGTGCTTAGCTGATGAGAGATTACTGGTGGGGGAAAAATCCCGGAAGCCGACATAAGTCGGCGCCAGATCTCGCCATCCAGCGGGGTAAGATCGTCGCCATCTCCCGCGATAAAGAAACATTCACTACAATTAGAGGACTAATGGCCTTAGCAGTTGACGCGCCTGAAATCACTAACCAATCAATCAAGGAAACCAAATTAATTTTGTTGCGCGTCACGGGTGCTTGTGACGACACTAATAGAGGCATTATTGCAGATATCTGGTATCATCTTCCTTCTTCCTGCTACGTTGTTTGATCGTCAAATTGTTATGTTGTCTTATTGTACTGCTAGGGCGCTTTAAGAGCCAAACGGTGGTTATACGTGCGATTTCTATCTGCAAAAGTAGTAAAACCGTTTTATTAGCTGTAAACGTCCTGTCAACCTCGGTGCGGAGTCACCAGCGTTTGCTTTACAAAGGCCTCTCCCTCCTACTTAACCACAGACACTGTAGAAGCTAACAATGAAGATTCCAACCGTCGCAAATCATGAATTCGCCCTGCCATAAAACTAAAGATCTGCTTGAATAAAACCAACGTAAAGATGCTCGTACAATTTTTGAACGCTCAAAAACTTCACTCAGCGCTCATTTTTCAGTTCGTCTCAAGTTTCACTTTGGTTGATAAACAACAGATCCGTAAAATTGTTCAAGTCTGCATTTAGTTCCTAGTATTTGTATGTAGTGTGTCAAATTGTTCGCGTCTTAGTAAATACGAACAATTACACACGATGCACGTGTGTACGCCAAATGTAATGAAATGCTACTTTTGTGAGATTTATTGCGTAAAAAGCTGCTGAATCACTCTTCATCCTATTTTTTCATATCTTGCCATTGGTTTTTATTTCTTTGCAAGCTAACTTTTTTGCAGCTACTATTTTGACAATGGCATCTAAATACAAGATCAGAAGATGCAAGAATTGGAGGAAATCCAAGTAGATCATTGCGACAATATGTGGCAAACTCGTGATGACACAATAGTTGTGCAATTTCGTAAGGATGAAGAAACAAAGAGCTGGTGTCGCTTTGTGGTCTCGACCTCAAGAGGCATAAGAAAGAATATGGTCATGGGTTAATTATCAAATATTCGCTCTCATGTTCTATATTCTGAACGAGTGACCTCCTGAAACGCGCCAAGTTATTTTTGGGGAATGTGAAAGTAGAATCCGGGATGCCGTGGAGCCTGTAGATAGCATGCGCGAAGTCGTATTAGACGCACAGGGCGGCAATCCTGCGGAGTCGGGTCGGGGCGCTGCCCATTTCGCCGAGGCTCTTTCTGCAAACAAGTCGCGCTGAGAGTCTCTCGTTGAACTTTGCTCCTGCAGCCTCGTTAGCCACTGAGATCCGCGCAGCGCGCCCGGGCTGCTTGCGAAGACGAAACGGCTGCGGTGGACACAAGACGTTCACACAGAGACATTTCTTAATCTAAAAATCGTGTGTACCTGAAAATGTAAACCTTACCAAAACGTAAAAAAAAAAAATTTTTTTTTAATATGTAAAATCATATAATATGTATTTAAAATACCTAATTAAAAAGCCATTTACATAATACAAATTACATTTATAAAAAATGTCCTAAATAAATTTTAAAAATAATAAAACCGTTTTAAAAATCATTTGGAGAGCACAAGTTGATGCCCACTGACTATCATACAACTCTGTGGTCAGTAATAAATGATTCATCTATTGTAAACCAGGACCCTAGTTAAGCAGCTAGACTAAACGCAATAGAATCCATCGTACAAACTGGCGATAACTAGGACCAGCATTCACTGCAACAAGCAAAATTCACATAGACACGTCGGCGATCGCCCATTTTTATTGGAAATTAAGGTTAAAGGTTACAAACCGCGACGTCAATGATACTCTTCACACCTAGATTGCATCAATAATGTTCGAAAAAAGCCAATTAAAAAAAGACTTGTTTTCAAAACAAAAGTTAATAAAATTAAGCAAATTGATTGAATAAAAAAATATTTCGTGAAATGAGCAAATATGTAAACTATGTAATATATAACGAAATATAATATATAACGTAATGTAATATATAACGTAATGTAATATATAACGAAATATGTAACGAAAAAACGGACATTGTGTCAGGAGGGCGACGATTCGTCAAGTTTATAATTTTGAGAACGGTAAGTAGAAAGAAAAAATACGTAATTACATAAAAATCCGGTCTAAACTGATGACCTAGGGGCCTTAGTGGGATAAGGGTTAGCTTACTGGTCTATGAACCCGCAGTGCGCGGGTTCGATCCCAGCCGAGATGCCCGGGTTTTCGAAGGGCGGGACCGGGACCGGGACCGGGACCGGGACCGGGACCGGGACCGGGACCGGGACCGGGACCGGGAGCGGTGACTCAGTGCATAGACTCTTCCTGCAGTGCCTCTGACCCGGAGGTCCTAGGCTCGAGTCCCGAAGGTGGCAGGATTTTCGACACTAGCTTCTCAGCTAGGTCGAATTCAGTCGCTGTCTGGAGGAGATTTCTAACGGCCAGTTGCTCAGTTCGGTAGTTTTTCGTGGTTTCTCCGATCAACACCAGGCGAATGCCGGACCAGTACCCTAAGAAAACGGGTCACAGACCGTGCGCGATCTTTCCTTCCTTGTCCTTGTCCTATCATCACCCCTTGCACACACACTGACACTAACATGCACTACACATGCCGGCCTCAACTTAAGTATATGACTCTACCACACATGCCAGGAGACCGTTCGGGGACTTAGAACTTGTCCCGCATGGGGCGGTGCCCTGCTGGTGGGAGACACCCGGTTTGGGAAAACCTCGCTAGTCGACGGTAGGTCGGCGCCGAATCCCGCCATCCAATGGGGGAAGAACACCGCCAACTCCGGATGTAAAACATGTACACACTTACGGGACTATTGACCTCACTAGTTGACGCGCCCGGAATCATCAATCAATCGAAGGGCGGAAAATCCACAATGGCCATGCCACATTTGTGACAAGTAAAAGAACTCTGGCGGTATGCCCAGCAAAATTAAATCCCTTCGACAACTTACCACCCTAACGAGATCTCACTTTCACCCACGCACTTCGGATATAGTAACTGAGACGGGCATCTGCCGGAGAAAGTGAGTCATATCCCAGGCGTATTAGGGGACCGCCGCGAGGTGCGCCTCCTCGGTCCCCAGACCCGTGTCGGAGGTAGGCTTCTAAAGAACCTGGAACGAAAACTCAGGGAAGGCAACGCGAAACCACCCTGAGTATTTCCTCCTAAGAAATCCGCATATAGAAGATTGAACCAAAGAAGAGATGACCTATAATTTGACCAAAATTCTTACTTATTTATCTATAACAGGGAATGAACAAAAATTTTTGAGAATATTATCTAGCAAATAATAGTTATCAGAAAACATTATTTCCATTGTTGTTGTTTAATAAATGAAGAATGGAAATGCTGATGGTCTTAGAAATTATAGTATTATGAAGATAATTATCTTACTTAAATTTGTGTTTGCTGATTATTGTAATGTGAGTGCACAGTGTAACAATCTAACTAACGTTTCATTTAATTATGTTCCATTTTTACGTACATTCTATTATAAGAACAGTACATGCTTTACAAGATTTTTGTATTATCGTACATCATTTCTGTATTACGTACTATAAGAAAAAAACATGTTTTTTCGAGGAAAAAGGTAGAGACGCGAAACAGAATAATCATATCCAGGAGTTAGCGGATAATTAATTTATTGTTATATTAAATTTATTTTGTGTTATCGATGTGTATTTTTTTCTGTTGTCGATCAATTCTGATATTGTTCGAGGCGTTCACAGGAGTTTTCTGCAATACCTTCTGCAACATTAAAGCCTGGTTGTATGCATATATTGTCAAAAAGCAAGCATGTCTAAGAAAACGTACCGTATTCGATGAAAAGAAATAGGTTTTTTTACTTTAATATCTCCAATAAACTTCACAATATATATAAATTAACTTTCTCAACAGAATGTTACATGTCGAAATGAAACTGAAAAGCAATCGTGCTACAACATCACATACTTCCCCGCTATATTTGCAACTTTTGTGATTGTCCAAAATTCAGAATTCCATGAATCTGTGTAATTTTTATAAGCGCACTCTATTCGAGAAAAATAAAGGAAAAATTTGGAGACGTTTTGAGGAAATCTTATTCATAAAATTGCCTAAATTTCACGCTCAATTATACTATTATTTTCTAAACGTTGTACTTATTTACCTTTACGTCAACCTTATATTGATCGTTGTACTTAATTACGCGATGTCGAGAACTGACATTGTTCAAATACTTGCCATCGATACCATTTGAAATTTTCCTTTATGAATTTTCCCACTAAAATTTCTGATACCAAATTACTTGAATTTGATACACTGTTAAAGAAAATTAGAATTTCCCGCTTCAGATTGATTTCTGGATGACCCACATGAACAAATTTGTGTCTGTCGATGAATAATTCAAAAGCATCTCAAGTTTCGTCAACGGGATATCTAAATCTGTCATCGAAGTTGGGTGATAAAATATCAAAGAATTAAGTACAATCATTTGACAGAGTTCATATTTAATTTGTTTTTATTACGTATTGCAACAGCTCGGCGCTGGTGGCCTGCAATATAACTGAACCTGCCACAGTGAGAAGGGTCTTGGCAAGGGTGGACGATCGATGGGCTGTAACGTGACAATATCTCTCATTTTTTCAAAGAGAGACAGTCGCGATCCGACCGGAAACACATTAATATGATCATGTCCAAACTGATCCTAATAGCGGGAGAGAGGAAGGAAATCTTTTCAATGAGAGATATCTTTTCAGTGAGAGAAAGTTCGTGCCAGCAGTGGAGAGAATCTTTGGGCAACAAATGAATTTTTTATACAAACGCCAATCCCTTGACTTCCTATGAAAGACGGAAGGACAATCTTTGTAGCACGATGCGGGTGGCCTTAACAGCCGTAAAAATGTGGCCCTGAGAAGCGTCCTGTAAATGTTTTTTGATACAAAAGGGCAACCTCGTGAGTGAGTTGCGCCACCCGGTCTATAGCGTAGCAGACAATAGCTCTCGTCCCTTCATTGAGAGTCTCGCTCCGACCGGATACACATCAGTGGGGTGGCCATGTCCAGTGCTGACAGCGGGGAAGGCAGAAGTATCCTTTTTTATACAAAGTCGAACCTCTTGACTTTCTCTCAAACGCGGAATGATTTCTTCATAAATTATTATTACAGGGAATAGGTTACGCCCACGTGACTGGCCACAGTGGACACGTGCCAAACGTCATGCGAGAGATTGATTGATTAATTGATTTTTTCGTGTTTCCGGGCGCGTCAACTCCTTTGGTCATTAGTCCCGTCAGTGTAGTGCATGTTTTTCTCGGGAGATGGCAGTGATTTTGCCCCGCTGGATGGCGAGATCCGGCGCCGACCTACCGGCGGCTAGTGGGGTTTCCCCCTAACCAGAACTCTCCCACCAGCGGGGCACCGCCCCAGTCGGGACAAGCTCTAAGCTCCCGACCGGTCTCCCAGAATATGTGGTAGTGTATTGCATGTTAGTGTAAGTGTGTGTGTAAGAGGAGAGGATAGGACAAGGAAGAGGAAGGATAGATTGCGTAAGGTCCGTGGCCCGTTTGGTAGGGTACTGCTCCGACATTCGCCTGGTGTTGATCGGAGAAACCACGGAAAACTACCAATCAGAGCAGCCGGCCGCTTGAATTCTCCTCCAGACGCGACTGAATTCGACCTAGCTGATATGCTAGTGTCGAAATCCTGCCGCCGTCAGGACTCGAACCCAGGACCTCCCGGTCAGAGGCTGCAGTGACATCGGTTGATGCACTGAGCTACCGCTCCCGGTGCGAGAGAAATAGAATAGATAGAAACGGCGCTCCGCCGGCGTTTCTGTGAACGAGGCACTTTGGACACCTGTCGGGACGCCCGCAGAGAGACATACTGGAGCCGCGGATTACACATGTGCGCCCGCTCGTGGCCGGACCCGACTGCGACAAGTGCGCTGCTGCGAAGAACGTCATCGCTTCAGCACCGACGCAACATCCAGAAGCTTCGTGGGAAGGACGGGTGACCTAATTGACTGGCATCGCTGGGCTCTCTGTTGTGATTATGGCGTCATTTGTAGTAACTAAAACCCAGTAATAGTAATAACTAAATATACCGGGAGCGGTAGCTCAGTGCATCAACTGATGTCACTGCAGCGTCTCTGACCGGGAGGTCCTAGATTCGAGTTCTGACGGCGGCAGGATTTTCGACACTAGCTTTTCAGCTAGGTCGAATTCAGTCGCTGTCTGGAGCAGTACCCTAACAAACGGGCCATGGACCGCGCGCGATCTGTTCTTCCCATTCCTTGTCCTATCCTCTCCCCTTACACACACACTTACACTAACATGCACTATACTACCACATATCCCGGGAGACCGGTCGGAAGCTTAGAGCTTCTCCCGGCTGGGTCAGTGCCCCGCTGGTGGGAGAGTCCTGTTAGGGGGAAACCCCACTAGCCGACGGTAGGTCGGCGCCGGATCTCGCCATCCAGCGGAGGGAAAATCACCGCCATCTCCCGAGAAAAACATGCACTACACTAACGGGACTAATGACCAAAGCAGTTGACGCGCCCGGAAAGACGAAAAAATCAATCAATCAATCAATAACTAAATGAAATATAATGTGGAAACCATGTAATCCAGCCATCTTAGTAATTAAATGTAATGTGTAAACCAGAATCTCTTTTATTGGTCGACGGACCATAAGCTCCTTTATGTATGCGTCCTGTTGGACCGTCAGAATTCCAGCAACGATCCTCTCCGAGAGCAGCCGTGCAGTAGCGATTCGGAGATGATCGCCTTTGCTAAAAGGGTAAGGGGTGGTAGTCGCCGATTAGAACATGGCAGTATTAAGTCAAAATAATGGTGTCATTTCTTTACATAATATTTTAATTTTATGTTGCTTTCCATAATATTCACTGCCACTTCTGGACCTAGTTAGTTGTGTTTTGTTTATTACTTCACACTATGTTCGCCTTGGCGAAGAGTTTATGTTGCTTTACGTAATATTTACTGCCTCTAAGGAGGTAGTTATTTGTGTTTTGTTTATTTCTTTAGAGAATCTCCGCCTTGACAGGGATTTTACGTGGCTTTACATAATATTCACTGCCACAAACGGAGCAAGTTTTGTTGCGTTCAGCACATTGTGTTTTGTTTCATTTCTTAATAGAATGTTCGCCTTGGCAGCGATTTTTGTTGCTTTAAATAATATTCACTGCCACATACGGAGCAAGTTATTTGAACTTTTTTTCATTTCTCAACAGAATGGCCGCATTGCCAGGGATTTTACGTGATTTACACAATGTTCACTGCGCTCGCTGCACACTCCGGAGCACTGCAGAGCGTATCCGCCGTCGCAAGGTGCGGGGCTGCTTGGCGACCTGGATGCGCGCCGTTGCCGTGCAGTGCCGCTTCCTCCTCCCGCTCGATTCACCTGCGACGTGCCCGCCCCACGTGCCACACAGCTCCTGAGCCGATCGCTTCATTCGGAGCAAACCGGTTGGACGTCCGCCGTCTCGAAGCGTGGCCCTTCCTCGACGTGCGGAAATTCCTTCGCGGAAGCCCCGGCCTCCTTTAGCGCGTCAGCCGCGCAGGGTGTGTCGTCATCTGCCCCGTGTTACGACACGCCCTGGTGGGCCGGAATTTGGGCAAGGGAATTCGAAACTGTTTATGCTAACGAGTCCATTTCTGTTCCCCGCGATCCGAAACTTGGTTTTATAGGGTGTTGGGAAACGCCTTCTCGAAGTTTTCCTCTTCACGCTGGAACGAGGAATCTAAGTGTGACCTTGCTGGAGGCTTTCGAAATGACGGCAATTTAACTGCCATAAAAACAATCGACGTTTAGTAAACAATGGAGATTTCATAGAGATGCAGTGACGGTGTAGGAGGGATATAGTTGAGAATTGGCAATTTTTTTCAGATCATTGCTAAGAACATAAAATATAGACAAACGAAGCATGTCAAACCTCGTATGTATAAAATAACTCTAATTGCAAGAATGAACTCATCGAAGCACTCATTATTATTCCCGAATTAAACTTGAGTGACGAAAAGCTTAAGTTGCAGAGCCATAGACATTTAATTTTTTTTCTGCGCTTGCTCTCCTTCAACTTGACGCCTATCTCAAAAATCCTTAAAAAACAGCAATCATTTCAGATTATAGCTAAGAAGGAAAAATATTACATCTCAGCAAAATGAATAATAACATTATTAAAGACCCATATATTGATATTCATAAGCACTTGCTTTAAAAATTCTCGTAGGGCATAAAATTTTATTGGATATAAAACTATCTCTTATTTTCGTGATTATAAAAAAATAAACATTTATTTGCACACATAGAAAGAAAAATTGCATTTCCATCGCCGTCGTTATGTAGCAATATTCAAAATTACATACCCTACAGCTACTAATTTTTCTCACTTATTTCTTTGTATTAACATCTCACATTGATCGCTGCTGCATTTGAAATAATTAATTGTGCTCACAACACAGTAACTGAAACCAACAATAATCTATAATTTAACCCATTAGTATCTAACGGGACATAAATGGTACCCGAAACGCGGTTTTAATTCGCGCATGTTTAATTGATGAAATGAACGATCTCATAACTTTAAGATATGATTAATATGAGTAAATAGGGTACCGAGCAGAATCACAAGGACCGGGAGTGAGGGCATCAACTGATGTCGCTGCAGTGCCTCTGACCGGGAGGTCGTTGTTTTGAGTACCAACGGTTGCAGAATTTTCGACACTAGCTCGAGTAGTACCCTCACTTTCGACCTAGGTCGAGTTCTGTCGCTGTCTGGAGGAGAATTCTAGCGGCCGGCTGCTCTGATCGGCGTTTTTCCGTGGTTTCTCCGATCATCACCAGGCGAATGTGGGATTAGTACCCTAACGAACGGATTGCAAGAGATCTTCCATCCCATTTCTTGTCCTACCCTCATCCCTTACTTACACACACTTACACTTACATGCATCACACTACCATACATGCCGGGAGGCCAGTCTGGAGCGTAGAGCTTGTTCCAGCTTAGGCGGTGCCCCGCTGGTAGGAAATACTTGGTTCGGGAAAACCTCGCTCGCAGACGGTAGGTCGGCGCTGGATCTCACCGTCCAACGGGGGAAGATCACCGCTCCCTCTCGAGCAAAAAACCCGCACTACACTAATGTAACTGATGACGTTAGCAGTTGACGCGCACGAAATCATGAATCAAGCGGAATCAACAGGCCTCAACAAGGGTCGTAGTGGTAAACGTTTCGCCAGTGAATGCAGAAGGAAGAAGGGCGACCGCTGACGTTGGGAATTCAGGGTAACTTGTGAACTATGCAGCAGCGCCTTTCTCTTCCATTTTTTCAGTATCGGGAAAGAAAGAGTCCTTGGCCTTCTTTCGTATTTTCTGCACCATTGCGAATCGAAGCAGTGACTGAAGCCTCTTCACATTTTCTTAGTGCACTTAATTACTATTGGTTGCCGTGCAGAAAACAGACCAATCTTCTGGAAGAACCATTCTACGGCAAGAAATAGATTGCTCATTTTTCTTCATGAGCAATAATATTCTACATACGTTTTCTTTCTGGATGTTGTGTTTTTTTTCTTTTACTGCGTTTACTTCGTTATGTCCTTCATTTTTCTTTTCCTCCGTTTTTTAGTCCATAACATGTTGCTTTTACATTGGTTTCAGAAAGATTTGTAGTTTAGCACATTCAGGTCGCAGTCTCAGTCCGAATTTTTTTCTTCCGCAGGTCGTAATGTTTGGGTATATATTTGAAGATTCATATAATCTAAAGGAACAAATCTAGAAGCAAGATCTTTTTTATTTTAAAGAAAAAATCTTGCACTTTTATATGAAATTCCATCTTGTATATTTACATTAATAGTTGAAAATTGTTTTATGCAAATAACGCAAGAAATTGGGTTCAAAACAAAGTTTAACATGCATATTTTAATTCAATTCTTAGAAATTCTGTTAATATTAGAACATTTTACGTCACATTACATTAGTGTCTGTTGCATAAGGAAGAAACCATTATTTTTTACTCACAATAATTACTTACCGTGTGTTTGTTACAAGACATACAAAGGGGACTCAGCATGGGCAGACATCAGTAAAAGATTACAGAAATCTGATTATAAAAGTAGAGGAGACCATCCCTGGAAAATACGATGTAGAAAGCAAAGAACTGATGTAGGCAAGTTCTCCTTTGTGAATCGTACTATAGTAGATTGGAACAAACTACCTGCAAAAGGACTAGAGACTCTTCCTTCTAATGTAGTGAAATTTAAAAATATTCTTAATTCTATGTAGGTCATCATTAATAGCACTGGGACTTTTATCATTATTATTATTATTATTATTATTATTATTATTAGTTTCATTATTATAATCGTTAGTATTATTAATAATATAGTCATGTCTCTTATTCAGTGAAGTGAAGTGAAGTGAAGTGTAGTGTGGTGGGGGCACGGAGGGGGAGGGGAGGGGAGTGTAGTGCAGCGCAGTGAAATGAAGTGAAGTGAAGTGAAGTAGAGTGAAGTGTTAGAAAAGCTATAAGTCAACATATAGATAACTCAAAATTAATTATAACTAGGATATTAATCTCTAATTCTAATTGTAATTATATTTGTAAATATTCGTAATAGTTTTGTAATTGTATATCTAATTGTAATAATGTTTGCCACCGAGCATTAGCTCAAAGCGAACTTTAATAAATCTATCTATCTAATCTAAATTTTGAAGAGCGGTCCTTAGACGTCACTGCGGAGGGCATGCACATCCGTATATTCTCAAGTCATTTAACACTTCACTGACAGCCAACGAAATCTAGCAGTGTTTCTACTTTATTGATGTAGAAACCTCCATGAATAGTCAACGAACGGAAAATGTCATGATATAAGCAGATACACAGTATGAATCGCGCATCCATAGATTCTACGGGCGTCATATTTTAAGGCGACCTGTCGGCGCCCGTAGATTCTACGGGCAGCGACCTGAATGTGTCAAGTAGAGATATGTGTACCGTGGAACGAAAGAGTTAACCCTTCATCCAGTCATGGACATTTGAAAGGTTAATAGATGGGAAGGGGAGAATGTCGCCGGGTAAGGCAAAATTTGGAGTTCGAGAAGGGATAAAAACTGAAAGGAGGAGGCAAGCCTCTCCAAATAAAGAGTGCAGGACAAGCGCCAACTTGCACAAAACTAGGATTTTCAATTGTAAATGAAGATGTTGATCTCCTCTATCGTGGTTTAGTATTTTCATTAAAAGAGGTTAGATATTAGAGATCTGCATTTTGTGAAAACCAGCCGACCTGGCTAGCGCTCGGAAGGCCCTGGCAACGCCCGCAGCTGCTGTGAAGCTCGCAGCCCCCTGGCGACGACTGGCCCCGTTGCGCTCGGCGCTGTGGGAGATGCTAAACCACAATTCCCAATTTCATGTTCGCCGTCCACATTCACCAGGTAACCATCTATTGACCGTGTATTCCTCTTTCGCATGCAGTCCAGGTAATATTTGGAAGAAGAGTGAAGGTGGTGTAATGACAGTACAACGTTTGTGTGTTTGATTGCTTTACACGATTATACCACTACTGTGAAGTTCAGAAGAAAATGGAGACACAGTTGTCATGCTTAAAAAGAAAAGGTCTATACTTGCGTATATAGAGGAAGTTTGTATTCATATAGTTCAGTGCAACGCTCTGGAAAGAGGTGTAAAGAGAAGTGTAAGGCTTGTGGTCGATATCGAACACTTGTGGAGTAATACTGAATATTTATTTCATTATTTCTGCATTAAAGTTCTGATTGAACTTTGCGAATTTTAATCTGTATGCGTATGTAACATCTCTCGAAACAATTACGGGGAGGCATCTATTTAAGTAAATAAATTATTGATGTACGATGAATGATTATACATTATTGATGGTTTTGCACATTGTGAAAATGGATGGGTGCGCCTTTCATATAATCATTATGCTTAAAAATCGTCTTTGAATAAAGACGCTAGAATAACTAATAATCGTTTCAAAAAACAAGAAAGTGGCCCCAATTTTTTAAAAAGTCTAAACTGAAATAAATTGAAACTAATTAATGCATTTGCTTCCGCAGTCGTCACACAAGCGTTAGACGCATTACAGTATTGAGTTGTTGGTTGTCACGATGAAAATGTAAAATAATTATATACTTGTGATTCACACTATTTTTGCATTCTACAATATAATTATTTGGATTGCTACAAAAATTCGTCTCAAATCGTCATCGAGAATATTGATAAAAAATCACCGTGCCCTGGTATGCAGCTCTCATGGAGGTGCATGTGGTATCTCAATGCTGGGCAAGGGACAAAGGCAGTGAAATGCTCTCCCCCTCCATCTCTCTGCTCATTTGTTGGGAAAACATTTGGCCATTTGCAGAGTAACCAGATATCGATAAGGAAGCGCTTGACGTTCGTATATATCATCAGCTATGCGTCTCAAATTACCAAAGCTGTGATTGCGTGTGTAAGTGACAGTGAATGCACTTTCGTCAACCTCACACCATTACTTCGGACTACATCACGTAAACACTATCCCCAACTTCCTTGTTCACTAAAGAAGAATATCAGTGTGAATATTCTAATGGCTTCAATCCAACGAACTGTTGTAACCGCAGGTACCGTAAATGAAGGTACCGTTCCAGTCAATAAAATCAACATGTTTCTGAAAAAAACGTTCATGGTATTATTTGCTGTTAAAACTGCGCAGATCTGTGCCCTAACGCATTCCTGACAATTGTTGAATTGGGTCAATCCTTCACTTCTGGAGCCATACTTTCAAAGACTTCCAGATTTTTCTGTTACACAAGCCTGGAAATATGTAATGTTTAATAGCTCTTTCAGATGTACTGTGTTGTTGAACGGTTGTTTCGGAACAGGTTAGGGAAGACGAGAAGATCGAAGACATGTTTCAGTAATTTAAATAGTTTGTTGCAAAGACAAAGTTTCTCTGGAAAGATTCTCTCTTTATAAGAAAATAATTTTATGTTTACAATTGGGTTTCTATGATCAGAATAATATAAATATTTGAATAAAGAAAACTAAAATGATTAAATGAATTTCAAATAAAAAATCTCACTTTTGCATTGGATTTTTTATCCATTAATGGTATCTAGTAAAAAAATGATAACTATATCATAGTGTGAAGACGCCAAATGTTATTTAAGTTACTTTTTGAGTTTGCTTCAAATTGAGATTGATTGGGGAGATCCATAAAACAGACGTCGGTACAACTTTTAGGAACGTGTGCCTTTGTGCTCTTCTGATAAGAAAGCACCTGAAAGACTAGAAAAAACAATGGATATGATCTTCGGTCTTTGATTTGAACTAACAATGTGCTACGAAATATGACACCGCTTGAAGACGTTTCAAACCGTTCCTAGCGCTACCGATGTGACTGTTTGCCCGATCAATGCGTGGAGGTGACATAAGCTCTAGATGCAAAATGTCTCTAAAACTCTATTTTAAATATTCCATATTTTATAGCACTTCCAGATTTCGATATATGGATATTCCATGGTGTTTAACCAGCTAGTGAAATTTCACGTGAATCTAAGTATCTATCATGGTGAGTGTTGGGTGTAAGAAGTAGTAACCTCAACAATTCATTGGAAAATGTTTGCAATAACATTATGATTAAGTTTTTGTTTATCCAAGCCTTGAGAGGAAGAGTAACGACCACTTCAAGTGCTGACATTGTGGTCGACACCCCCTCCCACCCGTTTGTTTGGTTGAAACCACAGAAATCTGTCTCTCAGAAGAATTCGTTCCAGATGGTGGCGCAATTCGACCAGAATGAGATGAAATTGGAATTCAGTTTGAAACCACATAACGACGTTGGAGGCCACTGGAAACATCCAGTCGTAATTTAACTGCCCTTGCAACCATGTAAGACGGTGAGAACGATACGGTTGTATGCAATTTAAATGCCTGACCAGTTGCACGAGAAATTATAATGAATGGACTGCAACTATTTAATTAATACTTACACATTTGATTTCCTGGTAGTCCTCTAATGCATGTAAAAATATTGATTTGGAACACATGTCTCATTATTCAAGAAATTATTTGCTTGTCTTGACAATACATATTTCAATAAATCAAGTTATTAACCCCAGAAACGATACATGAATGCCATCCCGGAAGATGCATACGTGGGGTAATATGTAAGTATAGAATCAAATAATAGAATACGTATAAGGTCACTGAATATTTATTTAAAATAAACAGCAATTTTGTTTCACTTTTAATGAGCTGACATTGCATGAAAAACATATTTAATCGATATTCTTGGAAGACAGGTTTGTTGCATTTGAAGCATGCATTTTTGCATGCACTAGTTTTCTGACCTTCACCACACACTTCATTTCAATCATTCATTTATTTTTGCTTTGCCCGTACGCTAGTTCATAGTTTTATCGGAATGCATCAAGACAGTTTTCATGGATGAGTGCAAAATAAGAGATTTTTAATTTTTTCGAGGGGGAGGGGACGTACTTACATACCTATGTCCCTACGTGCGTACAGGGGTATTTCGTTATCATATCTTACCTCTGATTTACTTTACGAGAGGTCGAGACGAACACGTGCGGTAAACGAACTCTAACCTCAGAGGACAAAACACAAAATTTCATGCATCCATTTGAGAGTTAAGTAGTATATGGAAATAAAGATACAATAATGAATCATTTTCATATTCTTTGCGTATTAGTACCAATTCTAAGGCTGTGGAGCAGCTACGATGAAAAATATAGCGATGTAGAACTCTCCATGAAGATTCTCTCTAGCATAAACAAATCACTAGCAATAATTAAATGCTCAATGTTTGCCAATAGATCCAATAATTCCAATGTTCTTCAATCCATCTTCATGACAATTATTTATAACAAGTGTGAGAGCTTTTATGAACTCAAATGTTTCATGAATATCTTTTAAGCTATGACCAAGACATCACTGTTACAATGGTGTATGAAGTGAAATGAGGTTTTTGTCTGTCAACACAGGAAACTGTGTCAGTTGCATGCAAAATTTACTGAAACATCTGTTACACAAAGAGATGCCATGAATGAAAGTGTCATGGGGTAAGTAATCATCTAGACATAAAAATAAATTATTCTGATATTTCCTAACACTTAAACGCACATCAATACTTTTCTTCTTATATTTGCAAAATCATTCGAATATGCGTGAAGGTCAGTAATCGAATGCAAAACCTTCAGAATTCATTTCACAAATATGCGATCGATAGTATTGGGGTGGTTTTTGAAGGATGTGAATTATGTATAATACCGAAACATTGCTATTTTCATAGCAAAATCTTTTTACTGCTGTTTGATCTGTAAAATGACCTTTCAAATAGTCAGATTTTCGCTTTGTGTGAAGGGTATATAAGAGTGATGGGTGAGGGGAAGGGTGGCGGGTAAACTTATGTAGTATTTAAACACAAAAAATGTTCAAAACTATTTTGAGTAGTGTAGTAAGGAATATTGAGAATTTTAAACATTTCTCTATTCACCTGTGATAGTTTTAGATAGAGTAAAAGCAGAAAATAGTGTGCCTGACTGGGAGATAGCAATCCCATATCCCCTGTTTCATTTATCAAGAGCATTAATCAATTCCCAGTATTGCTTTACATCCAATTTGATATTACCACATTTCTGTGCTTTATTTATATTTGTTCTCCATAATGTGTTCTATCTTTCCCACACATTAAAAAAAAATCTTCTCGTGTCGACCTGAGGTATTTCGAGGGATTTTAGTTTTACATGCTGACTTCTTTTTTTAAAATTTGGGTATTGAGACTTGACAAATTGAGATTAATTTACTCTGGCTTATTTTATTAGTTTTCTTTTAGATTGTGGCGTCATACAGGATGTAATAAACACACAGACGAGAGTGGGTTGTACTCACAGCTGATTTATTACTGACTTCGACCGTGGTCACAAAACAATCAAAACACTGCAGTACAATAAACAAACTAAATTGACCCCACTACAAGAAATGATATTTGAACGACTACCACACCGCCCCCTTTACTAACGTGCGCTGTGCGTAGCCTCACCTGCCCTGAGACCGAATTACATGTCTCCTTCGTCACGACCTAGCGGCCGGCTTCTTGCGCCGCGTGCCCCAAAGCACCACCTGCAACGACCTAACACCTCGCAGCCAGGAACACAAAGAAGAACGTCTATTGTTCGCTCGGCCCTTAAATAGCCCTCTAGCGACGCTTCCCGCCGCCTCCATTGCCTTACCCAAGCGACGCGCACGCCGGGAAAAACCTGGTGCGTCATAGCTTGCTATTGTCCGAGCCTGGGGCATGCCGCGTGCCCAACTCCGTTGGTAGCGTCATGACGCTACAAACTCCTATATACCCCCAGGAATTTTTCGCAGTTGCCAATAACACAGAACAAAATTCCCCAAAGTTAATGCCCTAGGCCAGTTGGCTCACATTTTAAACAACTGCGCCTAACCTAACTAATTACATCAACTACATTGTCTTTTCCAACCCTACTAACCTACTTTTCTATTCCTTATATCAGCTGAATAACTACAATAACACCAAACTACACTCATCTACTACCCCAATTTCCTAACGCTATGATGTGGTAGCCAAGATTTTTCTTCTCCTTCCAAAATATTACAAAACAAATCCACCAGATACCCTTCCAAAAAATATCACAAAAAACAAATCCACCGTATAACCCTTTCAAAACATTACATAAACAAATCTGCAATATACCTTTTCGCCAAATTTACAACATGCACACTTTGACTTGCGTCACATCACGAACTATATACAGTTTTCAATTCTTCTGTGAGTCTCTATCCATTACACATAAATACTTACTAATTGCTTACACATTCAGATTTTAATAATATACAATTTCTTTTATCTTCTGCGTGAATATAATTATGCAAAAGTCATAAATTATTGATTTCCTGCAAGTCCGTCTTGCTTCATTTCTTCTTTTCACTTCCTCACACAACAACACACTATGTCACAGATGCTGTCTCGTGTTTTCGATCAAGAGACACTTGCTTTACAGCAACAGTTTCACTTTTGTGAACTGTGTCGGCACTTGCTTGTCGCGCACTCACATCACACGCGTTGCCGAGGGACATACGTCTCTCTGCAAAGCCCGACTCTGCCTGGAGCTGATTCTCGTATATACGGCTAAGAATGTCAGCGTTCACATTCTGACTACCCTTCCGATGTTTAATCTTAATATTCAGATGCTGAATTGCCAATGACCATCGCATCAATCTGGGATTATTCCCGGAACATTGTTGCAACCAAACCAGAGGATTATGGTCAGTTTCTACCTTTAGGCAAACATTCCCATCTAAATAATGTTTTAATCGTTGTAGCCCCCAAATAATCGACGCACACTCTTTCTCTGTCACGCAATATTTCATCTCTGAAGGAGAAAACTTCTTGCTAAGAAATAGCACGGATTTTCATTCCTTCCTCGTCTAACTGCGAGAGTACAATCCCCGCCCTCTGTCTGACGCGTCGCACTGCATTAAAAATTCCCTGCTGAAATCAGGCGCATGAATGACCGGTTCACCGCACAGAGCTTCCGCAGTTCTATAAATGCTTTTTCACACACTTGCGACCATGCTATTTTCCCTTGTCGTGTACTTCCCTTAATAAATCTGTGAGGCGCAGCCTTCTCCGAAAATCTCGGCACAAAACGCCTGTAATATGAAATTAATCCTAGAAATTTCCTAATTTCTTTTTTTGTATTCGGTCTCGGATATTCCTTAATCGCGCGTACTTTTACCTCGTTCGGCTTCATAAGACCACTGCCAATTTCGTAGCCCAGAAACATTACGGTTCCGCGAGCAAACTTGCATTTCGCCGGCTGAACGTGAAGTTTCGCCTCCCTTAGTATTTGAAATACTGTGCGTAAATGACGCAGATGATCCGACCAATCGTTACTAAAGATTGCGATATCATCCATATAAGGAATAGCAAATTCCGAACAATCCTTAAGTAATGCCGCCATTAATTTACTACACACATAAGGTGCATTCTTAATCCCAAAGGCATACGTAATGGTTTGTAACTTCCGAAATTTGTGCAGAAAGTGGCATATCTCTGCGCCCTTTCTGTCATCCTAACTTGCCAAAAACCTTTGCTCAAATCACAAGTGGATATTATTTTCGCAGCTGCTACCGTTTCAATTCTCTCATCTAAACTAGGCAGTGGAAAATATTCAGTTTTAATAATATTATTCAACTTGCGATAATCAATACATGGCCTGGGTTTCTTGCCAGGAGCCTCTACTAAAATCATGGGCGACGCGAAATCAGAATCCGAGCTTTCAATGATTCCGTCCTTTAACATTTTAGCAATCCCCTCTTGTAGAATCTTACTTTGTCTCATAGACGTGCGATAAGGCGCACTCCTAACCTTCGCCGTATTGTCAATCAGTTCGATATCCATTTCTACTTTCTCGGTCAAACCTGGCTTATCAGAAAAGATATCCCTGAATTCCACAATTAATGCTTTTAATTTCTCATGCATTTCCGGTGCAACATCTGTACCTACCAGCATTGACTCAACCTCGAAATCGCCCGCTTCTAGCTTTAGCGCATATTTATCAATCGCGTCATCAGTTGCCTCCTCTTCATTCCTACTCTCCGCAACAAAATTTACATATTCCGTCCTTTGATGATATGGTTTCATCATATTCACGTGATAAACCTTCCCGGAACTCTTATTAGGTAATCTTACAACATAATTTACATCTGAAACCTTTTCTGTGACTTCCCCCGGTCCCATCCACTGAACTGACAGTTTTTTTGTTCTATTAGGAGCAAAGATCAATACTTTGTCTCCTACACTAAAATTTCTTACAACTGCCTTCTTGTCATACGCAACCTTTCTTTTCTGCTGCTCCCTCTAATCTTTGATGCGCAGTTTCCTAATATGCTTCAGCCTATTCATGAGTTCAAACACATACTCAGTCACAGAATTACTCTCTGATTCATTTTCGACAATATTTTCGTACAAAAGTGTCACAGGTGTCCTCAAATTTTTCCCAAATACTAACTCTGCCGGCGTATACCCTAAAGACTCATGAACCGACGTTCTCATGGCAAACAATATTGCCGGAAGGTTCGTCTCCCAGTCACCTCCTGCCTCTAAGCATAGAACCTTGAATAATCTATTCATCGTCCGGTGTATTCTCTCTACCGAGTTACTTTGCGGGTGATACGGCGAGCTATAAGTTAGTCGAATTCTAAATTTTTCTGCGAATTCTACCATCAAGTTGCTCGTAAAACATGTTCCCTGATCCGTTTGAATTTCCCGCGGAAATCCGGTCCTGCTAAACAATTCTAATAAAGCCTCTATGATAGTGGTCGTCTGCAAATCCTTTATAGGAATGGCTTCGGGTACCGTGAAGCTACACAAATTGCAGTTAAAATGTGTTTCGCCCCAGAACTACTTTGCGTAAACGGCCCTACAGTATCAATGTTTAATTTGGAGAACACTTCACTAATTGTAGGCACAATAACTAAAGGTGCTTTCCTCTTATCCCCACCATGACCTACTATCTGGCAACTGTTGCAAGTTTTAACAAATTTCTCCATTTCCTGGAAACAGTTCGGCCAGTAGAAATATCGCGACATACATGCTTTTGACTTCGAGCTACCTAAATGACTCGAGGCCGTTTCGTGACAAACCTTTAAGATTTCTCCGCGATAAACCTTAGGCACAACTAACATTTCGAAAGTTTCTCCCTTCTTACTTTGCCGATTCTTGAAGAGAATATTATTTTTAACAAAATAAGAATCTTTTCCTAAAGCTTGATTTACGGTTTTATGTGCCTCATAAATCTGCCTGATCTCCTCGTCTTCTTGCTGCGCCGTACGAAATTGCTCCGCGTCTACTCGCAACAAATTCTTGATTTCACCCGAGAGTTCAACTTCACTTTCGCTCCCGGCACATGTCGCCCTGTGTCTCCTCTACCTCCACAATACTTTCACTCAGCTCCGTCTCCACCGGCTGTACGACCGATTCTACAGAATTTCCCGGCCCCACCTGATCTGCCTTTGCCGCACTAGCGCGAGTAACCACTAAATTAATTTCTTGCGGTTCTACAAAGCCCTCTTTAACCTCTTGTAATAATAACATGGTTCGATTGCTGAGAATGTAATAAGGTAATTCGCATTCTTCAGGTACCACAGCAGCCCGCGTAACTACACGCCCGCTCGGTATTTCTAGGACGATCTGCGCCACACGTAAGTTCTTGGGAAATTTATCTAAGGGTTGACTAATCCAAATTGATTCTCCAGTTAAATCTGCTGCATCAATTAAATTTTCACCCACTAAATCGAACGAAGCCCCAGTGTCTCTTAAAATCCGGCAAGTATGGCTGTTAATTTTTCCAACAATGGTATGTTCACGAAACAATTCGCTCGCTTCCGGCTCACACACATGATTCGCAGCTTCGGTCTTTTATTAGGACACTGCCTAGCCAAATGTTGTGGCGACTGGCATACAAAACATTTCCTAACAAACCGCTTCTCGAATTCAGGCCGCGCCGCAACCTTGTCCTTCTCGCTCGTACTCGGAATTACCTTCCCGGCCCTGCTGCGCCCTTTGTTTCTACCGGCTCTTTCTGTTTGGACTGAAAAGGTCCTGACTTCCTCCACCCTTGCCTGTGATTTTCATACGCGTCTAATTTCTTCGCAAAATCTAAAGGATTGATAAATTCCGCCCACGAATCAACAAAATGATCGCGCATTTCCCATGAAACCTTCCGCTTCATCTGATCCGTAACTATCAGATTTAATAGCTCCTCAAACGTGTTTACACTTAATCCGGACACCCATTCTCTCGCGTAATTTAATAATTCTCGAGCAAATATACCCACGTGGAATTATTACCTTTGCTGTGTTTAACAAACAGCTGACGAAATTTTTCCGCATCAAATCTATATAACTCCAATAATTTTGATTTTAAAGTTGCATAAGTCCATTCGTCCTCCTGTTCATCTAACGTAATCCAATTATTCACATTATACGGCAACAATCCAATTATATGAACAGCCCATTCGCTTTCGGGTACCTTCAGCTGTCTGCACTGACTTTCAAAGGCACTTAAATATGTCGTGATATCGTCCTGCTCACCACGAAATCGACCTATAATCTGCCCTACTTTAATACTTTCCCGATGCGATTCAACTCGTGCCTCGCCACGTGCTTCCGCGCTCCCTCCTACGCTTGCTCTTTCAGCATCCCTTTCGATTCTCAATCGTTCTAATTCCCTATCTTTCTCCCGTTCTACCCTCTCCTTCTCTTCCGCCTTCTCCCGTTCCACCCTCGCCCTCTCTTCCGCTTTCTCTTCCTCGATATCCTGGCGATGTTGTTCGCCCAAACCCTCAATAAACTCCTGCTCATAATCCTCATGGCTGATTATCAACTCTTTTAATTTAATCACGGTTTCCGTCCCGTTTAATACAATACCCAAATCATTAGCAATTCTGATCATCCCTTCTTTTTTAAATCTAGTTAAGTACGCCATAGCTCCAACCAGTGACGTGCCTCACAGAAAAACGTACTTACCCCGTGCGTTGTCTGCCGGCTGCCTCTCTCGTTCTGGTGCTCGTGCGTAGTCCTCGTGCGTGCTCGTACCGGTCCCGTACGACTTCCTTCCTTCCTTCCTTCTACTTCTTTCTTGAAGCGTCGCTCCGCCCGCAGAATTTTAATCACTCCGAGTTGCTATCGGTTGCTATTTACTGTTACGCCGGTCCTAACAACTCTTCTAAAATACCGCACCACGTGATGCCTAGGTAAAGCATACACGCTTGCATTACCTCGGCCCCGCTACTCGGTGCCTACAACACTACTTTTGGCTTGCTCGAGCCCTACTGCTGATATTCCTGGTTTAATTATCACGGCCTAAACCAATGCCTACTGCAACAACGCCCACCAATTTAATCTTGGCCTACAGCGATGCCTACTGGGTTCACTTGATCTGCTGCCACCTTTTACTCACGGCCTACAGCAATGCTTACCGGGTTCTCGTTAACTGCTGCTACCATTTTAATCACGGCCTACAGCGATGCTTACCGGGTTCTTGTTATCCGCTGCCACCATTTTAATCACGGCCTACAGCGATGCTTACCGGGTTCTTGTTATCCGCTGCCACCATTTTAATCACTCCTTCGTCTGTGGCGTCATACAGGATGTAATAAACACACAGACGAGAGTGGGTTGTACTCACAGCTGATTTATTACTGACTTCGACCGTGGTCACAAAACAATCAAAACACTGCAGTACAATAAACAAACTAAATTGACCCCACTACAAGAAATGATATTTGAACGACTACCACACCGCCCCCTTTACTAACGTGCGCTGTGCGTAGCCTCACCTGCCCTGAGACCGAATTACATGTCTCCTTCGTCACGACCTAGCGGCCGGCTTCTTGCGCCGCGTGCCCCAAAGCACCACCTGCAACGACCTAACACCTCGCAGCCAGGAACACAAAGAAGAACGTCTATTGTTCGCTCGGCCCTTAAATAGCCCTCTAGCGACGCTTCCCGCCGCCTCCATTGCCTTACCCAAGCGACGCGCACGCCGGGAAAAACCTGGTGCGTCATAGCTTGCTATTGTCCGAGCCTGGGGCATGCCGCGTGCCCAACTCCGTTGGTAGCGTCATGACGCTACAAGATGATATTGGATTTTAATTTTGATTTTTGGAGGTAAACTGTAAGGATTGTCCTATCGGGCAATAGGAAGGGAAAAAAGAAAGATTCTATGCAAAAGCATTAGTTTAAGGAGGTTTAAGCATATTTTTGGTAATTTGGATTTGATTCGTCTTGGGATGTTTGGTGTTCGGTCTAGATGGACTTTATGAGCGGAACGAGATGAGGTGAGGGAATAATAGAAATTATTTACTACTTTTTTATATCATCTAGAACGTATCAATTTGGAGTTCTCTGTAAATTTGATGGTTAGGTATAAACCATGCTACTTTAATTGCCTTCCTAAGGACTTCATTTTGGACAACTTGCATTTTTTATAGTGGTAGGAGCTGCGTTTACCCACACCGGGCCAATATGAATTAGTGTGAGCAGGATAATAGATGTATATAGTAGAATCTGGCATTTGATTTTAAGCTTTCAGCGTTGATTTATGAACGGATAATGTTTTGATATTTTGCCGTGCGATTTGTTGATTGCGAGAATATGGAGTTTCCAGGAAAGTTTCTTATCCAGCAATACTCCGAGATTCTGTATTGGTTCACTTTTCCGAGGTTTTTCATTGTCATCTACTATTAGACATGGAGGGTTTGCGGTCTCCTAAGAGTGAATATTTTAGACTGACATTTTTGCAGATTGATTACGATTCTCCACGTTCTTGACCATTGCATTAGGGTGTTAAGATTATTCTGGACTATTGTATGTCAGGTTAATATCTGTACTTGCTGTGAACAGTGCCGTACCGTCAGAAGAAAGAGCAGTTTCCATGTCAGAAAATTTGGTCCTGTCACTCACAATGATATTAAGTGAATTAGGCGAGATAGCAGAGCTCTGAGAAACTGCATCTATATCACGAAGAGCAGAAAATGAGTGATTGATTTGGGCTTTAAATTCTCTATCAGTGATAAAGCATTTGATGATATTCTGAATATACTCAGGGACTCCGAGTTGTCTTCTTTTAAATAACAGACCTGTATACCAATTATCATATGCATGAACAATATCCAGAAATAGGACTATGCTTTCTTCTCTTGGAAGGTCTGTGCAATGTATTCGGTAAACCTTAACAGCATGTGTGTGCAGGAGTGATTTGGTCTGAAACCAAATTGAATATTTGGTATTGCTTCCGTGTATGTAAAGGTTTGTTCAAACAAAATATTAGAAACTACTATCAATAGTTTCAATAGCCAAATCTCTCAGAAAGTTTTTACGCGTCTGTGTGAAGGATAGATTTTTGTTTCAACCTTCTCTCATAATACGTTAAGCCAATCAACTAATCAGTGGATTGATTGATTGATTAGTGATTCCGGTGCGTCAACTGCTAAGGTAATTAGTCCCGTGAGTGTAGTGCATGCGTTCGTCGCGTGAGGTGGCGGTGGCCGGCTGGATGGCGAGATCTGGGGGCGACCTACCCGTCGGCTTGCGCAGTTTTGCCCTACTAGGTATCTCCCGCCAGCGAGGCACCTCGCCAGTCGGGGCAAGCTTTAAGCTTCCGACTGGCCCCCAGACAAGTGTAAGTGTAAGTGTGTGTAAGGAGTGAGGATAGGAAGAGGAAGGAAAGATTGCGCGCGGTTCGTGGTCCATTTCTTAAGGTACTGCTCCGGCATTCACCTGGTGTTGATTGGAGAAACCACGGAAAACTACCGATCAGAGAAGTCGGTGGCTAGAATTCTCCCGACACAGCGGCTGAACTGGACCCAGCTATCTAGCTAGTTTCGAAAATTCTGCCACCGCCGGAATTGAACTGGAACCCTAGTTCCTCCCGGTCACTGTCACTGCAGTTACAACAATTGATACCGTGAGTAGCTCAGTGCATTAACTGATGTCACGGCAGTGCCTCTGACCAGGAGACCCAAGGTTCGAGTCCTGACGGCGGCAGGATTTTTTGCTAGGTCGAATTCAGTCGCTGCCTGGAGGACAATTCCAAACGGGCCACGGACCGCGCACGATCTGTCCTTCCTCTTCCTTGTACTATCCTCTCCCTTTACATACACACTTACACTAACATGCACCACACTACCACATATTCCGGGAGACTTAGAGCTTGTCCCGTCTGGGGCGGTGTCCCGCTGGTGAGAGAGTCCTGATTAGGGGGAAACCCCACTAGCGGTTGGTCGGCGCTGGATCTCGCCATCCAGTTTTGGAAGATCACCGCCATCTCCCGAGAAAAAACATGCTCTACACTAACGGGACTAATGACCAAAACCGTTGACGCGCCCGGAAACACGAAAAAAGCATTCAATCAAACGATACCGTGAGTCACCTCTGCCGGTACGAATCAATGTAATTTTATAAGGAAAAATTCAAATGACGAAATTCAACTGGTCAGGGGGTTGTTCGGCCGGTGCAATCGATACTCAACATTAGGGCACTGAATGGCAATCCCCACCGACCTTCAAAATGGGAGAGGTTTCTATTATGGAAGTACAGCTTTTTAAAATACATATTTTTTCAGGCGTTTGGAAAGAATTGAAAAGTTATTTAAGGGAGACAGTAGATCATGCAGTACTACTTTTGAGTGAAAATTTGTGATAACATTTCTAAATACTAGTCATGACAAGTGTTTCTATAAGAGAGATGATCAAAACAGTGTAATGATCACTGACTGTAATTTGTAGGACAGTTACAGGTATGT
Source organism: Teleogryllus oceanicus (assembly GCA_964035755.1). Lineage (NCBI taxonomy): Eukaryota > Metazoa > Arthropoda > Insecta > Orthoptera > Gryllidae > Teleogryllus > Teleogryllus oceanicus. Next base: position 64,329,127 of record CAXIVR010000007.1, read on the forward strand.
ATTTTGTATTTATAAAATGTTTTCGCTTTGTCTAGAAATCAATAGGGTAACATATAACCTGAAATTATTTTACTGAGAAAAATTTAAGTGATAAGGTGACCAATAATTCAATTAAAAGGCTTAGGTATTCGTTTTTTCATATTAATTGATAAAAAATAGACAAAAGAAAATACGTGTATAAAGGAGACAGGGAGGATGGATTGTGCTAAGGTCGAAGGAAGACGAGACTGATATAAGATTCTAGGGCAAATACTTATACATTTTAAGAGTATTTTATTAAAGAATACCTGGCGTCCATAAGACATACATTAACTCTACATAAAAAAAAATTACATATAAAAATCTTGAGATAAAGTGCACAGGTTCGGATTTAGACATTGTAAGACTCCAGAACCAAGACATATGCGTCCTGTGAGTCAGCCACTAATTAAAAAATACAGTACAGTGGGACTGCTTGGGACAGTGCAGTGCCATGTACTATTACAATATCAGTCTCCTTGTATTTCTTAAGTCAATTTATAATTTTTGTTTATATTTTAATCCTTTGATATACGAAAGGGTCAGTTGGCTGGTCGTCAATGACCCAAATTCTTACAATTACTTTTAATAAGATTGCATTTGTTATGACTGTAGAATAGTTACAATATAACATACTGTTTTTTTTGCTTTTATTAATTTGTATTGTTTTTCTGAATACGAATGTGGGGTAATATAAAATGCAGGGTGCTTATTACATCTCTTGTGCCTGGCGTCAGGTTCGACCGCGGAGTCGCTTCTCAAGTGTTGAGAGCCAGATTCACCCAGGCTCTTAAACGGACGGCGTTCACTCCCTGACAATTGTGTTCAAAATCCGTTAGGCCCTGCGACTTCGTGGGGCGTTGGCGAGGTTCCGAAACACCCCGCAGGCTGCCTCAAACGGCACGGGTCAGACCCCACTGTTCATTAATTTTCAAAATGAAGTAGCGGATGCTACTGCAAATTGGTGCATCCAGTATTAAGGGGCAGACGCATTGAACACTTTTGTCGTAATACTGTACAGTAATATGGATTTAACCTAACGAAACAGAGTAACAAAATGTCCTTAACACCCAGCGTGGGTTAAGAATTTAACAGTCCGCCGTCCGTTAAAAGCAATTCAAACTAATGAGTTTTAACTCTTGGCTGAATAGGGCGATTAATTACCTTTATTCGAAATATGATGCGTCTTGTTTGTTTGTTTTTCCTTACAAGAAAGTAGTTTTACGAAAATTAATGAACGACACACATCCGATAACACAAATAATAGACTCTGTTGAATATAAACCTCGATTATAGCCGCGCTTTTCAAATCAAAACATAGTCTATTACTTGCTGTTTATCGGCATAATGACGTTAATAAGTACAGGAACCGACGCTTCCTTTTGACGAACTACTACGGGGTTTGAGAGCAAGGGCAGTGTAACTTCTGATCTGGGGATCTTTTGGAATTTGCGCATACACGCGTTCACTCGAACTTTGAAATCGTTCATCAAAAGGACGCATATAAAATTGATCTAAGGGTTGTGAGCGAAGCTCTGCCCCTGAGTTTTGGCTGATTCTGAATCGTGCGGCCTGAATACCAAGCTAGTCAGTATATATGATTTTTCTTATAAGAAAATAGATTTCTCAAAAGAAATGAACGACACTCGTCCGACAACACAAATAATACTCTGTTGGATATAAACCTCGGTTATCGCCTCCCTTTTCAAACTTAAACCTGGTCTGTTATTTTCTGTTTATCGGCATAATGACGTTAATAAGTATAAGATCCGAGGTTTCCTTTTGCCGAACAATTTCGGAGTTTTAGAGCGAGGGAGCAGTGTGACTTCTGACCTGGAGTTCGGGAGTTTGCGTCTGCGCGCGTTCGCCCAAAACTCCGAAATCGTTCATGAAAAGGACGCGCCTAAAACGGGTCGAAAAGTGAACAAAGATGTGCCCCAGATTTTTGGACGGCTTCTTTCGCAATGGTGCGGCCTGGCCTCCGAGCCGGGCCGTGCGCGCCGCTCAGCGCCGGTGGGCGGGGGCGGGGGCGGGCGCGGGCGAGGGCCGCCCAGGCCGCGCGCGCCACGGGCGGGGCGCGGGTGGCGGCGCGAGGAGGGCGGGGGCGGCGGCGGCGGCGCGCGGTCAAATGCGCGGGTCGCCCTCCTTCAGCCCCACCAGCTCCTCGCTCTTCTCCCACAGCTTCCGCGCCACCGCCGAGTCCGACGCCGCCGCGCTCAAACCGTGCTCCTGCGAACATTCATTATTTTATGGGTTACTAGTACACTAGTAGGTGACTAGTAGTTTCTTATGGACCTGAAACAAAACATATGATGTACTTAATACACTTACGGGCCTTTAGGATTCTTCACGCCCACTCCACTATCAAACATCGGCTGAGGTGGGTCAGAGCATTGATGTCACTGCGGTACCTTTAGCCTCAAGGTCCTACGCTTCCAGCCCGGCGGTGGTGGGTTTTCGTCTCAAGCTACATAGCTAGGTCGAATTCAGCGAGCTACCTCGAGGAGAATTCTAGCGGTCTGCTACTCTGATCGGTAGTTTTCCGTGGGTTCTCCAACACCAGGCGAATGCCGTAGTACCTTAACAAACGGACCCAGGACCGCGCGCAATCTTTCTTTCTCCTTTCTTGTCCTATCATCTTCCTTTACTTACTCCCGCTTCCATTTACTATCACTACACTACCACACATGCCGTGAGGGTAGTTGGTAGCGTACAGCTTCACCCCGCTGGAGCTGTGGCCCGCTGGTGGTAGATACCTGGTTGGATGGTTTGGTTTGTTTTTTTCGTGCTTCCGGGCGCGTCAACTGCTTTGGCCATTAGTCCCGTTAGTGTGGTGCATGTTTTTCTCGGGCGATGGCGGTGATCTTCCCCCGCTGGATGGCGAGATCCGGCGCCGACCTACCGTCGGCTAGTGGGGTTTCCCCCTAACCAGGACTCTCTCACCAGCGGGGCACCGCCCCAGCCGGGACAAGCTCTTAGCTCCCGACCGGGCTCCCGGAATATGTGGTAGTGTAGTGCATGTTAGTGTGTGTGTGTGTGTGTGTGTGTGTGTGTGTAAGGGGAGAGGATAGGACAAGGAAGATGAAGGAAAGATCGCGCGCGCGCGCGCGCGCGGTCCGTGGCCCGTTTAGTAGGGTACTACTCCGGCATTCGCCTGGTGTTGATCGGAGAAACCACGGAAAACTACAGGTCAGAGCAGCCGTCCGCTAGAATTCTCCTCCAGGCAGCGACTGAATTTGACATAGCTGAAAAGCTAGTGTCGAAAATCCTGCCGCCGTGGGGAGGGTAACCTAGGACCTTCTGGTCAGAGGCGCTGCAGTGGCATCAGTTGATGCACTGAGCTACCGCTCCCGGTACGTGGTTGGAGAAAAGCCCGCAAGCCGAAGGGGTAGGTTGGCACCGGATCTCACCATACACCGGGGGATCACCGCCACCTCGACGCGCCCGTAATCACTTATCAATCAATCACAAACCATAAGAACCGTAGGTGAAGGGCGTGTTGTATCCTAGGAGATGGCAGTGAGATCCGGCATAGATTTGCTTGCAGGATTTCCTCCTCCAGGTATCTCCGCCTACAAGACATCACCCCAACCGGAACAAGCTCTCAGCTCCCCACTGGTCACCCGGCATGTGTGGTAGTGTAGTGCATGTACATGTGGTAAGTAAGGTCTGAGGATAAGACAAGGAAAAGGAAAAAAAGATCTGCCCGATTCATGACCCGTTTGTTAAGGTACAGCTCCAGCATTCGCATGGTACTAATATGTGAAACAACGGAAAACTACCAATCAGACCAACCGGCCGTTAGAATTGTCCTCTGGGCAATGGATGAATTCGACACAGTTCTGTAGTGTCGATAATCCACCAACGACAGCACTCAAACACAATCACTCCCTGCCACCGTTGCTGCGGAGGCTACTGCAGTCGCCCTCAACTAAACATCCTGTAAAACTTCAAAACTAATACGAGCCTCTTAAAACGTACGTCACGCTTCAATAATCTATATTTTTACTTAAATTTACTTTCCTTAATAATAATGAAGTTTTGTAAATTTCAAAATATTTAAGTTATTCTAATACTCAAACACATTTAGACAATACGAGTACATTTACGGCTTATTAACATCATATTGAAACATTTATCTTAGATATCTCGTCAGCGAGAAAAACCCTAAAAATGTCATTACTACCATTAAAATATACTGTTGATTAGCAAAGTATAGCCTGTTTATAGCGTCATTAACTTAAACCCATTTTCAGAAGAACGTTTAGAAAAAGGTACTGGCGAAGTGGTAAACTGTTTAATCAACGAAAGAATGTTCATAAAGAAAACAACAACACACAGAAGCACACTCACATGGGTATTGGTCTGTAGGATAACATTCTGTAGGCTACCATCACATTTTAAGGCGGTCATTTGGTTATTTGCTCTGATGGTTTCCTTGGTGACACGTCTTTATTTGTCATTGCTTCGTCCTTAATTTTGCATCACTATAATGTTCCCAATATGAACATAACTCACAATTTTGTGCAGTTCAGACTCTAATTAATTTTCTCTTTTTTTCTCTCCGTTATGGATAGTAAGCAGCAGTGTGAGAGAGAAGCTTAACTGATATCGAGGTATATTACTGAAAGTTCCCGAGGTTGATGTTAATAAACGTGATTACATCGTAAACTGAGAGTAATGAGAATGTTTAATTGTACTGGTAGAAAGCGCATTTGGCCAGTCTCTTATTAACACTATCAATGCCTTATGTTCCTTTTCATAGCTTTCATGTTTTCTGTTACGGTTTAGGCGTTCTTCCCTTTCGATTGGTTTGTTTTTTGTCGCGTCAACGTCTTTGGTCATTTGTCCCGTTAGTGTAGTGCATGTTTTTTTATCGGAGATGGCGGTGATCTTCCCCCACTGGATGGCGAGATCCAGCACCGACCTACCGTCGGCTAGTGGGCTTTCCCCTAACCACGACTCTCCCACCAGCGGGGCACCGCCCCAGCCGGGACAAACTCTAAACTCCCGACTGGTCTCCCGGAATATGTGATAGTGTGGTGCATGTTAGTGTAAGAGGAGAGGAGAGGACAAGGAAGAGGAAGGACAGATCGCGCGCAGTCCGTGGCCCGTTTGGTAGGGTACTGCTCCGGCATTCGCCTGGTGTTGATAGGAGAAACCACGGAAAACTACCGATCAGAGCAGCCGGTCGCTAGAATTCTCCTACAGCCAGCGACCGAATTCCTCCTAGCTGAAAAGCTAGTGTCAAAACTCCTGCCGCCGTCAGAACTCGAACCTAGGACCTCCCGGTCAGAGGCGCTGCAGTGACATCAGTTGATGCACTGAGCTGCCGCTCCCAGTCTTCCCTTTCGAAATAGAGAAAGTAAGACCATTTTTGTATTACAAATATATTCAGTTAAACGGGGCGAAAGTGTGCGGTATAGTAAACAATGTACACTTTCACGGCTGGATATATTATTAAAATACCTTTCGGGCTACATAGCCGTGGTCTATCGGACATTTTTTTGCCCAAACGTTTCGTCCGCCACTGCAGAAGACATCTTCAGTGGACGCAATGTGTCACGCAATGTCCTTTTACACAACTGGAGGAATGGAGGAATGGAACCTTCAGGAATTGGTCAGAAGAGACAATGTTGAAAATCTTGGAAAAAATTAAAGAAAAGTAATTACAATAGTGAAGCAGCAAGAAATTTAGGTCATAAAATAGGTTTTTTAGTATTTTTTATCATTACACAGTAAGAAATGTCATCTAGTGTGTAACTCTGTGCTATGTGTGTGTCATCTTTGGCCCCAATTTATCAAAGCGGCACAATCTTTTACATACTATCAAAGCGAAGGGGTTAAATCTAAACAAGGATTTATCATCAGATGACGAAGAATTTGAGATCCCGCATGAATATACGAATCCTTGAGTTCAGTTTAATGAAGACATACCTACATCTCTTTGAAATGGAGTTGGTGATGATTGTTGACTAGAGCGATCCCTGTTACCGAGGTAAAATACTCTCAAATTTTATCGAGTCCAACATTTTTATCGAGTCCAATTTAAAATAACGGAAATCGTCAGTTATGGCCCGAGGAACCAGATGAAATTTAGCATTCCCGACATCAGGTGAAGAGATTAGATTCTTTGACCAAAAATAATTGAAAAATATAACATAAATCCTGTATATATTCTCAAATATGTCGTAATTCTGAAATTTGTCAATGTGAGTAGAAAGGTTTTGTTTTGCATTTAGTTTAACATTATTTTTAGGTGTGGCCAGAATATGCCACGTTGAATTCTCTACTCATTAGAAGCTAAAATAATGGCTGGTAATAATCTCAACCCACAACATTCTGCCTCACATAAATAATCTAATATATCTACCTTCGCCTTTAAAGTTTTAAGCATTTGCATGTAAAAATTTAAATATGACGTTTCAAACAACAAAACATATTTTAATATAATATTTCAATTATTTTGGCTTCCAGTCTTACAAAGCTTTAAAATTGTTGATGATTATTTGCCCCTTTACGTCGTAATAACATTTAACAGTAGTTGTGTTGAAAGCATAAAACTTTTAAGATTCTAGAAATGTGGTTCAAATTGTTAGGTTTCGCGATGCCCTCGCAATATAGGTTTTGAATGACTCTCGAACTTATCGATTACTTTTTTTCTGGATTTATTTCAATTGTATTATTAATAATTATTTACCAATGTAGTTTTAAAATGTTGCGGACTCCACGTCTGGGGAAAAAGGGGCACTGCCGAGTGTATGGGTGGGGTCGGTAATGGGATTCTGCTATGAAAGATGCTTCTCATAGGATCGGTTGTTCTTTTTTAACTTTGTGGCTGAGGGAGGAAAACAGTTGCAAGCAACCTGCCCTCTGCAATCACACCTCCTCTTACACCTCTGGCAGTGGTGGTGCTTAGGTTGCGCTTTGCTCCAACCGGCCCGGGGGGGGGAGGGGGGGCTGAAGGGATGGACTCGCTTCGGCCCGTATGGCTCCATTGAAAACCTTTCACTTTCTGCCCGCAGAAGCGCTGTAGGAAATAAGCGATTACATCATGAGAGGACGAAAATATGGGGGTTTGTGGAAACGATTTCGAGCGCTTAAAAGCGTGCTTAGTTTAAATCTCGATCAAAGTAAATTCTTTATAGTTGTCAATTCAAACATTATTTATTTTCCTCCAAACCTCAAAGGAAACATTTAATTTTGTAGTTACATCCAGATGAAAAACTGTGGGGAGAACTTTCCTCCCTTCTCCTCCAAGAAACTACCAATATCAGGAACTTTTTAGCCAACAAAATCTGAAATTTCAAGGGTAAATACGCATTTATCACCTAACTTCCAAAATGTCCGCCGTAAATTGTTTCACATTCGGGCTTGGAAAAAGAGGTTTCTTGAGCAAGAGAGCAGTCAACGTCCTTGTCCGTCTATCTTTGGAAAGTTTCTTGCGTACACTCACCTTGCAGTCGAGGTAGTACTTCCCGGAGACGCCCTCCAGTTCCTCGGACACCGCGCAGAAAATGCTTGTCTGCGCTCCTTGCTCCGGCGTCTGCAACACACGTCGCAATCGCTTTTCAAACATTTCAGTTGGAGGTGAAAATTGAAAATGGTGTATTGTTGCGTTCAAATATTTAAAAAAATAGGGTTTTCACGGATGTGATAAGGCATACTGATGTGCCACGTCTAAGTAACATGAGCCTCTAGAAAATGAAAATAAAATTATGGATTCGATTCCCATCTCTTTAATATTTAAACGATGGGAGAAAGTATTGCCGTATTTTACATGTGTATGTCAGAAAACAAATAAGATGAAAATTATTCTTATATTACATTGCAATAGCCTTCTCTCTTTAAATTACCTATGACAAAACTGTTGCAAAATGTTAGGTTAAGGAAAAGATGATGAAGTAGAATCCTTATGAATCCCCTAAGAAAAATATTATGCGTTTGTAAAAGAGAGAGCGGAGGAAGAGAATGGATAAAAGATGGAGAGGGAGGAAGAGGTACAATAATCGCCCTGATAGGCCTGGAGTCTTCAAAAATAATTAGCATAGCATTGATAGGAAGCGGAGAAGTAATTTTAATACTATTCCACTATTCGACACCAATGAAACTATTTCTTTAATTATGTTTTCATTGTGTTATCATAATAAGTTATGTTAAACGATAAATGTAAGAAAATGTAACCTTAATCGCATAAAAATTGACAAGGAGTTCCAAACAACATCAAATGCTACACTTCGCATTCTCACATACTCAGTGCTTATGCCAATTATATTACAAGAATCAACCAAGTTTTATGAAATAATAAAGGGGAAAAAGGAATGGAAGATGGAACAGATGTAGAAGAAAATTTAAAAAATGGGCTCCAATTGGCAATTGCAGCAAAAATCAAATGTATAAGAGAGGATGACTATAAACCATTGGAAATGTATACAAATATAAATATAAGACTTTAGGAGAGATTCGGGTCAGTGTGGTAGTATTTATAAGAAATAAATTAGGCCAACAAGTAAAATTGAGGTTAGGTTAAAATATCAAATATCCCAGAAGTATAAATGAAAATTCTCAAAGCCCTAAAAAGGATAAATGAACTACGCAAAATAGAGAAGCGCAGGACCGCACTTATACATACATACATAAAAGAAGGCAGCTCCAAGAAAAAACATGAAAAGTAGAAGCGTGAACAGTAACAAAGTAAATATAAAAGGAAAGATACAAAACGTTTTTTCGAATTGGCTAAAATTTAATTTTACACAACAATGAACAGAATGTGAACTGGTCTCTGAGTGTAAACATGTCGCAAGAGAGAAGAATCTTTGAGGATAAAGAAAAAGTGGTCGCTGTCAGTGGTCGCCGTCAAAGGAAATGTTGTGAAGACGTTCAAAAGACAATTTTTAATTTCTTAAAATAAAGTGAAATTGAGAAATTGTGATATTTAAGATCCGGAACGATGAATATTATAATAATTTAATTTTTCATTATTGAAGAATGAAACACGGCCATGATGCCATTAGGAATGTAGCTCACGGGTTTGATCGGAGTACAAGAAAAAATAAACCATTAGATTGCCGACATTTCGGAATATTTTTGTTCCATCCTCATCATTCCTTACAATTTTTTAGTATCATAATTATTTTTATATACTACCCTACACAGTTGTATTTGCGCTTTACATACGCAACACCTGATCATTAATCTATAATTCTTTATTAAATACACTTTCCCCTTCCTACTAGAATCCTTTTAATGTTCTCTTTTACCCTCTCCCTCCTCCATGATTCTTACACGTGCTCCCAATAGTCTTCTCCATCCCAAATATTCTACACAACCTATCTTCGTTTTTCAACCAATATTTCTTAGCTTTCCACTCATTCGCGACTACCTAGCTGAAGTCCTCCTCCCCGCATTACCTTGTTTTCTTAAATATTCCGAAAACCCATCTTGTAAAATTATTTTAAGTACGTCGTTATTAGCCTCTAATCCTACCCTTATCTCCCTGCTCCTGAATGTTACTATCTCTACCAGCCATGAACCTACTTATTTCAGCTCCCGCCTGTTTCAACTTCCCCACCTTTCCCTCAGCATACCCTTTCCCACAGAAATTTCGGTGATTCGAACGCAGACTAATTACGAACGGAGTGCGAAGTGCATTTGTTCGCTGACGTCATCCCCACCACTCGTTGTAATCATACTGTCTACTTAAGCGTTAGAAATATGAAACCGGCAGGGATAGAGAGTTAATAAATATTCAACACAATTATATTAAATCTTAAATTGAATTATTTATTCTTGTCCAGGGTACAACTCCCTTATATCTTCTATCATTGCCCAAAAATAATTCTATTTAGCTTTTTACAGTCTTGTCTCCAAAGATATTCGGCAAGATGCATAGTCATATCCTCGTGACGTTACTTTCAAAGACAAGTTTTCTCGCTTCACTCGCCCAGATCCAAGTCACGGCGAGGCTCGACCCTTCGACTCTCGCGTTCACCTTGAGTCTATCCACCGCATAATTACCAATTCACTTTTATAAGAAAGCACTTTAATGGTCAAGTTCGCTACCCTGCATTACGGCACTGCGGTGATAGGCAAATGAATATCGCACAGCGCATAACCGTCTCCGCTTGAATACCCGTAATTTCTCCTGTTTCTAAATTGATAAGTATATTCTATTAATTTTTCTCCCTCATTCTCTCCTAGCCCGTATCCTTTCTCCAATCTCTCTTTAAACTTCAATGTTCTTTTCTCAGGCTCTCTTACTTTCTGTTTCCTTCCTCAACAAATACCCCGGTTTAATGCTTCCTACTCCAGACTCCGACATAAATTTCTCCAGAATTCTCTCTATTCCCCTATTCTCTCTACAAATCTCTGCTCTCCACATTAATATTCAATCTTCTTAACCTCCTCCCAGCCATTCAGTTTTAACTGCTCACTTTTACTCCTCCTAGCCTTACTGAACTCTGGCAGTTTGCTTTTCTGTACATTCAGTTCCCGTTGTCTGTAATCGAGGAATCTCTCTAGTCTACGTACCATTTGTATGAACTATTCATTATTTTCTACCAACCGTACGAAATCGTCACAAAGGCTGTTGACCATATCTTTTATTTTCTAACCCCAGTCCCTCCATATCGTACTTTTCTCGTACATGTCCATCAAAATCCCAATGTAAATTTTGAACTGAAGGAGACTCAGTGGGCTCCCCTATGTCACACCTTTCCTAATCCAAAATGTCGCAGCTACATTTTCAGCAATTTTAATCCTACAGTAGGTCTCCAAGTAAACCACCCTCACACAAAATTGCAGTTCTTCCTTTACTCCCATCTCGTTCACAAAGTCTCAAGAACTTAATATCTACCCAATCCGAAGATCACTTTTAAATCAACAGAAACACGTCACAAATTTCCTTTTCAATCAACTTCATTCCTACCACGTAATTCAAGATTGTATTTAAATTCTGGCCCTAGATACACTTTTAAATTCCTTTTAGCAAAATAGTAAATAAAACACAGGTGTAGATTTTTATAGTAATTAAGCCCGCATGTCGTTAAAAAAGAATATACAAATAAAACGTTTGGAAAAATCTGTTACTCTGATGCCGGTGTTACTCACCTTGAAGAAGCCCTTGGCAATGAGCTTCACGGGGAGATTTAGTGGGAAAGGCACGTTGCGCCAGATGCCAGAATCGATCATGCCTGGATGCAGACAGTTGGCCGTCACGCCTGAAACGCAAGCAATCAAATTAGCTGGATGCCCGCTATCAAAAGTGAGATTGTAACTATGCCTCACCTCTCTCACAAAACTATGTTATATTCCCTCTCAGTTCCAGTGGTCCACAAAAACTGAGAATATGGAAATTGCTTTTTAGTTTTCAGAAACAAATACGTTTTTCAAATAATGTCAAATATAAGTAAAACAGGATATTTTACTGATTTAATTATGTGCTGCAATGTATAACATACGATTGATATTCTTCAAAGGGGTGTCTCTACATAATGAATTATTGCTATCGGCGTGTTGGAAAGTTCAAGAGCGCGCTGTGGACCAAAAGCAAGAGCCCCGGAGGCGATGTTGTCGACTGCGAGCAAACCGGGAGCTGCAGGCGCGACTCTTCGCCTGGACGGGGGTGAATATGATCTGGGAGCGACGCGGCAAAAATAGTACAGGAATTGAGTTGAGATAGCGAATAGCGACGTCATTGATTACTGCCTAAGTGGAACTGTTCCGTGGACTGGTGATTCTGTTGGAGTGTTGAACTGTGCTATAGGGACATGGTTACTACGATTGTAGTACGGACTTTGTATTTTTCTCCTTGGTATACGGTTAATTGGCTTGTTTTCTTGGTACGTTTTGAGTTTTGTTAACGCATATAAGATAAACTCTTATATATTTCTTCTTAGTTCTGAATATAGCAGCTGTCATTTTAATAGAAATATTGATTCAATAACTTATACTAACAGATTATAGCCGACAGTTTGATATTTCAAGCCTTTTTTTTTTCATTAAAACGCTGTGTATATTGGAATACTATAACTGCAACGGACTTAGAGGTTCTAAACGGAACATGTAAACAAGTTTTCGAAATCATTAATGCAGGATGTTTATTTAGCCGATATTGCAAAAGCTTTGTATGCTCCTACCAGGGCGTATTCTGTACTTGCGACGGATCGAATCTTTTTCTCAAGCCAAACTTTGCAATTTGCCTCTGGTGAAGTTCAAGGGCGGAAGATCTTAATGCGACATGTCCCATTAGTTATGGGTAAAAGAACAATGGCATGCGCCCGGCAAAATAAACTATCTTTCACAACACCTCGTTCTAACGAGACCCACGTAAGCGTAGAATGCGTGTGATGTATGCTGTATAAAGAATGGCGATTCTTAGTTATAGATGTCAAGATACTTAAGCTAAGAGGTGTTAGCCTTGGGGATGAACATTTTTCGAAATTTGGTTTTCGTCGGTTTTAAATTCTTTGTACTTTTAGTAATGGAGTAAAAAGGATTTTTCAATTACGGCCTTTCAAACGTGTTAAAATTACATTTAATAATTGACTATACATTGAAAAATAACGACTTTTTTTTACACAATGTTGTATTATTATATTAATATCTGATAATAGTTTGTGTCCACCTTTTTCACAGAAAAGTGGATTTGTAACAAAATAATGATTGTCAAAAATGACACAAAAAAGTGCATTCAATCAACATTAGTTTAAATCGTTATATTTATATATAGTTATCTGAAGAAACCCTCAGTAAATATAAGAGATGTGTTTCAATCAGCATGTCAATTTTGCATTACGTGCAATTAATGGTTCCACATAAAAAGGTTCACAAACTGAAGATATAAAATTTCGGGCATAGGGCTTAACAACTCCCATTAAATTTGCATGACAAAAAAACATCAATTTGATAGTTAAACCAATTCTCTATGCAAATTTTAACATAATTTGGCGCTCCTGACTGCGCGATTGAAATAAAACCTTGAATTGCGCCTATGAAAAATTTGTTACGTATTTAGCACCAAAATACAGATAGCTCACATCTCTCGCGTAACTCCCGCTACACGCTAGGGGCACCCACCTGAGCCCTCGAGGCGCCGTGCCAGCTCCAGCGTGAAGTGGACGTTGGCCAGCTTGGACACGTAGTAGAGGTAGGCGGGCAGCGCGCGCGGGCGCAGCGGCGTGGCCGGGTCCAGGCGCGCCAGGCGGTACAGCTCCGACGCCACCACCACGATGCGCGCCGGCTTGGAGCGCTTCAGCAGGTCTGCAACACGGCGCGCCCACGCCTCAGCACTTGCCCCCCGCGCCCGGCCTCCCTGCCCGTTCTACCCGCGCGCCCCCACCCGCCTCTCCACCTTCCTCCCTGCCCATCCTCCCCGCGTCCTCCCCCCCCGCCCATCCTCCCCGCGCGTCCTCCCCACTTGACCTCTCCACCTGTCCTCCCAGCCCGGCCTCCCTGCCCATCCTACCCACGCGTCCTCCTCACGCGACCTCTCCGCCTGTCCTTCCAGCCCGTCCTCCTTCCTCTTCTTCCTTGCCCTTTCTCCTTCTCCAACCTCTCCACCCGACCCCTCAGCCCCTTCCCATCCTCACTTGCGGTCCATGTAATATGCGCTTTTGACAAAACAAGTGTAATAATGGAAGCACATTTTATTTACTCACTGCTATTACCTTAATACGGGAGGAAACTGTTACTGTTATTCCAACGCCAATAAAAACTCACTTTAGCAAAGTAAAAGATATGATGAAAGTTCCCATGTAATCACATTTAATAATAAATATAATTTTTTTCCATGTATTTTACTAGCGTTCGATGTAAACCTGAATTTATTGACATATAGTTATTCCCAGGATATTTCCTACACAATTATTATTAAGTACGACACATCATAAAAAGGTCTATAATTTTCGATTGTTTAATTCTCATATCTTTTCTCACGACCATTGAACAGACAAGAATTTTTATTAAAAACATGGCAATCTGATGAAAACCCCAATAACAGACTGCGGGTCGTATATTCGTTGGAATAAAGAAATGAAAAATGATTTTTTTGTTGTATCTTCTTCACAAGTAATCAACGGGAAAGTGTATTAGTTTTTTCTTATCTATTGAATGATGGTTAAATAAATAAATATTGAGCACGAGTAAATTACGAGTATTAACATTATAATTTTTTGTGGCGTATTTAATAAATAAAGTAGTTAAGATTTATGTTTAGAGTTTGTCCCCATTGAAATTTGTATTGATACAGTAAGTCTTTGAAATAATCACTGATCTTACTAGTTACAAGATTATGAATAACGACAATACTTGCTTATTAAGGGTTTTATATTTGTGCGAATTAAACATGTACGACATTCTACGTCAACAAAATTCTACCACAAAAACTGGAATCGATCTAACACATGACTTGCGGAAACCTCGCCTCTTCCTAGTGCCAAAGTGCAAATACTTGACGAGACTTCTGTATGTATTCAATCATCCTTCAAGCCTGTTTTGGAACGTGTTGACCTCATACCATTACAAACAAATATATGTAATGACGCATCCAAGAAAAAAGTTGCAAATGAAGACGGCCCTTCCACATGGCTCAAGGTTTTCTTTGCGCGGCGCGACAGGCATTTTGAAAATAATCTACGCAATATCAAATTAATATTGAATGGAAAATGGCACTCACTACTCTACGTTTCAGTATTTAGAATATAAAAATGTTCTTCATATTCGTAATAAAAGTTGAACATTTGCCTGTTAACGAAAATTTCTTTATGAAATACAGCATTCAATACAACCCAAAATAAAAATGTCAATTTTTATTATGTCGCAATGACATTAATGTACGAGAACGCGAGACGCTTTAAAAGGCTCAAATTGTTTTACATGTTGAATTTTACTGAATACAAGTCTGTTACAACTGAGAAAAGAATTGAGTCATGTGAGTTACCAAAAAAATTAATGTCCTTGTCCTATGTATTTGTTTCAATCGAATGAATGAGTAAAAATTAATTCGATAGAAGTGAGCTACCTGGGGAATTTGTGATGTAGATGGTACTTAAAAAATAACAAGGAAATCTTTGAGCGGGGTCTGCAGACGGGGTTTAATAGAATAAACCAGCAGACGGGGTTTAATAGAATAAACCCTGGCAAAATTGAACCGGAAAGAGATGTGTTACCGATGATCAGGTGTATAACCAGGTGGTTGGTAATTGTGGGAATCATGTGCTAAAGATAGAAGTTGCAAAAAAGAAACATTTTGCGGAGCATACAAGAGGTTTACTCGAGTAAATCGTAGTAAATTTGCAGAATTCTAGTGCTTAAGATAAAACTTTCAAACAGCGCACTTCATTTCTCGGGGTGTACAAGAGGTATTAATCGAATAAATCCTGGCTAAATTAAATTGGAGGCGATGCGTTACCCATGAGTAGGTGCGTGAGCAGGAAGGGCAGGTGGTTGGTGGCCATGGGTATTTTTTGATGAAGATAGATTGAATCAAAATTTTTGGAAAAAAAGGGTAGTAAATCTCGGCTGAATTAATCTGGAGGGGGTGCGTTACCGATCTGCAGGTGCGTGACCGAGAAGGACCTAGGCGGTTGGTGGCGATAGGGATTCTTTGGTGATGATAGAACTCGTATACCCGCCCGAAATGTTTCCTTGTTCGCAAAAAGTATTTAATATACTAATCCTGGCTAATGAACTTGAGGATGCGTTACCAATGACAGGTTCGTAACAAGAAGGACCTAGGTGGTAAGTGGCCAGAGCTTCTTGGTGAAGATACAACTCGATACCCCCCGAAAGGTTTCCTTGTTCGCAAAAGGAATTTAAACTACTAATCCTGGCTAAATTGAACTTCAGAGGATGCGTTACCAATGAGCAGGTTCGTGAACAAGAAGGACCTAGGTGGTAAGTGGCCATGAGCATTCATTGGTGAAGATACAACTCGCATACCCGCCCGAAAGGTTTCCTTGTTCGCAATATGCATTGAATCGAAAAATCCTGTTACCGATGAGCAGGTGCGTGAGCAGGAAGGGCCCCAGGTGGTTGGTGGCCATGGTGAGCTCGTGGCCGTCGGCGGAGAGCTTCCGCGCGAAGGTGTTGGCGTAGCCCGCGTTGTGGATGAGCACGTCGAGGCGGCGCTCCGTCTCCAGCACGCGCTTTGCGCACGCGCGCACCGACTCCAGCGACGACAGGTCCAGCTGCAGGAGCACCACCGTCGCGCCCTCGCCCGCCGCCGCCAGCACCTCCTCTGCGCATCAGGACGGACCGTTACGATACTCAAATTTAAAGGGAGATTTTATTCACGCGAGAGAAGTTTAGCACGGCAGGTGACGTAGGAGTGAAAGTGAATAAAATCTACTTAATTTCAAATGTCATACATTATTGTATACTTTAGTTCACCTGGAAAGTCTCTCCGCATCGAACCGAGTCAGGGCTTCCTATTGAAAATTGCATCAATGTTGGTAGCAAGCAGACTAGGAAAGAAGTCGAAGGGCCACACTTCTAACATATGTTACAATTGTAGTGAGTACTTTTGTTACAAGCTACAGATTACAAACATAATTTCTGTTTCCAGCACTTTCTCCAGTAAGGAGTAACTGCGGAGACTTTCCTAGCGCTATTTTATTAAATATGACATCTACATTATTTTGTTCATTATGCCGATTAAATGAAGAAGAGACATTTCAAATAAAATACACAAATATTCAATTCTGTAACTCGAACAGAACCCATAGCTGATCGTTTTAGTTAAATTATTGTTAATACGACGTATAATTGACGAACTGAGGATGAAAGACATTTAATTTTTTGTTCAAGTCAGAATATAGAAATCAATAAAACGAATATTACCATTCATTCCAAAAATATAATATAAAACTAAACACTTTAACATTAATAGAAGGTTCGATAAAGTAATCTGAAACATAACAAAAAAAATGAAAATATTAGGGAAGGATCTGGTTTGATTCAACAATGTTCCCAAAGTGGGAATTTAATCAACTTAGTGACAATATTCACGGCAGAAGTATCAAGAAATACAACTCCCACCGCAAACAGGAAGAGACGAAGGTAGAGAGACAACCTTGATCGTTGTTGCGTTGGGTGGCTTAAGTAGAAGAAGAAGCTGGAGGGCAAGAAGAGGCCTCGTGCAGCCTTGGACTCACCGCGCGCCTTCTCCGCCGTCTCCTGGTTACGGCAGGCCATCAGCACGCGCGCGCCGCGCCGCGCCATATCCTTCGCCGTCTCCTTGCCGATGCCTGCAACATCGATGTTTCGATACATCGCGAAAGGGTTTTCGATGTCGACGAAAACATCGTCGGGAAAACATTGATTTTAATTTACGCATTAAATTTAAGGTACAAGTACATTAACATCCCTTTAATGTACAAGGTACATTAAAATTCATTTACAGTCGTACATTAAATCACATTAAATTTAATGTAATTTCTGACAGTGTACGTAAAAGCGATATATTTTATTCTTTGGATAGCAGCATGTTAGTAGCATGTTATTATCGAATGTAAAGAATAAACTTAACAATAAAGAACATCCGTGTTTTGCTATCAATTTTGTGTTTCACTTCCGATTCAGGCAATAACACGCCTGGCGATAACACATTCATAACAGGAGCAACTCCCAAACTTCCTTAGATTGCACAGACGAAATGTGCAGCGTGATAAGAGGATGACGGTATCTGTGGATTGTTGCTACTCTATAACGTGCTACAACTCCTGTATTTAAAAAAAAATAAAAAACATCCATGTTTTTGCAACAAAATATCAATGTGAAGAAAACATCGAAACCAAAATATCGATGTTAATATACCGATAATTTGACATTTTCGGGTTTGTAGACCTAACGGAGACTTGTCCATACGTTTCGCCTGCAACTGTGGCACGTATGAACAAGTCTCCGTTAGAACACGGCCTAGAAACCCGAAAATGTCAAATAATGTAGGAACCGGCCGTGAAAGCCTACATTGTATATATCGATGTTCGATATTATAATGATGATTCGATAATATATCGATGTTTCTGGTGGAAAATATCGATGTCTTTTGCCATCCCTATATGCAGCTCCCTGGACACCGGGACTTCGTTGTTAAGATATGGCGCGCACCATGTGATAGCTGAATGTCACCAGTCATTTGCCACATTTTATTTTTCGTAGCTCTCAAAGGAAAGCAATTCGTAATATTTGTGAATAATTGGTGATATTCGGCATAACTTAAGTCATGGACGATAGTAATCTGTTAATAAAGTATTTAGGGATAAAAATAAGGAGATTAAATTTGTTAATTGCTTTATTAGGGGAACTAGTGATAGTAATTAATGATACATATTGTATTGTTTTAAAAATCGACCGTGTCTTATACAACTAATGTAAATACGACACAGGTAACTGTGATTACTGCAAAGGTCGTTCAATAAATTGTGTAGTATGCGTTAAGGCAGCTCAACACGTTCTAATCAGCGTTCGTCGAGCAGCAAGCGACCGCTTGCCCAAATCTGAGTAGTTGGGGCTGGTTGGGGATCACGCTTTTTCGACGGGTCCAAAGACCATCAGGCGGCGGGTAGGGCACACACGGAATCGCCAAATACTTGTAGCAAGCAACACCTCCATATTACTCAGGATTTGGCGATGGCTCGCTCCTACTCGACGAACGTCGAATGTGTGGTGCCGCCTTAATTTGGCGAGCGCCAAGCATTCGGTGCTCGCCCTATCTGCAACGTGTCGGGATCGGACGAGCAATCTTTCGTTACTCGCCGAATGTGGGGAGCACTCTTCATGTAGACGGCTCCACACATTCGTTATTCGGCGAGTAGCGAGCAACCGCTCACCGAATCCAGAGTAATGTGAATGAGTTGCTTGCTATTTGGCGAGTGATGAACATTCGGTGCTCTCCCTACCCACTGCGTGCCGGTCTTTAGGACACATCAAAGCAAGCGAACATTTGCTGAACACATCATCTGTTTGGAATTGGGCGAGCAGTAGCTCGCTGCTGGGCGAATGCCGAATGTGTAGAGCCGCCTTTTGCCAAGCTCCAAACATTCGGTGCTCGTCCTCCTCGCAGTTATTCGCCCGCTGAAGGGGCGCGCACTGACCTGAGTTGGCGCCGGTGACGAGCACCGTCTTGCCGCGCATGGAGGCGGCGCTGGTGCAGACGCCGCGCGTCATGGCGGCGTAGATGCGCAGCGCGAGGACGGCGCCGCCGAAGAGGGCGCCGAGGACGGCGGCGACGACCGCGACCGCCAGCGGGGGCACCACCAGCACTTCCTCCGTCATGCCCCGCACCCACGTGCCTTCGGCTGCCTACGCACATGCACACGCCCACGCGTCACGCGCCGCCACGCACACACGCCGCACGCTCCAGAGAGGTGATGAAGATGAAGGAGAGAGGAGAGAGATGGAGATGAGAGAGAGGAGAGAGATGGAAATGAGAGAGAGGAGAGAGATGGAAATGACAGAGGAGAGAGATGATGTTGAAGGGATAGAGGAAAAAGATGAAGTTGGAAAGAGAGAGAGGAGAAAGATGAAGTTGGAGAGAGAGAGAGAGAGAGAGGAGAGAAGAGAAAGGAGATGAAGGAAGGGAGAGGGATGAAGAGAGTGGGAGAGAGAGTGGAGAAATGAAGAAAGGGAGGGAAAGGGAAATGAAATGATGTAGAGAGAAGGAAAAGAAAATAGGAAGATACTTATATGATTGTAATGTAACAATTGAATAATGTTTATAGATGAGAATGAACACGGGAACAATATCAGACATACTTTGGAGAGTTTATGCAACAAAATATGAAATAGAGCAAATATTTAATAAAATTATATTTGAATAAATAAAAATGATTACATACGATACATTTAATACCAAAATATTTAAAACAAATTTAAATAGCCTTTCACTGTAAGTGCTTACCTCATACTGTACATACTTCTACTACTTGTTTTTATTTGAAAATGATTTATCTTTTATTACAATAATTGTGACAGAATTTCTTTATTTTATAATAACTGTATTCAAATATCACTTTAAATACAGACTAAAATTCTAAATTATTGAGATTTTCTTTTCAAATTTTGATGAGATCTTTAAGAGTACTGAACACTCTGTTACTATTAAGTTCAGGGATGAATAATCGTCAAGATGAATTGTAAATAATGATGGCAACTTCTCACTCCTCTGCATTGATTTTCACTTTTACTGTTGGTCATGATGAGAAGCAGTTGAATTATACTTAATCATAGGAAATGCGAAAAGAAAATGTCGCAGAATTAATAGTTGCAAATATGTAAAAAAAATAATGTCCTATTTTAAATGTGGGTAGATTTTTTATTAACGGAAAATATAAAATCGTAATGAAGAAGTGGGTTCAAATAAAGAACTTCACAATTAGAGTATGAAACGAAAAAAAACTTTAATTTAATACTCTGCTAATTTGATCAATGTTAGTTAATAACAACACTTTTCTCTAACTTGACAAAAACCGTAATCGTCTTTAAATACTATAAACATATCTTTAGAATATTAATTATTTTGTACTACGTTTTAATGTCTTATATTTCCATTTTCGTATCATCTTTCCCGTATTAGCAGATCGGTGCTTCATAATGGGCCTCAACAATATGACGCACGATAGTCTACGAATTCAGGCGCTAACTGCCAAACCAACTGAGGCAAGTTCACAAAATGTCCCTCTCTTGAGACCGGTCGACGATCTCTCATCACGAAACTTGGAACATAGTGACGTACAAGTCCTAAAAAAACACAAAATGTCGCCGATCAGATTTTAAAATGGATTCGGAGCGGTTGAAACGCGTTCTAGCTCTAAAGAAGTAATTGTCCATCGGTCTGAGGAACGTCGTGCCATTTAATAAAAAGTATTACAAATTGACTGTTTATAATTAATAGGTACTATAATCCATAAACTTATTCAATTAAAAATTAACCTTATTAATTGTACAACAGTCTTCATCAAAGGATATGAATTTTAAAACAAGACGTACGGAGAGTAAATAATGTTGTTTACGAAAAGCACGTTAACAGTCTTACTCGCATTTGCGTAATGACGGATCGGGGAGGGGGAAGGCGACTATACTATCTCCTAAATCCAACATTATTTACATTGTCTCTGCAGCATTGTTGTCCGGGAGGTCCGGGAGTTCGAATCACGACGGTGATGTTGGGCATTAGCTCAATCGAATTCAACCCGACTAGAGAATTCTAGCGGCCGGTGGGTCTAATCGATAGTTTTCCATGATTTCACCAATCAATTCCGAACGAATGCCAGTACCCTATCAAATGGACCACCAGTACCCTATCAAAGTACCAGTACCCTATCAAATGGACCGCAGTCTTTCCTTCCTCAGCCTTGTCCTACCTCTCCCCTCACACACACAGACATTTGCATTCACTATATTACAACATACGTTAGAAGACCAGTCTGGAGGCTAATGCTTGTCCCGGTTGAGGCGGCTCCCAGTGGGAGAAATTCTTGGAGGAGAAATAAACCTGCAGGCCGACGCGATCCCATGATCCAGCGAGAAAGAAACACTGTCGTCGCCGGCGATATAAATACCACTTCACTTACGGGAAGGATGATTTAAGTAATATCTGACGCGCTCGGAAACAAATTTCATCGTTTCAACAATGTAATTGAACTCAGTTCATTGAAAACAAGTACGACACGCATTTCAATGGAGAACTCCCATTTGCACGAGATAACAGGTTTCATGAGTAGGTCCTGAATTTTGCGTCCCTGATCTAGGGGTGTACTTTTCTCATCAGGGTGCAGGAAGTCGTCAAGGTGCATAACTCGTTCTGATGCCCTGTAAAGAATCTTTGACTGATTTCGGCCAAGAACATAAGTTCTATGAAACACGACAAGCAAAGGATTGCGATTACTCCTGCTTCGGAAATATCTGTTCTTCCTCATTTCCAAGTAAGCAGTTTCCGAAAACCAGGGGGTAAGTTTGACAATTCCTGGCGATGGTGGTCGTGGAGACGCAGCAAAGTTATTTGGCTTTGTTTCACAGAAAGATGATTTCCCGAACGTTTATTAGCAAACTGAAATATTCCCTTTCACGCACTCTTCTTCTTTGTATTTTATTCCAGCCAACAGCCGGCCACCTTTTACGTCGCTATATGGGATGCATATTCGAACACACACTAGACACCTATACACTTGCGGGCTCTGATCTGGGGTCACCAGAAGCGAACCCTCCGCGAAACACATACATGAGAGGCATGGGGCAAACAATCATGTCCAAGGCGGGACTCGAACCCGCGACCCTTCGGACCGAAGCGATGTCTGTACACGCTCTTAGCCACCTCGGCCATGCAGATATTTCACACATACATAAATTAAAATGTACCGAAATATGTAAGAATAATTATGCAAGTTTACTTGCAAAGTTTGCAATTATACTCATTGTAAAAATATGTAAAATAAAAATGGCTTTAATCCATTCAGGATATCATGAAAACTAAAAAAAAACTGAATGTAGGTATCTTGCACCTATAAAAATACGTATTTACAAGAAAATCCGATCCCTCATTATATCAGTGTTAAGCTGGAACGGCTCTCTGTCGGATCAGCTTTCTTTACGTTATGGGTGCTTCATCCGTATTTCTCAAACAATATAACATACAATTCTCCACAAAAGTAGAAGCAGAGGAACACACCCACTGATCCAAGAGAACGAAATTTTCATCTCCTACGGTCATTCGCCGCTCCCATACTCTCTTGCCATCCCCATACACTTACCTTTTCTCTTTGGCCACCCACCTCCGGCCACGAAAGCACTGACGCACAGTTTCCAACGAAACGGTATTTTCGTGGAACCTTACAAAACAGTGAAGTCGGAACACGTCTTACCTCAGAATTCGACGTCATGTAACTGGATGTCCGACAACGGTGTCATAAAGCTCGGTTTCTCAGCGCGCTCGCGGCGGAAGGACAGCGCGGCCTCCGTCGTGGGCTGACGGCGTCTGACGCGCAGCGCAATCGGGCGTGGAGCTTTCTCGACTTTCTCGAGGGCGAAGAAAGCGGCGGCGGGCGGCGGGAGCGGCGCTGCAGCCGTGTTTACATCCGGAGGGAGACGAGAAGCTTGGGAAACGCGCCGGCCCGCACCGACCGCGACTCACCGCGCCGCGCGGCATTTTCGCAAACAAATGCTGGAAAGCGGCGTGACCACAGTTCTCAAATGCAGCTGGCAGGGCGAGCGGAATGCTGACTGTGGATATGGAGCGCTTCGTGACACATGAATGGGAGGGGTGGCTCAGGACATCATCCGACCGGGAGGTCCAAGGTTCCAGTCCCGACAGTGGCGGGATCTTCGAACTAGCTGGATAGCTGGGTCGAGTTCAGTCACTGTCCGAAGGAGAATTCTAGCGGCCGGCTCCTCTGAACGGTTGTTTTCCTAAGTTTCTCCCATCAACTCCAGGCGAATGTCGAACTGCTACTCTAACAAACGGTCCACGGTCCGTGCGTGACTTTTCCCTCCTCTTCCTTCTCCTATTCTCACCCCTTACTCACACGCTTACACTAATATGTACTACAATAGCACATATGCCGGGAGACCAATCAGAAGCGTAGACTTTGTCCCGGCTGGAACGGTTTTCCGTTGGTGGGAGATGCCTAGTTGAAGAAAACTGCTAGCCGCCGGTAGGTCGGTGCTGAATTTCACCATCTAGCATGGGATAGATCGCCATCCTCGAAACAAAAACATGCTCTACACTTACGGGACTAGTGACCTGAGCAGTTTACGCGCCTGGAATCACTAATCAACCAATCGTAGCACGGGAGTTTCATGTATGAGATTTGTTTGTGTGTAGTTCTGTACCTGGAATTTAAAAATGAAGTTCCCCACCTGAATTTTTTTAGTAAGAAGTTCCTTACGTGAGACTGGTTCACGTTGAAGTGGCGTTCAATACTGAGAATATCGTGTTTTAATGAAATGACATGAAATTTCTTAGTTTTCGAAATGCTTGAAATTTTTGTATTACAATTCATTGAAGGTGGGATGACCAGGTATTGCACAGGGGTGGCCAAAGAGCCCCGCCTCCCTGAAAATTTCGAAATGCGCTCCGTATTTCCGTAAATATGATGCATTTTTGATTTTCTTTTTTTTAAGTTGATGTTTTGAAAATGATACTAGATAATTGGGAAAGAAATACTTAAATCATCTGATAATCTTGGAATGGTTCGGCATAAAAGTAATTGTATTGTTATTATATAATTAAATTTATAATTTATTCTCTTTGTACAGGTTTTAGAAAAATATGCCATATGTACTAAATAGATTAGTTTAATAGGAACGGGGTCTCCGTGGAGCCCATAAATGCAATTGGGCCCTTCTCTTTGTTTATGCTTGCAATAGTTCATTTTTTTATTGTTTATAATCAGATTACTCTGAGAATTGTAAGAACAAAAATCTATAGACCAGGATGTATTTAATTTTATTTCAGTTTTAAATTGAGGGTTATGTGGTGTAACGGTTAGGGTATCGGGTTGTTGTACCCAAGTTTGCAGATTCAAACCCTATCGAAGCTGTATATTTTTTAAGGGCGAAAAAATTCCTCGTACGCCTGTCTTGGGAGGAGAAGTAAGGGTGGCTGTCCCATTGCGTTGATTTATTGCATGTAAAAAAGCCTCAAGCCTAAAATCAACTTCAAAATCGAATGTCTTTCAAAAAGCCGAGTTCCAAATCGCCTGTTTCGTCGCTCGACTAATACCTTATTTCTCCGCTAGATGGCGAAAGGAGCGTTGCGAAATTTCCATGGTCAGACGGAAGGGTGGGGCCTGATGGCCCACCACGTCAAATAAGGCATTAACTAAAGTACAAACGTGTTAGTTTAGTATTAAGTGATATAATGGATTTAATGACGCGGTAAATAGGCGGGTGGAGGGGTGGCAAGGGAACGGCCGAAATGCAACAATACAATTCATTATTTTACAACACTTTGCCAGATGACATTAAACGATTAAATTCGATAGCAATGTTTAAATCCCAAGTGAAATCGTTTCTGCTGCATAACTGTTTCTATACAATTAGAGACTATACTGAGCATCACAAGAAAAGTAACATTAATTTTAACAA
Source organism: Teleogryllus oceanicus (assembly GCA_964035755.1). Taxonomy (NCBI): domain Eukaryota; kingdom Metazoa; phylum Arthropoda; class Insecta; order Orthoptera; family Gryllidae; genus Teleogryllus; species Teleogryllus oceanicus. Next base: position 64,354,228 of record CAXIVR010000007.1, read on the forward strand.
TTATACAGAATGCATTACTTACCATTTGAACTGTATAAATGTGTTTAAACAACCTTTAACAAGTATTGTATTGCAGCCTCCGGGTCAATGACCCCCATCTCGATCAGGTTTTTCGTCCAGTTTCCCTGATCCATTGAGCAAATGCTGAGATGGCCCCTTGTTTTGCTTCTGGACATAAATGTAACTTCATTTTCTGTGCACGTCTTCAAGAATTCAGTGGGAAATACAATTATTCAAATTATCGTTTCCATGTTGTCGCGGCAGGAAGTATTATTCCGATGGACAACATGGATAAGAGCCAAAATTTATTGCCTTTTCATCCTTGAAAATAGATTTTATTACATGGGAGCTTTTTTTCCCCAAAATTTAAGTAGTATATGACTTAGTGTAGGGATCACAGAATTTTGAAAATGTGCACACAATTCACTTTTCTCCATAGCACGTCATACGCAGTTTTAACTGTATATTTTTACGTAAAATTAAAAAAAAAAACACGTGCTTCTTGAGCTGCAGCGCTGAGCGCTTGAGTGCACGCGGTGCCCTTCGCAGCCCACGTGACGAGAGCGCGCGTGAGCAAAGAGGCAGTTCCCGGCGCGGACCTGGTGTAGACAGTTCCCACCAGCACACATTCCGAGAAGGACCTTCTTCGCGGACCGGAAATTCATTGCTTGAAGGAAATTCTTTTCCCGCCGAGTGGCGTGGAGGTTAGTACACCCTACGGTTACCAGGCCCGTTTAACAGGTATCTTCTACTGTACTCTTTTTCCGATAGTGAACTCTTTTTTCTTTATTCCCATAAATCATATTATCATCGATATAATGTATAATTCCTTCAAAACTTTTACATTCATTATTCAAATACATATTTCACTGTTCCACGTATTCGAACTCTATTTGATTGCTAACAATTTTTATTTATTTAATGACTCTCTCTCTCTCTCTCTCTCTCTCTCTCTCTCTCTCTCTCTCTCTCTCTCTCTCTCTTCTCTCTCTCTCTCTTCTTATATATATATATATATATATATATATATATATATATATATCTCCTCTCACATGAAGGGTTATTGTTTGTGACAAGAATTCATAAGAAAATATTTGCTCCCGTGTAATAAGATATATTTACAAAAACAAATGAACCAACAGATTTTAATATTTTCACTTATCGTGCCCTAAGTGAATGAATTGACGTAATGTCGCAAGAACATGAAGGGTTATTTATAAAACTATATTTCCCACTAAGCTCAAGAAAATGATTACACGCGAAGCCACATTTATGTACAGCAGCAAACCAAAGGGCGGGATCATCTCAGAATTTGTCTCAAAGGAGCAAGAAAACGACGAAAAACCTGGTTGTTAAGGTTGTCATTTTCCAGAAGCGGAAGTACAATACCTGTTCCAGGCATATTTATTCTTTCAGAGTTATATAGTACAAATGGCAACTAATGCATTCAATATCATTGATAAAATCAATATTACCTTTCTTATGGATACTCAATATAGTCTTTACTGTCGAGAAACAGTTATGTACTGGAAAATATTTGACTTGGCACAAACTTGTGTATCGATGAAAATCGTTAATGCCAATCAATGGCTGTCAATCAATGTCTGGCAATATGTTGAAAAAACATACAGTACGTAAAGGTTTACTTTCTCGCCCTTACTTCGTTAGAAGAGAACTTATTTTAATCGTGCGCCAGAAAACGGGGAATTTTCGACACGAAAACTCTTTTTGCCGAGCCCTGGTAAGGTAAAAGTGAATGAATTTTGTTCCTATATGTAGAAAATTACTTCTAACACATTGTTTAGTCAGAATTAATATTTTGTGTGTTCTTTATACCGAAAAATTGATTGACGGCACGTCTATCAGTCTGTTCATCTGTGGTCAATGCTAGCGGCTAAGTCATTCAGCCGAGTTTCTTCAAAATTGATACTTCCCGATCTATTTAAATCAACTCGAGGACCCGGACCAAACCCGGATGAAAGGGGTTGAAGGGTGACAAATGCTCAATGTGGCATAACACACTTGTGGCAAATAAAACTTCACGTCCGCATGACCACGAAAATTAAAAACTACAAATCCCATTCTTCTTACATCCTCAATGACCCGCATGTGGTGGGGTGAAGGCTTATGGAACTTCAGCTATCCTCACAGAAGTCACGTGTTTTAAAATATATTGTTCATTTTTAGTAAAGAAAGCTATTCAATATATCCATTGAATAATTTAAGGGTAAATAAAAAACATCACAAAATAAATTTTAAATTCAGGTAAATGAAACATTCATAACAAAAGTCGCCTGGTCACTCATCCATAGAATTCCTTCCTACCCCATACAAAATTCGTCATTGCAGATTCCAAATGTGTTCTGACCGGGAACAACACAATTTATAGTCTTAGAACAGAGGCAATCCTGTTAGTCCTTGGCAGCGAATATGAGAGTCAACAAATAGTTGGTGGGCCACGTAGTGCTACATTTGAAAAAGAACAGTAATTCAACCCATGTTCGAAATGGGTAAGTCGCTCATCATTAGATAAGTTACATATTTTTATTCGCAAAGATTATCATCACAATTTCTCATTTGTCGTCGAAGGTGTATTGTAGAAATAGAGAATTATAGATATCACAATGGAATTTCACGCATTTAATTAATGAAGCAAAACCTAATTTCTATACACAGAAAAATTAATGATTGTCCAAAGGAATAATTTTTTCATTCATATGAGGATCGCTTTAGAGGCAATGTACGTAAAAAGAAAGTGATTCCACGACCTTGGCTCTTCACCTTCTACGTAAGATGGAAATGAAGCAAACAAAGTTATAAAAATTACCGTTTATGTGATTTCTCAGAGGATACAAATTCAAGGAAACATTTTCGTGGGAACAATGCCAAAGTATTTCAGGTTTTTGTTCATTATTTTCAGAAATAGGACGTTATTTTTTATTCGGAGATTCTACATATTGATATTAAAATATTTTGAAGTTAAGTGAGAATTCATTTTACAAAAAGAATAATTCTAATAAATAATACAACTTCATTGTAATTTGATAATTTATGTATTAAAATTAGTATTTAATTATTTAATTATTAAAATATATTTATAGAAAAGACAAAATATAGTTCATACTATCTTCATTTTTCTTATCTCTACTCAATTATTAGTTTCTGCATTTGCCTTTTCGGATCATTCAGTCTGTGACGAAGTACAAAGTTTTAATAGAGAATTGTGATACATTTTCTTCAATAAAATAAAACCTTGCTGCATATCTGTATTCCTTTTCTTGTGTTATGAGTGACTCTTGCAGTTCTTATGCCTAGAGACAAGGAAATTATGTAATATGAATCATCAAAATATGTACTAAATATGCAATGAAAACAATAAGAATATGTAAAAAATATGTAATATCAGAGATAATATGTAATATTAAAATACATAAATTATAATACACATTTTTATATTACGAAATTACATTTATAAAAAAACCTAAACAAATTTTAAAAAGAATACAAACGTTTTTAAGTCATTCAGTCAATCAATGAATAGTAAAAGCTTGATCTATTTTTTTATGTAGAACCGTAGTTGGGCAGTCAGATTAGGCGCCATAGAAGCCATCGTACCAACTGGCGATATCTACGGCCAGTAAACTATCACTGCAGCGTGCAGCATTACACAACGCAAGTATTATACTTCGACGATCGTAGATGTTTCTCGGAAATTCAGGTTAAAGGTCACGAAACGCGGTGTCAGTGATACTTTTCACGCCCAACGGGGAAAATGATCTCAGTCGTTGACGCACACTTTCTGCTAAAGAGAACTGAAGCAGGTGCGCCGGACTGACATCTACAGCGTCTTCACGTAATATACCTCAAGTAGACAGCACGCAATGATAATGCAGGGGGAAAATGCGAATTAAAAAATTATTTGCGTATAAAAATACATAATAAAATTGAAGACAATTTACAGAATAGTGAACATATTTTGTCAAAATAGCAAAATATGTAAAATATGTAACACAGTAATAAATATGTAAAAAATGTAACGAAAAAAAAGACAAAAAACATGTAATTACATAAAAATCCGCTCTCTACGTATGACTTGGGAAGACCACAAACGTCATCCAATTCGCAGAAAACATAGTATCTTAAAAAAAACGAGACGTAGGTATTCTGGCGGATTTTCCTCGTACTACCAGGCCAAATACCAATTATTAGATAGCAATGCCAACCATTAGAAACAATATAATATAAATAGCAATAGGAGTTTGAGTAATAAAAGGTTTGCTAATGCGATTAGTATATACGGTAGTAGATGTCTGCCTGGACTTCTGAACCATCCGCATCGGTGATGCTGCAGTCCATAGTCTCCAAAATATGTATTGAACTCGGACAAATAATCGTTTGATTGTTATAAGTTCTAAGGCATTAAAGAGAGTGTTCAGGTTAGCCAACACGGATTTTAACCGGAAACACGTTTTAAGCACAGAAGTGTAAACATCATGACTTTTCCCTTTTTTTTCAAATTTACTTAAAAGCCATCCAGTAATAAAAAATCCACTAATGCCATTTGTATGTATCACATTCTACGAAAATCAGGGTCTCCGAAATATACGCGTCGGTGATACTGAAAATAAATAATGCATTGTTATAAATAAAAATAAATGCATCGTATTCCAAAATATTAATTTTCTTTTTCATATTATTAATAACCTCCTTTTCTTTTTTCAATTAAAATGTGAACTAATTCAAAAGCCACCATATTCACTTGTATACAATTTAATTTAGAATTAGTGAGTGAGGAAGGTTAAGTGAACTGCCATTTCCGCAGTAACATGCAGGTATAGTTTGCACACTAACGGCGTGACCATTGATCCTAGAAAAAACCTTTAACACCTAAAACCTACGAAAGTTTATACTCTTTCATTTTTATCATTATCTGGTTAATATTTACAAAAAATAGATAGTTTTGAAGTTATCTTGAGATAAGGTGGGATAATGCCACATTTTTGTGTGTTTTGTTTATTTCATCAATTTTCACGGTACTTTAACGGCTAAACCGTTAATTGGAGGAGAAAATCTTAATGACGGTAATTTTATCTTCTTTCATTTCGTATAGAACTATTATTTACGAAAAGTGGATTGCTTTTGATTTATTTCAAAAAAATGGAAAAAGTCGTGATTTTTACACTTTTTTACTTAAAAAACGTGTTTTCGGGCAAACTATTTGTTGGCACAACAGATACTCGTGTTCAGTGACCCTGAAAACGTACTGAAACCAAATTTCAAAACAACACAAAACTTTCTCTTATTTTCTACCATTTGACAGGACTAATTACCCTGTTTATATGACGAGGTCTATCCGTCTTGATATATTTGTTTTTATGGTTGACATATCCGAACATACGGATTCGCGGTTACGAAATCTATAAGAAATATTTTTTTTATTTATTTACTTTGGGTTCGGGAATTTTCCTTATCATTACCTAAAAATAATACCTGTTTTACAAAATCAATTAAACATAATCTTTACGCTTCTGCTCCGACAAACAAAAACATAGATAGTCCTTTTCATAACAATCACAGCAAAACAATACCCCTGTTAAACATTTAAATATTCCCTTTACTCCTCCATTAATGTATGACCATTACTTTTACTATCCTAATTGCAAAAAATATTAAAATCTACAAGACTTGATATTCTTACAATACTCGTGTTAATATGTCCCCCTTTTATCACTTTCCTGTTTTGAGCCCACTGCACTCTTGACCGTCGACTTTCACGTACATTTTAACTTCCATTTCTGAGTAGTCTAATTACGTCATGGCTTTTTCTTTTTCCCTTCACAAGATTTATACTTTTTCCAACTTCCAACGATATGTGTTCTGTCAACAATCCATCTAATACATACATCTGATTATCAATACCTCGGAGAACCTTCTATTCCCATCAACGCGATACCACGCCGGAATTCCTTCTGGGCTATTCTTATCACCTTCCTCGCACACCTTCTCAAATCTGATTGGCTAATACCGTCTAAGCATCTTATTTAGTTATTCCATGAACTATCGATTCTGGCGTTCTTTTACGAAATTTAAATAATACCCCCGGAAATTTTTCACGTGCCCATTTGATATTATACTCGCCACAAATTCCACTATTATTCAATCTATTTGGCACACTGTCCTTCCCTTACATTCTCATGACTTATAAATCGCCATATAGTTCCTTTAGATTTCCCATTGTTGGTGTGATTTATCTTTGTAATTTATGCGTAATTCGTTTATATTTCATTTACATTGTAATGAATCATCACAGTATGTGAGTAGTATGTACGGTACCGGTATGTATAGTACGAAGTACTAGTGTGTACTAGGACTTAGTTTGGCGGATGGAAAGGTGTTTTATGCATAACTCATACACAAAACTCATATAAGACATTACTCATACCTCATCAAAACCTCTGAAAAAAAAATGCAAAATATTTTTTCAAATCTGTTCTCCATCTCCAATTTTAAAGTCAGATACTTTTCTCATTGCAATTTATCCCTAAATTTCAGATCTTTAAAAGATGTCATGTACTTGTTTAAAAAAAATTGAGTGGTTGTTAAGAAATCGCATGGAAGAAAATGATAGGAAGAAAAGTTTCGATATGTCGCATTTTCCCACTAGTTTGTTTCAGTGATTGATTAATTACCTCAATATAATCACGTATTACTTGCGCAACTTTTCTTGAACGATGGCTTGGAAAATGTGGGTAGATTGGGGGTTATTACTTTCGACATCGGCCACTAGATTTCATGAAACAATGCCAATCTCAGTCACGCCTTCGCAACTTTTTCTATAAATTTAGTTATAATTTTCTCAGGAGTTCGAGGTATCACCTGCGATGGATATGGATCTGCTTTGGCCATTTCTTTAGATATTGTTTAGAAAAATATGACCAGGAGTTCTCAGTTTCAACAATAAATATATTTTCTTATGCGCCAATGAAGATGTGTTTGGAATGTTGTCATCAGCGTTTGCTGCTAGATTTGGTTTTCAACTGTTTATCACTCTAGAAGGGGGAAGCAAAGTCATCGTTCAAGAAAAGTTGCACGGGTAATACATTTTATCACTATAATCCGTAATGTTTTTCCGCCGGCTAGTGCCGCTTGAGAAAGAGGAAGTACGGGAGATTCTCCCACGCGACGTTCTTTAGGGGTTTGGAGGAGACTGGAAGAGAAAATGGAGGTGCGAACTCCCTAATGAAGGGTGATGCTTAAGCTCTCTTCTGGAAGTGATTAAAAAAAACACAAAACACACTGTAACGTAGTGGTTTGTTCCTGCCTAGCAACATGAGACGTTGTTGAGGAACATAAAATAAATAACCAGAATTCTTTGAGAGGTCGAGGTAAGCAGACCTGCTTGGCAGATCCACGAGGCTGTGGCTGCGGATAGTTTATGAATTTATGTATACACAAATATGTATGTATGCACAAATAACAAAAGTGTTGTTCGGAAAGATATTTCATTTCTGGAAAAGAGTTGACTGGTAGTCAGAAGTATTAACATTATTAATAGTGATTCATTATTGAAATTTACTTTTGAAACAGATTATGATTTCAGAATTAAAAAGAATATTTCTATGAGAGAAATGTACTCTCCAGAAAGGTATTTATGAGAAGTTCACGTCAGACAGAACCAACGTGAAAAGTTGAGTTAGGAAATGGTTTACATACATGTTAAAAATATTAAGCTTAATATTATTAATAATTATACAAGTAGGAGAAATTTTGCGTTAATCTTAAATTTTATCAAGCAGAAGACAATATTGTCGATACGTATTAAGTACACAGCATGTCTCCACGTATTTGATTAGCATGCTCTTAACTTGCCGCGTATTTGTCAGACAGATTTGTGTGTGTGTGTGTGTGTGTGTGTGTGTGTGTGTGTGTGTGTGTGTGTGTGCGTGCGCGCGCGCGTGCGGGGCTATGCTTGGATACTCATTATCCAAATCGTCCTAATTACCTCAAAAATCCTTTAATTCTGAAACAGAGTTCCACAGTTGCTGGGGTGCAAGCGAACCAGCCGACAGTTCAGTTCCTGGGGAGAAGCGAGCAGCGCAAAGGCATAACATGGTACAGGATTGCCAACCGGCGCACACATCAGTTTGAATTGAAAATGTTCGCGCCTAACACTTGCACCTGACGTCTTCAATGACGCTTAATCAAAGTATATAAATGTTAATTTTGAAACGCAGGTGACCACGAGCGTATTTCTGCTGTTCAAACCTATTTCTGTGTTTGAAGATTTAACCACCAATTACTTTCTTTTGAGTAATAAAATAAATAAGTTCCGCCTCTTTATGAATATTACAACGTACTCGCAAACAAAAAGTGGCATGACCAGGAAATCGGAAAATAAAAATACATGGTATCTGGATTTGTAAGGAAACCCACGTTTTTTCATCTCGCAGCGAAGGCATTATGGATCAAAAAATTAATACAATAATCACAACACTTTTAATTCATGTTTGAAATGCCAATCATCATGATCTATAAACCACAACTCCTTCTGAAAGATATTTCGTATCCTACTGATTTGTGTATTCACAGGTAGAAAAATGACAACCAGAAAATAGAAAAAACAAAATACACGGAATCTAGTGATAAGAGAAGATGCCGTGTCAGGTGCAGTGGACGCATTGCAGCAGCGAGAGGGGCATTCCCTAGGCGGCAGCGCCGGGAGTACCTGGAGAGCGAAGAAACACCGGACGTCGGCGTCGGCGTCGGCGTCGGAGCTGGCGTCGGGAAGCGGCGCGGGCGGCGACTGCCGAGTGAAGGGGGGCGACGCGAGGCAACGCGACGCCCGCGCGCGCGTGCCAGACGAGACGAGCGGCAGAGAGGGAGAGAGAGAGCGAGAGAGAGAGCGGAGCGGTGCAGTGACGGAGATGCCGGCCGGCCACGCGGCCCGGCCACGCCGCCGCCACGTCCTACGTGTTTTTGCTACGCTCGCTGGAAAACAGGTGGAGCTTTGTCATACGTGCAGGGAAACCTGTCTTTAGCAGCCAATTACGGTTCTGGGGAAAATACACCGTTCATAGAGGCGGGCGCTTAATCAAGATGAAGTCACAGGAAGCGCACGTCAGATTTAAGTGTTATAATTACTTTCTATGAAATTAAGAGTATTTAATTACATAAAACTAGTGGATTTCGGGGTAAGCAGGAGTAAATAAATATCGTGAGAATACTGTGGTACTGGCAACGCGGCGTTATTTCATCGAGACACTTGTTAATATCATATGTTGTTGGCTGAGTTAATTCAAGAAGTTAATTCCCTTGCAAGATAAGCAACTATGGATGTTGCTGTTCTGACAATACTTCTGTCACAGAGAGCAATCGAATCAACAGTATTTTCTACCTATCTTCCACTTCTTATATTTCTTATAGAAAAACCAATCTGATCGATAAATGACAATTAAAGGAAGTGGCCGCTTAACTGAGGTGGCCATTTTATCAGGTTTCACTGTACGTAGGTGAAACAAATGAAAACCTAAAAAATGCGATAAAAATTATCATGGCGTAACTGATTTGTTGGTTGCCGAAAGTGATTGTGGTGGTTCAAACAATTCTCCACTTATTGGTTTAAGAAAATCGACACTACGAAGCATAGTTAAAGCAAATATGGCTGCATTTTGGCCACATGTACCACATTAGACCAGAAATCCGTTATGTTTTTGAGAATGGAAACAAAACAAAACAAAACAAAAAGAGAAAACCATTGAAGTTGAGTCCAGAAAGACAGACTCCTATAGCAATTCACGCCGGCGGCGCCCACACCAGGTCGACGAGTAGATTGACCCGCGGTCTAAGGAGAATTCCAGCGGCCGGCTGCGCTGATCGATACTTTTACAAAGATTCTCCAATCAACACCAGGCGAATGTCGGAGCAATGCTCTAATAAATGGCCCACGGGCCGCATGCGATCTTTCCTCTCTTTTCCTTGTCCTATCCTCACACTTACTTGCACACACATTTATCTACACTGCACTATCGCACATGTCGAAAGACCAGCCGGGAGCTTAGGGCTTGTCCAGAGAGGGAGGTGATGTCCTGCTGATAGTGGAGACACCTGGTTGGGCAGAACCTAGCAAGCCGACTTAGGTCGACGCCGGATCTCGCTAGTCAGCAGGGGAAGATCACCGCCACCTCCCGCGATAAAAAAGTAGACTACTCTTATGCGATCATAGCAGTTGTTGCACCCGGTAACCCGGTCAATCAATCGTCACGGCAAGGTACTTCACCTACCTCATGTTCGCTAATGTGCGTTTCATCCGGCAAGGGTGGAGCATAAGAAGATTTTAAAAAATACCTTGAATTTTAGGAGGTTCTCCCTAAGATGAAAACGAATGAGAGGGAGGAGATTAATAAGGAGATTAATAGGAAGTGAACATTTTCACGACACGATATTTGATGTTTTGCTGCATTTGTATCGCTAGAGTTTTACTACTTACTGATAACTAAAGTAAACTGATAGTAAACTGATAGTAAAAGTGTGCAACGCAAACAAATGTCGTCTAATATCTGTTACCTGTGTGCAAATTTGAAGCTGCTTCCAGCGGGCGTTAAAAAAGCAAACAATCAGAGATGTCATGACGAAATAAAACATTCAAATTTTTTAAGCACTGTGAATGTGATTAATATTAATGCAGACATGTGACCTCTGACTATTCACACACGTGGCCTCTGTCTGTATCCTTGAAAGTATACTCGAAGTCCAATGCGACTGCGTAAAAAAACCTTTCCGAATTTACTAACCGAAGATATGCTTTCCTAAATTCCTTGATTTGGATTACTTGATTCAACATCTCTAAGTGTGGAAATCATAAATGACGTGCCTAGAAACGGATTATGTAATTACGTCCGAGGGAGGGAAAAATCATACTTTTCCATCAGAGGACTTCCATTAGCTCTTTAGGGGGAGGGCGATTATTAACACCTCCTCACCGTTAATTCGCAATTTTTCTATTACTAGTTATTGTCTATTATTTCGTGCACTTCAACAATATCTTGAATACCATCCCCCTAACCTTAACAATCTACATAATCTCTATATAATACGCTAAAGAATGTTGACGATTTTGTACTACGCCTTTTTATAAGAAGCCATCGATACAAAACCCCCATATGAGTGCTACAGATGGGTAGGGAATTACCGCCTGTTCTGCTTCACATATAAGAGGAAAAAATAGAAGTTCGCAGATTAAGATATTGTGGAAAAAGAAGTCACTTACGCACTCTGGAACACATTACGTTCCAGCCCACTTTCCGATCGTTCACAATTCGGAAACGATGATTTAAGCTCCTGGTCATGGTTTCCTGTCCCTTGAGGCAGTACTCTATTTTGGACGTCGTAATGTATAAAATAAACCTTCTTGGACGTTATATAATCTTTTTGGATGATACCCCTACTTCTAGGGTTACCATACTTCCATTATGGAAAAAGAGGACATTTCGTGTAGAAAAGAGGACACTTCATTTAAAATGTTTTAAAATAATATTTTTTTTGTTCTTATAGTTAACATATTTACTAAGGTCAAAATAAATACTTCAATAGGCCTAATTGTTACTATTTTCACATCACACAATACTATTAGGTCTACTTCATTTCCATTACTGCCTTTTTCACTTTCATATCAGAAGTATTTGGAAGGTGATGAAATCTCCATCAACAATTTTTTGTTTCCCAATAAGTATTCACAGAAACCCATACAGGTTAGATGCTTAAAGTGTATTGAAAACACACTAAACCTTTAATATTTCCAACGTTAAACCTGCATTTTTATGAGAGAAGAAGCGTTCTATAATAGCACTGTGACTAGGGATTGCAAAATAGAGCTCACCAATTTTTAGAAGTTCAGAATGGAACACAAGACTTCGAGACTAATGGAAGTATTCGCATCACACTGCAATACACTGGCGGATGCAGGGGGGGTCATCGGGGCCATGGACCCCCCCCCAGAAAAAGGTCTAGAGTTTTCGTTTACCCTCCATTATTTGGAAAAATTTATTTAAATATTTATCTTCGAATTACGTAATTATTTAAATAATAATATTGTATAGTATGTATACAGTACATAAATACTATACATTAAAATAACAAATATGTTCATTATTTAACGAAAGTCTACGACCCCCCCCCCAAAAAAAAAAAAAAAAAAAATTGATCAGGCTGGATCCGCCTCTGCTTGCCACGGAGCTATAAATGTAGGGAGATGACTTGACGTCACAAACTTAAAACGACCTCAGCCCTATTGGTGAGTCCTGAAAGCTTGTAGCATAGACAATCTGTCTGTGAGTGATCTGTGCTGGTGCTGGTGTTAAGTTGCTGTGCTGGTGTTAAGTTGAGTTGTTTGGCATCGTTTTTCATATTTAAAAGCCTTGTTCGGAATAGCTAGCTTTTGTTACAGTTTGAATGGTTACTAGTGTGGCTAACGGCTGTAAAAACCGTACGGGAAAACCAGAAATTACTTTCTACAAATCAATAGCTACTCCATGTGATTTGGAGCATTTAGTTAACATTGTAAGTTATTCGTTAATTTTCGTGAATTTTTTTCTTAAAAATTTCCTGCAGATCCAAAGCGGAGAGCATTGTGGATTAGAGCTGTACGAATAGACAGTTCGCAGCCTAGCAATTACAGCAGGTTATGTTCGTCTCGTTTCCAAGAACGCGATTTTGATAGATGTTTTTTTTATCGTGCGTACATTTGCGGGAATCCGCAGTTCCATAAACTTTTCCAGCTTTTCCACCACACCTAAAAGAAGTTGTGAGAATCTTATTTATTGAAGAAGAGAGAAAAAAAAGCTTTTCCACCACACTAAGAAAGTAATGACGTATTGTTAGGCCTGTAGTAACAGAAGGTACTGGTTTGGCAGATGTTTATTTATTTATTTATTTAGTCAAAAACAGTGAAAAACTGTATGTGACGTATGGGGGAGAAAATGTATTGGAGAACGTGTTTTGGATCCACCAATTTGGCGGACTGGCTTCACTTGCTGAACACGGAAGAGGTTGCTAACGGCGCCTCCATGTATTCATAGCTCCATGGCTTCAATTGCTGATAGTTTTTGTTTCCTTTCGTAGGTGTTTACAATATACAAGCTGATGACAGTCGTATTTCATAGAGTAAAGAACGTAAATGTAGTTCCAGTTGTGTGGATTTGGCGGTTGTTAGGTGAAATAGTTGAAGTTAAATGCCAATTATTCAACAATGGAATGTTATGACGTCGAGGACTCGAAAAAGTTGGAAAAAGCGCAGTATATTTCGTATATCGTACGTCTAGGTTGCATTTAAAATTAGTCCTACCTTTCCAATAAAAAAGAGGGCATTTCATCCTTTCTTGTAAAATCCACCCGGCCAGTTCTTCTTACGTAAAAAAGAGGACATTTCCGCGGAAAAGAGGACGTATGATAACCCCACCCATTTTAGAGGCAGAAATTTTCGAAGTTGGGTGCCTGAATCCCTTTTTCGCGTTTAAAACAATGATGATTTACAAAGAGCGGAATGTTTGCAAGGGTCTATATCCTTATAAATTAAAAACGTTATTTTATTAAAAATTATATTGTTAATTATGAGCTTTTGTAAATGAAATTAATAAAATATTTTGTATAGTATTTAGAGCATATTTGGTTTTGTTAATCATTTTCCTTTTTTTTATTCATATTTTATTGCTTTTTGTTCTTATGTAGCATTTTCTCTTGAATTTCAATTAATATGCATATTGAACTCCTGAAATCGAAAAGTGTACTTCACAAATGTGAATGTGAATGCTATTCATGAGAAATCGTGGGAATGTCTTTCGTTCGTTGCAGCAGTCTGAACTTCATTTAGATGAATCATGGCGCTGGTACCGGAAATGATTTGTCCGATTATGAATGAAGGGATAATTTATCTTTAATAAAGAATTTGTGGCATTGGAAGATACTTCGAGATGATACAGACATCATTATATTTTATTATAAAAATTATCGCTGAAATACTAAGTAGAGACAAAATGAAAATAAATTGTTAAAATTAAAAATTTTGTAATTGTTCATAAATACATAAAACTCTCAATTGTTAGAGCATATTTCATTAGTTCTTTCACATATTTGCATGTAAAATTCTTCGTTTGATACAGCATTAACTTCCGAACATTAGTAATCATCTTGTCAACGATAGTATGCATTACGATCGTCCATGGAATACAGCTGAGTTGCTCTCCCATTGCGCTGCATTTGGCTTGTCAGCGTTGAAGCGAACGCGAAAGCAGCGGAAGTTTGATGGAGGGAAGCGGAAATGGGTTCTCGATTTTGTGCGATAAGTTTACCGATTTGATTGCGCTTTAATGACTGCCACTTGTTCACTGTAAATCGGTCGGTGCTAGTGTCAGCGCTGCTGCCAATTGGCATTAGATCACCGCCTTCTCGATCCTTTCACCCAATGCTTGCCTCTATGTAGAGAAGGAAGCTGCGGATCGCAGTAAACTACTAAACGAACAAATACAGGTATATGAACTGTGTGCTGATAAATATTATTGAACTACAATATTCTTCAGTATCCGGAAGATATAGACTGTGTGTTCCGGTATGAGTTTCCAAAACATTTACAAGGTATTATGTTTCTTGAAAGTGACCACAAGGTCCTCACAAATTGCCGTTTCTGACGTCACTTTTATTTTTAGTAGTTCACAGACTCTATTTCAGACAAACAAGCTCATATAAGTTAACACGTGACTCAAATGAGGCAGAGATGAGTCTCTTATTATCAAATATTCACCTTCATACTTTTTTCTGAGTGATTATTTCAGAATATGATTTAGAAAAGTGTGTTGTATAAAAGTGAAGTAGTTTATAATGGTAGGAATCACAAGAAACATAGTATCATTGGTGTGATTCGTCCCCAATTATGCATGAATGTGTTTGAGCGATCAAGAATCAAACAAAACATAGTTGCGATTCAAAATATTACATAAAAAAAGTCTTCTTCTTCTTCTTCCTTTCAGGGATTAGGCATGAATGCCTGTTCCGTCTTCACTTGCACTTCAACTCCATCTCTTCCTGGGCCTCCCGACATCTCTCCTACCCTTCGGTCGGTATTGCATTACTAAGCGTGGAATTCTTTCTTCACCCATTCTTCCAATGTGATGTCTCCATGATTCTCTGTATTCCTCTATTTTTTCATTTATATTATATATATCCAGTTCTTTACGGATATCTTCGTTTCTTATGTGATCTTGTTTTCTGCAACCTTTAACTTTCCTGAGAAATCT
Source organism: Teleogryllus oceanicus (assembly GCA_964035755.1). NCBI lineage: Eukaryota > Metazoa > Arthropoda > Insecta > Orthoptera > Gryllidae > Teleogryllus > Teleogryllus oceanicus. The sequence continues at coordinate 64,369,512 of CAXIVR010000007.1, forward strand.
CATTTCCGCTGCTTGGATTTTACTTTTATCTCTCTCTTTTGTTATCCACGATTCACTTCCATACATAAGAACTGGAGCAGCCATTGTTTTATAAAATTTTATTTGGGTGTCTTTCCTTGTTTTGTTTTGAAGTGTTCGGTTTATTATGCCACATAGTGATTGAAATTTATTGGTCTTATTTTCTATGTCTTTATCTCTGTCATAACTGATCTCGCAACCAAGATAATTGAAATTAGAAATCTGTTCGATTACTGTATCGTCAATTACTATTTTTGAGCGAGCGGGGTGTTTACCATAATGGGCCATAACCTTTGTTTTCTTTTTTGATATCCGGAGATTATATTCGAGCCCTCCCAATAGATGTAGTTTGTATACGGCTTTTTGTAATTCGTCTTCACATAAAATTCGTCTTCATAAAAAAAGTATTTTTTTAAACAAAGGGAGTACTGGAGTACACGCAAAGTCAAATGAAACGAGAGCAATTGATCTGTAACTGTCTACGTGTCCTGAGGCATTTAGTTGAAGTATAACGCTTATACTAATAGAAGAATTAATTGAAGGAGAATAATTCTAGAAACGATACTGAAACAACTATTGAAAATATGTATATTACCCCTGGTGAGGGGTTGTTCATTTTACTTTCAACTGCTTAATGTGAATTGCTCTATTTGAGAATGACATTTGTCAGTTATTCTTCGCATACGATATTTATAAAGGTATGCTGGAAATTGATCTTGGCGTGAATGCATAAAGTGCACAAGACATGAAATCAATAGAAGAAATCGTGAATCAGAACTTGTAAATACTTACGTTGATGTCAAAATTGTACAAGCCGAATTGTTTATATCAAACAAGCAAATTGAAATAACAAGAAAAAAAAAAAAGAAATCGTGAATCAGAACTTGTAAATACTTACGTTGATGTCAAAATTGTACAAGCGAATTGTTTATATCAAACAAGCAAATTGAGAATAACAAAGGGAACGTATTAAATCATATATAATTACACAGTCTACAAAGTTTTATAAATTATTACCTTCTGCTCCTGCTACAAAAAACTTCGATTTAGGTCAACACTACGAAAGTCTCCGTATTCGTTAAAGATTCCCTAAAGATATTTTTCACTCACCAAAATTTTCTTTTAACAAATTTTAAACACATTTCAATTGCAAATATTTACAAACTTCTACTCTTTTCCATTACCATTTTAAACTATGTATTCATTCAACTATCATTTTTAAAAATAGGTAAATAATGTACTACCTTAAAAGAAATCGCTGGCACCTTTTTTTTTTTTTTTTTTTTTTCATTTATTTGATGATGTTGGATACATAGTTCATTTAATAACTATACATATTTGGATGGCTTAATAGCCAACGTAAATTAAAACTTAAAATTAATTCAGGTTGAGGTTACCCTTGGGGTTCCTCTAGTCAGGATCTAATTCGGAGCATGTTTTCAGGAAAATGTGGAATGGAAATTTATTTTGTATTCTGGTTCTATATAAAAGGCTTTTGCCGAGTCTGTGAACTGATAGTGAAGGGATTTGGGACATGTTTGAGAAGAAGTTGGTAGTTAAATAGGTTATGTTATGGTCTATAGTCTCTAGGTCGAATTTATTATGTAACTGTTTGTTGGTGACATACCAGGGAACGTTTAAAATAATTCTGAGAAATTGATTTTGTATTATCTGAAGTTTCCTTTGATTGGTTTTTGCTGCATTTAACCAGATTGGGCATGCGTATAGAAGCAAGGGTCTTAATATTATCTTGTATTGCTGTAATGTATGATAATGGGCTGGATCTGTGTATTAATGGCTTTAACGGTATTAATTTGATTCTGGCCGCCCTGGATGGCCGAGGTGGCTAAGAGCGAGTACCGACTCAGCGCTTCGGTCCGAAAGATCGCGGGTTCGAGTCCCGCCTTGGGTATGGTTGTTTGTCCATTGTCTTTGTATGTATGTGTTGTCGCGGAGGGCCTCGCTTTCTACTGACCCCAGATCAGAAGAGCCCGCAAGTGTGTTGGTGTCTAGTGTATGGTCGAATATGCATCCCATGGGGACGTAAAGGGTAACCGGCTGTCGGCTGGATAAAAACCCTAGAAAGAAGAAATTTGATTCTGGATTGAATGATTTTTGCATCTATATGCAGTTTCCAATTGAGTTTTGTGTCCATATTCAGTCCTAAGTGTCTGATTGGTTTATTTGGAGGGAGGCAGTTGATGAATGTGTTGTTTAGCATTAGTGATCGCGGGGGTGAGTGTGGACGGAGTGTGAAGTTCTTGGCGGCCGTTTTGGTTGGATTGAGTTGTATTTTATATTTTGAAGCCCAGCTGTCTATTAGGTTAAGGTACAACTGAACTTTGTTGCTGCAATCAGTAAGTGAAAGACCGGGGTTATAAAAGGCAGTATCATCAAGCAAATTGTGCAATGTGGATGTCGTTTAGTTTGGGAATGTCTGCAACATATAAATTAAATAAGGTAGGTGATAGGGGTGATCCTTGTGGCAGTCCTGCTAAGATTGGTCTTGGGTTGGAATGGTGGTTATTTACATTTACTGAAAAGGTTCTGTTTCTGATAAAACTTTGAATGATGGACTGGATATAATGCAGTGTCGCTGACACCTTGCCTAAAAGTTATTTGAAATAATCTTTAAAACCCCTGAAAAATTGTATCTCAATTGAACAAACAATAAATAAAAGTTTTTAAAAAATTTACAGATTGGATGATTTTTGTTGGTAAGTGTGCTGGATTATATTGGTGTGATGATTGTTTGTGTGATTCCACCAAAGGCATAGACGTGAGGAAAGGCCTTTTATTTTTATTTTAGTATTCATTTCTTAATTATTTTATTTAGAAAGAAAGTGAAGATTAAGGGAATTGGGGTGAGGAGGAGATGCACTGAAATATAAAGAAGAAGATAAATAGACAGGGAATGGATGGAATTCCTGTCCAGGGCAAGGCGAAATGGAGAGAGTATGCACTAGAATAGATAGAAGATAAATAGAACGGGAATAGAACGAATTCCTGCCTAATAAATTGTGAAAAATGAAATTAGATGAGCAACGCAGGCCACTTTAGTTTTATATTAACATATTAAAAATATAAACTGTAAATAAAAAAAACTGTAAAATTTATTATAAATTACTTAATTTTTTTACTCCAACACCTGCAGAAAGTGCAGTTTTTGGAGCTTGTATGAAGCATCTGTAGGCAAAACCCGGGCAACATTGTTTAGGCCAGCTATCTAATAAATTAGAGGGTTAAATACCCGAGCAATACCGGGTTTCTTGCTTAAGCAAGTGATATTTAACAATCAATTGATCCGTTTCATTTATAGCAGTGTGTCGTGTCAAGGATGAAAATGCGCAAGGTGTGCTGCTATCCAATATGCAGAGATATCGAACGAGCACTCCGGACACCCTGACCCCTTATGCTGCGACTGGGGATCTGAAGTAGGAAATAATATAATTCCCTGTTCCAGGAGAGATGGCTCAGGGCATCAACCGATGTCAGTGAAGTCCCTCTGACCGGGAGCTCCAAGGTTCGAGTCTCTCCGGATTTTCGATAGCTTGTCAGCTGGGTCGCATTCAGTCGTTGTCTGGAGGAGAATTCTCTAGTCTAACGGCCGGCTGCCCTGATCGATAGTTTTACGAGGTTTCTTCGATCAACACCAGACGAATGCCGGAGCAATAATCTAACAAAACACTACTATCACACATACCGGGAGACCAGGCGGGAGGTTAGAGCTTGCCCCGGCCGGGGCGGTGCCCCCCTGGTGCGAGATACGTGGCTGGAGAAAACCCGCTAGCCGACGGTAGGTCGGAGCCGTATCTCGCCACACAGCGGTGGAAGACCACCTCCCGAGAAAAAAAGCACTACACTTACGGGACTAATGATCCTAGTAGTTGACGCGACCAGAATCACTGACAATCAATCAATCCCCTGCGGAACTGTCCATGCGAAGACGATTTGCGTAGATGAGGACTTGATTTGATTGGTAAAATGTACTGAGTGTATTCATGCATACTTGTTTAGTGTACTAATTTATGGAAATGTTTCTGTTGAATTGCTTCGAAATAAGTCATTTATTTCCCTCATTAGTGATATCGAAAAATACATTATCCGTTAGTATTTTTCTCTATTTAAAAATATATATTTAGATGGTGTTACGGGTTTGATAGCTCTTGTCATCTTTCGTGCGTTGATTTGGAAAATAAGCGGATCCGAAACTATTGGATGTTCCTTTTTGGTCTATCATGATTTATAACGCATTATATTTGTTAGCGCTTCATTTTTCAGTCGTTGTATAAGTGTCAATATCGTATGCGCAACAGCAAGTTCCAGCAAGAAAACACTTCTACTTCGTGCTCGAAATGTCAATTCTACTTCGTGCTCGAATCTGTTCGTAGATTTTACTACGGACTCAGAGGTAAAGAAAATACAGGGTCACTTCTTTATACTAGCCAGAAATACTTTGACACAATGCATAATTTAATATTTACGATTATAACTTTTCTACTTGTTTCTATTTTTACATACTTTCTTTCTTTCCTGGGCAATTTTAAACGATGATTTCGATGACCACGATATAGGTCTTTGCCTAGTATAATGGCTAGTGAAAACCTCCATGCTTCTGAGTCCTAACCAGGATGCGAATGGTTGATTTTCTCCTAGGAGGAGAGGCGTTTAAAACTCTTGGGAAGGGCGAACTGACGAATTGGCGAATAAAATTGGCGTCTATCCTTGCGTATACAGTCTGAAGAAATTGAATAAACCTTTCGAATGTCCTAGAGAAAGTTATTTTTTCCAATTGCTCTGACTCTTGGCGGTTCATTTTTAGATTTAAACAAATCAATACTTTGCTACCTGGGGCCAACTTTCGAAGAGAAAACGTTCCCCCTTCATGTCAATTTGCGTCTTGACCGTAACAAAATACAGCAGCCATTGCAGCTGCATTCTCTACTTTTGATTAGGCCAGTACATGATAATTAGATGGTTGGTTGGTTGTTAGTAATTCAGGACGCGTCAATTACTGACGTCTTTAGTCCCGTAAGTGTAGTGCATGTTTTTGCCGTGGGAGGTGGCAGTGATCTTACCCCGCTGGATGGCGAGATCCGGCGCCGACTTACTGTCGGCTAGCGAAGTTTCCCCATAACCAGAACTATCCCGCCAGCGGGCACCGCCCCATCCGCTCTAAGCTCCCGATCGGTCTCCCGGCATGTGTGGTAGTGTAGTGCATGTTAGTGTAAGTGTTTGTGTAAGTGGAGAGGATAGGACAAGGAAGAGGAAGGAAAGATCGCCCACGACCCGTGGTCCTTTTTTTAGGGTTCTGCTCCCGCCGTCGCCTGGTGTTGATCGTAGAAACCACGGAAAACTCCCGATCAGAGCAGCCGGCCGCTAGAATTCTCCTCCAGACGGAATGAATTTGACCTAGCTGACAAGCTAGTGCCGAAAATCCGGCCGCCATCGGGACTCGAACGTGAATCTCCCTGTTAGAGCACTGCAGTGACATCGGTTGATGCACTGAGCTACCCTCCCGGTCTGACAGTTGGAGCGGCGAACCTTGAGTAAACGGGCCTTGCTTGTGAAACACAGGGGCCGGAGATATTTTTACGTCCGAAAGCGGCCGAGCGGTTCGGCAATGCGGGCGGCGCGCGGGGGAAAGTGATTTGCGGCGGCGAAAGTCGTGCGGCGCAGGGCCGGATGGAACGACCGTCGCGCGCCCCCCGGAACCCCGCCTGACATGGCAGCACGCGTGCGCGGCGAGCTGCGTTCAGGGCGCGTCGGGGCATCGCCAGGGTCACTTCTTTCCTTCACCTTTCCTCCCTTATCGCCTCTCATTTATTGTGCTGTGATATTTCAATAGAGAGGTTGTGCACGCCAAAGCGGGCTGCACTCTCGATCTTCTGCGCATGCGCACATACACTAAAGTGATGCGAAACTTAAACTGCGCATCAGCAGAAGATCGGTAATGCTTTCACGTTCGAGGGTGCCCAAACTCTCCAGTTTTACCGTATTTTTCGAGATCACCATATACTTCAATATTACCGTATTCTTCAATATCACCATATATTTCAATATTACTATGTCACTGCAGCGCCTCTGACCGGGAGGTCCAAGGTTCGAGTCCTGACGGTGGCAGGATTTTCGACGCTAGCTTTTCAGCTAGGTCGAATTCAGTCGCTGTCTGGAAGAGAATTCCAGCGGCCGGCTGCCCTGATCGGTAGTTTTCCGCGCTTTCTCCGATCAACACCAGGCGAATGCCTGAGCAGTACCCTACCAATTGGGCCACGGACCGCGCGATCATTCCTTCCTCTTCCTTGTCGTATCCTCTCCCCTTACATACACACTTACACTAACATACACTACACTACCACATATTCCGGGAGATCGGTCGGGAGCTTTGAGCTTGCCCCGCTGGTGGGGGAGTCCTGGTTAGGGGGAAACCCCACTAGCCGACGGTAGGTCGGCGTCGGATCTCGCCATCCAGCGGGGGAAGATCACGGACATCTCCCGCGAAAAGAAACATGCACTACACTAACAGGAATAATGACCGAAGCAGTTGACAAATGAATACTAATTGAAGCGTAGACAAAATTTCACATTAAATCTAACAATTTTTACAAAGTGTATAAAACGTTGTATTTATTCGTGCCGTATCATTACAATCTTAATTGGTTATCAAACTCGGCTAAAGGCCTTTGTGTCAATTTTCCAATCTCGTATTTTAATCAGATGCTTTACGGCACTTAAATCGTAAATAACTATAGTATTTCTTTTATTGAAACATTGATAATCAGAAAGTTTCGTAGATTAAAAGTGTAAGTAGATTCTTTCATACATCCGACCGTTTTGGACAATTTCTCTGACCCTCAGCCACCGATACCCAAATGCACAGAGGTTGCATGCAATTGCTTCCAGACAATGACTTATTGCGTGTAACATTACAGATCACGCATCAGTGTATTCAGAACAGTGCGAACAGAAACATGTCGCCCTGAGTAAGAGAGAGCGGCAGAAATGCTGATCGTACATTCTATTACATCCGAACTGTAGCACTGAAGTATTATTGTTTGACATTTCCAGTGGGAATTCATCATTAGACTCAGTACCAGTTTTGCTGATGGAGTGAGATGACTTGGTGTAGTATCCATGTTTGGTCCTTACGACAAATGAGACCAATTATCGCTATACAAATTAAAGTAACATTTTATTGAAACCGAAATTTCTTTCAGTGGATACGTTTCTCTTCCCCATAGTGTAAAAAATACTGATATCGTGTTTTCTAGTTACAACTAACCGCCTCCAGAAGTTTATTTAATTTTTTGCCTTTCCTTCTGAGTAGAACAATTAAGGAAACCCTGGAGAACCGACGTGGTTTGCCATCTTCGTATGCACTATTACAGAAATAATTTAGTCCGAGATGGGAAGTGATCTGCTTTGGAAATAGTCAAGTTCAAACTCCGATCAGAGAAAAAAGGGGGAAAGAAGTGTTTTCGGACAAATTTTGTCTCCACTTGACTCTTCTATCAGTGGCCCTAGTGTGGTCTTAGAAATTTGCAATATTCAGCAAATTTGCAATCTAGCTTTGGAAGTAGCCAAACAATGAGTCCCGTACCGAAATGATGAATGTAACTGTCGTTACGAACGGCCTCTAAACATTTTGGTGTTGAATTGCACAAAATAGTCTTAATCAATTAAAGTAATGATTTAAAAATATCACTTAAAAATGTATATTCCAAGAATGACATGATAATTTAATTCGCTAGAAAATGTGCATCAATTGAACATACTAATAACTAAAAGTGAACTAGGCGTCTTAACTTTTAAGCAGTAGAATCAGTTGTGAATTTAGAAATGGTATGTCATAGAGATAATTTATTTGATCGATGATAACATACAAAGATCCTATTTTTAAGAATGTAACTTCATAAAAAATCAGTGTTTGTTTTCACATTATGCTTTAGTTTTCTGACATTATCTACAGTTGCCACCTAGAGTACGCTCATTTCCTGTAATAAATTTATTATTATTATTATTATTATTATTATTATTATTATTATTATTATTATTATTACTCTTTGGTGAGTACATAAATTGTACATATTAATATAACCAAAGTAGAAAATTTGGTTATAATTTTGAATATAATTATGTATGTTGTTTTCCCACAAATCTGACGAGTCTAGCCGTTGAGATGAAAGTAACCTCCTGCATAAGCTTCCATAGGTTTTCAAGGAATATCTAATTCTTTGAGATGTTGATGCATGATCTTCGGGATGGCTCCAGTACTCGATATTATAATAGGAATGAATCTCACTTTGCCAGCATTCCATTGTTGGAGGATATATACATTATTATTATTATTATTATTATTATTATTATTATTAATAATATTAATATTGTTATTACTATTTTTATTATCGGTCTCTACTGATAAAATCATTACTCAAGGGACTGATATGAATGATATGATGAAAGCTGAATGATATCAACAATTGAAGGACTACTAAACATTAATAAATAAAACATTCTTGATCTCAATGCCAAATGTAAATCCGAGGTTCGAACCCGGAAGGGAACGGCGGCAAGAGTTGCTTGCTTGCCGTGCGCACGAGATAGCGCTGCGGCGTTGCAGCACTGCCACTCTGCAAAACTGCCAGTCAGAATTTGCTTAGTAGCTTCATGTGAGGTCAATGCTCGAAATTCCTGCTCGCTTGCAACATTTTCCTACGGAGAAAGAAATTACCGCCAGTAAACCTCAGTATTACCTAGGGGAAGGGCTCACCGATGAATGTTTTTATGCGTGTTGTTTTATGAAAGTGATAATCATTGACATTGTTTATGTCGGTTCTGCATACGCATATACTGCATATTATCTTATAATAAACTGCATGTTCAAAATACGATACAGTTTATTATAAGTATTTGTTAGAATTTTAGTAAATATAGCGCCTTGCTTGTGGGGAAAAATCCGCTCGAAAATCCGTTCAAAATCTCGAACACTGACAATTCAAAATGTATTTTTCAAACATTTGTAAATCTGATATTATATATTTTAATATAATTGGCGTCTTGTGATCAGCTTTTATTACACATATATATGAAATGAGTTCTGTCGTTAATTTCAAATATTGGTGTAAGAATGACCCTTTTTTACTTTGCACAGGCTGAAATTGAATATTTTTATTTAAATAAATGCGCATATATATTATTATTTAAAACAGTTTATTAATTTAGCGAAATCTTCAAAAAACATAAATAAAATCATATTTAAGGTGATGGGACCCGGATGTCCCCGTTGGAAATCCACAGCGTCATTGCTAGGGTAAATACACTTAATCAAGGTTCTTACCTATTACCAATTTTGTAGAAAAAATTGTAAAAATTTGCCTGCATCACGTTTTCCGTGAGTAGTAGAGTTCGATCACGCAAAGTCACATACTCCGGGTGATTTTCGTAATAATCTACTGAATTTTAAAGAGCTCGAAAGCTTTAGCTATGTAGAAGGGGGAAATAATCTTAGCAATGAATATGCCGTGTCTCAGAACATTCTGGAGAAATTTGTTTCAGAAGGAAGCCAAGAGGCTATTGAATGAAGTTAATACTCGTGATCTGTGTTGCAACAACCACAATGAATTGTAAATGAGAATATTTGCATAACGATTCGAATACTTCTTAACACGTACCGGTCTGATTTGTTTTGTAAATTACATTTCAAAGCACATTCTATTCAAAAAAATTCTAATAAGCCTCTCCATCATTGGCCGCTGAAGTTGCCTGTGGTAATGGCTCGACGCGAAAGGTTTCAATTTCGATTTCTCTCAAGACTTGAGAGCGCTATGACGCTAGAGGACACACTCTTTTCCGGAAAACAGTAATAAGGCAATGTACACGTCTGAAATATGCAGAACGCTTTTTTTCTATTGTTTCCTTTCGAATATTAACAATTGTTATTATTAATGTATCATTGTATTAGTTTCTTCGAGAACTTTAGCATGCTACTCGTAGGAGGAAAAATATATACTTGCATTTAAAAGATCAAAGTTCAGTCCATATCTGAAATATTAGAAATGTTACAAACAAGAAAACGAAGTACATTCGACTCCGCTTATAGTGAATTTCTTGGGACTAACATGTTTGTTTCACTATATCAGAGGTTCATTATATTTGATGATGTGAAAATTAAATGGAATTTCTCCACAATGATTGATTTTATTGAAATACAGCAAAATTCGTTAACAGCACGAACTGAAAATTTCAATATATTTATTTATATGTAAAATAATCCATAATTTTGATTTGTTTGCTTCGTGCGTTTTATTAGATCCTTCTCTAGAGTTCGTGCTCTCTTCAATTGATTCTGCATTGAAATCTGTCTCTAAGTATCGTAATGCAGTTATGACACTCTTCAATGTCTTTTGCACTGTTGGAACACCATCCCACTCTCCCAAGGCCCTTTTAATCGCCTAATGATACAAGATCTACAATGATGATTCTGATATTGATACTACATAATCTACAACAACTTCGCTCAAAGCGCATCTCAGTACTTCAAACTACGAGTATTTTGAAGATATGTGCTGTGGCCCACTTTAGTGGTCCACCTGCATACATCTATTACGCGCCCGCGCGGTCTTTAGTACTAGCGCATTAATTTAAAATTTTACCTCTGTGCGCCACAAACGTCCACTCCCGACAGGATGCAAGATTACGTAAATGCTTAAATGTACACAGATTTTCAAAAAATTAAATATATCTCTGAAAATTCACTTTCTATGTCTTACTATTTTGAATCCTACTGAAAATAATCCTTACAATATGTGACTATTTCTATGTTATATAGTTCACAAAGAGTATAACAGATTTGTAGCTATGTAGGATGAACGGAATGTCGAATTTCGAGAAAACATAAATCCGGTATAATTTTTTTTAAATACACCCTATATTTTCTTAACACATTTCCTCATTGATTTAGAACAACGAGTTCTTGACAATGAACACTTGTCAATTGTCCATTCCTTAGTTGTGTACCAAATGTATCCATGAACGTCAATCAATGCTACAGAATGAATGAAATCTGAAATTATTTTATATTATTGTTTTTCTGGACAAAATATTAAAATTATATGAAATAGGTTCTTCAAAAAAAAAGAATTATTGGAGACGATGTCCGACACTCTGATGAATAGTACCTAACGAAAAGATTAGACATATAATATAGATTGTGAGACAAAGGATCGAAAATGTAGAATTCAAACAACTCCAATGGTATGGCCATCTAATGAGAATGCAAGCTGACAGAATACCAAAAATTGTATATGACTGAATCTCTTTTGAAAGAAGAGAAAAGAAGGAAACTAAAAAAACGATAATGAATAGAAGAAGATGCCTGGAAAAAAAGGGAATAATAATAATAATAATAATAATAATAATAATAATAATAATGTAAAATATTAAAAAGTGTAAATTAAGTCTGAATAAACTAACATTTACTAAATAAACCTCGAGAAGGGATGCACTAAGAAAAATTAACATAAACCGACCATTGTGAGTAAATTACTGTTCTAATATTTGTAGTATTATTTGGGTGTTTAAATCTTCTAATGACTACGTCTCATGTACGTCCGAAGTCGCTAATAACCTAGTGGTTGATGCGACTATAAATAAAATAAATAAAAAAATACGAATTCTTGATCCGTCTGTTCAGTACCTTTTTCTAAAAAAAATAAAATTGAATAGTCGAAGAGCGTTTTCAAACGGAATACCTCTGCCGGCCACAACCGTCGACGTTCGAAAGCGCGTTCGTGTCCACTCCGCTACTGCACTCGCGTCGTCGCCGTACGTTTGTTTGCAAAGAAAGCTTAACGTTAGGAACGCCTTTTGCTTACTCATTTTGGTTCAACGACCTCTGGCAGCATTTTGAAAATACTGGTTTCGTAAACCACAAGGCATCGAGTACGGATTTCGCCAAAGGAAATAGATGGAACATGAATATTGTCTGAGTAAATACATCGATCGTATTGCTCCTATTGCACTTCCATTGATCCTACTAGTTCTACCTAGGAAAGCAATTATGTTAGTAACTCTGAGAGTAACTGGAGAACAATTCTGATTGAAATACACTTTCTAAGAGGAGTAAATCAATACAGGGTAATAAACAAATCAGGATTGGGAAAAGGGCGGAATATTTTTTCATGGTCTAGCAAGAGCACGCCGTGAATGTGCAAGAACTAATTACAAAACTCGTTATTTTTACTTATTGAAATATTATACTAGTGAAGTTACTTATGTACAGACAATAGTTCAATTTTACTGGTAAAATTTTCACAAAGGTAGTTGACAAGACAGCTAGTATACAAGTACACAGTAAAACACTTCGGCAGCAAAATGAACTTCCCTCAAGTAGAGCGTTTTTCTTGGAAAAAATGACAAATTTTTAAATGTTCACCATGGAATATACATTCTTGAATTTCCAAAAGCTACGATGAAATTATTGTAGGTATGTAGCTCGAAAGGAAGAAGAGAGATTGTAAGATCTATGATATGATGGAACGAGAATGTTAAGATTACAGGGAAATAAAGTGTTAATCAGTGAAATAAAAAAAAATCTACGCAATGTTACTTCCTCTAACAATGCAATTCTGCGCGCAATAATCCACTTCAATGAAAAAAAACGATGATTCACATATAGTCCCTCTTGCCTTTTATCTTGAGTATTTCTGCTGACTCTTAATTCTGACTAGTGAATACTAATCATGATTCTATAGTCTGATTCTATAGTCAAGCTGACCGCAAAAACCCAAAAGGCAGTACAATATTCTCCCCAAAAGCAATAGCGGAACGGCATTCAGATGTTTGCCGACGGCAATGTCTCACCTGATGAACGCTTCATAGCAGACTTCTGCCTAGATCCGAGGACCTCCTGAACATCAACGATATTTTTTCCAACAATGACACGTAAGGTTGAATCTGAGAAGGAACTTCATAAAAAGTCAAAGAAGGGGGAAACTGGAAACGTAAAATCCGTAGATCAGATATGCCTGCCGTAGAACAGGCCACGACCACGTCTGCCGGCCGTGAACACGAGTAATTGTTACCGCGACGTTATGAATACCTGACGCGGCCATCTGGCGCGAGTTTCGTTGTGCACACAGAAGGCCTCTCCGACCCTGTGTCCCTGTCTCATCTCGCGTCCTGGTGAAACATCGTTGCGCCAACGGGCGGCCGCGCGTGGGACGCTGCGTGACTCCATAAACTCACTCGCCATGCTCTCCACAACAGGAGGTTTTATAGCCACAACTCCGAGCTGCTCCCCGGAAGTGGTTAGGAGCGCAATAACAGCAGCACATTCTCCTTTCCTTTGCTGCGCCTCGCCAGTTTTCTCTCTTGTTTTCTTATGACGTCGGCCTTTTTATCCTCTTTTTCTTTATTATTTCACCTTTGAGTTTCAAATTCTTTTCACATATTGAAATATCGCCAAGTTCTTTTTTTGAATATAGCCAGCAATTCGAACACGTTTGTAAATTTGTATTATGGAAGTTACTTTTTGGATATGTTTTTACTCGCCAAGATTTGGATATAAATTATACACAAAAGTAAATAAATAAATTGTGCAAGAAAGAAAGAACTTCGAATTTCGGAATTCTGTTTCATGCATCAAGTAATTACAAGTTTGAGTTATGTGTAGGTTAGGTATCTTTGCAAGAAAATCTGAAAACGTCGCTGTAGTATCATTATTTTATTTGAAATATAGAATTCTAATGTAGAGTACTGTAACCACTTAATAACTCATAGGTTTGAAACTGTTTCCTTATTTTGGGCAAAAAATATACAGCATACTATTGGGTACTTATGTCGAAAATGAGTGATTCTTCAAACGTTTTCAGAAAAAATAAAATTTTTTATTACGAGGAAAAATTCTTTTTCTTCTTACGTTAGTAAGTGCGATAAAGTAAAATACATTAAAAGTCAAATTTGCTCTAATGACTCCACTTCGCAATTAGTTACGTATAAAACAATGATAACAGAAATTAAAGTACTTTTCGCAGCAATTTAGACAGCAAGTTCAATCACATCTTCGTTCTAGGACTTTCTTTTTCATCGACACCCCGATATTCCAAAAATATGAAATAAAAAATGAGTAATTGAACATTTCGACATAATACGGTTCTGGCCACTGGTTTCCAGAATGTCATTTTGAAGAATTGGAAAGTAAGAAACATAATACGAAATCCGGGTCATCAGAGGCGTCCGCGAGGTCCTGTGAATTGTTCGCTCGTGATATTCCGAATGACTCGAGATGGAATTAATAGCATTTGCTCGTGTTACTGCGCCAACCAGAAATGGGCATCAACTGATGTCACTTCAGTACCTCTGACAGCGAGGTTCTGGGGTTCGACGGTGACTGGATTATCGACAGTAGCTACGTAGAATCTAAACTACGTCGAATTCAGCCGTTGTCTAGAGAATTCTAGTGGTCGTTTGCTCTGATCGGTAGATTTCTGTGTTTTTTCCGACCAACACCAGGCGAATGTCGGAGCAGTACTCTAACAAACGGGGCACGGCCCATCCGCGATCTTTTCTTACTCTTCCTTCTCCTATTCTCACCCCTTGCTTACACACACTTAGACCGATATGCACTTAACTATCACAAAACGAGAGATCTGTCGGGAGCTTAGAGCTTGATCCGGCTGGGACCGTGCCTCGCTGGTCGGGGATTCCTAGTTAGGGATTCCTGGTTGGGGAAAACCCGCAAGCCGACGTGCAAGCCGACGCCAGATCTCGCCATTTAGCGGAGAGAGATCACACCCACTTCCGGCAATAAAAGCATGCACTACACTTACGGGACTAACGGACTTCGACGCGTACGAAACTAGAAATCAATTAATCAAATGTCCAAACCCCCTGAAAGACGAACATGTCGAACAAGGACCGGGAGCGGTAGTTCAGTGCATCAAGTGATGTCACTGCAGCGTCTCTGACGGGGAGGTCCTAGGTTCGAGTCCTGATGGTGGCAGGATTTTCGTCACTAGCTTATCAGCTGGGTCGAATTCAGTCGCTGTCTGGAGGAGAATTCTAGCGGCCGGCTGCTCTGATCGGTAGTTTTCCGTGGTTTCTCCAATCAACACCCGGCGAATGCCGGAGCAGTACATTGCCAAACGGGCCACGGACCGTGCGCGATCTGTCCTTCCTCTTCCTTGTCCTATCCTCTCCCCTTACACACATACACTTACACTAACATGCACTACACTACCACATATTCCGGGAGGCTGGTCGGGAGCTTACAGCTTGTCCCGGCTCGGGCGGTGCCCCGCTGGTGGGAGAGTCCTGGTTAGGGGGAAACCCCACTAGCCGACGTTAGGTCGGCGCCGGATCTCGCCATCCAGCAGGGAAAGATCACCGCGCATCTCCCGAGAAAAAACACGCACTACACTAACGGGACTAATGACCAAAGCAGTTGACGCGCCCGGAAACACGAAAAAATCAAATCAAATCGAACAAGAAGTAAATTAAATAAAAAAATCAATGCACCAGCAAAACGCGTGCCGTGTGGTGGTGTGCGTGCGTGGAAGTGCGTGCTCACCTGCGGCGGGGCAGCGGTCGGTGCGGCGTGTGCGCGCGGCGGCTGCAACTGAGCGGCGCCGGAGCAGCGCGCGCCCAACGGGGAGGACCGCGCCTCAAGGTCGCTGTCCGAGAGGTCACGGCCGCACCGCCCCTCCCGCCCCCCGGCCCCGCGCGCCCGAGACAGACAATACCTTCCCGTTTCGCCTCGCCCTGCCCCCGCCTTTCTCTCGCTCGACTCGCCTCTTCCATCCTCGCGCCGCCCCGCCGCTTTTTCCCTGCCCCGCTCCATATCGTTCCTCTCCGCTCCGTCTCCCCTCCCCCGCCCCGCCCCCCGCCCGACGCACTCGTACCCGAGACAGACAATACCATCCCGCTCCGCCTCGCCCTGCTCCGGCACGCCTTCTTTCTCTCGACTCACCTCTTCCATCCTCGCGCCGCTCCGCTGCTTTTTCCCCTGCCCCGCTCCATATCGTTCCTCTCCGCTCCGTCTCCCCTCCTCTCCTTTCCCAGCCCTGGCTTTGACTTCACCTGCCCACCTGGTTCCACCTGACTCTTCTCCGTGCACCTGACCACATACCCCCCTCCCCCGCCTCCAGGACGCCGCTTGGCGCTCGCCGTCCGCCGAAGAGTGCGGTTCCGCGTACGCACAGGTATTCCCAGGAGCGATTGCGGATTGCAGAGCAGCACTTCCCAGACGTTTACTCATCGCGTATCCTTCACCTCGCTTGTCAGATTTCTGGGAACTTTTACCACTTTTTACTCTGAAAGTTGAATTCACAATGTGAATGTGCTCATTTCGTTTGATTAGCGGCCAATTTTCCTAAGTCCGACCAGTTTTCTCAACCCAGTTGTGCCCAGAATAATTTTGTGCGCATAGCGATCGCCCATTGTCGCCTTCGTGCGCGCACAGCTGCCTTTGGAGCCCTCTGGCAGCATGGTTTGGCAACATTTAGCGCTAACCAATTGTTGTGTTGCTACATATTTCCGACTAGAGCGCTCCCAAGCGCAAACCGTTGATTATATGGACACTGTTTTTCTAAAAGAGGAAGAAAAACCGTTAAGACTTACCTATATAAGCCCCGTCAACTTCTGTGCGGAACAACCACAGTTTGCTTTACACCGGCCACTCCTTCTAACTTAACCACAGGCATATAGCAGCTAAGCACAGTTTTATATGAAGATTCGAACCGACGGAAGCCATATGTACACTCTGGGCAGGAGTGTACAATGATGAAATGCACGTAACTCAAAATGATTGGGGTCGGTTGACTTAGCTCAGAATCAGGATTGCTATTGTCGTTGCAGCGACTGTGACCGGGAGGTCGTAGGGTTCAAGTCCCGACGGTGACGGATTTTCGACGTTAACTAGACAGCTAGGTCGAATTCAGTTGCTCTCCGGGGGAGAATTTTAGCAGCAGCTGCCCTGTTCGCTTTCTCCTGGTTTCTTCAATCGATACCAGGCGAATGCCGGAGCAGTACCTTCAAAACAGTCCATGGGTCGCGCGCGGTCTTTCCTCCTTCGTCCTTGTTCTCTATCTCTCCTCACACACACACACACTTACAGGCACTGCCTATCACATGACGGGAAACAAGACGAAACCTGCACTCGTAGGGGATGTGTGACATGCCACCCATGAATGCACTTTGTAGTCGGATGTTTCTGAGCACTGCGAGGTCCTACAACTCGTAAGGCACGTCTAACACGACAATGGAAAATGGCGGCACAGCTCGATGCCGATACTCGGCATTCCCCTGTTCCAGCTCGTTTTCATATTATTGCGTCAACATTGTTTAAAACTAGGAGGAGGAGTAGCCCGGATCGATTCAACAATGTAAACTTTATTTTACATACCAGAAAAAACCGGGCATCTGTGACAAGCCCTATGAGTTAATTAGGAATTTTGGGGTGGCGTGTGAGACATACCCTACGAGTTGTAGGACATGTCACATTACTACTCATACGAACTAGTATCCATTATTCTCGTGGCATCTCTGACATGCTGGACTACCTGTACGACGTGTGACTGTACGACTACTATCTGTACGGCTACAATCTGTAGGACGTGTATTATGCTTGCTTTTTACGAGTGCAAAGGGCTAGAGCTGGATTGGCTGTGGCGGCGGCCTGGTGGAGAGATTCACGGAGAGAGAAAACCCCGCAAAGCCTTTGCGTGTACTTGTTTTGTTTTTTAATGTGGCAACTGTGGGTAGTATCTCCAAGACGGAATTCGGCACGACTTTTTGCGTCTTTCTTGGCCCCGCCGCAAGATATCGCATGATCGCCACCGTATCAAGCAGTGCTGCAGATCAAGCAAATCTAGCGGTAGGACTGAGAATGACGCAAAAAGCTATGCCGAATTCCATATTGGAGATATTACCCACAGACGCCACGTTATAAAAACCCAAGTATAGTGAAATAAACTGAATATATTTAAAACAAACTACCTGAGTCGAGGAACCTGAAAAGCAAATATCTTTCTATCTTGCTACTTCATTGCTAGAATTAGCTCAATGAAAAATCATATATTCATTTCACAAAAACATGGAAATTTATTAAATAATTTAAAACAATTCTGGTATTGTATAACTTTACCTAATTAAATCTTTGTCATGACAATTCCAACCTTATGTCTTCGCGCGCTTTTGGACCATCTTTATCCATCTCCGACGCCGCCGTCCTCAGGTCCAGACACCATCTTCTTTCTTGTTTTCTCGGAAGCACATTTCAATCACCGTGCAGCAGATCAATAAACTATTTGCTGCTAGCATTCAAGTCCAATCACTGACAACTTCACCCAAGCCCTCAATGTCCCTCCAACTCGTTCATTTGAAATATTTTAAACTCCACTGCCACACTTAGTATTCAAATTTTGATGTTCTCTCAATATCCATTCCCTAGTAGATGCTTACAAGTCCCCAAAGAAAAAAACTCCTAACATTAATTGGAGCACGATCCGTTCATGAGCACGGCATCAGTCAGAATGAATGTCCCTCGTATTCTTTCAGCCCTGCAAAGCTCGGTCCATTTTCGATTGTTTATTTGCAGATAACACTTCGTACCTAGCCAATCTCTAAATTTCTTGCAAAACGAACTAGCCGTCTTCACGACTGTCACTGCTTTTTCGGCCAATCCCTGAATTCTATACAAAATTAACTAGCCGTCTCCGCGATTGTCACTGCATGAAGATGTTGACCTTGACGACGGATCGCTTACCGTTGCTATGCTAGCATATTCACATAATTTATCCCCTTAAATAATTTGTATTTAATAATTTAGCAATTTATAATAAATATTGTACAATATTCAGTGACATATTGGTATGTCACAGTAGGTTGGCGCCAGATCTCACCTTTCTGCTGGGGAGGAGCACCTCCGTCCCCCGGCAGTCGCGTGCTCTGGCATTCACAGGAGTAACCTCCAAAGTAGCCGCACACTCTACATTCTCACTCAAGTAAACTGATTGTTTTCTTATTCATTACTTATACTTGGCTTTTCATAACGTGGTGCCTGAGGGGCTTGTCTTCACGATGGAATTTGGTACCACTTTTTGCGTCTTTTTCGGTCGTGCCGCCAGATGTCGCATGATCGCTACCATATCATGCAGTGCTGCAGATCAAGCTTCATCTAGCGGCATGACCGAGAAAGACGCGAAACGTCGTGCCGTATTCCATTGTGACGACAAGATCCTCACGCGTCACGTTACGAAAACCCAAGTATAAATTTAGTAGGACTATTATGTGAACCATAAGATTTTATCCTTCATCCTCTGGCGCGCTGCTCAACATCACCTCCATTTACAAACCACCAATGTGCCTTACTTACTCAACTCAATTAATGCGTTCTTCCAACAAAATCAACCAACGCTCGTAGTAGGCGACTTCAACGCCAAGCATACAGCTTGGGGTAGCAACCTCATTACTACTTCAGGCATTAGACTTCTCAACGACATTAATAATCTAGGTTTGCAAATCCACGCCCCCCCTACTGCTACCCATCCTTGCCCAACAGCTACCCGATATAATAGATCTCGGATTATCGTTATACCTCCCAACAACCATAGCAGTGGAAACCCCCATTTGCGCTACCCTCCGATTATCGCCCAATCATCTTTAGACTAGGGCTTACAGCATCTTCAGTTAAAACGCTCTTCCCCTTCAACCTAAACAAAATCAACTTGCACTACTTCCAATCCCTTCTAACTTAATTGCTTCCCCCAATAGCAACCCTACCCACTCAAAATGAAATAGACAAAGCCATATCTGTACTAACCCATACTATTCTCGATACTCTTAATTTAACCACACCCTTACCTAAAAATCTAAATACCGCCCCTACAATACTTCTAAAACTCATATACCACAAGAGAACCATTCGAAATCATTATCATCGCCATCGAACTCCATCCTAATTAAAATAGTACGGAGACTCCTTTTCCTAGTCGAAGCTCAATATTTCCACAAACAAATCCAAACCTCACATCCAAATGACTACTCACTTTGGAACCTCACACGACGTCTACTTAGAAAAAACATCCCCTCTATCCAAACACCGTTCACCCGCGCCTCATTCCGCTACAGATAAAGCCAACACCCTAGCAGACTATTTTGCATCGTCTTTCAGACTATTATACATCCTCCCACGAATGCAGAATTCAATCAATCAATAGAGCATAAAGTAAATAACCCACAAATCACCGTACCTCATCCCATTAAATTCATCTCGCCATTAGAGGTAGCTTCTATCCTGGCCAAAAAGACACCCAAAACATCCTTTAGTCCAGATAAAATCAATACTTTTATTCTAAAACAATTTCCATTCAACATATTACATATTACCCACATCTTCATCTCCTCTTTAAGAATTTACTACTTCCCTACAGCCTGGAAATATGCACATGTTATACCCATTCTTAAGCCCGGCAAAGACCCCTCTTCTCCATCCAGCTACAGACCCATAAGCCATCTCCCATCCATCAGTAAAATCTTTGAAAAATGCATTCTCTCTCGCCTAAAAGCTTACCTCAACGAAACGTCAGCTATTCCTAACCATCAATTTGGCTTCCAATCGCTTGTCTCAATAAACCATCCGATCCTTAAACTTACCGAAGACATTCTCGAAGGTTTCCATCAGTTTTCACATACAATAGCCGTCTTTCTCGACATCGAAAGAGCCTTCGACTCGGTATGGCACCCCGGCCTACTATTCAAACTTCTAAAGCTTGGAATCCCACAGTACCTTATACTCCTTATTAAAAGCTTCCTCAGGAATAGGTCCTTCTCCAAACGACTAACCGATGCGATTTCTGTCCCTGCTCCTATCCTAGCTGGCGTACCTCAAGGTTCTGTATTAGCTCCAACTCCCTTCAATATTTTTACTTATAACGCACCGACCACCCCTCACACCTCCCTTGCTCTCTTCGCCGATGCCCAGGTCGTATACTCAACAAAACAAGTACTAGATGACGCAATCATTGCTATTCAAAACCACCTGGATCAAATCTCCGATTGGGCCGGCAAATGGTGCAACAAATTCAACCCAACTAAATTCAAGCCAAACTCTTCTCTCTCCGCAGACCACGCCAATCCCTTGGTTACCATCCAACACGCCAGTCAAATACCTCGGAGTCCTCTTTGACCGTCGCCTAACCTGGAAACCCCACATCCACCATAGACTTGCTCTACCCGCATAAAGAACACCAGCTTTCCTCAATACTACGTCGATCTTCTCCCCTCCAATCCAAACCGGTACCCATCTATACAAAGCTATGATCAGACCTATGCTAACATACGCATGCCCAATTTGGGGCTCAGCAGCCAAATCTCATATACATAAGCTCCAGACCTCTCAAAATCGTTTCCTAAGGACCATTACCAAAGCACCTTGGTTCATACCCAATGAACTACTTCATCTCGAGCTCGGCATACCCCTCATTACCACCAACATCAAGCAAATCGCCCTTAAGTTTTACAACAAAATCCCTTCAATTCCACAAGCCCTCCACTTCCAATTAGGGAAACAAACCTCAAATAGAGCACGTATCCGCAGACACTTTTTCGACCCACCCTAAGCATTCACACACCCACAACTCCTCTAAATAATCCTAACCAAAAATATAACTTCTAAATTAAACTCAATTCTGTAGTTCTATATCTAATGTATTCCAACCCATTGTAAAAGAGGCTGTACGCCTGAAAGCAAATACATTTTTTAAACAATTATCTTACCCTAATGATGGCCATAATATGATTTAAGGTCGAAACGTCGTAGTATTACAACTTAATCATCTTTATTTGGTTTCATATGTCTGTTTTAATAACGTCGAAATTTATTGCTCATATTATGATTTAACATCGAACTGCCGATTTAACATTGAACTGCCATCGACAGGCGTCTTTTTCAACTAGATCACCACGTCACGAGTCGTGGACGATGGCCAGAACGTGATCGGACGTGGGCAAGCAGTGCAGCTGGCGCACGGTATGAGCTCACAGCATAGGCTGGAAGATGGCTATGTAGTACAAGTCGAACCAATGGATTTGTCTACATTTACCATGACAATATACTATAATAATAATAACAACAACAATAATAATAATAATAATAATAATAATAATAATAATAATAATCTAATTTAGTGTAAGTTCCTTTTGGAGTAGTTTAGGCAATTTACTTCTTTGTCTTTCCTTATCTTAGAAAACGTGCAGGAGCTGACACTGAAAGATTTTTTTTCTGTTAAATATGTCTCTCCCAATGAATTCACTGTAATCTCCGTGGTGGATCCCAGACTAACACCCTATTTATGTATGCTTTATTATTATAGATGGTATGCAAGCAGAATATATACCCCACTACTTTTTCTGTGAGATAATTCAACCACTCTACGTGTCTCTCCCAACTCAGAAATTCGTATGCTCTGTCCACGACCAGAGGCGAGGTCAAGACACTTGAAACCCAGCATCCGCTCATCTGAGAGGCCGTTGCCAGCAGATGTTCCGTCTGACAACGGCTGTGATCGTTCGCTTATTTCTCTCTATCCTCCTCTCATTCAATTTGTATTTGAGAGGGAATGGTCTTATTGGAAACATATAATCTCCGTGCGCCAAAGACACAGTTTTACCACAGAAAATCAGTTTAAAATACAACTCCGGTGTTTTATTCATTGATTCTCTGGGCGTGTCAACTGCTAAGGGCATTAGTACCGTAAGTGTAGTTTATGATTTTTCGCGAGAGGTAGCGGTGATCTCCTACTGGTTAGCGACATTCCACGCCCACCTCCACCTTAGTTTGCGGGGTTTCCCCAACCAGGTATCTCCCACCACCACGGTATCCCCTACGCTTCCGATTGGTCACCCTACATAGTGCACGTAAATGTAAGAGTGTAAATTAAGGGTGAGGATAGGACAAGCAAGAGGAAGGAAAGATCTTGCGCTGTCCGTCAACTAAGGAGGTCATTAGTCCCGTAAGTGTAGCGCATGTTTTTCACGAGTTTTTCAGGTGGCGGCAAACTTCCCCCACTGGATGGCGAGATCCGGCACCGACCTATCGTCAACTAGAGGGGATTTTCACAACCAGGTATCTCCCACCAGCGGGGCACCACCCCAGCTGGGACAAGCTCTAAGCCCTCGACCGGTCTCTCGGCATGTGTGGTAGTGTAGTGCATGTTAGTGTAGTGTGTGTGTTGTAAGAAGTAAGGATAGGACAAGGAAGAGGAAGCAAAGATGGCGCGTGGTCCGTGGCCCGGTTGTTAAGAGTACTGTTCCAGTATTCGCCTGGTGTTGATCGGAGAAACCACGGAAAACTACCGATCAGAGCAGCCGGCAGAGCTAGAATTCCCCTCCAGACAGCGACTGAATTCGACGTAGCTGGCAAGCTGATGTCTTCTGAACCCACAAAATTCACAGATGGGTTATTTGCTCTTTTAAATCTTAACAAGTATGATTTAAAGCAGCCATGTCCGGAGAGCACTTGTGAGAGAAAATAATTTACCTCATCATGACTTCTGTTGAACCTCGATTCGATACGCAGTATCAGCTGGTGAATCCACATTCCTTTGATGACTCGACTCCATCTCTGTTGTCATTCTGCTAGGGGAGGCGCCCGTGCACTCTTCTGGGTGTCGTTTTTCGCCCTGCTCAGAGATCCTTCGCAAACGGGGTCAGTGAGTTTCTTCACTTCGTCGTACACAGCTTTTCTTTCTCTCGCCAACAGATTTATAACGGGTACACTAGCCAGAACACCTGCGCTGCCAGAGACTGTGCGGTAGTATTCTCAGCGCCAACCTCCTTTGCACTCGTGCCTTCTTCAACCGCACGTAAGCTTTTCAGAGTTTGTCAGCTCGAACTGGACCTGCTAACAGCATTTGGGAATGAATTGCACAAGAGACCATCCTACGCTTCCCCTCTTACGGGCTTCCCACATTTGGCATCAACCTGAAAATATTTACAGGTGTTCGCTGCCTTGCCCGCAGTCTTGTTAATGTGGAGTCCAAAGCTGAGCCTGTGGACGAACTCTACTCCCAAATAAGTTATTTGTCGTCTGTAGCTGTTTTCACGTCTCCCAGTCAAATGTTTGAGGAACGGAATGCTTTTCTGTCCATAATTATTGCTGCTTCAGTCTTCTCCATAACCATATGTAAGTTTCCTGTCACGCCATCTTTTCACCCTGAAAAGAGATTCGCTGACTGGCAGGCTGGCGGATATGGCAGATTATGAAAGTATCATCTGCGTACCGTTTAAGTTAAGTATCTGACGGGGTGTCAATGGTGATTTTTGATCATTGTCAAGAGGTATTCCAGAACCTTTTTGTCTACCAGTGCCTCAATGATGTCCTTCCATCTGTCAGAGTAAAAAGCGTTTCTAATATCTATGGCCACTAGCACCCAAAATCCTTTCTTCTTACCGTCACCCCTTTTAGCTGACTCTGGAAAACTAACTACCTCCAGAATGACGTCCGTTGTCGAATGTCCCTGTTATCCGTATTTTTGGGAGGTAAATTAGTCCCTTCCGACAGGTGTTTCTCAAGTTTTGCAAGAATTAGACCCTCGAGTAACTTGCCCTTAGTGCCCAAGAGACGATGCGGTCTAAAAGATCAAATCTGATATACAGGCTTGTAAAAAAAAAAAAAAAAAAAAAAAAAAAAAAAAGAAGAAGAAGAAGAAAAGAAAGGGGATGTTTCTGTTTCTTCCACTGCCTGAGGAATGTTCTATTTCTACGGCAGCAGTTGAACACAGACAACAACCATTCGTGGTATAACAATTTTTAGCATCTCCTTCGGGATCCCGTCGATGCTCAGTGCTTTCCCAAATTTCACGCTCGTCACGACATTCCGCAGTTCTTCCATCGTCAGCCGATCTTTTTCGTCAAAAGATGAGACGCTCGCATCCGTCTTTCCGTTTGACGAAAAATGGGATCTAGGGATCTTTGTCTTACCAAGCGATCCCTAGAAGAGAAGAGGCCGCGTATTACTTTCTTCACCCATTCTTCTTCTTCTTCTTCTTCTTCTTCTTCTTCTTCTTCTTCTTCTTCTTCTTCTTCTTCTTCATCATCATCATCATCGCCATCACCATCATCATCACCATCATCATTATTATTTTATTATTATTATTATTATTATTATTATTATTAAAATTTATTTGTATTTATTTTTAAAGATTTTGATTACAACTTTTTATTCCTCTCTATACTTTGCTTAAAACATGAAGTCCTCTGACACTTGGCCAAATGTGACATGTCATCCAATCAAGTGCTTGAACATCACTATAGTGAGTTCAGCTCCTCTTTGGATGATAGCGTCACAGCTATAGATGTAATATGCATTTCAAATGGAGCTCTGCAGTCTTATGTAATAAAACATTTTATTTCTGTAAATACAAAACAATGTGATTGAGCTGACAATTTGGGGAATTGATACGCAACATATGGGAAAGAGGCTTTTTAAACATCTTGGAACCCTGTAAATACTACAACATTAAAAAAAATTATATTTATTATATCTTTAAAATAACTTAATTCTCCTTGTATTATATTTTATTTATTTACTACTAAAATAAGTCATTTTTAATTATAAATTTTTAATATAAAATGCGACTGTGTGGGGGACTCGCCTGCCTCTGGTTTGTCATTTGTGTGTAGACTATGCTTGCCAATGTGATTGCTCATTTATGTGCTACAGCTGTGCAATCTACATGCTTCATGCTCATGAATTTTGAACCATTTGTGAACTGTAAAGGCATAGGTGTGCAAACAGGAGGGCAGGGGGAGGAGATTGTGCTTCTTCTCTCCCCCATGAAAATTTTGAAAGAGGCCCTGTAGCCTGTCACAATAAAACATTTTATTTCCTTATAAATGTACCATCCCTCTTTTTTTTTAATGTGACAATTTGGGAAATGTTATATAACATTCAGGGAAGAGTCTCTTCATCCACCTGGCAACCATGTAAATGTTTAATATATATATTCATTTCAAGAATATTTTATTCAAAGAAATGATAAACATTTGTTACAAATATTAAATGTCAAATACGTCATATGTAAATAAAAATCCTCAATGGGAAAGTGGATCCAAAAATTTTCTTATAAAGTTTAGCTTAAATACTAAAATTTTTAAAAAATTCATGTTTTTTCATGAAAAAAATATTCATTTTTAAAAAAAAAAATTAAATAACAAAAAATAGAAGTAGTTATTGTACTTTTAACATTATACTTCAAAAATTTTTAACCTACAAAAAAATTGTATTTATTAAATGAAAAATTATTAAAAGCACAATTATCAACATTCAACCTATTTGACCACTCTCCATTTGATATTTGTGATGAAAGTTCATAATTTCTTTCATCACAGAACTGCCAGAACTGTTTCCAAATGTTTTCTTTGCCTTTCAATACTTTTGGGCACTGAAATGCTTATTTTCTCTTTGACTTTTTCACATGAAACTTCATTGAAAAGTTTTATATTGATTTAACACTTATTTTCACAGAACAATGCTATGTACACATTCAAAGAGTAATCTTATTTGACTAATGAAATAAAGACAAGTGCATGCAGTGTGAAGTAAACTGAAGGGAAAATTTAATAATTCTTTGCTGATAAACAGCTGGGATTTGTTGAAGTTTGTATAAATTCATTTTTATCATTTTTCTCAGAACATAAGTGATTTAATCAAGTACAAAAATTAAAATAGTTTTTCAACATCTATCAGCTAATATCTTTCCCACATTTTGTGCTATGATACTTATTAATATTTTGAATAATATAACATTTACCCTTTTCAACTTGTGTTGATTGTATCCAGTTTTGGGTGTTAAATATTGAGCTTTAAAAATGTCTTCTGAGGGGGTTGGTAACATACCTTATAGGGAAGATGCGAGACTACCTTAAGGCCCCACATAAAATAAATTACTTTAATGTATGATTATGTTTATTTATAATTAAATATTTAGGCATTTACCTCATTCAGCAGCACCTTCAAGTTTGGAAATGCAGTTGTGATAAAATTCTCTGTACACATGTGACAGTTCTGATTCAAACCTTGTATCCAAAAACTCTGCTTCCAACAGAAAGAGGCAAATGCCCTGTTAAAATAAAAATTTTAATTGAAGAGAGAATGAAAAAGGAACCTAATTTGTCATTGCTTTCAAAAATAGCATGGCAGAAAGAAGAAAGACTCATTATCCATTGAGAGCAATATTTCTGTATTTTGAAAGTGTAGAAAAATGTAATTTGGAAGGATTGATACAGAAGCAAATGAGACAGCATGTGCCAAATCATGATCTTTCCAGAAAAAAAACACAATATTTAATACACCTATGATATTCTGTTTTTGTGAAATTAAAAACAATAACAAAGAATTATCACTATGTAGGGAAAATTTTAAAAATGGATAAAACGGGGAAGAAATTTGAAATGCAGTTTTTCAGAAAAGGAGAAAATGGATTTTGTAAGCTGATATCAAAGTTACATAAAGTGCATATACAAATGAAGACAATCAGAAGATCCAGCCACTCTTAGAGGCACTGATCAACCAAGAAATAAACTGATATTTCCTGTTGAATTTTCCACAAGAAAGAATTATGAGAAAATTATGTTAATAAGAGAGTTTATTGGATTAGATTATGTATGCAAAAGTTGTACAAAGCACATAATTTTCATTTACTGTATTTAATTAAATAATATAAAATATTTTCTGCCCTTTAAATAAAAAAAATTGTTAAAAAATTGAATGTATTTTATTATGAAAATGATGTCCAAATCATCCTGTCGTAAAGGATATGTGAGAGAAGTACGGCTACATTCAGTATTATAGTATCAGTATTCAGTATTATAGGATTAGGATCGACCTCACAATACATTTGAAGAATTTTTCTTATTTGATGACATGGATATATAAAAATAATGCGTGAAAAAGAATATTATTGTTGATAAAATTTAATTTCAGTCATTCTTGCATTTTCAGTTATGCATTTGCCAACATAGGATGCCTGATAAGTCATTCCCTATTTTTTGGATAACTATAATTTCTTCATTTATGAGCAAATAATTTTACAACCAAATCTGCTAGAAAAGTTGTCTTTAAAGTTTTGTTTAACATTTTTGTTCTTTTATTTCAATTGAAAAATGACACCTGTGTAGAGTGTTGAAAAGTGGACCAAAATAGCAGCTCTGGGGATGTGTGGTGCAAGTACAAAGGGTGGTGGAATGAATGAGGGATCCATGCAATATTAGATGCTAAAACAGTTAAAAACTGTCATTCCAAATTACAAACAACAGGGAGAATTGATGATGCAAAGAGATAAAGAAGACCATAACTTTGAGGAAAAAGAAGAATGTTTGCAGTGTTTGTGAAATGTTCTTGAGGAGCCCTAAGAAATCAGTGTATGGTCTTTAATTTCACAGTGGAACAACCCACAGCTTCACTTCATGCAGGACACAGCACCTACACATTTTGGAAAGGATGTCTGTGAATGGCTGCATAATCATTTCCCAGATCATAGGATTGGCAGACTTGGAGCACATGAATGGCCTGCCTGCAGCCCTGATTTAACACCTTGTGATATTTTCCCCGGGAGTGGGCTAAGGAGGTGGTTTACAAAAGAAAACCAAAGAACTTGGATGAATTTGAAGCAACAATATCTTATGTGTGAACCAATGTGTAACAAAACTAGTTGTAAAAATGTTGGCTCATGAATAAAGAAATTATAATTATCCAAAAATAGGGAGTGACTGATTAAAATGATATATTTAATTGAAATGAATTACTCAAAGAAAATAATTGAACTTATTCTTCATGAATATGTACCTACTAAAATACTTTTTTGTTAACATATCCTAGTTGCAACCTAGATTTTATAAATAATGATGTGTGAATAAGATGCTTTTGCGGAGTTTAATTTTATAATAATTTTCATGAACAGCAGAATATTATAGGCAAAAGTGCCCCTGGGGATAAAAATGTTTTATGTTGAAAATATGTTTTTATATTTGAAGTGAAAAAAAAAACAAACAACAAGTTTTTGCAGGATTTGAATAAATTTGCCTGGAGTACTTTGCACAAATGGCAAAAGGAAGTTTTTTATATTCTTCATTAGTTTAATTTTTTAAATCACATTGGCCTATAAATATTGACTTCAATCATTCTTGTGATTTTCTATCAATGATAAGGAAGTTTTGAGAATTTTTTCACGTTTTGATATCCAATTTTGACCCTTACAATCAACAAAAAAGAAGGGAAAAAAAAAAACTTTTTAGCTTAGTTTTTTTTAGGAATATCTCATTTTCTGATAGAGATCATAAAAAGGGCTAAATACAAATTGTAGCCCTATAAATTTTCTAGTTTCCCCAAACTGTATCTTATAATTTGCACCCACTACAGCTCAATATAAATAAAACAGTAATTTAATAGTTTCTTATATTCTTAAAATTAGGTTGTTTTATTAATTTTTGTTGTTTTCCTATTTTATGTTTATTAGAAAAGATAAATAATGAAAATCAACATTTAAGATAATATTATTGTAAATAACCTATTGTATTTTAATATTGAACAAATTAAGATTTTAACTAAAAATAATATCTATATTTTTGATTCAGACAGCATATTTTGGAAACGAGCCATTTGGCTCTACATTGCAATGGACAGATTTACCATCTACCTCTACGGTGCAATATTTGATACTTGTGTCTTCTGGTTTAAAGTCATCAGATGCACAAAGTCTGCCACCACATTTATGTCAAAAGTTTTACTGTGCGATTCTACATAAAATGATGTAGATTGTTTATTATCTACTTCCTATTGCAAGATTCAGAAAGCTGTAAATGCCTTTCAGAAATGTCAGAATCTCTATCGATATCCAATCATCATCTCAATTAAGTTATGATGATCCACCTTACAAAGTACAGGCTAAACGAGATATGGAAATAGAATTAATTGAAATACCTTTTCGAAGAACTGTTGCTACACAAAAATATTATTTCTTGTGCTTTTCAAACACTGAACCAATTAATGTTCCTTTTGAAGCTCATGTTTATTTCTGCATCAATGCATGTTTTAAGGAAATTGCTGTTGCGGTTGGAGAAACAAGAGTTTGCATTATTATTAAATAAACTGACAAAGAAAGCAATGAAAGTAGTGTGGAATAAGAATATAAATTCATTTTTCAGCATTAAATTAATTGCAAATTTGACTGTACAGATATTTTGGGAAATGAACTTAGGATCTTGTGTGTAAAAGATAAGTAAAGATACTAAAGAGCTACAATATCCATGAATATGTAGGATGTATTATTCAAAATTTTTATATATTTTTATATATTTTTATATATTTACATATTACCAACAAATCACTTTATGATAAAATATCTCTTTTACAAAATTGCTCCCAATTATTAAAAGGCTAAGGTAAATAGCAGATTTGTTTCAAACAGGGTGAAACAACCTCTTACAATAAGTTAAATTTGGGATAGTTTTGGCCCAACAGCTGACGCATTTGATAACTAATTCTTTTGTAATACACCATTTTAACTAACTTACATAATATTGTTCATGAGTTTTAGCATCAATACCTTGGCTTCCAACCACAAACTTCATTACAGATTTTAAATTAAAAAATGTGTACAAATACGTCAGTTGCATTCCACTAGTCTTCCCTACTCAGAAATCAAAGTTGAAACTTTCGTTCTGCTTTATAAGGTAAGGGGTAATGTAGAACACAAAGAATTGCTGGTCTATATAGTTAATTGAAAATAAATTAATGATGTTTGATGGCTAACTCCTCTCAGATGGCTCTAATAATCCTAATGATTTTTGAACCACTGTTAGATCATGAGATTACCAATAAGATCTTGACGTGTTGTTGAGTCAGTGTGGCAATAATCAGGGGGAAGCCCACTTTGGACTTGTCGTCCTAATAGGTGCTTAGTATGGATAATGAAGGACCACATCAAGTTCATAAAATGAGGTTTACACAAAACTCATTGGATCCCATGAAACACAACAGTTTTTAACAGTCTACTCAGAAGTCTAGCTATTAAGATTTATGGTTTCAGTTATTTTATCTTACACATGGATGCTCAGAATTAACACCAAAAAATGTCCATAAAAGCAGGTTAGATATCATCCTGTTGAAATACTGATTGCTGGAAACTGAATCCCTAGCAGTTATGAACATTTTACCTAGAAATGTCTGGATTCAACACCTTACCACTTTTGAATGCTCAGAATTAACACCAAAAAATGTCCATAAAAGCAGGTTAGATATCATCCTGTTGAAATACTGATTGCTGGAAACTGAATCCCTAGCAGTTATGAACATTTTACCTAGAAATGTCTGGATTCAACACCTTACCACTTTTGAATGCTTTGTTAATTTTAATTTATTCTATTCGCAGATTCAATGAAGCTACTTTTTAGTGCATTGCTACTGCAATGATAATTTTAAATATATTGTAGTGTGTGTAAAGTAAAAAATACTTATTTTCTGTTACATGTGAAATTATTGCAATACTTACATGTAAGAAATAAGAAAATTCTTTGTATCACCTAGCTTTAATCATATGTTACTCAATAACAAAGACAATTGAAATATTTTTGTTTTATTGAGTAACACTGAAAAAGAAAAACACTGCCTTTCCTGCTGTTTTACGCACATACTTGCTTGAGAGAAATATATATTCAAAAATATCTTAAAAATGTGTTTAATCATTCCATTTAGTAGAACTTATTAATTTTATAATTTTAATTAACCTACCATTTTTTAAAGTGTCATTTCAGTAATATTTCAAAATAAATAATGTTGCATAATAATGAAGTATTGCACTCAAATATTATGCTTGATACAGAAGAACATATTCTGATCAAGTCTGTCATTTTGACAGACTGGTTATGACACCAAAAATGGAAGTAAAATGAAATAATGACAGAAAATGGAAATAGATGGAAGTAGAATGGAGTGCTTGCAGTAATTTCTGAACTATTTTGACCTTAATAAAAGAACTATTAAATTACCAATCAAGATCAAAATATAATGAAATTTTTGTATTCTTTCACTTTTTGC
Source organism: Teleogryllus oceanicus (assembly GCA_964035755.1). NCBI lineage: Eukaryota > Metazoa > Arthropoda > Insecta > Orthoptera > Gryllidae > Teleogryllus > Teleogryllus oceanicus. The sequence goes on from CAXIVR010000007.1 coordinate 64,401,622, forward strand.
GAACAATAATTAAATTAAGGAATCTTAATAAGCTCTACAGCTAATAAATTTGTAGTACATCAATGTGAAAATGAAATGAAAAGACCTCGTAGGCAACTAATATTATTGTTAAGTTTAGATAGTTTAAATTTTTACTTTCTCGGCAGAATTTTCGGCAGAAAAACTCGTATTACTGGACTCTGGGAACGAAAAAGTGGATAAATCCAGTTGCTAAATTTAGGGGGGGGGGAATCCTCTAATACGTGGTGTTTTGTAATTCATGTTTTGTGGGTTCTTGATACCGAAAAAGCTAATGACGGCTGAAACGTCATCTGTACGTCAAACGTCCGTCGGTCCATCTGTGAGTAAGCTACGGCTAAACGATTCACCGATTACTCCAAAATTTTCCATCGACCTGGCTGATGTCGCAGCCCCTTGAATTTGAAACCGATATTGCAATTTTAGCCCCTGGGACATTTTCGAAGAAAAAAATACTCCATCGTTTTTATTAAATTTTGTTGTTGGATAGTGTGAAGGGCGTTTAAGAGAATGGTGTAAATCTCATGTTCGTTGAAAACCCTGTTTTTCGAAAATTGCAAAAGTTCAAAATTTGTTCGGAGTCTTCCTAGAAGTAAAGTATTAAAGTTAGAAATTTTTTCCTTAATGAAATCTGTTTCTTAAAGATAGATTTTTAAATAAGGTCATATACAATTGTTCGAAAATTAGTACTTTTCGCGTAATTTTGCGTGAAAAAACGGGCGAGAAAGTACATGGTTTTAGCATCACTACTTTTGTTAGAAACGACGCAGTTTTGAACTCCAAATAGTTAAAAATTGGGACAAGTTATAATTGATCTTTACTGTAATAAATAATTTTTTTCTCTGCTGTTGCGCAAAAACTACGTTGTGTTGCTTACTGGATGTCGCCTTTATTTTCACAAGACCGCCATTGAGGAATACAGGATCGTATTTCTCAATGATACTGATCAAAACGTTTACTTTGAACTACTGAAATGAAATTGAATGACTATATTCAACGATATAGACCTAGGGTGCGATGGTTGGATTATGTTTGTAAGGAGAAAGAATTTTCGCCTGATCTCCGCACGTTATCAGTCACGTGGCTTAAATAGCGCTTAATACAAAGTGTTGTTGTTGTCATTATTATTATTATTATTATTATTATTATTATTATTATTATTATTATTATTATTATTATTAACTATAATAATTTCAGAAGTATTAATAATAACAAAAAAACAAAACCAACAACGAGTACGTACATTGTTTATTATAATTCACTGAATACTTTGTATTACAGTTTTAAGTTACACAAGCTTCTTTTCTAGCATCATGTCGTGAAAGTGTTATTTAACGTTTGCAAAAACTATCATAAAATGTAATATTCTTCAAAACAATCAACTGTCAAAAGATTCGGACCGGCTGAGTCTAACTCTAATCTAACATTGCCTCTGTCTCTACAGCGACTCTGGGAGGTCCTAGGTTCGAGTCCCGATAGTGGCGGATTTTCGACTCTAGCTTTCGGCTCTAGGGCGAATGTAGCCGCTGTCTGAAGGAGAATTCTAGCTTTGACCAGTACCTTTCCGTGTTTTCTCATATCAATTCCAGGCGAATGCGGAGCAGTACTCTAACGAACGGGCCACGGACCGCGTACGATTTTTCCTTCCTATTCCTTGTATTACACACACTTCACATGCCCATCTTCTATCACACTGCATGCCCTACAGTACCACACATGCCGAGAGACCAGTCGGGAGCTTAGAGCTCGTTCCGGCAGGGGCGGCACCCGCTGGAGGAAATACCAGGTTGGGGAAAAGATCCGTAAGCTGACATCCGCAAGGTCGAATTCGGATCTCACCCTCCTGGCGGGGAAAGAATCACCGCCACTTCTGGATTGACTTCACTTACGGGGCTAATGACCATAGCACTTGACACGCCCGGAAACAAGCAAAATATTCGGCCCTTTCGTCAATAAAATTCTAAAAAAAATTTCTTTGATTCACCAATTGAAACTGTTAGCACTTTGGTAACAAGGACAACCATTTTTTCACAGAAATCAGTAAGTAAACTGTTGTAAAAGTGCATATTTATTCAAGAACTCCCTGTAACTGAAAGTGAAAGTTAGACAAAATCAACGTACCTTGGGTTTCATTTCACATTTCACCTGTATTTTCATCTCTGTTTCCTCCAATATCTTCGATTGAACGCATACGTCACACTTATTCCAAAGAATTTCGCGATGAATCCCGTTTGCACACCACCGAGAAAAGAAATGAACTGAAACGCTGTCATGCGGATACCGAGCGAATAAGAGATAAGAGTACGTGACGAAAATCCAGCCGCCCAGATTCTTCTCTATTATCACACGACTTATCATGAACTCCTGACTCTGTTTGTGCACAACATACGCGACTATCTGGTAGAGCTTAATTGTCATTAGAAAATGAGTTGTTAGTTATCCTCCTCTTAGTCCTGTGAAATGAATTTGGATGTGAATATTGTGATTTGAAAGAAATGCAAAAATGTAAGTCCTAACTATTTCTAAGTCAAATACAGTAAAATTGCTCAATGCCGAATCTCAAAGGACAATATTTTTTTCCGTATTAGACAAGATTCCGCGTTATGCAATGTAATAACTAGAATTTATTTTGGCTGGACCCCGATTTACGTTCACATTAGACAGATATCCGCATCATACACGTTCCGCATTGAGAAAGTTTTACTGTATTAACAAATATCAGTAATATAATTGAGTATTCATAAACAGCAGCGTTCATTCTGGTTTTGTTAGTCACTGTTAATTTGTTTTAGTTATTTTTAGTGATTAGTTTATTTTTCTATTCATATTATACTTAGAAATAAAATTCCCCCTCCCAAATTTTTTATATATTTTTGGTTGTTTTTCCGTTTGGAAAAGTCTACTTTTTCCATGCAGCATTACTATACTTTCTCTGAAATTCGTAAGTAGAAGACCAGAAAGTAAAACTGGATCATGCGGAATATATTTTATTATTATAGTCTAAAAGTAATTTCTGTGAAGACATTAGCGCAAGCGATAGCATCACAGCCAGACATTTACGTGATTGAGGGTTGAATTCCCGAACCTCACGAATAATTAATTATTTTTTGGCTTGGCGTTTGAAATCATGCGTTGCACAGATTCGGGGTTGATTTATGTAAATCGCAGAAGCCGAAGGTCGGAGTCTCACCCTCAACAAGGAAATACGCCAGCGATAACGACTCGTCAACTTCGTCCTAACAGTGTTTTCGTGCAAATCTATTTTGGTGGCTTCACACACTTATTGATCTGAGATAAGATGAAGTACTCGGTGGGGATGTCACGCACCTGCTGCAAGGTAAAATATTGCGTATTTCACCCATCGGCCGTGCTGCCGTGAATTTTATTTAAATGTGTCGCGCCGGGTCATTTATAGACGCAACCAATGACAGGCAGTAATTTCCTCCAGGATTCAAATGAATTCAGCGTTGTTTTGTGAGAGTAATGTTTTTACTTTCTCGCATTTCTTCATAGAGAATAATGTAATCGTGTGCCGGAAAACGGGAGATTGTGACAGAAAAACTCAAAAATGTCTTCAAAAAAATCTTCAAAAATGTTCAAAGGCAGATCGTAAAAGGTCATGTAAAATTTTTCGAAAATAGTAGTTTTCGAAAAATAGCTTCGCGAAGTAGTTTTCGGAATGTGCTTGAAATATAGGCAATTTTGAAAATAATTTTCTCAAAAACCGCTCCAAATGTTTCCTCTAAATTTTCTCCTCGTACGTATCAAAAGACTGTAAGAAAGTGATGTTACTCCGGGGAACATTCTATATTTTCTAACATTTCAAAACTACAAATTTGAAGGTAGAGATAATAAATAATATTTAAAAATTCAGATCTTTAAAAGGTCTTGTGCAATATTTTTTAAAAAAAGGAAGAGTTTTTGTGCAATTTCTCCTTGAAGTTATTGCAAATCATACTGAAAAGAAACATTTTCCTCCCAATCGCCCCAAATTTTTCTTCAATTTTTTTCACGGATAGAACAAGGGACGTTTAAAAAAATGGCACAGGTCTCATTTTCGTTGAACTCTCTGAATTGTCGAAAATTGCAAAAGTTAGAAATAATGGGAGAAATTGTGTGCTGTTGTAGCACCACTAGCTTTTATATTCTTCACATGTAGTACGTAAACCAGGTCAATAATCTTTTAACACAATGTGACGAATATTATCGTTTTATTTGCACTCGAGAGACGATGAACATTCATAAATGAGGATTCATTATAGATAATATAAAATATGACATGTTGTTTATAGAATTATGAAACGTAGTGATAAGACTGAACACGGACAGAATAAATCATGTATATGTGCGGAATACTAGAGCTTTAGTCGCCATCGTTTTCCAATAACGATTTTGTCAAGGAAAATAATTATTATTCACGAAATTTTACCATCTTCAGAAGGAAACATTGAATGGGCCAAGTATGAGATCGTGTATTTATATCCTAATTTTTAAATGGATTCCACGAGAAAAGTGTAAAAGTTGAGACTACAAAATTTCTGAAGTAGTTACTCAGAGCAAAGTTTTCATTTCATAAATATTCATTATTGGCCTAAATTTATAAAAAAGTACACACTTAGGGGTGAAAAATATTTGTTTAACAATTTGAATCAGTAAAAACTAGAGTATCGTATGTTTTTTTCATGAAGAAGGTTGTTATGCTGTTCACTTTTTTATGTCTCTCTACTGGAAGTTGCTGCAGCACAAGATTAAGCTTTTATTTTTATTTTATTTTTCCTTTTTTATTAGCTACCCATTCGGCTGAAGCCTTAAGGGAATTTTAAGTTTACATACATAAAAAAAGATTAAGTTATTGGGATATCCTCAAGCGAATGTGGTACGTAAGGCGTAAATTCAATTTTCATAATTTTTGCAATTTGAAGGTGTACGTCAGGATGTGAGGTGTTGGCTCAGAGTGGGTGATGGTAGAGTCTGCATTACTATGGAGGGCGAAAGAGGTCTTTCGGGAAGCGAGTTCGGATGCGAAGTGGGAGGTTTGCATTTTTTCCCAGGTGGAAGATAGTGGCGCCAGGGTATGATGGAAGAAGAGAGTAGAATCTTTCAGGTGCTTTGCATATATATTCGGATATTGAAGGGATTTGGGGTTCCTGGCGGATTTGGGAAATTTGGTATAAACCAATAGGGCTTTAAGAGTCTGCCTTAAAAATTTATTTTGTATTGTCTGAAGATTTTGCAAATTGGTTGGTGCTATATTTCGCCAAGCCGGACAGGCATAAGTCATGGTAGGTCTTATTATGGATAATATTAATAGCACTGAAACCGTTTGCAGAGAGACATTTTTTTAATGACAAGAAAGAGTTTGGATATTTTTGCTTGGGTTTTAGTTACTAATTATTGCGTATGTTGCTTTCAAGTATGTATTTTGTCTAGTACAACACCTAGATATTTTACTGATGCGGATTTAGGGAGCCAAGAGACTGAGATATTATTAATTTGTAAAGATGGGGTAGTAAGGGGGGGAGGGAAAAGAATTTTGCTTGAGATTTTGCGGGGTTCAATTCGATACGCCACTTTTTTGTCCAGGCGGTATAGTCATATAAATAAGATGGAATAGAATCGTGAGCTGTTGAAATGTCAGAATTTGATGTGAAAATTGCAGTATCGTGTATGTAAAGTGCCATGCCACCCATCTTGGGGGTGAGGAGTAACATTGCGCTTCAGTTTAATGCAATTCTTCATCCACCCGGACTCATTAATCATTGTTGCAGGACGTTGCCGTGTGTCGCAGGGTGGGGTCGAGCATGACAGGACGAGCGGGCGGACAATGTAGACGGGACGAAAGTAATGTTGGTCTGTATACTTGGGTTTTCGTGACGTGGCGCGTGAGGGACTTGTCTTTGACATGGATTGATTTTATTTGATTTTTTCGTGTTTCCGGGCACGTCAACTGCTTTGGTCATTAGTCCCGTTAGTGTAATGCATGTTTCTTCTCGGGATATGCGCGGTGATCTTTTCCCAGCAGGACGGCGAGATCCGGCGCCGACCTACCGTCGGTTAGTGGGGTTTCTCCCTAACCAGAACTCTCCCACCAGCGGGGCACCGCCCCAGCCGGGACAAGCTCTAAGCTCCCGACCGGCCTCCCGGAATATGTGGTAGTGTGGTGTATGTTAGTGTAAGTGTGTGTAAGGGGAGAGGATAGGACAAGGAAGAGGAAGGACAGATCGCGCACGGTCCGTGGCCCGTTTGGTAGGGTACTGCTCCGGCATCGCCTGATGTTGATCGGAGAAACCACGGAAAACTAACGATCAGAGCAGCCAGCCGCTAGAATTCTCCTCCAGACAGCGACTGAATTCGACCTAGCTGAAAAGCTAATGTCGAAAATCCTGCCGCCATCAGGACTCGAACCTAGGACCTCCCGGTTAGAGGCGCTGCAGTGACATCAGTTGATACACTGAGCTACCGCTCCCGGCTTCAAGATGGAATATGTCGCAGCTTTTCGCGTCTTTCTCGGCCGTGCCGCTAGAGTCGCTTCATCTTCAGCACGCTTGATAGGTCGCGAGCACGCGACATCTAGAGGCACGACCGAGAAAGATGCGAAAAACCGTGCCATACTGCCACCGAGGTGACGGACCTTGAGTGAAATTGAGAGGCAGCTTTGTAAAAACCGAAGCAGGCAGCGTACATCTGTGGAATAGTCGAATTTTGCATGATTGTTAATATTATCAAGATCCATTGTTTTTGGGGCGAGCAGTTACATTATTTTACAAGTCACGCGAGGGATCTGTGCACTCCACTGATGTCACTCAAAAACATCAACATCGTAGCTTTACAACAGATATCCTCAGCATGAAACATACATTAACAGTTCACGTAAGGAAGCACAGAAGAACACCAATGAAACAAATTACTACGCAGCCGCGGCAGGATTTTCGACACTAGCTTTTCAGCTAGGTCGAATTCAGTCGCTGTCTGAAAGAGAATTCTAGCGGCCGCCTGCTCTGATCGGTAGTTTTCCGTGATTTCTCCGATCAATACCAGGCGAATGCCGGAGAAGTACCCTAACAAACGGGCCACGGACCGTGCGCGATCTTTCCTTCCTCTTCCTTGTCCCTTTCTCACCTCTTACACACAGACACAATAATATGCACTACACTACCACACATGCCGGAAGACCGGTGCCTCGCTGGTGAGAGATACCTGGTTTGTATAAAACATTACTAGTCGACTGTAGGTCAGCGCCGGATCTCGCCATCCAGTGGGAGAAGATCGCCGCCGTCTTCCGATGAAAAAAGAACTACACTTACGGGAATAATCACCTCGGTAGTTAAGGCGCCCGGAGTCACTAACAATCAACTAAAGCAGGCACAACAAACATACCCTAGATCGTTTTGGGCAACCCAATGTTTTCTGAACAGCAATAGGATGCGTAGGTGGCTTAACTGCGTATGCGCAGTGCGTCTCTTCTAATGCCTCGTTCGCGTGCAACGGACGTCGAGTGGACAGATATCTCGTGCACCTTTTCAGACTAAAGTCCTGTCGAGAGTAATTCCAACGAACGACCTTTGTGCAGCCCGCCTATCGGTGCATGGATGCGAACGGGGAGATACAGCCCCGTGAGCTGGCGCTACCTTCCGCCCACCAGCAGAAGCCAAAGAGCTGAATTTATTTGCAGTCGTCTTTACGTCAAACTACGAAAAATATTAAGCCGTTATTTAAAAACAACGGTTTTGGGTCTTACCCTTACAATGTTTTACAAGTTTTGGAAAATGATCTTCCGAGAAGCGTTCATTATCACTTTTTACTCAAGCACACACATTTACATGTATTGATTTTATGAGTAGAGACGTAAATTTTCGAGATTTCATTGGTAACATAGTCATCTAAAGATTTATCCCTACATAGTAATCGAATAACCTGCCTCCGTTCTTATGTCACTCAGTGTTACACTGCCTTAAGATGCACCAATGCAGATGTCTTTCGACAAGTCTCCATCTCCTGGTGGGTTGATTTGTTTGATTGTTTATTGATCTCCTGGGGATTGATTGATTGATTGTTTATTGATCTCCTGGGGTCAACTGCTATAGTTATTAGTCTTGTAAATGTAGTGAATACTTTTATCACGGTAGGTGGCGGTGTTCTTCCACAGCAGGATGGCGAGATCCGGCGCCGACATACGCGTCGGCTTGCAAGGTTTTCTCCAAAATAGGTGTCTCCCACCAGCGGGACCTCGCCCCCGTGTGCAGTACATGTGTGTGTGTGTGTGTGTGTGTGTGTAAAAGGAGAGGATTTGACTAGGAAGAGGAATGTAAGATCGCGCGTTTTTCGTTTGTGAGGGTATTGTTCTGGCATTCCCCTCTTACTGATCGGAGAAATTACGGAAAGCTAAGGATCAAAGCAGCCAGGCTCTAGTTTTCCTCCAGGCAGCGGCTGAATTCGACAGAGTTCTCTACCTAGTTTCTAATATCCTGCCACTGTCGGGACTTGAATCCTAGGACCTACATTCATACATTATGACGTCCATACATTATTGACATTCATACATTAGTTCACTGAGATATTACATTGTTTATGGAAAATGCCCACAATAAACACTTCACTACTAGGTATGAGAATCAAGTCTACTACACCTCTTAAAACTATGGAGGATTTGAAATGACAGGATTAGGTTTCTTGAGCATCAACATATTTCAACAACGCCATCAGTAAACAACAGTTTTTCTCGATATTAGCTAACTTTGCAAAAAAGTTTTACATAATATTTATACAGTCGACTCCATTTATTGTGAACTTATGAAGATCAAATATTTTGGTTCACTGTATCAGAGGTTCTCTACATCCGATGATGTCAAAATTAAATAGAATTTGCCTTGGTAGCCTTGAAAATTACAACGTGTTAATGTTCTCGGATTAAGACCCTGAATTTAGAATACCCGTATGGAAGTAAATTACAGAAGCCCTCTTCAGTTTTCAGATTTAATGATAAATGAAAACAAGAGAGGTACTTCAGAGTTTATGGTTGTGGTTAAATTCAAGTAATTCAAACTTTTAATAAATTTGTAAGCAAGTGAATACAACGCAATTAACTATACTAAAAAAATTATTTCTATGAATACCGATTTATATCATTTGACACACTAACTAGAAATGATACTTTATTTTTATTGTATTTTACAAATTTATTTTTTATTGTATTTTTAATGACATTTCTTTGGAAGTAATTCACTTTGACCTAACCATTGAATTCACTACGCCTCTTACAGTCTTTCACTGATACTTTGCATTTTTCTTCTGAAGCCATTACTGCGTATGAAATGGATTACAACTGACGACGATTTCGGGCAATTGAAAACTGTGAGGCTAGCAGTAGCACTAATTAAACTTTACTCAAATCAGTTGACAAACACGAAAAGACAGTGCAATAATTACACCATGGAAATACAGTGAGAAGCACACTTTGCCATCAGTCGAGACCAAATTCCATATAAAATTGCCGGATGGTCGATTTCCGATATATGACGACCGCTAAATCCGGCGAAATAGCGACACCTGGCAAGGCCCGCTAACACTTCGAGTTCGATTTCGAGTTGGCGCATGCGCCAAGACTCAAAAATGCAGTTGTTTGTGCCCGCTAACGCACACAAACTCTTTAATAACATACGAGATCCTTTCGGTAGCGGGATGGCGCAAGCGGCTAATGAAACTGATCGCTATTCCGCGCTGTTCTCTAATAGAGAGTTTGTGCACGCAATGCCGGTCAGCACTATTGATATTCTGCGCATACGCAGATGCACGAAACTGATGTGAAAGTTGACCAGCGCATGCGCAGAAGATCGATAGTTCTTTAACGTTCGAGGGTACACAAACTCTCTAATGACTTTTGGCCGACGACGATATTTTTTCCAAACTGTCTGGTGTGGGAATTTGTGGCACCGAGGCGATATATTCTTTTCCAGGAGGGGATTAATTTACAGGACGTATTTCCTAAGTTCACTATAGCTGAGGTTCAGGTTCTCTATACCGAATCTTCGTATGCGTGTTTGTAATGCAAGTGAAATGGACCAGTGACTTAAGTTCACTATAATGAGGGTTCAGTACAACCGTTGTCGACTGTATAGATTAATTTCCTTCATGTGATATTCATATTGAGGAAATTACATAAAACAACACGTATTTTTCACGTTTTCTCAATTTTTCGGTCCCTTAACTGAATTATGGAAATACGACTTTTAGAATATCGTTGAAGAGCGAAGCCTTTGCTTACTTCCTCGCATACTACGTACGTAATATAGACAAAACATTTGTAATATTCCAGAAAAAAACAAGTGAGTAAAATTCGTATTGTAGGTCCCAGATACCTAAAAAGGGGATATTTCTTGTTCCTATATGTAGTAAAGGGTATAGCGGAATAAGATAGTTGACAATGACCCACGATATAATCTTATTCTACTCCCAAAACAACCTAGAAAAACAAATATTTATAATTGTTTATCTAACCATAGTGACGTAATATCGAAAAGTGTTTTTTTTCTCACATTTAACGCTGTATCTCTTGGAGAATTTTAGATTTTTTAAATGTAACGTGACAAACGGTATTCTTCAGCAATTTTCTAAGTCAAACAGTAATTTTTAATCGTATATTTGATACTTATTTGAATCTAAGAAACTATTTTCACTAAATATTTACTTTTTATATTTTTTACACTTTTTCTAGAATTTCAAGGCGACTACTTGATTTAGGGGTAAAATGTCTATTTTCATTGGTCAAAAAATACGTAAATGATTGATTAATTCTATTTCGCTTTGTGACCCACCCCATTTTCGAACTTAGAAATTCATCACTTGTAAGTCTTACATCATTTTCTTTGTTTTGTTTTGGTTTAATTGTAATATCTCTAAATTACTCTTATGTTTTCCATGTACTACATATTTTTAGAGGAAATACAAATAAAAAGAGCGACATGTATGAATCTTTTGTGTTCTTTTTATGATCTAATGTATGGTTGATGCTGCCCGAACTAGCTTTGCCACTCTTCGCCAATGGGAGGGAAGCATTCCCAAATTCGGGAAGATAATTTGATAAAGTTCCCATTGAACAGCATGTTTCCAACAATAGAAACAAAAGTCTCAAGTTTTCATATTAATATTTGTCAGTATATTATTCATTCAGCTAATGTAATATTTTTGATTCAGAGTACACTGAGGTGACAAGTCATGGGATAGCAATATGTAAATATACAGCTGGCAGTAGTTTACAAATGGTACAAATGTGCATTTGCATTTGCACTTTAGTGCATTTGCACTTTTATCCACTTTTTCGTTACAAGGGTCTGTAATAAGAGTTTTTCTGCCGAAAATTCTTATTTTTCGCGTAGTATTACATAACTTTCTCTCTACTGCGTAAGCGGCAGCGTGAAAGTAATAATATAATAACAAATAAGAAAAATATTAGGGATTGATGTTTATATTTTCAGTATAAATATGAGAGCGGCTACAATTGTTAATTTAAACAAAATTCTCAGGTATGCAGCGTCAGACTCCAAAGATGGAGAATCAAAGATGCTCCATATTCTTATCCATCATAAATGCCTTCCACCTACCTTGTCTCATATTTACGTAATGGAGCATTTAAAGTGTTGGTGAAAGTATATTTCGTACAAACGAAACGTGTTGCACAAAAAGTTGTTGGGTAAAGTGTAAAGAGTAAAGAAAGAAGAGAGTGGCTTAACGTTTTCGTCATTTCGCTGAGATCCAACTTGCATAAAGCTATATGAATGCTTCTTCTCTTTTCTTTCTGTTTTAGGTCAATAAGTTTTCTGTTATTCACTAGTGATGCCTTTCAGTCATCTCGTCTTTTGACTGAAAGGATGCTGACATTTGCCGATGGATACCATAATTGAGTAGATAATATGTAACATCCATATGAATTATATTATCCTCTACTTTGATCATGGAACAAAATTCAATACACTTTCTCTCGGAGTGGAGCATGTCCAGAGGGAACAATTTTCTGATATAAAACGTATACAGCGAATGTATTTGTAAAAGTATACGTATTCAGTTTGAGACTTATTTTTTCTCTTGAAAATGATGCTACACCCAGCATTTTGTTGAGGGCGAAGTTCGTTCGAAGAACGTTATTAATGAAACCATCGCAAAAATTTGTACGTCACGAAATCACGTTTCTGCATTTTTAAGGTTTTTATCTCCGTGAATGTAAAGACGATGGTGTGTTTTCTTCATTTTTATTGAAAAATATTTATTTATACTTTTTTATTGAATGTCGGAAACAGTAGAAAGTGTATGGGAGTTTTTTGAGGGAGAAAAACTCCGTTTAACGATTAGAACAAAAAAGTTTATCTTGATCTATTCCGTAAACGCGGAAATTAAACCAAAAATACGGCCAGGACGGGGATCATTGACCCACAAGTTGAAGTACAGAACTTGTTACAGGTATATTTGGTCTTAAAAATGTCTTTCTAACCACTTGGAACTGCCAAAGCACATAGTCACGATTTGATTCACAAAGTACAAGAAGTTTTTTTTTTTATTTGGTGAGAGGCTTTCGGACCTAGTCCACTTCCTCGGTACGTGCTTACTCGAAAGTCATTGCTACCGACTGACGACGATCATTATAATTCCATTCTGTGTAACCTATTTGCAATGTTGGTAGTATTGAAGAAACGACCTCCACGTAAATTTACCACTTTTTATATTTATGGACAGCTCCATTTCCAATTTCTTTTTTCTTCAATCTATCGTCTTCCTCTTTCCCTCTCCCATACTTCAGAGCAAACTTGAGAAATCTTTTGTTGAGATGAGTCCAGCTGTTCCGCTTCCGCCGAACGTGTGTCGGCCCGCTACCCTCTCTTCGAGTTGAATAGGAGGGAGGGGAGGGAAGTAGAACGAGCGAGCTCCAACGGCTGCCTCCCACTCTGGGCTGCAGCACTCGGTGCCCAATTCGCGTACCGGTACCGCCGGCCACCGAGCAGTGACGAGTCGCGTCACCCGTTGTTCGCTTATGTGCGTCAGTCGCCGCGTCGACACGGAACGTTCTGGTGGTCGCGATGGAAGTGGGGCTCTGTTTGTTGGTGCCGCTTGTGGCCATTGTCGTGTTCAAGATTTGGTACAAGTGGTCCATGGGGAGGTGCACGTCCAAGAGACGTTTAAATGGCCTCACTGCGATCGTCACCGGAGCTAACACAGGTTAGTTAATTAGTTACTTACTAGTTATTTTGCGTGGCGAGACTCGGGCCATCAGGCCGGCCCTTCCGTCTAACCACGCAAATTTCGCTACGCTCCTTTCACCAACTAGCAGAGGAAGGAGGTATTATTTTGGGCGACGAAACAGGCGGAGCTCAGAGGCTTCTTTTAGGCTTGAGGATATTTTACATGCAGTAAATCTACTACATGGGACAGCCGGCTTTACTTCCGCACGAAGGATTTTTCTTTCGCCCTTTAAAACCCACGGCTTCGATCGGGTTTAGACCCGCAATCTCGGGTACAACAGTCCGGTACGCTGACCGTTATACCACTGAATCCGCAAAAAACACAGGTGCGTTAAATACATTTGCGTGCTTTCTTTGTGTAACATGTGAATTGATTGATTGATGATTCTTGGCGCGTCAACTGATAAGGCCATTAGTCCCGTAGGTTTAGTGTATGTTTTTTACTCTTGAGATGGTGGTGATGTGCCCCCGCTGGTCGGCCTGCCTGACAGCTAGCGGGGATTGCTCCAACCACGCATCTCCCTCCGGCGGGGCACTGCCCCGGCCGGGACAAGCATTAAGCTCCCGAACGGTCTTTCGGCATGTGTGGTACTGTGGTGGATGTAAGTGTAAGTGTGTGAAAGAGATGAGGATAGGAATAGGAAGAAAAGATCGCGCGCAGTTCGTGCCCTGTTTGTTAGGGTACTTCACCGACATTCAACTGGTATTGCTCGAAAAAAAAAAAAAACACGGAAAACTACCGATCAGAGCGGCCGGCCGTTAGAATTCTCCTTCAGACAACGGCTAAATTCGACCAATCTATGTAGTTAGTATCGAAATTCCTGCCACCGTCGGAACACGAACTTATGACCTCCCGGTCAGAGGTATTACGTGACATCAATTGATGCCCTGAGCCACCTTTCATTAGATTATCAATAAAATACTAGCATATGTCACTTGTATTTTCTCACATTTAAGTTTAAGTAATTAGAATGCATGACAAATATTATTACCTCTCCTCGTCATCACCCTATCACCTCATTCGTCTTTTCTCCCCTCATCATCACTCTATCACTTCATTCAATATTCTCTGCAAAAAAGGCGGGAGGCATTTACCCTTCATGGGGTCGTAGTTTGCTAATAATAATAATAATAATAATAATAATAATAATAATAATAATAATAATAATAATAATAATAAGTATTATTATTATTATTATTATAATTATTATTACATATAGATAGGTTGAATTCAGTCACTGTCTGGAGGAGAATGCTAGTTGCAAGCTGCATATATCAATAGTTGTTCACCTTTTTCCTATCAATGGTTGAATGCTGGATTATTGCCTTAAAGAATTAGGTCATTTGATGCTCCCCTTCGTCACATGCACATCACTCCCACACAATGGGGAACACTGTCGGCACCTTAGAACTTGTCCCGATTGGGGCGCTGCCTCGCTGGGGGAGAGGCCTGAAGTGGGACATCCGAAGTGTAGGTGGGCGCTGGATATCATGCTCTAGCGGATGAGAAACATCGCCTCCTCCAAGGATATTTCTTCACTTAAGTTATTGAACTAATGACCTTAGCAGTTGACGTGCCCGAAAACACCGAATAACAATCACTATTCCACGCAATTTTTTTTCGTTTTGAAGTTACTCACAATGCGAAGTATATTTTTAAATAAATTCGGTTTGAATAATGAATATTAATTCTAGATTTTCAATTACTAATTTCTTCAAGGTTTATTTTTGTAGGAAAAAATACGTATCATCATTAGAGAATAAATTGAGGAATTTGAAAAAATTTAAATTTGAAGAATTTGAATTTTTTTCGGTGTACGAATGTGATTTACCTGTGATGTTACGCCAATTGGTTCGCGATCCATTTTCATGAACTTGTGCTCCAGGTATCGGCCTGGAGACTGCAAAGGACCTGGCGCGTCGTGGAGCCCGAGTTCTCTTGGCCTGCAGGAACCCCCAGAAAGGACAGAAGGCTCTAGGTGAGTCATATTGTTGTGTGCTGCAATACTGGCACAACTAAATACACTGACTGGAGCTACAGAACTACCAGGTCCTCAGGCCCCGACCAGTCACCAGAAAAACACCAGGGCCCTGTCGTGGTACCTACTGATTCGGTGTAAGTATTCCAGACATCGTTAGTTTTCGCAGAAATAATACCAACAAATTTACTTTTCAATATTAAAATCTATTAAAATCGCACTCAGAAGTGAACAATTTTATAAAAAATTAACAAAATTCTACAAATAAGTGTACAGCACAGTACTTATCATTTAATCCAATAGTTTAGTTTTTCGCAAAAGTAGTTCGAGTTGAGGAGTATATTCACATGAATCCCCAAGATATTTTAAATTTAAAAAAGGCTTCAAATGTTCCTTTTTATTCTTGCTAGAATAGAGTGAAATACACTGATAAAAGATGATAATGTTCGATTTTAATTGTTAACTCAATTTTTCGAAAATTGTAAATTTTCAATGTTTTGTGAACCCGCTCGCACCAATACATTGTTGATGATGGAGATTTTATCATAGAAATTTGTTCTTCGGAATCAGCCCTTGAATTAATGCCGCGTAATTTTTTATTTACAAATAGAGAAAGTTGCTGCAGGATGCTGTGAAACTGCAGAGATAATTGACAATTTTTCGATACGAATATTTCTATAATGGATCCCTGATTCGAACAAGTAGATAATTCTTGTCCCTACATGTAGTAAATAATACTTCCTTTAATGCCTTAATTATTATGATGTATGACCTTCAGTACATGATACCTTGAGCAGCAATGTCATCGGCGAGCAGGTATGCTGTAATATAAACCATTAAGGCAAGTGAAATCATTTATATACAGTGCGAACAAGGTTGGCGAAAGAAATTAACCTTGAGGTACGCCTTGCATCATGATTCTTGGGCTGTTTCCGAAAACCTACAACCTTTAGATTGATTTCATTGTGTCACTTTGATAAATGAAATAAATTTATTTAATTTTGGGTACTGTTCAGATCAATGCACATGAATGGCACACAAAGGTCACATGCGACACTGATCTTATCGACGACAACATAGTCATAAGTGGTTTTATCCATACATTAAGTTCATTATGCTACGCGTTCAGAATTCTTGCAAATTCAGTCAGCCTTCATACTGCTCGTTGTGTATACTTCGCGAATGTTCATTCCCGCCTGAGATATGGCATAATATTCTGGGGAAATACATCTTATAGCTCCCAGACTTTTAGATTACAAAAACGAATTGTACGAATAATAACCAAATCCCACCCACGTGATTCATGTAAGCCTCTCTTCATTAATCTAGGAATTTTACCATTATCGTGTCTTTTTATTTACGAATCAGTGGTTTTTGTAAAAAATGACTTGCTCAAGGGCGGGAATATTTTTTCAGAAAATGCAGAAGTCTATTACTATAACACTCGACGTAGAAATCTCGACGTACATGTACATTATTTTACAACACTTTGCCAGATGACATTAAACGATTAAATTCGATAGAAAAGTTTAAATCCCAAGTGAAATCGTTTCTGCTGCATAACTGTTTCTATACAATTAGAGACTATACTGAGCATAACAAGAAAAGTAACATTAATTTTAACAATGATACATAATGCATTATTTACCATTTGGACTGTATAAATGAGTATAAACAACCTGTAACAACTATTGTACTACAGCTTCCGGGTCAATGACCCCCATCTCGATCAGGTTTTTCGTCCAGTTTTCCTGATCCATTGAGCAAATGCTGAGATGGCCCCTTGTTTTGCTTCTGGACATAAATGTAAATATAAATGTAACTTCATTTCTGTGCACGTCTTCTAGAATTCAGTGGGAAATACAAATTTTCAAATTATCGTTTCCATGTTGTCGCGGCAGGAAGTAATAAGAGCCAAAATTTATTGCTTATTTTCTTTGAAAATAGATTTTATTACATGGGAGTTTTTTTGTTGTTTTTTTCTCCCTTTCAAAATTCAAAATTTATTGCTTATTTATCCTTGAAAATGGATTTTATTACATGGGAGTTTTTTTTTTTTTTCTCCCTTTCAAAATTCAAAATTTATTGCTTGTTTATCCCAAATTTACATGGGAGTTTTTGTTTTTTTTTCTCCGTTTCAAAAATTCAAAATTTAAGTAGTATATGACTTGGTGTAGGGATCGCAGAATTTTGAAAATGTGCACACAATTCACTTTTCCCCATAGCACGTCATACACAGTTTTTAACTGTTTTTTTGACGTAAAATAAATAAATAAATAAACATGTTTTCGTGCACCATACATGTTTTCGTAATTTTTTGCATTCTCATTGGAAAAGTTTGAGTATGAGATGTAATATAGAATGTATGTATTGGAATTAATTAATTTTTTATCTGTTAAAAAAATCGAAAATTTATAATCTAATGACACTATTTGCTTGCACTGGCATATAATATGAACCCTATTTTCACCAGAGGAGGTGCTGTCGGAGGCGGGCGACGGCGCGACGGTGGCGCTCCTGGCGCTGGACCTGGCGTCGCTGGACTCCGTCCGCGCATGCGCAGCCCACGTCCTGGCGTCGGAGCCCCGCCTCGACATCCTCATCAACCGTGGCGCCCGGGCTGGTTTCGGTAACAACGCGGGCCCGGCGGCCTGGGCAGCGGGCTCAGCCGCGACGGCCTGCATCTCGGCCTCCAGGTGCGTACACTGGGCGCCTCAACTGCTATGGTCATTAGTTCCGAGAGTGTAGTGCACGCCATATCTCGGGAGGGGCGGTGTTCCGCCTCCGGTGGTGAACAATGCGGGCACCGCCGACCTGGGCAGCGGGCTCAGCCGCAACGGCCTGCATCTCGGCCTCCAGGTGTGTACTCAGGGCGCCTCAACTGCTATGGCCATTAGTCCGTGAGTGTAGTGCACGCTATATCTCGGGAGGGGGCGGTATTCCTTGCGCGCTGGATGGTGAGATGCGGCGCCGACCCTCACGTCGGTTTACTGGGTTTACCTCCTTCAGATAACTCCATCAGCGGAACTCCGCCCCCAGCCGAGACAATCTATAAGCTCTTGTTTCCCCTCTCCATCTGTGTAGTAGTGTAATGCATGTGTGTGTGTGTGAGTGTGAGGGAGAGTATAGGACATGGAAGGGAACGGAAAGATCGTGGACTGTCCGTGGTCCATTTGTTATGATAGTACTCCATTCGCCTGATATAAGATGCGTCCAGTGAGGTAAGTTCATTTGTCTCAATGCCCTGGGAGAATCGCAACATGCAGTGAGCAAGTGTGGTGTTCATTTTTAGATGAGCAGTCACGAACATTGTGTATGCCTACTCATCGTTAATTTGTAAAATCGTGAATATTATTTGGAGACCGTTTTATTATCATTCTTATGACCACCAGTCCACCAGTTCAAAGGCTTTAACAACATTATACAAAATAATTAATGATAATGTAAAATGTTAGTCTCAACAATTCTATCAATACTTAAACTACTTAGTTATTAACATTTTTAATCCTTGAGGTCTCTCCAATATTCAACCCATATGTGATATTACAAATTGAATTAATATTAAATCTAGAAATTTGAATATTATTTGCGGAGTTAGTAGCGACGTCTGAAGTCGGTCAGTCATCTCTGACGAACGTGGGAAGGAGCACGCCCGGTGAAGAGAGCGTGGAGTCCGCGCGGCGCCTGGTGGCCATTGTTTGAAAGAAATGTCAACCCGCGCCCGCGCGTTCTGCTGGCGTGCCTGGGAAGGGCGGCGCTCCCGCGAGCTTACCCATATCCCCTCACTCCGCTCTTATTTCCCCTCCAAATCCAGAAAGAGGTTTACACGTGCAGGCTGAAGCGGCGCGAGGCGGGGTAATTCCCTTCATATACGAATATTTACTACATTCCAACCGGGAGTGGTAGCTCAGTGCGTCAACTTATAACATTGCAGCACCTCTGACCGGGAGGTCCTATGTTCGAGTTCTGTCGGTGTCAGGATTTTCGACGGTAGTTTGTCAGCTATGTCGAATTCAGTCGCTGTCTGGAGGAGAATTCTAGCGGCGGCTGCTCGATCGGTAGCTTTCCGTGGTTTCTCCGTCAAATCAGGCGAATGCCGGAGCAGAACCCTAACAAACGGGCCACAGACCGCGCGGTATCTGTCCTTCCGCTTCCTCTCCTATTGTCACCCCTTATTTACACACACACACACACACACACTCGTAAACACACACTAACATGCACTACACTACCACATATTCCGGGAGACCGGTCGGGAGCTTAGAGCTTGTCCCGGCTGGGGCGGTGCCCCGCTGGTGGGAGAGTCCTGGTTAGGGGGAAACCCCACTAGCCGACGGTAGGTCGGCGCCAAATTTCGCCATCCAGTAGGGGAATATCACACGCCATCTCCCAAGGAAAAAATATGCCCTACACTTACGGGACTAATGTACTAAGCTGTTGACGCGCCCGGAATCACTAACAACCAACCAACCAACTACATGCCAGGTTTGTTGTATCGAACAACAGGTTTAAGTTAGGTTTATAAGTTTAATTACTAATTACAATTTCATGTTTATTTATTTTCAAATTGTGCCTAAAATAAACATTTTTGACAATGGGGAGGATACATTTCCATGGCAAATTCTTTCTTTCTATTCGTTTTGTGTTAGGTTTTAGAGGTTTAAGAAAACCGTTCCGTTAAATCAACATCAGATGAAGGAAATGCCTAGCTAAAGAGTAGCGCTTTTATCGAGTTTGAGTATAAATGTTTAGGGAATTTTAAAAGATCTCGTTGATTTATTGTGAACTTTTATCAGAATTAAGATTTGATTGGTGCAGGTGAATCACTTCGGACCGTTCCTCTTCACGCTACTGCTGGTTGAGCTGCTCAAGAAGTCTGCGCCCTCCAGGATATTTTCGTGTCCTCCCTGCTGCACCACTTCACGTCTCTGAAGCCCCATCACCTGGAACACGAGCACGCCAAGCAAATCGACGACACCCAGATCTACAACATGACCAAGCTCGCCAACGTCATCGTCGCCAACGAATTGGCGCGCAAACTGCGCGGCACGGGTGAGAATGCGTGACATCCAGCAAGTGGGTGGGGGAAGGAGGCAGAGAGAGGGAATTAGAGAGTGGGTTTGAGAAAATGGATGGGAGAAGAGGAGGAAAGTTTCGAAAATGAATAAGGGATGGAAAACGGTAAATGCGAGAGGTAGGAAAAGAACCAGAGGAGAGGATGTGGGAGAAAGCGATAGGGGGAGAGAGACAGTCAGACAGAGACTGACAGACAGAGACAGACAGACAGACAGAGACAGACAGAGACAGACAGAGACAGACAGACAGACAGAGACAGACAGAGACAGACAGAGACAGACAGACAGAGACAGACAGAGACAGACAGAGACAGACAGAGACAGACAGAGACAGACAGAGACAGACAGAGACAGACAGAGACAGACAGAGACAGACAGAGACAGACAGAGACAGACAGAGACAGACAGAGACAGACAGAGACAGACAGAGACAGAAGAGACAGACGACAGAGACAGACAGAGACAGACAGAAGAGACGGCAGAGAGAGGCAGAGGGGGAAGGACAGGATAAGGAGAATGTGAGGTAGATATGAAGCAATGAAAACCATAGATAGTATTCGATTTTCGCTCTTGAAGAGACAGAGTAATTCAGGAAAAATAATGGAAATTGGCGTTTAGTGCTCTCTGAGATTAGAAATATCGGTCACGGGTTGTAATAATGGCACAACTCAAAACTACGAATTTTGTGTTAATGCACTTTTCAGAAAAGCAGATTGGTCTATCTTCCAGCTGCAAAAGTAGCTTATCTTACAGAACAGTATTCCACCAACAAATGGGAGAAGTTTGAATGCGTGTTGCGTTTCAATACAATGTGAAAGTAATTAATGTCAATACCTGATTTTACTTTCTCTTCCTTAGGAAGGTACTTCATAAGAAGAGAACGGTGTAACCATACTCCGAAAAACAGCGAATTTTCCACAGAAAAACTCTTATTTCAGGGTCCTGAGAACGAAAAGTGGATTAATCCTTTCGATCCTTAGAAAAAACATTTTTTTCTCTAAAACCGACCCAAATTTTTTCGTGAAACTTTTTCACGGATAGAGAAGGAATGCTTAAAAGATAGGCGCGGGTCTCATTTTCGTGTAACTCTCTAAAGTTTCGAAAATTGCAAATGTAGAAATAATGCGAGAAAGTACTTGCTGCAGGAGCACCACTAGTTCTGGGGTGTGTCATCATTGCAGCCCATGAACCATGTATAGAACTTGAACTGAGGAACTCTTGTGCAAAGCGTATGCCGGTTATCCAGCTTGGAAAGATATCTACATCCGATTGGGTAGACCTTCGTACTTTAGTAGAGGGCATCACAAACACAAAATTCAGTTTAGGCCACAGAGAACAGATGTAGGAAAATTTTCATTTACAAATAGAAAAATAACGGATTGGAATAAGTTACCTGCGACAGCCTTGGAACCCTTTCCTCGAGGTGTTCAAAAATTTAAAAGTAAATTAACTAATGGTATTTGTAAACTTAATTAATTTAGTAAATTGGATTATTATATTAGTTATTATTTGATTATTATTGATAGATTTATTGCTATTATTATTGTGTTAATTACTATTAAATGCGTTCCTGTTCTAAATTATAATTATATTCAAAGTAGTATTGTATTGAAGTGTGGTGACGTGTTGTGCAGTATAGTGCAATATAGAAGTAGAAAGAGAAGTGAATTTCAAATGTTGTGAAGTGAAGTGAAGTGAAGTGTAATTAAAAAGTCGTGTAATCTTGTATGTAATAGTTTAAAATAACTGTGCAGGTTTACCATAAAATGTAGTTAATGCTATTATTGTTAGCATATTATTATTATTATTATTATTATTATTATTATTATTATTATTATTATTATGTCTTTAAATAATTTAAAGTTATGTTGTTGTTAAGTAATTTAAAGTGAATATTAGTAATATGTTAATTGTAGAGTTGTGCCACCAGGTTGTATATACCTATCTGCAGAATAATAAATATCTGTCGGCACGGGAAGCGGGTGGTGAGCGCAGCCGCTGTTTGTGTTGGCGCAGGGGTGACGGTGAACAGTCTGCACCCGGGCGTGGTGCACACGGAGTTCTTTCGCCGGATGCCGCCGGTGCTGGCCTTCGCCGTCAACACGGTCATCGGCCTCTTCTGCAAGGTGAGCCATTTGTTCTTCTGTCATTTCCCACTCGAAGTGTTGGCGACGAAGGGAATGTTTTCCACCTCAATTGGGAGCAGAATGATGATTTAGATGATGATGTGGATTACGTTGTAATGGTATTTTAACTCATACACGGAGCGGTATATTTTTATGTATTTATTTTATTCTTTGCTTGTCCAAGACAGTAAAAAGCTGTATGACACGATTGGATGTGATCACAACATACATTTAGTGTTATTTCTACTGTTATCACTCTATAGTATTCAGAATAATTTTTGTAATTCGTAAACGCTGTGAAAACTATGAAACTAAAGCGAAAAAATCAATTGATTATTACCAAAGCAGATTCATTTCATTTTCTCATTTAGTCCTTAATCTAAACGTGGAAAACAAAATATACGATTGTAATAGGGGTTCAAATATTTGGTTTGAGTCAAGAAGCGATTTGTAATATTCGATGCTACTATTAAATCTAATTATTCTGTCTAATTAATCAAACACTTTCATTTAAGTAATTATGTTTTCCACGCGCACGAAAAACAAACTTATTGAGCCGTCTGGCTTCTCTCAAATTTTCCTGAAACGCCTTCATCACTACCTTAAGAAGAGCGTGGTCAAGATAGATTCAAAATTGAAACATCGATTTCAAAATCAGCTAAACGGTATAGCCGCCAGCATTATTCACGGACGGACGGACACAGATAGACGGACAGACAGATGTCTTGCCGTCAATCGATTTTTCGGTATGAAGGACCCATAGAACAAGGATTCTGGCTACATCACGTGTTAAGAGGATATATTTCTCTAAATTTAGTAACTGGATTTATCCCCTTTTTCTTTACCAGGGCCTTGATACAAGAGCTTTGCTGCCGAAAATTCGCCGTTTTTTCGCGCAGCATTACGTAACTTTCTCTTGTTAAGAATTTTCTTCTTAAGCGCAAGAAAGTAAAGTGAATATATTCTAGAGAAGAAATAAAAGTTCTAGACATGTCATATTGCCAGGGTCTTGCGATTCTTGTAAGGTGTTCGATGGGAAGGTCGACTGGAGTGTAAGGAAATAACAACTAAACACTGTTAACTTAACATTGTGAAGTGTTAGAATTTTGAAGTACTCTTTACTTTCTCGACTTACTTCTAAGAAGAGAAAGTGCGGTAATCGGGCCTAGGAACATGGCGCATTTTTGATAGACACTTATTGCGGGACATGGTAACGGTAAAGGGGATACATCCTATTCTACTGTCTTTTGACGTGAATGCAATACAAACCATGTTTTAAGAAACCTTAAATCTTAACAATTGTTTTACATAAAATAAGAATAAAGAAAGTTTACATTGACTTCTTACGTTTTACTCTAGAAGAACTAGGGTATAAACATTTTCATAAATTGACATTCGGTTTGTCTGTTTTTTTTATTTATTTTTTTTATTTTTTATTTTTAGACATTTATTTATAGTTTGGTAAAAGCTTATTCTGTGGTTACAGGAACAATTCAGATGTGAACACACTTGCATTTTCTTGCCGGAATCCTCTAATTTTTATTTACAAAATCGATATTATATGATACATTAATCAGTTCATTTTACATTCTCCTTATTATCTTTTTTTTTGAATTATTCTAATTTCTTCTAAAATCATGATCAAATTTTGTTTATTTTGTAATAGATAACTGCCCATGACAATTACATCTCTATACCATTGTGCAAATCATGCTCTTCCACTTTGATATATTTTGCAATAAGACATATTTATGTACTTTTTAATTTGTTAACTTAATCCATTCTGTTTCATACAACATGAAATAGAAGAAAATGAGAAATATAAAAAACCAAATTTGCCAATGTTTTAATAAAAACACGATTTAAATACAATGACAAATGCCCAAGCAATTATTTTGAAATATTCTGAAATGTATTTAACATCAAGAAATTTATAGTTGGGGGAGAAGTGCAATCTAAAAAGCGCTATGATGATAATAATACATTGAGTTGCAAAAAACAAGTTTCCACAAGAAATCCACGGAAGAGATTGTACAAATAAGGTGCTGTAAAATGATAAGTTATGGTAAGAGAGATAAATCAAACCGAGGTCTTAAGGCGAAGAAGATAAAATTAGAAACTGTGTGACAGCGATTATGGGTCAGGGCAGAATCCAGGAGGGAAATCTTGGAGTTCTTGACATTTACTCTAAAAATATATTTTATTATATAATTACAACATCCTATGAAGCTCCGTTTCGAATATTATTTTCGCACAAAGCTTTCTATGGTCCTTATAAATCAGAAGCGTAAATTTGCAGTGAATACATACGTACTACATACATACATACATACTATTTCATGTTAATTACAATGGATCATCGAAATTTGCTCCTCACTATACAAAGGTTACTGTTTAATTTCCTAGGATCCAGTGGAAGGTGCACAAACGACAATCCATTTGGCTGTGTCAGAGGATGTGGAAGGAGTGACGGGTCGCTACTTCTCTGACTGTACGGTAAGCGAATTGTGCTAAGCACCTGACAATTCTTTCTGTTAGATTTAAAGTTTTCAAGTCATATAACCAATAAACATTTGAGCAGAATTATGACGCGTAAAGGATGAATAAACGTGAATCCTTTGCGTATTACATTAATTTCGTTCACCTTGAATGTTTTAATTTCTTTGGGCACAAAATGTTATTTCCAGTTAAGAAAAAGTAGAAACTTTTTGGATATACGAAGTTTCATCTTGTCTTAATTTGTTGCAAGTTCAGAAAAAATGCAATATTTCGTTGTTTCAATATTAAATCATTTTTCTCTAATTTCTAGGCTTTAAATTTACTGAAAAGTCTGAGTTATACTAAAAAATATTACTATCACTATCCCATCCCTAAGTAAGTTCTATCTACATAAATGTGTTTTTCAAAACGTTTGTTTATACTTGTATTTGTTGTATGAATATTAAGTTATATTTTATTTTGAATATTTGAAAGTGCGTCGCCCTTTCATTGGAAAACTTGAAGAGTGAAGTATATGACTGCTGAGGTGTTACGCCAAAAGTCGAAAGATGGTTAATCTTAGGAATTGTCGGTTAATTCGCACATTAGTCAGTTGATTTGGATAAATCTGTTTTATTCACTATAAACGGTTCATTTCGGACTACATCCGACTAATTATGGTATTAGCCACGGGGCGATGGGTAAAGTAGGTGATTGTCGGAGTGTAAGGCATTGTGCAAGAAATATTCTGGCTTGCAAATTTGTTGAAAATTATGCGTTTTACATACTTTTTTTTTTTTGTTGGTAAATCACGAAGGCTGAAAGCAGGCATTCGCCGCCAATTCAGAAAGCCTAACGAATCGTCAAGTACGGTATGGAAAGAGGTTAGCTTAAGTGTATCATGTAATTAGAAATTTACAACTAAGTGTAACTCGATATTGCACACCTTGTTTCGTACAAGCCTTAAAAACTTTCCACAAGCGCCGGACCTGTTCACACAATATTTAGTGTTCCTCGTCACCCTAACGTACTTCACATACTTTAGCCACCCCGTATTAGCTAATGTCAACTTCATCCGGCACCGGTAGCGGTAGCTCAGTGCATCAACTGATGTCACTGCAGCGCCTCTGACGGAGGTCCTAGGTTCGAGTCCTGACGGCGGCAGGATTTTCGACACTAGCTTTTCAGCTAGGTCGAATTCAGCTGCTGTCTGGAGGAGAATTCTAGAGGCCGGCTGCTCTGATCGGTAGTTTCCACCAGGCGAATGCCGGAGCAGTACCCTATCAAACGGGCCACGGACCGCGCGCGTTCTGTCCTTCCTCTTCCTTGTCCTATCCTCTCCCCTTACACACCCTTACACTACCATGCACTACACTACCACATATACCGGTCGGGAGCTTAGAGCTTGTCCCGACTGAGGCGATGCCCCGTTGGTGGGAGAGTCCTGGTTAGGGGGAAACCCCACTAGCCGACGGTAGGTCGGCGCCGGATCTCCCCATCCATCGGGAGATCACCGCCATCTCCCGAGAAAAACATGCACTACACTAACGGGACTAATGACCGAAGCAGTTGACGCGCCCGGAAACACTAAAAAATCAATCAATCTATCAAATCCGACTAAAGCCGGAAGTATTCTGAAGTGCGCTGTTCTTACTTCAGTCTCTATTCACCCATTTTGGATAACGTGAACCGGCTGATGTGGGAACTAGCCAGATTGAGCAGGCTGTGTGGTGTGCAGGAGGCGTGGCTGCGGAGCAAGCCTTCGACCAAGCGCTGGCGGCCGCGGTGTGGCGGAAGAGCGAAGAGCTGGTGCGCTTGCGGGAGGACGAGCGGCCTTCCTTCGACGCCTGAAGCGTGGTGCCGCCCGCTCGCTCTCCGCAGAGCTGCCAACCCTCGCAACAGCGGGGCTGAAAAACACGCACACTTTTACATGTACATTATCTAGGCTATCCGGGATCCTTTTATATTATCGCGGCTCATCCCGGATAGCCTAGATAATACGAATCCCGGCCGCGGAAGCCTAAGCTATCATATCGCTCACTTTTCTCTACTCTGTCACCTTATTCAATAGGAAATTAAACGTCAAAAATATGTTCAGTTCAGAAAATGCCTTTCGTGTTCCGACTTTCGTTGTGTTCCTTCATTTTGTATAGGTTCGAATTCCGAATATTTGTAAGAGGAAGAAGAAAATCAAAATAATTGAGTTAATGCTAATTCGTTTTCGTAGATCTAAATATTCGTTTGTTGGGTAAAAACAATTACTTGGCTGTTTCAGATAATTTGGAGATCAATGGTGAAGTTTACAACTACAGTTAGAACTTAAAACAATAAAGTAACAACGAAGAAAGCCAAAAGGCTGTTCATGAATTCATTTAAGATCACTTACTGATTAATGAGTGTTCATTCAGCGAACATGTTTTTAATTATATGTGAAGTTAAAACGATATCTCTGGTTAGCAGTCAGCTCAGTTCTGTTACTTTCGATACATTCTTCTGGTTCCATTAAAAAGGTCTTGAATGTATTGTGTGATATTTTAGAGTTACAGAGGTTTTGTTTTTGAAATTTCGAATCCTTCAGGTGAAATATATAGTCTCTAAAATTGTGAATCCATCTCGTATTTTTCTTAGATTGACACAATTTTCTTCAAAAGTAAGGAACATATAGCGTCTTGTTAATATCTTGGAGCTCTTTGCAACTAACGAGGTTTGACTGAACAAACCAAGATCTTCACCAATGGGGTATTCCACTGCATGTGCTTTCTACGGCTGCCGTTCTTCTTCCCCCACTTTCTCCACGAGGCATGACTTCCGTCTCGACCGAACGGATTGCAGCCTCTCAAGGGTCATTGAATCTCAGCACAGCGCACGTTACCGCTTTGAGGGCATTAAGAAGCTGAGGGCATTGTGGGAGCGTCAAAAGCGAGGGGACCGTTACGTCCTACTTTGATTCTATTCACTAAAGGTCTCCGGCCTGGTCACTTCGACATTATCTCGCCATGTGCTTTCTGCTTTGTGCCAGTACATTCGTGTCTTCTACAAACAGCTTCATCACTCATTGTCACGCATACACCGAAACAATGTTCGGTGTTCGGGACGGAAAACTGAGTTCGCCCAAGTTCTTCAATTGCATTCGCAAAGTCAGCGGTCTTTTTGCCAATTGATGAATAGTGAGCTTAATATATATGGAGAAATAAATCATGTAATTATCCTTTCATGAGCTTGCAGGTCTATTGTTTACTTGTTCTGTGCAAATACTGTTCATGGGCTGCATTCTATAGATAATTTTTTGTTTCTCCGTAAACTAGATTCAAAATTGCCTTCAGATCCGGGGAGAGGAACTGGGGTTGATTCACTGTGATGCCCTTTCTGAGAAAAGAAATTTGAAAATCATCGTCGCTTTGAAGTCATCAAAAACGGTTTAAACTGACTTTACAAGACAGAGGCTTATGAAACACGACATACGTTACAATGCATTGTGTATATTAACATGCTGAAATTGTGAAGCTCACGAAAATGGTGCTTAAATAAGGTCGGGTGCGCGATGCGTAGGCACCAAGCGCACGAAAATGCTGACGAAATTCTGAAACAGTCGGGTAGTCACTTCACCAAGCGCATCGTATTCGGCCGTCGCGATGGTGCAGGCGTCTGATCTTCTCAGCGTCGAGATGGCAGCCTCGGGCCGGTGTATACAAAGTTTTCTTCGCTGGCACAAAAACTCTGACGCTTTTCACAAGAACATGATATGGCACACGACTTATCATACTGTTACGCAGCTCAATTTCCGAAATCCAAAGGCGATCTTTTTTTTCCCTCTTCCTGGGTCTGTTTCCAGCTTTAGTGGATGTCGGTTTCGGCTATGCGTAGGGCATGTCCCACATCGGAACACGTATAAACGTTTTACACCAGACACACTTTCGGACTCCTCTGTCTGTGGTCAGCAGACTCACATGGCCTACCACGACAACACACATGTATGAAAGACAAGGGACAAACAAACATGCCTATGGTGGAACTCGAACCCGCGACCCTTCGGACCGAAGCGCTTAGTTGGCAAACACTCTAGCCCCCTCGACCATCCAGGTCGGCAATTATAATAATCCTTTATAAATGTAAAAAGTCTTGATTAGTTCATGATTTTGTTATTGTTGTTCTTTAACATTTCGAGTCACCACTGATTGTAAATAAATATCTGACAAGATGAGATTTCGAAAAATATTTTTAATCGATAGTTCTTATTTCATTGGAGTTCCCAATTTCTTCAGTATTACGAGAAATGTAGGAGAAACATAGTTTGCTAAGTTCGTCAAACGTAACACCATCTGATCCAAAGACGGGATGAGGTATCATATTCCATTTGTATACGTTTTGAAGACTCAGAAGTAACCTCGGGATTGCAGGGTATGAAAACTCCTGCTACACAACGGATGCCCTCGAACTGTTAAGTGGCACGAGCAACAGTATAAGAATGTGAACTAAGTACTAACAATGAAATAAAAAGTTTATACATCTGAATGTTCTTTAATAATTTTTCCTCTGAACATATCCTTTACATGAATTTCATTATTTTTTTCCCCTCTTACTGTTTTTATCATTACATTTAGGTTTGAATAATGTATTTATATTATAAAACAGTTTCTCCATATCTTAAAGAATTACGAAAATACGTGACACGTTTTGTACATTTAATATATTTATCCGGATCATAGGTTTTGTTCAAAATACAAATTAAAACACTAAATCTTATCAGAGAATAGATTTCTTTGTTCTTAAATTTGATTTTCATCACCTGTGGTCATGGCCTTTGTTAAAATATAATTTTTAAAACATACTCTGTAGTGGTAGAACCCGAATACTTTTTATGATTAATAATCACTAAAATTTTAATTATTCTAAAATTATAATTATTCTAAAATTAAAATTATATAGAAATTTTATGTATTGCAATGCTGCCTGATTACTAGTAAAATTTCTTGTTTTGTGCTCAATTTCAATAATTTGACGTGAAGTGTATTCCAAGCATTCCAAGAGGTACTGTTTGCAGAGCTTCCCAGCATCATGTGTCCTCCTCCATTTGCCACGATGCTTTGACCTGCTCTGGAGCTGTGCAAAATGGACTCTCGTCTTATAACCAATTAGTGTTTGTAAGATGGTATGGAGTATTGTATAAGTAAGCTGGTATCGGTCTAATTATTTATGTAGCCTTCATATTATTCATGTCATTAAGGTTGTAAAATACTCTACATGTGTGTTGTTATTTTTGTTATATAATTAGCCTCGAAGATGGAATTAAAATTCGGAAAGGGTGAACTGGATTTTGTGTTTTAATTTGTATTTTGACCAAATCCTATGATCCGGAACATACATAATTTATTTACATGGTCGTGAATATTGAATGGTTATATTTATTTACTTAACACTTTCATGACCATTAAGAATTATTTACGTAATAAGATATTACGATACGAATATCGTACATTTTATACTCTTCGTAAACATCCCAATGAACTATAATTCGTTCATTCATTCTGCGAAATATGTCCGACTGATGTTTTAATTAATAGGAGACCATGGATTGTTATAAAAAGTTGGGTGAGCAATTTTCCTTTTCTTTGAAAAATTGATCGTTGTTGTGGGCCAGGTATTATTAGAACCCATGCATCGTAATAACTCGTAATAAGACTCTGACCTCAGTTTGTAAAGTTTCACTTTAGCAATGAAAGTGGATAAAAATTCTGTTAAACCTACCAACAAATTGAAAATAAAATAATTAAAAGCGCCTTTAAATAAGGCAATTCAGAAACGATCTTTTTGGAAATTATTTGCAGTGGACAATAAAGTTTTTTTGAAACATTTTCTAGTTTTGAATCTATTTTAAGAGGAATATCCTATGAAACTCGTACATTATTGGTATGGTCAAATGAAGTGATAGAGTTGGTTTGTCGTGGTAAAGAGACAAACCAGTGTTTTATTTTTCAGCGTGTCGGCACTTCATTGCATCATCTTTTGGAGGTAAGTTGAATATGGTTGCTTTATTTGAGAATCGCATTTATGTATTCAATAGTGTTTGTTTTCGTCCCAAATTTTTATTTCGATTACTGCATCGTTACGACTGGTTTCAACAGAAGTGGCAAGACGGCACGATCTACAGTTTACAAACTGCGTAAGTATAATAATTCACGTTCAATTATTCAATTTTAGAAAACTTATATACAGGTACATTCGGATTTTGGATTATTAGTTTTCTTGTGTTCCGCTTGAAATTCGAATTGCAAAGAACTTACTGTACATCACAGAGAAGAGACGACTGGCTCAGTTGCTCGATACTAATATCATATTTCGTCTGGGCTCAAAAAAAGGGGATACACCTGAAACATCTTCATTAAAGGTCAGCGTCCTTATTTAAGGATGCATATTTATGATCATTCTCCTGCAAGGAGACAATTTGGGTGTTACCTTTTAACTTGTCCCCGGTAACGAATCGAATCCAGACGACGCGAGATCGGAGGACGAAAGAAAAGAACGACAGACAGGAACCCGTGGGGTCGAGTGCATTCTTATTCCGCAGTTTTCATGTGCGAGGTTTATCTTGTTTCGTTGTTGTAGTTCACACATCCGCGTCCGCACGAGCTACTTGCCCGGCGCTCGCAAGGGCACGGGCAACTTCCCCTGACTCGGAACTCATTTCCCCTTTAAAATCCAGAAAGTGGTGTACATTCGCAAGCTGAAGCGGTGAATAGTGTCTTCGTACGAAAATGCGCTTGCCAGATTTTTTATATCAAATTACCGAGAATTGTATTATGTTATATTTTAATGGCTTATTAATATTTTATGTTTATTTTCTTACTTTTCTCCCTTACATAAGTGCTAAGACAGGAATATGTTTAAGGAATTTTTCCTTTTTTCGTTTTGTATTGTATATAATCATTCAGTTATTGTATTTAGCCATACTGTGAAATACATTAACAAGTCTCTATAAGTTGACAACTCTCGCTTATGGACGGACAGCACTTTTAACAAACAATAATTTGATTCTTTTTTTATTTACTCTAATTTTTGAAACCGGACTGATGTATTATTTCATTTTAATTATCATTTCTTTGTCTTAAAAGAAAATGGGAAAATGTAAATTTGTGACAATTGTCAAGTAACTTCTCTCAAAGACTTCATGGGCAGGTATCCAGGGACGTACCGCTACTCCAGAGGAATTTGTACAATTCTTACTTTGAAAACACGCGCCAATTTCTCTCAACGCAGTGCCCGCGAGCTCTAGTAAGCTTGATGTCTTGCCCGCGACCTTGACATGCCTGTTGTAGATGTTTAATTTCGTGACAAAGGCCTCTTTTGATTTTGTGCGTTTTTGCGAAGTTTGTTTCCGTGAAGACGTAGTCGTAAAGTTTCATCAAGAACACAATATTGTGCGCGGAGAATGAAATTGCGAGAATAACCAAGCGATGAATATTAATTTGGGTTTGATGAATCACTGGAGATGCTTCTCTTGGAAAAGTAATGAACGATCTTTTCCCGCTATTTCAAAATTTTTCAATGTATGTCTCCTTCACCATTGTTAATCTTGTGTTGTTCATTAAATCCCCCGAATTAGCTTTGTTTTATTATTTTCTCTTAACGAACGGTTTGGCAACAAACTAGCATCAAAAGAGTTGGAAGTTAAGCATCGCTCAGACTCGTGCTGGTTTATGTTAATTACGGAGACCGGATGCAACTTGGACAAACATAACGAAACGTCAACTGTATTGAATTATACGACGCTATTTTGTTCGCGGTCATCATTCTCATGTTCTCGCGGTAAAAAAATCTATTTCTCTCGTGGTAAACGATAAAGGAGACGACTGGCAATTTTAATAGTCTTTATTGTAACCACGATTCGAGACGTGCCACCGGTAAAGGTGGCTCAGGGCATCAAATGATTCATGAGTGCTTCTGAGCGGAGGTCCTAGGTTCGGGCTCGCCAGCGGCAGGATTTTCAACACCGACTTGTCAGCTAGGTCGAATTCAATTGCTGTCTGGAGGAGAATTCTAGCGACCGGCTGCTCTGATCGGTAGTTTTCTGCGGTTGCTTTGATCAACACCAGGTGAATGCCGGGGCAGTACTCTAACAAACGGGCCACGGACCGAGCGCGATCTTTCTTTCCTCTTCCTTGTCTTATCTTCATCCATTACTTACACACACTCACACACTAACATGTACTACACTTCCACACATGCCGGGAGACCGGTCGGGAGCGTAGAGCGTATCCCGGATAAGGCGGTGTCTCTCAGGTGGGAGATACTGTTTGAGGAAAACCCCGCAGCCGACGGTAGTCGGTGTGGATCTCATCATCCGGAGGAGGGTAGATCACCGCACCTCTCGAGGAAAAACATGTACTTTACTTACGGGACTAATGACCTTAGCTATTGACGCGTCCGGAATGACTATCAATCAATCGACACGTGCATCACGTATACTTTCGTAACGCGGCGCCTGAGGGTATTATCTTCAAGATGGAATATGGGACACGGTTCTTCGCGTCTTTCTCGGCTGTGCCGCTAGAGTCGCTGATCTGCAGACTGCTTGATACAGTCGCATATGCGACATCTTTCGGCAGGACCGAAAATGACGGAAAAGTCGTGCCCCATATTCCATCTTGAAGATAATACCCTCAGGCGCCACGTTACGAAAACCCGAGTATAAATTACCAGCTGCCCCGTCGATTTGAAAGTGGCAGCAGTGGCGGGCGCAAGGAAATGACTCGGAACGCCGCCGCGAGAGCGCACGGAACGCGATTCCGTTGGTGGCGGGGCGTGGCGTGCTCAAGAATAGCTCTTCCGCAGCGACGGAAAGATGAACGAAGCGCGAAGCGTGCTCGTGGGGCGTGTGAATGGGGCGTGCGGTTGAGAGCGCGGCGGGCGGGGCCTGGTTGTCCCTCCGGCGGCGGTGGCTCCGCGGGCGAGTGCGTATTGATCGGGCGGCGGCGTCGGGACGCGTCGCAGGAGCCCAGTGCCGCGCCTCGCCCAAGGCGTCGCGGCCATGGGGCTGTGGGCGGCTGCGGGCGAGCTGCTGCTCAGCCAGTGGACGCTGGGCGTGCTGGTGTTCGCGCTGGTGTTCAAGGTGTGGTACAAGACGACGCAGGGCGTGTGCACCAGTCGACGGCGCTTGGACGGACTCACGGCGCTCGTCACCGGCGCCAACTCAGGTGCGTGCGACGCCGCCGCTCGGCGCCAGGGGCTCCAGGCACGGTTTTCGCCGCGTCAAGTTGTCGTTCTGGGTTTGATGGATTTGGGTGGCTCCCTTCGACCTACACGATTACGCAATTTGAGTGTACGGTAAGGTTAGGATTTTTTGGGTTTGTCGCATAGTATATTTGTAAAATCTTACTCACGATATTTATAAAATTTGTGGCAGTGATTCTCAATGTCAAGGGCTTGAGAAGAAGAGCTTACTTTGGGCAGGCTTTCAAACTGTTTGATAAAAATGTTTTGTAAAAGGACTCACCCCTTCCCCGAAAAAAAATGCCGCAGCGTCAGAGTGGAAGAACATTATATTAAACCTGACTATTTAGAAATCATTGGAATTCAGATCAAATTTATTTGACTTTGGGGATGATCTAGAAAAGATATACTGTTGTAACGTATTAGTACTAGCTAATCTCTGAAGTGTTTGTTTACTAATATCTTTGAAGTGTTTACATGTAAATGAATTGGTTGACAAGTAAATTCCATCTTTAGGCTCGATTCATCCAGCCAACAGCCGGTTACCCTTTACGTCCCCATGGGACGCATATTCGACCATACACTACACCAACACACTTGCGGGCTCCTCTGATCTGGGGTCAGAAGATCGCGAGGCCCTCCACGGCAACATATACAAAGTCAAGGGACAAACAACCATCCCCAAGGCGGGACTGGAACCCGCGACCCTTCGGAGCGAAGCGCTGAGTCGGTACTCGCTCTTAGCCACCTCGGCCATCCAGGTCGGCGAGGTACACAGTAAAGCAGCCGAAACGGGACACGTGATCATCCTGGCGTCAACGTGCGATGGGCAGGTGGTTGATGCTCGCCTGCCGCTGCGCCACTAACGAGCTCCGGTAGGATTCGGTGTGTTAGAAAGAATAACAAAGCTGACAATGATGATTACGGCATCTGATGCCTGTACAAAGGACGACAGTTGAAGTAAATTTAGTCCCCCCTTCCATGTATTTGATGTGCAATAATAGTGGTAGCAACTGCTCTTAGACTCCGAATGATTACTCGTGCTTCTGATTTTTGACGCTGCCAGTGCGAACGTAAGTGAAATTGAGTCAAGTGAACACTCTGTTTACATATTTAAATCATGAACTTTGTTAGTGTTAGGCGCGTTTGGGACGGAAGAACCTGTAAATACAAAATTATTTTAAAAAAATTGAAACCTAGAATGAAATGGCAAAGTTACATGTTTCACCGAGAAAAGGAGAGTTGGAAAGCCACAATAAATATTTTGAAGGATCCCCATCGAAACTTTCGTTCAATTTTTTACTTTTTCGTATACGTATGTATATACAGAATAATACACGTAGTATAGAGAAAGTTATGTAATGCTGTGGAAAATCGATTTTTACTGTGTGTTTTTCAGAGAAGTTGCTAACTTCTTGGGTCAAATTGGAAATTTTTAACATATTGTATTTAGATAATATAAAAAGCGTATATTTATTCATTCATTAAGGTACTTACGACAAAAGTTGAGAATAAGCTCTTGTAAGTACAATTATTGCGTTTTTAAAATGTACTTTTCTCCCTTCAAACTTATTATTGTTATTATTATTGTATTATTATTATTATTATTATTATTATTATTATTTATGATTATATTTATGATTAAGCTTTCTTACAAAGGTAATAATAATGAGAAGAAATATTGAAACATTTAATCAATTAATGGACGCGTTAGAATATATCTTCAAAAAGAAAGAAAATAGTCCAAAAGTAAAAACTACGAGCCCCAACTTATCACCTCATTAGTAACGGTTTTATAATAAAAATATCTTCAGACAAAATAATTAGATTTCTTTGTAGTAGGATTCAAAAACCAGACATTAGAAATTGCTACAGAAAGTTTTCAAAAACGAAGGAGTGTAAAGCAAAGCATATTTACGTTTTTATTTTCGTGAGGTACAAACAAAACTTTCTAACGTTTCCATCAGAAGTTCTTCAAATGGAACATGGCAAAACATCTCGTAAAGAATAGTCGAAAGGTGCTATCGGCAAAGTCATAAAAGTTGATGATTGAAATTGTGAAAAGATGTTGATGCTTACTGACTTAGTGTGGTTTTGCAGGCATTGGGCTGGAGACGGCCAAGGACCTGGCGCGCAGAGGGGCTCGAGTCCTGATGGCCTGCAGGGACCCCCAGCGAGGACAGAAGGCCCTTGGTGAGCAACTCAGTCATCAACTTTCTAATTCTTTCTTCAACAAAGTACTCCGCAGTGCGTTATAATAATTATATACCGTGATACGACATACACAAAGGACAAATAAAAACTCAATAAATACTCAGAATACTGAGAAAATCTCTGGACATCAGCTAAGGGTTTTGGGCATCTTACAGGGCCATCAGCTACAATAGTCTTAGCTCTCTACGCTCTCTGGGTCGGTAAGAAAGGACTAAGTAACCCGAATTTCTTTGATCAGAAAGGACTGCACTAGAACAACCACAATGTTCCAGATTCTTTGATCGATTCTTTCAAAAGAATTAATCAAGACATGTCGTTAGGTAAATCAAACACCGTATTGAAGTTAGATAATATATGATTTCTTTGGAACAGACGTATAAAAAATTATAAATTATTCATGATTTCATAAGATATAATCGGAATATCCGGAACGTAATCTTTTATTAATCAGTATTCATTATGAACAAGAGAAAAGTCAGGGCTGGAGAGATTTTTCTTTGATAAGAATTTAGACTGTGTTTTATCATAGAAGTATTCGCGTCTTGGTAATCCCAAGAGGTACTTGAGATGATGCGAGACTACAGTTTACAAAGGACTGAAACAATAACGTAGCGTCAGTGACCTCCACATTCTCTATGGATTTCCAAGCATTTGATGCTGCACCAGATAACACAGCACGAGAAACCACAATGTTGTTAGAAACACTTTTTTCAATAAAATATTAAAATTGCATTAAACACCATTACAACATATTTTTATCTTAAAATCACGTGCTGGTTCAATAAACATACCA
Source organism: Teleogryllus oceanicus (assembly GCA_964035755.1). Taxonomy (NCBI): domain Eukaryota; kingdom Metazoa; phylum Arthropoda; class Insecta; order Orthoptera; family Gryllidae; genus Teleogryllus; species Teleogryllus oceanicus. The sequence goes on from CAXIVR010000007.1 coordinate 64,438,738, forward strand.
GTTTAAGAAATACATTCCTTAATATTGCCTCTTTATATACCATTCTTAAAGTATTATTTCACGGATTGTTATCGTCCGGAAGGACATTAAGGTTACTAACACGTTTACTTCTTTCTCTCGGCGAAAACGATAATTCACGGTAACATATTTACCGGAAAGCGGTCTTCAGGACATGGGCGGGGATGCAAACCTGTATCTCAGCGTGATTTAAGTGGAGATTTGTCGAATATCATTGAAACTTCTTCGAAGGGAGGGAGAGGGACAGACGTAACAGAGCGGGTAGCTGTGATATTGGTTGGTTGTTAGTGATTCCGGGCGCGACAACGGCTAAGATCATTAGTCCCGTAAGTGTAGTTCCTGTTTTTATCACAAGATATGGCGGTGATCTTCCCCCGCTGGATGGCGAGATCCGGCGCCGATCTACCGTCGGCTAGCTGGGTTTTCCCGAACCAGGCGTATCACACCAACGGGGCTCCTCCCCAGCCAGGAAAAGCTGTAAGCTCCCAACCGGTCTCTCGGCATGTGTAGTAGTGTTGCGCAAGTTAGTATGTGTAAGGCGAGAGGATAGGACAAGGAAGAGGAAGGAAAGATCGCGCGCGGTCCGTGGCCAATTTGCTACGATACAGCTCCTGCGTTTGCCTGGTATTGGTCGGAGAAGCCATGGAAAATTACCGATTAGAGCAGCCGACCGCTAGAAATCTCTAGTCAGCGGCTGAATTCGACTTAACGGACAAGCTAGTGTCGAAAATCTTGCCACTGTCGGGACTCGAACCTAGGGCGCCGGGTCAAGCACTGTGTGAAGTAGCTATGAGCATGCATATGGTTGATGATAGGCAGGTTGGCTACTTAAATACGTGCTTGTATTTGAAATGCGTACTTTAAAAACATTTTTTATTTGAAAAACTGTATTTTTTATTTTTTGACATGTGTTTGAGAGATTATTTAAATACATAAAATAGGTGTATTAAAAAAAAAGAAACACTTAATATGCTTTAAATACAGATGAAGATAACATTGATAGTTTTTTTTGCTAGTAAATGGGCCTCATTGAAAACAAAATTAAAACTCCTTTCAGCTGTTGATAATGAATTCACTTAATTTTTAAATGATAAATCTGAATGATTAAAAATGCTGGACAATTACCCGAAAGTAAAGTGTTCACGTTAACTACTAGTTTAAGAAGTGTTTACGACACTAGTTTATGTTAATCAGCGCGAGTTCAACAACGGTTTTCCTTTGTGGGTTTTATACATTCGCTAACTAGGAGTTTGTCATGATTTTTTTTTTTTAAATTTGTTTAGAATGGAAAGTATAAAATTTTTTGAAATTTAAATTTAATTGACATTACAATCATTTTGCAATAAAAGTTGCAATGCAAAACTTTTATATTTACTGTATTTTGAGTATTTTAAGTATTTTAAATACGTATGTATTTAGCAATTCAAAACGTAATGTATTTTTAGTATGTATTTAAATACTTACAAAGTATTTTGGTAAAGTATTTAAATACTAAATTTAAATATTTTGCACAACCCGATGAAAAGTATGTGGTTTAGGGAGAGAAAAATGAGAGGATGGATAAGGAAAGAAGAGGAATAGAGGGTTGAGATAGGATGGAAGAGTAGTGGAAAGTTATTAAACAACAAAATAATAAACGATGTAAGTAAAGATGGAAATGAAAACATAGATATACATTGATGACAATAAATATGTAGAAAAGTTTTTGAGAAGATCTGAAAAAAAAGTGTATATGATTAAGTTAAGTAATGCATGACTAGACAAATGTAAAAGAATTGTGAGGAGATTTGAGGAACGATCATTCTGTGATGCCTAGAAAGATGTAAAGAACATGTAAGTATTAAATGAAATGCATTGAAACGTCTTCAAGGTGTTTGATTAGCTACAGTGGTTGCAGTCCTACAAGTGGGGGGGGCGAGCCTCGGGCCGGAAGGAGCTCGGGGTATTGCTGGAACCACTTCCTCCCTCCCCCTCCGCACTGTGAAATCGTGGCTCCTGCAGCGCTTGCTGGAGCATTCGCGGCGTCCCTCCGAACAAACTAAAAGAGATTGAATTGGAAATTCTCCAAAAGAAAACAGAAGAAAAAAGACTGGGTAGACTAGAAGTATTAATAGTATACTCGTATTATCCGGAATTCCTAATATCACAACACGACAGCGTAATTTGCTTGGAAGAACAGAAGACTAGCTTGAGAGAAGCCTGTATGTCACGATGGCCGAACGGAGGGGGCGCACGCTCTACAAACAAATATCCAGAGTGTAGCTTAAAGTATTGCCAGTGGCCCCGGGGACAAACTACCTTCCCGAGGCAGCTCTGGGGCTGCTCTGCAGGCCGCCCCAAAGGGCGGCCTGTTCTCTTGCCTGTATTTTATCGTGTTTGAAGTCGAGATTTGTCGAATTCCTCTTTCATCCATTCGATTTTCTCAACCGGATTAAATGGCTCAGGCAGCAGGCACTACTACTACGGTTTGAGTCCCAACCGTAGCAGGCTTTAGACTCTGTGTAGGTAGGTCGAATATAGCCGCTGTCCGGGAGAGAATTCTAACTGCCGAATGCTCTGATGGTTAGTTTCCCATAGTTTCTCCTATGAATAACAGGTGAATGTCAGAGAAGTCTCGTAAAAAACGGGCTATCTTTTGTAGCGGTCTTTCTTTCCCCTTTCTTGTACCCTTCCCTTTACACATACACACTTACAAGCACTACACTAACACACATGTCGTGAGTTTAGAGTTTGTACCGGCTGGGCCAGTGCTTCACCGTCGGAGATACCTGGATAGGGACATCTCCTCTGGGAGTAGATCGGCTCCCAATCTCACGCTCTAAAGGGAGGGAGGGGCGAGAAATACCAGCACCTCCCCGGATACATCATATACTACACCTACGAGACTCCTGTTACTGACTTGTTTACTGCGTATGCCTCTGCATATTTGTCAGGAAGGTTTGCCGACGCTCGGCGGGCGTGCCTCTTTGCCATCGTCGTTACGGGATAACTTGTTACAAAGACAATTTTTAAAGAAAAGTCTTGGGATAAGTGAAACGCCGCCGTGTGCGCAGAGGCGGTGCGCGCCGAGGCGACGGGAGGGGCGGCGGTGGAGCTGCTGGCGCTGGACCTGAGCTCCTTGCAGTCCGTGCGCGCATGCGCGGCCAAGGTGCTCGCACTGGAGCCTCGGCTGCACATCCTCGTCAACAACGCGGGCGCCGTCCACATCGCCCACGCGCCCACCAAGGACGGCCTCCACGACACTCTCCAGGTCAGTGGCAGGGCCTGGCAGCAGCGCCGTCCTAACGCACGGGCACGAAGGGCTTGGGCCCAGGGCCCCCGAAAAAAGATCCCTCGTACGCCTTCCTTCGGAGCGGAAGTAAAGCCGGCTGTCCCATGTAGTAGATTTACTGCATGACAAATATCCTCAAGCCTAAAAGGAGCCTCTGAGCAAAATTGAGATCCGCCTGTTTCGTCGCCTAAGATAATACCTCCTTTCTCCGCTAGGTGGTGAAATGAGCGTATTATTATTATTATTATTATTATTATTATTATTATTATTATTATTATTATTATTATTATTATTATTATTATTATCATCATTATTATTATTATTATTATTATCATTATTATTATTATTATTATTATTATTATTATTATTATTATTATTATTATTATTATTATTATTATTATTATTATTGATGTTTAAATAGGTGGAACACTGGATGTAGTCGAGACCATGAACCAGGAACCAAGGTGTTTCTAATTGATCATTTATTGTTGTTACACCACGGCGTTTCGTGCACCTTGTCAAGAGGTACTACGGACATGCACAGTTCATATGGTCACACTGTAGTTGATAATTAAGATCAAAAGATAAAAATATAAATAAAAACCTAAAATTACTGACATCAAGTTGAAGTCATAAAAATTAAATTTACTCCATTAAAAGTTCAGTACATCATACTTCACTCGTCTACTTTGGGAGCTTGTATAAAACATGTGCTGGTGGCGGCAGTCGATGCACGACGATAAGTTAAGGAAAAGAGACGCAACAGTAATAAAGTAGCAGCACTAAGGAGTAAACAAGTGAATAGGTAATAAATGCATACATCTCTGAATACATGGTTCCCACTTACATCCCATGTTCCACCCAACACAACATCAATAAAAAAGGATCAACAAAAAGAAACAACAATTTACATATTATTATTATTGTTATTATCATTATTGTTATTATTATTATTATCATTATTATTGTTATTATCATTATTATTATCATTATTATTATCATCATTATTATTGTTATATTATTATATTATTTCTTTTGGTCTTTAGAGTTTTTCACAAATGCGGCAAATTTTTTGTCGATTAAGGTTGGCAATCATTCCGCAAAACCACTCCGGGCGATACTAGCGCTCCTACTCAGCACCCAGTAGTTTTCTTCCGAGTTCCGAAAGAGGGTTGATAGGCTCTGGTCAATTGAACGGCAACATTTACGAGCCCGAACGGTCTATCATCTGTCTGCTCACTGATTTGGTGGTGGTTGTAGCGATGGTGTCCGAAAGCGGGGGTGTGCTTCGGAAGCTGAGGTCTACCGGCGCAGCCAAGAGAAAAAATTTCCACCGACCACCAGTTGGTGGTCGAGATCTCTGCGCGTTATAGAGAGTATATCAGAAAAATTGTAATAGTCTGTAATAGGGCATGTAAAGGGGTCCAAGGAAATGATCCCGACCCGACCCGACCCGACCGTGAGGCGCCTCCATTGACCCCCTCTAACGCGCAAGCGGGAACAGTGGTGGATCCAGAGAGAGATTTTATTTAACAAAGTTACAGATGTGACATTTGCTCCTGATAGGTAACTTTGTGTGTGCCGATGTTTGGGAGGTTTGCGAGATGTCTTTGTCTACTTGAGAACGTTATAAGCTGAACTTTAATGCATGAGGAGTTTCCTATCAATCTCGGGCAAACGTCATACTATTAACTATATTAGAAATTTACCATTTCATGTTCATTAAAATCATGGACTCCTTTACCTGCCCCAGAAGTTGGTATCATTTAATTTGAGGAACATTGCATTACCTGCCCCGTGGGAGTATGTTATGCCCGTGGAGACGTTGATTGAGTTCTGTGTGCTACGTAATATTGCGCAGAAAAGAGTAAACTTTTTCATTTTTTAGGAACAAGATTTTAGGGTAAATAATGAATGCCACGGTCTAAGAACGTTATTTTTCAGTGCTAAGTAACAATGTGGGATCACTACTACCTTTCGCAATTGCGCCGTGGTGGGTTTGAAAGAGACATCGTATCGACAAATCACTGCAGCACTTCCCTCATTGGTACTATAAAGAGGGTTTGAAGGGGGGCGCGCATAAAAATAACCCATTGACAGTAGTATTTGTATATTAATGCATGAAATACGTTTATAACAACAAATTCTGTTTTGATCAAGACAAAATATCTAGATCACACAAATGACCACTAAAATGTAGGTATATTTTGTAAATTACACCGAAATACTAATGTTTTGTACTTACATATTCCTGAAACTGAAAGATCCACTCATATTTTAAATATATAGTACATACTGAAGAAATAGGTATTTTTTTATTTCTGCCTTTCACCTGTAACCAGGAATTTTTAATAAAACCTAGTTTCACATCTTGTCATATCTTGACACATCTGCAATGAAACGCTTTTGGGTGTATATATGCCATTAGCATAACATTGACTCACTATACTATACTAATCAGATAAGAAATTTAAATATCCTTGAGTGAAAAATTGTTTCAGATAACATTGTTATTGTTATAGTCATTCGTTATTATCTAATGCATCATCAAACTAGAATCCCGCAAAAGATGTCGAATTTGCTGACGTAGAGTTATTGTTTAAATTCATTAAAAGCTGGGAAGTCTCCTTCTGTTATCTGAAGGACTTCTTGGTTTTACCAGAACGTGCATAGTTCTGTGTTAAAACTGATCTAAATTTTTTATCGAAGTAATTTAAAGTTTCCTCTCTGGCGTGACCTTCACAATGGAGTAATTAGTTCCTTTGTCTTGCTTATCAAATTCCACATTTTGTAGAACAATCTGGTCAGGAATTTTATGAAATGGTGAATAATATATTCGCGATATAATAAGTTTATTGTTGAAATCGTGTCTCGAGAGAAGTATAAATTTGGCATCTAATGTGCTTGCTTGAATAACTTACGATAAAATACGTTTTACATATTTTATGAAATTATTTACACAAGACTGTAAAATGAGAGCTACTTTTGTATTACTTTGTAGTATTGATTAAAAAGCAAATTTCATTAACGAAATCTTTCATCAATTTGTAGTTTTCAGTGTTATTTTGTTTTCACTTCTTGACAATACAGAGTTTGGCAAATTGGGGCCTGTGCCTTTAAGCGTCATTTGCTCCATCCGGGAAAATTGAAACAGTTTTTAAGAAACACATTTTTTAGCATATGTATTAAATTCAAACAGAAATCACGCAAAAACTACACATTTTCAAAAAAGTGTACTTGACTATGTAAAAGCCAAATGCTTTACAACAGATTTCATTTAAGACAAAAATTCAATCATCAATATTCCTTAAACTCAATATTATTGCAATGTTAATGTTTCGCAATTTTCGGAAATAGTTCGCCGAAAATGGAACTAGCATCAAAACTGTACGTCCTTTGCCACATACGAGGAAATAATTAAGGAAAAAATTAGAAGCAATGTTTAAGAAAATAATTTTAAAAAATATTGCCTACATTTCACACAAAATGTCTAGAATACTACTCACATTTTCGAAACATTGAACGTAACCTTATTTCAAAATATGATATTGGTGGATGAGCTATGATATGCGCTAAGCCTGGAGGTCCCCAGATTTGGATGGCAGAAGGAAGTTAATACAATCACCTAAACTATGGTTCCTCGAAAGAGTCCAATGTGCTACTTCCACTCATTGATTACTTTCTCGCCACAAAGTAGAGAAAAAGTAACGTAATGCTGCGCAAAAAACGACGAATTTTCGGCAGAAAAACTCTTAGTACAGGGCCCTGGCAACGAAAGTATGGATTAATTTCGTTGCTAAATTTAGTAAAAAATTATCTAACACGTGGTGTAGCCAGAATCCAGGTTTTGTGATTATTTGATACCGAAGAATCGAAGGACGGCAAAACGTCTGTCTGTTCGTCTATGAACAGTTCTAGCGGCTAAACCGTTCAGCCAATTTCATCCAAAATTAATATTCCCCAATCGATCTGACTGATGTCGCGGCTCCATGAATTTGAAACTGATATTTTAATTCTGGGGTGTTCTTTACATGAAACCCCTGGGTCATTTTCAAAATTTTCAAAAAAATGGCACCATCGTTCTTAATTAGTTTTTGTTGGATAGTGTAAATGACGTTTAAGAGAATGGTTAAGGAGGTTTCATGATCGTAAAAACTCTAATTTTTCGAAAATTGCAAAATTCACAATTTTTTCGAAGTTTCCTAAAGTAAAATATGAAATATAGTTTTTTTCTTAATGAAATCTGTTCTTTAAAGATAGATTTTGAAATAAGATAATGTAAAATTTTTCGAAAGTTTGAGTTTTGCCTGAAAATACGTGCGAGAAAGCACGTACGTGCACCACTAGTTTTAAATTCGGGCGACCGGGGCGACGGAGCCGTTGGCCCCGCCCGGAAGCGCCGCATCGCGTGCGTCCTGGTGAACGCGCAGGTGAACTTCCTGGGGCCGTTCCTGCTGACGGTGCTGCTGGTGGAGCTGCTGAGGAGGTCGGCCCCCGCCAGGGTGGTGTTCGTCTCGTCGTCCTACCACCGCTTCGCCCACATGACGCCCGAGCTGCTGGACTACCCGCGCGCCACGCAGCTGCACGCCGTGCAGGTGTACAACCTCAGCAAGCTGGCGGTGGTCATCGTGGCGAACGAGCTCGCGCGAAGGTTGAAAGGAACCGGTGAGGGGCGGCTGCCAATCAGATGGCGTTCTTACATTGTTTTGTTATCTAAGATTGTTTTCTCCTTTATCTGGATGTGTGGGAATGACGTGTGAGATCTATTAATCGCTGCTGATGTATTTACATTTAAGGAAATATTTCGTTTTCGTGATTTATTTCGCGTTAGGATTACGCTATTAATTGTCGCACAACTCTCTATTTTGCGAACTACAGAATACAAGTTTTCCCCAAATCTAGAGTTCACAAATGTGTTGTGAACATGTTACATCCCGTCTCAGTCGTGAATGTGTTCTCGCCTTCATGAGGCTACATTTCTCCTTTGTAATATATGGCTCCCCATAGGATACTCCGTAAGAAGTGAAACAAAAATGTAATTTCCAAAATATCAAAAATTGTCCAATTTTGGTAATTTATTTACTTTTGAAGGATATTGTCAATAATTTGATAGCTAGTTACCAAATTATGAGCATTTAGTGCAATTACGTTCTTCGAGGCGTTTACGATTCACGTAAAAAATAAGCTTTCTTCGTCGCGGCTCGGGGGTGCGGAAGAAATATATTAAATCCACAAAGAAAGAAAATTTCATTGGAAAAAACATTAAACTTGATCATGCGGATTCACACAGTTTTGAATGAAAATGTTTAAAGTTATTATCATTTCAATTTTTAAAAAATTTTTACATGATTAGTTTTCTGGAATAACGGAAATAAAAATAAATAAAAAATATAAATATTATGATTGAAACAAAGTCAAGAATCCGTTGGCCAAAGCAGTTATGTTTGCGTTGCTTACTTGTCTAATAATATTATTCCGCTTGTGTTAGATATATCATTTATCTAAATCACAATGATGTAATGGTTTGTTCCTTTTGCGCAGGTGTGACTGTGAATAGCCTGCATCCTGGAGCTGTCAATACTGCAATATTTCGCCATTTTCCACCTTGGATATCAGTGTTTTTGAACGCGTTCTTTTGTATTTTTATGAAGGTAAGTAAATTTATTATTGTCCAAACATGTGCAAGTGTTGTTTGATTATTTTTTTCTCTAAACACTCACCAAAACTAGTGAAGTCTGTTGGATTGTTTGCAATATTGTGCGACCAACAAATTCCAATTGATCTCACGACAGCGGCAAACAAACCGGAAACTTATCTGGGATTCGGAGAAAAACTCGTGTCTACTTGTACATGTTGCAGTTCCATGCGATCAAAATTTCGTAACTAAGGAGGCAGAGAAACCTCTTCAATACAGGAGTTTGGAAATCGAGATTAGCCGAATGCGGGGTTCGGCCCATTCCATGCGGGGCCCATTCCATGCGGGGTATCGGCACAGTCGTCCCGATAGTAATTGCAGCTCAGAGATTAGTTCGGCAATTTTTTATAAGAATTTTGCTGAAGTCCCAGGTCATTCAAAAGACTGGGGAGTGCAAAAATTTGCTTTATTGGAAACTGCCCACATTTTGCGCAATGTATTGTAGAGGTACTGATAGTCCCTAGACCTGCTTATGAGAAAGCTGGTTGCAACCCGGATTGGACATTATAATCAACAGACTCATAACATCTTTAACAGTTAATTAGAGAAACAAATAATGTAATTAAATAATAAATATAATAATAATAATAATAATAATAATAATAATAAATAACAACAACAGTCACATACTTCATATTTTACCTGGAAATACCAATTCAAATGTGATCTTATTGACAAAAGTACCACGGAACTTTTAATGTTCAATATTTAAAGCAAAAGCTTGCTCTTTGAAATAATTGTATCTTAACACGGATAACGCGATATCTCCCATGTCTGAATGACATTAGAGACTTTGTCACTTACGTCACTGTTTTGTCACTTTTCTTTCGAATTGCATCAGTGAGATGAAACTAAAGGTATTTATAGTCACACTGGTGAAGGAAATTAACTAATTCATTAGCTGACCTACCCACAGTACTTAGCACACGCGCCCAGTCCATGGGGACATATTTTCGTTCTCCCTTCCTTTCTGCTACTAAAGAAGCAGACCACACCAAATGATCTGTAACAATTCCAATTCATATTGTCAAATAAACGATAATGGTAAAATGAAATGTGAAACAAAATCATATTCACATTTCACAAAACATGAGATCAAACTTTAACGCATTATACACCAACACTGTATTATACAATAATGCTAAATATTACAGTAACTAATATTGTAACATACAATAGTTGGTATGAACAAATGAGTTTAGCTCACTTGTTGCTCATGCATGCATTTCCAGGCGTTCCGAATATATAAAGAATGCGGAAACTACGTTCACCGCTAGGTCGATACTATCAGGAATGTTCCTACTTATTGTGAGTGAATCATATCCGGTTAAGATTATACTGAGGATGTGTGAAATCAATAGCATCGCTGCATTATTTGATCATGTAAACAATGATTATGCGCGTATAAATCGACCGGTATTTTTCTGAGAAATGTCGGGGAATCCCACCTACAATACTTGGAGAGCTGGTTCGCCCCTTTAATTCTTTGTTTCCTATCTAGTCGAAGTAATTCGGCGTTGCCAAGTTAGCATGTCAGACAGGAATGATCCTTTCCCTTAGAAGTAGGAAGGTAAAGTATTAAGTTTATTTTAAAAGGTATCCTCTTTTATATTCTTTTTTTCAACAGTCTACTCTTCTGTGCCTTTTGTTTGTAAATCTAATAAAGTATTTTTACTTACATTTAATTAATTTTTTAATTAATATAATTAACAATCGATTAATAATCAATAACTATAACATATAATTAATGAATATAATTTTCTTGAAATATTACAGTAATTTTTCAAATAAATATTTCACTCTTTTATATTCGAATTCTGGTTGTTAGTTGATGCCAATTTCGATTTAAAACTGCAGATGAGCTCATAGTGGTCTGAATTGAGGTTATATCTGAATCGAGAGGCAACGTCTCGGACACAACAGATTTTGAATATTGTGGCCTTCTCAACGCAAATGTGGAAGAGAAATTTTAGTCTTATAAAGGCTGAATAAAGAGAATAAGGGTAAATGTAGCATTCGTTAATAACTTATTGACACAATTATTTCATGTATTTAATGAATGTTAGAACACTACCTTAGAACCCAGGTTTTTATTTGTCAGTTATAAGTTCTTCCAAATAACGTGACTAAATGTATTAAATGAATACTAGTTGGCCCTGGACATATTAATTTTTCTTGTTACACTGTACAAAGAAAGTTTCAGAGAACTTAATACTTACTGGAATGCGTTTAATTTCTGAAATAAATAATACTACTCATTTGAAAATTGTTCTTGTTTCTTTTTTTTCGGTAAAGCCGCTTGTGCGAAAAACGTATAAAAAAATGTAAATAGTTTCTTCAGCATGAAACGTTTTTAAACTTAATATATTGATATTACACGTTGGGAACGCTAATTTGAAAAGTTTCTTTTTTGTTTGAAGGTATCTCGACTTTAAACAATTTATTTTTGTTATAATTTTTATGAATACCTGACTTCAAACTTCTTACACTTGAACAATACTTACGTAGATCGGCGACCCATCTTGTACAGACTGAGTATTCTCTGAAAATTTAATCTGTCTAAAAAGTTCAAATGATATGTCTGCGGAATTTAATTATTAAATAAATAAACCTTTTTCAATGAAATATTTACACATAATGAATTAACATTCTTTCTTTGAACTATTTATTATATTTATAAATTTTATGTTATGCAATTACTTACTGTTTGCATGCCATTTTGATCGAAATAGGAATTCCTTTTATTTACTAAGGTCTTTTAAATGCCTGAATAATATTTTATGTGCAAATAATTATTAAATTTGGTTGTCAGACGTTTTCCGCGGCGCTTACAATTCGGGCAGATGTAGATTACAATGTCGCCGAAAATAAGTTTTCCAACGAAGAATATTTAAGTCCACCGAAATTCTTCTGTACTTGTATCTTGATGACGAAATTAAAACTGCCGCCCTTCCAATACAACTATCAATTACATGTAATACATATGAAATTATTAAATAAAACAAAATTAATCTAACCTAATAATATTAACATAAACTAATTACAATTGGCTCCTTTCATGAATGTGTTGGATGAACATATCTATTTCGACTGTTTTTCCTCTAGCGTTCGCTAAAGGTCCTGTTAAAAAAAACTCATTTGAAATTTGTCTTATCACAGAAAAAATTGACATGGAATTTACACGGCAACGTCTTTGAACTCCCGATAATTATTCTATCACCCATATATGAATATTTCCTACGAGCGTCACCCTCTGTGTCCAAAGTTTCGTCTGCAAGCGTTCGCTTCCGAATCGGAATTCCGTCTGACAAAATCATGATTTTTGAAAAGAAAGTTACCTCCGTTTTCACTTGTATTTCAATTTTCCATAATTCATTTTATAATTGGCCTTAAACCGTTATAAACAGACACTTGTGCTGTGCAGGTGCCCATCGGTATTAAAACGTATTACTATTGATTGTACATTCCTCCTGCATTACTACATATGATGTGATCTAATCATTTTATACTATTTTAAATCAGTCACGTCCCAAATCATGTATTTGTTTAACTCATATTAGGAGTATTCAGTGTTAACTACTTACTATCTATTCTAGCTTCGAATACTCATGAGTCCTGAAATTCGTGATGTAATAATTGCATTTTATTTTCGTCACGTTCAATGTGGTTACCATATATCCTTTTTGTAATACATTATACCACTAGTATATTGTCATTTCTGTATTCCAATGTCCTAAAATAAGTTATTTTATTAAATGTTATCAAATTTTCCCTTATGATGTTTGGTAGATATCAAGCATCTAATTTTTTTTATAGTTTTAACAAATATTTTCTGAATGTTTGATAATGATCTCTTTCTATGTTATACAAATGTTAAAAGCAAACTTTGAAAAGGTTTTACCATTCAAACTTTACTCATACCCTCCAATTCCCAACAAAATCGGAGAGATTCCAAACGGTGCTAATAAAAATGGTTTGTTTGAAAGTCTTCTTCAGAACCTGGTAATATAGAAAATAAAGAATGAAAATACATTATTGGAAATCCACAAAAAGCATAAAATGTAAAATCACAGGTTGTCTTTCCCGATAAGGGACGTAATGTTAACTTCTTTTCAATCTTAAATATAAGATGTATAGTGCTCCTTTCCTTGACAATACGGTAACCCTTGCATCCATGCTCTTCCGCCCCGCTCCGTCCTTAGCGCGCTCCGCCCTGTTATAGAAGGATTTTCTTGAGGATGAGCCAAAGTGACAGTTCACGAAAACAAGTGAACATCACATGTATTTCAGAGAAGTATCCCTCCGCCGCGACATCTGTTCAGCCCCTTCGAATAGTGTTTGGTTATGGCTCCTGAGAAGACATCACTATCCAGAGTATCGCTGAGGTATATGCACATACGCGAGTCCGGGAAATAATTAAATTTAATTACATATGTGGAAAATCTCTTAACATGCTCTCCAAACCAGTAAAAGAAAACTGTCACGAATGTAAATAGAAAGCTCTCAATCACAGCTCGCCACACAACAGCACAAAGGCCGAAACTACGTGCATCGGTACGCATCTCGCATTCAAGTTTCGGGTTTAAAATAAACATAATATTTATCACACAAAAAGGATATTCAATGTAATATATAAAGAAAAAGAGAATTTTTACAGAAGAGCACATAACACTGCACTTCCTAATTTCAATATTTTTCATGGCGCACTATACTTTGTCGGAGAGGACATCGCAAAAGAAAGCGTCGAAGCCATTTACAAGTTAGCCAACTGCAATCGAACAAATGCAGGAAGGGTGTCTATTGGGCTCGAGGGCACGACGACCACAGAACCTTCAGTTATGTAGCCAGCACCAGCTGTCACTTTGGCTCATCCTTAGAAAAATCGCTCTATATTCCCCGCCATGAAACTTTCGTTCCTGCCCGCTCCTCCATTTCTCCTCCACGCATGCGCATGTTTGGGTAGGGTTTTTTTTTTTTTTAATTTTAATAGTTTTACTTCGACCATAAGAACCAATGTTAACTGTTTCTCTTTGTACAGCCATAATTATGGAATATAATGCGGAAGTAATTTTTTCCTAAGCCTTTAATTATTCAAAATAATGGGTGTGGTTTCATAATTTTGAATTGAATTAGATGAATTTTTGAGTGGGCGCTGCTAACTTTTGTCTAAAGCTAGCAACGCCCACGATTTCGGGAAAACTATAGGAGCGGAAAATTAGGGAATAGAGCACTTAATTAGCATTTAATTAGCCGTAAATTTTGGATACAGTTTGGTGGAGATTCGTTTTTGCGCGCTGCTAACTTTAGATGGCTCGCATGCGCCCACGCACGTCGTTCTATATTAATGACCTGGTGTGATGTGTCCTCGACAGAGCGCGGCTGAGGGGGCGCAGACGTCGATCCACGTGGCCGTGTGCGAGGAGGTGGACGGGGTCACCGGACGCTACTTCTCGGATTGCACGGTAAGCGCAAGGCAGCGGAGCACGAGGAAAGGCCCGACACGTCCCAGACAACGGTGCCCGAGGATGAGGGGGATAGTAATGAATGCGAATTTCTAAGACTGGGTGAAGGAGAAGGCTCCAAGTTTTCATGTACTTCCCTGGGCAAGTTATCAAAGGGCTGATTTCCTTTGCCTTCAACCGTATGCAGCTTGGTGACGGCGATTAGGCAAAGTTAATAATAATAATAATAATAATAATAATAATAATTGTTATTATTATTATTATCATCATTCAGCCCGCATCATCCTATCACCTCATCATTCATAATTCAATGCTTAACAACCTTATCTTACGAAGTGATACAGCCGCATAATGACATGTTAATCACTCTCCGGGATAACTGGGTCTCGGAAGACAATATGTAGCGTTAGAAATGGCCAATACGATAATAATAATAATAATAATAATAATAATAATAATAATAATAATATAACATTATAATAATTGCCGTATGTTAAACAACCATTTTTTTATAATAGATTGTTTGCAATTGAAAATGTCGTACTCGGAAATAGAAGTACCTCTAAACATAAATACGGTACTTGTATTGATTGAATAAAGGGTACATTTTAAACACTTCACACACTGAGAACCTTATCAGGCCTGTGACTTATGCTGTGACGATGCAGTTCCTCCCATTGTTTCTCATGGATCGTCAAAGCTCGGCATATCAGTAGGTGACGTACGATGTGAAACGGGAACTCTGTTGAGTAGGCTCGTGTCCGGCGGATGCAGGGCGTCTGGAAGTTGGACTTCTCGAGAGGTGCTCACAGCTCCCGGATGTATTTCCGGGCAGCTTACTTCAGCACTGAAGTGCAGCTGGCAGCAATGGATATAACATTTATCGATTTAAAAAATATTTAGCTTAAAGATTTGATTTCTGATATTTGTCTGAGGATGGTGCTGTATAACGAAAACATTTACAGAATTTTTATTTTAAAAAATATATCAACTATAGTTTGAAAATATTATTATAATTAAATGTTACTCAGTGAATGGATTCCTTTTATTAGAGTGAATCTCTCTTCAGGCTCATCAGTTTTAAATCTGGCGTTCCGATGTGAGACTTGAGTCTTGATCTTTAAATTGGCCTTTTGCTGTGTTTCAATATCGATAAATGGGTATTTGAGTATTTTGAAACACATTTCCATCCCTAAAATACTCATTAAATCGTCAAAAGTGACAAAAATGTAGGAGAAAGTATGAGTTAATTTTAAAATCAAATTTAAGTTTAGAAGTTCCGAAATTTCTCAGAGTACTATTTTGTAAATGATTTTTTCTTGTCGCATTGTTCATTTAAGAAGCTCTGTTTCTGACTGTCGAATCGAAACAACTTACTCAGTATAGTGTTTACTACTCTGAAACCATACATGCAGGGCATTCAAACCAGAGTTGAAGTTTTAAGTTAAATTAGGAATTATTCTGAATTTTATCTGTTCATATATTCGAGTGATTCATTCAGATGTTACGAATATTAATTTATATTTCTGGTTTACTTTCACAGGAATCCTGGCTTCGAAGTCAGGCCCTTGACGAAAAGTTGGCGCAAGAAGTATGGGAAAAGAGCGAAGAACTGGTGCGTCTGCGAGACTACGAAAAGCCTTCGTTCCACTCTTGAGTGGCCTGCAAATGCTCAATCGCTCTCGGCAATGCCAAACATCGCATTAAGGTGGCATTCGAGAAGACGAGAGCGCAAAAAATGTGCACTGCCACGATGTCTTTCTCTCAGAGCTTCGATTCTATCGCTCTCTTTTCATAGTGTCAGGAAACTTGCTCTGCTTGGAGGGTCTGCACTCTCCCTGTGATGCACTTCTGTACCTACGGACTGCGAACGCTTGTACTTTAATTGTCAAGCTCTTTAACATCTTGCACGAAATGTTTAGTGGCCAAAGGAAAGATCGAAATGAAGTCTGACCATGCTTAGAATGGTGTATTGGCTTCCGCTTTTGCGCTTTTATACGGTTTGTACGTATTTTGTAAGTTTTCTACTACGTGGCTATAGTAAATTCAGAAATTAATCAGTTAGAATTGATCGCGTGATGAGATGTCTAAAATGTTTTTTTTTGTTTAGAAATGCGTTTTTCAAATATTATATTAATAGTTCTTTAGACCATTGCTTTAATGAGTTTTGGCTATTCCTGTTCTAAATTTGTACCCTTTTAAAAGCTATTGGTTCGCACAAATGCCCTGTTTGGGGACCAGAAAGATGGCAAGACTGGTTCTTCATTGCAACCATGTTGTGAAGATTGTGATGAGGTGTCGAGATAATAAATTAAATAAGATTTGTATAATAAATTATAATCCATTTTTATTACCTGAAATATAACGTTAGTCATAAAGTTTTTGTGGGGTTGAAAATTGTGTAAAAAAAATAAATAAAAATAAATAAATAAATAAATAAATAAATAAATAAAACGTACTATAATGTATGTTAGGAGACCATTTTTAATTTCAGCAAAGATTAATCAATTATAAGATTTATGTATATACTTTTCTGAAAATAGACGTTTTGAAAGTAACATAGAAATATTGTTTTTAATTGTATTCCAGCAATATTCAATATCATGTATGAATTTTCCTTTAACATTTTTTACGTCATTAGCTTTTTTGACAATTTCCATTCTATGTATACACGGTGTGGTAGGTATAAACCTTTCCTCCTGAAAGTCCTTTTGTCTCTGTGCCAGGAATGGCGAGTGAGTCCTTGATAACAACACATAAATTTATTTTTTGAATTTACGAACACAGATTGTTTAAAAGGTAGACCTTTGATCCATCTCAACAATTTACTTCCTGCATTTCGAAATACAAAGGAAGAATAGAGAAAAATGATGTAATAAAAGTGAGACTAGAGAATAATTTAAGTATGGATCACGAAAATATTGCCAATGGACATATCCCTGCTGCAATAACTCCGAAATTTTAATAAGCATCATGAAAAATACAGACGCTCAATACTTAGGGAAACAAAATGCAGAATTGTAGGCCTGGTAGCCGAGATCGCTAAGGCAGTGGTGTCGTAGTGATCTCGGACCGAAGGGTCGCGGGTTCGAGCCCCGCCACGGGCATGGTTGTATTTGTGTTTCTTTCACCCTTTATCATCACCATTTCGTTTCATCTTCGTAGTTGCCATAACGTTAACTCAAATAGTGGTCGCTTATGACCTAGATGTTGATGTGACCTTAAATAACACACACGCACACACAAAGAGAAAAAACGGATTATACAAATTAAACGGTACTTAGGTTTCACAGATCTCCCGAAAATATTGCTGGGCTCTGTCATGAAAACTTTTTTTCTTAAATGAAACTTTTAAAAAAGAGAAATTAAAACAAGTTGATTATATAAAAATTATATTTTAAGCAATAAAACTGTTAATCTTGCAAAAATTAAGGCCTTGTTCAATCCCAAAATGTACAATTTCCCAAACCTGCAATTTCGGCAAAATAAAACAAGGAAAAACGTTTCGTGATTCAAATTGCTGTCAATGTTTGATCCAATTTCAACTTAGCAAACAAAACGTGCATTAACACGGGAATTCGGTCTTTAGTAATGGCAAACGAAACTTACGCAACTCAAGAAGACAAGTCGCGTTTTCCGGAAGCAGTCACACCATCGTCAGACAGTACAAACTGCGATAGTGAGCAAAAAATAAAAACCAGCAATCAACAAGGAACTTGAACCTCGTGGGATGAAGTGGCGTGTTCAACGTCTCGCTAGGTTAAAACGGAATTCGCCTTATGGGATCATCCTGCAGATAGATGGCTGATTCAATCTGGCATGAACATTGGACTTCGTAGCGTGTTATGAGCCTAATCCAAACAATTCCGCAGCAGACCTGCCGACCGCGTACTCTCAGGCACTCGAAGCAGCCGTGACCTTCCGGAGAATTAAGATGAATCTGAGAACGTGTGGTGGGGCCAGCGAGGTCGTACGCGCTCAGAAACGTGGAAGGGGGTAAAGAAGTGCGTCGCTTCATCCGAGCCACAGTGACTCGCTCCTGGCGAACAGGAAATTTTGAGGTCATCGAGAACGGACTTTGAACTCCCGATAACAGCAGCTATCTCCCCGCGTCGCGCGATACGATCAAACAGCGTCGCGCGAGTGCTAAAAACGCGCGTCGGCAGCCAAAGACCGTATTGATCGGCGGGAGCTCTTTCCAGTCGCAGCGAGCAGAGCATCAGGTGCGCTATCCAGCGGCAGCGTTCGCTTCGTGGAAACATTGCGAGTGTCTTGAGTGTCGGCGCGATGGGCGTTTTCGCGATGGCTTGGGAGATGCTGTTCAACCAGTACACGTTGGCGCTGTTCGTGGTGTCGGTGGTGTTCAAGCTGTGGTACAAGTCGTCGGTGGGCATCTGCGCCTCCACGCGCCGACTCAACGGGATGACAGCGCTCGTCACCGGCGCCAACTCAGGTAGGTGAACGCAATGATGGATGTTGACGTCCTCAGGCCGAAATACAGCCCATAACGGCCGTGTTTGAAACTTTTTTAACGAGACGAAAACCGGTCAAGTCCGTTATAGTCTTATAACGCAGTACTCGTTCATTTCGTACCGGTGCCAACTCAGGTGGGAACGCAATGATGGATATTACGTCTCAGGCCGAATCACACCTATAACGGCCGTGTTTGAAAATTTTTTAACTGAGACGAAAACGAATCGAGTCCGTTATAGTCTCATTTTTTTTTCATTTATTTATTTTACATTGGCAGACATTACAACGTTCAGCCGTGAGGCTCTTCAGTTGATTGGACGAGCAACTTTGTATCAGCAAAGCGTGAAGGGGGTAATTTCGTGTTACCTCCCTGGTAATGATTATAAATTCAACCAAACTTATTGCGAGGAAATTTTGTTAGAGAGTAATGATACGGTTTGGAAAGGAGATACTATGGGACGGAGAGGTAAATGTAAGAAATGTTCTTACCTTATCTAATGTCAGAGAGATGTTATAGTCTCATAACAGCAGTACGTCGTTCATTTCGTCACCGGTGCCAACTCAGGTGGGGGAACGCAATGATGGATATTAACGTCCTCGGGCCGAAATAGAGCTTATAACGGCCGTGGTTGAAAATTTTTAAACTGAGACGAAAACCGACAGAGTTCGTTATAGTCTCATATCGGCTGTGTCGTTCATTTCTTTTTGTAATATCATCTTATAAGGTGTTTTTTTTTGTTCTCCTTGTTCTTGAAATATGCCGTCCGTAAAATTCTTAGCAGACACTGAGTGTTAAGAACGGCTTGTCATCGCTACGTTTGGTGTTTGATTATATGTCATGGAACATGTAATAAGAGGATGTTGCTATTTTGGTTCGGGTAGAGATCTCACCGAGAAAAATGTTTGAGATTAGTCAATAATTTTTGTAATAAAATATGTGAGCACTATTATTATTTCCTGAAGACTTGTGATTCTTAATTTTACTGATGAGATAGCGTCACGTTTAAATTCAAGATATGTATTGAGGAACTTCTCATATACATATCGTAATCGTAATCAAAAGGAAGCAGTTATGTTTATATTATATGAATATTACTTTTAATAATTACATGTTAACATCAATTGAATGATCGCCGTAAAGCATGTTTCATTAATTTTTAATTTTCAACATTTCGAAACAAATCTACGAGTATGAATGTTATCATCAGATAACCAAACTCTTTGGAGCAGCTTCAAGGTACTGCTTGTTACTCCGTGTTCTGAATCTGTCACTGTCCGAAAATAATGCAGGATTATCTAAATCTCCACTGATCGATCTTCAAAGTAGTACTTTTAAATCGAGAGAAATAGTTAAGATAAGAGTAGTTAATGGTCATATCACGATAAATAGCAACCTTGCATTCTTCTTTTAGCATATATTTCAACCTTTTGGGCCAAAAAAAACACTTCTAGTCATATTTTAACTATAACATAATAGAGCGCTGGGACATAATTTTCATTGGTGTAATCTACATTTTCGTGGTTATTATTCGGGTTGTACATTTAAATAAAATTTGTAGAATTGAGAAAATTTGCAGAGTGGGTAACTTCTTGTACATTGTTAATTTGTTCTAGGAAAAAATATCGCATTTAGCTCATGTATTCTATAATGTCGTTTACTATTTCAAATTAATATTTTGAAAATTTTCGAAACAATTATTCATAAGATTCACGTAATTAGTGACGAAAATTAGATAAAATTCTCAAAATTCTTACAATCAATAGAGTAATAAGTGCATATTTTTCCAGTAAAAAGAATTGAAGAGTATTTTACTTGCATTTGTCAGTTTGCTGTTTAAAATTGCATTCATGTACAGGAGTTTTTTTTTGTTTTGTTTTACTTGACATCTAATAAAATAATCGTCAAAGTTAGTAATACAAGGTCGCATCCAGGTCCGTAGGCCGTTGTTTGGAGGTGGCATTCCTTAAAGAAAGCTTGTGTGTGTGTGTTGCAGGCATCGGGCTGGAGACGGCGCGCGACCTGGCGCGGCGTGGCGCGCGGGTGCTGCTGGCCTGCAGGGACCCTCTCAGGGGACAGCAGGCGCTCGGTGAGTCTCGCAAGCGGAAGCCCAATTGCTTACCTACGCTCCGTGAAGTCACGGAAGTTAAGCTGTTCGAGACACTGTGGGTTCCTGGATGGGTGACCATCTAGGAAAATCCCCGGATCTAACGACGCCGTGCCCCTGCCAGAAAGGATGAAGGTCAATAACTGAATACGATTGATTAAATGAGGGGGTGTCCAAGGGTCACAACTAAAATCTCTAATATCGTTGCATGCCATATTTTTCATTAATAGGGCGATCCACACCTGACTTTCCCCGTAATGTTTGTCGCCCCTTTGTCCCACTGTTCTGAAACGGGGGGGGGGATAGGACCATGTATGATATCGGACCGTACCATGCATAACGCAGTGAATCAAATTACGATGATTTTTAATTTGTGAATTTACCAAAATAAAAAAATCCTTAAATCTACACTTCATCTATTTTTACATTACAAGGGGGGGTTGTGTAGTGTAGGGGGGTGTGTAGTGAACTTGTGCTTGTGTAGTGTATGTTAGTGTATGTGTGTGTGTGTGTGTGTGTGTGTGTGTGTGTGTGTGTGTGTGTGTGTGGAGAGGATAGGACAAGGAAGAGGAAGGACAGATCACGCACGGTCCGTGGTCCGTTTGTTAGGGTACTGCTCCGCCATTCGCCTGGTGTTGATCGGGGAAACCACTGAAAACTACCGATCAGAGCAGCCGGCCGCTAGAATTCTCCTGCAGACAGCGACTGAATTCGACCTAGCTGAAAAGCTAGTGTCGAAAATCCTGCCGCCGTCAGGACTCGAACCTAGGACCTCCCGGTCAGAGGCACTGCAGTGACATCAGGTGATTCACTGAGCTACCGCTCCCGGTAACTTATCAGAGGATTACTACAATACGACTCTCATTGCTCCAAAAGGGGAAAAAAGACGTGCTGTGTAAATGACTCGAGGAATTAAAAACAAAGCAAAACAAAAACAAAAAAGCAAACAAAAAAAATAATCAAAAAACAAAACAAAAACGGGGGAAACCTGCCGCGATCGCGTAACCCAGATCCCCAGTGTTGGACGGCGCCTGCGCCAGCCCTTCCGCCCGTGCGTAGTTGTGACGCGCGGCGCGTGTGTGTGTGTTGCGCAGAGGACGTGCGCAGCGTGGCGGGCGAGGGCGCGTCGGTGGCGCTGCTGCAGCTGGACCTGCTGTCGCTGGCGTCGGTGCGCGCATGCGCGGCGCACATCCGCGCCACGGAGCCCCGGCTGGACATCCTGGTGAACAACGCGGGCGCCGCCGGCCTCGGCTCCGTGCAGTCCAGGGACGGCCTCCACCGCGGCCTGCAGGTCGGTCCCGCAACTTAGCACGCGCCTCACCATTAACATTAGAATGCCCGACCTTGCATTTACGAAGAACGCCCGCGCGCCGTCATTTTGACGGCTCATGTAATTTAATGGGCTCTTTCTGGAGAATTTATACACATCAATTCACACAATTCGTACTTTAGATATAATTTTATTGTCTAATTACAGTAATTAGAAGAATATGTTCAATTGGCATCAAAACCATGACGAAAATTTTGGCTGCTTACGCGTGGGTTGCCTTTCGTCGTAAGAAGTCACAGTTTCCATAGCATATCATTTCATTACCAACTTCTGCCCACACTTCAGATACGATGTACACTTATGCTTTACAACAAAGAGAGTGTTCATGGTTTCACGGAACAGAGATAAGATGATATAAACAGAACTCGACACACGGAGCGGACAGTTCTAGCAATTTGGCATAGCAATCAATATGACGGTTTTCGGACGTTTATGATAAATCGATTAATATAACAATATAAAAAAAATTCACACAAAAATTCACATAAATACATTTAAAGTTAAGTAATCATAATGGCTTAATGCTTAATGTTCATTTTAATAAAGATAATACTTGAATGTAATGAATAATTGAACTTAATGTTCATTTTAATAAAGCTAATACTTGAATACGTTGTAGCAATCAAAATGTCGGCATAGATCGTTCCAGTGTTAAGAACTATGCACCGTTTGGTGTGGTGCAGCTATATCTCATATTCACAAACTATAGGTTATACAAAATAAATATTTAAGGAAAGTATTAAAAGCACCTTGGTTCATTAGAAATAATAAACGACTTAGTATTCTTCCTCTAAAATCCTGGATACTTCGATCAGATAAATGTTTACCTTCTCTTTCTTCTTCTCCGGCATACACTTCTTTTCAATTGGGATAAACAGTCAATCCTTTTCCGCGAATTAAATTATGTTACTCAAAAAATCTCTCACTTCTTCCATAGTTCCTTCACTCTCTTCGTCTGTTATTAATTGAATACATTTTCATTTATTAGTATTATTATTCCTTATGACAAGTTAATGTAATTATTCATACCCTTGAAAACATTTTTTATGGAAAAGGATTAATAAATATTTTTTAAAATTTAAAAAAGGATTATTATATATTTTTTAATTCTGCGAAATTTGCATAAATCCCCTGAAACATTTTCAAAATGTTTTTAAAAAATTGATACAAATTTTTCTCAAATTTTTGGCTCCAACCGAGGATTTTCTCTCTCGCACAATCCTCCATCTACACCCAGCTCCATACAACGATCTCTACCAGCGCAGATAATCTTCTCAATCTTTCCAATTTTTGTGTCTGTGAAAAGATGAGTTGCTCATTTCTGAGTGGGCGGAGGAGGAGATTTAGATCTTCATATTCTCCGCTTTCCAGGGCAGGTGATAACAGAAATAATGTGCCTTTGCCTTCACACGATATAATCTTTTTTTCATACCTATGAGTATACCCTGAAGGAAGTTGAAAAGCATTTATAAATACTTTATGGACAAAGGTTTATGGATAAAAAAGCATGTGCGGAATTTCACGTCTTCATTCTTATTTTTTTCTTAGAAGTAATCAAAATACCTTACAACTCTTGAATTTTATCTCTGATTTAGAATCTCTTGTATCTGCTGGTCAATCACTGTATTTTTATTGCATAAGCGTGGCTCACGTTCTGTAAAATTTGATAAGCAGATTGAAAATTTTCAGCGGAACAATCGTTTCTGATACGGTTCTCCCCATTTCAAATGTGCGTCACTAAAAACCCCTCACCACTTGTGGTGGGCTATTGACGTTTGAATGTTATTTTTTATCTTTATTATTGTATTATCTGCTCGCACATTGTCGCCGTACTACACACCAACATACTTGTTCAACTTCCACAGAATTTGTCATTTCTTAAGTTCGTTTCACCTTCCATTTTTTCATCATTTTTCTGTACAAAAAAGGATGTTCGTTTCTAGGCAGTTTTGTTTCGGTATCGATACTCGATGAAACAGATCTGGCATTGTACTCGGTCATTAAGTTTTTTGCACGTAAACGAGATAAAAATATTTCCTCCGGACTCCGCAACAAGCATTAAAAATCAAACTGCTGAACATCGCATTTGTGGTTACAAATTAAGTTAGGTTATTTTAGGAATGAGCACAGAAGGAGATTTTATTTCTAGAACACAGTACGTTTTATTTCTTATCGCACCACGCTTTCAACACGTTAGATCGCTTTAGAACTGTAAAAAAGGAATAAACCACTTGGGAAATTAATTTGGCGATGAATAAATCACAGGGAAAGTATAGTTTTATTCAAATATAAGCATTATTCCAATATTTTTGTGTAATAATCTGAAGATCAAAAGAATAGTATTCGTATTCCTTTAATGAGGCCAAAGTAAGATTTGGACAAATAATTAGTATTGAACAAATTACTAAAGATTTTCTTGCAGAAAATAGCCAGTGATAATAAATTAATTTACTGCTACGAATTTTCCAGTTGCTGCAAGTCATACCTTTCCGCAATCTGAGTTTAGAGCACCATAGTGAGACATTTTTTCAAGAACAGCTAACTAGCTACGTCAAATAACCTCACTGTCTGAGTGAGAATATATATATATATATATATATATATATATATATATATATTCGGGAGGCGGGGCGGGGGGAGAAAAGTTTGGCAATTAATAGCGATTGTCCGGTGTTAATACAGGCGCATTGCGTATTTTTTAAGTATTTCAGTAACTAAGTTAGTTTTCAAGTAACATATATTTTGAACATCACAAGTGAAATGTTCATTTTCGACCTATAAATATATTAAAAGTAACGAAATATGTAGTATAGATAAAATATGTCAAAATATGTAATTATACCAAGATATGTAAAAATATGTAAAATAAAAATTATTCCAATTAGTTCAGAATGTCGGGTTAAGTGTTAAAAATATTAGTGAATGCAGGTATCTTGTCCCTGTAAAAATATGTATTTACATGAAAATCCGTTCCCTACATGACGAAGCCAGTCGTGGAAAGAAAAAACCCGTCCGAGAACGCATACATGGTCCATCACAGATGTCTCGAACGAGACGTTGTCACTACACGCGACGCAACACAAGCACACCAAAGAACAATAGCTCTATTGTATTCTGAGCGCCACCTGCATCATGCATTAGAATCATAACCTTCATAAAATAATTTGCAATTCACTTGTGCCGTCTTTTCAATGACTTCTCTTGTGATCGGCTGAACTGGCTTAACTTACTGATACCGGGAGCGGTAGCTCAGTGCAGCAACTGATTCCACTGCAGCGCCTTTGACCGGGAGGTCCTAGGCTCGAGTCCTGACGGCGGCAGGAGTTTTGACACTAGCTTTTCAGCTAGGTCGAATTCAGTCGCTGCCTGGAGGAGAATTCTAGCCGCCGGCTGCTCTGATCGGTAATTTTCCGTGGTTTCTCCGATCAACACCAGGCGAATGCGGGGGAGCAGTACCCTACCAAACGGGTCACGGACCGCGCGCGATCTGTCCTTCCTCTTCCTTGTCCTATCCTCTCCCCTTACACACTCACTTACACTAACATGCACTACACTACCACATATTCCGGGAGACCGGTCGGAAGCTTAGACCGTCCCGGCTGGGGCGGTGCACCGCTGGTGTGAGAGTCCTGTTTAGGGGGAAACCCCACTAGCCGACGGTAGGTCGGCACCGAATCTCACCATCCAGCGGGGGAAGATCACCGCCACCTCCCGAGAAAAGAGCCTGCACTACCGGGACTAATGACCAGAGCAATTGACGTGCCCGGAAACATGAAAAATCAATCAATCAATCATTAACTTACTGATAGCAATACTGTTGTCTCTACAGTGACTCTCGGCCTAGGGATGTCCTAGGGATTGAGCCCCAACGATGAAGCATTTTCGAAACTAGCTCAATAGCTAGGTCGAATTTAACTTCTGTCTAAAGGAAAATTCTGGCTGACGGCTGCTATGAATCATATTTTTTCATTTTTAATATCAGGCGAATGGCGGAGCAGTACGTTAAGTAGCAGGCCAGGAACCGCGAGCTCTTTCCTCCTCATCCTGGCTCTCTCCTCTCCCTTACCCACACACATGCACCACTCTAACAGACATGTCGGGAAGCCGTTCTAGAGCTTAGTGCTTGTACCGGTTGGGGTGGTGCTAATTTCCCCCGGCTGGGGGAGATGTCTGGATGGCGAAACTCCGCAAGGCAACGTATAAGAGTGGGTTCGGTGGTATACGGTTAGCGTACAGAGCTGTTGCGAGTTCAAACGCGATCGAAACTGTAATTTTCAAGGAAAAAATCCTTCATACGCCTTCCTTTAGAAGGGAAATAAAGCTGGCTGTCACATATTGTATATTTATTGCACGTAAAAGAATCTTCAACCTAAAAGAACCCTCTGAAATAAATTCAAAATCACCTGTTTCGTCGCCCGAGTAGTACCTTCTTTCTCCGCTACACGATGAAAGGAGCGTAGGAAAATTTGCGTGGTCAGACTGCAGGACGGGCCCCAGTCTCGCCACATAAAATAAGACATTAACTAATTTTTTCGCGTTTTTCGTTGGCGTCAGATCTCACGCTTCAAGTAGGAAGAAACACCGCCGCCTACCAAAATATAACACTTACCACTTACTTAAAAATATATACCATTTACTTCCAACGTTCATTTCATTGTATCAAAATTTTGAGTTCTCCTTGTATTATTCATTATTGCGTTTATACAGAATATTGTTTAAGATTAGTACAGTTGCAATTTGCCACCGGGCAAGTCATTTTGAAGCAATAAAATTATTAATTTTTTATTATTTTCACTATTATTATTATTATTATTATTATTATTATTATTATTATTATTATTATTATTATTATCATTATTATTATTATTATTATTATCATTATTATTTATTATTATTATTATCATTATTATTATTATTATTATTATTATTATTATTATTACGTTCCCGAATCTCATGACGCGCCCGGACGCACTAACTAATTAGTGAATGTGTGTTGCGTGTGTGCAGGTGAACCATCTGGGCCCGTTCCTACTGACGCTGCTGCTCGTGGATCTGCTGCGGAAGTCGGCGCCCGCGCGTGTGGTGTTCGTGTCGTCGTGGGCCCACCGCTTCGCCACCATCACCCCCGAGAAGCTAGACCACGACCACGCCAAGGACATGGACGACTTCAACATCTACACCTTGAGCAAACTGGCCAACGTCGTCATCGCCAACGAGTTCGCGCGTCGGCTGAAAGGCAGTGGTAAGGATCAACATCTTCCTAATATTGAAAACTCAATGTAGGAGTGTTTGTTCCAGAATAAATCTAAAATACATGGAGCGATTCCAACAAAAGTTTTACGAATACTTTTGAATGACGGAGAAAAAACGGGGAATTCGCGAATAAAAATGATATCGGTTCCTTTTTTTATTTTTTTTTACAAAATGTGCTTTAATACAACCTCCACAGCATTTGTCTAAAAAATTGCAGTACAGAGGTGGAATCAGGAGCTGGGAGGACAGGGGGAGAAAGGGCAAGGGGAGGGAAAGGGCGTGGGTAAACGGGAAGGCAGGTGGGCGTTAGACGATGTTGAAGTGCTGTGGAAATATCTGTCATTCGCTACCGAACAAGTGCGGGCGAAATCGTCCGACTAATTTCACCCGGAAAACTCACAAATGTTGCACCCGAAATAGAATATTCTCATAAATCCAAAGCTCGTGTTTTAAAATATTTGCGAGCAGCACACTCAAAACCATGTAACTGAATTGCAATGGAACACATATTCGTCCGACAGTTGATATTTTTGGGCACCAACGAAAGACGTGTAACGGTTCAGTAGTAAGACCATTTCCTTTAGGTGTCTGAGCGAATTCGGTAATAGACGAAAACGTCCGACGTTCCCCGACCAAACTTTCAGCCAAAATGCCAAAATAGGCTCCTTAAAATGTACTGGTTTTAAATTTTCTGGGTTGAGTATTTTTATATATTTATTTATGTATTTATTTATTTATGAATTAATTTATTTCTTTTATGTAATAGGTGTCACAGTTAACAGCTTGCATCCAGGCGTTGTTTTAACTAACATCATTCGCCGCATGCCCCGCTGGATGTCGATTCCTGTCTGTATCGTACTACGCATGTTCTTCAAGGTAGGGGAATCTGCTATGTTCTTTGTATTACAAGAGAGTGTTTTGAAAATAATATTTCTGAGTATTGATCACAAACATTAGAATCGTAAGTTTTGAAGTAAATTCCCTAGATTTGAAGAATATCGAATATTTTTGGGACATTAAAAACTGATTTGATAATAAATTCATCATTCAAAAATACAATAAACATCACTTCTAACCATTTTTATTAAAAATAACTACAATGTTTAAGAACGGTCTGTATTATTTAAATGTTTTTAATTTTGAGATACTTTTTGTTTCTCTAATGAACTTTAATGGTTAACTTTTAAATCAAGGAATAATTTTAAATTTTAATAATTATTAAGGAGGTGAGGGTCCTTATTTTGTTGGTGCACAAGAAAAGTGACATAAAACTGTCCAGTTTAACGGTTTTGATCCGAACAGGTCCATTTACTTCAGGATCAAAATCTCAGAATGATAACTTCATTCCGATTCTTGTAAACCATTTTTATGAAATTTGTTTATAGTAAAATAAGACGACTTCTAACATATATTGTGCATATCACAATTTTTAGATGTCACTTTTTGTGCACTAATATAACATAATGCAATATGCTGGTGTTTTACATAATACATATGACAAATTTCTGCCGTTAAATAGTTCCACGGCTATTCTCTAGAAAATTGTTGTTAATCAACCCGGAATAAAAATAAACAATTGATTTTAAATTAATAGATATTTAGATTTAAATGCTTACTAACTTACTCTTAAAGAAAATATAGAAAAGGCTAAAAAAATACCGAAAATTAGATGGTTTCTAGGATCAGTGATTTAGCCATGTGATATTGTGATGTGTTTCCGTGAACTCTAGGACCCAACACTGAGCGAAAGAGTAACAACGTGACTCTTTTTCAGACTCCAATTGAAGGGGCTCAGACAACCATCCACGTGGCGGTGTGCGAGGAAGTGGAGGGAGTGACAGGCCACTATTTTGTCGACTGCAAGGTAGGCCTCGCGATAGCTTCTGATTTCTTTAGCATTAAACATGCCAATCCAACAGAAACATTCCTATTACATATACAACACGGATCAGCAACTTAGTAAAAAAATATTGTTTTAATTGTAATTCCAAAAGTAATGAAAATTGCAACATACTGGTAAGATTTACAAATTATTTATCACTTTTTCAAACATTTTAATTTAAATTAATAACTTGCTGGTCTCAGTTACGTTACTATTTAACACCATTACGCATAATATTAAAACCAGGAAAGAACTCTAATTCCCTGGAAGCATTTGGAGTAGGTTACGCTGATCAGAATGCGTTATCTTTCACTTAATTAAACTGGCGACTCGATACAAACTTTAATAATTTGAGTTCATATTTCGCGGGAAGAAATAGTTTTTATTTCGACATACTTACGAACTAATATTTTAAGCTCTGGTGGCCTAGTTACGCACTGATGATACATACAAATTGCTAAGACGCTTTTCATTGTGCATATAATAACTTTCTGCCATTAAAATCATTTCATCCAATCTTTCCATGGAATGGTTTTAATAGGGGAAAGTTTTCATATGTGCTCGTTAGCAATTCGCATTTAGCATATCATCAGTGCGCAACGAGGTCACAAGACTTAAACTTAGTACTATGTATTACTACTTACTATATATACTATGTACTACTTTATAAAAATATAAACTACAGTGCGCCAAGAATGCCTCTCCGCAGTGACACCTGAGTACTTGCAACAGAAATTATGTTGGTAGCAGCGTGTAATATAAGAAAACGTAAATATCGCCCTCACCACATCATAACATGCTTGAAGTGTAGTCCCTTTCATTGTTTCCCCCAGCAATCTGTCTGCTACCAACATCATTGCCATATTTAATAGGAGGCCATGACTCGGTCCAGTGCGGAGTGACTTTTCTGGAACATTATATTTCTCTGGGCGAAACACGAACTGAAACCATCCAATGGGAGCCCTGACCTTGTGCCTATTAAAGCAGCCTTGGGACATAAGCTGAGGACACTGCAGTCGCTCTGACCGGGAGGTCCTAGGTTCGAGTTCCGACGGTGGCAGGATTTGCGACACTGGCTAATCAGCTAGGTCGAATTCAGTCTCTGTTTGGAGGAGAATTCTAGAGGCCGGCTGCTCTGATCGGTAGTTTTCCGTGGTTTCTCCGATCAACACCAGGAGAATGCCGGAGCAGTACCCTAACAAACGGACCACGGACCGCGTGCGATCTTTCCTACCATCTACCTACCTTGTCCAATTCTCACGCATTACACACGCTTACACTAACATGCACTACACTACCACACATGCCGGGAGACCGGTCGGGGGCATAGAGCTTGTTCCGGCTGGGGCGATGCCTCGCTGGTGGGAGATACCTGGTTGAGGGAAACCCCGTTAGCCGACGGTAGGTCGGAACCATACAGCGGGGGAAAACCACCTCCCGAACAAAAACACGCTCATGTACGGGACTACAACCATATAGTTGACGCGCCCGGAATCCCTAACACTCAAAGAGCATCCTTGTGGGACGCCTAATGAGCGCTACATGTACGGGACTAACAACCATAGTAGTTGACGCGCCCGGAAGCCCTAACACTCAAAGAGCATCCTTGTGGGACGCCTAATGAGCGCTACATGGGGACTACCAACCATAGTAGTTGACGCGCCCGGAAGCCCTAACACTCAAAGAGCACCCTTGGGGGACGCCTAATGAGCGCTGTGTTTGTGTGCGCAGGAGGCGCGCATGGCGACGCAGGCGTACGACGAGGCCCTGGCGCGGCGAGTGTGGAACAAGAGCCAGGAGCTGGTGAAGCTGCGCGCGGAGGAGCAGCCCTCCTTCGACTCGTGATCGCCCCGCACGCGCTCCACGAGGGCAGTCTTCTCAACAGCCCTTCTCAACTCCAGTGTTGTGTGTATGTGTGTGCAAGGAGCAGTTGTGATAAGACTTGTTGCTCGTTTGTGATTCTATTTTAAGGATGGTGCACAAGTCATGTGGTGGCTTTCACAAAGCCAGGATGGCAACAATCATGACAAAATGACTTTTGCTAGTACATACAAATTGGGCGAGTTTTTGACTTGATATACGAAGGAGAGGGTTTTTTATAGTATGAATATTCAGAAGGAAAATGATTAAATATAAATTACTTCACATCACGAAATGGAAATTCATAAGCATGGTATTTTAAACAACTCAATCTGTTTATACAATCTCTACAATACTGTGTATTGCTTGTGTCTCTATAGTCAAAACCAGCAGTGAACTTTCTGATATTGAATTCACATTAAATTTTCCTTCTGAAAAAAAAAACATTAAATTAAACCCAGTTAATTAAGGGCGGGGAGTGCTTGGTAGTGAGTAAGTTGCAATTTTATGATAAGGGTGGAGAAAAGTGATTCACTTACCAAATGAATAGAAACGTGATAGCTCAGCAAAAGTCCAGTTATGTAGTACAGCACGTATTTAGTGTGTACCAGATCTCTCGAATTTAGCAAGCCGGTGAATAGTCATCGGATATAAACTATAGAAAGTAATCATACATTTAATTGCAATTTATTGTGTCTTTCTCTTGTAGAGAAAGAACATCAATAGATTTGGTGTGAGGCTGACATTTGCCAACACTATAGTCAGAAACTTGAAATTAAGTTTCATACTTACGATATAAAACGTATTTATTGAATAAAATGAATATTAAATGTTTTAGGATTTAAGAAGAGTTTTGTAATACTGTAAAGAATATTTTTGTAAATATTTTCCATTATTCAGTATTGATAAGTGTGCGTGGATAAGAATTCTAGATACTTATAGTTCGTAAATGTAATTAGCTTACTTGGATGTCAATCCTTTCAGAATTTATAAGTTCTGTCCACTGTATTTGAAAAGAAATAAACAATCGTATTCCTAGAGCAATGGGAAGAACGGTTGTGATTTCTCAATGCTTTTCTGATAACAGAGCGTTAAAAAAAGGATAATTTGATATCGAGAATATTTGTATTATTTTAACTTATAATATTAAGTTACGTTGCAGTATTCTTAAAATATACATTTATCAAGGAAAGAAATAATTTGTTTCCTATCCTTTTTATATTTTTAAGTTTATAGATACTTTTCAGTTTTTTAAAACATCTTCATTACCTAAACAGTTTCAAATTTAAGCTTTGGATTGTCTTTAGGAATAATTAAAATTGCATTATAATTAAAATCATTAGGAATAATTAAAATTGCAAAAGGATTGCTTGATGAACCCTTAACATGCAGTAATGTTCACAGAATGCCACACATAGCTTGCTGTTGCGACACTGGAACATTACATACTTTTGAATAATAGTTTGAGAAATTAAAATGTACTGTTAAGGTGATATATACGTTAAATTAAATATCGACGTTAAAATTTGATATTTACGGACCACGCGATCGTACAGTTGTACCCAAAGTGTCCCAGTCATATTTTTTCCAGGAGTATACACGTGTATTTATTGGGGGGATCAGCTTTTCCATGATGAGTCCATTTTTACGCCCCAGGGTTGTTAGCCCTGGGGGAAGAGGTAAGATGAAAATGACACTCGCAAACATACGAAGACACACACAATCACAACCATGCCCTAGGCGGTACTCGAACCCGCAATCCTACGGTTTAAGTCCGCCACGGCACTACTGCCGCAGCGATCTCGACTGCACAGGTCGGCAACATCTACACGTAGACAAGTTATTTCGATATTTCGGGCAACAATATCCTGTTGTTTGCGGCTATCGTGCGATCAATTTGAATATGTTGGTCATTCAATATTGTACAGAGTCCAGCAGATGTTACGAGTTTGGCTGAGTATTCGTACCACTTGGATCATGAGGTAGGAACTTCGAAGGCAGTAGTACCGGTAGCGGTAGCTCAGTGCATCAACTGATGCCACTGCAGCGCCTCTGACCGGGAGGTCCTAGGTTCCCACTCCCCACGGCGGCAGGATTTTCGACACTAGCTTTTCAGCTAGGTCGCATTCAGTCGCTGCCCGGAGGAGAATTCTAGCGGCCGGCTGCTCTGATCGGTAGTTTTCCGTGGTTCCTGCGATCAACACCAGGCGACGGCGGTGGGAGAGTCCTGGTTAGGGGGAAACCCCACTAGCCGACGGTAGGTCGGCGCCGGATCTCGCCATCCAGCGGGGGAAGATCACCGCCATCTCCCGAGAAAAACATGCACTAAACTAACGGCACTAATGACCAAAGAAGTTGACGCGCCCGGAATCACGAGAAAATCAATCAATCAATCGAAGGCAGTACTGATCTGCCAGTGGAGATAGCTACACACCCTATCGTGTCTTCTCAAGAAATCGGTCTTTGATATAATTGGAGACGCTAATACGATGTGATCATATGTTTTCTGCTTGATCTTGTCAAATGCGGCATTTATCATCTTGGAAGATTTGGAGAATCGCTTTATCATTATGACGTGTTTTCACCGCCTGATTATGGTCAGCTATTACAAGTGCTTCCGATTCTGGTTTCATTCTTCCCCTTGTAAGCCTCATAAATGATTGATATTTATTGATCTGCAGTTTTTACATTCTTTTTAAATATTGTCCATGGAGTGGTTTGTCTCTCCACGATTTCTTTAATAATTTTGTGTCCTAATTTCATGATAAGTAGCATCAGAAGTTTAGTGCCCGTTTTATTTTACCTGTGTTGCATATGTTTCTTTGTAATGCTTCTTGCTACATTTACAATGCCTCTGTTTCCCATTCTTCGGTCAGATTTAATGACCAGCTTCATTAGTGGATCATCTTGGTGATTGACTAAACATACTTTCCCATCCCCACTATTGCATTGTGCCAGAAGTCTTTAATTTGCCTGTGGCTTCGTTCTCCTTCCTTACGTGAGAGAAAGTCTATGAACTCGAGTGTGGACGACATGATGCATTGTAAGCAGTTTTCTGTTTTTTCGATTGAAGATTAAAATTTCTTGCTCAGTCCAGTCGCTTAGTCCGAAACTGTACCCGGTTACAGGCACCGTCTAGCTACCTATTTCAGATATTTTATTCCTGGACTTGTTGTTGTGGTTGTTATTGTATTATTATTATTATTATTATTATTATTATTATTATTACCGTACGGTACGAATTTTTGGGGAACCGCCACATCATTATCATCATCATCAATATCATTACGAACTTTAACTAAAGATTTACCGCCCCAACATTCAAAATATTTGCAGTTGGTCCTTTCAAATTTCTATAATTTTCTAAGCCCATTTTGATGTGTGAAGTTTGTTCGTTCATACTACACATACCATGGCGTGCTTCTTTGTTTTTCTTAAAAGCATTCTTCGCTTTTTGAGATAGCTCGGGACGACAACGGACACGTCATCTGCTAAGGTCATAGGTTCCGTAAGTTTAGTCAATATTATGCCGCGTTAGATGGCGGTGTTTCTCCCCTGCAAGAACGTAAGATATGCCACCGACCTACACGCGGGCTCACGGATGTTCCACTTCCAGGTATCTCCTCACAGCAGGGCTAAC
Source organism: Teleogryllus oceanicus (assembly GCA_964035755.1). Classification (NCBI taxonomy): domain Eukaryota; kingdom Metazoa; phylum Arthropoda; class Insecta; order Orthoptera; family Gryllidae; genus Teleogryllus; species Teleogryllus oceanicus. Next base: position 64,473,727 of record CAXIVR010000007.1, read on the forward strand.
TCATAGCTCCTGACATGTGTGATAGTGTAGTGCACGTAAGTAAATGTGTGTGTGTGTGTGTGTGTGTGTGTGAGCGTGTGTAAGAGAGTGGCAGCTAGTGGGTTGCGAATTGGGAGGGGCGGAATGTGTCAGAACTCACACAACTATTTTACCTTTTCAAAATATTCCTTGAACGAAAAAACTTACTAGTCGCGCGACTTTTCTTGACGTCTCGCAGCGCGAGAATTAGAACGAATAATCAAGTAATGAATAGCAACCACAGGTGAAAATAATTAGGGATTGGTAAAACTGCTTATTAATGAGATTTTTTACTAGTATACATAATTAATTGGCATCTTCTCAATCATTTGAATGATCGCTTAGATTCTCAATTGCATTTATTATGATGTCATGCACTGTTCTATTATCCTTTAATATTCTTTTACTTTCTTTACGTGGTACAAAATAGCAAATAAAAACACAAGGCACAATAAGGAACAACGAAAATGAGAGAACTGAATTCATTCGGAAGTAACGGTAGGCAGCCCTGATAATCTTACCGTGATGTTCCGTCTAAGACCAAGGTTTTGACCAGTTCCGACATGCCTCGTGCTGGTAGAGCTCTAGGGAACTCAGACGTCAAGAAAAGTTGCGCGGCTAGTACAGCAGGTAGTACAACCGATTTCCAACGCACACATCGGGATGTTAATCCTTGTCTACGAGAACTTTTACGTAAATAACGCAAGATACAATTGTGTTCATGTGAAAATAAGAGATATTATATATATATATATATATATATATATATATATATATATATATGTGACCGTACTTACCTCAGTTTCCCGAATTAGGGATTCAAGTTGACCAAGCAAGTACTTACACTATTGAATTTTGAAGCAAGATGTATTAAAAAATTTGGCTTGTTACTTTTCTCATTCAATTCAGGATGCACAAAGTTACACATTACAATTATTCATTTATTCACAAAAAAGATGAATATGTTTAACAACTAGACAAATCTTCATTACATAATCGCATGCTATTAACGTGATTAACATCATTACCAATCAATACTGTTTGGAATATACCTAACCATCCGGGAGCTCCCACACTCTTATACAATAATGAAATACCAATATTCTATATCCTTCATTTTTACATTCAGTGTTATTATTACTTAACATCAACCAGAGACAATCTACCCCTCCCTCTTTGAATATTTGTGATTGTTCACCGCTATGTCCTCTCCCCACGTACACCCTGAATCGTATGATTGCAACTATTCAACCCGACTTCCACCAATACTTCGAGCTTCGTTACTTATCTGAGGATCCCTCTGTTAGTGTCCTTGACGTCGCCGAGCCGTGGTAGCCACCCGTCCTGTCGACTGCGTGCTGTCCACGTGGTCGCCGTGCCGTACCCAGCGTTCTGCTATTTAACCATTCACTTCCAATGTCCGGGCAGGAATTCGGTCTTCTTATGGCGATTTATTTGCTCGGAGCCGCTGATTTCTCCTTACAATAATAGTTTATTGCCCACTTACACCGCTGCACCACGTGCTTTCACATCACCAGATTATTCTTGTTCCGTGGCGTTCAAAACAGAATACTTTTAATTCATACATTTGTCCAATACTCCGAGTTCTCGTCTGTCACATGGCAGCACTTCTACGCGACTTTTGTCCTCGACATTACTCCATTTCATTCTCTCATGGCCCGTACATATTCCTGCACCGCATGCTTTCACTTCACTTAATAGTTTCTTGTTCATTGACGCTCGGAACACAATACCTTTTAGTTTTATACTTTTGTCCGATGCTCCGAGTGCACGCATATTCACATATTAATACTTCCACGCACCTTCTCCCCTCGATATTGCCCGATTTCACTCTCTCGCCTCACACATCTCACTTGGCGGAATTAAATGTGTACTCCATTGAAAATATTTTTGAAATTTCTGTTGTGAATCTTACTTCACTAAAAGTGATAATACTTTGCATTTACAGACCTCCAACAAAGAGAACTGCAGATTATATTTCGTTCTTAGAAAACCTGGAGATAACTCTTAACAAAGTCAGCAATCGCTCTTTTGAATCCATTGTTGTATGCGGAGATTTTAACATTGATTTTCTGGTCGAATCTTGCGAGAAAGAAAAGTTTCTCAATTTAATTAATTCCTTCAATTTAGACATTACAATTAATGTACCTACACGGATCACACAACATTCGATGAAGGCAATTGATCAAATTATAATTAACAAAACTACTACTCGATATGAAGTTGAAACAAAAGATTTAGGATACAGTGACCACGATGCACAAATTCTTACCATTATAAGAAATGCAATCACTGACACAATAAATAATACACGTATGACTAGATTCTTTACTAAAAGTTAAATTAAATTATTCATTGATTACTTGATGCAGGAGTCATGGGAAACGGTTTATAATACTGCTGATACAAACGACAAATATAATTCTTTTTTTTCAACTCTTTCATTTCATTTTAACACTTGCTTTCCTCTTCAAAAACGAAAATTAAATATTTCACGGAAAAGCAATTCTTGGATAACACAAGGATTAGGACATCTTGTAAAAACAAGCAAATTCTTTCTTTCATTTCTAAACGTCATGACGTATCTCAACATTTCCTTATCTACTTTAAAAAATACAAAACATTGTTACGAAAAGTCATAAGGCAGGCTAAAATCATGAAAAACGATCAGGATATTTTGAATTCAAATAATAAAACAAAAGCAATGTGGAATATAATAAAAAATACTACCAAATCAACTAGAAAACCCGTAGAGAATGTTGTTTTAAAATATAACGATATAAATGTGAACGATCCGGCAACAGTGGCTAGTCTCTTTAACCAATACTTTTCGAGAATTGCTGCCGATCTCACTAAGGGTCTTCAGGCACAAAATTCAAAAACAGACAGTTCACCGAAAATTTTAGACACAATGTTTGTTTCCGAAACTTCTTCCTATGAAATTCTCAAAATAATCGGTAAACTAAAAAATAAATATTCGTCCGGTTTAGATGAATTCCCGGATTCCTGTTAAAGACTTGTGCGTATGCCATTATACACCCGTTAACTCACATATTTAATGCATCTTTATGCACTGGAACGTTTCAGATATTTTCAAAACAGCTAAAATTAAGCCGCTTTTCAAAAAGGCAACAAAAATGAAATTCAAAATTATCGGCCCATTTCTCTTCTATCAGTTTTTTCAAAAATATTAGAGAGACTTTTTTACGTACGAATGGAAACCTTTCTCACTAAACACGATGCGCTTTCAGATTGCCAACATGGATTTAGAAAATGAAAATCAACGGAAACAGCTATATTTTCTTTTCTTAAATATGTCGCCTCATCATTGGATCAAAACGAGGCACCTATTGGATTATTTTTAGATCTCTCAAAAGCTTTTGACGTCATTGATCATGACATTTTACTTTCCAAATTACCTTCATATGGAATTCGTGGTATTGCTCTAGATTGGTTATGTTCGAACTTTAAACAACGATCTCAGAGAGTTGAAATTCCTTACTGGAATGATGGAACATTACGTACGCACCTTTCCGACTCTTTGCCCGTTGCATGTGGAGTTCCTCAAGGATCGATTTTAGGCCCTATTCTGTTCCTACTTTACGTAAACGATATGCCCTCGACGATTCGCAACGGAAGAACGGTTCTCTTTGCAGATGATACGAACATCCTTTGCAATAAAGAAACAGTAAATAGTACAATATCAGATGTTTCAAATTGGATCCGAAAAAAGGCAACAAAATTTTTGCCATTAAAAGAACGGCCTTTTAAGGAAAAAAGGTTTAATTAGGTCAAATCTTAATTATTGGAACGTCCATTTAAATGAATTGAACACAAAATTAAGTTCATTATGCTACGCGTTCAGAATTCTTGCAAATTCAGTCAGCCTTCATACTGCTCGTTGTGTATACTTCGCGAATGTTCATTCCCGCCTGAGATATGGCATAATATTCTGGGAAAATACATCTTATAGCTCCCAGACTTTTAGATTACAAAAACGAATTGTACGAATAATAACCAAATCCCACCCACGTGATTCATGTAAGCCTCTCTTCGTTAATCTAGAAATTCTACCATTACCGTATCTTATTATTTACGAATCAGTGGTTTTTGTAAAAAATGACTTGCTCAAGGGCGGGAATATATTTTCAGAAAATGCCGAAGTCTATTACTATAACACTCGACGTAGAAATCATATTCATCAGGTGACAGTATCAACAGCCCATTACAAAAAATTCACATACAATACATGTACATTATTTTACAACACTTTGCCAGATGACATTAAACGATTAAATTCAATAGAAAAGTTTAAATCCCAAGTGAAATCGTTTATGCTGCATAACTGTTTCTATACAATTAGAGACTATACTGAGCATCACAAGAAAAGGAACATTAATTTTAACAATGATACATAATGCATTATTTACCATTTGGACTGTATAAATGAGTATAATCAACCTGTAACAACTATTGTGCTACAACGTCCGGGCAAATGACCCCATCTCGATCAGGTTTTTCGTCCAGTTTCCTGATCCATTGAGCAAATGCTGAGATGGCCCCTTGTTTTGCATCTGGACATAAATATAACTTCATTTTCTGTGCACGTCTTCTAGAATTCAGTGGGAAATACAATTATTCAAATTATCGTTTCCATGTGTCGCGGCAGGAATTAATAAGAGCCAAAATTTATTGCTTATTTATCCTTGAAAATAGATTTTATTACATGGGAGTTTTTTGTTTTTTTTTCTCCCTTTCAAAATTCAAAATTTATTGCTTATTTATTTTTGAAAATAGATTTTACTACACGAGAGTTTTTTTTCTCCCTTTCAAAATTCAAAATTTATTGCTTACTTATTTTTGAAAATAGATTTTACTACATGGGAGTTTTTTCTCCCTTTCAAAATTCAAAATTTAAGTAGTATATGACTTAGTGTAGGGATCACAGAATTTTGAAAATGTGCACACAATTCACTTTTCCCCATAGCACATCATACGCAGTTTTTAACTGTTTTTTTGACGTAAAATAAAATAAATAAAAAAATAAATAAAAAATAAACACACGCTACACAGTCCCGTGCGCGCCATTCGTCATGTCTCTTGCCCTCCTCGGAACCGCCTGCCTCTTCCCACGGGCCGTGATTCGTTCCCGGAATCGTTCCCCTAAAAGATCGATTTGCAGTTTTATATGGGCGCCAGATTTGAATTGGCAATCTCCGTTCCTTTTCTGTTTGACGGCCAAATGACCGTCAGGAATATATATATATATATATATATATATATATATATATATATATATATATATATATATATATAAACAAAACAGTTATTTATGAAATCAGATGAAAGGGTCGGTATTTTTAGTTTAGTTAATAGGTGCGAACAAAATCCTAATTGTTGCCCATCGAACTCCCAGTACCTCCACTCTTCCTCAAGCTTCCATTTGCCTGGGATACCATTTCCATTGCGTGGCATGAACCAGTTACAGACGGACAAGCGATAGCCTACGATACGACTCGTTCTAAAAACATTAATATTTCGCTTAAGCGGGCACATGCAACTAAATCCGTCCTCAAAATTGCGGCAGTGCAAGGCACAAATAAAACGATTTATTGCAATTTAAATAGTTTATGTAACTTTTCCCGAGGTCGGTTTATCTGGATTAGGCCCTGTCTTTAGAGTCCGTAAGAAGCAGCCGCCACTGATGTAAGGACGCAAGGAGGAGGAAGAAAATATCTGGCGCGGACTGTTGTTCATTTATTAGGGTAGTGCTCCGATTGATTGATTGATTGATTCTTGAAGATTCCGGGCGGGCCAACTAATGAGGTCACTAGTCCCGTAAGTGTAGTGTATGCTTTTGATCAGCAGGTGGCGGTGATATTATCCCGCTGGATGGCGAGAGCCACTCACAGACAAGATCACCGCCATCTCCCGAGAAAAAACGTGCACTACACTCACGATACTAATGACCAATGCAGTTGACGCGCCCGGAAACACGAAAAAATCAATCAATCATATAATTTATGTAACTTGAAATCGCATTGCAAAGTAACATTGACAACAGCATATAAATTTGAACGTGAAAGTTATGGTGTTTTTAACATGTGTGTCAAGGTCGCCGACAAGGAAGCTAGCTTACTAGTGTTCGCGGACAATGCATCCACAGCAGCTACACGAGAAACAGGCATCTAGATTGGAAAACGTGAAGCCAACACGTTCATACAGAAGTAAATTACGTTCCAAAACTTGGATCACTAATAATTTTTATCTTGGAAAGAATTTGTGAGGTGCTCGCTCTTAGCCACCTCGGCCATCCAGGTCGGCCCTTCTCAAACTACTCTCCGAAAATCCTGCTTGCATCGTATTCTTCCTTTTGGTTTACTTCTTCGCAATCGGATTATATCATTTTAATTTGAAAATATTTAATTTCTGAAACGGTTTATAAACTTATTCAATTCGCTGTTTAAACGGATTATAAAGTTAATCTCAAGTTGTTGTAGGTACTTAGTTAGAATTAATTGCAAAAATAAATCACAAAACTCGCTTTTGCGTCTTCGTACTATCAAAATACATTTAGTTCCAATGAATAAATAATATGACTTTTAAAAAGTAATTCGTAAATGACACATGGCAGAGGAATTTATTTTACAGACATCTCAAATTTTATTAAACGGTAAGTATCAAAAATCAAATTAAATCCATTATACTGTAGTGTGTAATTTCTTAATATTATCATTAACAATTTATTTCGAAAGTCATAATAAGAGAGATTGTCAAGTACCTTAATTAAATATGATTTTATTAGTAAAGTATTGACATTGACTTGAAAATGGGAGGTCAATAGTTAAACATAATTCATGTACATACATTTCTTAATCAATATTCCAGAGTTCAAGAAAGAAACATATTTCTATCATTTGTGTTAGTGGACAGTAATGAATTGGAGTATACCGTTACGAAACATGATGAAAGGTATTGTATTTTTATTACTAAAAGGAAACCCACACAGAAAATATCAAAAATATATTGGTGTACAAACCTGTGTTGTATTGAATGCGCAATTAAACTGGTTTTTCGCGAAATTGGCCTTTCGACGAAAAAAGAAGGACCCATAATTATGGAGGATATGTGGGAAAACACCTTGAGCGGCAGTTGGTTTCCTCGCTTTGCCTTGAGTGGGCCTCGCATAACTGCCCAATTGAAGCAGTCGCTAGAGCAACGTTGAGCGAGGAACATTGTGAGCTGTGGTCGAGAAACGAGTTCGCGATGGAGGTTTGGGAGATCGTGGGCATCGTCGTAGGAGTCGGTGCAGTGTGTGCGGTGTTGGCAGCCATTGCGTTTAAAGTGTGGTTCAAAAAGACAACTGGAATGTGCAGGTCAACGCGGCGGTTGGATGGGCTTACAGCGCTGGTGACCGGCGCGAACTCAGGTGCTGTCTACTTTCCTATCTGGTTCTCGCTCATTAGACGTCCCCCAAGGATGCCGATTGATTGTTAGTGATTCCGGGCCCGCCAACTACTATGGTAATTAGTCCCGTATGTGTAGTGCGTGTTTTGCTCGGAGGTGGCGGTGTTCTTTACCTTGCTGTATGGCGAGATCCGACTCCGACCAATCGCGGAGAAAAATGCAAAGAAACGAACTTTCTTTTGTAATTCCACATAAATCTGTCTTAATCTACAAATTTGAATAATTTGGGAGTACTTAAATTTAACAATGTTTGTTTAAAATTGTCGTTACTAAAAATGAGAAACATTTTTTCAAGGATATTATACAATGTTTAAAATTTAGAGGAATTGTCCAATTGAAATCTAAGGGAGCTTTTGATCAAACAAACACAACATCGACAACATATAAACATACCTTCACACCGAATATGTTAATTATGTTCAGTTTGTAACACACTGGGAACATTTCATAAAATGCGACTAATGATTTTAAAGATTTTCAACTTTTTTACTGTATTGTTTATTTCCTTATTCACTAGGAATATATTTTCTAAAGAAAATCCGCGAAGATAATGAAATGTTAAGTTAACATAAGTATAAATATGACGATTGTGTTATAATCAGGATGACCCTGACAATTATAATATTCTCGACGATTTTTTTTTAAAATTCTTCAATGCACCAAATCTTTAAAATCAACGTTTTAGTATCCACGCAATCATAAATTCGTTTAGATAAAAACCAATGTCACGTTTTTATTCTATTCAAGGACAACTATTATTTAAATATCTGCTGTAAAGCAACTCTCCTTTCTCATTTTTACAATATTTAATAATTGAAAGTGATATTATCAAAGAATAGCGCATATTTATAAAGTGCTGGATAAGAGTGTCATAAAGACCTCTACACATGCATCTAAGTGTCAGGTCGACCGGCGAACGAATTTAACAACTTGTATCGTGTGAAAGCAAGTTATCCAATCCAACTGAAATCTTTGCCAGGCGGTTGACTGATACCCACTACACAATTCCCCCTCCATACTGCCTGACAAATTGTATTCTCTATAAAATAATGTGAAGTAATGTTGGGCCAAACTACAATGTTACCACACCTCGAAACGTTGGTCCAAAAGCAAAACAGCTGTTTGATTGGAATGTTGTCTAGGGTTTTGGAGGTCGTTGATTACAAATATGAAGTGAAAATTTCAAAGATAAAATTGGAGATCCAATACGGAAAAAATATCTAATAAAAGCAAATTTAATTTCAAAATCGATAGTGTAAGCGGTTTTATTTAATTATGAAAATGTGCGTATAAAATGTACAATTACTTATATGTGAAAATAATGGCATTATAATCTTACTTCTTAAACACGTTCTAGCAACATACGTGCCGCAAGATACAATAAGTTATGCGATTTTTGGAGGTAAAACGAAGTGCATACTACAAGAAAATTTGATACCAGGAAATTTATTTTTTACATATAGGTTATCAGAATTTCAGTTATTTCTCATTTCCTTTATCGCTTTAATTTTCTACGATTTTAATATACTGTATTGTCTAAAAAAGCAGTTGTTAAATTGAATTACTACTCCACATTAAAATTGTAATTTTAATTTAAGTTTATATTGTTTCTCAAAGCAATATTCAAATTAGGACAGTAGTAAAGTGCAGTGTCTGGTTCTGATTCTCCAATGAAACACGCAGTGACGGTAAATATCGAGAATTGCGATGACAAATTAGAAATAATATAAGACTCCTAGATGATGGAATTTACTAACATAAGAATTAAATTGTAGTTAATAATTTTCTCGATATTTACGTTTGTAACATAATTCTTTAAAGTACATACCGAATTCAAGCTTCACCATGAACCTTAATGATATTAAAAAATAATGTAATAACAAAAAATGGTAAAAGTAAACAAATAAGAATTAAAATTGTTTGATTAGGCATGGTTTAAATAAAAAAGAAGAAAGAACAAAGTACTAAATAAAAATGAAGTTCGTGAAGACTAAGCGAGCTTTAGAATACTACAACCAATCACACCTCAATAATGCAAGAACAGTGACGTTATTCAAAAACGTTGTCTCCTTTTTGCTGGCATTTCTTGTTTTTCACCCACATGGAGAATCCACGTGGTTGCAGGAATCGGCCTGGAGACGGCAAAGGAGCTGGCGAGGCGTGGAGCTCGAGTGCTGTTGGCCTGCAGGGATCCTGTCAAAGGGCAGCAGGCCTTAGGTGAGTCGAGAACACCGTCACAGATGCAGTACGGAAAACCGTATCGGTCCACCAACCTTCGCTCTCCTTTGCGGCATGTTTGCATCTCTGATGCGAATGTACCTCTATTTTTATTTATTTATTTATTTATTTATTTTACGTCAAAAACAGTTAAAAACTGTGTGTGATGTGCTATGGGGAGAAATGAATTCTGTGCATTCTGTGTTTTAAAAAAATTCTGTGATCTCTAACCTAAGCCATATACTACTTGAATTTTGAATACAAAAAGAAAATGAGCGGTTTTTGCAAAGATTGTTGACAAACCTCTTTAACGTTGTTGGACGTATTATAGTTTTTATAATATTTTGATTTTTCTCAAAAAAATGTCTTAACGTATTTTAAGACGTTGAAATATGTCATCGTGAAAGTTTAGCGGAGTATAAACGCAAGCCAAATCCACGTGAACTTAGATATTTCCATGTCCAATGCTACGATTAGTGTATCCAAATCTAATATTTTGTTCGTATGACATTTGTTTGTATTTATGACATTTTTTTGCAACAAATAGTTATATTAGATCTTCCTCTCCTTCTTGCTGTTCTTCTTCCTCTTTTTCTTCCTGTTCTTCTTCGTCTTCTTGGAGCGCAACTGTCGTTAAGAAGCCTTGGGCCTCCTTTAGAATTTCATTCCCACTTTTCCCCCTCCGTCCTCCTACTCCAATTTTTCACTCCTATGCGTTTCACGTCTTCCTGAACACCATCCAGCCATCTTCGTGGTGGTCTTCCAACTTTGCAGGCACCAACAGGTCGCATAAAAGTCAATTCTTTGTATGTGTTTGATTCCGGCAAGCGACATACATTCCGTCAAGCCATCGTAGTCTAGCCAATTTGATTTCTTTAACAATTGTGTTGCTATTCTATAAATATTAGATTGTGTCTTACAATAAAATTTAATGTTTAGTCTGTTCCTTGAAAATCTGTTATTGCCTACTTTGACGTAAATCATACATATTGACTTTTTGTGTTAATAAGCAGTGTGGACACATCATAATATGATACAATTGTTTTCAATATACATTAATTTTCATCAGTATAAATGTATGTCACTTTTCCTCACATTTAATACAAGAATAATCTTAATCACCTTAACAAGAATAATCCCCTACTTTGGCCGGAATAAAGCCAAAAACTTAAAAAAGCTTATTTTTTCAACAACAAAAACTTGGGTTATGAAAATGGGTTTTTCATCATTTAACTGCTTTGTGTAATAGATTAATGTGTGGTTTCAGTGGCCGTGCGCGTGGCCGCCACAGCCGGGGCGACGGTGGAGCTCCTGTCGCTGGACCTGGCTTCTTTGGAGTCTGTGCGCGCTTGCGCCTCCAAGGTGTTGGCCACGGAGCAACGGCTCGACATCCTTATCAACAACGCAGGAGGGCTCTATTTGGGGAGCAAACCGACCATCGATGGCTTGTTCCCGGAGATGCAGGTCAGTGGTTTGCCTGTTGCGAACAGCCTAAACATGAGAGATTAACATTCTATAATGATGAGGACAATAGCAAGCCCGCGTATTGAAGAGCAAATTAAACAGAGCGGTTGTTATTTTCGCAAGAAGGGGGTTCTTCTTATCTGACTTGTGGCCATATAAGTTTTAAACTGTAAAAAAATTCGAGTACAAAATTGTCTCCATACATTTAATTTATTATTGGACAATTTAGGATGAAAACACATACTGAACTCAAGGATTTTTGTACGCGTCTAGGTGTATGTGGATGAGTCACCACAAAAGAAGAAGTGAAAGTGTTATGTCTTATTAGCATCTGTTCGAAATGTTTTATCAAATTATTTAGATTTTTTGTTGTGGAATTCTTATGTATTTCTTTGCAGCAACAAAAAGTGTATTATCAATTTTAGTAATTCGATATCAAATTGTCTTGCATTTTAAGTGCATGCGTACTGTCTTGTATCATCTCTTAAAATACCCTCGACCAATTGCATTCTTTAGAATTCAAATGTATTTAGAGTAACCATTTTTTCCAATTAGATTTGATTTATTTTTCTAGAACTGTCTGATAACACACTTTTTTATTTAATACAATTTATGCTTTAATGTTTTGTACTTGTATCCTATTTCTGTGGTTTGGATGGGGCAATTGCCCAACCTTCCTCGTGGCCTTGTTTCATCCTCCGTTCGCGGTTCAGGTGAACCACTTGGGCCCCTTCCTGCTGACTCTGCTGCTGGTCGACCTGATGAAGAAGTCTGCCCCGGCGCGGGTGGTGTTCGTCTCGTCGGTGGTTCACAGCTTCAAGTCCATGGACCCCGAGCACCTGGAGTAGCCGCGCGCCCGCTGCCTCTCCAAGTGGGGCGCGTACTGCGTCAGCAAGCTCGCCTCCGTCATCGCGGCGAAGGAGCTCGCTCGGCGCCTCAAGGACTCAGGCACGTTGCGTTCGCGGACAAAACATGACACACATTAACAATTACATTTAGAGGTTGATATCCTAGTTTTAATTAATTTCTAGTTATCTGTATACTGACTTATAGATCTTCTAAGACTTCACTTCACTGTACGAAGGACATGACCATATTAATATTATTAATAATAACAATATGCCGACCTGTATTGCCGAGGTGGCAGAGAGCGAGTGCGACTCAGGTCCGAAGGGTCTTGGGTTCGAATCCCGCCTTGGGCATGGCTGTTTGTCGCTTGACTTTTATGTGTTGTCGCGTGGGGCCTCGCGTTCTGCTGACCCCAGATCAGAGGAACCCGCAAGTGCGTTGGTCAAGTGTATAGTCGATTATGCATCCCATCGGGACGTAAAGGGTAACCGGCTGTTGGTTGGATAAAAGCCCTACAAGAAAAAATAACAATATAAGAATAATAATAACTTAAAATGCCAAAGCCAATAAAATTGATGATAATTATGATGATAATAATAATGATAATTATCATAACGATAAATATCACAGTATTATTAGTGATTATCTAGATGGAATTAAGCATATTTCTAAATTAGCAGGAGGTGCCTCTAGTGTTTTGCAGGTAGTTTGTTCCAATCTACTATAGTGCGATACACAAAAGAGAACTTGCCTGTATCGATTTTTTGTTTTCTATATCGTATTTTCCCAGGTTGGTCTCCTCTGCTTTTATAATCTGGTTTCTGTAATCTTTCACCGATACCTGCCCATGCTGTGTCCCCTTTGTATGTCTTGTACATTACGCGTAAATGCTCCCGTTCCCTTCTCTTAGATAAGGACTGCTGCGGGCAAGAACATTGAATATTCACCGTTTTTTCGCGCAGCATTACATGACTTTCTCTCTACCACAGTAGCGGTAACGAGAAAGTAAAAATAGAATAGAAATTAAGCAAATTCGTGAAGAAAAGATTCCCGAGAGTATTTCTAGGATTAAATCAGGCTGTGTTGCATGAGCGAAGATGGTTGTTTTACTACTGAATTCTCCCATTCGTGTTTCTTCTCACTGGTGATCTCCATCCGGAGAAAATTACCCAATTCACACCACGATAATTTCTCAGTAAACCGTCACGAGATGAGTGTTCATTTCGTATTTAGGAAAGTTTTAGCACTGAATCAATATTCTAAATTGAATATGTGATGCGGTCATACTGGTAGAATTAATTAGTGATTTGTTATTTTCTTTGGCTTTGTAGTGATGATTCCTTGCTCTTGCTTCTGCAGGGGTGACTGTAAACTCTTTGCATCCTGGAATAATAAGAACGAACGTTTTCCGCTCACTGCCTCTCTGCCAACGACCTTTTGTGAACCTTTTCGCCTCATTCTTTTGCAAGGTGAGTAATTTCAATTGATTTCACTGGAGGGTAGGGGGTTTGCCAGGAAATAACATGAGTTTCTCGTCATTTATTGTTTTGAGAGCTCCGGTGGTAGTGAAGCACCGGTGGCACACAATTAAACTCAATATTATATTTAAGATTTGACGCCTTTCGTTTTAGTGTATCAAATCTAGAAAGACTAGTTTAGGAAGTATCATATCTTTAGGTATTACAATGAAAATGTATATTTTTGTTGATGTAGGTTCTACACGTGCGAGAGGAAATTGTGTTACTTTAAAATACGTTAGCATTGTCAATGGAGATATAGGATTTGTGATTCTACAAACTTGATATAGACAAAAATATAATAATTACGTACATTTCTTTTATATATAGCTGGGGATATATATATATATATATATATATATATATATATATATATATATATATATATATAGAGAGAGAGAGAGAGAGAGAGAGAGATGGAGAGAAAGCGATAGATAGAGAAAAAAGAGACAGAATAAAGAGAAGATGAGAGAGAGGTACAGACAGATATTGTAATCCCCTCACTATATCAGCGCATCCGCTTCTCTTACAACCGCGTTCACCACTGCCGTACGGGAGGTCACCCGCGCTGTGTTGATACCTAATCGCGCAGCGCTTGAATGAGCACAAGGATCACCGTTCTAGAAAAACAAAATTACTTTCGTCCATTACTCCCTAACATAGACTCAGGTATAGGTGTGATTGGAGTTTGATTAGATTGGAGTTCAACACAGACCTTCAAACGAATGACACACACACACACACACACACACACGACGTTTAACAAAATAGTTCAAGACAATCACATTATTGTCTCATTTATTTTTTATCAGAGAAAACAAACACTGTAACACAACAATACAAAATGTTTCACTCTTGAATAATTTTACAATATATTAAATCTTTGCTTCTTGGGGTGAATTTATATAATTAAAAAATAAAAAATAGGGAAAACCTAAAAAAAGAAATGCATACAATTTTCGCTTCTAGACTTTGAATCGCAACTTGTATTAAAATCAAACAAACAAATGAAACGTTTAATGTTGGTGGATGGTAGATTTGTGGATTTTTGGTAAACCGTACAATCGTGGAGGGAGTGGATTGCGGGGAAGGAATTTCTGTGGATCCGTCATTTCTGTGGATTCTGTAAATCCACCATCCCCATTAGACCTGTAGTATCATACACTAACACACTCACACACAGAATTGCGTACAAACTGAAAAAGATTTCAAACAACATGCAATTATACACCTCAGCACACAATACTCAACAGTCTTGATCTCATCAACAAGATTAAATATTTCCCGTCCCCACGAACGCCAAACTCGTTTCTTTTGATGTGAAAACCTATTTCCAAGTGTGCCAACATCTGACTGCAAGACTATACTTAAAGACCTAATTGACAGATCACAATGTGCCGTCCCCATCAAAACTGAACTGTTTAACTTAATTTCCTGTTGTATAGATGCCAACTATTTCAAATTCAATGACAAATTTTACACCCAAGATTCTGGATTACCCATGGGTTCACCCCTCTCACCTTTATTAGCGGAAATATTTATGGACAACTGGGAAAATACGTTATTTGCTTCTGGACATCCACTTCTAAAAAACCTCCTTTATTGGTACAGATACGTAGACGACGTATTGGCACTATGGACAGGCACCACAAGACAACTTCACAATTTTACACAATACATCAACTCCTTGCATCCCAACATAAGATTCACCACTGAAATAGAAAATGAACACAAATCCTTAAACTTCCTTGATCTCACTATCACGCTTGTTCAGGACCATCACGAATTTAATATATTCAGAAAACCGACCCACACGGACACAATCATACACAACACTTCACAACACCCTCCCACGCACAAACACGCAGTCTTCCATGCTATGGTACATCGATTAATATCAATCCCCATGTCTCCAGAAAACACGGAAAAAGAAATAAACACCATAAAACATATAGCCAGGATGAATGGATACGACTGTAATATCAGAAAACGAACACAATCAACATCCGCAAACACACCACTCTCACACCTATCACCAAAAACACTACTGCCACTTACATCACCATCCCTTATGTAGGACCCCTTTCTCTAAAAATAGCAACCACACTCAATAAATTCGGACTCAAAGCTACTTTCTTCAACACTCACACATTACAAAAACTTTATCCAACACTAAAGATCCAATTCCTCCTACCTCTTTATGCGGAGTCTATGCCCTCACTTGCAACAACTGCAATGCCATATACGTAGGACAAACCGGGCGTAAATTCACACAACGGATCAAAGAACATGAACAAGCATGGAAAAACAATACCACCACAGTTTCACACTTCGCTGATCACCTAAATCAAAACAATCACACATTTGACAAACTCATTAATTTCCATATCCTAGAAATTGAAAATAGGTACTGGCACAGAATAAAATTAGAATCCCTTCACATTCACAACAACCTAAAAAACCAGAATAATACTAGTCTTAACCAGCAAATCCCTGAACTTTCGTCACCTCTGCTAAAATTAGCACAATGTGTACACCCCTAACTCCACCTACTTCCGTCCGCCCGCGCCCTCATCACACCAGGCCCAGCAGCCGCGCCTCTCGGCCCTTCGACCGCGCCCTCCCCTGCCCCGCCCCCACACTTGCCCGACCGCCGCCCAGCCTTCTTAAGCGAGCCGCTATTTCAAAAATCCGCAGAACTTCGTTTTCCGCCCAGCAGCTGCAAGGTACGACCGATCCAGTTTGCTTACGCATCTGCACACTTCTTTTTTATATATTAATTTGTAGACAATTTGGTTTAATGTATAATTTTATATCTATTAATGTATTTCCAGCTCTGACGATGATCGCTACGCGATCGAAAAGATCTTTAGAAGAAATATAGATTTGATACCAGACAACCTCTGTTTATTTACTGTGAATTAATAAGGTATCTATATCACCAACAATCTAATTAATTAATTAACCGAAGAAATAGTGAATTTTCGCCATTATCTAAAAATCAGATTTTTCAACGACAATGAGACCTTTAAATTTTCAAATTTGAAATTCGAATTTCCTTTGTTAGAATATTTCAGAAACTGTTACGTTGCAGATCAACAATGGGAACGCCTCGACACGGCAA
This sequence comes from Teleogryllus oceanicus, assembly GCA_964035755.1. Taxonomy (NCBI): domain Eukaryota; kingdom Metazoa; phylum Arthropoda; class Insecta; order Orthoptera; family Gryllidae; genus Teleogryllus; species Teleogryllus oceanicus. Next base: position 64,490,404 of record CAXIVR010000007.1, read on the forward strand.
TTTGAAATTCTCAGAATAAAGTGTTGTTGGGTGTTATTTGAGGGTGTCTGAATGGAACTGAATTATTAACTAGTTTGCATGTGTTTTATTAAATGAATTTTTTTGCTCCTAATGCACAAGATTGGTAATGAGTTTTACGAGTGATGCCGGGAGTGTATTAACAAGGGCAGAAATTGTTCTATTATAATTGTACGTGAATGTTGCCAATGCGAGAAAGTATATGCTGTTGACCAACTTGTTCTCTTTACTCGGAGAGTCGGGTCACTACTTCGTTTGGCCCGTTGGTATTTACTGCCACTTTGCACTCTTCAGGTCAAGGACTTGTGAACTCAAGCAGTTTTGTAATAACGCTCTAATTAGGATAGCCTACAAAATAATAAATTGTGAGCCATTATGCCATTCCTGTTCTAGACTGAACTGGAGGGAGCGCAGACAAGTATTTACCTGGCTGTGTCAGAAGAAGTCGAGGGTGTTACCGGACGCTATTACGCCGACTGCAAGGTAATGGAGTTGCATGACAACCTCAACGCAATGTACAAATGCTAACGCGATTGTGGGCATTTCACATGAAAGCACGCCCAAGAAATCTACCGCACAAGACGTATCAGTTTTATATTTCTCTCATAATAGAGCAGAATTATCAGAATATAATCCTAGAGTAATGCCAATTCAGTAAATTGTTCTAATTACATTGAAAATTAAGTTTTGACAAAATTAAAATTGGCTTAACTTTCTACTTATAAACATTGATCAGACATTGAAACTGAAATAAAAATAAGTAAACATTTTTTTAAAAGAATGCAAGGAATCGTACTTTGCCGAAGTTATCTTCTGTCGACTACTCGTTCAATTTGTTATTGTTTGTTTTGTGTTCTATCGAACTCTGTTTACATAGAATATAGCATACCATATGTGATTGTTCAAATCCCACGCATGTCTTCACTATTCCTTTTATTTTATTTTCCAATACTAGTGAACAAATAAACTTCCTCAATTATTACAATATTCAATTGTTATGAAATATTTGAACATACAATGAGCAATGACAAATACGTTATGAAACAATAAATAATTAGCTTCAGACATATTTCATTACTCTCCGGAAATAGTAAAAGAGATTCTTTGAGTCTGTCGTTGATCTCCGTGTTGACACGTCGTGCAAAGTCATATTATGAATTACTAGTTAATTTACACTTCCTTAGAAAACACTCTTAGAGAAACACGTAAGTTATCACGAGAAAATAAATTGTTAATTTTAGATTTAAGAGATTTGCTACAGAGAGATTACTACAAGAAGGAACCAATTTGACAGCCACTGCTTGGCCAGTGTTGGCAGCATAATTGCACGTTTTATCCATGCACCCATTTTGTCAGTGCGTTCGTTTACAGTTAGCTCATTTGTAAACGACTTCACTACTATCTCTTGCAATGTCAACTCCCTGCGTGGCGTTCATTCTTTTCCCAACCTGTCAATGCGGTCCATTCTGAATAACTTCTCTACACTAATGTGTGCACGTGGATGTGTGTGCAGGAGGCGCGCATGTCCTCCCAGGCCTTTGACTGGACCTTGGCCAATGCTGTGTGGAGGAAGAGCGAGAATTTGGTCGGCCTACGAGACGACGAGCGACCCGCTCTTGCGGTCTGAGACGTCTGTCTCCATATGGATACTTAAAGAAGAGCATCAAGCAAACGTTCTGTCTCACACCAGTCTTACATTGGTCTTTTTGTTGAACTTCGCATGTGAAAATGTGCATGAACAATTTACTTCATAAAGGAACTTGAATGTTGGAAAATTGAAATTCAGTATTTGAATTGCCAACGTTTTGGTGTTTATTCAGCTTTAATCATGACTGTAATAATAACATAGGCCAATGACCAAAAACTTTTTGCGTGTATTTACCAAATTCTTATGGTTTTAAGTGTGCTGATTTAAAAATTATATTAAAAATACCATATCACCGACTATTTGTATATATTTTAACATTTTCTCTGTACAGCTAGGCTAATGCTGCTGGAGTCTATAGAAACGTATGAGATTAAGGATGTTAGAAAAAGAAAGTATTAGGATGACAAAGAGGGTAGTAGAAATGGTAAAATATTTCTATATTGTGATCCCTTCTACTTCTGCGCATTGTTAGGGGTGGCTGTTTCACAGTGAGAGTTGCATTTGACAAACAGTATCCTATTTGTTTTATTCGAGGCGTAAGTGTTTGCATACTTGCTATTAAGATAAGATACTAGTTTAGCAGTTAGTGTTCTGTCATGGCTAATCGTTGTTATAAGAACAGTCCTGACAGTTTTTGTTTCATTCGTGACGAATTATTGTTTAAAAATACCGACGGAATATTACAGACGTTGTTAGAAATGTGTATTTCTCATGTTTCGGAACTAAACTGGGACCTCAGGCAAATCTTGAGCGCCGCATAAGGTAAGGCATTTAAACATACTATAAATACGTTCCTGGGCAATAAAAATACCCAGAGTATTAGCTATTGGCTAAATGAAATTACAGGAAATATTTTACACAATCTTTTCACATATCAATCTTATATAAACCACTAACCTGGAAATATTGCTTGTAAGGTATTGTAGTATTCCCAAACAAAAACTATCCCAACCTGACCAGTTAAGTTTGAGATCTTCCTAAAAAAAATATACTGTATTGATTAAAGACAGACATGAACATATACATTCAACTTTTAACTTATCATTGAAATATACATCTCGACATATTGACTTTGCCACACAACACTGAACTAATATTTTCAAAAACATACCCTGATATGACCAATGAAATTTGAAATCATCCTACAAGTGTACTGTATTGATTAAAGACATACATTAACTTGTGCAATGAAATTTTACATGAACATTTATACTAGCATCTTGGCACATTCACTTTGCAACCAAAAAATAACATAGTATTTTAAAACAACAACCTTAAACACCCAACTGAGTTTTAACAATTTCTTGAAAATTACTATAATTAACTAGAGAAAGACACCAACACTGTATTAAAATTTTACATAATCACTGACTCCACGTTTTAACATCATCATTTTCATCAACATCAAACAAAAACAGTATTTTAAAACAGCGGCCTGATTCAAATAGTTAAATTCCAACACCTCCTGATAAGGGTTTGCACTTGTGAAGGTGTGATTTGTTTAATTTTTCTCGCAAAATCACAATCTTCCCCTATCCAGACTGTTAAGACGCCAAATATGTGACAATACTTACCTAAGTTTCCCGAATTAGGGATTCAAGTTGACCAAGCAAGTACTTACTACATATTAGAATTTTGAATGCAAGATGTGCTATTTTCGAAATGATTAAGAACAATGGGATTATTCTAGGGGGAGCGCCTTTATTGGAGAATGTTGGCTTTAGGCTTGTTACTTTTCTCATTCAATTCACGATGCACAAAGTTACACATAACAATTATTCCTTTATTCACAAAAAAGATGAATATGTTTAACATTTAGACAAATCTTTGTTACAGTATCGCATGCTATTAACGTGATTAACATCATTACCAATCAATACTGTTTGGAATATACATAACCATCCGGGAGCTCCCACATTCTTATACAATAATGAAATACCAATATTCTATATCCTTCATTTTTACATTCAGTGTTATTAATACCTAACATCAACCAGAGACAATCTACCCCTCCCTCTTTAAATATTTGTGATTGTTCACCGTTATGTCCTCTCCCCACGTTGTACACTCTGAAGCGTATGATTGCAATAATTCAATCCGACTTCCACGAATATTCCGAGCTTCGTTACTTATCTGAGGATCCCTCTGTTAGTGTCCTTGACGTCGCCGAGCCGTGGTAGCCACCCGTCCTGTCGACTGCCTGCTGTGCTTCGACCTAACAAAATATTTTATGCATACCGGAAGCGGTAGCTAACTGTGTCAACTGTTGTCACTGCCGCGCCTCTGACCGGGGGGTCCTAGGTTCCAGTCTTCACGGCGGCAGGATTTTCGACACTAGCTTTTCAGCTACGTCGATTTCAGTCGCTGTTTGGAGGAGGATTCTAGTGGCCGGCTGCTCTGATCGGTAGTTTTCCGTGGTTTCTCCGATCAACACCAGGCGAATGCCGGAGCAATACCCTAACAAACGGGACACGGACCCCGCGCGATCTTTTCTTCTTCTTCCTTGTCCTATCCTCTCCCCTTATACTCACTTACACTAACATGCACTACACTACCACTCATTCCGGGAAACCGGTCGGGAGCTTAGAGCTTGTCCCGGCTGGGGCGGTGCCCCGCTTGTGAGAGAGTCCTGGTTAGGGGGAAACCCCACTAGCCGACGGTAGGACGGCGCTGGATCTCGCCATCCAGCGGGGGAAGATCACCGCCATCTCCCGAGAAAAAATGTGCACTACACTCACGGGACTAATGACGCGCCCGGAAACACACGCCCGGAATGACAGTTGACGCGCCCGGAAACACGATAAAATCAATCAATCATATATTTTATGCAACATGAAACCGCATTGCAAAGTAATATTGATAACAGCATATAAATTTGAACGTGAAAATTTATGGTATTTTTAACCTGTGTGTCAAGGTCGCGGACAAGGAAACTAGCTTACTAGTGTTCGCGGACAATGCATCCACAGCAGCTACACGAGAAACAGGCATCTCGATTGGAAAACGTAAAGCCAACACGTTTATACAGAAGTGAATTACGTTCCAAAACTTGACTCACTAATAATTTTTATCTTGGAAAACATTTTTGAGGTGTGTTTTAAAAAAATCTTTACCGTCACCATCAATGATGTGCCCAAAAGTCACGCACATTGTTTTCATGGCACGCAGCATCTAAGCTTAACGGTATTCCACAGTTTACTCCGCCCCCTTGTTCATTACCTATTCACTCTCGAACGCGTCTTTCAGAGCACTTCCTGTTTATTGGGCCTTGTCCGGCCCAATTTGATCCTGTTTTATAAAATGTTCAAATTATTTTCCCTACTTGATCCCCTCACATTCACTCATGACTGTGTAACAAACGCTACCACCTTTCGGTCAAATTTCGACATTTCTCACTCCTTACCCCCCCCACACACACACACACAAACTTTGCTGATGTTAACTATAAGTCCACACTAATGGGCCATCTATCAGAAATTCGTGCGATAAGGAAAACAAGTTCCGTTCATTGGCGCTTAACCTTTTTTGAACTTTCACCTTCCCCTTCTCAAACTTTTCTCCCAAAATCCTGCGTGTATCGTATTCTTCCTCTTGGTTTACTTCTTCGCAACCTGATTATATCATTGTTGTTTGAAAATATCTAATTTCTGAAACGATTTATAAACTCAATCAATTTGCTGTTTAAACAGATTATAAAGTTATTCTCAAGTTGTTGTAAGTATTTAGTTATAATTAATTGCAAAAGTAAATCACAAAACTCGCTCTTGCGTCTTCGTACTATCAAAATACATTTAGTTCCATTGAATACGTAATATTCCTTTTACAAAGTAATTCGTAAACTTCACATGGCAGAGGAATTTATTTTACAGGCATCTCAAATTTTATTTACCGTAAGTATTGGAAATCAAATTAAATCCATTATATGTAGTGTGTAATTTCTTAATATTTCATTAAACATTTATTTTGAAAGTCATATAAGAGAGTTGTAAGGTACCTTTATTAAATATGATTTTATTAGTAAAGTATTACATTGACTTGAAAATCCGAGGTCAATAGTTAAACGAGTAATTGCATGGTACTATGCATTTCTTAATCTAATATTCCAGAGTTCAACAAAGAAACTAATGTCTATCATTTGTGTTAGTGGACAGTAATGAATTGGAGTATACCGTTAGGAAACATGATGAAAGGTCATATTGTATTTTTATTACTCAAAGAATTACACACAGTAAATATCAAAAGTAATTTGATGTACACACCTGTGTTGTATTGAAAGCGCGATTAAACAGGTTTTGCGCGCAATAGGCCAAGCGACAAATAAGAAGGACGCATGTGAATGGAGGGTATGTGGGAGAACACCTTGAGCGGCAGTTGTTTTCCTCGCTTTGCCTTGAGCAGGCCTCGTTTAACTGCCCGACTGAAGCAGTCGCTAGAGCAACGTTGAGCGAGGAACATTGTGAGCTGTGGTCGAGAAACGAGTTCGCGATGGAGGTTTGGGAGATCGTGGGGATCGTGGTAGGAGTCGGTGCAGTGTGTGCGGTGTTGGCAGCCATTGCGTTTAAAGTGTGGTTCAAAAAGACAACTGGAATGTGCAGGTCAACGCGGCGGTTGGATGGGCTTACAGCGCTGGTGACCGGCGCGAACTCAGGTGCTGTCTACTTTCCTATCTGGTTCTCGCTCATTAGGCGTCCCCCAAGGATGCTGATTGATTGTTAGTTATTCCGGGCTCGCCAACTACTATGGTTATTAGTCCCGTATGTGTAGTGCGTGATTTCTCGGGAGGTGGCGGTGTTCTTTACCTTGCTGTATGGCGAGACCCGACTCCGACCATTCGCGGAGAAAAATGCAACGAAACGAACTTTCTTTTGTAATTCCACATAAATCTGTCTAATCTAAAAATTAATAATCTGGAGTACTTAAATTGAACAATGTTTCTTGCAATTGTCATTACTAAAAATGAGAAACATTTTTCTTAAAGGATACTATAAAAAGTTTAAAATTTAGTGTATTTGACCGATTAAAATCTCAGGAGCTTTCGATAAAACAAACACAACAACATCGACAAGATATCTTCCCACGCGACTGTGTTATATATGTAAAGTTTGTAACACACTGGGAACATTTCATAAAATGCGACTAATGATTTTAAAGATTTTCAAACTTTTTTACTGTATTGTTTATTTCCTTATTCACTAGGAATATATTTTCTAAAGAAAATCCGCGAAGATAATGAAATGTTAAGTTAATATTTATAAATATAAATATAAGTATAAGTATAAGTATAAGTAATGGTAATAGTAATAGTATATATGTATAAGTATAAATATGACGATTGTGTAGTAATCAGGATGACCCTGACAATTATAATATTCTCGACGATTTCATTGAACTTAAAAATATTCCTGCTTCTATGCACCATAAATCTTCAAAATCAACGTTTTCAATCATGAAATTCTTGTTTAGAGCGATTATATTCACGCATAAAAACCAATGTCACAGTTTTTATTCTATTCAAGGACAACTATTATTTAAATATCTGCTGTAGAACAACTCTCCTTTCACATTTTTATAATTTTTAATAATTGAAAGTGATATTATCAAAGAATAGCGCATATTTATAAAGCGCTGGAAAGAGTGTCATAAAGACCTCTACACACGCATCTAAGTGTCAGGTCGACCGGCGAACGAATTTAACAACTTGTATCGTGTGAAAGCAAGTTATCCAACTGAAATCTTTGCCAGGCGTTTGACTGATACCCACTACACAATTCCCCCTCCATACTTCCTGACAAATTGTATTCTCTATAAAATAATATGAAGTAGTGTTCGGCCAAACTACAATGTTACCATACTTTGAAACTTTGGTCCAAAAGCAAAACAGTTGTTTTATTGGAATGTTGTCCAGGGTTTTGGAGGTCGTTGATTACAAATATGAAGTCAAAACTTTCAAAGATAAAATTGGAGATCCAATACGGAAAAAAATATCTATTATAAAATGCAAATTTAATTTCAAAATGATAATGTAAGCGTTTTTATATAATTATGAGAATGTGCTCCACATAAAAGTAATATATTGTTCTTATATATAAAATGTAGCAATTACTTACAATGTGAAAATAATGGGATTATAATCTTATTTATTAAAACACGTTCTCGCAATATACGTGCCGCAAGATACAACAAGATATGCGATTTTTGGAGGTAAAACGAAGTGCATACTACAAGAAAATTTGATCCCAGGAAATTTATTTTTTACTTTTACTTTTACATTTACTTTTTCGCTTTAATTTTCTACGATTTTAACATACTGTATTGTCTAAAAAACCAGTTGTTAAATTAAATTACTACTCTACATTAAAATTGTAATTTTAATGTAGGTTTATATTGTTTGTCAAAGCAATATTCAAATTAGGGCAGTGGTAAACTGCAGTGTCTGGTTCTGATTCTTCAATGAAGCACGCAGTGACGGTAAATATCGAGAATTGCGATGACAAATTAGAAACAATATAAGACTCCTAGATGATGGAATTTACTAACGTAAGAATTAAATTGTAGTTAGTAATTTTAGAGATATAACTAGCTTCCCAACACTTGATTTTTATTTAAGTTTGTAATTTTTTTAAAGTACATACCGAATTCAAGCTTCACCATGAACCTTAATGTTATTAAACAATATTATAATAACACAAAATGGTAAAAATAAACTAATTAGAATTAGAATTGTTTTGTCCTTACAATATAAGTTATTAATGCATAAATAATGTTCGATTTCTTAAACATGGTTTAAATAAAAAAGGAGAAAGAACAAAGTACTTAGTAAAAATGAAGTTGGTAAAGACTAAGCGAGGTTTTGAATACCACAATCCATCACACCTCAATAATGCAAGAACAGTGACGTTATTCAAAAACGTTGTCTCCTTTTTGCTGGCATTTCTTGTTTTTCACCCACATGGAGAATTCACGTGGTTGCAGGAATCGGCCTGGAGACGGCAAAGGAGCTGGCGAGGCGTGGAGCTCGAGTGCTGTTGGCCTGCAGGGATCCTGTCAAAGGGCAGCAGGCCTTAGGTAAGTGGAGAACACCGTCTCATATGCAGTGCGGAAAACCGTATCGGTCCACCAACCTTCGCTCTCCTTTTCGGCATGTTTGCATCTCTGATGCGAATGTACCTCTATTTTTTATTTATTTATTTATTTCACGTCAAAAACAGTTAAAAAGTGTGTGTGAGTGCTATGGAAGAAATGAATTCTGTGTACGTTTCAAAAATTCTTCTCTTATCTAAGCCATATACTACTTGAATTTTGAATACAAAAAGAAAATGAGCGGTTTTTGCAAGGATTGTTGACAAACCTCTTTAACCGTTGTTGGACGCTATTTATAGTTTTTTATAATATTTTGAATTTTTTCTTCAAATATATATTTCATTTTATAATGTCTTAACGTATTTTAATTCGTTGAAATATGTCATCGTGAAAGTTTAGCGGAGTATAAACGCAAGCAAACCACGTGAACTTAGATATTTCCATGTCCAATGCTACGATTAGTGTATCCAAATCTAATATTTTGTTCGTATGACATTTGTTTGTATTTATGACATTTTTTGCAACAAATAGTTATATTAGATCTTCCTCTCCTTCTTGCTGTTCTTCTTCCTCTTTTTCTTCCTCTTCTTCTTCGTCTTCTTAGAGCGCAACAGTCGTTAAGAGGCCTTGGGCCTCCTTTAGAATTTCATTCCATGTATCCCTTTTCCGTGCCTTCCTCCTTCAATTTTTCACTCCTATGCGTTTCACGTCTTCCTGAACACCATCCAGCCATCTTAGGGGTGGTCTTCCAACTCTGCGGGCACCAACAGGTCGCATAAAAGTCAATTCTTTGTATGTGGTTGATTCCGGCGAGCGACAGATATTCCGTCAAGCCATCGTAGTCTAGCCAATTTGATTTCTTTAACAATTTTGTTGCTATTCTATAAATATTGGATTGTGTCTTACAATAAAATTTAATGTTATAGTCTGTTCCTTGAAAATACTGTTATTTCCTCTAATCTGATGAATCAGAAAAAAATCCTCGTTCAGTGGCTTAGTAAAAAACTTAAATTAATGGCAAAATGTAACTTTTTACCTAAATGTCTTTTTCTGCCCCGAAGCAACATTTCTGTATAATTTATTTGGTTGTAGTAACTTGTGGGTTTTGAATTAAAGTAATTTGTTTGAAAGTAATTTGTGGTCCTAATAAATATTGTATTTAAATTTGTGGTTTAATCGTAGGATTAATTTTTCCTTAGAATAATCGAGTTTTTTAAATTAAACTATGGTTCCTATTATTAAAGTAATTTCTAGTTCCTGTCTTAGAATTAATATTTGGTTCCAATTTAACTGTAATTTGTTGTTAATTAATTTAACAATATGAGGTTCGTGTAATAGTTATTTGTGGTTTCTTCTTAGTTAATCTGGAGTTCATGTAAGAGAGTAATTAGTGGTTCTGTCTTAGAGGAATTTGTGGAACCTGTATTAGAAGAAATTTTTTCATGTAGGTGATTTGTGGTTCCTGCCTTAGAGTAATTTGGGATTTTACAATAAAGTAATTTGTGTTTCCTGTCTGAAAGTAATTTGTGGTTTGTGTAATTCAGTAATTTGTGATTCGTGTAATGGAGTAATACGGGGTTGTGTAAAACGTAATGTGAGATTCGTTTAATAGAGTAAATGTGTTGTTCCTGTGATAGAGTAATGTTGTTTTCTGTAATGGAGAACTGAGTGGCTCCAGTGGCCGTGCGCGTGGCCACAACAGCCGGCACGACGATGGAGCTCGTCTCGCAGGACCTTGGGGTCTTACAGTAATGTGTTGTTCGTGTAATAGACTATTGTGTTTTTCGTGTAAAAGAGTAATGTGTTTTTCGTGTAATAGAGTAATGTGTTGTACGTGTAATAGAGTAATATGTTGTTCGTGGGACAGAGTAATGTGTTGTTCGTGTGACAGAGTAATGTGTTATTTGTCTGATAGAGTAATGTGTGTTAGTGGTGTGATAAAGATGTTGTTCGTATGACAGAGTAATGTGTTGTCTGTGAGACAGTAATGTGTTGTTCGTGTAATAGAGTTATGTGTTGTTCGAGTGACAGAGTATTGTTATTTGTGTGTAGAGTAATGTGATGTTCGGGTGGTAAGTATTGTTGTTCTTGTGAAAGGTAATGTATGTTTTATGTAATAGATTAATGTGTGGTTTCAGTGGCCGTGCGCGTGGCCGCCACAGCCGGGGCGACGGTGGAGCTTCTGTCGCTGGACCTGGCTTCTTTGGAGTCTGTGCGCGCTTGCGCCTCCAAGGTGTTGGCCACGGAGCAACGGCTCGACATCCTTATCAACAACGCAGGAGGGCTGTATTTAGGGAGCAAACCGACCATCGATGGCTTGTTCCCGGAGATGCAGGTCAGTGGTTTGCCTGTTGCGAACGGCCTAAACATGAGAGATGGGCATACTATAATGATGAGGACAATAGCAAGCCCGCGTATTGAAGAGCAAATTAAACAGAGCGGTTGTTATTTTGGCAAGAAGGGGTTTCTTCTTATCTGACTGGTGGTCATATAAGTTTTAATCTGTAAAAAAATTCCAGTACAAAATTTTCACTAGATATTCAATTTATTGTTGGACAATTTAGGATGAAAACACATACTGAACTCAAGGATTTTTGTACGCGTCTAGGTGTATGTGGATGAGTCACCACAAAAGAAGAAGTGAAAGTGTTATGTCTTATTAGCATCTGTTCGAAATGTTTAATCAAATTATTTAGATTTTTTGTTGTGGAATTCTTATGTATTTCTTTGCAGCAACAAAAAGTGTATTATCAATTTTAGTAATTCGATATCAAATTGTCTTGCATTTTAAGTGCATGCGTACTGTCTTGTATCATCTCTTAAAATACCCTCGACCAATTGTATTCTTTAGAATTCAATTATGTATTTAGAGTAACCCTTTTTTTCAATTAGATTTGATTTATTTTTCTAGAACTGTCTGATAATACACTTTTTTATTTAATACAATTTATGCTTATAATTGTTTGTACTTGTATCCTATTTCTGTGGTTGATGGGGCTATTGCCCAATCTTCTTCGTGGTCTTGTTCGCGGTTCAGGTCAACCACTTGGGCCCCTTCCTGCTGACTCTGCTGCTGGTCGACCTGATGAAGAAGTCTGCCCCGGCGCGGGTGGTGTTCGTCGCGTCGATGGTTCACAGCTTCAAGTCCATGGAGCCCGAGCACCTGGAGTACCCGCGCGCCCGGCGCCTCTCCAAGTGGGGCGCGTACTGCGTCAGCAAGCTCGCCTCCGTCATCGCGGCGAAGGAGCTCGCTCGTCGCCTCAAGGACTCAGGCACGTTGCGTTCGCGGACAAAACATGACACACATTTACAATTAGAGGTTGATATTGTGATGAACCCGACCTGCCGCATAAGGCAACCCACGCATATGAGCAATTGCCGTCGCACATGGTCTGGATACCTCACACCGAAAAACACCGTCAACCAACACCGGAAACACCGTCACACCGAAAAGTGTCGGTAATTAGATGATTGGTGTGCGCGTTAAATTTATAAATAAAGGGCGCCAAACGGGCACTTACCTGACACCTGGCACCGGCATATGAACACCTCAGGGGTGAGCACTCTGTGAATGAGGACATGCACTGGGTCCACTACTACTACTAAGTTATAATAACTACAAAGTTATGTTCCTTTTTAAGTGTTAATCGCATGAATGGCGAGAACACGTTTATCTTGTTAAAATTTTGACCTGAAGGTTTCTTCAATTAAATTCTAACATTACTTTAACAATAGATGACTTTTTTTGAATGCCTTTAAAATGAATACAAAAATAATGGTCGTTGATTCTCTTTCGATCGTTGCACACCTGTGGTCGCCCTCAAATCAAAAGCTGTCGCGAACCGCGTTGCAGCAAGGCGCAGCCAGCCGGAAGCAGCAGTTCATTCGGCGCCACTGTTCCTTCCCGTTCCACTACTTCGCAGATCCGACGCTCGTAGTCAGGAAATGGTTGAAATGAGCCGCAATCGGTGGATAGCGGAAAGGGCCGTCAATACGCCACCCTATCCTTATCAGGTCAGCCTCGATAACTCGGCTGTACTATCGATCCTAACGGATCTACACCGGCCCGTTGCAACGGAATAAATTCCAGTTTGTGATTTCAAACGGGGCGGCCAACACTAATCGCTGGCTCCAACTCTCCTCAACACATCAGCCTGTTTGCTATGCCGTTCTCTCGCCTTCTATCTGTCTTCTGATCAAAATCCTACTCTCTCGAGCTTCCTGCTTTGCATCTCTTTTCTAACTTCGCACATCGCTCCTTCACGTGATCAGAATTTCAAATGCTATTGGTCGAAATCTCAATTTCTAGAATATTCGACGCGAGTCCGAAGCCGATACGGCATTTCCTAACTAACGTCATTTTCTGGGCGCCTGATTGGTGGTCTTTGTTGTGCGTGTGTTTTGGCCAGTACACCAGAGATGGACAAAGCAGTCCTTTCTGCTGTCTCCGCGATGATTGTATGTGTCCTATGGGATTACGTAAACAGTAGCCGGGATCTCTGTAATTCAACTGTTCCGGTGCCTCGTGGGCACAATGGCGGACAGCCGCCCGCTTTTTGCCTGAGGGGTTGTCCCCGGAGACCATCCTACGCTATAATAATAATAATAATAATAATAATAATAATAATAATAATAATAATAATAATCTGGGAATAGGACGACAGGCGCGTGTTCGCGCGTCTTGCGCTGAGCCGTGTCGAATCAGGGGCTGTCCTAATTGGCGTGACAGAGGGGGAAGTTTGGGTCCGGCAACAAGCAATGGCCTCATTGCAATATCCTAGATTTAATTAATTTCTAGTTATCTGTAATCTGACTTATAGCTCTTCTAAGACTTCACTTCATTGTACGAATGACATGACCATATTAATATTATTATTAATAATAACAATATGTCGACCTGGATGGGCGAGGTGGCTAAGAATGAGTACCGACTCAGCGCTTCGGTCCGAAGGGTCGTGGGTTCGAGTCCCGCCTTGGGCATGGTTGTCCCTTGACTTTCTAGGTGTTGTCGCGGAGGGCCTCGCGTTCTGCTGACCCCAGATCAGAGGAGCCCGCAAATGTGTCGGTCTAGTGTACGGTCGAATAAGGTCCCATCGGGACGTAAAGGGTCAGTAGCAGTTTTAGGGCTTTAATCCAGCTGTTGGCTGGATTAAAGCTCTAGAAAAAAAATAACAATGTAAGAAATAATAACAACAACTAATTAGCTAAAGCCAATGACATTGGTGATGATGATGATAATAATAATAATAATAATAATAATAATAATAATAATAATAATAATGGTAATAACGATAAATATCACACTATTATTAGTGATTATCTAGATGTAATTCAACATATTTCTACATTTGACTAAATTATTAGAAAGTGCCTCTAGTGTTTTTGCAGGTAGTTTGTTCCACTCTATAATCTGATTTCTGTAATCTTTTACCGATATCTGCCCATGCTGTGTTCCTTTTGTATGTCTTGTACAATACGTATAAATGCCCCGTTCCCTTTTCTTAGATAAGGACTGCTGTGGGCAAAAACATTGAAAAATCCCCGGTTTTTTTTTTTGCGCAGCATTACATAACTTTCTCTCTACCGTAGTAGCGGTAGCAAGAAAGTAAAAATGAAATAGAAATTAAGCAAATTGGTGAAGAAAACATTCCGAGAGCAATTCTAGGATTAATTCAGACCGTGTTGCATGAGCGAAGACGGTTGTTTTACTAATGAATTGTTTGATTCGTGTTCCTCCTCACTAATGATTTGAGTGTCCCCATCCGGAGAAAATTACCCAATTCACACCACGATAATTTCTCAGTAAAACATCACGAGATGAGTGTTTATTTCGTATTGAGGAAAGTTTTAGCACTGAATCAATATTCTAGAATGAATATGTGATGCGGTCATACTGGTAGAATTAATTAGTGAATTGTTATTTTCTTTGGCTTTGTAGTGTTGATTCCTTGCTCTTGCTTCTGCAGGGGTGACTGTAAACTCTTTACATCCTGGAGCAATAAGAACGAACGTTTACCGCTCACTGCCTCTCTGCGGAAGACCTTTGGTGAACCTTTTCACCTCAATATTTTGCAAGGTGAGTAATTTCAATTGATTTCACAGGTGGGGGCAAGGGGTCTGTCAGGAAATGACATGAGTTTCTCGTCATTTATTGTTTGAATGCACCGGTGGTACTGGAGCACCGGTGGCACAAAGTAAACTCAATATTATATATTCAAGATTGGACAGCTTTCGTTTTAGTGAATCAAATCTAGAAAGACAAGTTTTAGAAGTAATATATCATACCTTTAGGTATTACAATGAAAATGTATATTTTTGTTCATGAAGGTTCTACACGTCGTATGTATAGTACGGGGGAGGGGAATTGTGTTATTTTAAAATACGTTAGTATTATTAATGGAGATGTGATTCTATAAACTTGGTAGAGACAAAAATAGCGGTGGAGAGAGAGAGAGGGGGACAGGAGAGTGGTAAGGAAAAGAGGAAGAAAATAGAGATAAAGGGAAGATGAGAGAGATAGAGGTAGAGAGAGGTAGAGATAGATATTGTATCCCCCTTACTATTTCAGCGCATCCGCTTCTCTTACGTCACTTCGGCCTTACGGGAAGTCACCGGAGGTAGGGAAGGGAGGTAGAAAAACAAAATGACTTTCGTCCATTACTCCCTAAAATGGTCTCAGGGTTTGGTTTGATAGACCTGTTTAGCATAGATCAGTACAGATCGTCAGGCAAATGACACACACACAACGTTTAGCTAAATAGTACAACACAATCACTTTATTGTCGCATTCCTTTTTTATCAGAGAAAATAAACACTGTACCACAACAATATAAAATGTTTCACTCTTGATTAATTTTACAATATCCATGCTTCATGAGGTGAATTTATATAATTGAAAAACACAAAATTGGGAAAACCTAAATGCATACAATTTTCGCTTCTAGCCTTTGAATCGCAACAAATGAACCGTTCACTTTGGGGTAATTTAACAATTAATTTTTTTTTTGTTTCTTGAAGTTAGTTTATATAACTGGAAAAAAATTGAGAAAACCTGGAAGGGAAATACATACAAGAAAAATAGCTCATAAAATTTTCACTCGTCAACTTGGAACGTCACGTTTTCCTTGTTAGTGTGTTGAGGAAATATGTAGAAATCTTGGAAGCAACGGACTCTCGCTGCTCGCGATTCGCCTAAGGTAAACCCTATTTCCCGAATCTCTTTCACCGGGAGAGGTGGCTTAGGGCATCTACTGATGTCACTGCAGTGCTTCTCACCGGGTGATCCTAGTTTCGAGTCCCGACGGTGGCAAGATTTTCGATACTAGCCAGACAGCAAGGTTGAATTCAGTCGCTGTCTGGAGGAGAATTCTAGCGGCCGGCTTCCGTGATCGGTAGTTTTTCGCAGTTCCTCCGATCAACACCAAGTGAATGTACCCTAACAAACGGGCCACCGACCGCGCGCTATCTTTCCTTCCTTTTCCTTGACCCTTACATGCACTATACCACCATACATAACCGGAAACTCAACGGGAGTTTAAAGCTTGTACCGACTGAGGTGGTGCCCTGCTGTTCAGAGATACTTGGTTGAGGAAACCGCTGCTAGTCGACAGGTAGGTCGGCGCCGTATCTCACCATCCAGCGAGGGAAAATCACCACCACCTCCCACGTCAAAAACATACACTACACATGCGGGACTAATAACCTTAGCAGTCAATCGTATTTCTTTCATTCCCTTTTGTTTTTAGAATTTTCGTGAAGTCACGTGATTTATGGACAAGCCTTTGATGGCGTATATTGAACGAGCATGTAGACCTCGCTATTGTTCGTGGCGTACGTTATAGAAGGATTTTCCTGAGATTGAGCCAGAGTGACAGTTCGCTAAAAAATTGAACATCACATAATTCAGACAAGTATCCATCTGCCGCGACTCCTTTTCAACCACGCCTCTTTTTTTCACAGGAGACATAAACACTTGTTTGTGTCTACACTGTAAAAACATCTGTATACAGAAGTCCAAGAGTTTCCCTAAGGTATATGCACGTATGCGAGTCCGGGAAATATTTAAATTTAATTACGTATGTGGAAAATTTCTTAACATGTTCTCACAAGCAGTAAAAGAAAACTGCCATGAATGTAAATAGAAAGTTCTCAATCACAGCTCGACACACCACAGCACAATAGCCAGAAACACATGCACCAGTACGCATCTCAAGTCGTCTTTAAGTATCGGTTTTAAAATAAACATAATATTTATCACACAAAACGTAAATTTAATAGAGAAAAATAGTTTTTACAGAAGAACACATAACACTGCACGTCCTAATTTCAATTATTTCTCGTGACACACTATATTTTTGTCGGACAAGGACATCACAAAAAGAAGCGTCAAAGCCATTTACAAGTTAGCCAACTGCAAAAGAACGAATGCAGGAAGGGAGTCTAATGGGCTCAAGGACACAACGACCACAAAACCTTCAGTTATGTTGCCAGCACTAGCTGTCACTTTGGCTCATTCTTAGGAAGATCCTTCTATAGTCCCCGTCTTTGCAACTCGTCTAAGTCGCTTAAGTTATTAATTGATTTTATCATGGCTCAAATGCTTGGTTCGAAGTTGCTATTTGTATATATCTACCAAGTTGAGAATTATATAGACAGTGTTTACAGCCGAAGCGCCAGAGACGGAAATATAAGGATATGCAACTCTAATTTAAAATGGGACCGTGGCAAACTGTTGCGGGAAAACTGTGATTTATTGCGTCACAAATTTAGTATCTTGAATATTGATGAATGAATATTGTAACTGGTGTTCGACATGTCTGCATCTCGTATTGGAATAAATAAAAGTTTTCTTTCCTGATTACTCTTCTAATAAAAAAATGTTTACTCTAACTGTATTGTAACTTCGATGAGCAGAACATTCATACAAATAACTTACTTTAACTTAACTTCTTTCTTAGAATATATACTAAATAGATTTCTTCTTTATGTAGGAAGCAATTACCACCAGAATGAAGAAAATTGTAGAACTTGTGACACTAAAGTGACTGTTTTGGTACTTTATTACATACCTAACCTATCACATAAATCTACTTACGAAGATGAATGAAGAAAAATACAAACTGTTTAAATTGAAAGAAAAAAGTATTAAAATGTCGATATAGAAAGAAAGGAACCTATTATATTCTCATAGTAGAGTGGTAAAAAGTAACTAGGGCTAAAACAGCACGTACTTTCTCGTCCGTAGTTTCATGCAAAATTACGCGAAAACTCAAATTTTCGAAAAATTGTACATGACCTTATTTCAAAACCTGTCTTTATGGAACAGATTTCATTAGGCGAAGAAATATCTGTCTTCATAATGTAGTTGTAGGAAGACACCAAAAAATGTGAATTTTTGCCATTATCTAAAAATCAGAGTTTTAAACAAAAATGAGACCTTTAAATTTTCAAATTTGATATTCGAATTACCTTTGCTAGAATATTTCAGAGACTGTTACATTGCAGATCAACAATGGGAACGCCTCGACACGGCAATTTGAAATTCTCAGAATAAAGTGTTGTTGGGTGATGTTTGAGGGTGTCTGAATGGAACTGGGATTTTAATTGTCGAATTAGTTTTCATGTGTTACTATTAAATGAATATTTTTTGCGCCTAGTGCACAAGATTGGCAATTTTTTTGTGAGTAATGCCGGGGGTGTATTAACAAGGGCAGAAATTGTTCTTTTATAATTGTACGTAAATGTTGCCAATGTGAGAAAGTATATGCTGTTGAGCAACTTGTTCTCTTACCTCGGAGAGTTGGGTCACTACTTCGTTTGGCCCGTTGGTATTTACTGCCACTTTGCACTCTTCAGGTCAAGGACTTGTGAACTCAAGCAGTTTTGTAATAACGCTTTAATTAGGATAGCCTACAAAATAATAAATTGTGAGCCATTATGCCATTCCTGTCCTAGACTGAACTGGAGGGAGCGCAGACAAGTATTTACCTGGCTGTGTCAGAAGAAGTCGAGGGTGTTACGGACGCTATTACGCCGACTGCAAGGTAATGGAGCTGCATGACAAGCGCAACGCAATGTACAAATTCTAACGCGATTGTGGGTATTTCACATGAAAGCACGCCAAAAAAATATACCGCACAAGACGTATCAGTTTTATATTTCTCTCATAATAGAGCAGAATTATCAGAATATAATGCTAGAGTAATGCCAATTCAGTAAATTGTTCTAATTACATTGAAAATTAAGTTTTGACAAAATTAAAATTGGCTTAACTTTCTACTTATAAACATTGATCAGACATTGAAATTGAAATAAAAATATGAAAACATTTTTTTTAAAAGAATGCAAGGAATCGTACTTTGTCGAAGTTATCTTTTGTCGACTACTCGTTCAATTTGTTTTTGTTTGTTTTGTGTTCTGTCGAACTCTGTTTATATAGTATATAGCATACCATATGTGATTGTTCAAATCCCACGCATGTCTCCACTCTTCCTTTTATTTTATTTTCCAATACTAGTGAACAATTAAACTTCCTCAATTATTACAATATTCCATTGTTATGAAATATTTGAACATACAATGAGCAATGACAAATACGTTATGAAACAATAAATAATTAGCTTCAGACATATTTCATTACTCTCCGGAAATAGTAAAAGAGATTTTTTGAGTCTGTCGTTATCTCCGTGTTGACACGTCGTGCACGTCCTTAGAAAACGCTCTTAGAGAAACACGTAAGTTATCATGAGAAAATAAATTGTTAATTTTAGATTTAAGAGAGTTGCTGCAAAGAGATTACTACAAGAACGAAACAATTTGACAGCCACTGCTTGGCCAGTGTTGGCAGCATAACTGTAGGTTACATCCTGCACCCATTTTGTCAGTGCGTTCGTTTTCAGTTAGCTCATTTGTAAACGGCTTCACTACTATCTCTTGCATTGTCAACTCCCTGCGTGGCGTTCATTCTTTTCCCAACCTGTCAATGTGGTCCATTCTGAATAACTTCTCTACACCAATGTATGCACCTGGATGTGTGTGCAGGAGGCGCGCATGTCCTCCCAGGCCTTTGACTGGACCTTGGCCAATGCTGTGTGGAGGAAGAGCGAGAATTTGGTCGGCCTACGAGACGACGAGCGACCCGCTCTGGCGGTCTGAGACGTCTGTCTCCATATGGATAATTGAAGAAGAGCATCAAGCAAACGTTCTGTCTCACACCAGTCTTTCGTTGGTCTTTTTGTTGAACTTCGCATGTGAAAATGTGCATGAACAATTTACTTCATAAAGGAACTCGAATGTTGGAAAATTGAAATTCAGTATTTGAATTGCCAACGTTTTGGTGTTTATTGAGTTTTAATCATGACTGTAATAATAACATTGGCCAACGACCTAAAACGTTTTGCGTGTATTTACCAAATTTTAATGGTTTTAAGTGTGCGAAAATTAAATTAAAAATACCGATCGTATCACCGACTATTTGTTCACATTTTAACATTTTCTCTGTATAGCTAGGTTAATGCAGCTCGAGTCTTTAGAAACGTATGAGATTAAGAAAGTTAGAATGAGAAAGTATTAGGATGACAATGAGGGCAGTATACGAGTTGGTAAAATGTTTCTTATGTGATCCTTCAACTTCTGGCATTGATAGGGGTGGCTGTTTCACAGTGGAGTTGCATTGAAAACAGTATCGTGTTTGTTTTATTCGAGGCGTACGTGTTTGCATTTCATCAAGATAAGATACTAGTTTAGCAGTTAGTGTTCAGTCATGGCTAATCGTTGTTATAAGAACAGTCCTGACAGTTTTTGTTACATTCATGACGAATTTTTGATTAAAAATACCGAGGGGACATTACAGACGTTCTTAGAAATGTGTATTTTTCATGTTTCGGAACTAAACTGGATCTCAGGCAAATCGTAAGCGCCGCATAAGGTAAGGCATTTAACCATACTATAAATACGTTCCTGGGCAACAAAAATTCCCAGAGTATCAGGTTATTGGTGCCAGTATGCGGATACTCTCTCAAATTGGGATCTTTAATGTTCAAGGTTCATTTTTTGAACGTGAATTTACAATTCTTTCCGGATAATTTAGATGATGTAAGTGAAGAACAAGGTGAGCGTATTAATCAAGCTTAAAAGTGATGGAAAATCGTTATCAGGGACGCTGGAACGCCATCATGATCGCTGGAACGCTGGAACTCCATCTCGATCAGGTTTTTCGTCCAGTTTCGCTGATCCATTGAGCAAATGCTGAGATGGCCCCCTTTTTTTTTGCTTCTGGACATAAATGTAACTTCATTTTCTGTGCACGTCTTCTGGAATTCAGTGGGAAATACAATTATTCAAATTATCGTTTCCATGTTCTAGTGGCAGGAAGTAATAAGAGCCAAAATTTATTGCTTATTTATCCTTGAAAATAGATTTTTTTACATGGGAGTTTTTGTTTTTTCTCCCTTTCAAAATTTATTGCTTATTTATCCTTGAAAATAGATTTTACTACATGGGAGTTTTTTTGTCTCCCTTTCAAAATTCAAAATTTAAGTAGTATATGACTTAGTGTAGGGATTTCAGAATTTTGAAAATGTGCACACAATTCACTTTTCCCCATAGCACGTCATACGCAGTTTTTAACTGTTTTTTTACGTAAAATAAATAAATAAACATAATGGAAGTATACTGTTGGTCACTTCACCGAAAAAGTCAACAAACGGCGCTAGGAGAAAAGGCTATATCAGGAGCTTTAAAGATAAGAGACAAAGAAAATATAAGTGAATGGACAATTAAGGCCTTCGTAGAATGTTTTGTTAAGAATATAAAGCCATCTTACATGTTTAAATAATGTTATGTTGGTATTTTAAAGTAGTTTCCTTTGAATTTTTAGTGCGTATTTAACATATTTTCTCATATCTTACTAGATCAAATTGTGACGAAACTGTGTGATGGATACAAACAGTTCAGATGCGGATTCAGCACCCCAAAAAATATAAAAATCAGCTATCAAGATTTAAAAAGGTTTTTAACAATTTTTTGTTGGTCTGTGTAATTATGAAAATAACGAATAAAAGAATATTTCTACAAATAACACAAACATCGAAAATACATTTGTCCTAGTGCCTTATCAAAATTTCTGATGTAGCTGCGGAATTTGTAAATTTTACTTAACAAAATTACCTCTCCTACTCACTAGTACCGTAAATATACCGTACCATACAGTACGTACAAACCCACTAACATCTATGGTCTCATTGTAACCTGGGACCACGCACCCTTATCTCCAATACTACTGCATAAAATTACGTATTATCTGAGATTGTTCTAATTTTTTTCTTTAATGAATCAAATGCACTAATAAGAATAAAACAGATATATACATTTATTTGTATTTAGGCCGATGATTCTACCGCATAGATTGACTAAGGATAGATTGACATAAATTATAGATTGATAGATTGATAGATTGACGGATAGATATATTGACAGATTGACAGATTGATAGATTGACAGATTGATAGATTGACTACAGCACAGATTGACATAGATTTGAATAAAGGTAACTTATCATTTGATTAAATTTAAAACATTTTCAAATTTCAAATCAGAACAAAACATTTATTCATAATATTTAACAGTAATATAATGAACTAGTGGTGCTACAGATTTTCTTGTATTAAAGTTTTCTAATTTCCTTGGTGTAGACTGACTTTACGGTCTTGCCTCATCCTCTTGCCAACTGCCATCTATCGTCGTCAAAAGTACATTTTTATTTGACATTTTCTCAACTTTTCGGTTTCCTAATAGTAGAACCGAAAATTTATTTTAAGATTATTAAAGAAGAGTAAAATCTCGTCCTATATAGAAATTTTAATTGAAAAATTTGAAGCCGTTTCTAAGAAAATGGCGATTAAGCATTACAGTAAAAGCGAAATTTGTAGCTCTTTTTCACAGGAATATATCGCCTCCACTCGCAAAGGCTTTTCTGTAATTTTTTAAAAAACAAAAGAGTACACCAAAATGTACTTTACATCATATTAATGCCATTACCACTATCCCTTGCAAAAGTTTCAAGAAAAAATTCTAGCCCTTTTTGAGGAAATGACGTTTGAGCGTTTCTGAAAATGCGGGATTTTGAGTTAATTTTTTGAGAAAATTGTGGTGTTTTGAGAAACTTTATTTGACATTATTTAAAGCACATGAACTCATAAATATAATATTTTGAAGAAATCGCCTCTAAAGTAAGTACTACGAACATGATAGACAAGTAAAAAAAACATTTTTGTAATTTTTGAAAAAAGAAAAGAATAGAGGAGTGTAGCGTTTATTTATGTTTTTTTAAAGAATTATTTATGGACAACAAATTTAATTTGAAGGAAAAATCTCTGTCTTGAATTTTTTAGTTGTAGGAAGAGTCCGTCAAAAATTCAAATTTTGGCAATTTTCAAAAATTCAGAGTTAACCGTAAAAATCGGACCTATGCCATGTTACAAGTGTATTTTACTCTATGCTTACAAGAAATTGAAAGAAAAAATTTGGAGCAGTTTTTGTGAAAATTTTGAAAATGTCCCTAGGGCTTCTTGTAAAGTACCCCTAAATTTTAAAGAATGTTTTTCAAAATATCAAAGCTTTAACTACAGCAAGTTGGGCAGGTGTTTCTTCAATTTGGAGAGGATCGTACGTGTGGTTTAGGCGCTAGTAGTGTTCACAGACGGACGGGCGGACGGACGGGCGGACGGACGGGCGGACGGACGGGCGGACGGACGGGCGGACGGACGGGCGGACGGACGGGCGGACGGACGGGCGGACGGACGGCGGACGGACGGGCGACAGACGGCGACGGACGGCACGGACGGCGGACGACGGGCGGACGACGAGCGACGAGACGGCGACGGACGGGCGGACGACGGCGAGACAGGCGACGACGGCGACGACGGCAGACGGACGGCGGACGGACGGCGACAGACAGGCGACGACGGCAGACAGACGGGCGACGGACGAGGCGAGACAGACGGCAGACGGACAGGCGGACGGACGGCAGACAGACGAGGCGAGACGACAGGCGAGACGGACGGGCAGACGACAGGCAGACGAGACGACGGCAGACGACGGGCAGCAGACGAGACAGGCGACGAACGGCGACAGACGGAGGCAGACGGACGGCGACGGACGGGCGAGACGAGACAGGCAGACGGACGAGGCGACGACGGCAGACGACGGGCAGACGAGACGAGGCGGACGACGGGCAGATGGACAGGCCGGACGGACGGCGGACGGACGGACGGCGACGCACGGGCGGACGACGGCGGACGACGGCGGACGGACGGACGGATGGACGGGCGGACAAAGCAATCCACAGCCTTTTAGCTGGTTGATTCTTTGGATTTGTGTCCTGCCGAATGGCCTAGGAATTACGGACACTCCCTGTGAGTGTGCGGTCCTTTCCTCTCGTCAGAAATACAAATAGTAACAACACATAACATTAGTTTTCATTCATACAATCTCTGAAAATGTAAAAAGAAAGTTTGAAGAAAACGCATTTATACTGTACCCGAAATGTTCAAAACTTGCTTCTTTTAAATGATTCTCACTGTTCTCTTTGAAGACACCACTGCCCGCGCGTGGTCGAGGACTCGAAGGTCACGCAGATACCTAGCACTCACGGCAGCGTGCTGTACGTAATCGTGGTAATTCTATACTTTGCTCCGCCTCCGGCGTTGAGTAGCTATTCGTCCTCGAACGTCTTTCATAATCTTTCCCGTTGATCGCACGTCTTCATCCTGTTTTACAAAACGTTCGAAATATTTTTCCTCCTCCACCATCATACATCCGCTCGACTCTTAGTTCTGAAGGCGAATACATGTCGGTCAAATTTCGCCACTTCGCACCCCTTCTCAATACACAAACTCACGCATATACCATTCTCTCTTTCTCTTTTTCGTTCATTCTCTCTCTTTGTCTCTCTCTTTCTCTCCTTTTTTTATTTCTCTCCATCTCTCTCTCTCTCTCTCCTCTCTCTCTCTCTCTCTCTCTCTTTCTCTCTCCAATATATACGCCTTCATACCTGCCTAATCGTCACATTACTGGGAATTTTCTTCTGAAGCAGACACTTTTATCAAACGGTGAGTAGTGGAGAAAAAGCAAATTCTAATCACAACTCCAGAGATAATTTTGGACCATTATCATTGTCTTTCATCTTTAAAACGCATGAGACTACCAAGAAGCGTGTATGCAATCTTTTAATTAAACACACACATTAACTCAAAAATACAAGGTCAACAATTACGTATAGTACATTTTTACTTAGAGGAATGCCCCAGGCGCCGACTAAGAAAACGATTTCAATTCTCGTTTTTCTAGGCAGTGATGATTAATGAATCATGAAAGAATTAATTAATTGAGAAACAATGCAATAGTACTGTAAATTTAAGTGGAGCCCTGCAATTGAAATATTAAAAGTATTTGTTTTCCGTATTGGAGTGGTCTTGGAACCACTACTTAGCAGCTTTTTGTGGGAAGGCGTGGAAACGCGCAAAACCACGCATGTGAGCGGGGCTTGTGGGAAACCACCTTGAGCGGCAGTTGTTTTTGCCGGCGTAGCTGAAGCAGCCTTCGCATGAAAGCAGTTGCGGGAACGGCGTTGAGCGAAGAACTCTGTGAGCTGTGCGTCGGAAGAAGCGTTCGCGATGGGGGTTTGGGAGATTGTGGGGATCGTGGTAGGAGTCGGTGCAGTGTGTGCGGTGTTGGTAGCCATTGCGTTTAAAGTGTGGTTCAAAAAGACAACTGGAATGTGCAGGTCAACGCGGCGGTTGGATGGGCTTACAGCGCTGGTGACCGGCGCGAACTCAGGTGCGTCTCATCTTATCGCGTACTTGAGCTTTGTGCAGAAAAATGCTACGAAGGAAACTTCTTCGTAATTTCACACAGATGTCTTCAGTACAAATTTTAATAGTTTCCGGGATACTTTAATTGTAAACCATTCGTTGAAAATTGCATAACTAAAAAGAGATAATTAAATTAATATTTTAATGAGCGAGGAAATAAACACCAATTTTGGAGAATTAGTAATGTTAAACATATTCATTGGCACTATTGTAAATTGCTGCGTGAAGTCGTGTTAGTACATCGTGTATTTTGAAAATTAATATTATTACAATACTTTCAATTCAAATAGTTTTTTTGTGATTTCATTAGGGTAATTCAATTTTAAAAATGTCATTCTTGAAATGATAATTTCAAATCTTTAAGAAATTAGAGGATTTGACCAGCTCAAACCCCTGGGGAAATTCCAGCAAACAAAACCAATATGTTCACTCCCAAATAATAATTTCAACCGCAAAAGTATTCGTCTTTAAGTTCAGTTTATAACACAAAGTGAAAAGTTTTTAAAATGCAGCGAAGATTTTAAAGATTTTCATGGAGACACTACTTAAATACCCAACAAAGACTTTGTATTTACTGTATATTTATTTCAGTAAAATTAAATGTCACTAAAATTATTAATTTTCTAAAGAAATTTCATAAGATCTTCAAAGGTTAATCCTGCCACGAATGCCGTAACGTGTTTTTGCCACGATGACCTTGGACAAGTGAACACTTTTGCCGATTTCATTGATTAAAAAATATTACTTCTTCTAATTTCGAAGTCGTCATTTTCAGTATTCTTCACAAACAATGTTTCTAGGATAAGATAAGAAGGAAAACATTTGTTATTTTATGTAATTATAGTCTTACGCAAAGACTGTTGAAAATATTATTTGTCTATTCAAGGATAACTACTTTTTAAGCTTGAGAATTTTGCTGTAACGCAACTCTTTCGCCTTCACTTTTGTCATTTTATTCATTAAAATGGTCCGCTAAATGTCATATATTAAGAATGGACGCATATTGTACTGTACTTACAAGAGTGTCTTAGTAAAGAGAAATTATTGGAATCTTGCAGCGGAAAGATGCAATTTTCCGCTAGAAAACTCGTATTGTGGAGGTTCTAATATGCAAGAATTGGATAGATTTTGTTTCTATAGTTAGGAACACACATTACTTTCTCTATTGTGTAGTCAGAATCAAGGTTTTGTGGGACCTCGATATCGAAAAACTAGATTGTAGCAAAACGTTTTTCTGTCTGTCGATCCACGCTTGTTACAGTTCAGACGATTTTGTGCTAAATTGATATTCCCGGATCGATCTGGCCGAATGCGGATATTGTGATATATGCAGGTACTTTAATAAAAACCGCAAATTTAAAATTACTAAAAAATGGCTCTAGATTGATAGTATGTTTTTCTGAAATAGCGCATAGGGTACACAAAAGTCTCGTTTTCGTGGAATTCTCTGAATTTTTGAAGATTACAAAAGTTCTTTCACGACTTTCTATACCTACGATACCGATGATAAATTGTTTTCTTAATGAAATTCCTTTTTCAAAGACAGAAGTCTAAATAATGCTAGGTACGTTTTTCAAATAATAAGAGGCTTGTGTAATTTTGCGTGAAATATAACCAATTTTTAATCTTTTTTCTCGAAAACGGTTTCATCAATTTTTTTGTGATTTTTTCCACAGATAGAGCATTAGAGGCTTACAAATGCGCAAATCTCGTTTACGGCAAACCCTGTAATTTCAAAAATGAAAAAAAATAACATAGCGAAAGTACAATATTGCTGATACATATTCTTTCCGTTGAACAGATCTCGACAAGTATTGCCATCTGTCCTAAAATCTTAGATCTTTAAATAAGATCATGTACAATTATTTTTAAATTTTTTTAATTTTTTAGAATAGAGATAATATTTTAAAAAATAGCCCAAATGTGATTTTTGTTGAACTCTCTGAATTTTCAAACATTGCCACATTTACAAGTAATGCGAGAAAGTATGTTCTGTTGAAGCACCACTAGTTTCCTGGTATTTGTTATTCACTCACATGGAGAATCCACGTGGTTGCAGGAATCGGCCTGGAGACGGCAAAGGAGCTGGCGAGGCGTGGAGCTCGAGTGCTGTTGGCCTGCAGGGATCCTGTCAAAGGGCAGCAGGCCTTAGGTGAGTCGAGAACACCGTTACATGTGAAGGGGGGAAATTGTATCGGTCCACCAATTTTATGGTCACAATTCTCAGCGTGATGTTTGCAGCCCGGGTGCAAATGCATCTCACTTTATTTATTCGTGCCCTTGGGAAGGTGACTGATGATTATCTCATCATTTTGCACAGTAGACTGTGGCCTCCTCAGATCCCCGATCCTGAGAATGAGCATGCAGGATCGTTAGGTTTTTCCACTCACGAGAGATTTGGACGAAAAGATCCCTTTAGGTTTAAACATTTTAAAATATAGAAATACAATTTAATGGAAACAAATACCCCGGTAAACGCATGTAGTGTATTTTAGTGAATAATGCGTGAAATTAAGAACAAAAACTTCTTATTCGAATAATTTGTATTTTCTGAATAAGAGTGATTTGTATGAGTGTAATGAGTGGCAGAGTAGATTATGATTCTGTAGTAAAGTAATTTGTATTAGAGTATTTTGTGACTCATCTCTTAGAGTGCCTTTTGTGAGAGTAATTCGTGGTTTTCTCTTACGAGTAATTGTGCCTCCTTTCTTAGAGTAATTAGAATTGAAGTAATTTATGGTTCCTATTGTTAGAGTAATTTAAGGTTCCTGACTTAAACTTAACCATTTATTGCATAGTATAACTCAGCTGTAACATAATGTTCATAATGCAAGGTCATAAACGCATTCTAGCAATTAATTTTATGAACTATTTTATATTAGACGTGATGTACGTGCCAGCCCATGCATTGTTAGGCGGTAAACGCGATAAGATAACGAGATGAAGTGATCTAGGAGCGTCGTAAATAGGAACTTCCTGGTAACACACACTGTTTCCGTATCATATTTCCTATTTCTGTATATCAGAAAAGAAAAATTTGTATGAAAATAATTGAACTAAATATGAATGATACGACTTGCTTGCTACTTATTCTATCACATAAACGATTTGAAAAATAAGTCCTCTTTTGAAATCATGAAATACAGCAAATTTTGTGAGAAGAATAACACAATTTATTTTACTTCCGAAATTTTTTATTATTTTCCCTTAATTTAAATAAATAAATGTAATGAAAAATAAGTATTGCAAGTAAACAAATCATGAAATAAAGGTAATGCAAGTAAAAAATAAATTTGTGGTTCCTGTCTTAGAATAATGTGTGATTCGTGTAATAGAGTAATTTGTTGTTCGTGTAATAGAGTAATTTGTTGTTCGTGTAATAGAGTAATTTTTGTTCGTGTAATAGAGTAATGTGTTGTTCGTGGGACAGAGTAATTTGTTGTTCGTGTGACAGAGTAATGTGGTGTTCTTGTGATAGAGTAATGTATGTTTTCTGTAATAGATTAATGTATGGTTTCAGTGGCCGTGCGCGTGGCCGCCACAGCCGGGGCGACGGTGGAGCTCCTGTCGCTGGACCTGGCTTCTTTGGAGTCTGTGCGTGCGTGCGCCTCCAAGGTGTTGGCCACGGAGCAACGGCTCGACATCCTTATCAACAACGCAGGAGGGCTGTATTTGGGGAGCAAACCGACCATCGATGGCTTGTTCCCGGAGATACAGGTCGGTGGATAGCTGTTGCATACGGCCTGCAAGGGCGAGATTAACATAAGAAACTGGAGAACAAACACGAGCATTCATATCTAAGATCAAATTGAACAGAAGGGTCTTCTGGGTAAAAAGTGGATTTCTTATATTGAGTTTTGTTATTTAATTACGTTTTGGACAGAATATTTGCAATTTGAATTTTTGTAGTAAATAATTTTGTTTGAAATTTGTAATCAATGAATTTTCATATAAAATAACTACCAATATACAAAAAAATGTTTTCTATAAAATTATTGTATTTTTTGGGAATGTTCTTAGAAGAGATAATTTCTTTTTAATTAATCCAATATTGAGGTGCCTTGGTTTATTTTACTACAATTTGCAATCCTTTCAGGTTAACCACTTGGGGTCCTTCCTACTGACTCTGTTGCTGGTAGACCTGATGAAGAAGAGTGCGCCGTCTCGCGTGATATTCGTCTCGACCATGTTGCATCGCTTGGTCTCCATGGACCCCGAGCAGCTTGAATACACGCGCGCAAGACGCCTTTTTGAGTGGCAAGTGCACTGCGTCAGCAAACTCGCCTGTGTCGTAACAGCGAAAGAACTCGCTCGCCGCCTCAAGGACACAGGCACGTTGCGTTCGCGACCACAACACTATAATATTTTGTTACTCCATAATAAAAAAAAAATTAATATTTTTCGAAATGTACCCCAATAATTTGGAGGTTGCTGACATAAGATGCTGAGAGTATTAAGACCGACGTGCGACTGGTCATATGTTCGTATGTCAACTCGGACGGGAGTGTTTGCTTGTGTGATGTGGCATGTTATTCCTAACTCACCTACCGAGAATCACTACGCAGGACCAAGCAGGCTGATGTACGAAATGAGGGCATTTGCGCTAAAAGGACGTGTTTTTCAGTCTGACTCTATTCCTCTTAGGGGTAAGAGCTCAAGCCTTACTTGTTGAACCTACGTTCTCCAGGTGCAGTCTGCCTCTGCCCCTCTAACGCAAAAGACATGGTCTGACTAACGTTTTTTCTATTCTTTCGAAGCATATGCTTCAAATACTTTCTCTTAGATTAGTAAAGTTTCGAAGATTAGTTTTATGAAGAGGTCTTCGAGAATTTCTGTGTACACTACCTGAAACTACTCTGTTACAAGAGGAGAGGGAGTATATTGAGACAAAAGAATGGAGAAATGGGATAGGTTATGCTGAAGTCAATCAACGTCCAGTTTTTGCTTTGAGACGTGATTTTAGTTTGTAGAATAAATGTAGATAAGAGAGTGAATTTGAATTAATGGAAAAAATTTTAATGAATGTGATATATTTATTGTGGCACGTAATGATATACAATATACTTAAAAGAAAGATTTACATAACACGAAATAAAGAAACAGAAAAGCATTTATTTTCACACGTCTCGTTTCTTTAATTATTAAAGAATTATTAAAAATATTAGATTACTAAGAAGAAAAACAGGATAAATAATTGTATGCTTAGCAATAAAAACCATCGTTATGAATTTCCATGAGACCTCCGATGAAATCGATATTTCCCGGAACGAGAATTAACTATCAGAGAGCAAATGAATGGGGCAGGATGCTGAGGACCGTCTCTAGAGTGATTCACGTCATATCCTATAAAAGTGTTGATTTGTTCTCGTCAAGGAATGATCACTGCATATAAGGTTTCTCTTTTATGATTTACACAGTCTGAACGTTCAAATGTAGAAATCAAGGAATCTAATGAAGGAAAGTGGATAAGAAAAGTGTGATTTATGATTAATTTTAGGATTCATTCAGACTGCGTAGCGCAAGCGAAGATGACTTCATTTCAGTCATCAATTCTTCGATTTTCTTTCCCTTCGACTGGAATTTTTAATGTCCGCCTTTGGAGAAATTTTTCAATTCAATTCGAGAGAGAACTTCTGTGTAACATGTTACGAGATGAGTATTCAATCCCTATTGGAGTAACGTAGAGCACTGAATTCATTTTCAAAATATAATTTGTTGTGAGGCCATGTTGTTAGAATTAATGAATTGTTAATTTAATTGACTTTATGGTATTAACTTTTTGCTGTTGCTTCTCTAGGGGTGACAGTAAACTGTCTGCATCCTGGAATCACAAGAACGAACGTTTTCCGCTCACTGCCTCTCTGCGGAGGACCTTTGGTGAACCTTTTCACCTCTATCTTCTGCAAGGTGAGTTCTTTCAATTGATTGCGCAGAGGGTATCAGAGAATAAAACAGGGTTTTCAACATCTTTTATTGTTTGGAGATCACCGGTGATCAAAAATCTGAAGTAAACACTAAAGTAAGTTCCTCACGTGGTTTGAACCGGTAGTGGTTACGGCACTGATCGCTACCGCTTCGCACTCTTTAAGTCAACCTCATATGAACTCAATATCCTATGTCAACATCCAACAGAAAACATGTTTTTTGACAATATTAAATTTCATAATAATGCTATATAAGTTTAGTTTACAAAATATTAAATTATTACGAGCAACCATGTGATTCCTGTCTTAGACCGCAGTGGAGGGAGCGCAGACAAGTATTTACCTGGCTGCATCAGAAGAGGTGGAGGGTATATCCGGGCACTACTATTCCGACTGCAAGGTAATGAACTCGCTTTATTATATTGTGTATTATAAGCAACAAGGACCTAGCTGAACAGCACGCGGCGACTCTCAGAAGATGAAGTGTATTGCATGTTCAAGAGTATTTCGATTATAGGTTTATTTTAAATGTTTGTAAAGTGTTAGCCAAAATTAATGTTATAATAGGTATTAATTTCAAGTTAGATTTAGACCAGTATAATAATTTACCACGAGAGCAAGACTTTATGCCGCGATAAAGTACAAAACGAAAAAAATTAAATAATGCAATAAAAATATAGAAAGTAATCCGTTCGTTGTTCAACTTTCAGGAGGATTACGAACATTTCACTTGAAAACCTATGAATTCTACTTCACAAGATGTTTGTTTTACGTTTCTATCGTAATGAATCATAATGTTCTCAGTATGATGCCATTTCTGTAAATTGTTTTCTCAGAAAATTAAATTTTAGGCAAAATTGAACATCACTTATCTTTCCGTTTGAATAAGACTTTCAATCGAACTTCCGAAGGAAAATAAAAACGCACCGGAAAGGATGGCTTAGTGCATCTACTGATGTCACTGCAGCGCCTCTGACCCGGAGGTCCTGGGTTCGAGTCCTGACGGCGGCAGGATTTTCGACACTAGCTTGTCAGGTAGGTCGAATTCAGTCGCTGTCTGGAGGAGAATTCTAGAGGTCGGCTGCTCTGATCGGAAGTTATGCGTGGTTTCTCAGATCAACATCAGGGGAATGCAGGAGCAATACCTTAACAAACGGGCCACGGACCGCGCGCCATCTTTCCTACCTCTTCCCATCCCTGTCCTATCCTCTCCCCTTACACAAACTTACACTAACATGCACTACACTACCACACATGCCGGGAGACCATTCGGGAGCTTAGAGAATGTCCCGGCTGGGGCGGTGCCACGCTGGTGGGAGATACCTAGTTGAGGGGGAGAAACCCTGCGAGCCCACGGTTGGTCGGCGCCGGACCTCGCCATCCAGTGGGGTAAGAACACAGCCACCTTACGAGAAAAAGCATGCACTACACTTACCGGACTAATAACCCGAGTTGTTGACGCGTCCGGAATGACTAACAACCAATCAATCAAAGGAAAAGCGTAACTTTTAATAAAAATAACGGATCAGTACCTAAGAGGCAGCAAAATAATTCATATGTTGTCTGTTAATTTAATTTGTAATTGTGTGGCTGTACGGCATCCAGCAGGTGGAGCTTCCCTCAGCGTTGCCAAATCAGTGGCCAGGTCCGTTGCCTCCAACCATTTATCTCCAGACGACGTGGTAAACCCACTAAAATTTGAAATAAATCACCAAAGTAATATGTTTTGTGACACATTCATATTTTCTTTGTGAAACATTTTTAACATTGACGAAGTTGGTACGAAAATTCTACAATCACCAAACAAGTCACCCACGCCTATAAGTATTTTTACTATGATTAGTTATATGAATAAATATGTCTATAATAATCATAGGGAATCATTTTTGTGCTTGCAATATATATATATATATATATATATATAATATATATAATATATAATAATATAATATAACATTTAAAAACTCAACGAACGTCCCAACAAAAAATAAACAAACAAATTAATTTGTTCCCTAAAACTTTCACTTTAAAACAACAAAATCTCCAAAGGGTACTCCCCGAAAAGATGACCAAAGGTTTCCCTAACTAAATAACATATGTGTAGTTACACTATAACTGTAACGTAAAAATATTTTGTTTGGAAGGTTTTTTAGCCACCACCGCAGAACCCACACCCCTCTAACCAAAAACTGGATTTTTTTATTTTAATTACTTTTTTGAAAAAAAAATACAATTTGAAAAAATCATGGTTATTATGTTTTAGAACTCGAAACAGACTTGAAAAAATCTCAAAAGTCCCTCGCAAAACAAATCGTGGATTTTTCAGATTTTGTTGGCTGCTGGGCTGTAATAAATTTTTTTTTTACTATTTTCCCGCCTTTAAATCACCTTGACTTTAAACTCTCATTGAAAATAACTGCAACAGATGTCAGCATTTATTTTAGTGTTTATTATACATTTGAATACATTTTTGTAGGACCCAGTAATATTTTGACGTTGGAATGTAGTTACAAATGAGCATGATTTTGAAATTTTATGAAATTTTCCGTTATTTTGCGCGAACTTGTCATCCCTCCATGTTCTTTCAAACTTACAAATACATTATTGTCTCTACTTACATTTTAAAAAGGAAATTTACTAAAAATTAACACTTAGTACCCAAATAAACATACTATAGTTTTTTTATTACTCAAATGGCAAACAGCTGAATGAGTATTCTTTCAATGTTAGCAAGCATTAAAAGTTAGCAAGTTATGGGGACATATATTATATTGAGCTCTCTTTTCGGATGCACTTCTTTCAGCGTGTTCTTAAAATTACCTTTTCATAATTACCGAGTCCAAACTTTTCATTTAATACACTATATCCTACCTAACATTTAAATACTTAATTACTTCCTCAAATCGTTAAGAAATAATTAATCGTTGAGAAAAACATCATTACTTGACTGCACTCAAAATGACTGGCTCAGATTATCTTATTCCTCCATCATCAATATCAACTTCATAAATATGAGCAAGACATGTATCGTAGCAAAGTAAGCCACACTTACTCAAACCCGAGATACTGACAGTGACATTTACGAATAGCATATGGGTGAGGCATATCTGTTTCTGCCTCAAATCATTTTTATTTTCCTTCAGAAAATGGGAAGACCCGTTTGCTGCATCTGAGTCGTTGATCTGTGTAGACAACTTGCGTGCAAACGAGTCAGATTATGAATTATTAGTTAGATTTTTACCTCTTTTGAAAACACACTTACAGGGAGTACATAGGTTATCATTCAGTGATCTTGCTATATCCCTTTGATCGAGAGTTGTTACAGAGAGATTACAAAAAAGGGACCGCTTTGACAGCTACAGTCTGGCCAGTGCTGGCAACATAACTGCAGGTTACGTCCATTCACTCATTTTATCAGTACGTTCGTTTACTCATTTATATCATTATCTCATTTGCTCATTTGTAAACGGCTTCACTACTATCTTGCATTGTCAACTCCCTGCGTGGCGTTCATTCTTTTCCCAACCTGTCAATGTGGTCCATTCTGAATAACTTCTCTACACCAATGTGTGCACCTGGATGTGTGTGCAGGAGGCGCGCATGTCCTCCCAGGCCTTTGACTGGACCTTGGCCAATGCTGTGTGGAGGAAGAGCGAGAATTTGGTCGGCCTACGAGACGACGAGCGACCCGCTCTGGCGGTCTGAGACGTCTGTCTCCGTATGGATACTTAAAGAAGAGCATCAAGCAAACGTTCTGTCTCACACCAGTCTTACATTTATGTGAAGTTTTCTTGCTGAATATTGCGTGTGAAAATGCCTGTGACTTGACCAGTTGACTTAAGAGAGAATATTGAGTTTAGTTCAACATGAAATACAAATATTTAAATCGCCAATGTTCTGGCGTTTATTGAGCCTTCATTTTGAATATAATAATAATAATTACATATAACAAACAAAAGGATGTTTCTAACCGTATACTAAATTCAAACATGGGAACTTAACTTTTGATTCTTAGTACCTACATATAATGTATTTTTGCGCTGACGAGTTTGTAGATTTATCTTAACTTAATACCTTACCAGTACTACACATTATTACAATGAAGAATAACTACTGTACATTTTAATGCAAAATCACAGTGGCGTATGATCTCACGGAACCTTTGACTACACGTCTATCATTCCCGACAACAAACAAAATAGACATCGTTACACCGTACTCGATAGGTCTAGGTTTTGTGACGTAACTTTCTAATTTGAGAATATCGTTAATGAGCTGCAAACCGGGCACAACTCGATGTGGATTCTGGTTTATTTTAAGAAATATTATATACCTTTTGCTATCATAATTCTGATGAAGCCTGTTTGTAATGCTTGCTTCTAAAAGTTTAAGACTTAATCCAAAAACTGTTGTTTTTACGTGCCTTGTAATAATTATAATTAGAACGTACCAAGGCTTAACGAAACCCTAAATGTTAGCGATTTTAATTTTTTTTCAATTGGCTAATATCTAAGATCCTATTCTATGTGAACTGAACACGGAAATGAAGAAGGATATCATATATTTATCAAAAGGTTGTAGTTGGTTAATTATTCTTGTAAAGCGCAGGTATCGAAATATGTTCAACATTTAATGCCCCAGTGACACTGGGTGGATCTTCGTTTGCGTCGGGCATGTGGAAGCTCCGATCTCTCCGAACTGAAGTAGTAAAAGACGGCCGTATTCATAGTCTTGACTTATAATAAGGAAAACCTTAAGGAGTTCCTTATAACGTTTTCCAGTTCATAGTAGTAATTTATCCATCCACATAAGAAAATACTTATAGCTATAAGGAAGGTTGTTGTTTTTTTTCTCCCTTTCAAAATTCAAAATTTATTGCTTATTTATCCTTGAAAATAGATTTTATTACATGGGAGTTTTTTTCTCCCTTTCAAAATTCAAAATTTATTGCTTGTTTATCCTGAAAATAGATTTTATTACATGGGAGTTTTTGGGTTTTTTCTCCTTTCAAAATTCAAAATTTAAGTAGTATTAGACTTAGTGTAGGGATCACAGAATTTTGAAAATGTGCACACAATTCACTTTTCCCCATAGCACGTCATACGCAGTTTTTAACTGTTTTTTGACGTAAAATAAATAAATAAATAAATAAATAAAATAAATAAATGGAAATGGACGACTATTTAAAGATTATAAGGATTTTTACAGTGACATCTTTCTTTGTAGCAACAAGTGATATTTACGTCACATACCAAACCCGTTGAAAATGCACAGCGATCAAGAATTTAAGAAAAAATATTGTTTTACTAAGCCTTTTTTGTACACTTTTTGGTAACATTGGTGGCTAAAACCACCAGACTAATAGATATTTACTGATTTCACCACCATTTAAGCCTTTGTTTAAGATACTGGTACTATTGGAAACATGGTAAACCCATGAGGGCAAGAATGTTCACGGCCATTTGATGGAGCGCTTCTGGCAAGATTCAAGTGGCTGTGAAACAGCCAATACGCTGTTGCCACACGAGGCACTGCTAGCATCGTACTTATTATAAGTATCGTCTATGAATACCAAATGTGTATAAGTATTTCCTTATCAAAAGTAACTTCTTATAGCTTAAGTATTTTCTTATCCTATAAGTGAGATATTTATCTCTCGGCCTATGAATATGGCCGAGAGATAAATCCTGCCTCCTATTAACACTTTAATGTAATCCTTACATCCATAAGAGCTTTGAAAATTATTTGTATTTACTGAGTAGTAAACGTTCAAATAGTTTTCATGTTATAGAGAGATTACTATAAAAAGGGATCGCTTTGACAGCTACTGCTTGCCCACTGCTGCCAACATACGTAACTGCAGGTTATGTCCGTGCACTCATTTTGTCAATGCGTTCGTTTACAGTTAGATCATTTGTAAGTGGCTCCATCACTATCTCTTGCCATGTCATCGCCCTGCGTGATGTTCATTTGTTTCCCGACCTGTCAAAGAGGTCCCTTTTTAGAGTAACTCCTTTATACTGTCTGCCCAAAAATGTATCTGTGTAATCCAGGGGTTCCCAATGGGGTTCATATCGCCCTCTGAGAAATGGATTGTTTTTAAAGATGTCAATGATATTTTAACAGGTGTCAAAGCTGTTTATATTTGTAAATTTAAAAGTGGTAATAGAATGAAAAATAATAAAACATTTTAAAAATTTTGTTCGAAACTTCGTTGTTCATCTTTCTGTTAATTACTACTACTAATCTGTCTACCCATGGTCATTATCATGTGAAGAAATCGTGTTCCATACAAAGCTTAAGGCAATGAAATTAACAGTTTTAGTTAAAGGTTAAGTTCATATCATTTGTAATGGAAATATAGATCACTTGTATATACGTATATACACGGACGTAATTACATTTGCAATAACTATAAAATATTTAATTAAGTACAAATATTCTTAAATAAATTTGAAAAATTTGTTTAATGTGGTTTCCTTAATGGGCCTAAAATGTGACAAGTCACGACGCCTTAATTTCAATTACACGTTAATTTGATAGTTTATTTCTATATGTAACACTTCACTTTGAAATCCTGCACTCCAATTTCAACGAGCAGCAGATCTTCAATTCTGAAATTATATTATTTTTCAAAGTACTGTAAGTTAGATCGAAAATATTTTATATTTAAGATGCCTGTATAAAATAAGACAATTTTCATTGCTTTTAAGTTAATTACTGGAAACGGTTGAATTTTGTGATGGAGTTTCCGAAGTAGCGTATTCTGTTTATATTAAAATAGAACTAGTATTACACAGTCAGTTAAGATGAAATTCCTCACGAAAATTCCAAAACGTGGACTGGTACCATCAACACGTCTTCAGTATTTTACATTGAAGGGGCACTTTTTCTGGTCTGCGGGTTCCAGAGAGTTCAGTGATGAGAATGAAAGAGTTATTCAGAAAAATATTGTTAGCCACATTAATTACATTTTACGGAAAGAGCAAAAGAGAAGAGAGGAAAGAAAGAAACTCTCAGAACAGATAGCTACGCAATATAATAAAAACCCCAGATTCCACTTCCAAAGATAGGAAGTGAAAGAGTGGGAATTGTCATATTACATAGGTGTTCGATTACGAGTACATCCCTTATGAATCATCGTCTTCTTGAGTAGAAGTACGCGAAGCTTCTCCTTATGTCGGACTGCTAAAGAATACATGTTTTTTTCAAACAAACATTTTATCGTTTCAAAATTATGATGGTGAGGTCTGAACTGCAATTGCCAACCCCTTTTTTATCAATATTTTCGGGATCCGCCCCTGACCGTAACTGCTAGAGAGGAAAGTTGCTCACTATTATTCCAATATTTCTGAGCTGCAATTCTAACGCGTCTTTATGAAATAACCGATAATAAATTACTTTATTATTTACTTATTTTTGTATTAAACTTTTATTATTGGAATTAAATATTTTGATGTCTATTTTCTTTTCCCACTTTTTTATTTCTTCAGCTTAAGGATTTTAGAGTTTCTGACTAATTGTAAATTGATTGCGCAATATAATTGCATTGATTTAATTTCGAATTTTAGATTATCCTAGTATGTCATCATTATCTTGAAAAACTATCAGAAATAATGCTGACTCAACGCCTCTGTATGAGTCTGACAAAATGTGGAATGTGTCTCCGAATCTATTTTCAGATATCGATTGACTTTTCTTTTACGCCAAGAACTCAAAATAGATTCGTGGACTGTTACAAAACACCCGGCACAGAATTTGGCAACCGCCCATGTCCACTCGGCGGCTGACACAAGCGCCATCTCTCCGCGACACTTCGCATCGAGGCACGCCAGGAAGCGAACCCCCTCCCCCACCCTCCCTCCCTCCCTCCCGCTGCCAAGGTCACAGTGAAGCACTCCTTGTCAACACAGTGCCTCGGTGATACCGCCCACTTAGCCGCATATGGTCTTGTTCGGCGCGGCGAGACGCTGGTGATATCGTCAGTGGCGCGGTGACAACGCGAATTGCGGCGGGATGGGTGTGTGGAAGGTTGTGGGTGCGCTGGTGCTGAACCGGTGGGCGCTGGTGGCCGGTGGTGCCCTGCTCACCTTCAAGATTTGGTACAAGAGCACAGTGGGCGTGTGCGCGTCCAAGAGGAGGCTCAACGGCCGCACGGCGCTGATCACCGGCGCCAACACAGGTGCGTGTGCGGGCAGGGCCTCTGACCGGGAGGTCCTAGGTTCGTGTCCTGACGGCGGCAGGATTTTCGACACTACCTTTTCAGCTAGGTCGAATTCAGTCGCTGTCTGGAGGAGAATTCTAGCGGCCGGCTGCTCTGATAGGTAGTTTTCCGTGGTTTCTCCTATCATCACCAGGCGAATGCCGGAGCAGTACCCTACGAAACGGGCCAAGACCGCGCGCGATCTGTCCTTCCCCTTCCTTGTCCTATCCTCTCCCCTTACAAACACACTTACACTAACATGCACCACACTATCACATATTCCGGGAGACCGGTCGTGAGTTTAGAGCTCGTCCCGGCTGGGGCGGTGCCCGCTGGTGGGAGAGTCCTGGCTAGGGGTTAACCCCACTAGCCGACGGTAGGTTGGTGCCGGTCCAGCGAGGTGAAAATCACCGCCATCTCCCGGGAAAAACATGCACTACACTAACGGGACTAATGACCAAGCAGTTGACGGCCCGGAAACACGAACAAATCAATCAATCAATTGGACCCGGGGAAATGCTGAAACGTAGCCCCCCCCCGAATAAAATTAAAAACGTGAGTTGTAGGAAGAAACTATATAAGTTATTTTATTTATTTCAACAAACAACAAAAATTACAACGTTTGAGCTACAAAAAGTGTTCACAAATATATTTTAAATATAGTGTTAAGTTAAAGTATTTAGTGATAAAATAAACATTTCCATGGTGAGCTTAAAACTTAAAAAATGATTGCGTTTAATAAAATCACTTGTTAAATACATGAAATAAGAAATATAAATTATAGTGGACCCTATTCCAAGTTTATTTTTCATTTTATTCGATTCATTTCGTCGAGTCCTACCTTATAAATAAGATTACAATTAACTATTTAAGGTAAACATTAATTAAAATTTTCTATGGAAAACCATACTACTGTACCGTGACTTATAAAATTACGATAACGATTTTCCCGAGTTCTATCTTCTTTTCAATTTTTTTTCGTCAGCCCCATTATCGGGCCCTTTGACGGGGGGGGGGGGCTCCCGATCTGCCCCTGCCTAGCGCCGCGCAGCACAGTGTGCGAGAAGAGCTCTGAACAACCAGTCGCTCCATGACCCGTGTGTTTGGCCTGTTACTTTGACGTTCCATACGAGGAATGTTATCAGCGTTTTTCACAGGTGACGTAATGGGGAATCCATAGACCGTTCTTCAAAATCGCAGAAAAGAAGATAAACATCTAGTTTTAGTGTTATTGCGTCTACACAGGAGGGACATTGAAAATTAAATTACTGGGACAAACAAGTTTAGTATTTATCACATTATTAAGAATCCATTCAACACTAAAAAACGAAACTGACTGGAAGTTAAAATTATGAATTGTCTAGTAAACACGGATCATATAAACTAAAATAATAAACAATGAAAGTAATGTGCTGTATTTAATACGAATAATTTTAATTAAATGATAAATGTTTTGAAATCATTCATGTACTAAAATGAAACAACGTTACGTCTTCAGAGCAACTGTTTACTATATTTACTCCTTTCAAAATTAAATGCTACTTCATTTCCCTTCAAATTTTCCTCTTTGATTAGGGTACCAGAAGCTCAACGAACAGCTTTTCGTAAGCAATCTCACATTGCCGATGCACCAGAAAACCGATTCATAAAACAACAAAACAACAACAACAAAACAACAACAACTGATTTTGCAGGAGAACGGTCATAACGTGGGCTGAGTCATTTGATTCTCGGTCGAGGTGAAAATGTTAACCGCGTTCTGGTGTCCCCTAATTATTTATTCCGATAAAACATCCTGGTGACCTTTATCCTTCTTTGGAGAGTTTAGTGCAATCGGTCCCATCGATTTTTTTAAAAATTTCTCTTCTTTTGCGGGCATGCAGTCCAAAATTCATTTAAACAATTCGAAAATAGATTAAAATGTGTTCCCAAGTAAAATGTTACATGTAAATAAAAAAATTGAATGGATAAGGGTGAGAGGAGCAGAAAAGTGGTTGCTCCCACTCTTGCTCTAAGCTGCGCATGGCTGTGAACCTCTTCTCTTCTCCACCGAGCAGCGCAGGTGCAGTGTCTTCTCGTTGCAGCACAGAGTATTTGAATTGCGCGCCGTGTTGTGCTTTCGCCTTCCACGCCTCAGAAAGTGAAAGTGCCGGCGCTGTAGCTGCACATCAAGGTCACGAGCTGGAATGAGAGGGGGACATTGTTTTCCCATCGGGAGCTCCAATACTAAAAATTAAGTCCTAACGAAGCTCCCTTCTACAGTCTTTCAAGGGTTTTAAACAACATAAGATTATTATATGACAGTTTTGGATTGGCCATCCATAAGGTAAGTGAGGTTTAAACTCTGACAATAATTATGTCGTAGTTTAAACCTCACTTACCTTATGGATGGCCAATCCAAAACTGCCATATAATAATCTTATGTTTTTTAAAACCCTTGAAAGACTGTATTGTCGAACAAGAAGAAATAAATTTAAAGAAAACAAAAACAACAACAAAAACGAAGCTCCCGATTGGATGACAGTGTTCCCCCTCTCCTTCCAGCTCGTGACCTTGAAGTGCAGTTGTGTTTAGAGCGGAGTATAGGCATGGGCAGACTGAACGATCGACCGAGCCCCGACCCGGGGCAAGTCAAGGGGACCGATAATGGGACTGATAGGAAAATAATTAGTAAAAAATAGGAAAAGAAATTAGACTGAGAAAATCGTTTGTAATTTATAATCGCGGAAAGTGTGAATTTCATAAAATTTTTAATAATTTTTTCCAAATAAATTACAGTCATTACTTATAAGTAGGCTTTATGAAATAATAAATGACCTAAAATAAAATTCATACTCGTATTATTATTTCATGTATTTAACAAGTGATTTTATTAAACACAAATTAAACACAATGTTTAGCGTTTTAAGATCACAGTGAAATTGTATATTATTTCCAAGAACTTTCTAGCTTAAACTTAATTTATGTTATTTGTTAGATAACTCAAATCCTTTCTTGATACAACTTTCACATATTTAATTTTCTGGGGAGGGGAGTTACTCAGCATTGCTCCGGGCCCAAAATTGTCTAGCTCCGGTACTGAAGTGAAATCGCCACCTCAAGAGTCCAAGCCCGCAAGCTTAGCGTAGCGCTCTGTTGACTCAACCCCTTGCACTAGGTTGGTCAGCTTGTCGGTCACTTCGCGATAAAAATATTTCCCCTAGAAGCTTCCGCTAAAACCTTATATGTGCGCAGCTTAAAACAACAGGTGGAGGCAACCACTTTTCGGAGCCTCTTTCTCCATCACATATTTAGAACTGGCATCTTGACTAGTAAATGAATAAAAAAATAACGCAAGGAGAATGAAATAACTTTAATCATACATTTAATAAGTGCAATTTCATTAATGTTGAACTACTTATAGAGTTAATCAATATTTCTTCTTGTTTGTCAATATATGTTTACAAATAAAAGTATCCAAAGTTTTTTATGGCAATCCTTTATTTCAGCAATTGCACGTTTCGTAACTCGTTTTGTTACATCATCAGGTGCTAAACTAGTACTTGTATACTTATCGAGTTGCCTGATGTTTTCGAGAGCCTCTTTCCAAATGTCGTGTCGAAATTTGTCAGTTTAAGAAAGGGGAGAAATCAGGAATTGATCATATTTACAGAAATAAAATGTTTTATTACTTAGTGCAGGCACGTCAAACCGCGCCCGCACGAGCTTCTTGCCCGCCTGGGGAGGGGGGACGCTCGCACGGGCACGGGCAACTTCCCTTGACTTCGTACTCGTTTCCCCTTAAAATTCAGAGAGGGGTGTACTACTCGCGCAACTTCTCTTGAACGATGACTTTGCTTCCCCCTCCCTTGAGCAATAAACAATGAAGGCAAAAGCTCTCAGAGAGCACTGATGACAACATTCCAAGCAGTACTATTTCGTTGACCTGAAACAGAAGCGAGTCAAAGCTAGATGCTTTCGTAGTAAAGAACTTCTGTTCAGGTTTATTATCAACATCTAAAGAAATGACTGAGACAGGTCCTGGTCCTCCAAGGGAGGCACCTAAAACTCCTACCTAGTGTCCCTGCTGTTGTCTACCCAGAGCGATGACCTGACCGCACATGTAGCAGGTAGACTTTGATTTTTCAGAGGTTGGCGTTACTGTAAATACTCTTGTGGCCACCTTTGTAATTAATATTAATATTAATTAACTCCGCCCGCATTTCCTCAATCCATCGTTCAAGAAAAGTTGCGCGAGTAGTACATGCGCAAGCTGGAGCGCGCGAGGGGTGAATAGTGGCTTCATACAAAAATATGTATGCCAGATTTTTTTCATCAAATAACTGAGAATTGTATCGTGTTTATATTTTTTTCCCTTCTTATTACTACTTGATGTGTATTTTCTTATTCAATTCTTCTTTATTGAAACATTTTTGCTAAGTGACAGGAATATGTTTGAATGGCAAGTTCTTTCCTTGTTTTCGGTTTGTGTTGTGTTATTAAATCATTGCGTTACTTATTGTACTTAGTAATAATGTGAAATAAATTAACAAGTCTCTACGACGTACCTGCCACTTGGTAGCGTTTGTACAACCCTTACATTTAAATCTCGCGCCAATTTCTCGCGATCCAGTGCAGGCGAGCTCTAGTAAGCTTGTTTCATTGCCCACGACCTTGACGTGCCTGACTTATGCTAGGGGCACATTTCGAAAACTTCAGGGGGCCACGGCCCTGCCGGCTCACCTTGTGCGCACGCCAATGGAACCAATCCTGTTTGAGGAGTGTTCTCTGTTCGCTGCAGGTATCGGACTGGAGACTGCGAAGGACCTTGCGCGGCGCGGAGCTCGAGTGCTGCTGGCCTGCAGGGACACGCAACGGGGTCTG
Organism: Teleogryllus oceanicus; assembly: GCA_964035755.1. Lineage (NCBI taxonomy): Eukaryota > Metazoa > Arthropoda > Insecta > Orthoptera > Gryllidae > Teleogryllus > Teleogryllus oceanicus. Next base: position 64,535,011 of record CAXIVR010000007.1, read on the forward strand.
CAGGCGCTTGGTAGGTAGAAACTTCAATGGCAGCGCTCGAATTGATGTTGGCCGAGGGGTTACATGTTTTCAGGAGAGTCTGAAAGTATTTGGTTCAAGTCATTGTAAGATTACGAGTAATGTGTCTGCTCTGAATATTTGCACCAAATGATAGAATTTGCAGGTGTTTGCTTATTCTCAAAGGAAGCGGTTCAGTTCGGCTGACCTATGTAATGTGACATCTTAGGATTCTTTCACAAGATTACTAATTTTCTGTGGGTGAGCGTGATCTTTGTTCAGGTATATCATTACATGTCGTTGAGATTGATTTATTAACGTATCATTACTCATTCAGTAATCGAACAACGTTCGAGCGTCCGCTCGTTCGTCCGTAGCTGACGATTCCTTCCACCAAAGTACTGTTGCCTCACATTATTTCGCACATGGGGCCACCTACATGACAGATAAATGAAATATAAAAACACTAACCCTCACTGACAGGCTATGACACGTCTTGATATCATGTTCATAACCTTCGCCAATGCCGCACCTTGTCGCCTCCGCAACTTCGTGCGAGTAAGATGAGCGGCAACGCTGAACCCTGGTTGAGAGTCAGTAAACAAATCCTCGCAAGCTGATTGCTTTAGAGCACGTCACGTGACGTACCCCAGCACGTAGCGAGAGAACTGTCAGAGTCGCTTGTACGCTGCCGGTACTGTACCACCAAAATACCACAAACACCAACTAGCTCACTTCCGAACCACCAAACAAGACAAATGAAATGTCATTCGACGGGTCCCTCGTCCTGATGGGGAAACTGATCAGTTTTGTGGATGTATTCATTTTTGTGGAGCTGATCAATTGTTTACAAATAAAAGTATTCAAAGTTTTTTATGACAATCATTTATTCAGTAATTTCACAACGTTTCGTAACTCGTTTTGTCACATCTTCAGGTGCTAAACTTGGTGAGGGAACGCTATCCCATTGAAATTCAATTTTTCTTATAATTTAGACGTGTATCGTGGAATCAATTTGGGACTATTTCTCACCTCATCCGCATAAATATCAAATTACTTCAAACCAAGAAAACTTAAAAAACTTAAAAGTTTACAACACTTGTAAAACTGGACGTTGTAGTATATCTAAAAGAAGAAGTTCATGTGAATAATGTTCAGAGTGTTGCAAAATATTATCTGTACCTGGGGTCAGAAAAGACCCCATTTAGAGTCTACGGGTTAAAAATGTACAGTTGGCTGAGTTTTAGCATTCTCCACTTTCTATACAATAGTATTAAATATTTATTCATTGTAATATTTTTTTGAAAGCACCTTACAAAAACCTCCCATGTAGCTCTTACTACATTTGAGATAGTCTAACATCAATAAATTAGAAACATCACATACAGTGGCGTAGGCTCAACGGATGCGAATGATGTGTCGTTGATTGGTCGGTGATTCCCAAGTTTTTCTTTTCGTTTAAACTTTTGTTAAAAATATTTTTCTATTCCTCAAGTACATCTCTCTGATCCGTTTGTACTTTTCGTTTTTCCCCATACGCTTTCGGGTAGGTGGCTGTCACCTTCATGGATGTGACAGGCCAAGAAACATCCCTTTGACAGCTTCGATTCGTTACCGAGGTCATTGAACTCTCGCCATGTGCTGTGTGCAAGATGCGAGGTTTCGGCCGACGGTGATGCGACGCATCTAGGACTTCTCATTGGCGCTTGTGTATTCCCCCTCCCAAAGCTTCGCCATCGCCTCCCAGTCGATGGTCACGTGCTAACGACTGTGGCCTCCACAGCGGGTTGGGGGAGGGGTAGTTTGACCACACTTCACACGCATGCGCGTATTATTGTTTTGTTTATTATTGTTAGAGCAATGCACAATTAGCTATTCTCAAAAATTCTCAAACAGTAAGTATGTACATCGTAATATCCGTAAAACTGATTAAATCCCCGTGATCACTGAGCATGAGACGCCATTGATAACATAGAAGGTATTTAATTTTTTTATTTTAACACCACAATTTCTAGTTTTCTTTGGATATTTTCTTTTCAAACTAAATAACAAGCAAATTCTGAATCATTGATACCAAAATGTAAAAATCGCCAATTCTGTCAGAAGAATGCCCGTCGATGATATTCCCGAGAAATGCAGGGAAAAATATGCTTTTGCGTTTTTAAGGCACCTTCAGCACTGCGGATTACTACTCTACTTTTCCAGCTCCGCGTGAGTCCTTGAGATATGATTCATTATAGTGACGATAGTTAAACCTTCGGATATAATTAAACACGAAAGTCACCCTGAATGTACCCGCCGATGGAGAAGCCAGGTTACGGTTCGTGTTAGTGAATATTTTATTTTACGTTATTGATGTAATGAATGGCAGGAAATTAATTCTATGATTCAGGTGTGGTACTTTCTCGAAGGATTTTTAATTAAAGTGCATTCTGCATTTGGAACATATTTTATTGAAAACTTGTAAAAATGCTATTATTTTTTATTTTCATACATTGCTTTAAATCGAAAGAAAAGACGTCGAATTGAATTAGTCTACATCCTCCATGATCTGATAAATGATCATGTACAATGTACGTTATCGAAATTTTGAAATCTGAAAATAGTTTTACATGAATTAAGAATGGCAAGAACTTGGTTTACTATGTTTTCCCTTCTCCTCGCAGTTCCAAATAAAAGATCGACGGTTAATTGGGATTAGTTTTGTGAGTTAGGTGAAAAAGTATCTTTTAGATTTTTATTACTAAAATTTTAAGTCCGTGGCGGTTATTTTAATCTCAGGTTTTCTTATATAAGCTAGTCATATATCTCGCAGATTGCACTCTCTTGTAGATTGTCTGGAAATTTTAAATAAAATAAGTGTCATTTCTTTCTTGCATAAAAATTTGAGCTAATCCCTTTTACATGTAGATTGTAAACTTCGTATTTCCCATATGTATTATCAAACCTTTTTTAATTAAACACACAACCGACTTTTTTTTGAGGTTTTCTAATCAAAGTAACAGGATATGCTGTCTTTACGTGTTTAACTAATAATATTATCGTGTAGAATAAGAAATGTTTAAAGAAATACCTACACATTCTCGACTTCACACTTACTTTCAAGAGATATTATCATATCATAACCTATATACACGTCCTTGACAATCCGTCTCATTTCCATGACAATGATAAAGGAGAATGCTGTCTGCTTAGAGGACGTTCTCGCAAAAAGCTGGCGACTGAACGACTCACAGACTGGTGTAATAAGACAAACTAAATAAAAACCAAAAACAAAACTCAACGAAGAGACTTTGCTTCTCATTTTTTCTTTTTGTAACAGTTCCTAAAATATCTCGTCTTCCTTCTCCTAGGTACCTTCTCGAAATATTCGTCCACGTGGAATATACTAGTGATAAGAGTACACCACAATTTAATTTGTATTTAACTGAGTTTCCACATATTAAATACATTAATGAAACTCACGTTTTTAATAAATGCCGGCTTGTAGGACTAATCGCAACTAATGATAAGACTAGTGAAGAGATTAACGAGAAAGACCGTCTAATGGAGAGAAGTAATAAAGAAAGCGCTATTTTTTTAGTTACATTATCTTTATAATGAACACTAAAAGCATTTTTAAATGCTACTGCTGTTAATTTCATCAGTAGAATAGTCACATTACGTTTAACAAGTATCTTAACCCCAACGTAAACGGACATTGAAGTTTCCAATAAATCAATGAAGCATATATTGGCTATTTCAAAGCCTTGTTATGATCAGCCCGTTATGATTATTCCGTAACTTGAGATCCTGACGTTAGAAAAACTTTCACATCAACTTCGAAACTTCAAGCTAGGCCTATAGTTGAAAAGGTTATAAAAATATAGTATTCATCTCCTTTTCCCTTTTTGTACCCTCCACTACGCCTTCCATGTCTCCTCATCCGCTCGTAATCAACCGTTTCCTGCCATGAGGTGTCGCCGGAAGTACGACGTAGTTGTTCGTAGTTTTCTCCAAAATTGTATTTCGTGTGCTAGAGGAGATGCTGTGAGAGGGACTACATGTCTAGTAATTTTATCCATACATGTTTTGGTGCACCAGAGGAGGTGTCGGAGGCGGGCGACGGCGCGCGGTGGCGCCCGGCGGCCGGGGCCCTCCGCGCTGCGCCCCCGGCGGGCGCCGGCGGCCTGGGCAGCGGGCTCAGCCGCGACGGCCTGCATCTCGGCCTCCAGGTGCGTACACTGGGCGCCTCAACTGCTAGGTCATTAGTTCCGAGAGTGTAGGCACGCCATATCTCGGGAGGGGCGGTGTTCCGCCGCCGGTGGTGAACAACGCGGGCCCGGCGGCCTGGGCAGCGGGCTCAGCCGCGACGGATGCACCTCCTGCGCATCAACTGCTACGGTCATTAATTCCGCACGATATACTTCGGAGTTAGCGGTGTTCCCTCCCGTGGTGAACATCCGGGCGCCGGCAGCCTGGGCAGCGTGCTCAGCCGCGACGGATTGCACCTCGGCTTCCAGGTGCGTATACTGGGCGCGTCAACTACTACGGTCATTAGTTCCGTGAGTGTGATGCAAATTATATCTCTGGAGGTGGCGGTGCTTCCCTGCTGAATAGTGAGTTCTGGCGCCGACTCACACGTCGGTTTCCCGTTGGGTATGTTGGTTGAGCCCTCTGGGGCAGTTTGGTATGTTGGTCAGGCCTAGGCCGACGAGCGCCACTGTGTTTTGCAAACGACCCCTAATTGTCAGATAACAAGGTTATATCTGAAGCCTGTATTACACGGTACTGTTTTCATTTAGATTCGTTTGTAAAATACCTTGACCTCCGACGATATTCGATATTTTTTATAACACATCAATAGCACAAAACGAAAGACTTTAATTTCGAAGGAATCGCAAAATCAAAACACTACGATGCGCCATGCGATATTCAACTAACTCTGCACGTGATAATCAGACGAAATATCATTGGAATTACATGCACGACGCGTGGTGTATACAATACATTTTGAAAATAACTGTAAATTGTTGTTTGATTGAGTTCGTTTATTCAATTTTTGTATTTCAGTTCGAACGGCAGTTCCACCGCATGTGTGCTTGTTACATTTTACCGAAAATTAGTTGAAAATAGTACCGAGTATATCGTATTTAGGTTTCTTATCAATAGTTTTCTGTTCTCAGACCATAGTGCTTTACTTTGAATTTTATTATGTGGGTAAGCTCGACAAATAAACGTTTGATTTGACATGAGAATATTTAAAATATTACAGATAAGCCCATTACATGAGAATATTAAAATTGTTTTTACACAAAATACACTTTACGAAATATAAAATTTACAAAAGCTTTTGAAACAGTGCAGAAAACATACGAAAGAAAATGTCGTGAATTCTCTCATTATTTTCCAAAAATATTATTTGCCAAGAAATTATAGTTTCATATCCTTATCTGTAGGAAATGAACTATTAGATAACATTAAACATTGAAATACTCTTTTTGCATTCTAGTTAGAATATTTGAATAGAGAATCTTCACAGAAAGGAAACCAACCCATTTAATATTTATTGTTGCTTGTGGAAACCAGGAACTTCAATTCATGAATCACCAGGTAATCCAGGAAAATCAATAAATTATTTCATGACATGTTTACATGACTAAACATGAATTAGAATTAACTCTCTTAAATATCTGCAGTCGATTGACTGAGTTTGTCTTATTATTTAACTGAAGATAAATGCAAAAAATGTTGGTGGCCTTGCTGTTTGGTAGGCGGCTCGACGTTGGTTGCGAAGGTTGCCTCGCCTCCCGGACTTTGTCCCCGGAAAGTCTCTATTGACTCCGGCCGCGGAAGGCAATCCGCAAGTAGTATAGAACTGTATGTGGTATGGGGAGGAGCAATCGGAATTACGCTTCCAAAACACGAGTTAGCGAATACAAATCCGGCTGGGGTAACTGGATTTTCGTAGTGCGGACATGAACCCATGTAACGCCCGATTCGAAAACCTTAAATAATTCGGAATGTCGGAAGTGAGCCGAAGGACAAATTGCAAGAAGCCGGGTTGCAACAAACGTTTTTGATCGTAACTCTTCATGCTCAAACCGGAGAGTTTGTTCAGGGCATCAACTGATGTCTCTGCAAGGCATATGACCTGGAGGTCCTAGGGTAGAGTCCCAACGGTGGCGGGTTTTTGGCAGTAACTACATGTAAGACGAATTCGGCCGCCGTCTGCAGGAGAATTCTAGCGGCTTACTTACGGGAATAATGACCTTAGCAGTTGATGCGCCCGGAATCACTAGAAATCAATCATCATTTTCAAGCTCAATGTGAAGTAATCAACTCGCTTCCACGAGAACATAGAGAACAACGCGAACTTGCGAGAGGAATGGCGTCGCACGTACTTTCACGGGAAAGGCGACGTTTCGCCACGCATATGGAAGATTTTTGTGATGATGACGAGGCTCTGTCCTTCGGCCTACGCGGTCAACATCCTTTGGGTCGCTCAAAGCGTAACCTACGGATATTATGCCAAAATATTTCGTTGCCGTGTAGTTTGTTAATAAAAACAAAAGAAATTCGAACGAAAACAAATTACGATCATAACTGACAATCGAGGAGGCATTTTTTGAGAAATTTATTCTAAAATACTTCCAAAGAATCATTTTGGAATTTATTGGTTTGTTCACGTCACAAAAACTTTAAAATTTCTACACATTCGAACTAGAGTTCATAGTATTGTTATTCCCACTCTTCCATTCTTTGTGCCCAATATAGTGTTGTAAGATAAAATTTATTCCAGTTTTTTTCTCACAGTAACTTTGCACATCTAGAGGGAATTTAATGCCACTGTTGGCAAATAAATTCAACCACGCACATTCGAACTACGAAACTGAATACCCTCGTTCTCGCCGGTGCCCATCTTGTTGTTGTTCACCTTCATTCACCATTGTCGCGGTGAAGAGAGTCACTAAGAGTCAGTAATTGAGAGGATAGGAGTAAGACACGATTTTTAATTTTTTTAATTTTTGTGTGTGTATAGGTGAATCACTTCGGACCGTTCCTCTTCACGCTGCTGTTGGTTGAGCTTCTCAAGAAGTCTGCGCCCTCCAGGATCATTTTCGTGTCTTCCAAAGCGCATCTCCGTGCCCAGAAGTTGTCTGTGGATCATCTTGACCACGCCCGCGCCAAAGAGATGAGCGACTTCGCCATATATCCAATGACCAAACTATGCAACGTACTCATCTCCAACGAACTGGCTCGTCGCCTTCGCGGGTCAGGTGAGTTAACGTGAGGCGACTGGAACTATTAACAACAGAGAACGGGAGAGGTGGCTCAGCGCTCAACTGATGTCACTGCAGTGTCTCTGACCGGGAGGTCATAGGTTCGAGTCCCGACGGCGGCAGAATTTTCGACGCTACATTGTCAGCTAGGTCGAGTCCAGTAGCTGTCAGGATGAGAATTCTAGCGGCCGGTTCCTCTGATCAGTAGTTTTCCGTGGTTTCTCCGATCATTACCAGACAAATGCCGGAGCACTGCCCTAACAAACGAACCGCGCGCAATCTTTCCTTCCTCTTCCTATCCTCACTCCTTACACACATACTTACATGCACAACACTACCACACTTGCCGGGAAAACGGACGGGAGCTTCGAATTGTCCCGGCTGAGGCGGTGCCCCGCTGATGGAAGATACCTGGTTGGGAAAACCACGACGGTAGGTCGGCACTGGATCTCCAGTGGGGGAAGATTACCACCACCTCCCGATGAAAATGTGCTCTATACTTATGGGACTAATGACCTCTGTTGTTGACGCGCCCGGAATCACTAACAATTAATCAATCAATTTATGGGTGGGATTTGTAGGCTCAGACATTTTAATTTCACTCACAGCAGCCTCACGAGCCCGATTTTCAATTCAAGGTTCAAAAAGTATTCGTCTCATTACAGAGAAATTCACTTGTGCAGATTCAAACGACATTTATGACAGTTACAAATGTAAATCTCAAAGAAAAATGCAATTATTTTACAAGAAACTTTATTTATAAACAACGTATTACGTATTACATTGTGTTACTCCATGTAAACTGCAAGCAAGAAAGTAAAAATGAAAATAGGAGTTCATCATTATTATTTTAAATTCTTTACAAAGTTCTTCGTGAATCTTGCTGCAAGTGAAAAATGCAGCAAGATTCACGCTATTTATCATATTCGCACTGTACTGAAACGCTCTCTGTTTTTGTCAAATTATTTCTGCAACCGGTTTCCGAATTTATATCATTTTTTTGGGCGCCAGGAAAGGGATGCGATTTTAAATTTCCCGCAAATACATCTAAAGGGAAATAATTATTCTACTAGCTCTGCCGGTTGGGTTCTTACGAAAATAACCGTCGCCGGTATTACTTTCTTCCTAGCAAACGATCATTCGATCCGCTCTCCATACGGAAGAAGCGAGGAATCTGAAATTTGTTTCTGGAAAGAAATTATTAAACTGTGGATTGCACAAGGTGCTAAAGAAATGATAATCAGCTTTTCTTTTTCAGAATGAGAACGTTATAAGTTAATCGATTAATCCTTTTTAACATAAAATGTCACCCTTGTCATGACCGATCGAAAAAATTGTCTATAGCGCTATTATTCTTACTATTTTAGATATCCATGCGCTCTGGGACGATGAGGCCAGAAAGAATCCACCGTTCCGACCAATCTTCTCTCTTGTATCTTGTTCTCGATCCGCTGCCGGGTCAATGTCCTCCTCAACTTATTGTTTCACTTACTTCCCTATTCTTTGCCACGGATGGACACTAACTCCAAGACTATCACTTTTACTTAGCCCACGATACACGAAAGTCTATTTATTCTAATTAATTCCTCCAACTTTCAACGCGATAAAATATAAAGTTCATCCCCTAAACTACAAGATATGTCTCGACCCGCTCTCCCCTGCTCTCACGTCTGTATTTTCTTCAAGTCCTATTTGCGCACTCCCAGAATTATTCAAAAGTCCCAAATAGAATTACGCACACAAAATATAAGTCCTCACTGCTCAATTATTTCTCGCAAAATTCCACCAAGTACCGCATCTATCATTTACCATAAACTCTTCAGTACGATGCGTACGGTACACGGTCTAAAGCTCCTCTCTCCAAATATTAGGAAGTTCAACCCTCCATAACGTTCATACATTCTTGTCTCTTGTTTTATAAAACAATCTCGAGTTTCCTTCTACGTCATACCCCATTACCAGTTTATCACCAATCCTACATGCCCTTATATCACAAGTCCGTTACTTGCCGCGCTATGTTTATTTACTTCTGCTTCCCTGGTTGCTAAGGAACGCCCTGCCTGCATGCCTATGCCCTCAACATTTACACTTTTTACAATGAATTTTAATAAATGTTTGTCCCCAATTCCCATCAAAATATTGAGTGACAGTCTGGTATGTCACAGTACCTTTAATTTTTATCTTTCGCATCAAAATTTCTGATGGGTTTAGTGAATTAAAAATTCTTAGTTCGTGTCCTCCCTATTGGTCTTCAACATAATTTTCGGTTGGTTGCATATTAATATGAAATGAACATATAGAAGCAAAATTTTGGAAAATGCTATCTTTGGGAGAAATCCAAGAAGATTGTGTCCTCTAAAACCGAGAAAACTCTTGATAGAAAAATAGACGCAAATTTTACGTTCTTACTAATTGAGTTGTTTCGTAAAAAAAATAGAGATTTCATAAAGAGTTTTTTTTCATTAATATAGGTTTCTCACTTATTCAGATTTGACTGTATTAATATTATAATACTCTGTTTCATATTTTAGATGCCTACTTTAAGATAAGTAATGCAGATTTTTATATAAATATCCTTAATAACCACAATTTAAAATCAATTGATATTTATTAAGTATTGGGCAAATCATTGATGCACAAGAGAAGTATTACATCGCAAAATTCGCAATGTTTGAGTTAAGCGAAGAATGATATTCAGAAAATAGTATATTTTTACAGTTAAAAAAGTTATAAAGGAAGTTTCCAAAACAGCCGAGGTATAAAATACCTCACCTTAGTCAACTTACTAAATGGTTCTGCTCAGATTTAAACAGCTCTGCTGTTAAATGAAGATGTTTGGGATGTCTCTCTTTTCTTGTGCACAGCCGGCATATGAAAAAGGTAATTGCTGCAATAAAAATATGGCTATCGTAAGCAGGGTCTTTGAAGTCAATGATCTTCCTTGTAATGCTCTAGAAATACTCGACCTTCCATGCAGTTCTTTATTGCAGCAATTTGCTCCGTACTATAATTAGCGGCTGATAAGAGAAAACGCTTCTTCATTCCTAGGAGTGACCGTGAACTCCCTGCATCCAGGCCTCGTGCTGACTGACTTCTTTCGCTTTATGCCCGCCTGGTTTTTCGCAGTTTTTGGCAGCATCGTCAGACTCTTTTTCAAGGTAAGTAAATAGAGTGGATCGGTTAACCTGCGTGTGCCCGATTGCCTGTTATTCACCGTGAGACCTCATTACTCCAGAGGCGGCTCCAGAGACAATTTTGAGGGGGGGGGTATAAAATTTTTGAATGAGAAGTGGAGGTGCTGGTGAAAGGGAACTAGAGGCCGTGGTTAAATTTAAGATACGACAAACGAATAGTTTTTTGAAATTTTAAAAACTTTTGTTACACAATGCGAGGCATAACATGTAACAAATGTAATGCAAGGCATAACATTTTAAATAGAAACAAAATACTTAAAATTATAGTTAATGTTAAGAGTTGAGATATACATTTGTAGAGATTTTAACACTAACCCTAATCATGGAATACATTTTGTGCATTACTGCAACGTGAAGTGGAGTCAGTAGTTTGAGACGAAAACGTATTTGGAGATAGAGTTCAATAACTTGTCAATAACTCTGAACATACTGCAAAAACACATTTCCCAAGTCAATCACTTATTCCGGGCCCAGACAATTGCATTTGGAAATCCCATTTTGCAATTTTTACGACTCCAAAGCATTGAGCTTACGGCAACATCATATTTGGGTTCACTGTAACACAGTTCTCGAACGGCCCTAACCAATGAAGGAAAGCTCTGAAATAAAATGCCGGGCTTTTTGACTTCTGAAATTGTAGAATAACGTTGCGAACAACAACTTTAACATCAAATACTCTGCAGAAGGAAAGGAAAAATGGATGTGTATTATTTGGAAGGGGGAGTGCCCCTTGAACCTCCTCACCTTAGTCACCACTACATTACATAATTCGGGGGAAACGAGATGTCATTGGAAACCTCTTCGAAGACCATCCCTCTTCCAAATCCTTTCAGAACATGCTCAGAGTATTTTTAAAAGTCGAGCGTTTCTAGTTTAAAATATTCAAAACTTTGATGTCTTCTACTCAGTGAGCATGGGATGCAATCAGAGTTTTACGGATTAAACAAGGTAGACCGGTATCTAATCGACATCGTACTATATGTTTATATAGTCCATATTACGATATATGTAGTTACTGCAAATTCTGTCAGAATCTTTGAGGATGGTAATTTTGCATTGATTGCTCTGACAATAAAACCTAAAAGTAGGTTTAAACATGAAGAGTACACCTATAATTGTTTAAATAGAGGTTGATTTGCCTTTAACGTCTAGCATACTCCAGAACTAAATAAATTTTAAACTCTTTTATAGGACATTGAGAGTTTTCACTCACAATTTCCTGCCTCATGTAACACATATTTTTACACACCATTTTTGGATTATAAATTGCGTTACAGTGTAGAAACTACTATTTTTCTTCGTGGGAGTTCATGAAATACTCTATAACGCAGTTTCAAGAAAAACTCAGGAACTTCTGCATCATCACACAATGCTCGTGAAAAACCTGGCAAAAAAGAACTATTAGTTGTCCCGTGCGGTAAAATTTCTTTGTCAATACTGATAACCCACGTCTTGTAAATCACGTTCTGTATTAGGACTGTTGGAAAACATGCGTGTGTGTGGTCAAGACGCCCACCCACCCATCCACCCAACCCGATATGGACTCGACAGTTGTTAGCACGTGACTTGGTATTCCCAGTCCTACTGAAAGAAGAGGAGTGCTCAAAGGAGGCGATGGCGAAGCTTTGAGGGGTACAGAAGCGCCTCAGTCATTAGCACGTGACCGTTGGTATTCCCAGTCCTCACTGAAAGAAGAGGAGATGCTCAAAGGAGGCGATGACGAAGCTTTTCGAGGGGGTTACAGAAGAGCCTCAGTCATTAGCACGTGACCGTTGGTATTCCCAGTCCTACTGAAAGAAGAGGAGATGCTCAAAGGAGGCGATGGCGAAGCTTTGGGAGAGAGGATACAGAAGCGCCGATGGGAAGTCCGAGAAGCAACAGTGAGCGACGCATCCCCGTCGGCCTAAATGCCGCATCTTGCATGCGACACATGGTGAGAGTTCGGTGACCTCGGTAACGAAGGGATGTTTCTCGCCTGTCACATCCACGGAGGTCACAGACGCCCACCGGAAAGCCCATGGGAGAAAAGTACATACGGAACAGAGATATTACTTGACGATTAGAATAATATTTTTAACAAAATTTTAAAAGAGCCGAAAAACTTGGGAATGTGACATCACTCGCATCCATTGTGCCTACGCCACTGATCCAAAAATGTTTTTCTGAGTTTTTAGAGCTTTTTATTAAAATGGTTCAAATAATACCACAATTATAATCAATTTATTTATTAATGGAGTCGATAATTAAGTGAAGACAAAAAAATTGATTTACATATATGTTACGGTGTATGCGTAAACGAACAATTCAACTGCTTTAAAATATCATGAATGGTTGATCTGAAATGAAATTCCAAGTAGTGCCATTTGAGCTGTTTAACTTCATTATTTCAGAATGCAGTGGAGGGCGCCCAAACAACGATATATACGGCTGTGGCTGAGGAACTGGAAGACGTAACCGGTCGCTACTTCGTCGACTGCAAGGTAAAAACGCCCATTTAATGTGAGAAATGCCGGTAGCAAAGCGGTTCGCGAATTACTTGCCCAAATATTTCGCACCGGCAGTGGTAGCTCAGTGCATCAACTGATGCCTCTGACCGGGAGGTCCTAGGTTCGAGTCCTGACGGTGGCAGGATTTTCGACACTAGCTTTTCAGCTAGGTCGAATTCAGTCGCTGCCTGGAGGAGGATTCTAGCGGCCGACTGCTCTGATCGGTAGTTTTCCGTGGTTTCTCCGATCAACACCAGGCGAATGCCGGAGCAGTACCCTAACAAACGGGCCACGGACCGCGCGCGATCTTTCCTTCCTCTTCCTTGTCCTATCTTCTCACCCTTACACACACACTTACACTAACATGCTCTACACTACCACATATTCCGGGAGATCGGTCAGGAGCTTAGAGCTTGTCCCGGCTGGGGCGGTGCCCCGCTGGTGGGAGAGTCCTGGTTGGGGGAAACCCCACTAGCCGGCGGTAGGTCGGCGCCGGATCTCGCCATCCAGCGGGGGAAGATCACCATCATCTCCCGAGAAAAACACATGCACTACACTAACGGGACTAATGACCGAAGCAGTTGACGCACCCGGAAACAGAAAAAAACAAACCAAACCAATCAAATCTTTCGCATTCTAGAGGAAATTGTTGAAATGAGGTATCCTCATTTTGCCAGAAGATTATTTTAAGTATTTACATGTATACCACCTTAGCGCACCTTAGAATTAAACATTTTAAAACAATATACATCGTCGCGATATCTAGTACTTAGTGACTTACTAAATAACTGGGGGAAAATGCATATGGCAGGCTAGTATTTAAAAAGATCATATCTTTTGTGTTCTATAAAGGTACCAAACATTAACGCTTCATGTACGGAGTGAAGATTCGCTGTGATGTTTATCGTACCATCGTGAATCCTAACTGAGCATCATAGTAGTTGGTAATTTATTATCATTGTATTATCATTACTTCTACATTCTTTTATACAAAGGACGTCAAACCTAAATCCCCACTGTGATCACCTCCGCGGAAAATTGAGAATATCAAGGCATAATCTTCCTTCTCACCTACGCTCAGAAATAATGATGGCGCTCTCAGAAGGTTTTTTTTTTAAGTAAATAGCATATCGGAGCTCAATGGCGAACCCACATCCAACATTTATTTGTGATTTCATTGAATTTATTCGTATTGCTCGGAGCACATTACAATTTGACTACCCATTACACTTCGTCTCACGTAGAATCCGGATTGTGTGCATCAGCATAGTTTTTGTCGTTCTTTGTTCAGTTTTCAAAATCGTGATCTTGGCGAATCAGGGCAATCTTAACACGATATCTAAATTTTTAGGTACTTATTTTTATTTAAATTTTTGAACTACATAACATATTTTGGGTTAATTTTTACATATTTTGCAAAACCATTTGTTATTATTCTACCAGATGTTTTGAAAATTATTTCGCAAAGAAATGAATTTTAAAAAATAGTTTTTATTTTAAAAATCGAAATACTGTTTCCTACATACATTCAGAATTGTATGCGACCCGAAATGCCCAACGCTCAAACGCGATCTGCTTGGGTTACCGTCCGTCTACAGTGCATAATATAGTATGTTCCTATATGCTCGTGGGTTCCGAAAGTGTGATCATTAAGTGTGGAAAGAATGAGCAACGTTGTTTTTTTTATCAATCATCCCGATTTACAATGTTTGTCGGAGACATGGTGACACTTGCCCGAGTGACTGCTTGCAGGTCATTGATTTCCGGCATTCCTACGATGGCTATCATTGCTCATCGAGATAATAATATTTTCTTAAAAAATTAATCCAATAGGACAAGAAATATTTATTGTTATTTAAAATTGTTTCAATAAATATTTGATTGTTGTTTCAAATTGAGTAAATGTATTTTGTTTATTTGTTTGTAAATGTTCAATAAATTATGTTCTATAAATTTGATCACACTTTACATCACTTTTTACATTCTATTTGTAATATATTCATATTATTTTCATTGTATATTTATAAACATTTATTGTAGTTTCAAACAACATTTTTCCGGATTCTGCATATGACATTAGAAATGTATGTGATGGTGCGCCTCTAAATAGTTTCATCAGTCCTGCACTAGAGTTATCTCAAATGTAATTCTTCCTTTGGCCACTAGGAGGCGCGCGCTGCGCGGCAGGCGTGCGACGAGGCGTTGGCGCAAGCGGTGTGGGAGCGGAGCGAGCAGCTGGTGCAACTGCGACCCGACGAGCGGCCGTCATTTGACGCGTGAAGGCTTATCTCCGCAACCAAACAAAACAACCACCAGGTCGCTACGCTTGTGAGTGAAACCGGGACCATCCCACGCAACGCTCTGAATGAAGCCTCCTAAAAACTGCTCTCGGCAATGGTTTCTTGGACGATTTTCTTGATCTGAACATTTTCAAGTGCGGAGCGAAAACAGCAACTATTCAGGAATAATTGTATTCATGGCATGGTGAAATTACTTTTCCAGTCGTGGATATCTAACTCTATAGGAGGGGGATGACCCCCGCCAATTCGTACACTGTTCATTACGAATGAAATTAGGAGGTGGCTGGGTGATTATTACAAGGTCACACACAGGGTCAGAGTAAGTACAATTTGGGCGCAAGTAGGCCCTATGCCCAATTTTTTCATAGGTCTAAGAAAAAATTATATTAAACATTAATTATTAGATTTTGGGGTATTTAAAAAAAGGTAATTTAAAGGAATACAGATAACAAAATGCATTCAAAATTTACGTAGTCTTATTTGACAAAGATTCTTCCTGTTTCGATTTTTAGTTTTTTTCGCGCTCTTTTACAAATTTACGTTTATAATGTGTATATTTTAATGCATAACTTATTAAAGTTATTTATTTGATTAAAAACTAAATTAATCGCATATGAACGAATTTATCATTTTTAGCCAGAAATAAACTTTCAAAAGGATCGTATTGTAAATTATCAGTATTCAAAATTTAAAAAAAGGTAGATCAATGGACATTAAGCCATTGCTAAGATATCACCCGTTACTGTTTATCCCACAATCAAGTATTATCTCCACAAACAGATGTCTAGATCATATTGGCGTGACTTGGTTTCACCCGGAATATTTTAGTGAAGTCGCGCACGGAAAAAGTAAAACCTTATATATATATATATATATATATATATATATATATATATATATATATATATATATATATATATTTCAAAATGAAAGGTTATTTATAACAAAGAAGAAAAATTTCACATTTTATGTCACTACACCAAGGGGGAAATTATTCACTAGAAAATATACATTTCATTCTTCTAAATTATCGGCCTCTGACATTCTCAACGATCGTTCTTCTCAACGAAACCGTGGAAAGGAGCTACGGCCTTTTTATAATGCGTAGGCTTCCATGGCAGAAATCAGTGTGGATTTGGCTGTCCGGAAGACGCGACCAATTTCTTGTTTTGAATGTAGTGATTTGAGATAGATTACCAGCTGTGACGCTGTTATCCAATCGGGATCTTCGATACTTAAAATTAAAGTCGTAACGGAATTCCCGATTGGATAACCGCGTCCAGCTAATGATCTACCACTAGTCATTTTATATATATATATATATATATATATATATATATATATATATATATATATAATGTATATATATCTTTTTTTACGGCACCCCATCGACCCATCTCCTCCAAAAATATTTGAGTCACATGATACTTTCTATTCTATCATAATCTGAACTACCAATTCTTTGCAGAAAATTAACTAATACTAAAAAGACGAATATAACATCTAACACAACTTTTTGGATAAAACCCAATTTGAACTAATTTGTACCTTCAGATTTTAATATAGGTATCGAAGTTAACATTTTGCTGAAAATGAAGCTTTGAAATGAATGCCTTTCCCTTTATTGTCACTTTCAAACTACCCAATAACTTGGAGCTGTCACGTTCGCGTGAATATTTTTTGCCCTTGGGTCGTTCGGAAGAAGTCTTCCTTTGAGTTATCAGCTGTGGACTTATGGTGGAGGGTAGAGGAGGTTCTACTTGCTTAATGGGTGCAATTGAACTCTCTTGAAAATTAATCTAATGGCTTTGACGCCATAAATCGACACATTAAAAGATAACACATGACAGGAAACAATTCCAAACAGAAATCAATGTTTTCATTACAATATTTCAGTCTCATCTTTAGCGGTGCGTAGCTGAGTTTACTGGTACGTGTTGGTTTTCCTGTTGAAGGGCGTGGTATGCGGCCGACAAAGATAAAGCAGACGAGGTTGCCGCACGTCCCTGGTCATATCTGTATATTACTCGTACATTTGTGGGTACCTGATGAAGGTATTATACGTTCTAAAAACGTTGTTGGGAGTTAGATGATGTCAGAATTTGTTGCGTTGATTGATGTGACAATTTTAGAATGATCAAGAAGTAATGAATTCAAATTCCATTGCTGACAGAAAACATGTTTTTGGAGAGAAACGTATGCATATTTTTAATGAAAATAAATTTACTACAAGAAAAAATGTGAAATATGAAAACATTTTGCTATGCTGTGATGCTTGTGCTAAATTTGTGCATATCTATGTCCATGGACTGTTAATGTTCCTGTTATAACTTCAAATTTACTCTAGAACAGGGGTGTCCAACTTGGAAAACCTCAAGGGCCACAATCTTTAATATGGTTGCGGGCCGTATTTTCTTTACTCGGGCGATCCACACCTGGCTTTTCTGTATTGTTGATCTCGACACTTTGCTCGTCTGTTCTGAAACAGAGAGGGAATTGAAGCATGCCTGATATCAGACTGTACCGTGCACCACGTAGTGGACGTTATGGGATGATTTCAAATGTCCGAATTTACTAGTAAAAATTCTTAAATCTTAACTCAAACTGTTTACATTAAAGGGGGCGTTGACTCCGACAGGGCACGTGCGCTAGGCGCCCTATATTCTCCCTCGATATTGATGTAGGGGACTTTAACATTTGATTAGAAGTCTTTCTTGGGCCACAATAAATCGCATCGTGGGCCGCATGTGGCCCGCGGACCGCCAGTTGGACACCCCTGCTCTAGAATATATACCAATTTCAATAGAAAATAGTCGTGGATTTCACATTAGTTTGTGGTTACAAATAACATAAAAACTTTGCATCTATAGTTACCTTTTTTCCCCAAAATTAGGCCACCTACATTTCAGACTCATTATAATGGCTCAGTATTTTGCAGGCTAGTGTTTGAATGCCTGCAACTGTTAATTACTTTGATACGGGACTGACTGATGTACTACTAAGTTTAGTTTTTATTCCCAATTACGGCTGTGAATATCGGTGTATTCTGTGAAATGTAAAATAAAGTACTAAGTACATGTAGTTTATCTTTTTTCGTGTTATTTTGTATTTGAATGCTCGTGTTTAGGATACTATTAACAACAATGCCATTGCCGAAATATGTTAAAGACTTTCAGGTACCTGTTATGAGAACCAGGTGTACCAGGTATATGTTTTCTAGTCGCACATCTTTTAGTTCAACGTTTACTGACCGATCAACTTACTGAGCTGAGATTTAAACTTGATCGAGATGCAAGGATAATACTGACGTAATGTTTCTGGCAGTCACTCACGCAAACTTCTAGAGCAGGTACAGGGGTCGATGATGATAAGTTCTTGCCTTAACGAAGTTCCACAAGTGTCTTTGACGCTGGTTATTACATAACTTCTTGTATTCTGACGTCCGGCTCGGATCACGGATACGCTTTGCTTGTATTAGAATATGATCTGGGTTGTGAATGAAATTACATTTAGTTTACTCTTCAAATAGAACACCTTCCTTCTCCTAATTGATAATTGTGATAAATAAATGCCCGGACAATGCCGAGTTACTTCTAGTTCCTCTCTAAAATTCACGCCGGCAAAGGTGGCTCAGGGCGCCAACTGATGTCACTGCAATGCCTCCGAGCGGGAGGTCCTAGGGGTTACGTTTCAACGGTGGCAGGATTTTTTGATTGCGACAGTGGTACTAGGTTCTGAGCTAGATCAAATTCAGTTGCTGTCTGGAGGGAAATTCTAGCGGCCTGGTGCAGTGCTCGGTAGTTTTCTGTGGTTTCTCCGATCAACACCAGGTGAATGCCGGAGCAGTACCCTAACAAAGGTTCACAGATCGCGCGCGATCTTTCCTTCCCCTTCCTTGTCCTATCTTCTCCCCTCACTCACTCCCACTTACTCATGTGAACTACACTACCACACATGTCGGGAGCTTAGAGCTTGTCCTTGATTGGGGCGGTGCCCGCTGGTGGGAGGTACCTGATTGACGAAATCCCCCCGCAAGCCAAAGTAGGTCGGTGCCGGACCTTAACATCCAGTGGAGGGAGGTCACCTCCACCTCCTGCCATAAAAACATGCACTACATTTACGGGAATAATGAGCACAGCAGTTGACGCTCCCGTAATGACATTTCGATCAATCTAAATTCCATTATAGAATGAAACTCGAATTTTGTAGGCTTCACTGTACAGATTGGCGTAGTGTTCGGAGCAGACTTTTAACTGAAAATTGAAAGAAAAAAGTAGAATAGAAGAAGAAAATTAATTTCAGCAGATAGCACCGAGAGAAATTTTGAAAATTTACACGTTCAATTGTTTGTTAAAATTAAACTTGTAGTATTGAATCGTCTAATGAACGGTTTGATCTGATTATCAGAAATATTAAGACTACGCAGTTCAGTGTTATTAATTAATTCTGTTACTGAAAATGAAAATATAGTATACCTAATGCACACTATTGTGTTATGCTACACAAAGTGAAAGCAGTGCATTTTTTATTAATAAATGATGTGACATGTGTGGGTTCAGAGGATTTTCAGCTTTTACAGGACGCTCCTTCATCTCAAACATATTGAACCTACACAAACAGTATAATCGAACTTTAACTATAAAGGTAATTTTCCTTTCACTTCGGTTTTCCTTATAAAAAGCATACAGTGTTATCGTGCAAAATTTGCAAAATTTAGATTTTAAAATTTTAACAAAAACAAAGTCACTGATGATAAACATGTATTACAAGAGGCTACTTCGTTAAAGGTAATCCTTATTCATTAATAACATGAAGTGATAACAAGAACTTACGACAACACAGCTATCACGTTCTGACGTACAGGAATGACAAATATAATCGCTTTATCTCTTCGTATAGAGTTTCATTGCCTTAATCAAGAGACTGAACGTGGGTTGGAGTGGGGGGCAGGCGCGAGGACGTAATTGAGTGGAATGCCTCTCGCCGGAGAACCAACAGAGCTTACTCCGTTAGTCGGTGCCTGCGTCGGTGCAAGCGCGTTGCTAAAAAGAACATCCAAGTGACAGTTGTCGTGGCCGAGTAGCACCATGGGTTGCTGTTGTGCCCTGGTTTGGTTCGTTCTGGACCACTGGTTGGCGCTGGCCATCGGCGCCGCCGTAGCCTTCAAGATGTGGTACAAGTCATCGGTTGGGATTTGCGATTCCTCACGGCGCCTAGACGGCCTCACCGCTCTCATCACTGGAGCCAACGCAGGTGCGTGCAATAGAATAAAGAGTGACGTTCCTGGCTTTAACGCTGAAGATACGTTCGATTCGAAATTGAAGAAGATTCAGTCGAGTCAAGGAATTTAAATTTAGTCATTAACCATTACTAGTACGTAAACTACCATTTATTTAGGTTTTCTCAATAAGATAAAAACTTTGTTCTTCCCTTGCCCTTGAAATTAGATCCTAAATTTTTCTGCAAATTTCTGGCTGCGCATGAAATAACCTCTTGACGAGTATCCTCTTTAATCTTTCATTTTTAACATTGAAATCGATACAGAAGTGAATTTAATTCCGGCATGTCATTTGAAGTAAACTTGACTACGTTACTGCAGAATAATTCGTGTCTTTTGCCGTAATTAGAATGAGTATCAAGAGACAAACAAATCATTAAAAAATTGTGTACTTTTAAATTAAAAAATGTTAAATTTATACAAAAACCATAACTATTTTTCGGACCATTTATCCTAACATCAGTGGTTTTTCACAGCAATTAAAAAGAACATTCTGAATACATATTTTAAAGAAATTATTAAGTACAATAATTTGAAACATTAAAACACAAACAGAATAATGGAGAGAAAAAAAAACTTACTACCGAAGTGACAAGGAAAATACTGCAAACCTAAAACTCATATAAACGTAACGTTGGTTGAACAGTTGTGTTGACGCTATCTAAAGATAAATGAGTTGGTTAAACTTTTCAAGAGGGAAGAGGAAGTGGAAGTGGAAGAGGAAGTGAAGGAAGTGGAAGTCCTTCCCCCCCTCCCCATTGGTCACCTCTCGTTCAACAAATTAATGTACATTAGAAGACGTCAACTTAACTGTTTTATTCTTTATTCAGTTTACATCAATTTTAGGTTTATAGTGTTTTTCATGTTCCTTAAGATGTACATTTCATTATCTTTTTTGTTTTTTAAATGTTTTAAACGTTTTTTCTATTACTTTCTTTAAAATTTGTATTCATAACTTTCATTTTAGTTGCTATGAAAATCCACTGATTATGGGACAAATGTTCCGAAAATTGGTTTGGGTTTTTGTACGAATTTAATATTTTATTAAAACATACACAAATTTTCCTTTTCGCTTATTCTCTGCAACTCATCCTGAAACTGCAAATCATCTCCCAACTCAAAATGAAAGACCACGAGGTTATCAGCTGCTACCACTAAGTACATTTGCCATAATATCGGCGGTTTTAAAAGCACTCTGCGAGTTATTAACTTTTTAATATTTCTTTTGACCTTCTTTTGCCCACGAGGCGCTAAAAATGTAACATATTAATGTTATAAGTCAATCTAAACATAATTGAAATATGCATATTTCTCTTCTCAAAGGAGAAATATTTTGCTTCTAAGTTCCGTACATAATACATATTTTTAGAACGTATCATTTTAAACTCTTGATTCAAATTAAAACTGTGGTGATTATTAAATTAATTTCCTTGGTATAATATTTGCAAGATGATGTATTGTCTCCTCTTTAATGATTGAAAGCAGATATGGGAATGATGCTAAGGAATAGAAATATTACGTTATGTGAGGGACAAAGTTCTCGAAGTTACGTGAAAAGCTGATAACAATGCTTCACCCTCACGTATTCTGTAATCGAATGCCTTCCTTGGCCTCAAACATATCTTGTCATTCGCGATAAAAAAAATCTTATCTAACTTCGGGAGCATTTGAGACGAAATTAGAAGCATCGGATTTTCTCTTGATAAAACCTCTTAATTTAACGATTAATTCATTTTCCCAGATTCATTACAAAAACCAGTAATGCTTCAACATCACTTTCTTTCTCGCATTATTTGTAACGGCTGCGCAATATTATCCTATTACAAGAACTTGCAAAAGTTTACTTTCTTCTTTTTTCTTTCCAATGAATGTCTATCAATTATTATTAATTAAACAGTTCCACTTATTTTTGACATTCAAGGACAAATTATTTTGCATACATTATTACATATAGTATTTTCTGATAAGGTTTCGGCTACACCTTTTAGACCTGTTTTTCACTTGTACATTTTAACAATTTTTAGTACATAATATTTAATACAGTTTACAATAAACACGTGATTCATGTAAGCCTCTCTTCATTAATCTAGGAATTCTACCATTCCCGTGTCTTTTTATTTACGAATCAGTGGTTTTTGTAAAAAATGACTTGCTCAAGGGCGGGAATATATTTTCAGAAAATGCCGAAGTCTATTACTATAACACTCGACGTAGAAATCATATTCACCAGGTGACAGTATCAACAGCTCATTACAAAAAATTCACATACAATACATGTACATTATTTTACAACACTTTGCCAGATGACATTAAACGATTAACTTCAATAGAAAAGTTTAAATCCCAAGTGAAATCGTTTCTGCTGCATAACTGTTTCTATACAATTAGAGACTATACTGAGCATCAAAAGAAAAGTAACATTAATTTTAACAATGATACATAATGCATTATTTACCATTTGGACTGTATAAATGAGTATAAACAACCTGTAACAACTATTGTACTACAGCTTCCGGGTCAATGACCCCCATCTCAATCAGGTTTTTCGTCCAGTTTCCCTGATCCATTGAGCAAATGCTGAGATGGCCCCTTGTTTTGCTTCTGGACATAAATGTAACTTCATTTTCTGTGCACGTCTTCTAGAATTCAGTGGGAAATACAATTATTCAAATTATCGTTTCCATGTTGTCGCGGCAGGAAGTAATAAGAGCCAAAATTTATTGCTTATTTATCTTTGAAAATAGATTTTATTACATTAGAGTTTTTTGTTGTTTTTTTCTCCCTTTCAAAATTAAAAATTTATTGCTTATTTATCCTTGAAAATAGATTTTACTACATGGGAGTTTTTTTTCTCTCTTTCAAAATTCAAAATTTAAGTAGTATATGACTTAGTGTAGGGATCACAGAATTTTGAAAATGTGCCCACAATTCACTTTTCCCCATAGCACGTCATACGCAGTTTTTAACTGTTTTTTTGACGTAAAATAAATAAATAAATAAATAAAAACTCTGTTGACAGAAGCTTACCTAATAAATTACAGTTGGAATCTTACTAGCATACTTACATTATAAACATTATTATTATTATTATTATTATTATTATTATTACTATTATTGTTACTGTAAGCGTGCGTACTTCCCGCTCGCTGTTACTTCATTTCTTTTTACCGTCTCCTTCAATATTGGAGATGGTTACGAGACAAAACATGTAATTTTCAACGGCCAAGGAAGGGGAAGGAAACAATGAGGAAGAATTCATTTTGATTTTTATTGTTAAATTGGAAAAAACAAGTTGTCGTAAATTCCAGTGGTGTTAGATTCTATCATAGTATTTAAAGTTGGATTTTGTTTGTGTGCAATGTCTCTGATACTAACCTAGTGCCTTTCCGTGGTTCATGGTCCAAAATTTTAACTTGTCCGAAATCTATTTTATGTCCTGTTTCAATATTATGTCTCGAGACCGAGTTTAGGTTTTGAAAAGGTTTTTTAATGTTTCTTTGATGTTCTGATATTCTTTCCTGAAGTTTTCTTAAACAAAAAGATGTCGTTTATAAAATTAATTGTAACCAATGCCCCAAATCTTATACGATATTGGCCAGACATTAAGAAAATTTCCTGTTGAAAAATTACCGCTCTTCATTAGTTACGTAGTAATGTGAGAAAGTAAATTAGTGGTGCTACATGGCACATTGACGTACTATTTGTAATGGTAATATAAAAGAATAATTATATTACAAATATGTTTCTAATACCAGCAATCGTTTTCAAATCCCTCATCAAATTGTTTGAAACACTGCCCCGTGTCTATTCAAATGTGGATGTTAGAATATGCTAGAAAATAGACAGGCTGTGTTGTATTTCAAGCACTTTTATTAACAGACAAAAAATTGAGTGTTTTTCTAAGTGAAATCATTTTTCAAGTAATTTTCACGGATTGATTTTCTGTTTCATTTTCCTAGCTTCTTTCAATACCTTCGTAAATGTCGAATGTTTTTAGAGCAGTTATTTAAAAAAAATACTGTGTGTTCATAGCCACTCATCAATAATGACATTGAAACCTAATATCATACAAGAAAATTTAAGATGGCGTAATGATCTGGTATTTGTGTTGTGTCGCAGGCATTGGGCTGGAGACGGCCAAGGACCTGGCGCGCAGAGGGGCCCGAGTCCTGATGGCCTGCAGGGACCCCCAGCGAGGACAGAAGGCCCTTGGTGAGTGAACGTTAACAGGATGATCAATTCGCCAGAAAGGACTCTTTAAACATGCCTCTTCACTGAATCAAGTTTCGTACAAAACAAACGAAATTAAAATGCTTTCCTAGACAGTCATGGAAGATGTATTACCATTGTGGGGTGAAGGCAGTGATCTCTGGAGTTGACTTTGAGGTTAATCTATACCTCTGAACCCTCTGGTGCAGAAGTGGGGCCTTCGAGCTCCGGTGATATTTTTAATTTGAAATTGCTTGATGATGCGGTATCATCTATCGTTATTCCTTTTAGTATTCTTCCAATGTAAAGAATGATTTGTGTGCGTTTTCAGAGAATTCGAGTCATTCGCAAAAGAATTATGGCTCGCTTTTCTTAAATACGCATTCATCACAGAAATGGGGCCTCGGAAACCGGGCGGATGTGATGTGATGTACACCATTGCACGTGCCTTTCATCGGAGTGCAACGGGAGCCGGTTGTTAGAAATTTTGAGAGATGGATGTGTCGATAACAAATATGATGTAAAATCAGATAATATACTGTTTCAGTTCTGTTTGATCGTGGTGTGCAATCTAAAATAGAGAGTGCGCATGTAGGTTACTTTACTCGTGGCGTTTCTGTTTTGAAGCGATGATTTCACAAGAAGAAATCGAGAATATTCTAAATGAATGAAAAACGAGTGATGTTAGTGAATTTAATTCAAATGGTGATGATGATCACAATTGGGATCCTTTCCCATCTTCACGATCCCGTAGACAAGATGGAGAGTGCAGTGATGCTTGTTCATCTGAATCTTATTCCAACAGACCTGAATCTGATTTAAGCGAGGAACCGGGTAATTCATCTTCAAGATTGGATTTTACACCACAGAAGCGCTCTACCAGCAAGTAGATGTTTACAAAATCTCCTCCGTTCCTTCTGGTCCCGTAAAAACATTGCGATAAACACAGCACAAAAATCTTTCACTTTGCTGATTTCTAAAGAAATGAAAGAGGATATAATGCGATGCACAAACCGTGAACCTGCACGCGTAGCTGCTGCCAAGAATAAAACATGGGTAACCGTAACTTTGAAAGAGTTTGACGCCTTTGTTGCTGTCATTTTATGTGCAGAAGTAAACAAATTGTGGGATATTCCTGCTAGAGAATTATTTCTAAATCGTAGAAGGGATCCATTTTTTCGAGCATGATTCAATGTGACAAGATTTGAGGATATAAGAAGATTTATGCGCTTTGATGAGCGGACTGGTCACTGTTCACAAAAAATGATCAATCACTCTAAAACCCTGACGAGTGTGTGGCAGTTGTGTGTGTGAATGTGTGAGCAAGTAGTTAGCTTCCCTGGACGTTGTAGATTTGTATTGTACATGTCTAATAAACCCGCTAAACACGCTGTAAAGATCTTTTGGTTACGTGACTTATCAAATCCGTACGCTCTGAACGGCTCCATTTACACAGAGAAATTGCCAAATCAATCAGTAGCCAACAATCAAGCTACCAATACATTGAAAACATTTGTTGAAAATTTGGTGAGAAGAGAAGGATATAACATTACGTGTGATCATTTCTTCACGAGTATTCCTCTCGCACAATACCTTCCCCCCAAAATATGTCGTTGGTTGTAACTATGAGAGCAAATAAACCAGAAATTAAACAGAGGTGGGAGATTCAACAAAGTCGCGAGAAGTTCACAGTTAATTGTTTGGTCCAAATGGTAGTATGACCTTAGTTCATATAAACCCAAAAGGAAAAATTGTCTATTTCTTACGTTCACTACACCAAGATCGGCACAGCCGAAAAGAAAAAAAAAAAACAGAAATAATTTCGTATTACAATTTGACCTCCTCGAAAGACAAGTATGTCGAACGAGAAGAAATAAATTTTTTAAAAAAATCGTATTACAATAAGACCAAAATTGGAGTTGATAAGATGGATCAAATGGTAGACGATTATACTTGTAGAAGGCGAACACGGCGATAGCCTGTGAGATTGTTTTACAACATGATTGATGTTGCAGCGATAAATGCATACATACTATTTACAAGAATCAACCAAGATTTTCCAAAAGGCAAGACGTTCAGAAGATTTTTATTTCTGAATGATTTGTGTGTGCAACTTGCTAAAGCAAACATGCAAAAAAGACTGAACAATCCCCGAGTGTATGGAACTACTTTGAGTGCTTTTCAAATATTTGGATTTGAGAGAGAAGCTGCCACACAGTGGAATCAGAAACAAGAAAAAACTGTGAGTAGAAAATTTGTGTACAATATTATAAAAAGATAAATTCCCAAACATTTAAGGTACTTTTCCTTTTGCTTTTAGTGGTTACATATGTCCTTCTAAAATTGACAGGAAATCCAAACCATATTGTGATAAATGTCAAAGTCATATTTGCAAAACACACAGTAGCGCTGTCACAATGTGTCATAATTGTAAATGAAATTGTACAATATTGCAACAGTGAAGTACAAGCAAATATGTAACTCGAAAAAACATTGATAATTCATTGAAAATACGTACATTCCAGTAAATATCTGTGCCGGGCCTCGGAGGTCCCACTACTGCATCGGCGACTTTCTGTATCAGAAGGTTAAGAATATTGATTGCAAATTAGGCCGCTTGTTTATATTCGTATATTTGTTTAAGCTAGTTTTATTGGTCTTTTTGTTGTATGTGCGTTTATTAATCGTTAGTGTGAGGTAATATAGTCTTCGTGATATCTGATCCACTGTTACCATTCCTATTTTATTATGCATAGGAAACTAGAAAACCCGATCTCAGTGACCAGCCACACGGTTCGTGTCCTTTTATTTTGCCACACTTACGCAGGGTTAAAAACAGTCGACCGTGCTCCTGCAGGCCTTTATGTTGACATCTTACGACGTTGCAGAGGTGGTGCGCGCCGTGGCGCGGGGCGTCGCAACGTTGGGGCTGATGTCGCTGGACCTCGTGCGAGCGTGCGCCAAACACTTTTTGTGACTCTGTGTGCCAAACTTTCTTTTATGACTCCGTGCGCCTAACGCACTCTTCTATAAGTCTTTGCGCCGTTGCAGAGGTGGTGCGCGCCGCGGCGCGGGGCGACGCGACGGTGGAGCTGCTGTCGCTGGACCTGGCGTCGCTGGACTCCGTGAGGGCGTGCGCCAAACTTTCTCTTATGACTCCGTGCGCCAAACGCACTCTTTTATGAAGTCTCCTTGCGCCGTTGCAGAGGTGGTGCGCGCCACGGCGCGGGGCGACGCGACGGTGGAGCTGCTGTCGCTGGACCTGGCGTCGCTGGACTCCGTGAGGGCGTGCGCCAAACTTTCTCTTATGACTCCGTGCGCCAAACGCACTCTTTTATGAAGTCTTTTGTGCCATTGCAGAGGTGGTGCGCGCCGCGGCGCGGGGCGACGCGACGGTGGAGCTGCTGTCGCTGGACCTGGCGTCGCTGGACTCCGTGAGGGCGTGCGCCGCCAAGGTCCTGGCTTCGGAACCCCGCCTCGACATACTCATCAACAACGCAGGAGCGGGCATCGGTGGGCTCGGCTCAGACCAGACGGCCGACGGCCTCCACAGGGGGCTGCAGGTGAGGCAACTCCATTTTTCGTATATTTCACCTTCCTCTGCCACTATCGGTCTGTGCTACAAGTTGTAGGAGGTTACAGTTCTCATTATTATATTCTCGTCCTTACGTACATAAGAAAAAAAATCGTGTGATAGAAACAGTCGAATTTTTTATACAAAACTTTTATTTTGGAGCCTTGGAAACACCCGATCTGTTCTAAAAAACAGTAAAAATATTGTACTTTTTCAGAAAAAATTGATTTAATTGGGTTCGATGGTATAACGGTTAGCGTACTGAACTGTTGTACTGAAGTTCGCGTATTCTGACCCGACCGAGATTCTGAATTTTTTGGGGGCGCAAAAATCCGTCGTACGCCCTCCTTCGGTGGAGAAATAAAGCCCGTTGCCCCGTGTAATAGTTTTATTGTATTTAAAAGATACTTAATCCTAAAAGAAGCATCTGAGCTAAAATCAAATAGCCTGTTTCGTCGCCCAAGATAATACCTTCTTTCTCTGCTACACGGTAAAAGAAGCGGAGAGAAATTTGCGGGATCAGACGGAAGAACGGTTCGAGTCTCGCCACGTAAAATAAGGCATCAACTAACCAACAAAAATACTTCAAAACAAGTTAATGAATGACATGTTAAACGAGTTTTTAATGTGTTAATTTTCTCCTAGAATTATTCATTTATAAATCATTCATTTATTCATATTTGTGTATTATCAGCAAAAGAATAGACTAGAATAAAAGTATTAACAACAAAAATAACAAAACTATTCTACCCAAGTGATCTTTTTCGCGTACTGCAAACCCGTTGGTCATAACGCGTAACACATCTCAATAGGCTTAAGACCACTCTTCAATTGCCCCCGAACGGGAACGTAAACAAAATAGAAAGACTGAGGTGGGCATTCACAACCCGGCGGGAACGGGAAGGACGGTCAACATTTATCTCAGCTCAAGATAGGAGGAAGGCTCGGCTCAGGAAGCCTCTCGACCAATGAAAGTGCAGCAAATGGCAGCGAAGTTTTCCAGCTGATCGAGCGCGCGATACTGGTCTGGAGCAGAGTTGACAGCACGGTGTAAGAAATATCTTACCCCTTGGTTGAAAGTGTAGTGCGACATTAAGGTCAGATCGTGGATTTGCAAAGGAATGGTTTGAGGTGAGTTTTGTCAGTCATTGTTGAGTTGTTTTAGTTCTTTTTGGTAGTTATACTTCAGTTGTTTTTCTATTCGTACTAATATTTAGAATTAAGATTCTTCCCAAAATTACCTCTTTGAGGAAAACCCTGACGGGAAGTTCGGCAACGGAGCATTTTATTAATATTTAAATTTCTGACGAAATTGATTTTGCGGACTAAAATATTCTCACGAATGCATTCTTCCGCGTTATTTAGATTATGTAATGAATGTTATGTTAGGTTATGTAATTATGTATTGTTAAGTAATGAATGTTTTCTCCGTAGTCAAACCACTTCGGGCCGTTCCTGTTCACCCTTCTGCTGGTAGATCTGTTGAAGAAATCTGCCCCCTCACGGATTGTGTTCGTGTCTTCTTTAGCGCATGTGAACGCCACACTGACGCCGGAACTCTTAGAGCATTCTACAGCCAAGGATTTCGGCGACATGCGGATCTACTCGATGACCAAACTGGGAAACATTCTGGTTTCCAACGAGCTCGCCAGGCGTTTAAAGGGCACAGGTAGGTCGGCCATATTTTACCGATTCCATTTGAACGTATTTAGAATCTTATTAGATGCAATGTTGAAAGAAGGTATGATTAATCTTATTATCCCATATTATGAAAAACAAGGAAATGAAACAATTTGGTAAATAATATTTAAATTTTCTCAAATTCGATAACAATTTTTACGAAATGTTAGAGGTTTTTAATTCAACGTGGCAACGTGGCATTTTTTAAATATTAGTATAATCGTAATTTTTTTTACCACACTTTGCTGAGATTAAGTGATTTTCACTCCCATCAAAATTAACACTACATGTACCAAAAGTAGTAAAATGACCGTTATATAAAATACTTATTTTGGTTCTAATGCTGGCATCAAACAGAAATCCAAACCGTTAAATGTAGTCAATTAATAATAATAGTAATAATAAAAATTGATGACGATCGGATGGCACGATTGTGTTGAATCTCAGTATGTTTCTGTATGTCTATTTCATTATCATCATAAAACATCACCCTAGCTCCCAGGGCTAACAACACAGTGGAATAAAAATGTAATCTTCATTCAGCTGCAACATCCTCCCCTATAGAAAGTAATGTGCACCTACCACGATATTTCACTCTGAGCCCCGTTAGGATGCATGTATAGCTTGACCCAAGGATGGCAGATGCACAGGGAAAAAATATAAAATTGATCAGCAAATAAATAAATAAACTGTACATTAAAATTGGATTAAAGAAGACTTCCTGTCCGTAGACAGAGTCTGGGGAGTTAGGCAAACAAAAGGTGTTTCGGGTTACGAACATGAACGAAATGGATTCAACGCTGTGCGGCAGCCGTATCAATCCGCGCCGGCACGATCTAATTCCCCGCCTGGGAGGCACTGCGCTCCTGCGAGCAATGGCACTCCCCCTGCCTGCGCTCTCCTTTCCCATCCAAATCCAGAAAGCAGCGTGTGTTCACGCACAAGCAGATGCGGCGCGAGCTGGGGAAGAGATCCTTTATAGGAAAATGTGTGTGCCAGATTTCTCCTATCAAATAAACGAAATTTGAGTTACGGTTATAATATTTACTATTGAGTGTGTCCCAGGTCAGGCGGGGAAAAAGTTCGTAAACATGCTGAGAAAAAGCAATGCGAACATTAAACGATTAATTCAATGAAAAGTTTAAATCCCAAGTGAAATCTTTCTGCTGCATAACTGTTTTATACAATTAGAGACTATACGGGCATCACAAGAAAAGTAACATTAATTTTAACAATGATACATAATGCATTATTTACCATTTGGACTGTATAAATGAGTATGTACATCCTGTAACAACTATTGTTCTACAGCTTCCGGGTCAATGACCCTCATTTCCATCAGGTTTTTCATCCAGTTTCCCTGATCCATTGAGCAAATGCTGAGATGGCCCCTTGTTTTGCTTCTGGACATAAATGTAACTTCATTTTCTGTGCACGTCTTCTAGAATTCAGTGGGAAATGCAATTATTCAAATTATCGTTTCCATGTTGTCGCGGCAGGAAGTAATAAGAGCCAAAATTTATTGCTTATTTATACTGGAAAATAGATTTTATTACATGGGAGTTTTTTTCCTCCCTTTCAAAATTCAAAATTTAAATAGTATATGACTTAGTGTAGGAATCACAGAATTTTGAAAATGTGCACACAATTCACTTTTCCCCATAGCACGTCATACGCAATTTTTAACTGTTGTTTTGACGTAAAAAAATAAAAAAAACATTTTATGTCATGTTTTCTCGCACGGTTCACAATTTTCTTAACAGACGTTTTACTTTACGTAAAACATGCAGTTTTTATAAGAAACGTTCTAAAATATTTTCTTTGAATCACCTTCACAAAAATGTCCCTTCTTATATTTACTTCAAATTGTCAAAAAATCTTTGAAATCATTTTAAATTATTTCGAATGTGGATTGTGCAGAATATTGTGCACAAGAAAAACAGAATATTGTGAAAATACGTAGAAATATTTTTAAGAATTTACTATTCGTACGTGATAAATACGATAAATATCCATTGGTTGCTGTGGATGGTAAATTGTGCTGAACATGGTTAATTGTTATCATTTACGCAAATCACGCTCTTAGAACATTTTTTTATGATAGGCAATTAATTTTTTAATTATTTAAAAAATTAATATTTTCAATAATAGTAATAGAATACATTTAATAATAATAATAATAATAATAACAATAAATATAATAATTTTATTATATTATATTATTAACATTTTTTCCTATTTTACCCCAACAAGAGTTTTATAACAAAATTCTTACCCGTAATTACAAAGTTTTTTGTTAAGCATCAGTAATAATTAATTAAGTATTATTTTAGAATCTTATGATTTTATATTATGCACTTAGCAAAAAATGAAGGTGATGTTTTGGATTATCCTTTGTTTTGCGTATATAAAGAATGTACAATAAAGAATTTATTAAGTACGTAATTGTAAAAGTAAATACATTAAGATTTAATAACGTTTTTCATTGAGTAGCTTTCTTTTGCTGGAATCAGAATCTCGCACAAACTTATTACAGGCATGCCTGAAATGCGTCAAATGAGATGCGTGTTATTGACTACGAGGGATTTCCTTCTTAGCCTGAACACTAAACCATATTAAAAATTGCACAAGTTACCACGGAAACCAAGTTCGGGAGTTATTGAGAACCATTATTAAGTTAAATTCGAAGTTTTAAGGGTTTCTCTGTGACCCTTGAGTTGTAAAACGTTTGCAAATCAACATAGTTGTGTTGAATTCTGGGGAGGAAACCCATGGAATATGTTTCTTTATATGAATCTGACCCAAGTAAATGTTTGCCTGTATGCGAAATGTTGTTGCAAAGGTCAGGTCATAGTATTCTACAGATAGGGAAGAAAAAGTATTAATAGAGGACGTGGAAATAAATTAAAATAAACATTGTGCAAAATGAGATCAAGAAGAAATAAATAAAAGTTTCTGTTTCTAAGTTATCTGTAGATATTATCTCAGTCTTCTATTGATGTAACTCGTGAACGGCCGAAGAATCTATAGTTTTACATCATAGCATTAATTTAACAATATTTAAATTCAAAAAAATCTTGGTGTTTGAAAAATTTATTTAAAAATAAAAACAAATATATTTTCAGTAAATCCCTTTACACTGAGAGACTGGTGGAAGCGAAACTGCTAATATCTTAGCAAATGAAAAATAAATAATTTTAGGAAATATGTAAACGTCGGTTATCTCGTTATACAAAAATAGAAGGTCAGAAAACTATATTAGAATTAGAAAAAAAATTATTAAATAAAAGAAATACAAAATTCGCAAACGAATGCAAAGACTGTGAAGCTCTTTAAACAAATGGAAGAATAGCTTTGCTATGAATCACGCGGAAATTTTTTGATTCCTTCCAACCCCTTACCATTCAACAACACTTTCCCGCACAGCTGCATTCGAAACCTTAAGTTTTAATACTGTTGAAGTGACCACCATTCATATCACTGCATGTCAGTGCGAGAGCAGCAATATTTTTCTGCACGTTTAGTAGCACATTTTCTATGATATTTGCCACAGCAGCGAGCAAAGGTTCAACATCATCTACATTACTCACCAGTATTCTGCGGACGTTTTGTTGTAAGCAGCTTGAGAGGGAAAAATACGTGTTCAATCAGGAGACCTCTCAAGCCAATTAACGGACCCCCACGCCGTACCCAATGATTTGGAAAGGTGTCATCAAGATACGAACTTCATGTCCGTAATGAGCGGGCGCCCCACCCGCTGCAGCCACATTAGCTGTCGTTGCGCCGGGGGCCCTTCCTCTAAGATTCCTGGGAGAACTGATTTTCAACATTTCCAGTAAATGTCAGAACCAAAACGACTGAGAAGCAAATACGCATTCATTGTTTCGACCTCGAAAATCCCCGTCCACACAATTAACTTCCACTTCACTCGACGACTCCTGCTCCGAATGATGTGGTTTTTTTGTTGCTCACCAATGACTGTTTCCCCTATTAAATATACTCTTTCAGGTAAATAGTGACTCGTCAGTCCAAAGTATATCATAACAAAATGATCGTTAACTGCCTGCTGTTACAGAAGCCACTGACAAAAGGTCAATCTAAACTGACCATCGCCCTCTTTTGAACTACGAACTGTTCTAAAATGGAACGGGGGAAGACCGCGGTTTTGAATCAATCTGTGAGAAGAGCGAAAAAGATAAGTGTCTTGTAATCTCACAAATGCTGATGTTAGAGCCTTATCTTATTACTTGTGTCACATCTCCTTAAAGAGTTTGCATTCTGCGCGATAGCAATTGACGCCAGTTCAGTTCTCGGTTTAGCAGAACATTCGCGTTTAACATATTCTTCGGGCTAATAACCCGATCAAATTAGACAAAGCCAGTGAAAAAATCCCGGATTTTTAAAATTTGGCATGATGGTTTGTTGAATCTCCCGCACAACATACTAAAAACATTGAATTGGGGGCTGAGCCGGGGGGGTAAAAAGTTTATTTTTTTTCCTTTTTTGCATGTATCTTTCTAACTACCAATCCTACCGAAACGTATGCTTTATACGAAATTAAAAAGACGAAAAGTCGAATGAAGTTTTTTTGTAGTATTAATGTTGTTACGGTTATATGCATGAAAAGTTCATGTTTTTATTTACGGCAAGGCTCCTTCTAGATACTCGTATCTCCCTTATAAGAATGATGTTATGATATGTTCAATCCGCGAAAGTAATTTTTATTTTTGTTAAACATTAATCAACAATATATTTGCATATTATTAGCACCGGGAGAGGTGGCTCAGTGCATCAACGTATGTCACTGCAGTGCCTCTGACCGCGAGGTTCTAGGTTCTAGTCCCGACGGCAGCAGGTTTTTCAACTCTAGCTTGACAGCTAGGTCGAATTCAGTCGCTGTCTGGAGGAAAATTCAAGCGGCCTGGTGCTCTGATCCGTAGTTTTCCGTGGTTTCTCCGATCAACGCCAGACGAATGCCCGAGCAGTACCCTACCAAACAGGCCACGGTCTTTCCTTCCACTTCCTTGTCCTGTCCTCTTCCCTTACACACACACACACACACACACACACACACACACACACACACACACACACACACTAACATGCACTACACTACCACTTATTCCGGGAGACCGGGGGGGAGCTTAGATCTTGTCCCGGCTGGGGCGGTGCCCCGCTGGTGGGAGAGTCCTGGTTAGAGGGAAACCCCTCTAGCCGACGGTAGGTCGGCGCCGGATCTCGCCATGTAGCAGGGGGAAGATCATCGCCACCTCCCGTGATAAAACACGCCATAAACGTACGGGAATAATGACTCAGCAGTGGGGCGCCCGGAATTACTAATCAATTCATACGGAACATTCTACGAAATTTAAGTGATGTCTTTGTTTTCCCCTAAATTCACTTGCTAGTTAGGGGAGTCGTGATGTATCCGTTGACAAAATTAAAATGAAAAAACAAAGATTTTTAACGGCAAGCGTCAGTGTGTTTTTTTTTTTGTTTTTTTATAATATTTATTGAACATTGTTCGACCAAAATTTGTCTTTCAAGGTATGAAAAAAAAAAAAATTACTGATATGTAGACTTTTTTAATTTTTGAGAGTCATAATGATCTAAAAAAGAAACTATGTTTATAAATAATACATGATTCGTGAAAATATTTACAATAAATGATAGAAACTGTGAGAAGAGACAACTAAGGAGGATGTAAAAGATCTTTAGGATAACGTGATTTAATTCGCAGGAACGGAATTAACCTTTTTTCCTAATTGAAAAGATGTATAAGCAGGAGAAGAAGAAAGAGAAGCATACAATTTATCTGAGAGATGCAGGATTTTAGGGGAAGAATATCGAGTTCACGTAATATTTGATCGTTTCTTATGAACTAGGGTGCTTTTAATGCCTTCCTTAAATAATTATATCTTCCTTAAATATTATTCTATATCCTCTATTTTTTTAATGAGTTTTTGCCTCACCACCCCAAATGGGGCATGCATAAGTTAACGAAGGGGATTTAAACATTTAAATATAGTTAATGAGAATCTACAGAGGGTGAAATTTTTAAGGTTTTTATTATAGAAAATATATGTGTTTTCTATGTTAATTTAGTATCTAGTTGTAATCCGAGATATAATTGAAATATTAGAAGGAATCCAAGGAATTGCTTTATAATTAATAACAAGAGGATAAGTAGGAGAGGTTCGTTTTAAAGAAAATATTTTTGCTTGTGACTTTTGATTATTTATCTTTATTTGCCAATTTTTAAACCAAGTAACAAGAATATTTAAGTCATCTTGTAAATTATCGCGTCCTGTTATAATGTCTGAATAGGAAGAAAATAAAGGTGTGTCATTTGCAAAGAATGCTATTTCAGAATTAAGTAAATGAGGGATATCTGAAATGTAAATATTAAAAAGAATAGGAGATAGAGGAGATCCTTGAGGTACTCCAGCCTGGATATTGTATTCGGTAGAAAACATATTGTTAACTTGAACTCGAAATTTATGATCGAATAAAAAAGTTGATAAATTTTTCGTAAATAAATAGGAAATCCAAATATTCTAACTTATAAAGTTAACCCATACTTTGTGAAAGCTTTTTCGACATCTAAAAATAACGCAAATGTTAATTGCTTCTTTTGAAAACTAGTCGCTATAAAATCTGTAATTCACAACAATTGTTGTATTGTAGAATAATTAGATCTAAATCCAAATTGAGAATTTGGAAATAAATTAATTTCATTATTAAATTTAAAAACTCTCGTTAAAATTATTTTATCAAAATTTTTTGAAAATGTAGACAATAAACCAATTGGAAAATTTTGGTCCTTTTTGGTTTAGGAATGGGAATATAATTTTTTCCAAGGTTTAATTTTTTGGTTTTGGGGAAACCTGGAGATTTATTTTTTTAATTTTTAAAAATTTAATTTCTGAATGAGAAATAAATTTTATACGTTCGGGGACTGTATAAAATGGATCTTCAAACTCTTTTAATATATTTCGATGAAAGGAATAATTACCAATAATAGGATTATCGGTAAATGACCTACAAAATTGTTGTGCAAATAGTTCCGCCTTTTCAGAATCAGTAGTTGCAATTTTATTTGAATCTTTTAAAGTAGTAATTTTATGTTTCTCTTTTGTTATAATTCTAATAGCAGACCAAAGTGATGAGGAATTCGGCTGAAGTTGGGATACATAATTATTGAATTTAGAATATCGATGTTCTTCAAAGTTCTTTCGCACAGTATGAGTTCATAAATTTAATGATTTCTTGATTATGGGATCACGAATAAGTTGCCATTTATGACAAGTAATGTGTTTAACAGTTATTAAATTTAATATTTCTTTAGGTAAAATATTAAAGGATAATTTTTTGGAAGGATGAGAATGAGTTGTTAATAATACTAATGTCTTTTCAACTTTATTTATAATAATCAAAATTTCATTATAAATGTGAGAAG
The DNA here is from genome assembly GCA_964035755.1 of Teleogryllus oceanicus. Taxonomy (NCBI): domain Eukaryota; kingdom Metazoa; phylum Arthropoda; class Insecta; order Orthoptera; family Gryllidae; genus Teleogryllus; species Teleogryllus oceanicus. The sequence continues at coordinate 64,572,450 of CAXIVR010000007.1, forward strand.
AAGTAAAGAGGAAGGATATTTTGTAAAGCATTGCATATAAGAATCAAAAATATTTCAATAAATCCTTCCTTTAATGAAAGAATTATTATACTGATATGAAGTGCAAATTTTATGAAATGTTATTAAAACTGGATTGTGGTCCGAATTTAAAGCAGGTATACAATATTGCATTGTCGGGAACTTATATTTTGAGATATTACAATATCAGGAGTATTTTTTGTATTATGCGAATAATAAGTTGGCTGTGATGGAGCATGAACTGACCAATTATTTAGAGTGAGTAGATTATATAATATTTGACTTTGTGGAGAAGTACTATTACATCCCCAAGTTTAGTGTTTGTCGTTTAAATGACCGAGTAAAAGTGTTTTAGAATTGTTTTTTAATAATAATTCTAGAGTTATTTTAGATAATTTTTTCTTGGGTGGTTTATATGCTGCTATTATATTTACAGGATCTATAGAAAAGAAAACAGTGAGAGCTACTAATTCTAATTCAGAAGAATTAGGAAAATACATTTGTAAACGTTTGATTTTTCTACGCATGAAAATTGCTACACCTCCTCCAGTAGTGATAGAAGTTTTGTCTTCCCTATATATTATATAATTTGGTATAGCACATTTTTTTGAATGAGTTATATGTGTTTCTGTAACACAAGCAATGTCTAAGTTTTGACTGTATAAAAAGTGTTTAAATTCAGATAGCATCAGTGTGACAAGCAATAGAGATTTGGAAAAGCTAAATTGGAAAATCAATTTGCATGGCGCATCTTCCACTTCCTTACGTGCGTTGGGGCGTAATGTTTGCTGTGATAGTAGGGTGAGGGGTCGAATTATGCTGGTAGCTGGGATTCCATGGGGGCTTCGATCAGCAATTTCTCTAAGTTTTGTTAATTTTTTTAAATTGACGGCAATTGACTACAAATTATCATCCTTGTTCCAAGAAAATAAATCAAACATTTATTAGCAATTTAGGTTACAATGGCTTTTGAAATTATTAATTTTAAAAAAATGTATCCTTCCTGTTCACGTCAATTTAAAAGTTCATGGCTTACTTTTTTATCTTCGCACGCATTGAAGACATCACGGTTGAATTCCGGATGAAATGTCCACACGTCTTCTTCCTTCTACATCGTCTCGTTGATGTGAATTATTTTTCCTCAGCCTAACGTAATGATTACTAATAAAAATGACAGCAGTGATAGTATCCGTTCATTTCCGGTTCGGTAAATAATTGTTCTAATTTTTATGTATTTGCAAACCTTCCTAGAATTACCACGTGCGTGTATCTATTTGCGACTTCCTAATGTTTAAAATAATTGTTCACTGAAACAAACATCTACGATTTCTAGCCTGTTCTATCTTCGTTTCTACATGGAAGTACATTTCTAAGTTTTAATAAACAGGTAAAATGCTTCCAACATTCTTTAAATTCCTGCTACGACTCTGAAAAATATCGAAGACAATTCCGTGCTATCACACTCTGTCCTTTTTTTCTCAATTTATTGGTTTTGATGGTAGGTACATAGATTAGTTGTTAACAACTTTTCATATGTATTGATTTCTTATTAACTAACTTAAAATTAACTTATATTTAACATGCAATTAACTTACAACTATTACAATGGGAGAGGATTCCATAGTGGGTCCTTTATTCAGGTTCCAATTCGGCGAATTTGATGAGAAATGAATGGTAGGGGTATTTATTTGTAATTCTGGTTTGATGGATGGAATTTTACCGAGTCTGAAAGGCACCAGGGAGGAGGGGATTTGATTTAAGCTGGAGTAAAAGTTAGTGGAGAGATAAGCTATATGCTGTGATTACGGATCGAGGTTAAATTCCTTTTGAAGTTGGAGGTTGGATACGAACCATGTGGTGTTGGCAATTGTTCTAAGAAACTGATTCTGTATTACTTGAATTCTGTTAATGTTGATTTTTGGAGGCGTTGATCCATATGGGGCAGGCGTACAGTAGTAGACGTCTTATGACTGTTTTGAATATTAATATGGTGGAATTCAATGGAACCGAGTATTTCTGTGAATTAATGGTTTTAGCTGTAGTAATTTTATTTGACTTGAATTAGTTTGTTATCTATGTGTTCTTCCCGTTTAGTTTGGTGTCTAGTTCAAGTCCGAGATATTTAACCGGTTTGTTGGGGGGTAACCATTCTATTGTGTTCTTGTTCAGTGTCTTGGAGTGGGTGGAGTGTGAGATCTTAGTGTGAATATTTTGGCGAAAGTTTTACTTGGATTTAACTGTATCTTTAGTTTGGAAGCCCAGCTATCCAACATGGGAAGGTATAATTGCATTCTGTTTCTAATTAGATTCATGGAAGTACCTGAAGAGAATATGGCCGTATCATCTGCAAATTGAGCTTTTTGAATATTATGTAGTTTAGGAAGATCAGCGACATACAAGTTGAATAAGGTCGGAGAAAGTGGGGAACCTTGAGGGAGTCCAGCGTTTATTAATTTTGGATTTGAAAGGTGGTTGTTAACATTTACTAGAACACTCCCGTCCTACAGCCATCGCTCTGTCTGAACTGATTTCGCAATACCGACACCATGCGTCCCATCTGATGACGATCGCAATGTACCAAAGGCTGATGCTGCTTGTTCGGCTGCTAGCAATCGCTTTTCTATGCCTCACCACGCCTCCCATACACATCTTCTTTATAATATACAAGAGGCTTTGCGTCCCTCTTCCGATATGTCACCATACTCGTGTTCTCTCCGCGCTTGATTATTTACCCGTCGCCCTGGCAATCCGTATGCATAAACTTCACTCCCTCTGGAGGCATATAATAAAGCATATCGACATAATATTTAATAAATATACTTTTTCGCCTATATATAAAAAATGGGGATTTTCATTTCTTATTACATCACCTTCACTCGCGAGAATTTGTTCAAATTTGAATTTTAAAATTTCGCGCCAGTTGCCAACGACCTCTTGTGAACTAGTTACCTGTCCCGCGACCTTCACATGCCTGCTGAATGATGTAGTACATATACAAACAAAATAACTTGGGAATAATTTGAAATTTGTATTTATCAATATCCAGTATCTTGGCAGTGTTGAATGGAAAAGTGATCTCAAAATAATGTTCCCAATTAGTAGCTGGGAAAACAGCATGGAGCTGTTCCAAAACAAAAAAAATCTTTCTTATGAAAAAAAAAAAACTGAAACTGCCGATTTGATGGCCCAGATCTCTAAGGCAGTAGTGTAATAGTGATCTCGGACCGAAAGATCGCGGGTTCGAGTCCCGCCTCAGACATAGTTTTATTGGTGTTTGTCCTTTCACCCCTTACTATCATCATGTCGTTTCATCTCCACAGTTCCCACAATGTAAACTCAAAGTATGGTCGCGAATGAGTTGGATGTTGATGCGACCTAAATGGCATAAAAACAACTGAAACTGAAATATTTCAGTAACCGAAACCAAATGCGTTATTTGAAATTGTATGATGTCTCGATTATATTGATTCCTCGAAATAACATTGTGTATAATTTTTTACTTCATATCTTATTTCTGTGTTCACTTCTTGTGTTCGTCAGGAGTGACAGTGAACAGCCTGCACCCTGGCGCAGTGTTGACCGACATCTACCGCTTCATGCCTGGGTGGATACGCGAGCCGGCCAAAGTATTACTTCTTCTCTTCTTCAAGGTCAGTCTCACGGGCAAGTCAGATAACGACCGCGAATAGCATAATTTTGAATACCGAAACAGAAACCCAACCCTGGTAAACTGGATCAACATGGTATATTGTTTTCTACCACAGTACGGGCAGCGTATAAGCGACTCTGACAGTTCAGTGCGCTGTTGCCACACTTTACTACGCACATGGCACCACTTACATTACAGGTAAATTAAATCTCAAAACATGAACACTTACTGACAGGTTATGACGTGTCATGACATAATGTTCATAACCTTCACCACAGCCGAACTTTAGCGCTTCCGCGACTTCGTGCGAGTCAGATGAGCGTCAACACTAAACTCTGGCTGTGAGAAAGTAAACAAATCCTCGCAAGCTGGTTGCTTCGTCACAGAGCAGGTCACACGACATACCAGAGCACGTGGCGAGAAAATTGTCACAGTCGCTTACGCGCTGTCCGTACTGTAGTTACAATTATCATTCTCGAGTTTGGAATTCTATTACATAAATTAATATTTATATTTGGTGTGAACGTTTCTCCCAATAGGATTCTAACCAGTAAGTTCATCTTTGTTACTATATCACAAAAATTAATTAGCCTAATACCCAGTAGACTAAGTAGACGTACATGAGGTTTTATTTTTGTGATAATTTAAATTTTAAAATGATGACTAGAAATGACTTAACATTACCACTCAGATTTACTCTAAATCAAAAGGGAAAAACTTAATTTTTTCAGTCGTGAAGATTCTTATCCGTAGGCAACACAGTCGTGAAGAGAGGATGTATCAAACGTTCACACTTGTACTACCATGCAACGTTGCCCAGTAGCTTAGGGAGTTTACGACACGAAAAAAACAAAAAGAAAAAGGAAAAAAATGAATTTTATTAAAATTACGTATTTTGAGCGCTAAAAATCGGTATGAAAACTGCATCAGAGTAAACTTGACTAGTTTATGCAAACAGTAAAACAGTGCTTTTCAAATCAATACTCTTTAGTATTAACTTTAACAAAATATTTTGATGTATTGAAGAAAACCTTCGAAAGCAATTTACAAGTCGTTATCCTTGTATTTCATAAAATTAAATTTTTTACCGATGCGCTGAAAAGAAATTAAAATTCATGTTCCGGAGCACAAAAAACGGCCATTTTGCAGAAGAACTTTCATCCTGAGCGAAACTTTTATTTTGAGTCAAAAGACAAAGTGGTTTGCGCTACATACTGGGTGTCTTACCAACTTTTCCAAAACAAACATACTTTCCCTAAAAATATTTCTTTAGTTTAAAAATAAAGATTTTTGAGTTGTCACTGTGTGTATCAACGACATGATATAACAAAAGTGCAACGCAACAGACTTTACTAGTCAGACTTCTTGACGTCACAAAAGATGTAAGAGACTTTACTAGTCATACGTCTTGACGTCACAAAAGTAAAGAGGCGTTCCAAATTCTTTGTAATGCCTAGTCTTTTGTTGCAGAATGCTGAGGAAGGCGCGCAGACCACGATCCACTTGGCCGTGTCGGAGGAGGTTGAAGGGGTGACAGGCCGCTACTTCTCCGACTGCAAGGTGAGTCACCGTATGTATTTACATACATAGCAAGCAGAGCGTTAAAGTCAATTGCCCGCAATTCAATCAAGCAAACAAACGTGACGAGATGTATTCTGATGTGAAAATAACTATTCACACAAACATAGAGAACATCGGTTCTTCTCTCATTTATGGCGGATGTCGGAGGCAGTGAATGGAAGTTGGCGCCTACTTGTTTGTTGCGTCGTTTAGAGTCGATGCCTAGAGTCTATGTCTTATGTTTTGTGCGCCTGTGGCGTGCGCAGGAGGCAGCGAATCTGAAGTTGGGGCATAATTGTTTGTCGCGTCTAAAGCATTTTTTGGTGCGTAAGGTGTCGTGCGTTTTGTGCGCGTGGGGAGGCTGCGAGCAACGTGGGTGGGGTTGGCGCGCGCCATCTGGGAGAAGAGCGAGCAGCTGGTGAAGCTCAGGGACGACGAGAGGCCCTCCTTCGGCTGAAGAAACTCCTCGCGCGGCTCCTGGGAGGCGGCGGGTAACACATCCATTCAGTTTCATTGCTCTGAAGAAAGGAAGACTGATTTAATTAAAACAAATATGCGTTTGCAAACATTATATTGAAGTATGTGTAATGTTAATGCGAATAAACATTTTTCCGTTTTTTGTGTCACAACTAATTCTATTTTGTGTAATTTCAATGTAAAGCTATGATTATTCCTGTTACGTTTGTAGTATTTAAATTATTCTCAAGTTGTTGGATTTCCCTATGTGCCTATTTATCATTTTATTGTACTATCAACCGAGGTGATACGATTGCAAGACATTCCATATATAATCAACGAGACATAAAAATATATTGTTTTTCGAATTCCGGCACTCAAATTCAGGATTTATGGAAAGCAATAGATAAGATATACACTTTTGTTATTATTAAAATGGAAAAATATGTCTTCTTCTATCTTGAAGTTAGTGAGATCCAAAAAGGAAAACAATGTGGCATATAAGGCATGTTTATCTGTAATTAAGTGTAGTTACCTTCATTAATAAAATAAATGTTTTCTCTATAAGATTCATGATACTTTGTTAAACATTATCCTTGGAATCATATGTTTGACTGACGGCACTATAGGAAAGAAAATGCTTGAAAACATAATGCAATACAAAATACGGATGGCTACATTGTAACAACCCGGATCTAAAACAATTTGCAGCTTTTAGGTAAAGAGAACGTTACAAACTTGCATTACAGCTAATAAAAATATGACCAATATCTATCGTATCGAAATTTTGAGCTACGTGTTGTTAACATGTAGCCTTGCGAAAAACTCAGCAGCACTGTGGGCACGTTAACCAAACTCTCGAAGTAATATAACCTGAAGGAGAATGGATTCCGAGTCGTGTGTGGTGTGGCCGAGAAAATTGATAGCGTGTCCCACAAGAGTGGTTATATGGATAAATATTTGTGTAGATAAAATCCAAAAATTGATTGTTCAGACTAGACGTGGCAAACAGCGCCCGCGCCCGCACCAGCTACTTGTACCGGAAGAGGTGGCTCATATCATCAACTGATGTTACTGCAGTACCTCAGACCGGGAGGTCCTAGATTCAAGTTTCGACAGAGGCAAGATCTTCAACACTAGCTTGTCAGCTAGGTCGAATTCAGTCGCCCTCTGGGGGAGAATTCTAGAGGCCGGCTGCTCTGATCGGTAGTTGTTCGTGATTTCTCCGATCAACACCAGGCGAATGCTGAAGCAGTACCCTAACAAACGGGCCACGGACCGCGCGTGATCTTTGTCCTATCCTCTCCCCTTACTCACACTTACGCTAACATGCACAACACTACCACACATGCCGAGAGATTGGTCGGGAGCTTAGAGCTTGTTCCAGCTGGGGCAGTCCCCTTCTCGTGAGAGATACCTGTTTGAGGGAAACACCTCTCGCCGGCAGTAGGTCGTAACCGAATCTCGTCATCCAATGGGGGAAGATCAGAATCACCTCAATATGAATGTTTTCTATCAAACAACGGGGATTTGAATTGTGTTGAACTACTTTACTACTTGGTATTTTATTTCATGTTTATTTTCTGTTGAAAACCACCTTGTTGTATTATTTTTCCAAAGAGACATTACTTTGTTTAAATCGGCTTCTTTTTGTTTTGAGTTATGTTTAATTAAATAATTCTGTTATTTTGTAGGTCACCTATTAATGTGAAAAATAATAAGTATCTCATACGAACTTAGCGGAGAGCTCTTTTAATGCATAATAATCTTTGTTGAGATTCCTAACCCGAATGTACGAAGCTAATGAACAATTAAGTAAATTTATTTAGATATCATGATCTTTTCGATTTAATATATATGTTTGAATTTAATTAATACTATTCATTATTAATAAATAATAATAATGTCATAATATTACTCTCAATTGACAATTTCAGACTTTACGAACATATTTCATTTTAATCGACACTGGCAATTGACTTCAGTAACTCTCAATTGACTTCTCTACAAACTTCAATACACTATCATGGGCCAGGTATCCAGTACCGCCACCCCGGAGAATGTTGTACAACCCTTACTTTTAAATCTCGCTCCAGTTGCTCTGATAGAACTCCCCCGAACTCTGAAAAACTCTAGTTGATTCATCCGTGACCTTGACGTGCATGATTTGAACGGAGAAACTCGTAAACTGATGTGTCGGTAGCAATGTTTTAGCGTAGTATAATTATAGTTTTTAATATAGAATAAATTTAATTGTAATATTTTATACTTACAACACAAATTGTATGAATTGAAGGTCTCCTGAAATATAACTTCATTCGATGTACAAATAATTCTACATACAAATGAATTATTGGTGTTATTGAGACCATACTCTTTTTCTCCTCCTGGACCTTTTTCCACCTTCTGGCATGCCAATTCCGGCTAACCGCGGGTACCCACTATGCTCCTTGCGGGGACACACCTTAATTTTTACACTAAACACATATACGGTTCCTCGGTCTGTGATCAGCAGAGACCGGAAAAATATGTAGTATGAAACGTCAAAATATGTACCTAAATATGTTACAACAGTAAGAATACGTAATAAATATGTGATCTCGGATGTAATACGTAATATTAAAATTTACAAATTATTAAATACATTTACGTCATATAAAATTACATTAATTATTTTTCGTAATTTTTTTTTTAAATATTCAATTGTCTTAAACTTTATTTGGAGAGCACATGTGCTTTCATACCATACACCTTTTCCGTCATTGGAGAAGCTTCATCTATTACTTGCTATCCAGGTCCGTAGTTTGGCAGCTCAACTAGACACAATAAATATATTAACATCATTCATCGTACAACCAGGCGTTATCTACAACCAGCAAACAATCACTGCAGCGTGAACCCCTCTAACTGAAGAGTTACTGACTGATCGTCGGCGAAGGCCAATGTTCCTCCGACATTAAGGTTAAAGGTGACGATCCGCGACGTCGCGTCGGTGGTACTTCTCTCACACAAAGGTGAAAATGATATCAATCGCTGACGCGCACTTCCACTGAGGTAACTGTAACAAGCACGTCGGTTTGTGAGAACATCACGCGTGTTACTGTAGAAAAAATTTCCGATTATTTTGAAAATTCTTCTTTTTATAAAAAAAAGTAATAAAATTGAAGAAAAAAGATAGAGTAAAAAATATTTTAGAAAAAAATTTTATAATAGTATATAACATGTAAAATAAAATATGTAATATAGCACTAAAAATGTAAAAATAAGTAACGAAGAAATTGGATATGTATTTGGACGGCGACGATTCGCCAGATTACAAATTTGAGATCGGTAAGTAGAAACAAAAAAATATGTAAGTACATAAAAGTCTGGTCCCTATGATCAGCAGACTCTAAAGGCTTCCAGGACAACACATATACATGAAAGACAAGGAAATAACAACCATGCACAAGGCGGGGTTCGAACCAGCAACCCTTCGAACCGAGGCGCTGAGTCGACACACGCTCTAGCCACATCGACCATCCATGTCGACACCGTAATTTTATGCTTTTAATTTGACTTAATTGCGGTTTAAATGCTCTGAAGTTAACGATAGAAATCCTCCAAAAATTTGCACGTGCTAAGGGCTTATAAACGGTATTTTATCTAATCGGGTGGTGATTCAGTATCTCATGCCATGACATTGAATGTGATATCGAGAGAGTAAAGGCTCTGTGACGTACACAAACATTGCCACCCACCTCAGTAGCAAGAGAATCTTCTATTAGTGGAGACCAGCGTCGTTCTATGAGCAAGCGCAAAGGGCTACCTGACGTTGCTGCCGCGTGACACCATGGGTTGGTGCTGGGCGCTGGTGTCATGCGTTCTGGATCACTGGCTGGTGCTGGCGATCGGTGCCGCCGTGGCCTTCAAACTGTGGTAAGTCCTCGGTGGGCGTCTGCTCGTCCTCGCGTCGCCTGGACGGACTCACAGCGCTCGTCACGGGCGCCAACGCAGGTGCGCGAAACCGCTTCTAACCGACGCACCTTACCACTAGCTAGGAAACATTGGGATTGGCCAGCCGTTCGGTTATGTCTTTCCCGTCCGTTCATATGTCTGCCCTTTTGCTTAACCAAGTGTACAAAGGCGCGCATCAACGCGTTGGTTCGTCGATCGTGACAGATGGGAAGACAGGCTGTCGATTGGGCAGGCAAACGTTCGGGCAGACGAATGAATGGTTGGGCAGAAGAACGAACGGCAGAAAGACAAACTGATTGGAGAATTGTCCTTCCGCGTGTCTGTTAGACTATTAGTCGGACGGACTGACTAAACACGTTAAAACCAATCAATATTTACAAATATCCTTATTAGAACACTGATTGTAAATGTATAACAGCGATGGAAAGGAGTTATTAATTACCTTTTCATAAAAGAACTAGGATCGGATCTCATAGCTTCGAGTTCAAAACTTATTTAATGTTGAATAATTTTTATCTGGAGGGCTATCGTACTTCCGGAGAGCGCCGGGTGACACAATATTGCTCTTAGAATATACGAAGATACCTGTATTGCCTTATTCATAAAGTTTGATATCTCTAGCTAAAACTATAGACAAGAAAGACAATACGATACGCCGGGAGAAGTGTTCGCGAAATACATAAATCTCAGGTGAGATGATTTGAAAATTTATCTAAATACGAATCCTGATATCTTTACTTGTCATAACTATTGGCATACGTAATGACTTACGTAATAAACTATACATTGAAATCAGGAATAAAACAAATTTTCTTGTATCACTAATGTATGGAATTTTGATTATTAAGTATGAAATTAATTATTTGTTTTTACAGATTTCTCAACAATGGCATAAGTGTTATAAGTTCAACTTGATCACTCGTATGGGGACTATTCTGCTGATGGATGTAAGCCATATTCCATGCTTACGAAATACGTATAAGCAATGATTTTAGCGCTCTATATTACGCTACTACATTACAATTGGGAAGCCAGTAAGCAACAATACCAGTAAACAATTCTAGTTTCGGCGCCGGCAGTATTAATAGGACACCAATTTTCTAATTTTTTTTTGTGGCTATTGGAAATTATTTTTGAAAAATAAAAATGTTCAGTAAAAATTCAGTAATGAATGTGATCAGTGTTCGAACAGAATCCGACCGAAAACTATGTTCACTTGTACCAGAGTTGTTGGTTTACAGATCATTTATTTACCACTAAATTCTTTAGGAATGTAAATAATTAGTTATGGAGAACCAGGAACTAGAAAATATTATATTCCAATAATATTTTTGTGACTTTCTTGTGACACAATAAAAATAATAATAATAATGATAATAATAATAATAATGATAATAATAATAATGATGATGATGATGATGATCATGTGCTACGGGGATATCTATAACCATATTCCAATGTGCAGCAAAAACAGTTACAATGCATCGCACAAACGTACACATCTGACGCATGCTACAAAAATGAGATTTCCCCTGATTGGTGGGTAACTTAACCTGCATTAGTACAATTTGGCAGGTACAAGAACTTTCATTGTCTGCCACCGAATGTGTACCGGCCAAACATAAGTGTCATATGAGTTACCAACCAATCAGTGGCGAATGTCACTTGTATAACTTCGTTACTTAAATCCTCCCTCATTGCACCGGCGAAAAGTAATTATATTCGATTCTGCTACTTACCGTAGAAATTTGTTACACCTATTGTGTGGATCACCTGCTGGAGAAAACGGGAATATTATTAGAGTGATGAACACATTAAGAATTTAGCTCGGAGACGCCATTTCGACTTGACAATCTCTCAAAAGTGCCTAATAATTGCAATTTATATAAAATTAAGTTAAGCAATGTAATTTAAGATTGTGTTGTGTCGCAGGCATCGGGCTGGAGACGGCCAAGGACCTGGCGCGGAGAGGGGCCCGAGACCTGATGGCCTGCAGGGACCCCCAGCGAGGACAGAAGGCCCTTGGTGAGTGAACGTTAACAGGATGATCAATTCGCCAGAAAGGACTCTTTAAACATGTCTCTTCATTGAATCAATTTTCGTACAAAACAAACAAAATTGAAATGCTTTCCTTGACAATCAGGGAAGATGTGTTTGGTGGAGTGTAGGCGATTTTCATTTAAACCTCTTCTATATTCTATTGCTGTTAAGGATATTTGTTAAAACTACGCCGCTTGTATATATATTTTTGTATATGATAGTTTTATTGGTCCTCTTTCTTGTGTGTTTATTAATTGACAGTGTGAGGTAATTTAGTCTGAGTGATTTCTGATCCATTGTTACTGTTCCCATTTTATTACGCACAGGAAACTCGAATACCCGGTCTCAGAGACCTGTTCGTGTCTTCTTATTTCGCCACCCTTCAGCAGGGTTAAATAACGGTCGCCCGTGCTCGTGGAACTGACCTCGGTCCTTTATGGCGACTCCGAGTAGGTCGTCGCGACGGCTCTATCTGGTCTCCTTGCGCGCGTGCGCCAAACTCCTTTTTATTACTCCGTGCGCCAAACGCACTCTTTTGTTAAGTCTCCTTGCGCCGTTGCAGAGGGGGTGCGCGCTGTGGCGCGGGACGACGCGGCGGTGGAGCAGCTGTCGCTGGGTCTGGCGTTGCTGGACTCCTTGCGCGGGGAGCTGCTGTCGCTGGACCTGGCGTCGCTGGACTCCGTGAGGGCGTGCGCCGCCAAGGTCCTGGCTTCGGAACCCCGCCTCGACATACTCATCAACAACGCAGGAGCGGGCTTCGGTGGGCTCGGCTCAGACCAGACGGCCGACGGCCTCCACAGGGGGCTGCAGGTGAGGCAACTCCATTTTTCGAATTTTTCACTTTCCTCTGCCACTGTCGGTCTGTGGTACAAGTTGTAGGAGGTTACAGTTTTCATTATTATATTCTCATCCTTACGTACGTAAGAAAAAAAATCGTGTGATAAAACAGTCGAACTTTTTATACAAAACTCTTATTTTCCGAGCTTTGAAAACACCCAACTGTTCTAAAAAAAACAGTAAAAATATTGTACTTTTTTCAGAAATAATTGATTTAATTGGGTTCGATGGTATAACGGTTAGCGTACTGAACTGTTGTACTGAAGTTCGCGGGTTCTGACCCGACCGAGATTTTGAATTTTGTAGGGGTGAAAAAATCCGTCTTTCGGAGGGAAAATAAAGCTGGCTGCCCCGTGTAGTAGTTTTACTGCATTTAAAAGATACTGAATCCTAAAAGAAGCATCTGGGCTAAAATAAAATAGCCTGTTTCGTCGCCCAAGATATTACCTTCTTTCTCTGCTACATGGTGAAAGAAGCGGAGCGACATTTGCGGGATCAGACGGAAGAACGGCTCGAGTCTCGCCACGTAAAATAAGGCATTAACTAACCAACAAAAATACTTCAAAACAAGTTAATGAACGACATGTTAAACGAGTATTTAATGTGTTAATTTTCTCGTAGAATTATTCATTTATAAATCATTCATTTATTCATATTTGTGTATTATCAGCAAAGGAATAGACTAGAATAAAAGTATTAACAACAAAGAAAACAATACTATTCTACCCAAGTGCTCTTTTTGCGTACTGCAAACCCGTTGGTCATAACTTGTAACACTTCTCAATAGGCTTAAGACTCTTCCATTGCCCTCGAACGGGAACGTAAAGAAAGTAGACAGACTGAGGTGGGCATTCACAACCCAACGGGATCGGGAAGGACGGTCAACATTCATCTCAGCTCGAGATAGGAAGGCTCGGCTCAGCAAGCCTCTCGACCAATGAAAGTGCAGCAAATGGCAGCGAAGTTTTCCAGCTGATCGAGTGCGCGATACTGGTCTGGAGCAGAGTTGACAGCACGGTGTAAGAAATATCTTACCCTGTGGTTGAAAGTGTAGTGCGACATTAAGGTTAGAGCGTGGATTTGCAAAGGGATGGTTTGAGGTGAGTTTTGTCAGTCATTGTTGAGTTGTTTTAGTTCTTCTTAGTAATTATACTTCAATTATTTTTCTATTCGTACTAATATTTAGAATCAAGATTCTCCCCAAAAATTACCTCTTTGAGGAATCATTAATTTCGTATGTGAGTCAAATGATGTTGTAAAACAATTATTGTCGCATCTAGCGAAAAAGAACAGTTTTTCGATTTCATTAATTCCTTCAATTTAGATATTACAATTAATGTACCTACACGGATCACACTAAATTCGTAAAGATTTAGGATACAGTGACCACGATGAACAAATTCTTACCATTATAAGAAATGTTGGTAACGAGCATGTTTTGTAACTTTTTAGGTTTCCTCTGAAGGACAGAGACTTTACTAAGAAATGGGTATCATTGATGAGAGGAGAAATGTACCAAATCGAGCCGCGTTTGTTTTAATAATCCGGCTTCATCAGAGTTGTAAAAACATTACTAAAAAGCAAAGAGGAAAACCCAGCAGACAAATTTTTACCAAATTAATACATTTCAAAGGCCAATGAAGTAGTATACAATATAATATTTTATAAATACTTTGCATATTTTATTTTCATGTTTGTATATTTTTAATAATGTATTAATTTTTAAGTTTTCAACGTGATTTTGTTACTTTAATCTGGGTGTCGAACCCCCATTTCGATCTGGTTTTACGTGCAGTGTCCCTTGATCCATAGAGCAAATGCTGAGATGGTCCTTTGTTTGTTTCTGCACAGAAAATATAAATATATCTCTCACTGTTAAATAAACCATAGGTTAACCTTATCCTGTGATTTTTTTAAATATGCATGATGAATTAGAAAACTAGATCCATTTGTACTTTGATACAATGAATTTCCAAGTAAAGTGGATAAAGTTTATTAAATAGGTATATATTTTAATATCGACTATACCGACACTTGATTGGTCTCAAATGCGAAGATTAAGGAAGATAAGGACATTTTCATAGAGATATAAATATAATGTAAAGTTTTAAAAGTTAACGTTAATAATCGTAACTGTATCACTGAAAAGTTAAAATTTGGTAAAATCAATGTTAATAAGAAGGAAACGCAAATTTATTTGTATAATTAATAAGCAATATTAATAATTAATAAGCTTTTATTATATTAATCTGGATAAATTGAACAGGTTTTAAATATTATACGTCTTCCAAATGCACTTTGATCGAGTGGACAATTACGCGCATGATCTGACATTGTCCTCAGAAAACATGGCGTATGTTCTTTCAAAAAGCTTCAAATATGGCGAGCACATCGCGTCTCAATAGATTTCTATCGCGTTATATATTTTCCGATATCTGTTTGTGATGAAGCGACATATATTTTCCGATTCAGAAAACGCCAATATCTATTACTAAAAACTCGACGTAAAAATCATGTTCATCAGTGGTTGTATCAAAAGCTCATTCAAAAAATTCACATACAATATATGTGCATTATTTTACAACACTTTTCCAGATGACATTAAACGATTAAATTCGATAGAAACGTTTAAATCCCAAGTGAAATCGTTTCTGCTGCATAACTATTTCTATACAATTAGAGACTATACTGAGCATCACAAGGAAAGTAACATTAATTTTGACAGAGATATTTAATGCATTATTTACCATTGGACTGTATAATTCTAAACAATATGTAACAAGTTTTGTCCCGCAGACTCCGAGTCAGTGACTCCCATCTCGATCAGGTTTCTCGTCCAGTTTCCCTGATCCATTGAGCAAATGCTGAGATGGCCCCTTGTTTTGCTTCTGGACATAAATGTAACTTCATAGTCTGTGCACGTCTTCTAGAATTTATTGGGAAATATAGTAATTCAAATTATCGTATCCATGTTGTTGTGGCAGGAAGTATTATCCCTTGAGGAAGGACATAATGGATAAGAACCCACATTTTTCGCTGATTTATCGTTGAAAATAAATTTTATTACATTGGAGGTTTGTTTTACAATCTTGGCAAAAAGCACTAATTTCTATCTGTTTTTAAAATTCAAGTAGTATATAGCTTAATGTTGGGATCGCAGAATTTTGAAAACGTGCACATAATTCACTTAACCCCACAGCACGTCTCACACAGTTTTTAACTGTTTTTGACAGTTTTTAAATAAATAAATCTTGTTCCATTTAAAGCAATATGCATAAGTCACGAAACTTGCGCAAAATATTTATTGTAATCTACAAAATTTTTTAATTTATTTATTGAAATAAAAGAAAAAATTCAAAAGCTCGGGAAACATTTCGGGCATTGATTATTGAAAATACACAACGATACGCTGGTGAGAATCTTCAAAATTTGATATTGTGTTTTTAGTATGAATTTTCATAATTTGATGTATATTAGGGGATGTTGTAAAGAATTATCTCATTTTATTCATTTTATTAATAATTTACTGGATAAATTAATCTTTTAGAGATTTAGTTTCTACATTTTATTAATATTTAAAGTAGGTTCGTTACTTCGTTTTTTTTAAATTTCTGACAAATTGATTTTGCGGACTAAAATATTCTCACGAATGCATTCTTCCACGTTAGTTAGATTATGTAATGAATGTTATGTTAGGTTATGTAATTATGTATGGTTAAGTAATGAATGTTTTCTCCGTAGTCAAACCACTTCGGGCCGTTCCTGTTCACCCTTCTGCTGGTAGATCTGTTGAAGAAATCTGCCCCCTCACGAATTGTGTTCGTGTCTTCTTTAGCGCATGTGAACGCCACACTGACACCGGAACTCTTAGAGCATTCTAGAGCCAAGGATTTCGGCGACATGCGGATCTACTCGATGACCAAACTGGGAAACATTCTGGTTTCCAACGAGCTCGCCAGGCGTTTAAATGGCACAGGTAGGTCGGCCATATTTTACCGATTCCATTTGAACGTATTTAGAATCTTAGTAGATGCAATGTTGAAAGAAGTATGATAATTTTATTATCCCATATTATGAAAAAGAAGGAAATAAAACAATTTGGTAAATAATATTTAAATTTTCTCAAATTCGACAACAATTTTTACGAAATGTTAGAGGTTTTTAATTCAACGTGGCAACGTGGAATTTTTTAAATATTAGTATAACCATAATTTGATTTTTTTACCACACTTTGCTGAGATAAGTGATTTTCACTCCCTACAAAATTAACACTACATGTACCAAAAGT
Organism: Teleogryllus oceanicus; assembly: GCA_964035755.1. Classification (NCBI taxonomy): domain Eukaryota; kingdom Metazoa; phylum Arthropoda; class Insecta; order Orthoptera; family Gryllidae; genus Teleogryllus; species Teleogryllus oceanicus. The sequence goes on from CAXIVR010000007.1 coordinate 64,589,255, forward strand.
AGTAAAATGACCGTTATATAAAATAATTATTTTGGTTCTAATGCTGGTATCAAAGAGAAATCCAAACCGTTAAATGTTGTCAATTAATAATAATAGTAATAATAAAAATTGATGACGATCGAATGGCACGGTTGTGTTGAATGTCAGTATGTTTCTGTATTGTGATGAACCCGACCTGCCGCATACGGCAACCTACGCATGTGCGCAATGCGCGTAGCTCGCGGTCTGGATACCTCACAAAAGGGGAGAAAACACCGTCACACCGAAGTGTGTCGGTAATCAGCTGACAGGTGTGCACGTTAAATTTGTAAATGAAGGGCGCCAAACGGGCACTTACCTATCACCTGGCACCGGCATACGAGAACCTCAGGGGTGAGCACTCTTGAATGAGGGCATGCACTCGTTTGCTACTACTACTACGTTACAATAATTACAAAGTTATGTTACATTTAAGTGTCAATAGCCTGAATGGCGAGAACACATTTATTGCTTTTTTTTAATACAGTTTGGTAGAGAAGTCTCTTAAACTAAATTCTATATTATTTTCTTACATTAAATGACTCTTTTCCTTTTTAATGTCTTTAGAGTTAGTACAAAATGAAAGCCGTTGGTTCACCTCTTTCGATGATTGCACATCCGTGGTCGTCCTCGAAACAGACGCTGTCGCGAACCGCGTTACAGCAAGGCGCAGCCAGCCGGAAGCAGCAATGCGTGCGGTACTGGCGCTCCTTCCCGTTCCAATCCCTCACAGGTCCGCCGTCCGTAATCAGGAAGGGATGAAAAATGGGCTCCGATCGGTGGTTATCGGAGGAGGCCGTCTGACGCCACCCACTCCTTACCAGGCCAGCCTCAATGACTCGGCTGCACAATCAATCCTTACGGATCAACGCCGGGCTGTTGAAATGGAATAAATTCCAGTTTGTGCTTTCACACGGGGCGGCCTGCACTCCGTTGGTCGACCAACACTAGTCACTGGCTCCCACTACCTCTCCTCAACACCGCAGTCTCTTTTCTATCACGTTCTCTCGCCTTCTATCTGTCTTCTGCCAAAAATCCTCCTCTCTCGAGCTTCCTGCGTCGCATCCCCACTCTCTTTTCTAGTTTCGCACATCGCTCCTTCACGTGATCGGAATTTTAAATGTTATTGGTCGAAATCTCAGTTTCCAGAATGTTCGACACGAGTCGGAAGCCGATAGGGCATTTTCGAACTAACCTCATTTTCTGGGCGCCTGATTGGTGGTCTTTGTTGTGCGTGTGTTTTGGCCAGTACACCAGAGATGAACAAAGCAGTCCTTTCTGCTGTCTCCGTGATGCTTATATGAGTCCTATGGGATTACTTAAACAGTAGCCGGGATCTCTATAATTTACTTGTTCCGGTGCCTAGCCGTACACGTGGACGGGCAGCCACCCGCTCTTTGCCTGAAGGGCTGTCCCCGGGAGACAATCCCACCCTAGTCGTAAATCTTTGAATAGAACGACTGGCACGCGTTCGCGCGTCTTGCGCTGAGCCGTGTCAAATCAGGGACCGTCCTAATTGGCGTGACCGAGGGGGAAGTTTTGGGTCCGGCGACCAGCAATGGCCTCATTGCATTATGTCTATTTCATTATCATCATAAAACATCACCCTAGCCCCCAGGGCTAACAACCTAGCGGAATAAAAATATAATCTACATTAAGTTGCAACATCCTCCCCTTATAGAAAGTAACGTGCACCTACCACGATATTTCAGTCTGAGCCCCATTAGGTTATATGTATCGCTTGGCCCAAGGATGGCAGATGCGCAGGGAAAAAAATATAAAATTGATAAGCAAATAAATAAATAAACTGTACAACAAAATCGGATTAAAGAAGACTTCCTGTCCCTAGGTTCTAGTCTAGTCCCTACGTCCCTAGGTTCTAGTCCCGACGGCAGCAGTTTTTTCAACCCTAGCTTGACAGCTAGATTGAATTCAGTCGCTGTCTGGAGGAAAATTCAAGCGCCAGGGTGTTGTGACAGGTAGTTTTCCGTTCTATCTCCGATCAACACCAGGCGAATGCCGGAGTAGTACCCTAACAAGCGGGTCACGAATTGCGCGCGATCATTCCTTCCTCTTCTTTGTTCATCAGACCCTTAACGTAGACACTTACACTTAGATGCACTACACATCACACGTCGGGAGATCTCCGGCTGGGGCGGTGCTACACTGGTGGAGATACCTATAGGGGAAAATCCCCGCAAGCCGACGGGTGGGTCGGCGCCGGATCTCGCCATCCAGCGGGGGAAGATCACCGCCACCTCCCGCGATAAAACACGCCATACACGTACGGGAATAATGACTTAGCAGTGGAGGCGCCTTGAGAGCCTGGAGGTACTCCAGCCTGGATATTGTATTCAGTAGAAAACATATTGTTAACTTGAACTCGAAATTTACGATCCAATAAAACGTTGATAATTTTTTTGTAAATAAATAGGAAATCCAAATATTCTAAGCTTATAAAGTAAACCATCATATCATGCATTATGTTTCTAATTAGATTCATAGATGTGTCTGAAGAGAATATGGCCGTATTATCCGCAAATTGAGCTGTTTAATATTATGTAGTTTAGGAAGATCAGCGACATACAAGTTGAATAAGGTCAGAGAAAGTTGGGAACGTTGAGGGAGTCGAGCGTTTATTAATCTCGGATTTGAAAGGTGATTGTTAACATTTACCGGAACACTCCCATCCTACAGCCATCGCTCTGTCTGAACTGATATCGCAATACCGACACCACGCGTCCCATCTGCTGATTATCGCAATGTACCAAAGGCTGATGCTGCTTGCTCGGCTGCTAGCAATCGCCTTTCTATGCCTCACCACCCCTCCCATACACATCTTCTTTATAATATGCAAGACGCTTTGGGTTCTTCTTATGAGATGTCACAATACTCGTGTCCTCTCCGGGCTTGATTATTTACCTGTCCCCTGGCAATCCGTATGCATAAACGTCACTCCCTCTGGAGGCATATAATAAAGCATATCGACATAATATTTAATAAATATACTTTTTTCGCCTATATATAAAAACTGGGGATTTTCATTGCTTATTACAGCACCTTCACTCGCGACAATTTTTTCAAACTTTAATTTTAAAATTCGCGCCAGTTGCCAACGAACTCATGTGAACAAGTTACCTTTCCCGCGATCTTCACATGCCTGCTGAACGGTGTCGTACACTCTTCCTCAGAAAAAATGTGGGGCAAAATTCTATCTTCGACCGCGCCGACAAACTCCCTCGGCCTGGGGGAGGGCAGGGGGAGGGACGCGTTGACCAATCCCTAGCAGGTAGAACCACAGTTGTCTGTAATTGGTGCAACATCCCAAGGGCTGGAAAGGAAGTTGTCTCGGGGGAGAGGGCTAGTTTATTTACGTACGAGGCGGAAATAAGTCATATTTCCCTACAGATGGAGAGATTTTGCCTGCTCGATCGGTGTTATCATATTTCGTTATCGAGAATTATGTAATTGTTTATAAGAAATTAACATCTTAGAATGACCCCATTTGTTTTCACTTAACACAAGCATACTGAAAAAAACAGTTCTCCAATGTTGCGCTTTTGTTTGCTACGATTAAAAAACACATCTCTCCATCGGTAGGGAAATATGACTTATTTCCGCCTCGTACGTAAATAAACTAGCCCTCTCCCCCTGAGATAACTTCCTTTCCACCCCTTGGGATATTGCACCAATTACAGACAACTGTGGTTCTACCTGTTAGGGATTGGTCAACGCGTCCCTCCCCCTGCCCTCCCCCAGGCCGAGGGAGTTTGTCGGCGCGGTGTGGAAGACAGAATTTTGCCGGACATTTTTTCTGAGGGAGAGTGTACATATACAAACCAAATAATTTGTGAATAATTTGAAATTTGTATTTATCAATATCCAGTATTTTGTCAGTGTTGAATGGAAAAGTGATCTCAAAATAAAGTTCCCAATTTCTAGCTGGGAAAACAGCATGGAGCTGTTCCAAAACAAAAAACCTTTCTTATGAAAAACAAAAACTGAAACTGCCGATCCGATGGCCCAGATCGTTAAGGCAGTAGTGTAATAGTGATCTCGGACTGAAAGATCGCGGGTTCGCGTCCCGCCTCAGACAGTTTTATTTGTGTTCATCCTTTCACTCCTTACTATCATCATGTCGTTTCATCTCCAGTTTCCACAATGTTAACTCAAAGTATGGTTGCGAATGACTTAGACGTTGATGGGACCTTAAATGACAAAAAAACAACTAAAACTGAAGTAGTTCAGGAACCGAAACCAAATACTTTATTTGAAATTGTATGAGGCCTCCATTATATTGATTTCTTGAAGCAACATTTTACTCCATTCTGAACTCTGTGTTAAATACTTCACTTCTTGTGTTCGTCAGGAGTGACAGTGAACAGCCTGCACCTGGCGTCGTGTTGACTGACATCTACCGCTTCTTACCGTGCTGGATACGCGAGCCGGCCCAAGTATTACGTCTTCTTTTCTTCAAGGTCAGTCTCACGGGCAAGTCAGATAACGACCGCGAATATCATCATTTTGAATACGGAAACAGAAACCCAACCCTGGTAAACTGGATCAACATGGTATATTGTTTTCTACCACAGTACGGGCAGCGTATAAGCGACTCTGACAGTTCAGTGCGCTGTTGCCACTCTTTGCTATGCACATGGCACCACATACATTAAAGGTAAATTAAATCTCAAAACATGAACACTTACTGACAGGTTATGACGTGTTTTGACATAATGTTCATAACCTTCACCACAGCCGAACTTTAGCGCCTCCGCGACTTCGTGCGAGTCAGATGAGCGTCAACGCTAAACTCTGGCTGTGAGAAAGTAAACAAATCCTCGCAAGCTGGTTGCTTCGTCACAGAGAAGGTCACACGTCATAGCAGAGCACGTGGCGAGAAGATTGTCACAGTCGCTTACGCGCTGTCCGTACTGTAGTTACAATTATCATTCTCGAGTTAGGAATTCTATTACATAAATTAATATTTATATTTGGTGTGAGCGTTTCTCCCAATAGGATTCTAACGCAGTAAGGTTCATCTTTGTTGCTATATCACAGCAAAATTAATTAGAATAATACGCTGTAGACTAAGTAGGCGTACATGAGGTTTTATTTTTGTGATAATTTAAATTTTAAAATTGATGACTAGAAATGACTTAACATTACCACTCAGATTTACTCTAAATAAAAAGGGAAAAACTTAAGTTTTTCAGGCGTGAAGATTCTTATCCGTAGGCAACACAGTCGTGAAGAGAGGATGTATCAAACGTTCACACTTGCACTACCATGCAAGTTTCCCAGTAGCTTAGGGATTTAAGACACGAAACAAAACAAAAAGAAAAAGGAAAAAAATGAATTTTATTAAAATCTCATTCAAAAGTGAGATTATTAGACACGATTTGTTTAAACTGCAAGTAAAGTTTTTAGTGAAACGATATCGTTTTTGAAAAAAATCGGTATGAAAACTGTATCAGACTAAATTTGACTAGTTTATGCAAACAGTAAAACAGTGTTTTTCAAATCAATACTCTTTAGTATTAACTTTAACAAAATATTTTGATGTATTGAAGATAACCTTCGAAAGCAATATACAATTCGTTATCCTTGTATTTCATAAAATTAAATTTTTTACCGATGCGCTGAAAAGAAATTAAAAATCTTCGATTCATATTCCGGAGCACAAAAAACGGATACATCTTAAAAAAACTGCCATTTTGCAGAAGAACGTTTCATCCTGAGCGAAACATTAATTTTGAGTCAAAAGACAAAGTGGTTTGCGCTACATACTGGGTGTCCTACCAACTTTTCCAAAACAAACATACTTTCCTAAAAATATTTCTTGTTTAAAATAAAGATTTTTGAGTTGTCACTGTGTGATCAACAATGATTAACAAAAGTGCAACGCAACAGACTTTACTAGTCATACTTCTTGACGTCACAAAAGTAAAGATGCGTTCCAAATTCGTTGTAATGCCTAGTCTTTTGTTGCAGAATGCTGTTGAAGGCGCGCAGACGACGATCCACTTGGCCGTGTCGGAGGAGGTTGAAGGGGTGACAGGCCGGTACTTCTCCGACTGCAAGGTGAGTCACAGTGTGTATACATAGCAAGCAGAGCGTTGAAGTCAATTGCCCGTAATTTAATCAAGCAAACAAACGTGACGAGATGTATTCTGATGTGAAAATAAATATTCTACAGAAACAGAGAACATCGGTTCTTCTCTTATTTATGGCGGATGTCGGAGGCAGCGAATCTGAAGTTGGCACGTAATTCCTTGTCGCGTCTAAAGGATTGTTTAAGTCGGAGCGCGAGGCCTGTGGCGTGTGCAGGAGGCGCGGATGTCGGAGGCAGCGAATCTGAAGTTGGCGCATAATTGCTTGTCGCATCTAAAGCATAATTTAGTGTCGGTGCGTAAAGTTTAATGTTGTGTGCGCGTGTGGCGCGCGCAGGAGGCGCGGATGTCGGAGGCTGCGAGCAACGTGGGGTTGGCGCGCGCCATCTGGGAGAAGAGCGAGCAGCTGGTGAAGCTCAGGGACGACGAGAGGCCCTCCTTCGGCTGAAGAAACTCCTCGCGCGGCGCCTGAGAGGCGACGGGTAACGCATCAATTCAGTTTCATTGCTCTGAAGAAAGAAAGACTGACTTTTAAATATGTTTGCAAAATTATTGAAGTGTGTAATTAAAAAAATTTTTTTTTGAAACCTATGTCTTCCTGTTACGTGGTGGTATTTGAATGATTCTCAAGTTGTTCGATTTCTGCAAATTCTATTTGTCAATTGAATATCCTATGAACCTTGGCGACAGGATCCAAATCATTCCTCAGTAGAAAATTTGAGGCAATAAATTATATTGTTTTTAAATTTCTTCACTCAAATCATGTTTATGAAAAAAATAGAGAACAAAGTCATTTTTCTTTTTTGAAATGAAAAAAATATTTCTAACTCAAGTTACTTGGACTGGGCGTAAATCAATGTAGCATATAAGAGATATTTTATTTGTAATTGGCATAGTTTAGGAGTATTAATAAAATAAATGACTTTTCTCTATGATTCATTATACATTGTTACATATTACCATTGGGCTCGTACATTCATCAATTAATGTGTGATTGCCATGGCAGAAAAAGGAAAGGAAATATTGGAGAAAAATAATATTAATGCAGCAAGGGCGTTTTGTGGCCGGAGGTCATTAAAACGCGTTAACGTCCGTGGTACATACATACATTTTGCAGGAGCTCTCTTGTTAATTTTCCAGTAACGGAACTTTTCATTTTTTTATACGATGCTTTAGGCTTCAGTCGCGGTCTGAAGGAGAATTCTAGCGACGGGATGCTCTTCTGATTAGTAGTTTTCCGTTATTCCTCGGTTCAACACCAGGTGAATGCCAGAGCAGTAACAAACGCACCACGGAGTGCGCGCGATCTTTCCTTTCTCGTCCTTGTCTCCTCGGCCGTTACTTACACTTTCGTGCACTACATTACTACATGTGCCGAGAGTCCTGTCGGGAGCTTAGACCTTGTCCCACTGGTGGGAGATGCCTGGTTGGGAAACAAACCCGCAGGCCGACGAGTAGGATCTCGCGATCCAGCGGGGGAGGATTGCCACTACTGCAATAAAAAACATGCATTACATTTACGGGACTCATCACCTTAGCAGTTGGCTCGCCCGTAATTACTAGCCAATCAATCGATCAAGTACTCGTTAACTGCGCCAGAATATGACGTGCATTGTGAATGAAATTACATTCATATTATTCTGTAAATAAAACTCCTTTTTCTTCTATCTAATTGATAAATGAATGCCCAGCAAATACCCCAGGTTACTTATAGTTCCCCTCTAAAAGTCATTATAGATTGAAATTGAAATTTTGGAAATTTTACTGTGATTGCATAGGCATGGCATGTGGGTGGTTGAAGCAGACTTCAGAAAAAGAACTTGAATAGAAAGAGCAAATTAATTTCAGTAGATGGCAGAGAAAAAAAACAGAAACCATACATGTTGTATTGTTTGTTAAAATTTAACTTATCTATCGAATCGTCTAATGAACGTTTTGATCTGTGTAAATGAAAATGCATTTCAATTTTATCAATAAATTGAGTTAGTGAAGATGAAAATGTTGGGACATATTACACATGAATGGTTATGTTACACAAATTCTAGTAAAACAATGCAGTTTTATTAATAAAAGATTTGACAACTGTAGTTTCATATGTTTTCATAATTCTTCTGAACGCGTCTTCATCTCGAACAGATGTAACCTATACAAGCAATATAATTAAAACTTATCATCAATGGTAATTGAGTTTTCAGCTTTATTTTATGCATAGAAAGAGTACAGCGTTATTATTGTGCAAACGTTTTATTTTGATATTTGAACGAACACAAAGTCACTGATGCTAAACAAATATTTTAACTAGACAACGTTGTAAAAAGAAATTCTTGTTTATAAATAACCTCTAATAATAACCCAAACTTGTATCCGAAAGAGGTATCGCATGCTGACCTAGAGGAATGACAAATAAAACAAGTATAACCGCTTTATCTGTTCGAATAGAGTTGTGTTAATCAAGAGACTGAACGTGGGTTGGAGTGGGGGGCAGGCGCGAGGACGTAATTGAGTGGAATGCCTCTCGCCGGAGAACCAACAGAGCTTACTCCGTTAGTCGGTGCCTGCGTCGGTGCAAGCGCGTTGCTAAAAAGAACATCCCAAGTGACAGTTGTCGTGGCCGAGTAGCACAATGGGTTGCTGTTGTGCCCTGGTTTGGTTCGTTCTGGACCACTGGTTGGCGCTGGCCATCGGCGCCGCCGTAGCCTTCAAGATGTGGTACAAGTCATCGGTTGGGATTTGCGATTCCTCGCGGCGCCTAGACGGCCTCACTGCTCTCATCACTGGAGCCAACGCAGGTGCGTGCAATAGAATAAAGAGTGACGTTCCTGGCTTTAACGCTGAAGATACGTGCGATGCGAGACTGAAGGAGGTTCATTTCGAGTCAAGGAATTTAAATTTAGTCATTAACCATTAGTAGTAGGGATGTGCTCTTAACAGCTAAACTGTTATTTCTCAACCGTTAACCTTTCGTAACTCTTACGCGAAATAACAGTTATTTCGTTTATTCTGTTATCGGTTGTTATCGGCAGTTATCGGTTTAAATACATAGAACTGCAACCTACTGGGCCCAATCCGAACTACTACAAGTTTTGTGGCAACCATTTTGTACGATAACAGCTTCACTGCAGCTAAACAATCATGATTTGCCAGTGTTCAAATTATATTCATTAATACATAATTCGTCATTATTGCACACCGTGTGCCACAATAGTTTTATATTTTATTGTATACATTACAGTAAGATATTTGTTCTTTAAATTAAGTCCGTCCAATATGTTAAATTTTTTATTTATTTTAGTCAGAAAAACAGTTAAAAACTGGGGGAAAATCTCCCTTTACTTAAATTTTGAATTTTTGAAAGGGAGAAAAAACAAAACAAAAACTCCCATGCAATAAAATCTATGTTCAAGGATAAACAAGCAATAAATTTTGAATTTTGAAATTTATTCAAAATTAATTCAATCCCATTGCTGTTTATGTGATATCAACTAATATTTCCCTAGGTCCGATAAAATAAAATAAGTTACGGTCAAATAACTCACATTATAATACTTGATATTCGACAGTCATTAACACTTTAGCTATAGGTAAGCAAAAACACTGATTCTCCTCATTATATTTGGCATTCGTCACTTCACTATGCACAAGTTGCACATTTGAAAGAATATTTGCAATTTGAACCCGAATCACTTTCATTTTAGTAATATTCTATATTCTATACACATTCGCCACACATTATATGAATTACTATTCATCCTTGGCAGTTCATCCAGTCTCGTTCATTTCAGGTGCTTCTCTGTCCAAACATGTTAGGGAAAGAAGTGCAAGGAAACGCCGTGAGGTAGCTGCACGAGCTTTACGGTGCTACCAACATTATTAGTTTTGCGTGGTTGAACTCTTAGCAGTTGCTACAACTGTTTTAACTCTTAGCGGTCGGCCATGTTAGGTTGCTGGTCATGGACCTGTTATTTTTCAACTGTTATTAATAACAGCTATTACGAGTCAGCTGCTTTTGTGATAACAGTTATTGAAGAAAAGCTGTTAATCCCATCTCTAATTAGTAGTACGTAAACTACCATTTATTTAGGTGCTCTATATAAGTTTAAAACTTTGTTCTTCCCTCACCCTTGAAATTAGATCCTAATTTTTTCTGCACATTTCTGGCTGTGCATGAAATAATGTTTTAAACAAGGTCTTTTTTAAAGTCGTTTCATTTAGGTATTTAAGGAGAAATACTCGTAAAGAATGTTATGTAATGATGTGGCAAAAACACAAAATCCGACACAAAATCCCGTATTGTGGGCGTCCTGATACAGAAAAAGTACATAAATTCTGTAAAAAAAAAAAATTTTAACCAGTCCGTCCGTGAACAACACTAGCGTCTAAACTATGTGAATACAAAATACTTTATATTTAGTATTTAAATACTTCGCCAAATACTTTGTAAATAAGTAATTACATTCTCAAAATATGTTAGGTTTTGATTTGAGAAATACATACCTATTTAAAATACCTCAAATACTAAAATTTTAAAAAAATTGTGGCTCCTTGATTTCGAAAAAGTGTTTTTTTAAACCGACAGTCCGTCCGTGAACAACACTAGCGTCTAAACAAGGGTGGACAAAATATTTATATTTAGTATTTAAATACTTCGCCAAATACTTTGTAAATAAGTAATTACATTCTCAAAATATGTTAGGTTTTGATTTGAGAAATACATACCTATTTAAAATACCTCAAATACTAAAAACAGTAAATATAGTAATTTGGGATTATAATTTTTTTCAACAATACATTGTAATTGTTAATTACAATAAATTAGTAATTGACAATAAAAAATAATAACTAACTGTAATAGTCATATGTATATACACTTTCAAGTGTAAAATGATATAGAATATCTAACTCAATTAAACAGAATTTCCTTTTAAAATGACGATAGGGCGATAAACCCATATTCAAATGTGTAAAACCGCAAAGGAAAAAAAACTTGTTAAACTGACGGAGATAAACGAATATAAACTAGCGATATATCGAATAAGATGCTTTTTGTTGGATAATTGCCCAGAATTTTAAATGATTAAGATTTTTCATTTAAAAATGAAGAGAATTCAAATTCATTAGCTGACAGGAGCGCTTATTTTTGTTTCAATGATGTGCATTAACTAGCGGAGCAAATCAAAAGAAACTATCCTCTTTATCTTCATCGTCAGTAATAAAGAATTTTAAGTTTTTTTTTAATACAACCATTTCATGTATTAAATGCAACTGTAAAATACACGTCAAAAATACAGTTTCAAATAAAACATGTATTTAAAATTCTTATTTCAAGTTCAAGTATTTAAATACTGCCCAACCCTAGCTATGCGTAGAATTATTTACAAACCAAATTAATCCCTGTTAATCGGACCTCACTCAAAGCTCTGTGATTTTGACAAACATTCATTAATTTTTAGGGAGATTTTACATGAAGCATGTGCGATATTTTCAAAATTTTCTAAAAAATGGCTAACATTTTTTAAAATTTCTGGTAAGAGTAGACCACAATACGTTATAAAATTGCCATAGATGCCATTTTTACTGTAACTCTACATTTTCGAAAATTGCAAAAGTTTGAATTTTCTTCAGCGTCTTCCTACAACTACAAAATTGAAAGTAGAGGTTTTTTTCTTTCAAATGAAATTTGTTCTTCAGTGTAAGTTCTTCCACTAGGGACATGTTCATTTTAATAGTTTTCGCGCAATATTACGTGAAATATTCGCAATTATAAAAAAATTGAAAAACAAGAATTTCTCAAAAACAGCTCCAAATTTTTTCTTTAAATTTTTAGTGGTGATAGAGCTAAATGAACTACGTAAGATGACTTAAAAGCCACTTGCTCTATTTTTACATTTTTCAAAAATTACAAAAATGTTTTTATACTTGTCTTTCCTGTCGTTAATATTTACATTAACGGCGATTTGTTTACATTATTGTATTGATGACTGCGTGTGCTTTAAAAGATGTCTTCTCCAAAAATGAAACGTTTTTTCTGAAAATGAACTCAATTTTCCGCATTTTCAGAAACGATCAAACGCCATTTTCACAAAACTGGTGATAATTGTTTTTTCCAACTTTTTGTGCGGATAGTACTAAATGCACTATTTAAGGTGAGATTAAAGCAATTTTCCTTTTTTTTTCAAAAATTACCCAAATGTAATTTTTTTAACTACTCGATACGCCGTTAATATGCACATGCCCAACGGTATGTATGCATTATTGCATTATTGAGTACATGTTCTTGAAATGACTTCCAGTAAAGTTTCTGGAAAACTGAAAAGTTTTATGTGGAAAAGAGATTCAAATTTTGCATTTTGAAGTAACGCTTAAACATGATTTTCTTCAAACAAGGCTCCAAAGTTTTCACCGAAAATTTGCATGTAGGATGCAGTTTCACTCATCTATAATATTCTTAAGTAATATTTCGGTTCTATCTTTATGAAACCGAAAAATTGAGAAAATAAAAAATGTGCTTTGGGCGACGATAGATCGCAAGAAGATAGGGTTCGACCGAAAATCTAGCTCAGACCAAAGACATTAGAAACATAACTAGTACGAAACAGGGCTATTCCGTAGCATTACTAGTTAAAGTTGAAATCGATTCAGGAGTGAACTTAATTTCGACCTGTTGTTCGAAGTCGTTTTTGACATATTACATTAGAATTATAAAATTAGAATGAACATTAAGAAATATCAAACCATTAAAAATATTGTGTACGTTTTAATAAAATATTATTTTTATACGAAACAAAACAACAATGAGAGAAGTTCGAATACAAATTTTAAAGAATGTTACAATAGTGTAAAAAATAAATATCGGAAAGATAAGATACAATTCTTACTACTACTTACTGAAAGGACATTATTTACTTATCTTTCCAATTCTTGGCCAATTGAACATGGGGTCCCACAAGGTTCGATCTTGAAATTCAACATGCATGAAATTCAACATTCCTTTTGGACTTCTTTTGCCCGCGAGACCCTAACATTTGTGATAAATTATATCTTATCCACACTCTAGATAGCATTCCAGACGAAATTAGAAGCATCGAATTTTCTTTTGTTCCATCTCTAAATTTAACGATTAACACAATTATCCTGGATTTATTAAAAAACTAGTGATGCAACATGACACAGACTTTCATGTTGTATATAAGTTAAGTAATAGTTATTTATGTATCTAGGGCGTTAAGTCGATGTTTTGGCTCCGAGGGCTACTTCCAAAACTAAAAGTCTCTGACCCAATGGTTTGTAAGTCGCCTGAGGGGCAAAAGTAACGTCGGTGGTGAATACACAACTTTATAGTTTACGAGTTCGTTAATGAATCAAACGACAATTCGAAACATTTTATAATTTTTCCTTTTTAAAAATATTATTTATTCTCCTTGTTCGACATACAAATGTCTATAATTTTTCTTGCGTCTAAAATGAAAAGACTCATTCTAATCATCATTTGCAATATGACATCAGGTAAACAAAACTTATTTAAAGGTGAATGTTGCTCTTTTGTGTCATGTATTTGGTGTCTGTCGTCGAAATGTGTTCTCTTTTAGCCGAATATAAGAGTGGAGAAGAGTTCAGTAATATTATTGTTAGGATTGCTGAAACATAACTCCAACATATAATCCTTTGGGCCGAGCCCTAATAACGAAAAAATGGATACATTTTGATCACATATGTAGTAAATTACTTTCTCTAATCGTGGGCATATAGAAAATTGTGTGGACAGAATATACGTTTGTTGAGTCCCTGATACAAAACAAAATGGATTATGGCAAAACGTCACTGCATCTTTGAACAGCACTAGCAACTAAACCGTAAGAAGGATTTTCACCAACATTGATATTCACTAAAATTGTTATCAATCTGATTGATATCGGAGCCCTTGAATTTCAAATGGATATTCTGATTTTTGCAAGTTCTTTACATAAAGAATCGACATTTTTCAAAATTTTCTTAAAAATAATGATTCAAATTTTTTCTTTGAATTCTTTCCCGCGGATGAAGCAAAAACCATTTAAAGAGTTGGCGCAGGTAGCATTTTCGATTTGCTCTCTGAATTTCTATCAACTTTGATAAAAACAGCACTTAAATATGTTAAACAGTTTAACATGTATTTGACGAAATACCTTAGGCACTTTAAAAACTTCTTTCAGTGTGAAAGTCACGAATTTGAGTGGGTCACGCGTTCAGCACAGTTTCATGAGCAATATAGGCAACGCAAATGGTCTACAACGGTGCTTCTGGAACTGAAAATTAGAAGATTCACCTTATTCAAAATTGCGGCGCAATACTCGTTTATCTTAGATAAATTTGTGCATCATTGTTTGAAAGAAGTGTATGTCTTTAACATAATAGATCTTATAATGCGAGTTAAAAATATGAAAATTTAGCCATTTTGAGTGAAAAACAATATTTCAAAAGTGATTGTAGAGTGAGCAACTTTTTCACTTGAAAGAAACGTCCCACTCACAAGAAAAAGTCATCCAAATTATATATATATATATATATATATATATATATATATATATATATATATATATATATATATATATGCCACGAGAAAAGTCCAGAACACAGAGAAATAGGGTACGCGGCGGAGCGATGGTCCGAGAAAGCGACATCTACCCGCAGGTTTTCGCACTCCGATGTCCAAAGTTACGGATAATATTTTTCTTGAGAGGGCGCGAAGGAGGAGAAAATTCACCCCTCCAGAAATTTCCCCAGGCGGAGTCACATAAATACCGCGACGCGCTTCGGGAGAGCTCTCTGACAACTTCGACAGCGACGGCGACTCAACCTAATTCTTCGGCGATAGTCATCGGTTAGTGCAGGAGTATATTTTTACTTGCTTAGTTAAAGCTGATTTGAGAAACGCGGTAATAAGTGATAGAATTCAGAAGTGAAGTGCATATACAGTGTTAGCACTAACATTACGCGAGAAAGCAAGCGATGTGATTGCTTGAATCTGAAATAGTTTCATAATTGAAATAAATTCGCGCAGAAGGACTCTAAACGAAATCCAGCATTTAATTTTGTACGCCACGACCACGCACGCTCAAAGTGTGGTATGTCGGCCGAGTGCTAGAAGTATTCAATTCAAGTACGTTAGTTATTTAAAGCTGGAAGCGCGAACAACGGGTACGCGGCACGCGGCAGAAGGACGACTCCAGTGAAGACCCAAGCGTAGGCGAGAAGGACTTGGACCAAATACGTGGATGGTACGAGCCAGAGATCGAGAGAAAGGTCTGGAATTTGGATGAGTGGCGGAATCCTGAGATCGAGTGAAAGAAGTGGTGTAACCGTGGAACATCGAACCAGTCAAGCGACGCGGCGAGGACTGCGAGCGACCGAAAACCCCAAGGTTAACTGATGGCGAGCGGGAAGGAGATGTCGAGGTAAAGAACTGGCAACTTCTATGCGGCAATTTGTTGGGAAATCGTGTAGCTTTAAAACCAGGCGAAGCGTTCTGAAATAGGTGAAAGTTACAAATAATTACTGGGAGAAATATTCCGAACGTATGAGCGGCAGTTTAGATTTCATTCGCTGTACGCACTAGTAAGTTCATTTGAATGCCATACCTTGTACAACTTTTCTAGAGTGAATATGATATTTCATGTAGTGTAAAAGTGATCTTGTTTGAAAGTCACGCTTTCATTGTATTATGTCAGGGATAATTAGTTGCTATAATTTGTAAAGGGTACGATTTAAGTAACGTGTTTGTCACGTTTATTCTTGTGTTTGAGTTCAGAGCATTGTAATAAATGTGCAGCTTAAGGCTGACACCTGTGAACAGTCTATGATAGAATAATTGTAGAGAATCACTTAAAGGGCCGTGCACGGAGAAAACTTAAGAATAACAAAAGTTAAATGAGGTACACGAAATAATTCAGAAAGAGGTAGAAGCAAAAGAATTGTGAATAGTACTTATTGAAGTATTCAGGCAGTCGAGGTGAGGCCTATACATTTTTTTGTGGTTGTGTTTTTTGGTGTTGTTTTCTGTTTTCTTTGCAGTGACCATCTACGCAAAGTGCATACTTTATTGTATATTTGTGCCACTGTGTAATTCGTTTTTTTTTACTGAATATATGCTCATTTTACCAGAATTTTACCTAATTCATTGGGCCAAGGGTTCAGACCTTTCTCATACCCGAAAGATCTTGCTTCCTGTGAATTCAAAGCTCGCTTCACGAGCATTCATTGTTTCACGCTTTATCGCCACCGGCTGGAAGGTAGTAGGTGGGCGTGTTACAATATATATTGTGACGTACCGGTTAGCCCGGCTTGTTCGCAGTAAATTTATTTGCATGGGACAGGTGTTCTTTTTCGTGAATGGACTCGGGTTATTAATCAGACACCACTGTTCCGTGAACAAAATAAACATGAATTATTTATTATTCTACACAAATCACTATTGATTACAAATATCGGTGGTGGTCTTTATCCTTTTCTTTACCTCACCCAGAATCACTGTTAGTTCTTTCGATCTTACATCGATCGAGGAAATATTTACCGTTTAATACCTCGGGTTGCCTCGTACTCCTTCGCTGTCTGCCTATGCCCGCCCCACTGGGGGCCAGCCGATGCGATGCGTTGCGTTCCCGAAGTACTTTCTCCAGCGTAATCTTCCCACGGTGCCTCTGCGCCTCCCCGCTGAACTCCTTTCCAGTTCACCCAGATCTACTCGATGTCACCTTCCGCGAGCTGATAAACGCCACTAATTATTCAAGGTACAGTTGCTAGTACGTGTCTCACCATTTCACCAGGCTACTAGACTCGTGGTGTACTCCTCTGCACACAAGTTCTCTCGATCAATACTACCCCGGATAATAGCTGTCACTCTGGCACAACGTCCGAGCTACTAATGATGGTTATATCTAGCACAAATCGTCCGTCAATCACTTTTTTCCAGCGCTCATTCGTTCGCGATACTATTCTACTTTGATCGAACGCGGAGCAGCCCCAGGTACTTCCTTCCTTACCGGCGACCAGCCGGACACTGAAGCCTCGCGGCGTCGTTTCCCACGCCTTCGGCCAACCGACAACACTTCGCCGCCCGTAACCGTTTCTTGTGGCTAGCGAGCGCCCTCTGGCAACCGTTCTGCCGCGTGTTTACTTGTTGTATCGCCGTTTCTTTAGGCAGAAACGCGGTGCGTTTAAATATATATATATATATATATATATATATATATATATATATATATATATAACGTTGATAAAAACAGCACGGCGATGAGGGGCCGGGGATGAAAAGAATTCGACGATATCGAGCCAAAATCGAGACGAGAGACGGTGAAAAGCAGTGTTAACGACTGAGTGTGAACAGTAAAAATTGAACGGATAGTTGTGGTGTTTATTGGACGAGGCAAAACGTGAACGTGTAGAAACGTGTGCGAAGAGTAAGATGAACATAGCGAGACATAATCGGTGGATCTAATAAATGGACTTGGAGGAAATGGAAATTACGGAAAGAGACAAAGTGTGTCGTACCATCACCATCTGTATTAGCCCTGCATGTGAAATCCACACTGTAATAAGTGAGCAGGAAACCACGCGCGCGACCCAGTAATAGAGTGAAATATAGTAGTTTAAATAGGAACATTTTTGTGCGCTGCAGTGTCACATATGGTTATAACCATAGTAAAATGAACAGGAATCTATTCATGCGGGATATCCGTTGTTGAATGAGTGGCGAGTGGACATTGCCGTGCCCGACAAAGCACGACGGCGGCGTGGGAAAGAAAGAAAAACATTGTGTTCATTAGCAATATGCTTTTACTTAATAAGAGAATAAAACTGAGAATAGGAAATATTCTTGTTTAAGACAAAATATAGTTGGTCCATTAAAAGCATTATCTGAGTGCAGGAGTAATATCATATTTGTCAATCTAATGAGGAATTCATTAATACCAAACCATCATTAATACAACATTCTAAATATTTAATGAAACGATTAGTGCTATCTATTGTTTAATGAATATTGCCTTTTCTTGTAATAAAGTGATGTTTTGTACGTATGTGTCTTCCATGTTTGTACAACCTCACGACTCATTCACTAGAAAGCACACCTGCCATTTTTAACCAAATTTTGTTGTAAGGAATCAAAATCTGGTTCATCACAATATACACGCACTGAGTATTGTGTGTGTGTGCGTGCGTGCGTGTGTGTGCGCGTGCGTGCGTGTGTATGCGTGCGTGTGTGTGCGTGTGTGTGTGCGAGTACGTGGGCGTGTGCGTGTGTGGGCGTGTGTGTATGTATTGAGTGAAATATTATAATCTCACTCAATTCTACGCAGTTTAGTGATTTTTTTTGCGGCAGAGAATGACTAAAAATCATATTACAAATGAAGGTGTAGAAATGTGTACTAGAAAATTCCCACGCTTACCGACTCGAACGAGGAACATTTTCGCTTACGCTAAGGCGAACGAGAAAACTCTTTCACGTGTCTGTGGGTCGATTGTGTCTCTTGTTGATAAGTGTTCCTTTTACACATTTCTCGCAACGCATTCCTCGGTGTGGTCCGTTGCGGGCTTTGTACCTCACCTGGCGACTCTGCTGGCAGGGTCTGTTTCGGTGTGGGTATAGAGTTGTCGCAGTCGCTGTAGGTGTTTGCTAGCGAACTCTCTCGGTCAGAGGCCGAAGCCACCCCAGACTCCGCCGCTCCCTGAAGTCGTCTTTTAAATGGTCAAGCGCGCCCTCGTCACTTTGACTAATTATTGTCTAGTATTATAATTTTTTTTGCCTAGTTCAAGAAAATCGAAGGTTTAATCTTTAAAAAATCAGATGAATGGCAAAATAGGATTTATTTCATAAAGTTTCTTTACTGTTTGCGTTGGTATTTATATAACATGAACGTTATCAACACCTTCCTTATAAATGAATATGATTAACTAACGTAGTACTTACTTAACGTACTTAAATAGTCATTAACTACGTATGTACTGTGTAAGTGCTGTGTATGCACAGTGTAACTACGTATGCACAGTGTATTTAAGTACTACGTACTCAAATAGTCATTAACTTACGCATACACTGTGTAGATTTCAGCTGCCTCAATTACATCAAACAAGTTACAAATCTTTCGAAACCAAATCTTATGAATAATGTAAATGAAATGAATAATGAGTAAATGCCCCTTGCTTAGTTAGCACAACGATCTTGCGATAGAAACGATTATATTCTGTACTACGACACTGGCACATAATTTCTTCAATAATTTAAATCATGTAGAAGGAGCAGTCACTTACTAAATAGGAACTAATGAACGCCTACTCTCTTGCCTAAGAAACAGCTCCCATTTCACATTTTCCTTCAATACCTCTCCATTAGAAAAGGTAAGAACATTTCTTGCATTTACCTGTCTCTTCCATCGTAATTCCTTTCTAAACCTTGTCATCGCTCTCTAACGACATTTCCTCACAATAACTTTGATTGAAGGTACAATCCAATTAAATCACTATCAAGGAAGTGACTAGAAATTACTCCTTTCACACTTTGCTGGTACAAAGTTGCTCGGGCAATCAACTCAAACACCCTCATTGCACGTGCAAAAAGGTACTTACCCAAGCTACTTACCCCAGCGATTCAGCTACTTACCCAAGAAATTTGTTACATTTATTGTAGATCACCTGCAGGGGAAAACGGGGGTATTATTAGGATGATCAACAGATTAAGAATTTAGCTCAGAGACGCCATTTGGACTTGACAATCCCTCAAAAGTGCCTAATAATTGCAATTTATGTAAAATTGAGTTAAGCAATGTAATTTAAGACTGTGTTGTGTCGCAGGCATTGGGCTGGAGACGGCCAAGGACCTGGCGCGGAGAGGGGCCCGAGTCCTGATGGCCTGCAGGGACCCCCAGCGAGGACAGAAGGCCCTTGGTGAGTGAACGTTCAGAAAGATCTGGATGAAGGAGTTTGATTGGTAGATAGTGATTTTAGGCGCATCAAAGGCTAAGTGCCTGATTTTATCGCGGAAGGTAGCGGTCTTCCCCCACTGGCTGGCAAGGTCCTGCGTTGACTATCGTCGGCTAACAGTGATTTCCCCAATCTCCCACTAGCGGGGCACCGCCCAAGTCAGGACAAGCTCTAAGCTCCCGAACAGTCTCCCGAATTGTATACTGCATATTAGTGTAAGTATACTGCTAGTACAGTGCATATTAGTGAAAGTGTGTGGACAAAGAAAAGGAAGGGCGCGATCCGTGGCCCGTTTGTGAGGGTACTACTGCGGTATTCGCCTGGTGTTGATGGGAAAAACAACGGAAACCAACCGATTAGAGCAGCCGGCTGCTAGATATTTTTCTCCAGTAGCGGCTGAAATCCACTAGCTAGGTAGCTAGTGTAGAAAATCCTGCCTCTGTCGGGACTCGAATCTATTATCCGAATAAAAGAAGAATGTCGTTGACAGTTCCCGGTAACATGGTGACGTCAGCTCCGTAACCGAGGCAACAGCGAATCAGAAGTATCGCCATTTGCCCGATGTTGTCACGTTTGAACTGCGAAATGAATCGCGTATCTGGAGTGCTGCAGTTTATCGGCTGAGCGTCGACGTGTGTTGAGCTTACAGTGTCTTAGTGTTTTGTGAGAGCGGGAATTCAGAGAAGCGTGTTCTGTTAGATTTGTTGTTATTGTTGTATTTTTTCTCCTAGTTATTGATGTTTGTTATTGGTGTTTTGTTATCGTTTTGTTAGTGCTGTCATTAATTTGACATGTCAGAAGTAAGTGACAAACGCGGCCGAGACCGGCCGAGGATTCATTCTGTAAAGTAAAGAAGAAAATCCGGCCGGGGAGTTCCTCTGAAAGGCCAGGCTCGCGAGAATTGTGTAAATGTTCGTGACTATTTTGAAAAGGAGAAAAACAATGGTGGGCCCTTATTACCTGTTTCAAAGGTAGTAAAGCGCACAGCTGATGCTCTCAAGATTCATGAGAACACAGTCATTAACATTGGTAAACAGAAGCAGGATGCGGAAGAAGCTGGCCCTTCTCATCTGGAGACGCCAGGTAAGAAGAAAATCGTTGAAAGGCGAGTCACAAACCTGGTTACTTTTCAGAAGGATGCTGTGCGGAGGCATATTTACGCATATTATTCAAGGAAAGCATAATAGGCATATTTACGCCTATTATCCAACCTTGCAAAAACTGTTTCTGTTTCATTACGAGATGCAGAATTATTTAGTGGTGGTATAGCTTCGCTCCGCAAAAAATTGTGCACGAGCTAGGATTTAAATACAAAAAGTTTAACAAACGCAAGGTGCTTATGGAAAGAAATGACATTGTGGCGTGGCGCTCGCGTTTCTTGAGAGACATTTGTGCCCAAGATTTTGATGAAATTGTGTGGTTGAATGAAACCTGGGTTAATGCGGGCCATACTATTAGTACAGCGTGGACAGATGATTCAGTAGCTGGCACTACCGGAAAGGGTGGACGAGTTATTATTGTTCATGCTGGCACAGCCCATGGTTTGATTGAAAACGGTCTTCTGATATTCCGTTCTCGAAAAACAGGGGATTATCATGAGGAGATGGATAGTGAGCGTTTCCGGAAATGGTTTGAAGATAACATACTCAAGAACTTGCATAAGCCATTTCTCATCGCCATGGATAATGCTCCTTATCATTCTGTTGTAATGGACAGGGCGCCGACTTCTGCTTCCAGGAAGCAAGATATAATTGAGTGGTGGTCACGTCACGGTGTGGAAACTGAAACGTGGAAAACTAAGACGGAATTACTTGAAGATGTGGCAAGAATCAAACCCCAATTCCCCAAATACATATTTGATGAACTTGCTAAAGCAGACGGCCACAGAGTACTTCGTTTGCCGCCTTATCATTGCCACTTCAATACCATTGAGTTAATATGGGCACAAATGAAAGGTTACGTGGCAAGGAATAATAAAACCTTCACAGTGAGCGATGTGGAAAATCTTTTCCGAACAGTGGCAAAAAGTTGTAACGCGCACGAAAGCGGTGATAATCGAAGCGTGGAAAAACGAATGTGGAAGAATTAATAATCTCCCTCGGTGCATCGGATAGCAGTTGAAGCAGTAGTTTTGAAGAGAGTGAGAGTGCTGACAGTGCGTCAGATATCAGTGGAGTGTTTCCCTTATAAAGGAATAATTTAAAAATGTTTGTGTTTTTAATATGCAGTAACCACAAGTAAATATTTACGAAGTCTGGCAAACTATCGTTCAACAGTGCAGTTTGGGAGTAATTGGCGAAGGATGAGAAAATGTAAGCTCCTTATTTATTTTCTTTCTTTTACGTGCTACGACTTTTCCCGATTTCTCTCAGCTGTTCGTCTTATTGTTCAAAGCACGTGGTAGAGCGCGCAGTACGCGGCAACGCCGCCCCCTCCACACCGAACTGTCAACCACATTCTTCTTTTATTCAGAGATTAGGACCTCTCGGCCCCAGGCCCAGCAGTTATATCAGATGATACCCTGTGCCACTCTCCCTGTCCGGAAGAGGAATATTGGTTTACAGGAGAGGAGGTTTCCGCAATGGAATAGTTTACATAAAGAGTATTGTATATAATTATTTTTTATTTTTTACATTACCAGCTTTCACTACTTAGCTAACATCTTCATATGAGCGACAGACTAGAAGATTACTGGTTTTGGAAATTTCCAAACGCATTTGTCGCTGAACCTGACGACGGGCTTGGTACGAGCGTGCCCAATCAATTGTTAATACTCCGTGCGCGCGTATGCCAAACTCACTATTTATGAAGTCTCCTTGTGCCGTTGCAGAGGTTGTGGGCGCCGTGGCGCGGGGCGACACGCAACGGTGGGCTGGTGGCGCTGGCTCCGTGAGGCGTGCGCCAAATTCTTTTATGACTCTGCGCCAAACGTTTTTAAGCTTTGCCCTTGGGGGGGGGCGACGCGACGGTGGAGCTCCTGTCGCTGGACCTGGCGTCGCTGGACTCCGTGCGCGCGTGCGCCAGACTCTCTTTTATGACTCTGTGCGCCAAACGCACTCTTTGTTAAGTCTCCTTGCTCCGTTGCAGAGGTGGCGCCGCGGCGCGGGGCGACGCGACGGTGGAGCTGCTGTCGCTGGACCTGGCGTCGCTGGACTCCGTGAGGGCGTGCGCCAGACTCTCTTTATGACTCCGTGCGCCAAACGCACTCTTTATATTCTAACGCAATCTCCTTGCGCCGTTGCAGAGGTGGTGCGCGCTGTGGCGCGGGGCGACGCGACGGTGGAGCTGCTGTCGCTGGACCTGGCGTCGCTGGACTCCGTGAGGGCGTGCGCCGCCAAGGTCCTGGCTTCGGAACCCCGCCTCAACATACTCATCAACAACGCAGGAGCGGGCGCCGGTGGGCTCGGTTCAGACCAGACGGCCGACGGCCTGCACAGAGGGCTGCAGGTGAGGCAACCACATCTTTCGAATTTTTACCTTCCTCTGTCACTGCCGGTCTGTGGTACAATTTGTAGGACGTTACATTTTTAATTTTTAAAATTCTAGCTAGGTCTAATTCATTGATTCAGTGGTGAGGTGTAGTTGACATTTACATAATTGGAATGATTGAAGGCGTTGTCATTGTCAACAATAGTATTTATTTCACAAATAGAGCTTTCGATGGCTTAGCCATCATCATCAGTTTTCTGCTGTCTGGGAGCCGCAGTCCGTTTCTGTGGCTCCCAGACAGCAGAAAACTGATGATGATGGCTAAGCCATCGAAAGCTGCTATTTGTGAAATAAATACTATTGTTGACAATGACAACGCCTTCAATCATTCCAATTAGGTCTAATTCAGCTGCTGTCTAGAGAATTCTATAGCCCGGCGGCTGTGATCGATAGTTTACCGTGATTTTTCCAATCAACACCCGGCGAATGCCGAAGCAGTACTCCAACATAGGGGCCACGGACCGCGCGCGATCTTTCCTTCTTCTTCCTTGTCTTATCCTCACTTCCTTAGTTACACACAAACGTACACGCACTACATTACCACACATGTCTGAAGATCAGTTAAGAGCTCAGAGCTTGTCACGGCTGGTGCGGTGCCACTCTGGTGGGAGATATCTGCATGGGGAAAACTCTAGAATCCGTTGGCGTCAGATTTCGCCATCCAGCGTAGGAAAATCACCTTCACTTCCAGGGACAAAACATGCAGTGTACTTACGGGACGTTGGCATGCCTGGAATTACTAATTAATCAATCAATCAACGATGGTTTTTTTCTTTTTACGATAGAGTTGAAAATATTCGAACAATAATTAATGAATGGCAAATTGTATGACTTTATAATACGTTCGTTTACTCATAAATCATTCATTATTGATTTATAAATAGTTATTTTACTTATATTTGCATTTTATTTGCAGTAGTACCGACAAAAATAACATAATTAACAACAAAAATAACAGAATCACTATTCTACCAAGTGCTATCTTTCGTCCAATGCAAATTCCGTTGGTCATAACTATGGAACGAAATTAACTGTAATAAAAAAAGCAAAATATGTACATATATATGTACTTATTTTTTCTAAAAGAAGCAAGAAAAAATAGAAAATATGTGATATAAAAATTCGTTTTAATGGTTAAAATTCCATTCCGCTTCAAGCGTTTTTCGAGCAGAGTACGTTGCCGATCTTAACATGGAGTCAGAGAGACTGAAAGAAAGCTCTACCTCTACAGTAGTAATTATTCGCTAGTTTCATCTGAAATATATAATACTTTTGTATTATAGGAATATTTACGAGGAGACGGCGCTCAAGTGAATAGCCTGTGATAGAAAGGGGGGGTAAAGGGAGCATACTCCTCCACCACACACACACACACCAGAAAAGGGATAAGATAATGATCTGAATTTTTTATCGAGTTACGCATGTGGTCAATGAAACACCATTGTGGTTGATGTTCCTTCTGCTTCCCATACATCCACTCATGATGACTAGACTACGCGGTTTCCAAGCAGATGGGGGCGGGGGGAGGTATGTTCGACAATTACTAGTGATGGTCCGGCGTGAATACAAGGGCATTGCGTGGTTTCAGAAGTATTTCAGTAACAAAGTTAGTTTTCAAGTAACATATATTTTGAACTCGCATGTGAAATGTTCATTTCCGACTTAAAATATATTAAAATGTAACGAAATATGTAGCAATAGATAAAATATGTAAAAATATGTAATTATACCAAAATATGTACAAATATGTAAAATCAAAATGGTTACAATTCGTTCAGAATGTCGTGTGAAGTCTAAAGAATATCACTGGATGTAGGCAAGTAAATTTGTAAAACAAATGTATTTTTGGTGTGAATTTCTATAATTTTATCTTATCTCACCCACAGAAAGAAAAGAAGTAAAGAATTTTCTTGGTCGTTACTAGTTATTAAACATTTATTCAAATTTATTACAGGTTTACCAATTTAGTTTTTAAATTATGGTTTTTATTAATAATTTATTCCTTCCTAGAATCTCCATACAGTTCTTAAAAATTATTGTATAATTTCTCACATAAATTGATTTTGCAGTTGTGAATATTCTCACCAGTTCTTTCCTGCACTTTATTCAGATGGTTAGTGATATGTAATGAATGTTGTTTCACCGTAGACAAATCTCTTCGGGCCGTTCCTATTCACCCTTCTGCTGGTAGACCTGTTGAAGAAGTCTGCCCCCTCACGGATTGTGTTTGTATCTTCTTTCCTGTATGAGAAAGGCTATCTTACGACGGACCGCTTGGAGTTTTCTACAGCCAAGGATTTCGGCGACATGCAGATCTACTCGATGAGCAAACTGGGAAACGTTCTGGTTTCCATCGAGCTCGCCAGACGTTTAAAGGGCACAGGTAGGACAGCCATATTTTAGTGATTCTATTTGAACGTATTTCGAACCTTGGCAAATGCAATGTTGAAACTAGCTATGATTAAGTTAACCTTTAATGTAGCTTGTTGCTTGTATTTTTCAAATGTACATTTCTGCAGGAGATATGGCACAATATTCTGGGGAAGCTCATCCTGTAGTACTCAGACATTCAGATTGCAAGTCAGGTTATAGTTTGCTGCAGATGGGGGAGGAAAAGTATTAACTGAAGATGTGGAAATCAATTATAATATACTTTATGAATAATGAGATCTATAAGAAATAAATGAAACTTTATGTTTTAAGTTAACTAATATTTTACTTCAGTCTTCTATTGCTTGATGTAACACATGAACGACCAAAGAATACATGGTTTCATATCATAGCATTAGTTTAAGAACATTTGAATTCAGAAAATCATTATATGATTGAAAAAATACATTTACAAATGAAAAACAAATATATATATATATATATATATATATATATATATATATATATATAATAAATACCTTCACAGTGTGATATTGGTGGAAACTAAACTGTTGTTATATTAGCAAAAAGAAAAACAAATAATTCTAAATAAAGGAAACACATAATCCACAAAGGAATGACAAATAGACTAATGTGGAGCTCTTTGCCCACATGAAAGCATAGCTTTCCCATCTACCGCGCAGAAATCTGTTTTGTTTTATATCCTTACTAGTCAATAAGACGCTCCCGGATGTTTGCATTAGAAAACTTAAGTTCTAATGCGTTCGAAGTGACCTCACCAGCTTAGGTGTTCCTAGGCATCAATTGATGTCACTGCCGTGCCTCTGGCCAGGAGGTCCTATAGTTCGAGTCCCGACGATTGCAGGACTTTCGGCACTTGCTAACTAGGTAGGTCGAATTCAGCCACTACCTGGAGAAATAATGTACCGGCCGGATGCTCTGGTCGATAGTTTTCCGTGATTTCTCCAATCAACACATGGCTAATAACGAAACCTAACTAAC
The DNA here is from genome assembly GCA_964035755.1 of Teleogryllus oceanicus. NCBI lineage: Eukaryota > Metazoa > Arthropoda > Insecta > Orthoptera > Gryllidae > Teleogryllus > Teleogryllus oceanicus. The sequence goes on from CAXIVR010000007.1 coordinate 64,616,215, forward strand.
GGGCTACGGGTCGCATGCGATCTTTCCTTCCTACCCTCGGCCCTTCTTACATACTCTTACATTTACATGCACTATACTATACTTGGGTTTTTCTAACGTGGCAGCTGTGGGTAGTATCTCCAAGATGGAATTTGGCACGACTTTTTGCGTCATTCTCAGTCCCGCCGTTAGAGTCGCTTGATCTGCAGCACCGCTTGATACGGTCGCGATCATGCGACATCTTGTGGCAGGAACCAGAAAGACGCAAAAAGTTGTGCCGAATTCCATCTTGGAGATACTACCCATAGATGCTACATTAAAAAAAAGTATACTACACATGCCGTGAGATCAGTTCGAAGCTTGGAGCTTTTCCCGGCTGGGGCGGGGCCCTGCTGGGAGATACCTGGTTTTGAAAAAAAACGGAAGCTGACGGGTAGATCGGTGGCAGTTCCGGCTGGCCAGTGTGGGAAGATAACCGCCACCTCTGGCGATAAAACGTGTACGTACTTACGACATTAGTGACCTTAGCAATTGACCCGTCCCGAATCACTAATCAATCTCAGTATCTTGTTCTTGTAATTTTACGCCAGTGCGTGAGCAATGACAGTTTTCTCCACGTTCAGTAAGCACAACTTCACTGAAACTGTCACAGTTGCGTGCAAACTTGCGAAAACATCCATACTAAACTCAAGATTCAACGTACTTTTTATTTTACGTAGATTCAGAGAGAGAAAATGCAACGGGGTTAAATCAGGAGATCTCATTGGCCAATTGATGGAGCCACCACGAAAATCCAACGATTTGGAAAGGTCTCATCAAGATAGCCACGAACTTCGTGCCCGTTATAAGCGGGTGACTTATCCTGTTGCAGGCACATTAGCTGTTGACGCGCCTGGGGCACTTGCACTTGGATTCCTGGAAGAACTGATTTTAAACATTCCTAATGAATGTCAGAATCCAAACGACTGGGAAGCAAATAACGGCCAATGATTCACCCTTCGAGAATACACACCCACAAATTTAACTTCCGCTTTACTTGATGGCTCCTGTTCCAAATGACGCGAGGGGATTGCTGTTGCCTACTGTTGCGCCTCTTAAAACTATCAACTCGAGTAAAAAGAGACTAATCAGTCCAGAGGACTTTCATAACAAATGTTTCATCCATTGCCTGTTGTCGGAGAAGCCACTTACAAAAGGACAATCTAAACATGCAACGTTTGAACCATGCACGACTGTTAACCAGAACGGAAGAAGGCCGCGGTTTTGAATCGATCTGTGCACAGTGGAGCTAAAAAGATCAGTGTGTTTTGCAATCTCACAAATACTCTCATTCCAGGGTCTCTTGTTACTGCTTCTGTCACATCTCTTTCAAAGTTTTGCGTTCTGCGCGATGTCAATCAACGCCAGGGCAGTCCTCGGTTTGGTAGAATTCTTCCCGTCTCGCGCATTCAACGGGCTAAGCGAAAAATGACTAGTCTCTTAAGGTGGCACTACTGTAATTGGTTACCACAAACAACAAATTTGTCACCATTTAGCTTTATAAAGAATTAAAAAAACTATTTAATTGATAATTAATTACGCAAACATTAAGATTTTGCTACAAAATCACACATGCCTTTTGTGGAACGATTTTATGGCTAATCAACTACGGAAAAAATAATTTAATTGCTTTGCAAACTTGCGAGTAATTAGGTCTTAAGTGCTTGTGCATCACTAATTAATCGGACTTTGAAGAGGAATTAAATACATTTTTGCTGAATTAATTAACAATAAAATCGTTCTACTTGATGACATATTTGTTTTGTAGTAACCACCGTAGTTGCACTTGACCACTAGAAAGACCCACCGCAGGAGCACCACAGCAAAGCGGCGGGGCCAGAGAGAGGTCACCAGAGGCGGAGCTGAAGCGTTCGTTACACTTCTGCTGGCGCTCGGAGATCCGACACCAACCGTACACCGGCGCCAGCCAGCGAGCCCTCAGCCCGTAGGGGGTGTAAATCGGCCCCGCTGCGGAGAGCGAACAGGATGTATTCATCAGGCGAGCGATACGAGAGTTCGAGTTCCTACGTGGTGGCATGTGATCTGGCGGCGACATACAAATGGCATTTCTGAACTTTTCTACTGATTATTCGGCAACTTTGCAAGTGTTATTGGACCTCTTTTTGGTGAAATAGGTTGTTTACGTACGCCTCCTGAAATTTCGGAAAATTATTTTGTTGTGTTGTTATTAAATTGTCTCTGGCCATCCTTGTAAAAGTTGAATTGTGAATAAAAAACTGTTTTGACTTTTTGCTGACTACAGTATCCGGCTGTGCTGGTGGAAGCTTCAATCTTAAGTGCTGATTGGTCACTAATTACTCGTAATTTGGAAGAGAGATTATATTAACTTTTGCGTAACTAATGTCTAATGACATAGTTCAAAACAGTAGCATTTATGTTTTTGTTGTAATCGTTAATGGTAGAGCCAGCTTGAGAGCAGTCAAAATGACGGCGGCGCTGGGATGATGACGTATCAGATGGTGCTCTGCGTGAACTCCTCCTCTATGCTCACCGATTGGGTGAATGATAATTCCGAGCGCGTCACCTGCTAAAGTAATTTGACCTGTATGTATAGTACATGTTTTTATTGCTGGAGATATTGGGTATTTTCCCACGGGAAGGCGAGAACCGGTCCCGATCTAAACATGGGCCAGCGAGGTTTTTCTTCGACCAGGTATCTCCTGCGTCCAGGTATCTCTCTCTCGAATCAATATAGTGTATGATTTATTTATTCCACATCAGATCATTGTTTAAAATACTTCACTTGCGCAGGAGTGACAGTGAACAGTCTTCATCCTGGCGTCGTGTTGACTGACATCATTCGGTTCTTGCCTTGGTGGATACGCGAACCCTTCAAAGTATTGCTTCTTCTCTTCCTTAAGGTCAGTATCACCTCTTAGTCAGATAATAATAAAGACTGTTTTGAATAACGAGCAGATAAACACAACTTTGTCATAAAATTCTGAAGATGCATTCCAATGAGGAGATTATTTGTAATACCTAGATTTTTGTTGCAGAATGCTGAGGAAGGCGCGCAGACTACGATCCACTTGGCCGTGTCGGAGGAGGTTGAAGGGGTGACAGGGCGCTACTTCTCCGACTGCAAGGTGAGAGCGATATACTCTTTGGGTAAGAGATGAAGTGCTCGCACTGTCTTGCAAGCAGGTCGTAAAACTCCACACTGTAGCGTCTCCACTTCCGGGTATGTATTGCCAGGGCTTGGCGCCATGGCAATGGCAGGAAGTTGCAAACAATGCCTACCAACTTACCGCCCACGCCCACCTTCGACAGGTGCCAAAGATTTCTACGGGATTGCTAGCAGTACAGGGAAAGACGCCTCCAGGTTCGGAATTTCTCAGGGTTAGATTTTCAGATAAAATAGGATTAGGTGTGTTGAACGTAAATTACTGAATAAAATGCAGTCATTCGTTCAACGTTGTTCCTGAAGGGTGTTCAATTATTAATTTTCTCAATGTTTAATCAAAATGCTTCTACAATTTCTTTCACTTTATAACTTAACTGTGACCTGAATGAAACAAATTACAATTCCAATTTCATTACAATAACATTTTTCTTCTTTTTTGACACTTTAATAATTCGTTTCATTAGCCCTTACCATATTTGTTTCAACACTATAGCGAAAGCTTCCACACCGCGATTCAATCTCGCAAACATGCCATGGATGTATTCTGAAGAGTAATTAACTATTCTACAGTCTCATAGCAAACATCGGTTCTTCTCACAGTTTTGCCTACACGCATTTCATATTTTATATATGGTGCATTTACAGCATGATTCAGTGTCGGTGCCTAATGTTTAACGTCATGTATTGGTTGGGGCGTGTGCAGAAGGCATGGATGCGGTGGCGGTGAGAAACGGGAGGTTGACGCGTTATTGTCGCGTTTAAAGCATCGTTTAGTGTAGGTGCGTAAAGTGGAAATTCCCGAGTTGTGTGGAGCTGTGGTGTGCCCACTAACTGCGGATGTCGGAGGATGCAGGAAACGTTGGGTTGGTGCGTAATTGCTCTCACGGTGGATGTCGGCGAGTGCAAGTTGGGTTAGCCCGTAATTGCTTATCACCTTTAAAGCATTGTTTAATGTTGGTGCGTAAAGTCTAATGTTTTGTGCACCCGTGGCGTGTGCAGGACGCGCGGATGTCGGAGGCTGCGAGCAACGTGGGGTTGGCGCGCGCCATCTGGGAGAAGAGCGAGCAGCTGGTGAAGCTCAGGGACGACGAGAGGCCCTCCTTCGGCTGAAGAAACTCCTCGCGCGGCTCCTGGGAGGCGACGGGTAACACATCCATTCAGTTTCAGTGTGCTGAAGAAAGAAAGACTGACTTAATTAAAACAAATATGCGTTTGCAAACATTATATTGAAGTATGTGTAATGTTAATGCGAATAAACATTTTGCTGCTACTTTGTGTCACAACTAATTCTATTTTGTGCAGTTTCAATGTAAATCTATGATTATTCCTGTTACGTTTGTGGTATTTAAATTATTCTCAAGTAGTTGGATTTCCCTATGTGCCTATTTCTCATTTCATTGTACTTATCAACCGAGGTGATACGATTGCAAGACATTTCATATATAATCTACGAGACAAAAAATTATATGGTTTTTCGAATTTCGGCACTCAAATTTATGATTTATAGATAAGATTTGTAGATAAGAGATCTTTTGTTGTTATTGAAATGGAAAAATATGTCTATTTCTATCTTCAAGTGGGATCCAAAAAGGACAACAATGTGGCATATAAGGCATGTTTATCTGTAATTAACTATAGTTACCTTCATTAATAAAATGTTTTCTCTGTAAGATTCATAATACATTGTTTAACATTACCCTTGGAATCAGACTGTTTGATTGACGGCACTAGAGGGAAGAAAATGCTTGAAAACATAATGCAATACAAAATACGGATGGATACATTGTAACAACACGGGTCTAAAAAAATTACAGCTTTTACAAAATTACAGCAGAAAGAGGAAAAAACGTTACAAACTTGCATTAGAGCTAATAAAAACATGACCAACATCTATCGTATCGAAATTTTGAGCTACGTGTTGTTAACATGTAGCCCTGTGAAGAACTCTGCAGCACTGTGGGCACGTTAACCAAACTCTCGAAGTAATATAACCTGAAGGAGAATGGATTCCGAGTCGGAATGTGTGGCCGAGAAAATTGATAGCGTGTCCCACAAGAGTGGTTATATGGATAAATATTTGTGTAGATAAAATCCAAAAATTGATTGTTCAGACTAGACGTGTCAAACAGCGCCCGCGCCCGCACCAGCTAGTTGTACCGGAAGAGGTGGCTCATATCATCAACTGATGTTACTGCAGTACCTCAGACCGGGAGGTCCTAGATTCGAGTTCCGACAGAGGCAAGATTTTCAACACTAGCTTGTCAGCTAGGTCGAATTCAGTCGCCCTCTGGAGGAGAATTCTAGAGGCCGGCTGCTCTGATCGGTAGTTGTCCGTGGTTTCTCCGATCAACACCAGGCGAATGCTGAAGCAGTACCCTAACAAACGGGCCACGTACCGCGCGTGATCTTTGTCCTATCCTCTCCCCTTCCTCACACTTACACTAACATGCACCACACTACCACACGTGCCGAGAGATTGGTCGGGAGCTGAGAGCTTGTTCCAGGTGGGGCGGTGCCCTGCTCGTGAGAGATACCTCCAACAAGCACGTCGGTTTATGAGAACATCACGCATGTTCACTGTAGAAAAAAATTCCGATTATTTTGAAAATTCTTCTTTTTATATGAATGACTAGGAAAAAACAACCATGCCGAAGGCGCGGTGCGAACCAGCAACCCTTCGAACCGAGGCGCTGAGTCGACGCACGCTCTAGCCACCTCGACCATCCATGTCGACTTCCTAATTTTATGTTTTGAATTTGACTTAATTGCGGTTTAAAGTGCTCTGAACTTAACGATAGAATGCCTCCAAAACTTTGCACGTGCTGAGGGCCTTATAAACGGCTATTTTATCTAATCGAGTGGTGATTCAGTATCGCATGCCATGACATTGAATGTGATATCGAGAGAGTAAAGGCTCTGTGACGTACACAAACATTGCCACCCACCTCAGTAGCAAGAGAATCTTCTAGGAGTGGAGACAGCGTGTTTATGAGCAAGCGCAAAGGGCTACCTCGTTGCTGCCCGTGACACCATGGGTTGGTGCTGGGCGCTGGTGTCATGCGTTCTGGATCACTGGCTGGTGCTGGCGATCGGTGCCGCCGTGGCCTTCAAACTGTGGTACAAGTCCTCGGTGGGCGTCTGCTCGTCCTCGCGTCGCCTGGACGGACTCACAGCGCTCGTCACGGGCGCCAACGCAGGTGCGCGAAACCGCTTCTCACCGACACGTGACGCACCTTACCACTAGCTAGGAAACATTGGGATTGGCCAGCCGTTCGGTTATGTGTCTGTGCCGTCCGTTCCTATGTCTGCCCTTTTGCTTAACCAAGTGTACAAAGGCGCGCATCAATGCGTTGGTTCGTCCGTCGTGACAGATGGGAAGACAGGCTGTCGATTGGGCAGGCTAACGTTCGGGCAGACGAATGAATAGTTGGGCAGAAAAGCGAACGTCAGAAAGACAAACTAATTGGAAAATTGTCCTTCCGTCTGTCTGTTAGACTATCAGTCGGGCGGACTGACTAAACACGTTAAAACCAATAAATAATTAAAACTATCCTTATTAGAACACTGACTGTAAATGTATAACAGCGATGGAAAGGAGTTATATAATTAACTTTTCATAAAAGGAGACTAGGAATCGGATCTCATAGCTTCGAGTTCAAAACTTATTTAATGTTGAATAATTTTTATCTGGAGGGCTATCGTACTTCCGGAGAGCGTTGGGTGACAAAATATTGCTCTTAGAATATACGAAGATACGTGTATTGCCTTATTCAATAATGTTTGATATCTCAAGCTAAAACTATAGACAAGAAAGACAATACGATGAGTACAATACGATAAGGAGATGTGTTTGCGATATTACATACACCTGTGGTCAGGTGAGATGAGTTTGAAAATTTTATCTCAAATAAGAATCCTGATTTATCTCTACTTTCGTCATAAATATTGGCATACGTAATGACTTACATAATAAACTATACATTGAACATCAGGAAATGTGAGCAATAACACGCATTTTCTTGCTTATCACTGAATGTATGGAATTTTGCCAAGATTAAGTATGAAATTAATTATTGTTTTTACAGATTTCCAACAAGGATAAGTGTTGTAAGTTCAACTTGATCACTCGTATGGGGACTATTCTGCTGATGGATGTAATCCATATTCCATGCTTACGAAATACGTATAAACAATTATTTTAGCACTTTATATTACGCTAGTACATTACAATTGGGAAGCCAGTAAGCAGCATTACCAGTAAACAATTCTAGTCTCCGCGCCGGCAGTTTTAATAGGACACAAATTTTCCATGTTTTTTTGTGGCTATTGCAAATTATTTTTGAAAAATAAAAATGTTCACTAAAAATTCAGTAATGAGTGTGATCACTGTTCGAACATAAACCGACCGAAAACTATGTTCACTAGTACCAGAGTTGTTGGTTTACCGATCATTTATTTACCACTAAATTCTTTAAGAATGTAATTAATTAGTTATGGAGAACCAGGAACTAGAAAATATTATATTCCAATAATATTTGTGTGACTTTCTGGTGACACAATAAAAATATTAATAATAATAATAATAGTAATAATAATAATAATAGTAATAGTAATAATAATAATGATGATGATGATGATGATGATGATGATGATGATGTGCTAAGGAGATATCTAAGGAGATATCATATTCCAATGTGCAGCAAAAAGAGTAACAATCTGACGCTTGCTACAAAAATGAGATTTCCCCTGATTGGTGGGTAACTTAACCTGCATTAGTACTATTTGGCAGGTACAAGAACTTTCATTGTTTGCGACCGAATATGTACCTGCCAAACAAAAGTGTAAGATGAAAGTGTACCAACCAATCAGTGGCGAATGTCACTTGTATAACTTCGTTACATAAATCCTCTCTCAGTGCACAGGCAAAAAGTAATTATATTCGATTCTGCTACTTGCCGTACAAATTTGTTACACTTATTGTGTGGATCATCTGCAGGAGAAAACGGGAATATTATTAGGGTGATGAACAGATTAAGAATTTAGCTCGGAGACGCCACATCGACTTGTCAATCTCTCAAAAGTGCCTAATAATTACAATTTATATAAAATAAAGTTAAGCAATGTAATTTAAGATTGTGTTGTGTCGCAGGCATTGGGCTGGAGACGGCCAAGGACCTGGCGCGGAGAGGGGCCCGAGTCCTGATGGCCTGCAGGGACCCCCAGCGAGGACAGAAGGCCCTTGGTGAGTGAACGTTAACAGGATGATCAATTCGCGAGAAAGGACATTTGGAATACATTTTAAACCTGTCTCTTCACTGAATCAATTTTCGTGCAAAACACACGAAACTAAAATGCTTTCCTAGGTAGTTACATAAGATGTGTTTGGTGGAGTGTATGTGCCTTTGATTTAAACCTCTTCTACAAGTATATTCTATTCCTGTTAAAGATATTGGTTGAAAACTACGCCGCTTGTGAATATTTTTGTATATGATAGTTTTATTAGTCCTCTTTCTTGTGTGTTTATTAATTGACAATGTGAGGTAATTTAGTCTTAGTGATTTCTGATCCATTGTTACTGTTCCCATTTTATTACACATAGGAAACTCGAATACCCGGGCTCAGAGACCTGTTCGTGTCCTCGTATTTTGCCACCCTTTAGCAGGGTTAAATAACGGTCGCCCGTGCTCCTGGAACTGTCCTCGGTCCTTTATGACGTCTCCGAACAGGACGTTCCGACGGCTCTTTCTGGTCTCCTTGCGTGCGTGCGCCAAACTCTCTTTCATGACCGTGCGCCAAACGCACTCTTCTATGAAGTCTTTTTGTGCCGTTGCAGAGGTGGTGCGCGCCGCGGCGCGGGGCGACGCGACGGTGGAGCTGCTGTCGCTGGACCTGGCGTCGCTGGACTCCGTGAGGGCGTGCGCCGCCAAGGTCCTGGCTTCGGAACCCCGCCTCGACATACTCATCAACAACGCAGGAGCGGGCGTCGGTGGGCTTGGCTCTGACAAAACTGCCGACGGCTTGCATAGGGGGCTGCAGGTACGGTGTCGTCTACTTTGCACCCCCCCCGGGAGTATTTGTGCCTTCTTCAGTGCCGTTTAACCAATAAGAAATAACCACTTAAATCTGAATCACGCATACTCCTTGACCATCATCTTCATCTTCCCCTATATCGATCAACCTTGTGTCGTAATGCGTCTGATATCGGTGACAGTTGATGCTCCTCGGCACGATTGCGCAACACGCTCCGGTCTCAAGAGTGTAGTATGGTTTCAGTTCATCACTCGTGCTGCTCCCCAACTGGCAAACTGTTTGTGGCAGTGGAGAGAGAGTAGAGAAGTTGGCAGCGGGCACGGGATTCCTCTAAGTCGCGCAAGGCAAGCTCCCACTTCAAGATTTTTATTACAACGCGGTACATCCTTAATAATAACGTTGTTGTAAGAATATAGCAGAATGTTAGAGGTACTGCTGCCGAATATATCTGAAGGTCATTGGAAGATTGAAATACATTAGTAGCCATTCTCTTTTCTTTATTGAGCGCATATGAACTGTCTGGATATTCTTCATTGCTAATAATACACAAATGGGTGTAATATAACTGAATATACCGGTGTCCCACAACTATGGGCCATCCCTATAACTTCTAAATGGTTCAGGATATCGAAATGCAGTTTTCGCTGAACAGTTCGGAATCATAGGGCAAGTAACATGCCGTAGATGAATTGTCTTTAATATTTTTAGTTTTAGAGAAATTTAATCATCTTTAATTTTTAAATAGAACTATATATTTTTCTCATCAGCCAGGGATGGATCACGAAAATAGGAATAAGATGATGTTTTTTATCATATGTTAGTATTTTGATAGTAATTTGAGCATAAAAGTAGATTTTCTGGCATGAGATTTTCAAGCAAACGGGCAGCCTTTGCCAGTCGCCGTTGTGGAGCGGTGGTCATCGCGGCCTCGATACTCCTTTACGTCACTGGAGAGAGGAGTGTGAGAGCGGTGGCCGTACAGGATGATGCGTAACTGCAGCAATTCATGGTCTTGACACGAAAAACATATGAAGAAACATAAATTTTACCGATGACAACGAGAAATTTTTTCCCATTTGTTCATCTGAATTGAACTTTATTCTTTTCAAATTCAAAATCAACGATAATCGAACAGAACGACATTAAAAATATTTTAGCGAAAACGATAATAATAAAGGTCATTTTCAAACTTACAAGAATCGAGCTCAGTGCAGAAATAAGCCATCATTTTAAAACATTGGAAGCGAAAGAATGCTTAAAGTTTTTCATTGTAATATCTCAATTAATTCATCAAATAATAGTTAAATAGACATTTTATCTTATTATTTACTGTTAACAATCTTTCTATTTAAACACGTACCAAAAGAACAAAGCGATAAACATTTTGAAACTCTTGACACTTCTATCAGTGTAAATGTACCAAACTGTAATAAAAATGCATATCTGCAGTCGCGACTGCTCATACTGATTAGAGCGCGTCTCACTTTATAGCGCCACGTGCCGCCACAAACTTGAAAATCCACGGCAGAAGACGGAAGTGCACTGTTTTCTTTTCCATTGATGAAAAGCAGTCGTATGGTTGCTGTTGCAAGTGGACAAGTGATCATTTTAATTAAAAATGAAATTTAATAATGAAGAGACGGTGAATGGATTCTTGTTCAGTTCGAAAATGATATTTAGTATTATCATCTTCCTTACGCTACCAATTTTTTATATCGTTCTTTGTAACGATCGATGTTTTGAAATTTCAGTAGAAGACAAGTTCAATTCATATAAATAAATGGAAAAACTCCCTCGATTGGGATCCTTAAAATTGGTACTTCTTAGTGTGACGTCTGTGTCAACACCTAGGTTTGCTGTATTTATACCTCTTATCCCCCACTGCCACCCCTCTCAGTCTCTCCTCTCCACGCAACAGTCTTGACGCCGCGAAGGCCACCTACCCCGAAGGCGAGAGTTGCAAGGGCTGCTACACTTTTGCCCGTTTAATTAAAAATCACATGTCAGAGAGTCTAATTTTATACTCAAGTTACTATCAGAATATTAGCATATGATATTGTAATGATCCAACGTTAGGAGACCAAAACCCCAGATGCAACGTTGCCAAAAAGTGGCAAAGAATAAACGTATAGAGTATAAAAACGATAAAATTATTGGAATTAAAATTTTAATAAAATGAACAGAATATGGCTATTGTTAGAAAATAAAGAATACAAACAGGGTTTTTTCAAGAATTGTTACAAAACGCACGGACCGATTTGGTTGAAACGTTGGGAAAGAATAGATTAAAATACGGGGAAGACGACAAAATTAGTATCAACTTTGTCGCATTTTCGGAAGCGAAGTAATCATAAAATATGTGGAAGTCGTAATGAAAGCAATAGTATAAACAAATGACGCCATGCTAAGAAGTTAAGAAAATATTCTGGAACCAACAGAGCAAGCGTGTGTCAATTTTTTGTGAAAAAATCTGTGGTAACAATGCAAGTTGATAGAAAGAATTCCGATGTGAGGCAGATGTGTCGTGGACACGGTGATGAACGCTTCGTGTACGTGAAATCGGTGTGTCGTTAATTTTTTGAAAGTGTAAAAAAATTTAACGAGAAGTAACGTCGAGATGATTATAGAAATTTTGGAATATTAGGAAAGGGAGCAAAATTTGAATTCATTTGAATTCATGTTATTTTATTAGTAAAAATTCAAGTAATTACGGATGATCAATTACGTTGTATTCTAGTGTGAGGAAATTTGGCGCGATAAACATTTTTTATTATGGGACATAACTGAATCAATACACGGATCAATATAATTTAGATGATTATTTTCCAAGATAAATGGATGTAAGCAATAGAACTTTTCAAGAAGTGACGTGTTTGACGATACGCGAAAAGTAGTGGTTTCTTTTTTCGTGTTACTTATTTTGCCGAGCAGTACGCCGCAAACATACAGAATTTATTAGTCGGTGACGGGATAGCAGCTGAATTTTCACATTTAGGTGAAATATAGCGGTTGACGAAAAGTGGTTCTCGGAGGCGACCGCGAGTAAGAGTGGCCGGCGACCGAACATCGAGGAGCATTGGACAGCGGACACCGGACATCTTCAGTACGAGAGATGAGCTGCAAACAGGGAAGTGAAACGCATATACATGTGTGTGTGTGTGTGTGTGTGTGTGTGTGTGTGTGCGTGCGCGTGCGTGCGTGCGTGCGTGTGTGTGCGCGCGCGCGCGCGCGTGTGTGTGTGTGAAAAGTAGGGAATGCGCATTCGAGGGATGAATGGGATTTTGATATTGTTTGTGTTAGTGTGTATGAATGATTTTTGTTATTGTGTATTATTTTGTTCTTTGTTTGACATGTTGATGTTATAGGGTATTATGTATTAATGTAGAAAGAAAGACGGTGAATTATCGCCGTATAAATGAAAAAAAGAGGAAAGTTAGGAACGTAAATAAATGATCGAACCAAAAATGCGGTTCGTTTGATCAATTGAGATATTCGTCGTAATTTACCCTAGCACGCACAATCCAGTTATCTCACTCGGATTACTGTATACGACCGCCAGCTTATCCACGGCATTAGATAGTTGAAAAGGAAAAAGGGGATTTATTATATATATTTGATAAAAGCGCGGGCATAGATAACGTAGAGAGGTTAGAGGATAAAATTAATGAATGATAGGAAGATAGCAGGAGAAGTAGGTAGAGAGGGTTACATTACATAAATGGCGGCCCAACGGTGGGGCAATCAATGATAAATAATAGATGAAATGATAATAGATGAGAAGGAGGTGAGGAGAGGAGAGAAGGAGGGATTCATTACAATATATCAGTTTATTCCTTTTTTCATAGTATATCCATTCCTGGTGAGAGAAATATAAAAATGTAAAAATCGAAGATTAAATTTAACAAAAACTAAAAATATTTTAGAAAATTTCTCTACGGCATGTTGCCCCCTGATTCCCATTGTTCAGCAAAACTGCATTTAGATATCGTAAACCGTTTAGAATTTATGGGGATGGTCTATAGTTGGTGGGACACCCTATATGTGCAATTTCAATAATATAAATACCTTCAATATATTGGAATTCGCGACTTAGTTTACATCTGTTGTAGTACTTTAAACGTTTTGTTTGAACGACCAATATTTATTATCACACAAAAAATAACTGTTGATGCAAAAGTCTAATGATGATTTACTGTGAATGGGTGATAAAGTCTTTAGATGAACGTGTTTTGATGCAAAATATGTTAGTGAATAACACATAACAAACGGTGATCTCCTCCAATGCTTTTGAATGCAATTAGTCTTGCTGTCTTTCAATCCTTACACACTTTCATGTAACATTCATTGTATTGCTCGAACGTTTTTCTCGTTCAAACAACATCACGTTACTAGTAAGAAACACCTGAAATTTCAAATATCAGTTTTTTCTGGTCCTACTAACAGAGGGTTTCGACAATGTATCAGTTAACTGATTTAAAATATTCTCGCGTGAAAACTATCGCATTTTTGCGCAAAAACTCGCACAACATTGTAGGTTTTATTAATAAAAAAAAGCATGGATGTTTGCAGCTAGTACTAAAAGGTGAACGCCAGACGAATTGAAATTTGCCGCAACGAATCTATACGTTACAATTGTATTGTGTTGTAATACATTTGAAAGCAATTTTAGTACAAAATTTGTGAAAATTAGATTCATGTGTGTTCTCTCTTCAGTCTAACCACTTCGGGCCGTTCCTGTTCACTCTTCTGCTGGTAGACCTGTTGAAGAAGTCTGCCCCCTCACGGATTGTGTTCGTGTCTTCTTTAGCGCATGTGAACGGGAAGCTGACCCCCGAACGGCTAGAATATTCCGTGGCCAAGGATTTCAACGATTTGGAAATCTACGCAATGACGAAGCTAGCAAACGTGCTGGTTTCCAACGAGCTGGCGAGGCGATTGAGGGACGCAGGTAGGCAAACACGATTAGAACATTCAAGAAAATAAATTCCCTTCTTCACTTTGGTATATTATTCATCACAAAAGGTACTGATTTCTGACAGTTATTTTCATGTAAATTAATTAAAAATCACATAATACATAGTCAGCACACAAAAACTGAGACAGAGCAAAAAGTCATTTTGCTAGATAACTGTTTTATATTTAGTGGAGAAATGTATTTGAGGGCAAAATTGGACTCTATACAATATTCAGCTATCTTGTGAACTTCTAAACATCCTTCACTTAACTAAAAGATGACAATTTATGGGTATGTCACTGCCCCTGAGTACTGATATTCTAGAAATAGCGTTTTAAATAATTTTATTTGTTTTATAATAGTTTACTCTCCGTTTTAAGTCCTACTTAAATTGTCAACTCTGTTCGAACTAAATGTTTCTAAAACATGTTATTCTTACATTAAGCTCAATAAATATCTCTGCATGTATTTATTTGGTTGTATGTGGTTTAAGAGTAAAACGAATTAAATTTTACTCGTACATATAAAATACAATGTAAAATTTAAAAATAAATTAATTGATGTATCAAAAAATTGTCTATAAAATAAAATTAATAATAATAATAATAATAATAATAATAATAATAATAATAATAATATAGCGTGGTTAAGAAGATAGAAATAAAATGTGGTTAAAAATGATCTTTTTCCTATTTTGGCACTAAGTGAAAATTTTCTCTGTTGGCAGGAGTAGCAGTGAACAGCCTTCATCCAGGTGTCGTATTAACTGACATTATCCGCTCTATGCCTGGATGGATGCGGGAACCAATAAAAGTGATACTTATCCTCTTCTTCAAGGTGACACGTTCATACCTTAATAGCTAAACATTACCACATTACCACAGTACATTCGATGTTTAATTATCATTATGTTTATTACAAAATGCGGTGAGATAAATTGATACCGCGAAATTTTAATTTGTCAAGCATAAAAATTACTATAAAAGAAAATTCATTTTACAAAAATTACTATTTTTATGTCTTATTCATGGGTAATGTGAAAGACTATATTTGCAATATAGTTTTAGCGAATGTTTTAGCAAATGTATGCTTACCCTTTATTATGCTTAGTTTTTATTTTTATGATTAGCTTGTTTTTAGAAATATAGGAAACCTAGTAGGTCATAATGTCACCACACATAATTTGGTACTCTCGTTACACAATGTCAAAGACGGAGAAATATTTACATTCCGATAAATAAGAATGGTTAGACATATTGAATACAATTAAACTAATTACATTCTTTTTATAAATTTGTATATATTATTTTGTTAACTATTAATATTTATTTAGAAGTTATGTATATTATATTTTTAAATTTATAAAATAAAATTATGTTCATTCAGTCGACAATATTCTTGCAAATTTCAAGAACTACACAATGGGTCTGGGTTTTTAATTTAATTTTCCATCCATCGTAGCAATTTACATTTTATTTCAATTGCATCAATGAAAAGTTAGTTCGAAGAAATGCGTTGATGAATACTCATATTCCTTTTATTAACCAAAAAGTGATTTAACGAATTTTACTAGCGTAAAATATAGAGTCAAATGTAAATAGTCCATAGGGAGGGAAAACCCAAAACATTACTTTGCAGAATGCTGAGGAAGGTGCACAGACTACAATCCACTTGGCCGTGTCGGAGGAGGTTGAAGGGGTGACGGGTCGCTATTTCTCCGACTGCAAGGTGAGTGATCAAGTCTTCGCTATGTCTCGCAGATAGTCTTTAAACTTATTGAGACCGCGATTTAATCTGTCAAGCAGATGCCGCTGAATCCAATCTGATATGAAAGTTCAATGTATACCAGATATCAGTTAGTTTTTCTCTTCGCTCACTCTCATCTGAACTTTTCGTAATTGCTTTTTGCTTTTAAAAATACTTCAGTAACAGTGCGTAATTGCTTTTCGCATATAAATCCCTTCTTAGTGATGATGCGTATGCATAATGTTTATTGCCGCGTTTTGTTTTGTGGTGTGGCGTGCGAGAGGCCGATATCGGAGGCGCGAATGGGTTGGGTATTGTGGCTCTAAAGCATAATTAGTGTCGGTGCGTAAAGTAATGTTGTGTGCGCTGTGGCGTGGCAGGAGGCGCGGATGTCGGAGGCAGCGAATGGAAGTTGGCGCCTACTTGTTTGCCGCGTCTAAAGTATTTGTTTAGTGTCGGTGCGTAAAGTGTAATGTTGTGTGCGCGTGTGGCGTGCGCAGGAGGCGCGGATGTCGGCGGCTGCGAGCAACGTGGGGTTGGCGCGCGCCATCTGGGAGAAGAGCGAGCAGCTGGTGAAGCTCAGGGACGACGAGAGGCCCTCCTTCGGCTGAAGAAACTCCTCGCGCGGCTCCTGGGAGGCGACGGGTAACACATCAATTCAGTTTCAGTGTCCTGAAGAAGGAAAGACTGATTTAATTAAAACAAATATGCATTTGCAAACATTATATTGAAGTGTATGTAATGTTAATGCGAATAAACATTTTGCTGTTTTTTTTGTCACAACTAATTCTCTTTTGTGTAGTTTCAATGTAAAGCTATGATTATTCATGTTACGTGTGGGTATTTTGAATGATTCGGATTTGTGTATTTTGATTGTTGGTTACCAATTCATGCCTGGTAATTTAAAAAGGTTTTCGTAGTGTACAAAGTTGCATTTTATTTACCTTTAATTATTCAGTTACCTTGTAATATATTTTGCGATAGTATGAAGTTTCGTTTTAATGATTTTCGAGCATATTATGGACGGTACAAATAAGGCTGTCGCCAACTGTAGCTTTGCCAGAAACTGATTTGTCACTCCTAGAACTCTGAAAACGTAAGCGATTTTAGGTGTGCGGTCAGGTTGGAGATACCAGTGCACCGTGGTTTGTCACAAATCCATCAGCTTCACAAAGAACTCAACTTAGAACTCATTGAACATCAATCACATACTTAGTCACCAACGTTTTTTACTATTTACCTCAAATCTCTTCCCTTGCAACCTTTAGACTCGCTAAAAAACCCTAACCATATCAGAATAAAAAACAGATAACCCCTACAATATATTCCTCAAAACCTTCTCCGAATTTGAACCAGAATAAGAGGACCCAATAGGGCATCCTCAACCTTATGTTAGATTTAAGTCTTAGAAATAAGTTTTAAATGTAAGTTAGTAAGAAAATCTATCAAACATATGTAAAGTTTATACTAAAACCGACCTATGTACATCCAACAAAAGAAATTTTAAAAAAGTTGGAGATTGGGAATACGCCGACGCATCGCTCTATTTTCTGTGACCTGGATATGCCGCAAATTACAAAGAGGAGCACTCGCGTAAACCTCTCACACATACGCTCACAAGGCGCGGTGAAAAAACATCGCTTCAAGGAAAGGTGCAGGTCAGGAGAACGGAGAAGAGGTTTCAGAATAATGGTTCGAATTTTGATTTTGGCAGCGAGATATCGAGTGGGCGCATGCCAGCGCAGATCACTGTCAAGTAGCACGCCCAAATATCTCGCTTCGCTCTGCCACGGGAGTCATGCGGCGGCCAAACTCATTGTTTCATTGGGGTCTGCCCTCTTGCGAGTGAAGTTGACGGCCACACACTTCCCGAAGTTAAGAACGAGACGTTCCCAACTCAGCCATTCGGGAAACGCGGTGAGACAATCGCTTAAGTACTTAATTGACTGCTTTCCGTTGGCCGATTTCGCGTATAACGCAAAATCATCCGCAAACATCAGGAGCCCACAGCGTTTAATACCAGTTCTTTTATCAGCAGGAAGCGGCGCATCATTCAAGTATTCGCCGAGGAGGGTAGGAGCGAGAACGCTCCCCTGAGGCCGCCCAATTCGGCTCTGAGGGACGAATTATTTTATACCCTGTGGCCCACCTAAGATGGGATAACCTCTTCAATTTTCGTGAACCGTTGCAGATACTGAGATGCAATTTTCACTAAAACTACTATATGCAAGGAACACATATGGCCATACATAATATTATTATATTGAATTTTTTATTGCAGTAATATTGACCAACTTCGATTATTTAAATGGAACCCTATAGATTTTTTAGCTCATCATAACAAGCGTGAAGAGACGAGTTCATAAATATGCATATCGCCATATGTTACATAACAAAATTTTCGAGAAATTAAGAGTTTTAAAGACGCACACCGACTGCTGGTTTCCGTAATCTGAACGAGAAATTCCGGGTGATATGCGGCGAGGCCATTCCTTTCCGTTGCGTCGACCCTGCGGTAAAGGTTTTCAGTCTTTCAAAGAGTAAACGTTTTGTTTCTGACAGCACACGCATTTATTAATTCAGAACATGTTCACTCTCCAATCTTCCCTTGCTTTCTCTACGGTTAATAATTCAAATATTTTCTCAAATCTTGTAGTATTTCATTAATTAAAAAATAGTACATTGTGGCGTACAGATTTACTCAGAACATGGCTATGGGTGAATACATTGTCTCCAGGACTGAGAGGGTATAGTTGTAAAGAGCAAATCGCGGGTTTTCATAAGCTCCTTTGCACATTGCATTACTACATTTACCGCAGGGTCGACCCAACGGAAGGGAATGGCCTCGCCGCATATCACCCGGAATTTCTCGTTCAGTTTACGGATACCAGCAGTCGGCATGCGTTTTTAAAACTCATAATTTCTCGAAATGGCGTCCAAACGATTAACGACCCGCGCCTCTACGACCATCCCCTCGCTCCCCTTTATTTATTTATTGCTTTATTAACGTCAAAAACAGTTAAAACCTGTGTGTGACGTTTTCAAAATTAAAAAAAAATTAAAAAATTCTGTGCACGTTTTCAAAATTCTGTGATCCCATTCCTAATGCACATACTAATTGAATTTCGAAAAAAATGAGCGGTTTTGCAAGAATTGTTACCAAAAGTATTCGCTGTGATGTAATAAAATATATTTTCAAGGACAAATGAGCAATAAATTTGTTACACCTCATCATGTCCTTCGTCAAGGAATAATACTTTCTGCCGCGACATGGAGAACGATAATTTGAATAACCATATATCCCACTGAATTGTAGAAGACGTGCACAGATAATGAAATTACAAACAAGGGACCATCTCAGTATTTACTCAAACCATCAGGGAAACTGGACGAAAAACCTGATCGAGATGGAGATGGGCATCGATTCACATATTTTTCCCTTCCGCTTCCCCTTCTCCTTCCTCTTCCTCTCTTCCAGGCCAGTGGCAGCGGAGGGCGGGCAGATCACAGTCGCTCGGCAGCCGGGAAGAGAGCAGCAGCGCTCTAATCTCTAGAGCACCCAAAACCTCGCCCGCTGCAGATGGAGGTTTCACTCGCTGACTGCGGGCAGAGCGCATGCCACAGTGAGCCCAGCAACCCCGCTCCGCGCACAGAGCAGAATGGCTTCGGTCCGTTTCCAGGCTCTGATTGTCCATTGCCAGCAACCGCTCTCCAATGAGGTCGGCTTTCCCAGTCCAGCTTAACCCAGCCCAGAACAGTGTCAGACAGCGACCCCGATACAAGATAAGTAAACCCTGCAGTGGTAACGTTAGGTCTACCAGACCCAGTGTAAAAGTTATTTCAATATATCTTGAAATGGAAACTCAGCACTTAATTGAATTTTCGTCTACCTTTCAAAATAGCGATTTTCTTTAGAATTATAAACAGACAGACGGCCCGACAGACGGGCAGACGGACGGGAGAAAATTTTCAAAATATCCCGGGGGCTTCATGTAAAGTACTCGCAAATTTTAAAGAATGTTTTTCAAAATTTCAAAGCTTCAACTAGAGCCAGATAGACAGGGGATTCTTCAATTTGAAGAAGATCGTACAAATGGTTTAGGCGCTAGGAGTGTTCACGGATGGACGGACGTTTTGCTTCCAATTGTTTTTTCGGCATCAAGGATCCACTAAACAGGGATTCTGGCTACACCACTTCTGTTAGAGGATTTTTCTCTTAATTTAGCAACGAGTTTTATGCGCTTTTTCGCCACCAGAGCCCGGCATTGAATTTTTTTCCGCTGAAAATCCTCAGTTTGTTCGCGCCGCATTACATAACTCTCTATACTACGTATATTACTCCGTAATACGTACGTATACGAGAAAGTTAGTAGATGTGCTATAGAATGGCAAAGCCGTTCTTGTATCAAATTTTTCTAATTTCCTTGGCTTTAAGGTCTGGCACCATTCTCTGGCCAGCCTTCTATCGTCGCACAAAGTAACTCGCGCAACTTTTCTTGAACGACAGATTGAAGAAATGCCAGCGGAGTGGGGGTATTAGTTACAAAGCCAGCCACTAGAGTATTTACAGTAATGCCAACATCTGGAAAATTAAAGTCAAACCTGCTACGTGAGCGGCCAGGTCATCGCTCTGGGTAGGCAACAGCAGGGACAGTAGATAGGAATTTTAGGTGTCTTCCTTTAAGGTCCTGGACCTGCCTCAGACGTTTCTTTAGATCATGGTAATAAAGCTGAAGAGAAGATATCGACTTTGAAAGCAACTAGCCCTGACTTGCTTCTATTTCGCGCCAACGAAGTTTTAATGCTTGGAATGTTGTCATCAGTGCTCGCTGCGACCTTTTGCCTTCAACTGTTTATTGCTCAAGGGAGGGGGAAGCAAGGTCATCGTTCAAGAAAAGTTGCGCGTGTAGTTCATTTTTCTGACATTTTCTTCAACTTCAACTTCAACTTCTTCCTTTCTAATAGTACAACCGAAATAGTACTTCAAGAATATTAAAGAAGAGTAAAACATTGTCAAAATAGACATTTTCATTGAAAATTTTGAAGCCGTTTTTAGGAAAATGGCGATTAAGAATTACAGTAAATGTGAAATTTGAAGCTCTTTTTCACAGGAATCTACTGAGTTTTCGAAAAAGGTCGTTTCAGTTCATTTAAAGCCCTTCTACTCCCAAGTGCAGTAATTTATAGAAATGGATGAAAGTGTGCATATTAACGGCGTGAGAAATTAAAAAAACAACTATTGTGTAATTTTTGAAAAAACAAAAGTATACACGAAAATGAACTTGCCTTAAACTGTGCAATTAGCTCGATGCATAGGAAAAGTTTGAAGAAAAAAATTGGAGCAAATTTTTTAGAAAATGGTGTTTGAGCGTTTCTGAAAATGCAGAATTTTGAGCTCATTTTTTACAAGATCATTTATATTTCGGTTTTCGTAACGTGGCGCGTGAGGGCCTTGACTTCACGATGGAATATGAGACGGCTTTTCATGTTTTTCTCGATCGTGCCGCCGCTAGATGTTGCTTGATCTGCAGTGCTTGATACTGTCGCGATCATGGGACATCTGGCGGCACGTCCGAGAAAGATGCAAAGAGCCGTGCTATATTCCGTCGTGAAGACCAACCCTCACGCGCCACATAATGAAAACTCTGTTGTTCTTGGCAGCACTGTTGGTCTTGGAGCATAATTACAAACCGACTTATACGGGGGGGGTAGCTCAGTGCATCAGCTGATGTCACTGCAGCGCCTCTGACCGGGAGGTCCTAGTTTCGAGTCCTGACGGCGGCAGGATTTTCGACACTAGCTTTTCAGCAAGGTTGAATTCAGTCGCTGCCTGGAGGAGAATTCTAGCGGCCGGCTGCTCTGATCGGTAGTTTTCCCTGGTTTCTCCCATCAACATCAGGCGAATGCCGGAGCAGTACCCTATCAAACGGGCCACGGACCGCGCGCGATCTTTCCTTCTTCTTCCTTGTCCTCTTACACACACACTTACACTAACATGCACTACACTACCACATATTCCGGGAGACCGGTCAGGAGCTTAGAGCTTGTCCTGGCTGGGGCGGTGCCCCGCTGGTGGGAGAGTCCTGGTTAGGGAATCCCCACTAGCCGACGGTAGGTCGGCGCCGGATCTCGCCATCCAGCGGGGGAAGATCACCGCCATCTCCCGAGAAAAACATGCACTACACTAACGAGACTAATGATGAAAGCAGTTGACGTGCCCGGAAACACGAAAAAACCAAACCAAACCAAACTGACTTATAAGATTTGAATCACACTCTACCACAAATCATGTGACGATAATTCACTTTGATTTGAAATAATGTGAACTAATATTCAACGCATAAAGAATGTGCGGGAGCCACAGTCAAAGAAGCAATGTACACCAAACAACGCCAAAGTACGAAGGCACAACAAATAAAATAATAATAGAAACTTTTTAGAACTTTTTGCCAGCTTTGCCAAATTGAAGTAAATTGAACTACATACCGATTACGTATATTCTGATTGATGCGATCTTTGACCTACCTAAATTTCTTAAGGTATTCCGTACCTCTTTACAGGACGGGTAACTGAAAGGGTAAAACGAATATTATTGGTAGAGGAGCGGTTATAAATACCTGAAAAGACCCATGCAGCCATAAAGAATCCGAAATGCCCGCAATGGTATTAAGTCGGCTATAAGGCTTGAATATGTGCATCTCACATTATTCTAGTATTGTAAATATATTATTCTAGTTTTTAAATTGTTACATTCCCACTCATATTACTAACAACACGTGAAGATGGCTAAAAAACTTCGCCGAAACATTGCCTAGGGTCGACTTGTAGCGAAAAGTTAAAACTTAATAAATCACTTTTGTATAAAAATGCTTTAATTAAAAAAGGAACTATGTTTATTAATAATTAAAATAACGTTCATAAGAAGAGAAAAATGTTTATTAGGTACTTCGTTTTTAACGCATATAATGAACAAGTAAATCATCAAATTTACTATTATATTCTCAAAATACAGTATATACGACAATACAACATTATTTCTTGCAAAATAATTGGTTCATGGTGTGATTCATTGCTTGACATGTTAAGGATTAATATGTATTACTCCTAAGAATCGTCTTAGTATTCGTTACTATTGAGATAGATGTAATGATGAATCTTAAAAATGTAGTTAGACGAAAACATTATCAGTATTTGTCTAATAAAATCAGGTATAATAGGCAACAGTGTTAAAAACATCAAATATGATAACATCAACAATGGTGGAAAGCATTGGAAACATGCACAATTAGAGGAAGAAGTCAATAATCGTAAATAAATGTTAATCGTAATAAAAATAATGAACGAAATAAAATTTTGAATACAAATGTGAACGAAAAATGCTTTGTCTTTATACCAATAGTTAAAAACAGTATAATATATTAAATCGATTATATCCATTAAATCGCAGCAATATTTACTGTCCGCCAATTGGATGCCGTTACCAATCAGGTGCATGCATTTTCAATAACGTGTTTGCTAAAAACGTTACGTCTATCAGAGACTGACTATCATGCTGACTATTGACTTTGAATGTATACTCTCTGGACTATGAAGTGACGGCAGGTTCTACAATCTACAGATTCCTATATACGGATATTACTTATAGTTTCCTACTATAATACTTTTGTGTTTTTTAATTTCTTTGCGGCGAACAAAGAAGCTGTTACATCTACCAACAGTAAGTATTGCAGAAGATATGTGTTTCATTGTTATATTACTTTGCATTATTAAAGATAAAGTATCTCAATTGCATTTATTTTCATTCATTGTATCAAAGGACAAATATTGCTACTTTTTACATTTTAATTATAATATTTTGCTCTAATTTTTTAAGCATTTTATTAATATCTAAATTTCTTCGCTCGTTTTGCCTTTGAATTAATTGCAGATTAACTGTCATCCATTGAAAGAAAATTACAATAATACGAAACAATCATTGAATGTAAATGTCTAGAAACTTTATGCAATACTTCAAAATCCTTTTCATGCAAATTAATTTGAGTATTTAATAAAAAAATATTAGAAGAGCTATCCTTTACTACTTCATGTTAAATTGATTTTGGTATTTATAGATCTACATACATGAGAGGGGTAAACTTTTACTTTTTTATGCATTATGTACTTTATTTAATATTAGTGCATCACATTTTGAGCTTGTGAACAGTATAAATCAAAGTAACATTTTGTTATTTTCTTTATATCGACTATATCGAAAATAGATTCCTAAAACATTATTATGCTATGCATAATGGCGAAAATATCGTTTCAAAATTGAATAAAACAGTAGTGTATCTTAAATGTTCAGTTGTCCATCACGTTATTTATGTAATACAATAATATTTTACATTGTAGACACTGAAAACATTTCATGATATTCTCACTGAATCGCGTATACCAAGTGCCCGAGATTCGTGAGCAGCATGCTAGTTAGAATCAGAGAGTATACTATGAGTTAGTATAAAAATCTTCCGTGTACGGACATTTGTAGAACGACAGAATTCTCTTTCAGGAAATGTTCAAAACGAAATCAGTGTTTTAAGTTTATATAATACACATTTACAATTTTTCTCAAATTTTGCTGAGCCCATAAATGTCGACAACGTTGTATGTTTTACTTTTCGTAAACTACTTACGTAGTATAAAGTAATGTGGCAGCAAAAAGTGTAGTTTACTGCAGAAAAAATGCTTTGTGGATATCTAATCCCTAGTGGATAATTCTTGATTCAATATGTTGCAAATGGTTTTCTCTAATACTACGTTGTGTAGTCAAAGACCACGTTGCATACCTCCATCACAAAACAATCGATCAAAAGTGTGTTTTGTCTGTTTGTGGACAATACTACAGTATAGTCCCTAAACCATTTATAGGATTTTTCCAAACGATATTCTCTGATCGATCTGGCCACACTCGAGACCCTGCGGATATGTAATGCATCTTTCAGTTTTTGATTAATGTTTTTGATTAATTTTTGTTTCTCGAACAGAGAAATGAATGCTTACACACTGGTGCGGGTAAGAGTTCCATGAAATTCTATGAAATTTGGAAAATTGTAAAAGTTTAAATTTTTGTGGCAAATTCCTGTAACTAATAAACTGAAGATATTTTTTAACGAAATATGTTGTTCCAAATTAGATCTTTGAACAAAGTCATGTAATCTTCTTTTGAAAAGATGAGTAGTTTTCTTGTGACTTGGAAATGGTTATAACATTTAAAAATTACGTAAACAAGATTTGCAAAAGACGATCTGCAAAATTTTCTTATTTAGACTCAGTAAAAACCTGAATTTTCGACAATTGCGAATGTTCAACTTTCTTTTTAAAGAATTTTCCCCTCCGAAGTGCGTCACATTCTGTTTTTGACGGTCAATGAAAAACAAAGTTTTAGGGTTGTTTTGACAACTCAGGGGATTGGTTTAGGGGTTATGCTGATTTCTAATCCGAAACTTCCATTTTGAAATCCATCATTGTCAAACATTTCACAATGCAGCTTCTGGGTCAATGACCCCCATTTTGATCAGGGTTTTTCGTCCAGTTTCCCTGATACATTGAGCAAATGCAGAGATGGCCCCTTGTTTTACTTCTGGAGATAAATGTAACTTCATTATCTGTGCACGTCTTCTAGAATTCAGTGGGAAATACAGTTATTCAAATTATCGTTTCCATGTTGTCGCGGCAGGAAGTATTATTCCGAGGAACAACATGGATAAGAGCCCAAAATTTATTGCTTATGTATCCTTGAAAATAGATTTTATTACATGGGAGCCTTTTTTTATTCAAAATTCAAGTAGTATATGGCTTAGTGTAGGGAACACAGAATTTTGAAAATGTGCACACAATTCACTTTTCCGCATGGCATGTCATACGCAGTTTTAACTGTTTTTTGACGTTAAATAAATAATAATAATAATAATTTTGTGGTTTCAAGTAATACTATAAACTACTCTTTGATTATAAAAGCGAATTACGATTAATTACCGGCGGATATCTATGATTTTCGCATATTTTGTATGTTGCTTCAAGGCATGCTAAGAGAAATTTCTTGACATTTGGTTAGAATTGGCTGCTATGTAGATTAATATGTTAGTGCACATTTGACATTATTTAAACGATTTTTCCTCTTGGAGCATATCCTTGTAATTAGAGGGGAAAGTTTGGGTATTTCGCTAAAATAGAGACTTTCAATTTCTGAAACGTTTTTATCTTTTAATACGATCTACTTGAGAGGGTTCATCGATAATAAAGATATTTTTTATTTATTTATTTTACGTCAAAAACAGTTAAAAACTGTGTGTGACGTGCTATGGGGAGAAGTGAATTCTGTGCACGTTTTAAAAATTCTGTGATCCATACCTTAAGCTATATATAATTTTGAATACAGAAAGAAATTAGCGTCTTTTGCTAGGATTCTTAACAAAACATTCGCCCCGATGTAATAAAATCTATTTTCAAGAGTAAATCAATAAATTTGGGCTCTTATCCCTCATCATATCTTTCATCAAGGAATAATACTTCCTGCAACGATATCATGGAAGAACGATTATTTGAATAACTATATTTCCCACTGAAATACAGAAGAAGTGCACAGATAATGAAGTTACATTTATGTCCAGAAGCAAAACAAGGGTCCATCTCAGCATTTGCTCAATGGATCAGGGAAACTGGACGAAAAACCCGATCGAGATAGGGGTCATTGACCCAGAGGCTACGGTACAATATGTTACAGGTTATTTAAAATTACACAGTCCAAATGGTAAATAATACATTAAATATCACTGTTAAAAGTAATATTACTTTCCTTGATTTACTTATTATTCGTACAATTCTTTTTTTAATCTAAAAGTCTGGGAGCTATAAGATGTATTTCTCCATAATATTATGCCATTACTTAGGCGGGAGTGTATACTCCCGAAATATACATACATACATACATACGTACGTACATATATTCATACATTCAACGAGCAGTATGAAGGCTGACTGAATTTGAAAGGATTCTGAACGCGTAGCATAATGAACTTAATTATTTGTTCAACTCATTTAAAATGAACGTTCCATTTGAGGTTTGATGCATTGAGAGACCTAAACGTCGTTACCTTCATATAAGTCAACGACATGTTCATTTTCCATGAGCACAGAATTGTTTATTTGAAATGGAAAACTGCATTAAAACCGTTTTCGTTTCATTTGCTATTAATTTGTTACTACGGAACCAATTCGAAAGATCGGATTTTATGTGCGCATATGAGCACTGTAATTGCAAATTAAAGTGCATATTTCGAATTTTGTGTGCTTTCTAGTTTCTTCTACATTTTCAGTATGCCTTCATGATAAGATTGGCAGAGATCTGCAATATTAACTTCCTTAAATTTTAAGGAATCAAATAAGAGCAAGAATTAATTTAATTAACCAAATTGTTTACTTTGCTGTATTAGACTACACATGTCTTTCCTATCTAATGTATTTAAAAAACGAAGTGAGTCGGTAAAATGATTCGAAGGCATTAACTGTTATTCAGTTATTCAGATTTCATTTTATAATCTGGACTCGCTGTATTTCACTTTGGTAATGAATAACATTGTCATTGAATTAATAATATATTATTCAATAAAAAAAATACTGTTGAGGAAATGGATTGTGATGCTTAATCACTATCGACATTTTGGTAAGAATTATTTTGTAAGAATATAACTTACTATGAACCTTTCTGATCCAATTGTTATCCAACAAATCGTGAGCTCTTCTGATTTCGTTCTTCACCCGTCACTCCAATAGTATCGCCGAAATATTTTCTGTTAGCGATAGAGTTGGTGTAACTATTCCAGATTTTCCTTATGAAGTTAAATTCCGTTAATTATAATTATATTAATAGTTAATTTTAAATTATTCCGCGAATTTCAAAATTCCAGGCCGGAAGCAGTCTGAAATATATAGTCACAGAAGACAAACATACCAAGGGTACGAAGGTATTTTAATATTTTATTTTTTGTGGGTTTCAAAGAAAAAAAATCTATTGTGTACGAATTTTTATATAAAAACTTTCCTTCGAGCCGGATTTGAACCAGCGACCTATGGATTTCTGCTGCTGGATACCTCTACAGTCCACCGCTCTACCAACTGAGCTATCGAAGGAGTGAAGTATCGACTCACGATTCTTGATATTCTGTTTTATAGGGAAACAATTGTAAATCATTATCGACTTTAAAATTATTTATTAATTAAACCAAAAACGGAGGCAACCACATTTCTGGATCCCATTTCCATTAAACAGTTGTATTTACGCAAAACGTGCATTACTAGGAAGCAGTACCTGACTTTGACTTATTTCCGACCTAGGCTGTCAAATGTCTTAGCGCCCTTTTTTAATTTGCTTTTTTGACATAATTATTAAATATTTTTTTTTAATAAAAAACAAAATTATTTACATTTTGTTACAAAAAATGTGGATTAAAGTCATTTACATGTACGTAGAAAATATGCGTTGTTTTATTTACTTACTAATATCTTTGTTAATATTTTGTATATTATTTTTGTACTGTAGATATGATATTATACAACATTATTGTTTAAATAATTACATAATTCGAACACAAATATTAATAACAATTTTGCCAAATAAAGGAAGGTAAACGACAACTCTAGGCCTCTTGGGAGGGGAGCATGGCATGAGCCCCCATGACACCCCCATCTCCTAGATCCGCCAGCATCCCCTAGATCAATCAATTGGCTTCCTGTTGAAATAACGTAATATGCTACTGCGTACAAGAAAATGTCAAGTGCCTTATTCCGTAATATGAAGAAGATAATACCAACTGCCATATAAAATACCACAAGAACTTACGGACCAATCCGGGCGGAGAACTGGAATATGTAGACCATGAAGAGCCGGAACTATCACGTGTAGATGCAACTGAACTAAAATAATTATAAGCAGCATAGGAAAGGTCCAAAAACAAGAAATCGCACGGCATGGACGGAATCACAATAGATTTTTTAAAAATGTGTATCCATAGAAATTATACAAATATTTTGTAACTTTTTTAATTTAGGTTGGTATTCTTGAAATGTACCAAAAGAATGGAAAGTGGACATGATACCTCCCATTTTCGAGAAAGGCAAACAAGGAAGATTGCATTGTAATTTGATGTTCTAATATGTTGCTGTCTATGTTTAAAAGGCTGATTCCCCTGTCGTCGCAAAGGATGAATGTCCTTAATGAAGCTTATGTGGAGAAGAACAACATGGCTTCATGATAGGGCACTCATGCGCAGATTGTGTCTTCGTAATGGAACAACAAATTCAGAAGCATAGGGGAAACAATTTACCTTCCTTCCTACAATATCTTCGTAGATTTCGTAAAAGCCTTTGTCTGAGTGTTCAAGGAAAAGTTGTGAGACGTTCTTAAGATGCAGGGAATTCCAAACCAACCACCAGCGCGATAAAAGTTATGAAAAGCTTGAATAGTGATAATAAGATGTGTTGTAATAAGAATTGTTAGAAAACAAGCAGTAATATAAAGAAAGCCCACTGTCGGGTGCTCTCTTTACTTTCTCGTATACGTAGGTGTATGGCGAAAAATACAATACTCATTGAGAAGTTACGTATTGCGCAAAATGGATTTTGAGATTTCAACGGAAATTATGTTTGGTGTCCCCTCACACCGAAAAAGTGATATTTTTAAACTGTGTGTCTGTCTGTGAACAACACTAGAGCACAAACTATTTGTAGAATTTTTTCCTAACTGAAAATTTCTCGATCGATCTGACCCGCATCAAAACCCAGCTATTTTGAAAAAACATTTTGGGGGTACTTTACCTGTGACCCTGTGACATTTCCAAAATTTTCCGAGAAATGACTTCAAATTTTTCACAGTTAAGTCTGATTTTTCGAAAATTACTTAAATTTGAAATTCACTCGCCGACTTCCAAGAATTACAATATTAAAGAAATCAAATTTGTTTTACACTGTTTGGTTTTTAATTAATGTTATGTACATTTTTGAAAATAGTAATTTTGAATGCAAAATCGGAAATATTAAAAACAATATTTCCTCAAAAGCGGCTCCATTTTTTTCTTCAAACTTTTTCTATGGATAGTGCGAAATGCATGATAACATAAATGCCATTTTGTTGTATTCTGTTGTGTTTTACTTTCTCTCTGCTGCTTTCGCAGTATGGAGAAAGTATTCTAATATTGCAGGGGTGGAAACCGGTGAATTTAGACCCAAAAACTCTTATTCCCGAGCATTAGCAACGAAAATGTGGGTAAATCTTATTCCTATATGTAGTAAATTGTCTCTTTGAAAGGGTCATGTATAATTTCTTTGAAAAAAAAGAAGTTTGTTAGTAATTTCTGCTTGAAATTTATTTCTAATTTTTTTTTTTTGAAAAACCTTTACACATTTTTTAATTTTTGTTATTTTTTGCCAAAAAATTTAAAAGAAGGGGGCAAGTCTAATTTTCGTTGAACTCTCCATATTTTTGAAAATTGCAAAATCTTAACCGTACGTAGTAAACTAGTAGTTTTTCCCGAAATTTCTGCTTGAAATGAATGAAATGTATAGAGATGTCTCATCACCTACGGGCCAAGAGAAAAATTCTCGGAGAACAGAAATGGATCAGAAGGATAGGAATATTAATACAATTTTAATTTTAATATACTATTGAAAATTCCAATATTAGTTTGAACTTTATTCTACGATTTGCATTCTCAGTGTATTGACGTATTTTCTTTCAAGCAATCCGCAAACCGTGAAATTATGGCAATTAATATACCAAGTAGGTTTTCTCTAACTAGTACGAGAAAATATTTCTTTCTGTAGCACTAATAGTTAATTGTCAATGTCATAAAGGAATGGCAGAAATCTTCATTGAAAAAAAAGCAGTAGATTTTATGGAAAAGGCTTAAGAACAATTTCATTTGCTGACGAGGTTATTTTGGAAGACTCGCTGGGTAGATTGTAGAATCATATCTATACTTAGCAAAATTTATTAAAGTGTTATGTGTTATGGATATCGATTTAGGAATTTAAAGTAATGGCATTTGTAGGCAAGCATCGTATGAGGTGCAAAATAGTTGTAAAAATAAACATACTAGTACAAGTATCAGAATTTAACTACCTTGAACAGAATATTTCTTATTACAATAAGAATGACGTACAGGAAAAAACAATCCAAAGAAATCTTAAGAACGCAGAAAGGAAGGACACATAAATTACATTTTTAAAAGGTGATTGCGGTTCGTGTACTTGGCTACGGATGTGAAAATTGGAGCAAGAACCGCCCTGACAAAAGAAAAATTGAGACTGCTGAAATGATAATTCTAAGGTCTAATGCAGGATATACTTGTAGCTAACGGACGAGTAACGAGAGACTAACAAAAATCCTTCTCCACTGCGCACCCGAAGTCTAAGTAGATCCAGAAGGAGATGGAGACTATCATCTTGGTGACGGAACAGACCAATCGGCCAAGCCCTAGTTGGAGATGATAATTCGACCCCACCTGCCCCCAGTCCTTTCCCAACATATCTCTCACCTCCCCGCAGGGGGAGATCGTGGCTGGGTTGGTGGACACAATCTCTGGTGGAGAGTTGTAGACGATCGCCCGGACCCTAAGTTTCACGGTGCAACTCACGTCGTTAGCTCCAATGTCGAGGCAGTGAAGAGGCACATATTAAACCCCGTGTTGCCGGGCATTCCTGGTAACCCACCAGTTGGGTGAATGGCGCCTACCCTTGAGCAGTATTGGACCAAGAGACGTTCGGAAGAACGTTCTGGATCCCACATATAGAAGTCCAGAAGGGGAGAACGGGTAGCCTAGGTCCTGGCGATACTCACGTCAAGAGCCTGAAAGTGCAGGCAGTGAGGAGACGGGAAGGGTGCCCCGAGCCGCCCGCATCTTAGTTGGGGTAGCCCCCTGTTGGGCTCTCGGCTTCGTCATGGTAATGGCCCGATACTCTGAGCAAAGGGCGGGGACTTGTTCCCAGCGCGTTATTAGCGCATTGTTTGGACTAGCCTGGATAGCTAGTAGCTCTGAGCTGGTAGGGCAGTCCCACTCATTGAATGAGAAGGTTGCCGTGAGGGCAAAAATATGGTGACCAAAAATATCCTGCATTTGCACAAATATTTTATCTAAATAATTTTTTTTAAACGCAATATCTTAACGTCAATGTATTTTTATCTTACTATTTTACTTCATTTTTACAATTTTAGTGCTGCATTGCAGTATGTTACAAATACCGTACCGTACGCATTTTGCCAAACGTAAAAGTTCGGCGATTTTCTTTTAACAACGAAAAGCAACTTTCCACATCCATGGAATTTAGAAACGCACACATGAAATAGCACAGATCATTTGGCTGCAAATCTTCTTCCATATTCTTAACAAAAAAATGTTCTTTCCATACATCATTAATGCAACTAAGATTTTTATGAAAAATGAAACGTTGTAGAGAAACGTTTCAATTTTAACGAAATATGCGCCTATAATTACACGAATATGCACCAACAGGAATAAATTTGTCAAATGTCAACTACTATATTAATCTATAAAGCACCCATTTCTAACCAAATACACCGGGAGATATGGCTAGTTTAGTGCATCAACTGATGTCACTGCAGTGCCTCAGACCGGGAGCTCCTAGTTCGTGTCCCGGGCAAGATTTTCGACACTAGCTTGTCGGCTAGTTCGAATTCAGCCACCGTCTGGAGGAGAATTCTAGCGGCCGGCTGCACTGATCGGTAGTTTTCCGTGGTTTCCCCGATCAACACCAGGCCAATACCGGAGCAGTACCCTACCAAACGGGCCACGGACCGCGCGCAATCTTTCCTTCCTCTTCCTTGTCCTATACTCTCCCCCTTACACACACACTTACACTAACATGCACTACACTACCACATATTCCGGGAGCTTTCGGTCG
The DNA here is from genome assembly GCA_964035755.1 of Teleogryllus oceanicus. Lineage (NCBI taxonomy): Eukaryota > Metazoa > Arthropoda > Insecta > Orthoptera > Gryllidae > Teleogryllus > Teleogryllus oceanicus. The sequence continues at coordinate 64,649,061 of CAXIVR010000007.1, forward strand.
GGAGCTTTACCTATGTCCCGGTTGGAGCCGTACCCCGCTGGTGGGGGAAACCCTGCCGGCTGTAGGTTGGCTCCAGATCTTGCCATTCAGCGGGTGAAGATCATCATCCCATCCCCCATGAAAAGACATGCATTACACTTACGGGACTCATGACCTCGGTAGTTGACGTGCCCGGAATCACTAACAACCAACCAACCTTACCAAATGTCAGGAAATTTGACTTAGTTGTGCCCTGAAGCGACAGACATAAATATGCAAAGTCATAGAAATTTGCTACGAAGTTAAAGGTTATTGTTGGACAGATACACACAGAACTTTTTAGCTTTTGGCAACATTTTATTGCGTTGTAACCTTGATACTAAAAAAAATTACTTATAGGTCTTTTCGGTCCCCTGCTTTCGTTACGTAATGGATTCGCAGACGCGGCCTTTGCTCCGAATAATCGCCGACCGCTTGGTAGGAATAAATAAAAAATGATTTTGATAATTTCTTATTTATTTTCGTTTATTTTAGTGCTCTGGTCTGATATTTATCCAGTAGAGCATAGGAAGTTGCTGTGGTGGGAATGAGGCAAAGTAGGTCTTTCTCTTGTGGGAAGAGGTGCGGTGAATCCGTCGTTTTGATTGTTTTCTAGGTAAATTGACGATTTATTTCTGTAGCTAGTCAACTGTGTCACGAGAGTGTACTGCGTATCGTGTATTGCGATTATAAAATTATTACAAATGTTCTCAAGTGTATTTTGTCGAATTCTTCTCCAAAATTGAAATACGATTTTCACATTCTCGCATTATTGAGCGTTACGTTATAAAGAGAAAGTATTGATATCGTACGGCGGACTTTTTTTCGACAGGAAAAATAATTGCTGTGGCTTGGTATCGAAAAAGGGAATAAAACATGTTCTGCTCGCAGTAAATTACTTTCTCTAACCTGTGTAGAGTGCACCTGTGTGGGTCCTTGATATCGAAAAATGGATTGACGGCAAAATTTGTGTCTGCGACGGAATGCGAATGATTCCTTCCGTTTGTGTGCATTCAACGCTAGCGCCTAAACTGTTGAGATGATTTTCTAAAAAATGAATACTCGCCGATAGGTCTGAACTAACTCAAGACCCTTCGAGTTTGAAAAGAAATATTTTGATTTTGGGGGATACTTTACATGCACTCTCAAAATTTTCCAAACTTTCTGAAACATGGCACTACATTTTTTAATAAACTTTTTTGGAGATAGTGGCGCTTAAAAATTATGCGGATCACATTTTCGCTTAAATATCTGAATTTTTAAAAATTGCAATAGTTCAAATTTTTTCGCCATTTTCTACAACTGCAATATTGAAAAATAGCCGTTTTCTCCATGAAATCTGTCATCTTGAAACAAGTTTATGAACAATTTCTCGAAAATATGAATAGTTTTTGAGTAATTTTACATGGAATGAACGCATTATTTAAACAATTAATTTCTTAAAGACTCGCCACAATTTTTCTTTAAATTCTCTCCTTGAACCGGTGAGAACGGTAAGAACTGTAAGAAAATTGGACCTGGTCTCAATTTCCCCGAACACAATATTTTAAAAACTTGTAAAAAAATAACTTTGTTAAAGTAAAATCGATTATTCGTCAATGAATTCTGTTTTAAAAATAGATCATTAAATAAGGACATACAAATATTAGAGTTTTTGCGTAATTTCTGCTTAAATTTAATGCAATTTATATAAAAAATCTTAAAAAACGGCTTTATTCTAACCAAGGAAAAAATTAAGGACGCTAAAAAATTCGGGGTCTCATTTTCTTTCAAGTTTCTGAGTTTGAAAGTTGCAAAAGTTAAAAGTATTGCAAAAAGGTATGTGCTAGAAGAATTCTTCCTAATTGTCCATATATTTATCATGTCCCATCATGGTCATTGCTCTCACATTCATCACAAGGAGAAGTAACCTGAAGATGTAACTAATCATGTTACGAAACTTCGTATAATTGCTGATAATAAAATATTGTTATAAAAACATTGCAACGTTTTATTAATAAAAGATATGTGCTGTTGTAGCACCACTAATGTACCTTAGTCGATTAATTTTATTAGTATTCTCGAAAGGTTTTAATTGCAAGAATTCGATTTATCTCGGTTGGAGGAAAGTATGGTATCTTACCTAACTGCTACAACATTAACTTGATGGGACTTTGTCACGAAGAATTGATAAGATGTGGTATCTATTACGTGTATTGTATGTAGGTGTGAGATCAGTCTTTGCCCAGACGTCAAAAATTGCTCTGTATAAGAGGCTGAGAAGAGTTGTGTGTGTGCAGCGCGGTGACAGATATATTCCCGGTGTTGTTTCGGTGTGAGTAGCAGGACCTGAGCCAGCGAGAGCACGATGGGCTTCTGGGCATTTGTGGGCCTCTTGGTGGTGAACTGGTGGACCGCCTTGGCGTTAGCAGGAGCCCTTGGGTTCCGGTTTTGGTACAGAAAGACCATCGGCTTCTGCACCTGCCAAAACCGTCTCGAGGGGCGAACCGCGCTCATCACTGGCGCCAACACAGGTGAGCTTCTGCCAGCTCTGTTTATGTCCCTTTATTAAACAATGATGATATTGCTATGATTGGTCATGATTACAAAACATGATTTCCAAACTTATCCACGGTTTTATGTAAGATTATTTCAGATCCTCAACTTATAAATGAGTACAGTATTATGGGATGTTCATTTTAAAAACGTATGCTTTTCCCCGGCATGTTTGGTTTTGTGGCGATTTTTTTAGAGAATTGCACGTATCATGTATTTTTGAACTTTTTTGTAATGTGGCGAATTTATAATTCTACCAGCTTGTTAAAACTTTTATTATGTTTTTCTATTATATGAAAGTGTATTTCTGTTATACAGAAGTGTAATTGTGTGTGTTCTGATGTATCATGAAAACTTTGTACCACTGGAATGATTGCTCCCAAATTTGGCACGATTACTTTTGATAGCATGAATGCGATTCCAAATGTTACCCCCCCCCGCCATGTGTTTTTCACTTGGATTTGGGCGGCGGCGCCGAGCGGACGGAAAGATTCGACACTAACTAGAAACCAAGTTCGAATTCAATCTCTGTCTGGAGGAGTATAGTATTCGGCTGCTCTGATCGGTAGTTTTCCGTGGTTTCTCCTATCAACACTAGGCGAATGCCGGAGTAGTACCCTAACATACGGGCCACAGACCGCGTGCGATTTTTCTATCTCTTCCTTGTCCTATTCTCTTCCCTTACACACACTACCAACTTACCCTTCCTAACATGCACTTCACTACCATGCCGGGAGACCGGCCGGGGGCCTGCTACCTGGTTGAGGAAAACCCCGCTAGCCGTCGGTAGGTCGGCACCGGTTCTCGCTATCTAGCGAGGGGAGATCACCGCCATCTCCCGAGATGAAAAACATCCACTACACTTTCGGAATTGGTGACCTTAGTAGATGACGCGCCCGGAATTGCTAACAGTCATCATCAGACGAGAGCACAAGAAGCGGAAGGAGAGGCAGGAGGGGGGGTGAATTGGCGTAGCGAAGAGGAAGGAGGGTGAGTGGGCGAAGCGGGATGAAGGGTGGAACAGATAGCAGCGGAAGGGGTGGATGGGTGGGCACCGCCATGAAAGGATAGGGAGTGCAGGGGTTGCGTGGGGTGAGGCGACGCCGTCTAGCGCCCCCGCCGCTCGCCCTCCACTCGAGCCGCGCTGGTAGGTGTCCAGATGTGTAGGCTGACCGCTCGCCACCCCCGCACCCCTATGTGTGCCCCCGAACTAGGGCAACGCCACCCCGCTGACGCCGGGATGGACTGGCCCGGCGTACGGCTTCGGATGTTTCGCTTGTTTCCCGCTGTTCGTGAGCGCAGTAGTGATCGCCGGCGTCTCATTCTACGGTTGCTTTCGGGTTGACCAAGGTGGGAATTGACTGCATGCCTACCGCCAGCCTATCTGCCTTCGCCACCGCCAACGCTGCCTACCATCCTTCTCCCATCCTTGTCTTGGCCACGACCGAGTGAGTGCTGGCCTGCGTCACCTGTAAGGTTGTAACCAACAAGGTGTCATTATAAACCACTTTTAATAATGAAGTCGGAGTTCATCTTTCTCCCGTTGCGTACTGCCTCCCATCATGTCTTCACGACATACGGTCGAAGCATAAGGAGAGGGAGGAACAGAAAGAGCGGAGGGGTTGGTGGACGTGGCGGGGGGGGTGAGAGGAGGCTGGATAGGGCGCGATGGAGACGGGGGAAGTGAGCGGTCGACCACACTGTACCATCATTGATTACTAGTAATTCCGGGAACATCAACTGCTAAGGTTATTAGTCCCGTAAATGTAGTCTATGTATTTTGCTCGGGGGTTAACGGTGATCTCCCACTTGGAGGGCGAGATCTGCCGCCGACCTACCATGGGCTATCGGGGTTTTCCTCAACCAGGTACCTCCCATCAGCGGAGCTCCGCACCAGCCGTGAAAACCTCTAAGCTCCTGACATGTGTGGTAGTGTAGTGCGTGTAAGTGTAAGCACACCGTAACCATTGCTAGCAGGACTTCGAGGCTGCTTGGTGATGACGTCGAGCCGGTTTGCTGCCCAGTTTCCCGTTCGCCACAGCTCAGGGTTCGACCGAAAATTAGTAAAAAAAATTTGAAGAAGGTCAAAACATGAGATAGTACATCAACGACGAATATATGCAACCTGAGACTAATTTTTTTAATCTTGTCTTCCTTAATTTTGCATCATTTCCTTGTGATTACAAAAAGATCGCTTCCTGGAAGTGTTTTACGAAAATAATTAAAATGTGAAAGTTGTTCAGGGTTATTTATTTCAACAAATAACAAAATTTTTTTTTAAATAATAGTTTTACGTAAAAGTATTAAGTGATCAAATAATACAATTTTTTGCTGTCTTTAGTTAGTGTTTAATAACATTACTTAGTGTCTAATAAATATGAATTTTAGTACAACCTATTTTAATATTAACATCGTTTGATTAATTTCAGAGTCCTGCCGTAAACTAATGACTATAATTAACTATTCAAGGTGAAAAATTAATTGAAAGTGTTATGAAAAATCAGACTACTATACCGCGACATATAAAATTACGTTAATAATTTTCTGGAGCTCTAATTTCTTTTTGGAATGTTTTACTAATTTTTTCCCATCCGTCCCCCATGATCCCCTTGACTTGCGGGTTCCGGGCTGTCCATGCCTTGCGTTGGCACTGTTCTTAGGGATGGGTGTGGACTTACGCTGCGCTGTGGAAACTTTTCACATCCTTTTCTCAATTTGCACTCTCTGTCTTGTGGGATGGATTTTCCGCAGTCCTGCGTGGTTCAAGATGTCCTTCTACGAACCCCTTTCTGATAATTCGCGGTGTACAGCTACGCATAGCGAAAGCTTGTGGTTTTCTTTTCGGTCGACTGGCGCCTGACTATTTGCAAATACATCGTAATACGCTCGTTAGCACGAACTCGTTTAACACTAACAAAACTTCGGTCCCAGCCAGGGATTACGGCTATACGGACTTTTGTAATTCTCGGATAACACGAACTCCTATTATTTCAGTCACTTGGAATTCGTGTTAATGAGGATTTACTGTATATCTAAAGCGTACATTTACGGTACAGTTCTCGTGCAAATTCTCATAGTTTCTGTACAAAAAGTTCAAAATCCCAAACTAGAAGTATAAAAGCCAAGAGTCGCACATTCACGGTCTGTACGTTTAGTGCACGAATCGCCACAAGCCGCCGCTAGAGGGTCTGAAGAGAAACAACTGAATTGTGCCGTCCGAATACTGTCGATGGCATTTCTGTGTATGCGTTCTGGTTCTGATCTTTATTTGGTATTAATTAATCATGAGGAGCATTGAGAATGAAAATAGGAAGGCAGGAATTGGGAAAAAGGAAGTTTATCATAATATATCACTTCACACAATCGCACTTTGACATCTAACCACAAAATCGAAATGCCCGTTTACCGTTAGTGAATGATTCTGCCGCTAGGTACGCTTGAGTCAAACTGTAGGCCTTCTACATGAAAATGTATGAACGTGTTCATGCAGAAAACGTGTAGTCTGAACTGCACGTTTTCTGTACGTCCAATCTGCACGAAAACTGTACCGTGTATACCGGGCTTTACTCTTTGATTTGATTGGCAACCCATTTTGATGAACTTGTGCTTAGGCATCGGGCTGGAGACGGCCAAGGACCTGGCGCGGAGAGGGGCCCGAGTGCTGTTGGCCTGCAGGGACCCCCAGAGAGGACAGAAGGCGCTTGGTGAGTGCTGTTCATTAATACAAATAAAACGCATGGTACTATTTAAAACAAATACAATCAACTATTTGGGCAAAAACTTTGTTACACTTTTATTTTACTTCAGAATTACGTCTAATATCTGAACATTTCGAATGTTGGTGAATTTATAACACCACATAATGTGAGAGTTTGGCAGGCAAGCTGGAAATTTCAGAGAAATAAATACAGTAAAAAAATATTTTTGCAAAAGCCAAATATAAAATGGGTTTTTAGGGTTTGTGATATATACCCTCTCATGACATTTTAAACAGTTAATCCTTGAAAAGCCATCTGATAATGTTAATTTCGACATTTGGCTAATTTTTACAGTAACAGTTTTTGAACATAAATTTTTTACAACAAACGGAATTTTTTATTTCAGAAATAATTCCATTTCCATATTTTTACGTTTTCTTTTCCTAATCGAAAAAAAAATTAACCATTGAAATTAATTTTGTGTCTGAAACATGATATACCTTTCCTACTTTTTTAACACAATGTTTCCCTGAATTTTAAGTTGTTTGTTATTGTGCATTTCGAGAATATTATTTGCATTCTTCATCGATACAGAATTCAACAAAATTTCTCTAGTAGTGACAGCCTTACCATCATGTCCGGAAAATAGATCACTGATGTCATACTCGTTTCATCAATGAAGAGGCGAAGTTAGTGGGTCTATTTGTCATCTATACATTTATTAAGCTTCTGTTGTAGTAAAAAACGTATTTGTATTACGATTATATCGTTACTTAAACGATTTAAGACAGATATGAATGAACCTCCATTTGTACGTATGTTATGAATGCTGTGTGTGCCCGTTGTAGCCATATGACAACAACGTATTTGTGATTCAAATATATCTCAAGCTTTTACTTAAATCCTTAAAGTGTGATCTGCAGTGTAAACAAAAACTATTTTTCAAAACGGAAAATACATGTATCTCAGAAATTCTCCATCGCTGAGAAATTCAACAAAAAATTAGACCCTGCAGTGTCGCGAATAACATTTGATCGTGCGTCATAGAGAAACCAACTCCAGAAATTCACAGAACAAATGTATATCGTATGATCTATTTTTTTAAATTACTTATGTAAGTCACACATATTCGTAGAAATCGCGATTGTTAGTAAAAATGGTATTCAAGCGGTATACTTAGACCAAGAATGTGATGTAACAGTATGGCTACAGTGGGACTGAAAGGGCTAATTCAATTTCGAATGTGCAATGATCAATGTAAACACAGAAGACACGTCGGTGCGATGAGTGGGAGAGACTGTGGTTGCGCCGGTAGACGTCAGGCGGGAAGACAACACAGTAGGCACAGGAGGAAGAGACGTAAAATACGATACATATTATTTATTACATTCTATAAACATTCGTGTTAAACCACCTGTTAATTCAAGCTAATTACTTGTTAAACAGATTTGTTACTTTACGGTAATATTGTCATTTTAGTTTCTTGTTCACAATACTACTTCGTAGGTAGGAAAAGTTATGCAGTGCGACAGCAAGAGACCCGTGTTTCGACAAAGAAATTCGTTTTGTATTTGATATTAAAAAAATATTTTCTTGCTTCTGTACGTATTAAATCGCTTTCTAGAATACATAGTGTAGTCATACACGTTTTGTGGATCCTCGATTCTGAAAAAGTGGTTTTCGACACATCTTTTCATCCGACCGTTTGTAATGTGAACGATCTAAATCGTACATACTCCAGTCGGGAGCAAATTTTACCTGGAAAAGGAATGTAAAAACTTTTTCTTTGAAGGTGTGTCTACTTAGACACTGACTAAAATTAATTTTTGACCTCCAGACCCTGTAGTGACACCAAGAGGCCTGAAAAATGGCATTTTTTTTCAGTTTTTACTCATAATTAACCTTAAATCCTGTATTTCATTAATTTCAGGCAGAAATTACGCAAAAAACTGCTGTTTTTTAAAAAAATTAGGTTACATTTTTTCACATTTTTAAAGAGTTAGTGTTGTACAACAGACTTTGTCTTACGCAAAAATCTCCAATTTTGTATTTTGATTTTTTTGCAGTTTTCGGAAACACGACCAATACCCGAAAATGAGACGAGCACCATATTTCTTATCGTCCCTTATTACATATGTGGAGAAAATTTCAAGAAAAAAATTAGAGCGGTTTTGAGGCGGGAAATTGAAATCGTAAATTTCAATTGCAAATTACGCCAAAACTACGCCTTTTTTCAAAAAATTGTACATGACCATTTTTAAAGATATTGTATAACATAATTTTTATAATTTTGTATAACATAATTTGTTTGAGGCAAAAATCTTTATCTTCAATTTTATAGTTTTAATTTTTATTTATTTATTTTTCACTTTTCGAAAAAACAGAGAATTCAATGAAAATGAGACCTGTGCAGTTCTCTTAAACGTCCTTCGCACTATTCAACAAAATTTAATCAAAAAATTTGGAGCAATTTTTTGAAAATGTCCGAGGGGCTTCATGCAAAGTACCCCACCAGCCCACCACCACCACCACCACCACCCCACCACCACCACCAAAAAAAAAAAAAATTAATACATCGGTTTCAAGTTCCAGGGACCGCGACATCTGTCAGGCAAATTAGGGAATACTAATTTTGAACTATCTGGGGTCAATGAGGTATCTACCACAAAATCTCCGCTGCCACCACAGAACTCATTGACCTCAGATAGTTTATCATGGAGTACCAGAATATCTCCGCGGCCACCACAGAACTAATTTTGAAGAAAATAGTCTGAACGATGTTTGTGTACAGATAGACGGACAGACATTGCGGTATGAAGGACGCCCAAACTGACTTCTGGCGACACGACGTGTAAGAGGAATGTTTGGTGGCCGCAGAGCTGGTGCGCGCGGAGGCGTCGCGGGGCGCGACGGTGAAGCTGCTGGCGCTGGACCTGCAGTCGCTGGCGTCGGTGCGCGCCTGGCCGCCACCATCCTCTCCACGGAGCCGCGCCTCGACATCCTCGTGAACAACGCCGGCGCGGGCTACCTGGGCAACGCCAGGACGGACGACGGCCTGCACCTCGGGCTCCAGGTCAGCGATCATCTGAGTTCGTTTTATACAATGAGGATGTCACTTCAGTGCTTCTGCATGGAAGGCCCTAGGTTCGAATCCTGACGGTGGCAGGTTTTCGGTACTAGCTATTACATTCGAGGCCGAATTACATGGCTGTCAGGTGAAGAATTCTAGCGGAAGGCTTTTCTGATCGGTATTTTTTCGTGGTTTCTCCGCTCAACACCAGGCGAATACTCACACAACCGGGCGACGGACCGCGCGCAATCTTTCCTTCCTCTTTCTTGTCCTATCCTCATCCTTACACTCACATGCATTACACGCACCACGTATGCCGGGAGATCAGTCGCGAGGTTAGATTTTGTCTCGTCTGGGGGTGATGACCCGTTGGAAGGACACACTTGTTTGGAGAAAACTCGGCTAGCCGCGCGGTAGGTCGGCGCAGAATCTCACCATTTAGTGAGGGAACATTACTGTCGCCTATCGAGTAAAACTACACTTACGGGACTAATGACCTTAGGAGTTGATATGTCCGGAATCACTAATCAATCAAGCGTCTTAGAATGATTCTGATGTATACAAAGAAGCATAGTATTCCTCCGTTTATGCTAACCTCATTTATTTATTTGTCAAAAAAACAGTTAAAACTGCATATGACGTGCTATGGAGAAAAGTGAATTGTGTGCACATTTTCAAAATTCTGTGATCCCTACACTAAATCGTTTGCCGATTGCGAGGCTCCTTCTAAATGGAACACGTGTTACGATCTGTCAGAACCTTATGCGGCCACAACAGTCCTGCCTGCGATAAGAATAAAGCTCCGATTTGCTGCAGTGTCACACGGATGAGCGATTTTCGTTACGTGTGCACACTCGAAAATCCAAGCAACCAAGAAGGGGCTGTATGAAATATACGCAGTTATGTACATCAGGATCATTTTAAGACGAAACAGGACCGAAGATTGCGCGTGAATTGGTGCAAGTGAAAAGATCTTCGTACCACAACCCTAAGTCGCGCGTTTCCAAACAATCTGTATGACGGAGTATTGGTATCTTACAGGAAAATGTAACACAACGACCAAAAAGCTCTCATTTCCTAAACTGCGCTGTAAGAAATATAGCTCGTGTTTTAAGGGCGCTTTAAAGGTCTTATAAGTATCCTTTCTGAGATATATACAATGGAAACGTGTGTTATTGGTGGCATGTGAACTTACTGATTTACTTTTGGAAGTTGTAATTTGGAAAATCTCAAATTAACATCTTTGATATACCCGTGAGGGGTTCTTCCATCCTGCAGTAGGAAACGTCACGTAAGGGTTTGTGGCGATTGTGTCTTACACTTCATACAAAATTGCCATATTTTGTCAGAGTAACTTGATTATTAAACTGTGCATCCCTAACAGAGCGTCACCTTCTTTGTTTAAACGTTATTACTAACATCCCTACAGATGAATTTGATATTCGCAATCATTAAAATCGTTTTGGTAGCAACACACTTCAACTATAATAGAATACAGGACTTAATAACCGTTTACTTTGAAGGGCACGTTCAGTTAGTGACAAACGGAAGTCGTTGCGCAGGTAAACCACTTTGGACCCTTGCTGCTCACGCTGCTGCTAGTGGACTTGTTGGAAAAATCTTCGCCGTCGCGAATAGTGTTTGTGTCTTCCATAATGCACGAAATTGCCACCCTGAGAGCTGAGATGTTGGACTACGATCGCGCGAAAAGAATTCCGGAGTTGCAGATTTACGCAATAAGCAAATTGGCGAACATCCTCGTGGCCAATGAGCTCTCTCGACGACTTCGCAGTGCAGGTGAGATATTTTTAATAATTCATTTAATAAATTAAAAAAATAATAGTAAGAAATGTTAAAATTGAAATATGTTTAGGACTCGAAATGAACTCAACTTCATAACTTTTCTTTATGGTATAAATAAGAATTTACGCTGCAGTGTAAACTTAATTCAAACTATACATTTCTAGGGTGTAAAATGTTGCTGAACAAAACCACACAAATTAGTTTTCCAAGAAGTAGCGCACTTTGATAAAAACAAATAAAATACTCTTATAAAACACTGTAATAAATTCAATATTTTAACAAAAGTTACCACGTGAAGGCTCTCTGGTGTCCGGGTAAGGCGTTCTCGAGGGCAGTGTTGCCAACGTTTTGCAGTTTCATATTTTCTTCAGGGCTGAGCGTGAGCACTCCAGCCCTCATTTAACAAAAGCCGTCTTCACGAATACTGCAACAACATAGTGTAGTATACGTTTCTATACAGTACAGTAGATATTTCATACCAAGAATATCTAAAAAGTTCCTTTTCAATAAAGGTGGCTCTAAACATTTGGTATTCGGCGAATAGCGAGTGGCCGACTGGCGAATCCCGAATAGTGTGAATGAATTGCTAGCTATTTGCAGAGCGACGAATATTCGTTGCACTTCCGACCCACCGCGTGTCGATCTTTTGTACACATCAAAGGAAGCGAACATTCACAGAGCACATTAGCTATTAGGTATTGTGCGAGTAGTCGCAACTTGGCGAATGCCGAATCTGTGGAGCCGCCTTAACGCAAAATGGAAATACCAAAATAATAAATAAAAAATGGCAAGCGTTCTCTCCCTTGGTGCCTTGCTGTCACATGACGTCAGAAGTCTCGTATTCAGGGACTCGCTGACTAAGAGAACTCAGTTAGAACGCACAGTTTGAGAATAGACGCAACAACACAACTATTGCATTCTCAAAAAATCGTAACTGTTGCACTATTTTTGGACTGGTTGCACTATTTTTATCCTGAGTTCTTTGGTATCCAATGAAACTGCAGACACATCTCCCATGACTGGAAGCTGCTTTTTTCAGTTTCCTCGCATGGGAAATTTATAAAATAGATTGGAGAAAAAGAAAATTGCGAGCGTCTCTTTGCTTTTTTCCCCTCAACCACTTAGGTTTTGCTGTGAATTCCGTCAATTCATTAACGAATTTTCTGCAAGCGTAACATTAGAACTGAAGATCAAGTCTTCAAACAGTTCTCAATACTGAATATATCTTTACTTAAACTCGCCAAACAAAACAGGAAACTCAAAGGGTTCAAAACCATCATAGGGTAATGTACTACAGTAAATATACAAACAATATAGGATATGTACGTAATATCATAAAGTAAGTAATTACTAATAAATATCTTGATATGCTCTTGTTCTGTTGATGAACATGATTTTCGTGCATCTACAGTATTTAGTTCCATTATTTAGATAATCATAAAGAAAGTGATTTCAAATGAAAAATATATTTTCATATCTTTCTTCAGGCTTGCCTAAAATATTGCAACTAGAAATTATAGACTTAAATAGTAAAATGAAACCAACAAATAATAAGAAACGGGTTATATTGGAGACTGTTGTTCCTCAGGTGTGACTGTAAATAGTCTACATCCTGGTGCTGTGCGAACAGAGATCTTCCGTTATTCACCTTACGGAATCGATCAACTGATTCCGTTCATATTTGGAATATTTGGTAAGGTGAGTATCTGATCTCGCAAATGGCGCATCCTAAGAAACGGTCCACGAACTTCACGCGAACCTTTGTTCCTTTTCCTTGTCTGCTCATCTCTACACGCAAGCGCGCCCACACACACACACACACACACACACACACACACACACACACACACTCACCACACACACACACTCAATCACACACACACACTCAATCACACACACACTCAATCACACACACATCACACACACACACACTCAATCACACACACACACGCAATCACACACACACACTCAATCACACACACACTCAATCACACCACACACACACCACTCACTCACTCACACACACGCAATCACACACACACACACTCAATCACACACACACACTCAATCACACGCACACACTCAATCACACACACAGTCACATACACACACACACGCAATCACACACACACACGAATGCGCACGCGTGGAGAAAAGTAAAAGAAATTACATTTAACTTTGGCATGATTAAATCCATGTCTCAGAAACAATGCAACGAAACACAGGTAAAGAACGAAAATGTGTACTTTCTAGACACATTATGATGTGGCAGCCTGGGCACGTAGCTCCTGGCTGAGCCGAACGTATCTAGCCCTACAAGAATTGATAAATTCTAAAGACATTCATCACGATTTTTTGTAAATATATTACGTATTCGAAGTATAGTTGTACAAGTAATGTAATTGGAATGAAAAAAATGTTAATGAGGATGTAAAACATGTTTACATCTTTAACGGCGGAGGATGTTTCTTTTCCGGAAAAGCCCTGTACTTCATTCGTATCCTCGCGCGCGCTAAAATAGTAAGTCTCTGCGGCGGGGGATTTTCGATAATACAGTCCTTGACCAGATTATTAGGCAACCTCCAAGAAAAGAATTGAAATATTCACTATGCTTGTAGTTTCCATACTTCTTGTCAATGCAACCCTCACTTGTTGCCAATAATATGTAATCCAGATTGTTAAAAAGTTCTAAAACCGCCAATAACGCAACAGTGAAACAAAGAAGCCTAAGATATGTATTTTCTGAAAAAGTTTGTTCATTATCGAGTATGGTGGTCTGTGAAGTAGGTTTCGGTGAAACTAATTATGATTTAGCTCCTTCGTGCAGTTTCTTTCAAGTGTAAGTTTTTGGAGTTTCCCTGAAGACTACATTTTTTTAGTAAAATTTCAGAATATTGACATGACAAAACTCAAAGACCACATAAGTGAACAAAAATATGTAATAACTCATCTTTTAACAAAAGAGAACTGTAATATGCGTGAAATATCCCGAAAATGCAATGTTTCACGACAGTCGATCCCATGAGTTACTGGTGCTAAACCAGCACATACGGCACTTTCAAGCCTTTAATAATGGTTATGTAATAATATTTATACCACAGTTTTTCTCCGAATTAACATGTCTCGTTTTTTGTAAATCTCATTACAAATCGTAGAACATTTGGCGCGAAAACTATTGTCAAGCAAATATCAACACAAATTTGACCACTATAGATAACGGCTTCTCATACAGCTAAATCATGTCGCAACAACGAGGTGTAATTCACAGAAATTCAGTTGCCGCACCGCTTTCTTGTCCAATCCTTACCCATCACAAACATACACACATACACTAACATATACTACCCTACCACACATGCCGTGAGCCCCGTTACTAACAACGTATCACTAACAATTAATCAAACTACTGACAGCAGTTGGCGCGATCGGAAACGCAAACTAACCAATCATGGTCTTCCTCCCTCTGCGCCACTGACCAAAGCGTAGTTCCTTCTCGAGACTGAGTGCGCGTGTGCATTTCAGACACCAGCGGAAGGCGCGCAGACAACCATCCATTTGATAGTGTCCGAAAAGGTGGCGGGAGTCACTGGCCGCTACTTCCGCGACTGCAAGGTGAGAGTAGCCAGCTCAGCTCAGCTCGGCTCGGCTACATTGCTATATTTTTTTCTATAGGACAACCAATTGTAAAATGTAATTTTATATACAAAAAGATAAAAGAGCTACTTTATCTACGGGAGCAAGATATCTTATGGGAGGACCGGAGGGAGTATCTTATGCGTCGCGTAATGTTATTTTATTTCAATTTTTATTATAATTCAAAATGAAGAAATGTTAGTGTACGTCAAGTCAAACTGCTTGCTGCATCGCCGTCAGGGGATCGCACGTGCCACTGCTTGGAGGGCCCATGGGAGGAGATTTAAAACATTTTATTCCCCGCAGGGGATGAAGAGGTACTGTAGTAACATGCAGTGAAACCTGTATTAAGCGACCACTGATGGTTCCGTGAAAATAATAGGGTTTTAGAGGGGTCGTTTCTTAATAGAGGGAATTATTTTGTTTACAAAATTTTGTTTAAAGCATTATGTTTGTTTTGTTACAAAAAATTGTTTACAAAATTACATTTTGTTTAAAAAATAATGGTTTGTAACTACTACTCATCAAATGTTTATGTGCCTATTAAAACAGATTTATAAACAGTTTTTAGTATCTTCACGCGCACGCATTGTGAAAAATTAAACATTTCGACGTAAATTTCTTTTATACTTGTTTACTAGATTTTTAAATGCATTTAAAAATAATTATATCTCCTTCTCTTGCTTAAAAAGTGAAAAATAAATGTTTAAATCATTGTCATATTTAGTTCCACCAGAATTTGAATACCGATAATTCCATGTGTAGAGTAAACTCTTTAATACTGACAAATTATGTCATTTCGATATTCAGGAAACATTTGTTTTAGAAACTCAAAATCTCGCTTTTCTCGCACTTCTCACAATTTAAACAAACAATTTAAATTTATATTAAGCGAATGGTCGGGGAGAGAGGTGGTCTGTTAATAGGTATAATTTGCATGAAGTAAAAGTTTTCAGTGTCCGTTTCGAGAAAAATGTTGTTGAGATGGGTGGCCTTCCAGAGAGAATTCACTGCATTAAAGACCGATTAAGAAGCAGTTTTAACTTTGTTAATAAAATTAGTTTGTCACAAGATTTGCTCGCACACAGTGCAAATTAAATAAGAGCATAGGGTATTCCAGCGGAGACTGTGTTATGCGCTGTGCGATGTTCATTTGTCTGTCGCGGCAGAGACGAAATGCTGGGTAGTGGAATTAACCATTAAAGTACATTCTTATAAAAGTGTATTGGTAATTATGCTTTGGATAGGCTCAAGGATGTTTATAGAGAACGCGAGGGGCGAAGACCCGAGCCTCGCCATGACTTGGATTTGGGCGAGCGAAGCGTGACAACTTGCCCTTTGAAAGTAATTTGAAATGAAAATGCGTCGGGAACAAATTGTATGCGAATATGGGGTATGGGCCAATATGAGCCCTACCCATTCCTGTTTCATATTTCTTCCGCTTAGGTTGGCTCTATGATTACAACTAGTGGTGGGCATGACGTCAGCGAACAAATGCACATCGCACTCGGCTCATAACCAAGTCTGCGCAAGTATCCCCAGAGCGCGTAACGGGACGTGAATTTCTTCGTGTGCAGGAGGCGCAAATGGCGAGGACAGCCGAAGACGAGGAGCTCTCCAGGGCGGTGTACAAGAAGAGCATCGAGCTGTTGAACTTGAAAGACAGAGAGTGCCCGTCTTTCTTACTGTGAACAGTGACGGTTTGCTTCTTTCGTGGAAAAACATACGAACAGACTTTGGAAACGTAATTTCTTCTGGCATTCAACATGCCTGGCCACAGACATGAAAGAGGAGGGGAACAGTCTTTGTATTGCTTCTAATATTGAGAAAAGGAATGGTGCAGATTGATTTTCACACGGCTTTAGAAATAGGAATATATAAAATCCCAACCTTTTACAATATTTTATTGCAATTTTCTGTTGACATATCTTTATTCCTTTTATTTTAGATTCTAATCATCTCGGTAACTTAAATCTCCGTGAAATGAGAGAGAGGCATTCTTTGAATTGCAATAACTCAGGGTTAAAATTAAAGAGTTGCAAGCCCAGAAAATAGTTTCTTGACCTCGACCTTAATGGAGATTCATTTTGAAGGTAATATCAAGTGTTGGATTTTTTGCGTCAGAATTTTAACAATTACCTCATGTATTTATTAACAAAAGTGAGAGGAAACAATGAAAAATTTTTTAAAAAATCGTTTCAAATGCTGCGATATTAAGGTGGCTATTATTTTAGTTAGTTAATACAACATTGTTTTAATGGATGGTGCTTTTTGAAACAAAAATGCAATACTGAGTATTTCATGTTACCATTCATGTTCCCTCCTAATGAAGTTCCGGTGCCTTCAAAGTTAAAAATCCGTAAAATGTGATTAGGATATTTCCCAATGAAAGTGATATTACATTATTCTTAAAGTGAAATGGTCTGTTTCACTATTTGTAACCAAAAAGAGACTGAGAGAGTTCTAAGTGAGAAATGTTTTGTTGTCAATTTTCTTCGTAAAATTTGCATAGTTTCAAAAGAAGTGTTTGTTCAGCTCTGTACATTTAGAAATTTTGAACTTATGCTACTTAATTAATGTATAAGAATTTACAAACTTTTTATTGTGATATTATACGTTTTGAAGAAACGCAGAGCATAAGTTATTTCCGATAGGTATTCTTTATTGTATTAATATTGTGTAAGTCTTGTTTTATTAATATTATTCTAAGTAGAAACTATTCAATCCCTTGATATGTTTGTAAAATACACAAATGTTCTCAAGTCAATTCCCTTATGAGTTCCGTTAAAAAGTCCCCTAGAGGAATAAGGTAAGATTTGTGGTACGTAAACAGTGATCAATAAAAATAAAAAAGGAAAATGTAGTAGTACATTTTTTCATCCAAAATATTAATAACAAAAACATAAGAAATGTTATTATTTTCAGATTAGTAATGACTAAACAAAAACTCACATGATAGTTCAACAAAACTTTCTTTTTTGTTTATAAGCAAAATTTTCAGATTCAAAAAGGACAAAATTCTCGTAAGTGACAAACTCTGAGGCTGAAATAATAATATTAAAATATGAGGAACGTTGATGCAAATACCAACATATAAATCAAAAAACGGGAGTCCGAAGCCTTCGGGATTTATAATCTGTCTAGTGCAGTGTCATTCAGCAAGTTGTTGCAACTTCTACTAAGCTACTACTGCTAGTAATAATAATGATGATAATAAAATATTTTTTTGTATACCATCATTATAAACGACCCTTTTCGATACCCCGAATCGTGCATAATCCAGTATTTTATCGCACGCTACATGACGTCATCGCCATTATTAAACGCGACATGACGTCATCACACATTCAGCCAATAGTAGCGAGAAAATCGTGGGGAGGTAGAAGAAGACGGAACAGCCGACCACCGTTTTCTCGCACGGATGTCAACAATGCCATCTTGAATTTGATTTCCAGAGGGCGTTGGATGTCAAGCACCCGAGACGTCAGAAGAAAGTTGTTTCGCGAACCGTTTTAACGCACGGTAATTACATGGATAACCAATTTCGAAATTAATTTGATTCTCTTATAAATTTATAATGCTGTTATCAAAAAATAGCGTATCAACTCGTTTATAATGTTGCTTTATTGCATTCGTACAAATTTGAAAACTCGCTCCCAACGTCGCTCGTTTTCAAAACTGTACTAATTGCATAAACTACTATTTCAGAAACAGCGAAAAACTGATTGTTGACAAGTTATCGCCTTTTCAAATAATGTAATATACTGTACTGCTTACCAGTATTGTGACAATAGTCTACGTATACTGCTATCAAATCAGTTATTTATAATTATGACGAAATTTCAGGTTAAAAGTCGGACATGTTTGCTTCTGCTTGGAAAATTTTGATATGCTTGCTTTTGTCCGAATGACCTTTATTTGACATGTTTGCTTTTGTCCGAAAGACATATTCGCTTTTGTATAAAATAGGGCTACTATTATTATCACATATGATTAGGATAAATTATTGTTCTGCGGTTTGTATGCAAATATTTAATTTTTACAAACAAACAAAACTACTTCAATAATTTCTGTAGCTGATGTAACCTTGTTTGTCCTTTAAAGAAATTTCAAGGAACTAAAAAGAAATTAAAATATGTGTGTCAGCCATGATCATCTTATGAATAATCACAATTATCTTTTAGTTCTTAGCTATCCATTATAATTTGATATTCAGCTATTGGTAAATCAAGAACAAAGGAATACCATTCCAGACCATGAGTATCTGAAGAATTCTCTTCATGTATCTCATTAAAATTAAGTCGACCTGCTACATTAGATCTCTTTGCCAATGGTATACCCCTTCCAAGTGACATTCTTGAAATCCCAATCTTCTAATAAATAAAATAGGACTGTTGTGAAGACTTCACAGACGGAATGAAGCACACGGCATGAGCAGTCACGTGATCGTGAATCTTAGCATCTTATTGGCTACCCTGATATGTTCTTTATTGCTTGCAACAGCGCTGCAGACAAATTGGATTTCGCCTAAACCTCGTATGTTTACAAGTAAAATTATTAAGGATACATTTATTTTTCCTCCTCCGTATCAGGAAAGAAGATGCAGTTGACAGTCATTAGTCATACTACAATGGCAATTTTTCCCCCGATGGACATGTTTGTTTTTACATGAACGCTCCTCATGTGTAAAATGGCAAGGCGAAGTTACAAGATCTAAATCATTCCTTAAATATGAATGCCTTAAAAACTCATGTTGCTACATAGTGGCGCAGTCTCTTTTGTGTTAGTTATTTTCTTGCGTCTGGGAAAACTTGTAGGTTTTGTCCTAACTGCAAAATATTGGTGCCTAAAATATATTTTCATTAAACATTTTGAGTTTTCGGGAAACTTAATTAAAAATCATTTGAAGCACTTGTAACCACAAATGCAATAATCTATAAAGAAGCTCCTAATGTAAACAGTAACGTCGTGAGAGATATTACAATATTGTGTAATATTTTAGAAGCCAAAATGGCGTTTGTGTTAGGTCATTTAGTCCGAAAAGTTCAATAAAAACATTTGAATTGATTTTGAGAAAAAAATTCATTTGAGTGTTTCAGAAAACGCGCAATTTCGAGCTCATTTTAAAATTTTCGTCAAAGGAAATCATTTGAGCACTTGTACTCACTGAACATGTGCTAGATTCTGCTCAAAACCAGTGTCCTAGAACGAAATTTAATGTCCAATCCACTGGTGAAAAGCAAATTTCTTTCAGATGATTCGTTTACCAGCTATTCGTGAACAACTTACGTGAAAAACGTCATTTCTCACAAAAATGCATTTTAAGACTATCCATGTTTCACCGGTAGCCATAGATTTCAAATTGTCTCAACCATGGTGAAAATAACCACCATGGTCTAAACTGCAAGATGAAGAGTGATATATCGATAATCGCGACTGTAAATCTCAGAGCTGAAGAACAAATAAATTAGAAGCTATAGCGTGTAAAAATGGCCATGATCTTTGAACTCTTTGAAAAACACCTAAGTTTCGGAAAAACTCAGAGCAAAGTTCTCGACCGAATGTGGCAAATGTTCGCATTTTCTGAATATAGATCAAATTTTAAGACTAGTTTGCCCCACGAGAATTGAAATATTTTGCACAGTTTTGGAATATGGGGATTTTTTGCCAATCCTTTTATGTTATGACAACTTATGGGGACGAAAAACCTGAAATAGGTAGGCAAAATAGGAATTTAAAGGCACTATAAAACTTTCTTATCCTTGTTTGTGACCTTGTGTGGACAGTTTCTGAAATAAACAATATAGTTACTTCATGGAATGTTTGCTTTCTCATTATTCTGTAAAATCCTCGTAGAAATCATTTCTGTCATTTTGGATAATTCGGACAAAAAGGGCTGATACGCAGTAGTTACCTTTTTGCTTTTCATTAAATGCAAGCTGATACTTCAATGCTTCACAGGATGATATTTTTTCTTACATTTCATTTAATCATAATTGAAAACATTATTTGTTTTAATTGCCATACACAACAAAAATGTGTAAACTGCTACATTACGTACATTCTCACACTATATTGTAACAAATTTCAGAGTTGAACGAAAACGAGACATGCGCCATTCTCTTAAGCCTCCCTTGTCCTATAACTGAAAATAATCAAAGATACAATTTATAGCCGTTTTCGAGAATTCTTTTTAAACTTTGCATTAATTTCAAGCACAAATTCCACAAAAAACACTCGGAATTTTGAACTTTTTATACTTTTGATGTTGAATCTGGAGACTTTTTTAATGCAAAGAATTCTGCAATATCAGATCAAGTCATTCAAGGTCACCCATTTGAAAAATGGTATTTTCGCGTAATTTAGAAGTGAAATGTGTAGATTAACACGAACATTACTGATATAGTATTTTAATCCAGAACTCTCCTTTCTACGGCCGGCGAAGCAATTTAGACTGACCCAGCAAATAAATTCAAAATTACAGATATTCTACCAACGTAAACTCAAGATTAAATAAATGATTTGTCTTTGCAGCCCATACACATAAAGCCTGAGGTTATAAAGTTAGATCTTCCATGTAACCACTTAATCTATGGAATTTTGGTCAGCTTTAGTGGACAAATGCGTGTGCTTGAAATATATTATCTGAAGAAAACTATGTATTACCAAACACAATTTCACTGAAATGCAAATTGAAATGAAAGGTGTTGTGTTAGCAGGTTTCAAAGCAGCCCAAAACTAGGTATGGCGGAAGAAATATTCATAGGTCGATATTTATTTTAAACGTAAATTTTGAACATATTGAACAAATTAGCCCGAAAAATATATGATAACTCATTTAATTTAAAATTTTTCAAAACCTCTTTAGATATTTTTCTGATTTTCAGTTGAAAGTGATAGACATCATGGAATGAAATGTATATAGCACCTTTAAGAAAGAAAAACCCTTCAACTTTAAACAAACGTCTTTGAATGACCAAATCTGAATAACATTTCTCGGGCTTTTTTCTGTTTCGAGATCAACAAATCTGCGTTATGAATTCTATAATATGAAATTTATAAAACCTGGATAACTATTTCTTTGTTAAGTGAGCATTTGAAGTCAATTTACCGTCAGGTACTAAATATTGACATTCTTCTTAGAATCTCTTATAATTCTGCACATACATTATATTTTCCTAATACTATTGGCTAACTCCGTTTTTTTAACAAAAATTTCATATAACCCATACTCGCAATACTCGTATTTATCTCAGGGGTTTATTTATATTATATTTAAAATAGTGGGTCTGAAAATCCACCTCTCGTACGGGTTTCCGACTGAAAGAATTCTTTACATGAGGGAATTTCGAATTGATGATATATTATAATAATTATTAAAATAGCATTAAATTTCTGCTCATTTTCTGTAGTGCAATAATTTCCTACTGTTTATTATTAAATGAGTTACTCAGTAATTTCTAATATTCATGCATACACAAACATTTCACAGTCGACTCGCGGATTCCGTAGTGTCAACATCGTTCTACCTGCGTGTCCGCACGGAAGTCAGTGATACGAGTGCAACAGTATAAAGTGTCAAGTGTTCTAGTTATACGGAATATGTATTGAACAAACTACAAAAATACATTCAAGCCGGCTGCGGTAGCAGCTGGCTGGTCCTATTATGCCAAATGTTGACAGGAACATAACCAAAGAATCCGCCAATATGAACAACTCTGAAGGTAAGAAGCCATATGCAAGCGCAGCCACAAGTGATGTATTCCCCAACAAGGATCAAGCTATAGTAATTGAATCAAAATAAGAACTTACTATAAAAGACTAAATAAGCTAGTCAGAATTGTTGACTCTACGGATATAAGGTTTATATCTAGGATTTATAACAACAGAGTTCCTGTTTTCTTAAGCAGTAAGGAAATCGCCGACCATATTACTGATAATCATTATAATATTAATATACAGAACCACTTGTTAACAATCAAGCCCCAAATACGTAAACAAAATAAGAGTTATCATATCAAATGTCTGTCCTATTATACCTCATGGTGTAATTGAAAGAGAGCTAAACAATAGAAACATACAAAATCATTCTAATATTTCTTTCATCAAAGCAGGAGTTACAAAATCTGGTTTCTCACACATTATGAGTTTTAGGAGACAGGTTTTTATTGACTCAGATGACATTAACAAGGTATCAGACTCAATGACCATATTTTTTGATAATACAACATATAGGATTTACTTTACAAGTGGCACCTTGGCATGCTTCAATTGTAGACGAGCTAGTCATCTTGCCCTACCAAGACCCCCTCCTTAAATGCTCACCCTGTTAACCAAGAATTAAATGAAAGTGGAAAACAGGAGCCAATGATAACACAAGAAGTGCCACAACACACCGTGAAGCAAATAGAAGAGCATAGTATGGTTAATAACTATAAATTACCAACTATGAATAAAAGAACTTTATCATATGAATATCATATCATATTAAACACACCCTCAACCAGAGAGAAGAGCATAGTATGGATAATAACAGTAACCTACCAATAATGAATAAAAGAACTTTAACATCTGAATCTTCCTCTCAAGCTGCTGCTGATAACTGCACATTCAAAACTACTAATAATGACATCCCAAAACAACCAATCAAGAAGAAAAAAAATAAAAATGATAAACGTGAACACAGTAACACAAGATGACAATCAAATCAAAACTATTGATGAACTAATTAAGCCTATTCAGAAGATGAAAAACCTGAACAATTCCACTCAAATACATAAAATTTAAAAATTTTCTTGAAAATTCCTTTTTAAAACTCTATTATAATAGCTAAAGACTATTCCAACACACAGTCTATTATCCAGATGATGACTAATACATATCCAAAACAGATTCATCAGAATTATAAACAAATTAAAAATTATTAACCCATTTAATGGAGACTAAGGTAGTGATACTTCTACTTAAATTAAATAAATAGAAATACATCTGTTGAATATTCTACTATGGAACACTAATGGTTTTCACCCTCGACATGAAATAATACAGATTTTGTGTGAGAAATACAAACCTAAAATATGTGTGCAGGAAACCAACTTCAAAGAGGATAAACTATGCAATTTAAAAGGATTCAAGTGCTACAATAGAAATCGATCAACGTCTATTGCAAGTCGAGGTGTTGCTACATTTGCTAAAAATTATATTAAAGCTAACCATTTTTATATCAGATCCGCGATATTGAGGCAATTGCAATACACACACACACACACAGGGGTCCAAGGGCATGTGATGCGATTACAAGTCTCGCTGAAGAGTCTCCTAGCCTCTCCATCCCACCTCCGCTCTCACCTTCAAGAGGTGGACCCTATCGAGTCGAGTAACCCGTGCCAAGGTTGTGGTAACCAATCCCTTCGGCGGTACGGGTCGACCAACAGACGAGAGAAGGGGGTTCTGACAAGTCACCCTGTCGGAATTACATGTAACCGCCGTACTGGAGCGCCCCGAAAGTATGTCGGGATACGGTTACAACCCTGACGCAGGGTAAAGGGTGAAGCCGGAGCCTGTAGCCCCTAAGCGACGTGTCCCCAGGTGGCGGACAGGGGAGGAATCTCTAGATATAGAGGTCAAGAGGCAATTAAAATACCTCTCACGGACCAATAGACGGGGAAGGGCACTCCAGTCAAAAAAACAATATGGAAAGTCTTTTGGGATCACAGTTTACGGTGCAGGGGCCTGATCCCCGTCTGTCGGGAGTGAGCAAGCGGGCTCCTAGGCGTCGTCAACCAGTGACCGCAGTACTTCAGCAGTGGATCACTGGGCTGTTGTAGTATCCGTTGCTACTAGTGATGATCATGCGAAACAACAGGCATTGTGTAGCCTTGAGAAGAAAATAACCGAGCTTCTCAATTTTGTTAAGCCTCGTCATAATGTTCATGGTGAGATCAAAAAATTGGCGTATTCAATCCAGACGCACTTTAACGAGGTGGTAGCACTGCAAAAAGGAGGATCACCCAGACCAGATCCTCAGTGCAACAAACCTACTGGGAAAGAAGAGTGCACTTAGACGTCCTCTGAGAAGATGGCTGCGGGAGTACTCGTAACGAGAAGTGATCCTTCGCGAAACCGGAACTCCCAGGTGCCCAAGGTAAGGAAGGAGACTGCGAAAAATGCAGATAAAATCCGGGCAGAAATACCTTCTCCGGAAATACCACGAGAACAGCCCGAAGTGGCACGAGAAGAGCCCGAGTGGCAAGTGGTCACTCGTACGAGAACACGTAAGCGTTCTAAAACGCGGAAAAGGCCACCCAGACCAGATGCACTGATGATAAAGAATGACGACGCGCTGACGTACGCGGACATCCTTAAAAAAATGAAAACTGACCCTGAGCTTAAGGATCAGGGCGAGAATGTCACGAACATCCGGAAGACAGCTGACGGCGATCTCCTTCTGCAACTGAAGCGGTCTGCCGGAGGCCAAACAACAGATTTTTAGTCCTCTGTAAAGGTGTTTGGATCGGACGCTGATGTGAAGGCTCTCACTCACACCGTGACTATTCAGGTGAGGGACCTGGATGAGGTCAAACTAAAGAGGAAGTGCATAGGGCTTTGGTGGACAAACTTCCCGAAGCCAGTGATCTCCCAGCTACTGTGGTAAAATCCCTAAGACCATACTATGGTGGAACACAGGTAACAATAGTTAGCATTCCTGTTGCGATGGCTAACAAATTGTTGGCCATCAGTAAAATAAGGATAGGATGGGTGTATTGCACTCTGCGTAAGAAGAAGGTCCCTCTGAGGTGTTACAGATGTTTGGATTTTGGACACCTCAGAAAAGCATGTAAAAACTCACATGACCGGTCCAATTTGTGCATGAATTGTGGTAGTGATGATCACCTTGCTAAGACATGCACAAATGACGAAAAAAGTGCTTGCTTTGTGAAGAAATGGGGAAACAAGGCAGACATGCTACTGGGTGCAGCAGGTATCCATTGTACCAAAAAGCGCAGAAAGCAATAACGGATAGAAAATGACAATTATACAACTCAATCTCAACCATTGCGCAGTCGCCCAGGATATCCTGGCACAGTCGGTTAGAGAATGGGAGGCTGATTTAGCACTAGTATGCGAGCAGTATACTAACCGTGAAGATACAGCGTGGGTATCTGACCTCCACAACCAGGTGGCAATCTGGGTCTGTGAAAAACACACATTCCAGCAAGTAATGAGACCCGGAGCTGGATTTGTCTGGGTAAAAATCAACGACGTTTACATCTATAGCTGTTATGCCTCACCATCGCGACAATGGACGAGTTTGAGCAGTTTCTCGAACGCTTAGTGTACGACGCAAGAGGACGTTCTAGGAGACAGCACACTTGGAGACATAGCTGGAGACAGCACACTTGGTGATAGCTGGAGACTTCAACGCCTGGGCGGTTGAGTAGGGTAGTTCGTCCACTAATGAGCGAAGTCAAGCAGTTCTGGCATCCCTCTCCCTTCTGAATGTACAGCACGCCAACACAGGAGACATACACACCTTCCGCAGAGGGGGAGTGGGATCTGTTGTGGATCTGACGTTCATGTCAGATAATCTTTTGAGAATGGGAGTGTCCTGGAGAGGTAGTGAATACTATACCCATAGTGACCACCAGGCACTTTTGTACGAGGTGAAAAATCGGAGGGATAATTTTGTACCGAAATATAAGCCAGCTGGGTGGAAAGCAAAAACGTTTGAAGAAGACGTTTTCCGACAATGTTTGGAGACGATAGTGCCAACAGGCACCGCAGATGACAAAGCTGGGCAGGTTTTGAAATGGGTAACCAAAGTCTGTGGTGCAGCTATGTCTAGACGGGGCGCAATCTCTCGACGTTCACCAGTTTACTGGTGGAATGAGGAAATAACCCAATTACGTCGGAAGTGCCTTCGAGCCAGAAGACAGTACCAGAGAGCTCGTGGCAGACACAACTTTCTTCAATTGCAAGAGCAATACAAACTCGCTCGAAGCCAGTTGAAGATAGAAATCCGCAAGGGCGAACGCTTATGCGCTAAACGCCTGTGTGACGAGGTGGAAAAGGATTCATGGGGTAGGCCGTACAAGACAGTCATGAGTAGGTTAGGACAGTGGCACCTACGTTCTCCAACTTGGCCCGTTATGCTGCTCAGAATTGTGACAGCCCTATTTCCGAGCCACCCCGGTGACCCAGTTAACATAGCGTTATCTGAGCTAAAAATAATTCCTCCAGTCACGCAAGAAGAAATTCAGCACGCAATCAACAGAATCGGCAACACAAAGGCTCCCGGACCGTATAACATTCCCAATATTGCGCTCAAGACTGGGATACTCGCTCACACCGATATCTTTGTGGATCTTTATTATTCTTGCTTGAGAGAATGGGTGAAGATGAAAAAACAGTGCCTGGTGCTCCTTTCTAAGGGGAATAAATCTCCCGAAGATCCATCATCATACCGGCCACTGTGTATGCTTGACACAGCTGCCAAGGTTCTGGAGAGAATTATTAGTACCAGACTGGAGAAAGCTGAGGAGGAGGGAGGAGGTCTTTTGGAAAATCAGTATGGTTTCCGCAGAGCCCGCTCGACCGTCCAGCTTGTCATTAACACCGCCCGACAAGCAATTGGAGGAAGTAGTTGGAAGAGAGGCCCAAAACAGTACTGTGCTGTCGTAACATTGGATATTAGAATGCATTCAACTCGACCAGGTGGAGTAATATTCTCCGCAGATTTAAGGTGCCAACGTACTTGAGGAAGATTGTGGCCGAGTATCTGAGTAATAGAGCCCTGATTTACAATACAAATAATGGGCCAAAGGTGCATAATAGCGGTGTCCCGCAGCGGTATTGGGTCCACCATTATGGAATGTGAAGTATGAAGAGGTCCTTCCGCTTCCCCTCCCAGAAGGCACCAGTATTATTGGTTTCGCGGACGACATTGATATCGTCGCCATTGCGAAAAACATTGAGGAAATTGTGTATATTTGCAACGAAACGATCGCTATTGTTAGTCAGTGGTTTACGTTCTCAGGACTGCAGTTAGCTGAGCACAAGACTGAGGTTATCCTAGTCACAGGAAAAATCTAGCAGGAAAAAGAGAGAAACCATCACTCTCAAAGTTGGAGACCACCGTATTGCATCACAACCGTCGATCAAATATCTTGGTCTCATGATTGACGCCCGCCTGACATTTGCTGACCACCTGAAGTACGCCAGCAATAAAGCGGCGGTAATTAATGCAGCATTGTCGAGACTAATGCCCAACATAGGGCCCTGTCAGGAGAAACGGAAGCTTCTGGCTTTGGTTGTGAGGTCCGTCTTGCTCTATTGAGCCCCAGTACGGGCCAACTCCACGTCGACAAATACTTACGTCCGAGGGATGACGTCAGTGTACAGATTATCAGCATTGCGGGTAGCTTGTGCATTCTGCACTGTGTCAAACGATGCAGTGTGCGTCATCGCGGGGATGCCTCCTGTCGATATCGTGGCGCAGGAGAGACGGAGGCGATATCAAAAAGAAGAGGAGAACCCAGACTGCTCGACAACACTGCTCGAATGGCAGTATCAATGGGACAAGTCCATTAAAGGAAGATGGACGTACCGCATGATTCCCTCCATTGCACCGTGGATCAACCGTAAACACGGCGAAGTAAATTTCTTCTTGACTCAGCTGTTGTCTGGACGTGGATGCTTTCTGGCACATCTTCCCACATTCAAGCTGGAGGATACCCCATTCTGTCCACTATGTGAACCTGCTGTCGAAGACGCCGAGCATGTGTTCATCCAGTGCCCGCGATACCATCTGCAGCGACGGCACGTTATGAGTATACTCGGGATCGACCCGCTGACACCCGAAGCAATGGTTGGGTGCATGCTCGCTTCAGAATCCAATTGGGATGCGGTGGGCGCATATGCGCATACCGTAATAGCTGAGCTCAGGAGAATAGAAAGGGAAAGAAAGGAAGTCGACTGACCCTCCTTTGATCCTTCCTACGTTTTGGCGAAGAGAAGTGGCTTGTGACTAAGCCACTCTCATCCACTCCCCGTGATGTAATGCCTAACGGCGGTTCCGCGGGGAGGATGGAGGAGAAGGGAGGTGGTTTTAGTGGGTAAAAATCTCACACTATCATGTGGTACGGGCCAATGGTGTCTTTTGAAGATTTCCACCTACCCTCGTAAATAAAATTAAAAAAACATACACAACAGCTATCAGTTCGAAAATAATGACGTGAAGGATATCAACAATGAACTAAGCCGTTTATTCTATTAGGTGATGTCAATAGCCAGAATATCATCTGGGGATATAATCAAACTGACACAAGAGGCTGAGAATATGAAAGTTATTATTGAAGAATCTGACTTGGCAGTACTAAATAACGGGCAACCTACACATTTCAATATTAGTAATGGAGTAGTAGTAGTAAGCTTAGTGCAATTGACCTTACACTCAGTTCCAGCAGCCTGGCCTTTAAATGCACTGGATGAGCGTCATGACATAAACCACTTTCCTATTATTTATTTCCAAAATTTTATAAAATTTTCATTTCATTCATATAAAATGAAAATATCTCAAATTGATATGTTTCAAGAGCACGACATTGACATCATAATCAAATCGTTTATTG
This sequence comes from Teleogryllus oceanicus, assembly GCA_964035755.1. Lineage (NCBI taxonomy): Eukaryota > Metazoa > Arthropoda > Insecta > Orthoptera > Gryllidae > Teleogryllus > Teleogryllus oceanicus. The sequence goes on from CAXIVR010000007.1 coordinate 64,678,448, forward strand.
ATGCCATAATAACTGCTGCTAATGACTCTGTAGAAATTATCAAACCAACAAAAAGAAAAAAGTCGTACCATGGTGGAACGAAAAATGTAAAAATGCTCTTAAACAGTCCAAACGTGCGTTCAACCGGTACAAGAAACACCCAACAAATAAAATTGAATATTAAATATTATGAGCGATTACAAGAAAAATAATTAAAGATAGCAAATCAAACTCCTGGATAAGTTATGTATCCTCCATCAACGTGTTTAATAACATTAAAGACAGTTGGGAAAAAATGGTTCCATACAAGGTAATAAAAGATATAATCAAATTCATTTTATTCTGTCCGAAAATGATCATGATATTAATGACCCCGTTGATATCGCAAATGAGCTCGCTAACAAATTCGCCAGCAATTCTAGATCTCAAAATAACTCTCAAGCCTTTCAAACTTACAAAAATGAACAAGAAAGAGAACAGCCGATGGTGAACACAAATAGGTGTAGCATTCAACAGAACCTTAACTTACCTGTTTCAATGAAAGAACTTGTCACAACACTAGAAGCCTCCAAAAATTCTTCTCCCGGACCGGACAATAGTCCTGATATCTTACTTAAAAATCTACCACAGGCAGGGAAAGATATCCTACTTAAAATATACAACTGTATATGGATGGAAGAGACATTACCCAAAAGTGAGGAAAGCGGCTACTATGATCCCCATTTCTAAGCCCGAAAAAGACCCAACACCAAGTGGTAATTACAGGCCCGTCTCATTGACTTGCAACATGTGCAAAATTTTGGAAAAAATTGTTAATCGCGGCTCATATGGTATGTCGATTACAAGAAGATAATATCCAGTAATCAGTGTGGATTTCGACCAGGACACTGAACGACCTCCAACCTGGTAAGCATATACTCAGCAGTGTTTGCCAACAAACATGTGTTAACTGTCAACCTGAACATCGAAAAGGCATACGGTATGGTATGGATGCATCGAGTCCTACACCAGTTGAGCGAAATCGGGTTTCGAGACATGTTTCAGTTTATCAAACATTTTGCGGAAGATCAGGTCATGGAAGTGAGAGCAAATGGAACATTATCTGTGAAGAAAAGAATAGAGAACGGTGTACCTCAAGGATCCTAAGCGTAATATATTAATTTCACTAAAACTACTAAAATTTTCAAACAAATGTACATGATATTAATGAAAGAACTATTTATAAGCAACAAATTTGAGTTGAAGGAAAAATCTCTATTTTTAATTTTGAAGACGCCAAAAATTCAAACTTTTGCAATTTTCGAAAATTCATAGTTAACCGTGAAAATTTGACCTACGCCATCTTTATAAGTGTATTTTACTCTATTCTTACAAGAAATTTAACAAAAAAATTTGAAGCCGTTTTTGAGAAAGAATTGAAAATCTGAGGGAAACTTTATGAAAAGTACCTCAAAATTTAAAAGAATGTTTTTCTACATTTCTAAGCTTCAACTAGAATCAGATAGACAGGGGTTTCTTCAATTCGTAAAAGATCGTACGTGTGGTTTAGACGCTAGTAGTGATGCACAGACAGACGGACGAATGGATGGGCATTTTGCTTTCAATTGGTTTTTCGGCATCAAAACCCCACAAAACTGGGATTCTGGCTACACCACGTGTTATAGGATTTTTTATCGTAATTTAGCAACTGGATTTATCCAGTTTCTTGTTTTCAGAGCCCAGCAATGAATTTTTTTTCTGTGTAAAATTCGCCGTTTTTTCGCGCAGCATTACATAACTTTTTATTTACTACGTATATTACTCTGAATATACGTACGTACACGAGAAAGTAAAAATAGACAACCACATTCAAGCATATTTACAAACTACAATCATTCTTATTTGCTGGGATCCGTGCGGTATTATTGATTTTAAGACATTTTTGTAATGAACATTTACCAGTTGATTTTCTTTTTAATTATCTTAATATATACTACATTCTTGGCCCTGAACAGGAATTTAGAAAGTTCTTTTCTTTTTCGAATTTTCACTTCCTTTTTGGAAGTCAGCGTAGCATGCTTGTTTGTTAAATTACTATTTTCTGCGCCGGAACTAAATTTCCATTAACGGCAGACGAATTTACATTATTTCCTTCCTTTCTCCCATAATAACTATTCTACTACATCAATTCAAAAACAAAAACTTATTTTCACCATACGCCACTGTTCAGTATGACCCTTCGTGCCGTGTGTGCTGTACGTCCGAACTCTTTTATAGCGATATGCTCCTATGAGTCGGACCATACCATGACATACAACCATCTGTTTTCATTTTTCAATAATACTGTTTTTCTTTTGATCTTACTGCACGGCCGACTGCAAGTCGCAGTCCCATTGTCTTTTCAGCGTATCGATGTAATTGGTCTAACTTCCTTTTCCGGATCGCTCTAATCCTTTTGTTGTTGCTTCCATATCTTAGTTTGTAAAACCATATTCAATTATTAATATTTTTTGTTTATTAAAATAGTTTTCCTTGAGATGATACGTTCGTTTCAATAAATTATTTGAGCTTATTCCTCGCTAAAAATAGATGACGAACATATGTTTAAAAGATCATATTTAATTTTAAATATTTATTAAAGGATAGTAACTTTTTCATAAATTTCTCTTGAAGATAAAACATTTAAAATCTTAAAATTACTATTTTGCATCCAATCCCAAAATGAGTGTTGTTCTTTCTTTAAACTTTTGTAAGATTAAAACAATACCCTTGATTTAATGATCAGAAACAATTTTCATTTCAACTTTTGAATTTTCAATAAATTAAAATTATGTAATTTTGTTCAAAACTTCCTTTCTTTATTTTGTTAGGAGTTTTCAAGTAATTGTTGTGTTAGTAGTATATTATGTTGGAGGAAGACTACGACAAGATGGTCGAAGTTCGGCAACACAGCCTTTGACGCGGTGACACCCGGACAGCCAAGATCATTCGTATGGCTAGCTACGGAAGCGTTTGTTATGAATATTATATTACCTAACTGTTATCAATAATACGAGAAAATACGTTCAGTTGTGAAAATTCTAGTCAGATGAGAGCAGAAAATAATAGAATTTAATTTTTTTCTTCCAAGAAAGTATATATAAACCTACGTCCGTGTAAATTACTTCATAAATATAAAAGAGGAAGGACCAAAGATTATGGACAATTCACCTCTAATGTATCTCCACAGAATTAAATAATATTCTAATACTCATCACCGCCACCTGTGCGTTAGCAGGTCGTGAGTGTAGATAAGGAAAGTTATCTTGCCGTGTCATTCGACACCTGGGGCGTGAGACAATACTTCAAATCTGAATGGCGTGACGTAACGAGGTCTGCCGGAGGTCTGCATTGCTGGACTCATTACTTTAGTGAGCGATCGACGCAGCCATGAGTGTGTTGGGGTTTTTAACGGCGCTGTTCTACAGCCGGTGGGTGTTGCTGGTAGCCACCGCCGCGGCGATCTATCGTTTCTGGTACAAGCTCACAACCGGCGTCTGCACGTCTACCCGTCGTCTCGATGGCAAGACTGTCCTTATCACTGGAGCCAACACAGGTGAGTGCGGCACGGGTTTGAGATCAGAGGTTTCCGGGCTCCTTTTCACACGCGAAGCAGATCATTTCCATTGAGGATTTGGTTATAAGCTTGTTCCGAGAAGAGGCATCAACAAAATATCGATATCAATAAAATATTGCCTCGAACATCGATATTAATTTAATGATGTGCGTGTTTATTAATTCATAATTAAAAGTAATTGCGGAAGGGTCGATTCATTTATTCCATCTTCATTAACTACGAGCCTATAAATTTCCCACACTAAAAAGGGAGTTTTCTTCTTCTCGGTGCAATGTGTGTTGTGCCGTTAATTGGGCCGCATACGCGCGCTTTATGGGCAAAACAGCCTCGAGAATGCGGCCAGTGCGCTTTGGGGCGTTGCAGGGTGGGCGGCTCGAAAACTTTCCTTCACCTTCCTTGTATTAACCTCATCCCTTACACACACTAACACATGCACCACACTACCACAAAGCCTGGAGACCGGTCGGTAGTTTAGAGCTTGAGCTGACTGGGCCGGTTCCCCGCTGGTGGGAGATACCTGGTTGGGAAGAACCCCGCTAGCCGACTGTAGGTCGGCGCCGGCTCTCGCCATCCAGCCTGGGAAGACTATCTCTCGGAGGAAAACATGCACTACACTTAAGGGATTAATGACATTGGTAGTTGACGAGCCCGTAACTACTAACAGTCAATAAATCAATCATGGACATCTCCGGCTATTTGGGAAATATATTTCAGGATACGGTTCTTTGTACGTTACACGGAATTATTATTGACCTAGTGTAAGATAGTGGTTTGGATACTGAATATTGTGAATTTTTGCCATATAAACGTTTGTTATTCTGATACGTGTGCCTATTCATTTGGGACATTTCACTCGGAAAATTTCAACTGATTGGTTGCCATTTGTTTTGTTGGACAAGACTCCTTGTTAGACGAAAAGGAAACTCTTCTAAAACGTAGAATTTCTTTCTCTTTTTTCATTCTCCATCCGCACTCACTTGTCTGAATGTTCAATTTATTGATGCGTGAAAATTAGTTTTTTCTTTTGGTACCGCATTCATTCAAAAATAAAACTTCGATGTAAAACTAAACAAAAACAACAAAAATTAGCTTCAATAAATCGATATTTTTAAAATATCAATATCGATGCCACATCCCTAGTTCCGAGGATGTCCAGGAATTTTTCTCCTCTTGTTTCGTAGTACCGATGGTCCTTGGCAGGGGTCACGCCTGTCTCTGCAACACAAGTTGACCAAATAAGCATGAGCTTTACACAAATAAGAATACAATGATATAATTCATATTTATTTATTTAACGTCAGAAAATAGTTAAAAACTGCGTATGACGTGCTATGGGGAAAAGTGAATTGTGTGCACATTTTCAAAATTCTGTGATCCCTATACTAAGTCATATACTACTTAAATTTTGAATTTTGAAAGGGAGAAAAAAAACAAGAAGAAGAAAAGGAAAAAAATCTATGTAATAAAATCTACTTTCAAGGATAAAAAGGCAATAAATTTTGGCGCTTATCCATGTTGTCCTTCAGAATAATACTTCCTGGCGCGACAACATGGAAACGATAATTTGAATAATTGTATTTCCCACTGAATTCTAGAAGACGGGCACAGAAAATGAAGTTACATTTATGTCCAGAAGCAAAACAAGGGGCCATCTCAGCATTTGCTCAATGGATCAGGGAAACTGGACGTAAAACCTGATCGAGATGGGGGTCATTGACCCGGAGGCTGCAATACAATACTTGTTACAGGTTGTTTATACACATTTATACAGTTCAAATGTTAAATAATGCATTATGTATCATTGTTAAAATTAATATTACTTTTCTTGTGATCTCAGTATAGTCTCTAATTGTATAGAAACAGTTATGCACCAGAAACGATTTCACTTGGGATTTAAACTTTTCTATCGAATTTAATTTATTTGTATGCTTTAATTTTTGAGTGTTATAGTAATAGACATCGGCATTTTCTGTGACATTTGCATTTGTGACTTGTGCATTTGCGACAGTTATAATCGTATTTTTCAATTTTTAAATGGTTTTATATTTCCATTTGTAGACTTGAGAAGCGAGGAAGGTCGAATCTCTCCGCGCATTGATAAAAGTCCCCGACCTTTTGACCCCAGTTGTATTTATGGAAACAAGTGGTTAGATACACAAGCGTTTCTCTTAGTTATCCTCCACTCCTCACTCATCTCCAAATCCAATCTCCGAAATATTATGCATACAATTTTCGATTATTATGACCGGGAGAGGTGGTTCAGTGCATCAAAAGATGTTACTGCAGTTCCCCTGACCGGAATGCTCTAAGTTCGTGTCCCGACAGGAGCGTGATTTTCGACACTAGCGTGTTAGCTAGGTCGAATTCAATGGCTGTCTGGAGGAGAATTCTAGCGCCAGGCTGCTCTGATCGGTAGTTTTCCGTGGTTTCTCCGATCAACATCAGACGAATGCCCGTACAGTGCCCTAACAAACGGGCCCCGGGCCGCGCACGATCTTTCCTTCCTCTTCCTTATCCTATCCTTTCCCCTTACACACTTACAGTAACATGAACTACACTACCACATATGTCGCAAGATCGGTCGGGAGCTTAGAGCCTGGCTGGGACGGTGCCCCTCTTGGAGATATCTGACTGTGAGAAACCCCGCTAGCCGACGTTAGGTCGGCGCCGGATCTCGCCATCCAGCGGTGGAAGATCACTCCCACCTTCCGAAGAAAAACATACACTACACGTCCGGGACTAATAACCTTAGTAGTTGTATTCCGACGAAAGTTCTGACCAATAAAAAAGTGCTTTAAAATTTTAGGAAATAAACAATTGTTTATTAAACTACAAAAAAGAGATAAACACTGTGTGACGTGTGTGGGAAAAACGATAGCTGTAAATAATTCAAACTTGCTTTCTTTCTCTATCGCCATTTTCATCGCCAAAGACATGATCATTCTTGGAGTCCTACAAATATATCTTACTTTATTTTCGCCTCGCTAATACCCGGGAATTTGTTCTTTAAGTTTAGGAAACATGGCCCACTATTACCCATCGCCTTCTCAAACATTTTTATCTATCCGGGTTTGATGTCAAGGATTTACAAGTAGTTGCAAAGTAATATCTTTTGTCCACCTAACAGATGTTGATCCATTGAAGCCAGTGCTTCTTCAGTAAATGATTTTTGCGATCTCCGCTAGCCCATTTGCATTGAAAACAACAAAATTTATAATATCCTTGTAGGAAACGTGTGCGATAACTTTCAAATTGCCTCGTACAATCCACGAATGCTGCTGGTATTGTATCTTCGATAACAAAAGTTTCATAATGCCATACGGCTCTTTCATGTGGACAGCAAGGGAATAATATTCCGATTTTGGCTCTTCAAAGTTACCTCTCCACTCACATAAGATACATTTTTTGGATGCTTTACACACTATCGCAGCATTGCAAGAAATCTGTTCGTTCAAAAATTAGCACTCATCCGCTACGTAACGATAAATCGCGCCCTTTTCAGTAATTCCAACACCTTTCTCACTCAACAGGCAGGGTGCAACTAACTTGTAGTGACTCGCGTACCCAACGGAGCGAGTCGGCGAGTCGTGTACGTGGCTCATCGCACTTCACTTGGAAATCCCCAAAGCTGCTCAACTGATTTGATCGTTTGACTTATATTTATCTTTAGTGAAATCTACAATATCACACATAGTTAGCGACTGCTGTTTGTAACAACCTGCAAGTAACTAGCGTTTCAGCATAAACGGCACGTGATGATCTGCGCAATATATATCGTTTTAATATACGTGCGATTACACAAAAACTGAGCCCGGTGGGCAACTTTTGTTGTTGAAGTCGGTTTTAGCCTAGCATACTTCACAAGAAACAGCTACAGTTAGCCTTTTAACAAAATTACTGTCGACCAGTGTTATTAGTCGCACGTAATTATTGATGATTACAAATAGTAATCACAAAATAATCTAGTAATCAAATTCAAACTCGCAAAGCTGGCTCAAGGCATCAGCTAATGTCACTGCAATGTCTTTGACTGGGAGGTCTTGGGGTTCGAATCCCAGTGTCGAAAATTCTGTCCCGTGCCGTGGTAGGATTTTCGATACTGACTTAACAACTAGATCGAATTAAGCCGCTACTGGACAAGAATTCTAGCGACCGGCTGCTCTGATCGGTAGTTTTCTGTGGTTGCTCCGATCAACACCAGCCGAATGCCGGAGTAGTACCCTAACAAACGGGCCAATGACCGCGGGCGATCTTTCTTTCCTCTATCTTGTTCTATCCTCTCCCCATACACACATACACATGCACTACACTATCACACATTCCGGGAGACTGGTCGGAAGCTTAGAGCTTGTCCCTGCTGGGGCGGTGCCACGCTGGAGGGGGATACCTCATGAGGGGAAGTCCTTGCAAGAAAGCGTAGGTGGGCGCCGATCCCGTCATTCATCAGGGGAGATCACCGCCACCGTCCACAATAAAAAACATGAACTTCACTTACGGGAATAATGCCCTTCGCCGTTGGTGCGCGAATAATCAATAATCAATCAAATTGAAATTTTATTTTTATTCACGTGGTTTACCGATCAGTAAAAATTAATCTTATTTCTTGGCCCGTCGAGAACTTAGGACACGTATCGAAGTGTAGCTCCGCCTTAAACGTTTTAGTTAACAAATCCTACGTCGCTCCGCTCGCGAGTCCGTGTTATTTCCCGTGTTCTTACGAAAAATAGCTGATTCCTTCGCGTTATGTACAAGAAATAGGAACCCAGTTTTCTCATCTCTGACCGGCTTTGGTGTCTCAGAGCATCAATTGAGGTTACTGAAGTACCTCTGACCGGAACGCCTTAGGTTGGTGGCAGGAGTTTCTTTACTACTTTTCGCTACTTTCTATAGGTAAAACGAATTCAGGCGCGGACTGAACGGGAATCCTAGCGACCAGTTGCTCTGATCGATAGTTTTTCATGGTTTCTCCGAATAACACCAGGCGAATGCCTGAGCAGTACCCTACCAAACGGACCATGGACCGCGCGCGATCTTTCCTTCCTCTTCCTTGTCGTATCCTCTCCCCTTACACACACACACACGTACACACATACACACACACGAACATGTACTACACTACCACACATGCCGGGAGACTGGTCGGGGGTTTAGAGCTTGTCCCGGTTGGGGCGGTGCCCCGCTGGTGGGAGAGTCCTGGTTACGGGGAAACCTCACTAGCCGACGGTAGGTCGGCGCCGGATCTCGCCATCCAGCGGGGGCAGACCATGGCCACCTCCCGAGTAAAAACACGCACTACACGTTCGGGACTAATGATCAAAGCAGTTGACGCTCCCGGAACCACTAACAATTAATCTCATCGGAGCAGTACTTTATCATACGCGCCAGGGAGCGCGTGGGATCTTTCCTTTCTTCGAAGGCAAGGGCCCTATCTTGACCCCGTACTTACACACCCATTCACTACACTACCTCAAATGTGGGGAGCGTAGAGCTTGTCCCGGCTGGAGCGGTGCCCCCGCCGTTGGGAGATACCTGGTTGAAGGGAAAACATCGCAAACCTCAGTGTAGGTCGGCGCCAGATCACGCCATCCAGAGGGGAAGATCACTGCCACGTCCCGTGATAGAAAAAGTACACGTATACTTACGGGAATAATTACCTTAGCCGTTGATGGGCCCGGAAACGCAAGTCAATCAATTTTCATAGACTAGATATTCCAGATTATTGATTGATTGATTTTTTCGTGTTTTCGGGCGCGTCAACTGCTTTGCTCATTAGTCCCGTCAGTGGAGTGCATGTTTTTTCTCTCGGGAGATGGCGGTGATCTTCCCCCGCTGGATGGCGAGATCCGGCACCGACCTAACGTCGGCTAGTGGGGTTTCCCCCTCACCAGGACTCTCCCAACAGCGGGGCACCGCCCCAGCCGGGACAAGCTCTACGCTCCCGACCGGTCTCCCGGAATATGTGGTAGTGTATGCATGTTAGTGTAGTGTGTGGTAAGGGGAGAGGATAGGACAAGAAGAGGAAGGACAGATCGCGCGCGGTCCGTGCCGTTTGTAGGTACTGCTCCGGCATTCGCCTGTGTTGATCGGAGAAACCACGGAAAACTACCGATCAGAGCAGTCGGCCGCTAGAATTCTCGTCCAGGCAGCGACTGAATTCGACCTAGCTGAAAAGCTAGTGTCGAAAATTCTGCCGCCGACAGGAATCGAACCTAGGACCTCCCGGTCAGAGTCCAGATTATTCAAGTAGTTTTGATCACATATAAAATTAGAACAAGAGTATAAAGAACGGACGTAGGCAAATTCTCCTTTGTAAATAGAACAAAAGTAGATTGAAACGATTTGCCAGCGGTCGTTTTTTAACCCTCCCTTGCTCAGCGCGAGGTTTTAGGGAAGAAAAATATAGAAATAAGTCAATAGGATAAAAACGTGTTGTGAGAGTTAAGTGCAGTGAAAGGTGCGATTATGGGTAGTCTACTGTTAAAAAGTAAAGACCAGTTTATACGTTGGTAAAGTAATTTGCTGTGCAGTGAAGTGAAGGGATTTCATTTCTGTCTGTTTTGCTAATCTAAAACGTCATTTTTTGGCTATTCTGGCATACGTGGTATTTATTGATTTACGTTAACGAGTGTTTTACGTGTTAGAAATGTAATATTATTGTAAGTATTGTATATTATTATATTGAGGTGTTAGGTAAAAATGTGTATCGATATTTGTCTGAATATGATTTTGAAGGACTAGGTGCAATTTGTGTGAAAGCGAGGATTCCTGGGTCTGTGTATAGTTGTATGTATGTATATTAATGTAATATATAAATGCCATCTGCATTGCATACCAATACCATATGCATTTGCATGTTGACAATGCATGTAAATTCCACCTTCATACGCTAGGTAATGACAAAAATAATATGTTTTTATATTGATTTTGTGTGCAGGTACAACTGAAATTGTATTTGTAATTGTAATTGTACTTTTATGTTTCTGCAATCTGTCATCGGGCCCCATCTGCCCTGTTCTAGAATAAAGCTGGTATCTATATGTCTCTGTAATTTTACTGTAATTCTTGTTGCCCTTAAATTGGCTCCGTGGCGCAGGCATTGGGCTGCAGACGGCGCTGGAGATGGCGCGTCGGGGCGCGCGCGTGCTGATCGCCTGCAGGGACCCGGAGCGAGGCCAGCAGGCGCTCGGTGAGTACCGGTGCCACTCGAAAATTTCGAAACATCAGTCCATACAGATCACATATAACGCATGATGAGGGATGAACCCAAATTTATTACTGATTTACCCTTGAAAATATATTTTATTACATCGGAGCGAATATTTGTTAACGATCCTTGCAAAAAACGCTCATTTTCTTTCTGTATTCAAAATTCTAGTAGTATATGGGGGGATCACAGAATTATGAAAACGTGCATAGAATTTACTCTCCCCGTAGCACGTCACACACATTTCATCAGTTTTGGACGTCAACTAAATAAAACGGTGTGTGTGCAGCGAAGATCCGCGCAGAGGCCTCCGGGGGCCGACGGTGGCGCTCCTGGCGCTGGACCTGGGCGACCTGCAGTCGGTGCGCGCGTGCGCGGCCAAGGTGCGCGAGTCCGAGCCGCGCCTCGACGTCCTCATCAACAACGCGGGCGCGGGCGGCGTCGGCGCCAAGAAGACCCCCGACGGACTCCACCGCGGCCTCCAGGTCAGCCCTCCTGCGCCGCCAAGGCTGTCTCACATGCGTCTTTAACCCCTCGAGCTTATTTCCCAATAATCGTGTTTAAATGACATGGTGAAACTCGCCAACAACTTAAACGCTATTAAATACGTATACAGATAAACGAGGTTAAACATATAATCGGAGGTGGTGAAACCGGCCCTTAACATGCAACCCTGGGCTTGTACCTACTTGTATGTTAAGAAATTTAACATCCTTAGCAACGACTTTAACATCCTTAGCAACGTAAACAACCATCGTTTCATCGCAAGTCAAATGTTTGTTAAGGAAAAACATGACGATGTACAAAACAAATCCGATTCAAACAATTCAGAAGTAATTCATATTGTTTGGGAAATAATTATTCTTAATTGTAATATGAATAGTACAATCAGAAAAATGTGTATTAGGTAAATTAACCTCGTTTTCCTCACATTCCACCAAATGAAACAACTCCTGTAGTCGTATTTACAGACGATGTCAAGGTATCGCCACTGGGAGTCAACAGTGAAAGAAACACTTTGCAATTGAATTCATATTTTCGTATATTATTTCAGTAGTATAGACGAGTTTTGCGGCTCTCATAGCCAACCTTTCTTTTTAAACAAGGTCTCCAAAGAAAGTAAATTTCACAGGCACACGACGAATTGCACTTTAACTTTAAAAATATGAAGGATTTGTTGAATGAAAACGCATCTAAATATTTATGTCAAACGAAACACTCGAACAGCATTGTTGAAATCTATATAGTTATTTAATTCCAAAAGGAAGCGTTGTAGAGCCTTAAATCGTGGAATTTCGAGGCCAAAGGTCTCAAAGAAACGTACATCATACCACTGTGATCTATACGATGAGATATTGGATTACGTTACATACTACTAGATTTTTGATAGTTCAGCGCTCTTCGACTCTACCCGATCTGTGCAGAAACTTGCAGAATCAGCCACTGCATGTGAAATTAAACGTATTACTTACTATTCTATGCACGATTGGATTGCACGGGTATACCTCTCTGTTCCGTAATAACGTAAAAAAAGAACAGTTTGTATTGTCAAGAGTGTATTGTTCTGTTGGGATAAAACTCGTTCAGTTAGTACAATATTACTTAGAGACATGTAGAACAAGTGACGGACGATAATAGAGTCATTAAGAAAAGATAACGTTTGGGATTAATGTGGAAATGAAAAATACAGGGAAAAGGATAGGTTTCAACATGCGAGGGTTCTCGCCGGGTACGCTAGTTTACGATATTAATGGTGCAAGTGAATAATTACTTGTTGAAGTACCTCACGTTGCACGGATATTTAACCAATCTCTATTAAAAGGAAAGGAATGAATTTTACGTACAATATAATCTCCTGTGCTACCCAAACAACTCATGATACTAGCCTGTTGTCAAACACAGATAATACACAGATAGTAATTAAATGTTTCATGTACCTCACAACACAGGTGCAAGATGCGTTTCCAGCCAATTTTTGGCAAATGTCTTGTTTACAACTTCGTTTTATGAAATTTCTGACCAATGGTTTATTTTATAAAAGTGGGCATCTTCGCCTCGCCCTCTTCATTCATTAAAACTTTGTATCTTTTATATTGAGATACCTGTAGAAAAAAATTTCCCGTGTAGGTGAATCACTTCGGACCGTTCCTCTTCACGCTACTGTTGGTTGATCTGCTCAAGAAGTCTGCGCCCTCCAGGATCATTTTCGTTTCTTCCATTGCGCACGAGTATTCTACGCTGTCACCTGGGGAACTTGACCACGAGGTGGCCAAGAACATAGACGACACTTCAATTTACGGAAAGACCAAGCTGGCTAATGTGCTCGTATCTAATGAGCTGGCACGACGGTTAGATGGTACAGGTAAGTTGCAATAGATGACCAGGAAGAGAAAGTATTCCTTCCCTGTGAAATGTGTTGTTGGGTTTATATCGGCATTTCCTTTGTCACCACGACTCATCTCAAACTCACTAACATGTTGGTGAAATGGTTCACAGTTTATTATTATTGTTTTATTATTATTATTATTATTATTATTATTATTTCCGTTTCAATGTCGCTCACCGAAATCCAGCGAAAATATGGCATAGATTTTGTGAATAAAAATGTTGGGTTAAATTTATTAGGATGGGCTGCGTTCAGTTAATAGTTGTATGAAGTAGGATGGACTGCATTCAGTTCTGGAGTGTATCTTTCGAGTTTGCAGGATTTATTTCATGTGGCAAAAGGTATCAAACATCATCCTGTTAGGAGATGTCCTTTTGATGAACATGGATCAAAGGTTCTTGGGACTATTATTGACCAGTACAAATGCAGATATTTCCCGTAACCTTAATTAAGAGAGAATTGTCTTTCCTCAGGTGTGACAGTAAACAGTCTACATCCAGGTGCTGTTCAGACAGATATCTTCCGTCATATACCCTACGGAATTGATAAAATCGTTCACTTCATGTTTGGACTTTTTTTTAAGGTAAGATAATAATAACGATATTAATATAATATTTATTATTTGGAAGGTGAAATATTTTATGTATACCTACTACATTTCATACACATGGACGAAAAATAAATCAGTATGAGGGTCGTCTCTATTGCTGGATCCAAAACTTTTGTTTTTACAGGTTGTTATTTTCTATTTCTAAATATTCTCAGTAATACGTTAAAAAATTCTCAGTAGACTACGTTATACCATTCAAAATTTGATAAAATATTTTTAGACACAAAAGAATTGATGAAAAAACTAGAAAAATACCAAAGTCAGTTTCAAACGCAGAACAATAAAAAAGTCTAGTAATTACTGATCGCATCGATTATTACCCAATCAGTAAACTTAAATACTTTTGTTTGAAAAACAGATACATCACAAACATCGTTGTAGACCAAATAAAACCATAGTCTTTTTTTCTTTCGAAGTAATACTTTCTCAAAGCCTTCGTTTAGGTACACGAAGAGTATGTCGGTCTCACAGCGATTTGAAAAATATACTTAAAACAATGTATTTTATCTATTCTTTGTGTCTTGAAATTGAATGTAAAAAGTGACGTATCTGCTTTTAAAACCAGAAGAATCGTATTCAGAAGCTTCTGAATATTTAAAAGTCAAACATTATTGGATGCAAATATTGCACGATTTTTGCAAAAGTGAAAGCTGGGGATGAATTTCTGTTGGCAGTCTGCAGAAGAAGGCGCGCAGACAAGCATCCATTTGGCAGTGTCTGAACAAGTGGAAGGAATTACAGGCGGATACTTCTCCGACTGTAGGGTAAGAGAATATAATAAGTACAAAAACTACTTTATGACGTGGAAATTGCTTACCAAAGATCAATGAAACCGCGAATTTCATTAGAGAACAGTAAATGCGTTTTGGATAGAATATGAAATGTTAGAGCTCTCAACAAACGTAATAACTAAGGGGAATAAGATGGTCGGCAATTATGAGGGTAATTAATAAATTGATTTAGTAACTTCGTTTTACTTTAACGTATATTTAAAAGTACAAAACACATATTATATGAAGTTCAATATTAAAGTCATAAACGAAAATCCGAACTTCGTGATTTTTTTAGGTGATTCTGTTTTCTTCTTTTGTCTTCATATTTTCATTAAGGTACTATCTCCCACCCTTTCTATCTCTCCTTCCGTCTTTCTTTCTTTCTCTCTCCTTCGTCATATCTCTCAGTCGGAAAAGAGACTTCTAGTCATTGCTATGTAGAGGGAAGTACCATGAACGTAATTACTTTCTGTAGTTAGGCGAAATTAGGGAATCCAAACAAAGTAGGAAGGCATGACCTATGGGCCAGATCCAACCAGCGTGTGTTTTTATATGCATGCGTGCAGGTGTGTGTGTGTGTGTGTGTTTGTGTGTGTGTGTGTGTGTGTTTGCGCGCGTGCGTGCGTGCGTGCGTGTGTGTGTTTGCGCGCGTGCGTGCGTGCGTGCGCGCGCGCGCGTGTGTGTGTGTGTGTTTGCGCGCGGTGCGTGCGTGTGAGAGAGAGAAATTGTCCGCGCCGTGGGTCAGTTGCTTCAGGGTCTTCCCTAGTAGGCGGCGGAAAAATTCAGGACGGCGGAGCTGAAGACAGTTATTAGAGGGAAATAGAAAGAGGTTCATCATTTTGGCAGCTCCTGGAACGCTGTGGAAAACATTTCTGAAAAAGATGATGGTATAACAAAATGAAATGACAACGCAGATATCGTTATGAAAATTGTTAGAGACCTTTGAAATTTGTCTTCTTTTTCGTAGATATTCAAGTTTCTATGCTCGTCTCTTTTACAGCAAACGAAAACATTTACATTTCCCTAATTGTCTTAATTTCTGTTAACCTTAAAAATTAATGCATCGCAATTATTGCTTGTGTGAACGTGTGAGTAGTTTTTCAGAGAGTTATCAGAATCAATGTTTAGGTTCCCCTCTTCAAAGTCTGTCGCTCCTGCTCCCATGTGGCTGATGCATCTGACCGTGAGATGCCAGTGTTCGAGTCCCGACGGTGCAAGGTTTTTGACACTAGCTATATAACTAGGCCGAATTTAGACTGGAGAAGAAAACTAGCGGCGGCTGCTCTGATCGGTAGTTTTCCGTGGTTTCTCTGATCCACACCAGGCGATTACCGGAACAGTACCCTAACAAACTGACCACGCACCGTGTGTGATATTTCCTAACTCTCCCTTCTCCTATGCTCATCCTATACTTACACACACACGTATATACACTACAGTTCCACACTTCTCGGGAGAACAGTCGGAAGTTTAGAACTTCCCCGGCTGGGGCGGTGCCCCGCTGATGGGAGATATCTGGTCGGGGAAAACCCCACAATCCGTCGGGTAGGTCGGCGCGGGAAGATCACCGCCACCTCCCGCAGCAAAAGCATGCACTACACTTACGGAACTAACGATCGCAACAGCGGTCGCGTCCGGAATCACCAATCCACGAATGCGTTTTGGCGCTGCGCAGGAGAGGCGGATGGCGAAGGCGGCGTACGACAAGGGCCTGGCGCGCGCCGTGTGGGAGAAGAGCGAGCAGCTGGTGCAGCTCAGGGACGACGAGCGGCCGACCTACGCGTAGTGTCTCGGCCCCGCACCACCTGCGCTTCAAGGCACGGGCGCCGTGCGCAGCCGTCTTTACTATTAGACGCATGCCCGATATGGCGAGAAATATTTTAAAAATATTTCGCCATTAAAGTAGAAAAATATTAGAACTTAATTTATTCTCAAATAATTATTATAAATGTTTGATAATAATTATAAACTAAAAATTATATACATTTAAAATATTATAAATGAACACGGAAAAACATTATTATTAAACAAATTAAACATATGTATTAATTATTAATG
The DNA here is from genome assembly GCA_964035755.1 of Teleogryllus oceanicus. NCBI lineage: Eukaryota > Metazoa > Arthropoda > Insecta > Orthoptera > Gryllidae > Teleogryllus > Teleogryllus oceanicus. Next base: position 64,695,053 of record CAXIVR010000007.1, read on the forward strand.
TGATTTAAAACGATGCGTGATTTGAAATAATGTTCAAAACTATATTAAAATTTGTTTAGAAATGTAAGGTTAGAGCTTTATTGTCCAGACTTGAACATGTCAGGGCTTCTTGATTCATGAGATGTACGTTTGTACATAAAAATATGTGTAACATTAATCAATTAAGTAATGGAATATATATTTCTTGTGTTTGAATTCTTGAGTTACATTTTTTTTTCAAAAGCAAGCTCCATTCTATGACCAATATTTGTTGACTAGAACTATTTCTTATTTTTGTCCGCGTTTGTTTTTCTTTCACTCTTAAAAATCTCGGTAAGAAAATACTTCTGTGTCTGTAATATTTCACTAAAAGTTTGTCTCTGTAATAATTCACTAAAAGTATATAAATGTCATTGTAATGTGTTCGTCAGATTTTCAGATATCATTGTTTTATTATACTCTAAAAATCATACACGTACGCTACAAACTTATAACAGCATTTCAAAATATTTGGCTGGGTCATGCATTCCACGTTTTCAAGTTATTTATTAAGAAGAAGTTGATCTCCTTGTCAACAATTTTCATTTCAAGGAACGGATTTTTCTGTTTCGAAATGGCTTCAGTCACAAGGCCGAGATGAACTAAAGCAGTAGAACAGAGGTGGTTGTATAGCGTTGCCCAAGTTTCGGAGTATGACTGGTGGTTGCTACACGTCAGTGACATCTAGTAGATTTTTTTTAAACTACTGAAATGCCCAGGCTTGATTATTGTAACTTATTTTATAACTCCCATTCTTTCTACGGGAAATACAAAAAAGGAACATGAATAAACACTAAAATTGTCTATGAGAGTAATTTGAGAATTCATTTGTTAATTTCACGTCACATCTGACGAAGCAAAACCGTAATTCGGGAATGCTATGTGAATATATAGAGAAGAATGATAAAAGATACCATCGTTTAACAAGGTCAGTTGGCTATTGATAAGTATGACTACGTATCTTTTATAAATCATTCCCACTTGATCACACGAGAGATCGCGTCTAGAAATGGGAATGTGTAATGAACACTCTGAGTAGAAGATCGACAGTCCATCGGCCACTGCAAGTTGAGTATCAAAGCATCTCCCATCCCAGCGCGCCTCCTTTTGAATAACAGCGAATTGCAATGGCCCTGTGGGCATGGTTGGGGCCGTTGATAGCGTTGCTGGTGGTGATGTTCATATATGCGATGTTCCGGATGTGGTACAAATTGAGCACCGGCGTGTGCACTTCTACGAAGCGCCTTGACGGCTCCACGGTTCTCATCACTGGTGCCAACACAGGTGAGCGTAAACCATCACTATCTCCTTCTTGGGCTCATATCTCTGAGGGGGCTTTAGCAGCCAAGTAGAGATAACTGATCATTGGCTGTTGTGAGCAATATTTAAGGGATAAATTAATTAATTATCACATTGGCCGTGGGATGAAAACCATGCCTTAGACGTGGCTCGAATTCGAACACATAACAATTTCTCACAACTTTTAACGTCTTCGCTCTTCAGTTTCAGGCACGTCACTTCGCTCTTCAGGCTCGTTACTTTAGAAATACGTTATCTAATACGAGTGTAGTGTGATAAGTCGCTTTTTAATCTTTTCCGATAATTCATTAAGGTCAAAAGACCGACGCGGTCGAGCGATAGATATGACGACTATTGGACTCGCGAAATTAACACCACTCGATTAACAATATATCTGTGAAACACTAATCAAGGCGGCGAATCTAAAAGAAATATCGCTTTTTCTTTCTGACCCCTCTTAGGATCACACTTAGCAATAGCAGACGATCATGGTTGAACTAACGAGATAACAGAGTTGATTGAAGAACACTCGTGGAATTAAAAATGAGCATTCTGAAATTCTGTAGGGTAGTTTAATGAAACTATATATATATATATATATATATATATATATATATATATATATATATATATATATATAAATATATATATATATATATATATATATATATATAACTGTATAATGTATAAACTATCTCTAACTAGTGTAACTGTTACTAGTTAGTTAATATTGTATTGAATCTTCGATGCACTTAACAATACGGAGTTGTTGCGTGTTGTGGTATAGTGGAATTGTCCCAATTTAATGCTACTTGTGATTTTTCACAAATATTAAAATAATTTCCCTCGTTTATTCGAGATCCGAAAATGTCCGATACACTATTACATACAATATTCATTCCCTATGTGTTAAACTTATTAGTATTCTTTAGAGAGTGCCTGGGAGCTTGAATACAATTAACCTTAATACGTCTCGCTTGAATACAATTAACCTAAACATCAAGACATAAGAATAAATGACATTTATTTAGGCAGGTGTTAGTATTTTATCGATTTTCTTCAGCTTATGGTGTACCACTAAGGCCATATGTGTCCCAGAGAAACGGAAACCTTTTCATTGAAGCTCATCTTTCCTTGAAGCTAGGAGTTTCTTCCACGACGTCAAAAGAATCCTGCATAATTTGTCACTTTATTGTTAACTGGTTCTCAAACAGATCTCTAACTAGTGTAACTGTTACTAGTTAGTTAATATAGTATTGAATATTCGATGCACTTAACAATACGGAGTTGTTTCATGTTGTGTGTGGCAGGCATCGGCTTGGAGACGGCCAAGGAGCTTGCGCGGCGGGGCGCGCGTGTGCTGTTGGCCTGCAGGAACCCCCAGAAAGGCCAGGCGGCGCTTGGTGAGTCGCACTTTCACTGTTCCTATTTTTGATTGATTGATTTTTTCGTGTTTCCGGGCGCGTCAACTGCTTCGTTCATTAGTCCCGTTAGTGTAGTGCATGTTGTTTCTTGGGAGATGGCGGTGATCTCCCCCCCCCGAATGGCGAGATCCGGCGCCGACCTACCGTCGGCTAGTGGGGTTTCCCCCTAACCAGGACTCTCCCACCAGCGGGGCACCGCCACGGCCGGGACTAGTTCTAAGCTCCCGACCGGTCTCCCGGAATATGTGGTAGTGTAGTGCATGTTAGTGTAAGTGTGTGTGTGTGTGTGTGTGTGTGTGTGTGTGCGCGCGCGTGTAAGGGGAGAGGTAGGACAAGGAAGAGGAAGGACAGATCGCGCGCAGTCCTTGGCCCGTTTGGTAGGGTACTGCTCCGGCATTCGCCTGGTGTTGATCGGAGAAACCACGGAAAACTACCGATCAGAGCAGCCGGCGGCTAGAATTCTCCTCCAGACAGCGATTGAATTCGACCTAGCTGAAAAGTTGAAAATCCTGCCGCCATCAGGACTCGAACCTAAGACCTCCCGGTCAGAAGCGCTGCAGTGACATCAGTTGATGCACTCAGCTACCGCTACCGGTCTGTTCCTATTCTATCGGATGTCTCACCAACTATGGGTCACCCCAGAACTTCTAAACCGTCCACGTTTTCGACATGCAGTTCTCTCTCATCAATGCGGAATCATGGGGCACGTAATAGGCCGTAGAGGTATTGTTTGAAATATTTTTAGTTTTTGAGAAATTTAATCATCGTTGAATTTTGAAATGAAACTAGAAATTTTTCTTATCAGCAGGGGATAGACCATAAAAAGAGAAATTCAATGATGTTTCATATGTTAGTATTTTGAAAGAAATTTTAGTATGAAAGTAGGCTTTCTGACTTGTGATTGTGACATTATTTACTTCAGTAACCCTTGCAACTGTCGTCTTTGGGGAAGGTAGCCTTCGCTTCCCGGCGCCGCCGTCCGTAACAGACTACTTCCCCCGAGTCTAACTTCCCCAAAAGCGACAGTTGGAAGGGGAAATATCGTCCTTTCAATTTAAAATCACATGTCAGAAAGTATATTTTTATACTAAAATTTCTAACAAAATACTAACGTATGAAACGTCATTGGATTCCTCTTTTCATCGTCTATCCATTTCTGGCGAGAAAAATAAAGCTTTCCGTTTAAAAAAGCAAAGATAATTAAATTTCTCAAAAACTAAAAATATGACGAACAATATCTAAACAGAATATTACTTGCCTGTGGATTGATTGTGTGTGGATGGATCACTTGATTGTGGATTGTTGAGCGAAATCTACACTTCAATATCACAAACCGTTTAGAAGTTATGGGGTTGGCCCACAGTTGATGGGACCTGTAAAACAAACGCTCAAGCTCAAAACATTTACCTTCGCTGTACTAAATGAAGATCAGTTTGAAACATGTGCAAGTCACACCGCTGTGAGCGCCAGCATCCGCAAGGCAGTCAACACACAATAAACTCAGTAGCGCTTCCAAGAGGCCTAACGTGTTCTGCTGTCAATGGCGCGGAACCGTGGAAGCGCTGGTGGCGCCTCTAACAGCCACTACTGCGCGACTGCGCCGTTCCTGTGAATAACTGTTTTTCCAGGAGAAACGCCACTCAGAAGTGCTGCCGAGAGGCTCTATACGCGTACTCCCGTGTTGAGAGTGCTTTCGTTGCGTGCGCAGAGTTTGGTGTGCCGCATGGCCCATTTTGCCAGCAGAAGCGCCTCTCGGAAGCGCTGCCGAGGGGTCCTAGGCGTGTACTCCGGGTTGACAGTGCGTTCGCTGGCATGTGCACAGGGAGGGCGCAGCGTGGCCCCAAGGAGCTGCTGGAGCTGGACCTGGAGTCGCTGGAGTCGGTCCGCGCGTGTGCCGCGCATGTCCTCGCCACGGAGCCCAAGCTCGACGTCCTCATCAACAACGCGGGGGCAGCCTTCGTCAGCAACGACAAGACAGCCGACGGCCTGCACACCGGCTTGCAGGTGAGCCGCCTCAGCAAGACCGACAATAATTTGGCCTTTTGGGACGCGACAACTACTACGATAATTAATTCCGTAATTGTAGTGCAAGTGTTATCTCGGGTCGATGCGGTGTTCCTCCTTCACTGGAAAGTGAGATTCGATGAGGACCTACACATCGACTGGCCGGGTTTCCCCTTCAGGTATCTCCTCTTCGAAGCACCACCCCCACTCGGGGCACACTCTTAAAGTTTCCCACTCGTCTCCCGACATGCAGTGCACATGTAGTGTAGTGTAGTGCATGTAACCAAGTATTTAAAGCCAGGACCATACTCGAAAATCTTAGCGTTACACTCTAATCTCGCCGCAAATATTTATAATATGTAGAGCCCGAATGTTCAGGCAATTATTTTACCTTAAATAGGTAGGGAAAATGGTATTTAATTTTTCCAAGATGTGCATGCTAAAAACCATTTATTCTTGCAAAAGTATTGATTCAAAAAGGCATTTAAAAATGAAAAATCACTTTGAAAGGAACTAGTGTAAAAAAATAATAATTAAAATGATTCACATTTTTCTTCTAATTTTAAAATTTACATTAGGACTAACGTATGAGGAAATGATCTTTTCTTTGTAATCTTGATTCCACATGACAAACCGATATAATGGTTACGAATTTGCTTTACTCGCTCTTACAAAACACGATCGTGTCCTCTGTTTTATATCAACTTGATCGAGATTAGTATGAGGAGAGAAACAAAACAAAATTACAACGTCAAAGGCAGAAAAAAGAATAAGACAAAATAACAAAAATAGGCATCAGAAACTAAAAGAGAAAAAAGTAAAATAAAAACTACTCAAACAACTCTACAAGTACAATTATGTGATGCCTTTTATTAAAAGGGGTGAAATAGTGACACTAACAAAAGGGCATTTTGCAAAACTTTCGGCTCAGCTGATACGTATCGAAATTGTCTCTTGGAAAATATTTGTGGCATGCGTCGTGCATCCGTGCTCCGTGTGGGCATTACGTTGCTTGGTAAACTGTGTGTATTATGCGTCTGTGGATATTATTATTATTATTATTATTATTATTATTATTATTATTATTATTGATAGACTGTAATCTTTTAATATAGAAACACACCACCTCGACCCTGAGGGAAAACTCGCTAGTCGGGAAAAACCCAACAGGCAGGCTGCGTCCTAATACAATAGAAAACTAAGCTAAAATGAAGTTACATGTCTTTGACCTTGCTGCACGGGACTGTCTTCTTGCTTAAAATCCGCCTCCGCTCCTACAAATGAAAATACAGTTCCGGCAGTATCAAACAAGTCGCAAGAAAATGCATTTTCAACAAAAGTACATTACCGTTATTCCTAAAACATATTAATCGCTTTTTATCACTCTTATGAAAGGGGTAAAACTGACATTTGATTTGACAACCGGATATCTACAGTGATATTCGTATATTGTATAATGATGTATTCTATTTTTTAAAAAAGCCATTCAGGGGTTTCTTAAAAGATGTTAATGAGGAGCAGTTTTTAACGCTGGAAGGCTATTTATTCCACTCTCGGCCTACAGTAATTGCGAATGATTTATTGTGGTAGTTGGTTTCACTTTGAGGAATACAGAATAACTGAGATTTCTGAAATCTAGAGGATTTGAGATGTATGAAATAATTTGTTAAATATGACGGGGAACCCTTTTTTAGCATCTTAAATAAAAGACAAAGGCTGTGATACAAACGCCTATCCTTTAGAGATAATATTTTGTTCTCTTTATAAACTCCCGAGATATGATCGTATTTTTTATTTTATAAATGAAACGAATACAGGCATTTTGAGCTCTTTGCAGAGTTTGATGGAGTGAATTTTCGAATTGTTATACATAATGTCACCGTAGTCGAAATGAGAACATAACAGGAGTTTTACTAACATTTCCTTCGTAATTGTAGGGAGACATTTATCGATACATCTAAGGGATTGCAAAGATGCATAAACCTTGCGACAGACATTTCGGAAAGGTTAAAGGGGAGAAATGTTCGGCGATCATTATTTTAAAATGTTACGAGTTTTAAAACTTAGAGTGTAGCGAGTTTACTTCGAAATCATTTTATAAGTGTACTTAGCGAAATAACGTAAACTTCAGCATTACCTTCTCCAAAGTATCACTTCTAAGATACAACTATCAATATCGTCTCCGGTTCGCTTATACTTTGCAAATCTCGAACTGTAAACTGATATGGTGCCATGTGTTCAAGTTTTTATTAAATACAATACTCCTGGACAGAATCTTAATCTGTTTCCCTAAGATTCAATGAGGCAGATCTTTGTTTGGCGGTGTTAGAAAAATAATTTAATCTTACTTCTCTTACGTGAAGTGCAATCAAGAAATAGGTGCACCAAACATTTCTGCGTAGGTGAACCACTTCGGACCGTTCCTCTTCACGCTGCTGTTGGTTGATCTGCTCAAGAAGTCTGCGCCCTCCAGGATCATTTTTGTGGCTTCAGTGGCACATGAGTTCGCCAAGCTGAAACCCGAACAACTGGAATACGATGTCGCAAAAAAGATCGGCGGATCTCAGATATATGCGATGACTAAACTGGCAAACATTCTTATTTCAAATGAATTCGCTCGGCGATTAAGTGGCACAGGTAAGGAAACAAAAGTATTAAAAAATGTCAATAAGATAACATAACTGAAAATGCAAACAGATTATTTAAAAGAAACTATTCGATCTATATAAGAAACTTGCTATGGAATGTAGTACATGAAAAATAATTTTATATACAATATATATATATATATATATATATATATATATAACCCTTTGATATATTATATATATTGAAACAAGCCCTTCTTCTCTACCAGCAAAATTTGTAATTTTATGAATTATTAATTAAGTTAGATTCATGATTCGTTTCGTTTGAATGACATTCGTTATTATTTTCCGAATAATGTAATTATTGATTTGAGCGCCAGGAAATAATTAGGACTGCAACCCAGATTTTTCCTACATGATTTTAATATTTCTCATCCAAAATTATGTCGTACTAGCTCAGTTAGTTGGATTCGAAGTTCATAATTGTTGCTACTTACTCTGCAACCAATTACTCCATCTGCCATTCATACGGGGTGACGAGGAATCTGAAAATCTTATCAAAAATCTACTACTGGATTGCACGTAACGAATAATGATCATCAGCTTTCTTTTAAAGTAACAAATTGGAATTTATTATAATGTGAAATAAGGTTCTAATAAAAGTTACACATGAATTGTTCGTTAATCCAAAATTAAATTATCTTTGCTCCTGACCAGCTCTCTCTATCTTATTATAATTATAAATCAATCTTGTTATATTCGCGGATCTTCACTTCTTCATTCGATGGTGCCCCGTAGAATCTTCTCCGTCGTCACAGCAGAATCTTCCTTCTTCAGAAAGTCCTCCGCCTGATGTTCGCGATCAAGTTAAAATTCTCCCAGCGATGCTATTATTACCCGTTACTTCCCTTACTCGCATCACGGGTGGACGCCTATACACGTACTGACTATTACTTTAAAATTCTTTCGTCTTTTGCTAAAGAACGTTTTATACTAATATAAGAAACGATAGACTTAATTATACAACAAGTTATTGCATCGGATTTGGTTGTCCATCAACAGGCTTTCCTCGACTTGGTAAAATATCAGGAGCCGACCCGCTCATTGACGCGTTGCTAGAGAGCTGTCACTGTTCTTCCTAAAACCCAAAGCATCAGAACTCTGTATCATCCTCTTTCGTCTAACAAAACAATACTATTTCCGCCTCCGCTCGGTCATTTCCACATCATCTTCACCTAGCGAAAATGACCTTTAACGCCGGTTGTTTACTTGTCATATAGCAACCTCTCCGCGATCGTCTATTGACATCTCTATATTCTACTTCATATAAATGACATTTTATAAACAAAATTGTTCGTCATTTTGGTATATCACAATATAAATTTAAAAAAACTATTAAACTTTATTTTCTGTTCAAGAACTGGAACTAGCGGTGCTACAGAATGACACAGATTTTCTTGAAGTAAAGTTTTCCATTTTCATTGGTGTGGACAGGCATTACGGTCTTGCCCCATTCTCTTGCCAGCTGCCATCTAACGCCGCCCAAAGTACATATTTTGACATTTTCTCAATTTTTCGGTTTCCTAATAGGAGAAGCGAAATATTCCTTTAAGAACATTAAAGAAGAGCAAAACCTCCACATAATTAGCAATTTTCATCGAAAAATTTGGAGCCGTTTTTAAGAAAATGGCGTTTAAGCGTTATTGTGATTGCGAAATTAGAAGCTCTTTTCCGCAGAAATGTTTTGATTTTCAGTAAAACTTCATTTCAAGTCATTTGAAGCATATTAACAAAAAATGCAATAGTATCTACAAACCTCTGATATTTGCGTATTAACGATGTGAGAGATATTTAAAAATACATTTGTGTAATTTTTTAAAAAACGAAAGAATTCTATGTCAAAAACTATATGTCATTAAAACCGGTAATTAGCACTATCCGTTGAAAAATGTTGATGAACAAATTTGGAGCCATTTTTGCATGGCGTTGGAGTGTTTCTCAAAAGGCGGAAATTTGAGCTCATTTTCACAAAATATGGGTTTGTCAAACACGTCACATACAGTACACCAAACAATCTTCATAACACATTTTCCCACAACAAAGATCCTATCCCCAAGCCTCTGTCATGTGGGGTATACTCCATTTCCTGTGGCAGTTGCAATGCGCCATATATTGGCCAGACCGGAAGATCCTTTAAAAAAAGAATCAAAGAACAAGTACATGCTCTTACACACAAAACAACACAATCACACTTTGCCAGTCATCTCTTGGATCATGAACACTCATTTAATGCAGACAGTGACGTCAAAATTTTGGAGATTGAAACAAATACACTCACAGACTTAAATTAGAAGCCATTCTCATCAATAATTTATTAAACAATCTCCAGCACACTATTTTGAATGCACACATTCCTTCCCTCTCACCCCTCTGGAAACTCACCGCTTCCCACGCACATGAACCCCTCTGCCCGCCTCTTCCGCAACCCGGCTGGGCCTTTCCCCTAGTGGCCATTTCCTAGAAAAACCCTGCGTTTTCTCCCCTCTCCATTGAGAGCTTTCTTTTAAATAGCGGGCAATCCCTTCACCCTCGCTGTCTTGTCTGGACCGATGCCCCCAGCTCCTCAGAACGATATGCAGTTTGCTCATCTAAATTTTTTATTCACTTATCTATTAGTCTACACTATTTTTTAATTCATTTGTTTTACTTCACTTTAGGATAGTACGTCTGTTATTTCAAGTACTCTTTATTCAAAATTATTTTTTTCATTTACATTTTTCTATTTTATTTAAATTCTAATTTTATTCGTAATAATATCCTTAATTGATAACAAAAAATGTAATTTTTTATAGTACATTACAGGGTACAGTTGCAGGCACCCGAGGGTGGCCGTTAATGAATGCCATGAAATGAAAGGAGTAATCTCGCTTTATTATTATTATTATTATTATTATTATTATTATTATTATTATTATTATTATTATTATTATTATTATGTGTAGCACTGGAGATGGCCGCAAAACTTTCCGAAGAAATAACAACTTACGACAAAACAACGCCTCAAATCCATTTCAACAGTTTTCTGTAAAAATGAGCTAAAAATTCCGCATTTTCAGAAATGCTCAAACGCACTTTTCTAAAAATGGCTCCAAATTTTTTCTTCAAATTTTTCCAATGATATGCTAATTGCGCTGTTTATGACGTAAAGTTAATTTTGGGTATTATTTTGTTTAATTCACAAATGTAATTCTTTTGAAATATCTTTTATGTTTTAATATACACATTTCCATTAATTTGTATATATTATAACATTTGTGAGTGGAAGTGCTTCAAATGATTTTATACGAAGGATTTCGAAAGCTCAATAGATTACTGTGAAAAAGCTTCAAATGTCGCATTTACAGTAATGCTTAATCGCCATTTCCTTAAAACCGGCTTCAAATTTTTCAATGAAAATTTCTATTTAGGATGAAGTTTTTTTCTTCTTTAATATTCTTGAAGTAATATTTCGGTTGTACTATTAGGAAAGCAAAGAGTTGAGAAAATGTCAAAAAGATGTACTTTGGGCGACGATAGACGGCAGCTGGCCAGAGAATGGAGCAAGAACTTAAAGCCAGACCACACCAAGCAAATTAGAAAAAATTTGTACGAGAAAGTCTGTGCCATTCTGTAGCACCTCTAGTTTATTTTATTAATATGTTTTGCTGGGAATCGGTTCTTAGATTCATTACTTCAAAAACTGATACCATCAGCTTCAACCCCAGTCATTACTTCAGTCTCCTGCTCTTAGTTATTCTGCGAATTACTATTTCATTCAGTAACAAATTTTGCGACTTCGAAATTTAAATTACCCAGTGATATCAGCGCTCTTGTTCCATTATAATTTGCCAAATATTGTCTTTGTCTTCTATGCAATTTTCTTAAAACAAAATAAAAGGCAATTTCTTGGATTTTTTCTTTAATACAATGCATACTTGTAAAGTGAACATTATTCGTAACGGTCTTCTTTGAGTGTATTTTCCCGAAATTTGGAAGAAAAAATCCTAGAGTGCGTAATTTTTTTTCTTGCAGGAGTAACAGTGAACAGTTTGCATCCAGGAGCTGTGAAGACAGAGGTTTATCGAAATTTACCGAGTGCTATGGCAGCTGCTGTCGACATCGGAGCAGGGCTGTTCATGAAGGTATGTCTCGTACCTTTTTTCTTGGAGGACGCAAACAATAAAATTATTTATTGAATAGATTTTTAGACTGTTTAATGATCTTGCGAACCTCGGATCTGAGATTTTACTGACCAAAAAAATTCAATGCTCAACGTGACTTTTTTAACTTATACTCTCGGGCACCGGTATGCTGACGTTTCATAGGCGAAATATAACAATAGGCGTAATTTTGATTTTTAACGTGAATATAAAATACAAGGTATTGGACTGTCAAAAATTCTTCTTCTTTTCTTCCTCTTTCATATTTTCTCTTTCTTCTCCTTCTTACCTTCGTCCTCTTTTTTCTCTCCTCTTCTTCTGTGACTCAGCGGTTTTGCCATGAGAATTGCAGGCGCCCCTACACAAAAGTGTCTAGTGGATTTTCCAATTGGCTGTTGATAGACAACAGCGATTCGCGGTGCAGAGCTACCTATGTTAACATTAACCAATGTTATATACTATAATACCAGTACCCTCGTGCGAACATTCTGCATTTCGTAAATCAGTAATTTACATAAGGAAAGAGGTTCGTATATATTGAAACCCAATTTCAAACTCTGAATTATGCGTGAGAAAGCATCAGAGAAATTCGTATGACGAGATAATAATTATTAAGTGATGAGCACGTTGATACGTATGTCTGAACATTTGTATAAATATTTCCAAAGCATTCGGAAAAAATGAGTGCCATATAGTGAGGATGAACAAGCCAAGCTGCCTTTCATTTCAGACACCTCAGGAGGGCGCGCAGACTACGATCCACTTGGCCGTGTCCGAACAGGTGGAAGGAGTCACTGGCCGCTACTTCTCCGATTGCAAGGTAAGCATATCGAAAGGGGTCTACATACGCTCGGAATACATGACGGGTTTTCTCGTCCGCGAAACAAAGCATCTGCGACCACAACTTGACGGTGAGAAGTCTCGAACGAACACCGCCCCCTCCTGATGGCGGAAGGATTCACATTCATGGTTGCTACATCCTGAACGCCTGTAAACAGATGTCACGTAATGCCTCTGACCGGGAGGCCCTACAGTTCCGAACCCCGACGGTGACAAGATTTTCGATACTAGCTTCATAGCTCGGTCGCATTCAGATGGTGCCTGGAGGGGAGAATTCTAGCGGCCGGCTGCTCTGATCGGTAGGCGAATGCCGGATCAGTACCTAACAAACGGACCACAGACCGCTCGCGAACTATCCCTCCTCTTTTTGATTGTTTGATTTTTTCGTGTGTCCGGGCGCGACAACTGCTTTGTTCATTAGCCCCGTTCGTGTAGTGCATGTTTTTCCCCGGGAGATGGCGGCGACCCCCGCTGGATGGCGAGATCCGGCGCCGACCTACAGTCGGCTTGTGGGGTTTCCCCCTAACCAGGACTCTCCCACCAGCGGGGCACCGCCCCAGTCGGGACAAGCTCTAAGCTCCCGACCGGTCTCTCGGAATATGTGGTATTGTAGTACATGTTAGTGTAAGTGTGTGTAAGGGGAGAGGATAAGACAAGGAAGAGGAAGGACAGATCGCGCGCGGTCCGTGGCCCATTTGATAGGGTACTGCTCCGGCATTCGTCTGGTGTTGATCGGAGAAACCACGGAAAACTACCGATCAGAGCAGCTGGTCGCTATAATTCTCCTCCAGACAGCGACTGAATTCGACCTAACTGAAAAGCTAGTGTGGAAAATCCTGCCGCCGTGGGGAGTGGGAACCTAGGACCTCTCGGTCAGAGGTGCTGCAGTGACATCAGTTGATGCACTGAGCTACCGCTCCCGGTTTCCTCCTCTTCCTTGTCCTATCGTCATACTTGCTTAGACACTCTCACACTTACATGCACTACACTACCACACATGTCGGGAGACCAGTCGGGAGCTTAGAGCCTTTCCCGTCTGGGACGGCGCCCCGCTGGTGGGAGATGCCTGGTGTAGTGTGCATGCAGGTGTGTGTATAAGGGAGAGAAGACAAGGATGCGGAAAGAAACAATCATCAAGCGCTGCCCGTGTGATAGGGTACTGCTCCGGCATTTGCCTGGTGTTGGAATTGTAGAATTCTGGGAAAACTACCGATCAGAGAAGCCGTCCTCCAGAATTCTCCTCCAGAGAGTGACTCAAATCGAACCAGCTGACAAGCAAGTGTCGAAACTTCTCCACCTCGGGATTCTAGCAAACCTGGGTGTCTGTGGGCGCCTGGAGGAAATGGTATAATTTGAAACACGCATACCAGGAGGGGGGAATTGTCACATACCCTATGCATATATAGGCTTCTTGACGCCGATCTTCACACTTGTTTTGACCTCTTTGATGTCTATTACTGTATATATTACAATTTTATCATCAATATACGAACATTGGATGATTATGTATAACATAATTGTATATGTATTTCTATCTAGGAGAAGCGTATGGCGAAACCAGCATACGACGAAAACCTGGCCCGAGCTATATGGGAAAAGAGCGAACAACTGATGGGGCTCCAGGCCAGCAAACATCCTTCCATTGGCGAAGAAATGAACTCGCCACCTCAACCACTTCAAGAAGATATACCAGAGGGCGTTACAGTCAACCCATAAAACAACGCATACACAAATTCGACTCGAGACTAGCGTGCCCCTTCTATTAGTCGTTCTTTGAATACCATCAAAGGTTGACAGCATTTTATTTTGCCGTTACCACAATAAATGACTCACCTTCCATTCAAAGCTCATTCAGTCGTTTAACGAATTTCAAAAACCGTACGCCACTGAGAAATAAATTCTCGTTTTGATTCGTTAGGCCCTTCACTTTATGTCACATCAACCATTCAATGATATATTTTTCAATATATATTTTTCATCAATGCTTGTAATAATCAAAATCTGATTTCATTTGGAACAAATTACACATCGATTTGCATTCTGAAGTTAAATCAAAAATCATTTAAAATAATGGGAATATCGAACCGAACAAGCTGATGTAAGTCAGTCTTGCCTCCAACATTAAAACATTCGATGTTATGTAAATGTTACGCAATGGTGAACAACCTTATTGTAAATGAATGAATATTATTTTACCATTCAAATAATAATTTCTACTACGCTTGCCAGTATTTCAATTTCTTACTGTACGACAAACAAGCAAGTGCGTGATCAGGGGTGGATTAATGCATACGCATTCTAGGAATGTGCTGAACTAAATATATACCCCAATGTTATTAATCAATGTTTTACATTAGTTTATAAAAATATGTAAAATTATTTTGTATTAAATTTTTTCAATTAATTTAATTAATTTTTATATATGTATTTTATTATTGATGCCCAATATTTCAATATTATTAAAGGAGTTCATATTTTGATCATGCTTTGCGTCTGCAAAAACATTAATCTTGTTCAAGTGATTGACACAACGGACGCTGTAGCTTTTCTATAGAGTCCACCTATCACACCACTCGCGAGTTAGAAACAGTCTGAAGTCTACATAATAAATTAGCTCCGAAATTGTTTGTTTCATTAGCGTCAATTGAAAACTTATTTTCATCAAAGAACAGAATTATCAATCAAGTACCAAGTAAAGTTAAACTGTTACTAAATTCATCAGATGATATGGTGGATTCTACGTTCGGTTGGATTGTTGCACAAGCACAAGTCTAGATAATTCTAAAATATTTGTATGTTAGAAATATCTTTTTTCGATTTAATATAATTCAATAATTGAGATATTGCTGCAATAACAATGTTTAGAATCGTATTGAAATCAATGAGTGTCGGTCAAATGCTTTTTCTTTGCGTCTGGTTGCAAGCCAGGCAGCGCACAGATGTGTAACATTTCGCTTATGGACGTTTAATCTTGTGAAGCACGAGCCCTCTGACAGGGCGGCGTTCCTATGAGACAAACATTGCGAGCATTTGTTCATTCCCCGTGCGTGTTCGTGCCACAACGATACAAGGAATGCGACACAGGCTAACATTGCAAAACACTGGGCTTCAGTGCCCTTGAGGTATCGGAAAGGAATATCAGTTTTCTTTCTTAATCTAAACATCACTGTAAAATAGTGGGTGTTTTCAGTTAAGTTCAGTTAATTTTTGTCTGTATTAATGCACCATTTAGGATGCATGGTGAATTTATTTTGTATAAGGTTTACTGATTCAAAATATGCATTTAAAGAGTGCTTCTTTTTGTGTGGAAAGGTTGGCCTCCTGGAAGAATTTTTCTGTTTGATCTCTGGATGAAATTGCGTGCAGTTCTCGCAGTGTGAAGCTCACTCGTAGTGATTTTGCGTTGTTACACTTACAAGAGTGTGAGAATTCGGATTTCTGTTGTTACTGTCGTCGTCGCTCCTGCAGCTTGTAAACTGGGACCGACCAATTCTCATCCTCGACGAAACAAGAATATCTTCCTATATTATGCATGATTTTTTGAGTGATCTTTATCCTTTCTTTAGTGAAGATTAGGGGTGCTCAATATTTGTTTCCCCGGTGGTAGTTAATGAATTCATTCAGTATAAAGTGTTCTTCAGGATTTTGACCCGAGGAGTTTTTGTCGCACGAGGTCATTACTGCCAATTAACGCCCGTGATAATACTAGGTTATATTTGCTTATTTACTAATTAACTACACCTTAACTTGACTCGGTTTGTCTTTTCATCTTTCCCTCCTTCGGAGAGAATGTGTAGCATCATTCAACTGTTTTGATATTTCCCTCGTTCCAACGATCCTCTCGATGCAGGTTAAGTTTTGCAGCGTATATCGAGCTCCGTGTCGATAGCAATAACAAGCAAAAACATATGGGTAAAAAACGAGTGCTTTATTTGCGTGGGCGCCGGCGCTAGGCGAGCGCAGGAAGGCGGGGGGCGGCGCGGGGGCGGCGGAGGGGTCGAGGCGGTGGCGCAGGCGCTGCACTCCGCCTGCAGGTCCTCCAGGCGCTGCTCGCGCAGCTCCAGAGGCGGTGCAGGTGCTGTTCCTGCACACGACACAGCGCATTCATTCATTGATAGTGATTCCGGGCGCGCCAACTGCTAAGGTCATTAGCTCCCAGCAGGGGTGCAGGTGCTGCTCCTGCACCGACACAGCTGCATTCATTCATTGATTCAGCAGGCGGTGCAGGTGCTGCTCCTGCACACGACACAGCTGCATTCATTCATTGATTAGTGATTCGGCGCGTCAACTGCTAAGGTCATTAGCTCCCAGCAGGCGGTGCAGGTGCTGCTCCTGCACACGACCGAGCTGCATTCATTCATTGATTAGTGATTTCGGATGCGTCAACTGCTAAGGTCATTAGCTCCATTAAGTAGTGTAACATGTTTTCCCTCGAGTGGTGGTGGTAATCTTCCCCCGCTGGATGGCGAGATCCGGCGCCGGCCTATACCCGGCAACCAGGTCTTTTCCTCAACCAGGTATCTTTTGACAGCGGGACACCGCCCCAGCAGAAACAAGCTCTAAGCTTGCGACCGGTCGCCCGGCATGTGTGGTAGTGTAGTGCATGTACGCTGTGTGTATGTGTGCAAGAAAGGGGTGAGGGTAGGTCAAGGAAGGGGAAGGTAAGATCGCGCTCGGTTCGTGTCCCGTTTGTTTCGGTAGTTTTCCGAAACCGAACAGAGCAGCTGGCTGCTAGAATTGTCCTCCAGACAGCGGCTGAACTCGACCCAGCTGTCTAGGTAGTGACTAAAATCCGCCACCGACGGAACTCGAACCCTGTTACCTCCTGGTCAGAGGCACTTCAGTGACAAGACCTAAAGTCCTGAGCCACCTAAGCCCGTGCACTCCCCGCCTCAGCCAACTCATCGTTCGTCTTTCCCGACGCATTTTATTTTATTTGTTCAAATGCAAAGTTCTTTGGCATTTATTTACAGATCAACATGCATTTTCCAATATTCTCAATTTTTCTTCTCAACTCGCTATCGTTTCGGTTCTGATTTCGAGCAAAATCAAAACACATCATGGTACAAATTACCTCATTCTCTAGGTAGTAAGCCAAAAAGTAATTACAAACGTTACTTGTGTACACTTATTAGTCTTTATTTCATAGCGTTAATTGTTGTTAATGAACCAACAACAATTGTTTATTACCAATATTTATAATTAATTAGTGGTAAATGAGTTAATTATTGTATTGTTCTTGATTTAATCCTGTTAAAGGAACAAATCACGGCCAAAATTTTCGTGAGCCGATAAGAAAACTAGTGGTGATACATTACATACTTTCTTGCATTATTGTTAACTTTTGCAATACTCTTGAATTCAGAGAGTTCAACAAATATGAGACCTTCGACATTTTTCTTGTCCTTTGCTCTATTCATGGGAGGAAAATTTAAAATTGGAGCCGTTCATGAGAAAAAAAATTAATTGCACTAACTTCAGACAGAAATTACGCGAAATCTACTACTCTTTTTATTTACAAGATTTTTTAAATTTAAGAGCTTGAGTAGCTACAAGATATGACCCAACTGACTCCTTAAGCCCTCCGTCATTCGTAAATATTAATGCTTTTATTTTGGAAAAATGGTTTGTCTTTACTATATATTTCTTATTCGTGTGTAAGAAAGGCTTGGAGCAGTAACAAGAAGAGGCATACTTCTACCAGAATAGATACATTAACAGTCTCGAACAGCCAGAGGCCTACTACAGTGGTGTGGCATGTCTTATTTTTGCCCCAAGCCCTTCAATAAAATCCTTCAACGCGGTGGTTAGTTTGATTTAGGTACCATTGCAAAGCGAATTAAGGAAAATGTACTACTATGTGCTTCATCATGAGAGCAGATAGGTGTACTCAAGTGTACTCTTCCTTTTCCACATGGCATTCTGTCGTTGAAAATGAAATCGCATGATGTCTCGATGCGGTGACGCGCGAATAGAGGAGAAAGGAACGTGTCTCAAAGCGGCTCCCTACAATTGAAAAACTAATAACTTAAACAATAATTAACGATACGATGATAGGCTAGGTAGGATTACCAGAAGTGTAAAATGGCTAAGGGGCAACTGAGGGGCAACTGAGGGTAAGGATCGTTAGTGTATGCCCTAAACGACCAACCGACGTTAAAAAAACACTCGATAGCGATGATGTAGCGACGAATCATGGTGGAACGGGCTCACCTTGGCGATGAGCTTGGTGATCTCGTCCTCCTTGCTCTGAATCTCGCGGCGCACGCGGCGCAGTGCGGACAGCGGCACCGTCACGGCGACGCCGGCCGCCAGGCCCCCGCCCCCGCCCATGGGCGTGGTCGTGGGCGTGGGCGCAGCCTCGCCCCCGCCGTCCAGCGGCGGCGGGCCGGCAGCGGCTGCACCCCGAACAGCGCCAGCGCCTCGCGTCCGCCTGCGCTGCAGCGCCGCCTGCGCACAGCGCCGCAACTACGCGCTGAGGGATTGCAGACAATCGGCTCCCACAGACCCACGCAGAAGATCCGCAGCTTACGCGGATTGGCCGCAGCGGAAGTTTCGCGTCACGTGTTGCCTTATGAGCACGTTCAGACCTGCGCGGCAGGCGAGCGTCGCGGCAACGGATTGGTAGCGTTTAATCGGCGGCGAAATTGTAACGCAGTCAGACGCGTTTCTTCAGCTGCAGCTCAAGTTTCGTGGAAGTCCCGCCGTGTTCGGGAGTCTTCAGGCAGATAACGTTAAAGTATAGTTAATACTTAGGTAACCTTCATTGAATAAATTGATGTTGAACTTGAATTGTTGTTGTTTTAATATATTGCAATAGCGAAGCATTGCCGGGCCCGCTAGTTAGTACAATAAATCCGCTAGTTAGCATAGACCGACGAGGAAAATCCGCAGCCTATGCGGATTGGCCGCAGCGGAAGTTTCGCGTCACCTGTTGCCTTATGACCACCTTCAGATCTGCGCGGCAGACGAGCGTCGCGACAACGGATTGACAGCATTCAATCGGCGGCGAAATTTGTAACGCAGACAGACGCGTTTCTTCCCCTGCAGCTAGAGTTTCGTGGAGGGCCGCCCGTGTTCGGGAGTCTTCCTTCCTTTCTGGGCCGAGCGATCTTGCCAACAGTCACCAAACGCGGTCTCATAATTGACGCTTCGGTGTGAACGGTCTCGCGAATTCCGCGGCCGCGTCTAGCTCGGAACTTTCCGCGCCGCACCCGCTGCGGATCTACCGCGCCGGGTTGTGGGAGCCATAATAATGAAATGTTATTATGGCTCTCTGCGGTTGCATCAGTACTCTCTCGTACTCTCTCTCTCTTTCTCTCTCTCGCTCTCTGTCTCTCTCTAACTCTCTCTGACTCTCTCCCCGTCTCTCTGTTTCTCTCTGTCTCTCTGTCCCTCTGTCCCTCTCTGTCTCTTTCTGTCTCTCTCTGTCCCTCTCTCTCTCTGTCTCTCTCTCTGTCTCTTTGTGTCTCTCTCTGTCTCTCTCTGTCTCTTCTGTCTCTCTCTGTCTCTTTCGTCTCTCTCTGTCTCTGTCTCTTCTCTCTCTGTCTCTCTCTCCCTCTCTCTGTCTCTCTCTGTCTTTCGTACCTTCTCGTCGGGCCTGGTGACGAAGCCCCTGACGGACTCTTTCTGTCTCTCTCTGTCTGTCTCTCTTCTCTGTCTCTCTCCCTCTCTCTGTTTCTCTCTCTGTCTTTCGTACCTTCTCGTCGGGCCTGGTGAGGAAGCGCTTGATGGCGGGCTGTAGCTGTCGCAAGAGGCACTCGAGGTCACCGGGGCAGCCGTCCACCAGGCGCGCCATCGTCTCGCTGCCCAGCCGCACCCCCAGGCGCCGCAACACCTGCGCTCAGCCACCGCGGGGGCGTTGGCAACACACAACGTTCTTATCAAAGTCACTACTTGGCTGTCCGGGAGACGCCGCATCCTGGGAGGTGACCATTTCGGTCGCCATTCTGCGACCTTCCTCGAGGCGAAATGCAATGAGCCAATGAGGATGAGGAAGGTTGCAGAATGGCGGCCGAAACGTGGGTATCTGTGTCTAGGACGCGGCGTCTCTAGGACAGCCAAGTACTCTGACTCCGGCTTACGGCGGCGGAAGCTCACGGGAGCTGGAACAAAGCAAAATGTCAGCCTCCTGTTCTCAATCCTCTCCTACACATACAGTAGGAGCAGTATTTAAATATTTGTATTTGAAATACCTATTTTAAATATTTTCTTATTTGAAAAATGCAGTTTTGAGTTTCTGGGCATGTGTTTTAGATATGTATTTAAATACATAAAGTAGGTGTATTAAAAAAGAAATACTTAAAATACAAATGAAGAAGATATCGAGGATAGTTTTTTTTGTTTGATGCTCTTAGTGAATGGACCTCATTGAAATAAAAATAGAAGCTTCTTCCAGCTGTTGAACTGGAATTCTCTTCATTTTCAAATGATAAATCTAAATGATTAAAAATGCCGTACAATAATTCGTCAATAAAAAGACATTTATTCTTTACAACGCTAGTTTATATTCATCAGTGCCAGTTCAACAACTGTTTTCCTTTGCGGGTTTTGTACATACGCCAACTAGGGGTTTACTGTCCAATGATTTTGGTGAAAAACTTATGATTTTAAAAGGAAATTCCGTTTGAGTTTGACGCATTTTTATATCTTTTTCTATTTGAAAGTGTTTTTGTGAAAGTATAATAAGTGAAACTGTTTTCTATTTGAAAGTTTTTAGTTATTGTTCAGAAATTTATAACGCAGTAATTTATTGTAATTGACTATTACAATAAATTATTTCAATAAAAAGTTAACATACAGTAAATACAAAAATTAAAAATTATTGTATTTACTGTATTTTGAGAATTTGAGGTATTTTAAATAAGTATGTATTTAGTAATTATTTAGTAAACTTAATGTATTTTGAGTATGATTTAAATACTTATTTAAGAAGTATTTTGGTGGAGCATTTAAATCTTCAATTATTTGCCCATTTCTGCACAAACACACACACACACACACACACATACACACACACCATCTTCTCCATAAGGCTCCCCGCACGGGGAATCACGATGGCGTTGGTTGTGATTTCTGGTGGAGTGTCGTAGACGACCACCAGGGCCCTGAGTCTCGCGGTGCCGCTCACGTCGTTAGCTTGAAGGTGCAGGCATGAAAGGGATGCTAAGCTCTTGGTAGTCGGGACCACCCGGCTATTCACCAGTTGGGTCTATGGCGCGTCGACTTTTGGGCAGGATTGGATGAAGGATCTTTTCGGAGTACTCTGGATCCTACATATAGAAGTCTAGCGGGAAAAACTGATACACCCATCAGGTTGCTCGGATTCCGACGATACCCACATCGTTAGCCTAAAGGTGTAAGCACTGTGGATACGGGATGAGGGACTCCGAGCCGCCCGAACCTTAGTTCGGGTTGGCTCTCGGCTTCGTCGTGGCAGTGGCTCGACACTGGGCAAAGAGGAGGGAACTTATTCCCGGCGCACGTGAGTGGTTATTGTTTTGACTCTGGTACTAGTCTGGTAAGCTAGGAGCTCTGAGCTATTAGGGCGGCCCTTACCCAGACATTGTATGGGGAGGTTGCCGTGAAGGTAAACTGGGTTCCGGCTGGATCCGAATGTCAGCCTGTCGGCGTAGTACTTGTGCGTCGGCGGGGGTGAGGATAAAGGCATAAAGCCACAGGTGCCCACCTCGGTGTTAATAGCCCCAACAAAACAAGAACGCATGTGTTGTGATCACACGGGGTTCGCAAGGCTAACATGGGGAAATGGTGGGGAAATATGTTTTAAATGAAATAAATGTCACGACGATTATCACTGTCTCCGCTCTCCACCTCAAGAATCACTTAACCAATTGAATGCAGTTTGGTGCAATAAGTGGGTAAATAGATACTTCTTTTGAAATTAAAAGAGCTAGAAGCGTAAAATGTTTCAGTATTACCGAGCCTATCGAACTGTGGTAAGGCGGAAGAGTAAGCTTTATGACCTGAGCCTCACTATTATTAAAGACATCTTCATGTTCCATTTTTGACGTACAGTAGCGGGAACAATGAAATCGGTCTCAGAGAAGATTGGGGTGATACCACACACACTGATATTCAAGTGATTGATTAGTGATTCCGGGCGCGTCAACTGCTAAGGTCATTAGTCTCGTGAATGACTTTGCTCGAGAGGTGGCAGTGATGTCATTTCTTTTCCGTCTAGTAGATGATTTAAAAAAAATAAATGCCGAAACAATGCTGGGTTACTTAAGCTACAATAATACTACAGTAAAACCTGTCTGCTGGATAAATAGGGTGCCCTTAAAAATTTTTCCGAGTCAGTGAGGTGTCCAATTTTCAGATATTGTTTTGCCATTAAACTCACAAGTCCATACTATATAGTGTTCACAAGAAAAGCTGCTTCATACATAAGTATACGTAACAAATTAAACGCAAGACCAACACTGAGCATTCTGATGTTTGTAACTAGAACCTGTCTGTATTAGCCGAGTATGGAATCTTTACTATTCTCGTTCCATTGCTGTTCAGATCTCTTCTCCCTTCCTTCTACCTCTATCTCCCCTCTCAATTTCCTTCCCAACAGCCTTCAATAAACTGCTTCCGCATTGCTAAAGCCCCACACACTGGCACTAGGCCCGTCCCAACTCCGAGTCCCCTTTAGATTAGATATTTTGCCAAGAATAACTCGCTACGCATCAAAACTCCCAACTCACAAATGACACAAATCCCGTTACCCGAACATCATCGAAATTATCTTGTTTACAGCTGCGATGCTCCTATGCTAGCATCCACCAGGACTGTCGTAACAGCCTCAACCAATTTCTCTTCATTGTTCCTCTTTTAATAGGTCAGTTCGTCACTAGAGGGCGGGTTATAACGAAATATCCTTTTTTTCTTTTCATTGTAGAACAATGCTGTTTAGTACACAAATACATTTTATGTTATGACAAAAGGAAATGACCCCATTTTTATACGTCATTTTTTTTGCATTTTTTATCGATGTTGGCTGTCATTTTTTAACTTTTCCCGTCATTTTTAATGCATTCTTCACTCATTTCATAGATTTTAATGTCACTTTATTGGTACTTGATTCCTTTATTTACGAGATGCAACAAATGTTCTCCACATAATTCCTGAGTAGCCTATTCGATTTCTTCGCTCATACATTGTTTATTTATTTATTTTACGTCAAAAAACAGTTAAAAACTGCGTATGACGTGCTATGGGGAAAAGTGAATTGTGTGCACATTTTCAAAATTCTGTGATCCCTACACTAAGTCATATACTACTTAAATTTTGAATTTTGAAAGGGAGAAAAAAAACAACTCCCATGTAGTAAAATCTATTTTCAAGGATAAATAAGCAATAAATTTTGGTTCTTATTACTTCCTGCCGCGACAACATGGAAACGATAATTTGAATAATTGTATTTCCCACTGAATTCTAGAAGACGTGCACAGAAAATGAAGTTACATTTGTGTCCAGAAGCAAAACACGGGGACATCTCAGCATTTGCTCAATGGATCAGGGAAACTGGACGAAAAACCTGATCGAGATGGGGATCATTGACTCGGAAGCTGTAGTACAATAGTTGTTACAGGTTGTTTATACTCATTTATACAGTCCAAATGGTAAATAATGCATTATGTATCATTGTTAAAATTAATGTTACTTTTCTTGTGATGCTCAGTATAGTCTCTAATTGTATAGAAACAGTTATGCAGCAGAAACGATTTCACTTGGGTTTATCGTTTAACGTCATCTGGCAAAGTGTTGTAAAATAATGTACATGTATTGTATGTGAATTTTTTGTAATGAGCTGTTGATACTGTCACCTGATGAATGTGATTTCTACGTCGAGTGTTATAGTAATAGACTTCGGCATTTTCTGAAAATATATTCCCGCCCTTGAGCAAGTCATTTTTTATAAAAACCACTGATTCGTAAATAAAAAGACACGGTAATGGTAGAATTCCTAGATTAATGAAGAGAGGCTTACATGAATCACGTGGGTGGGATTTGGTTATTATTCGTACAATTCGTTTTTGTAATCTAAAAGTCTGGGAGCTATAAGATGTATTTCCCCAGAATATTATGCCATATCTCAGGCGGGAATGAACATCCGCGAAGTATACACAACGAGCAGTATGAAGGCTGACTGAATTTGCAAGAATTCTGAACGCGTAGCATAATGAACTTAATTTTGTGTTCAATTCATTTAAATGGACGTTCCATTTAAGGTTTGACTGAATTGAGA
Source organism: Teleogryllus oceanicus (assembly GCA_964035755.1). Taxonomy (NCBI): domain Eukaryota; kingdom Metazoa; phylum Arthropoda; class Insecta; order Orthoptera; family Gryllidae; genus Teleogryllus; species Teleogryllus oceanicus. Next base: position 64,719,681 of record CAXIVR010000007.1, read on the forward strand.
GACCTAAAAATGTTGTAGCCTTAACATCAGTCAATGGTACACTGTTCATTTTCAATGGAGCACAGAATTGTTTATTTGAAATGGAAAACTGCATTAAAACCGTTTTCTTTTCGTTTACTATTAATTTTTTATTTCGGAACCAATTTGAAACATCTGATATTGTACTATTTATTGTTTCTTTATTGCAAAAGATGTTCGTATATCATTGTCATGTACGTCATTGTAATGTCAACCGTTGTGAGTACTGTGTAATCTAAGGTTCGTGTGACGCCTATCGGCTTCATAGTCAGCTTCGCCGATTTCGCGATAAGAAAAGATTATCTTGTAAAGAACAGTCCAAATCAAAAGTTTACAAGCTGTGTTTACTTAAACAAAAGGCAGAAGCGTCAATTACATCAGCAACATATCCAATAACATGAGTTGTTCATCTGAAGTGGTTTTGATCAAATTTTTTACGTCATTTTCCTTTGTTTTTAGGGCATTTTAAAAACATTTTAAGAACATTTTATTGATCATTTTTGGCAGAGTTTTAGGTCATCAAAATCCTCCCCTAGTTATTCCCATCGTAATAAAAATATTATTGCGTTGTTCACATGCATTATTATGTATATTGTTCACGGTGAGCCAAAGGGTCCTGAGTTGTTTACTTTAAAACTTGTTTTCTTTCGCACTGATATCACCTCGTTCACTTCAATAAATAGGCCATGTCACCATGACAGTTTCATCACCAAATTACTAAGCAAATATAAAATGCACTGTCAATTCAGATAGCATACATAAGATAACGTTACTTAATTTTATATCATTTGCTGACAACAACAGTAAGAATTGCATATTAGTAAATAGTAAGCACTGCTAGGACAGGGAATCGATCGTGCTGCTCCAAATCCAACATTGGCATTTGTTCCATAGTTTACCAAATGGACAAAGAGCAATTTAATTCATTTTCATATTTTTAATTATTGTACTAGTAAATGTAATGTGTTTATGCGAATTCCCTTCACAAATTACAAAATTATCTTGTAATTTTATAATACAAATATTCCAGATTTAAAAATTATTGTTTATACTTTAAATAAACATTTTCCAAGATTGCAGGCTGACTGAAAATTACAAATGTGAAAGACTAAAGGAGCATATAGTCCTATCTCGCATTATACTGGCTTTGAGTTATAAAGGAAAATACGTCTGTAATGTAGCTACAGTATAAATAAAAGGAATCTCGAACAAAATTAACTATCTAATCTCAATCCCTTCTGATATTATATTATTGCAGTTCATTTAAAAATTTTATAATTGGTTTTTGAAAATCGTGGAATAAGAATTTCAGCTAATAAAGAGGGATGCCCGGTCACCTGTAGAAACACCTACGAAAAAACGTTCCCCATGCGTGTAGCCAATAGCTCTGTTGCTACATTCTCCTACGGCCTATGAGAAGACAAAACTAATAGTGAGTAGAGGTCATGTTGTCTATCACGTCTCTATGTGTTACAGGGCAAGCAATTAAGGATGTGAAGGAAGCTCGAAAGTATCCTGCTGTTTGAGGTTGCATGTGGAATCGAGTTGTAGGTTTGGAGGCAAATTCTAGCGGGAAATTTAATACGTGCTTACATTTTAACAAAATTATTTAGGTTTCTGGTGCAAAAAATGCCTTATAAATTTATTATGTTTTGTAATGCACATCTTCCAGGGTTATATTTTTTTCTATTTATTTAATAGTTCCGAAGTTATAAAAATGTTACAAATTTTGTAAATAAAATATAATTTCAGTAAAAATCATTATTTTTAATTTTTTCAATATCGTTTAAGATATATAATTTTACATTTATTGTTCACATGAATAGAAAGGATGTAAATAAATGATTATATTAATTGATAATACCATTAAATATATTTCACATATTTTTTTAAAAGATAATTCTAATTTTTCTTGCTCTTTTACAAAAGTAACAAAAAAATTATTTTTGGATATAAAACAAATGATATTTATGTCACATTTAAAAGCAAACCGTGTAAATCGATCCTCGTACTTAACGGTATTACCCAAAAACCTTGTATTATGAACACTTTCAGATTTTATGAAGTTCAGTTAACACTTCGCATTTACGTTGTCGGCTTAAAATAAACTTAGTCCTAATAACTTCATTCTAAAAAGTAGATTTTATGGGGAGAAATCCCTAATGGGAAGACCTCAGGGGAGTCACATTTCGGAAAACTTTGCACGGAAGGTATAGAAGGGAAATTTATTTTTAATACGAGACTGATGAGTGGGATTTCTGCCTAAGGGGCGTCTTCTCGTGATTTGTCGTGTTATGGTACAACTGTGTGGAGAGATACAAGAATTGGTTTTCTAGTGTTTGGAATTTTAATTGGTTGGAAAAATTCATTTCTAATTGTACGAGGAAACTGGTTTTGAACGATCTATAGTTTTATTTGTGTTGGATCTTGCGGCATTTATCCAAAGTGGATAAGCATATAATATGAGCGGACTAATTATGGTTTTTAATTGATTGATTGATTTTTTCGTGTTTCCGGGCGCGTCAACTGCTCTGGTCATTTGTCTCGTTAGTGTAATGCATGTTTCTCTGTCTCTCTCGGGAGATGGCGGAGATCTTCTTCCGCTGACTGGCGAGATCCGGAGCCGACCTACCATCGGCTAGTGGGGTTTCCCCCTAACCAGGACTCTCCCATCAGCGGAGTACTGCCCCAGCCGAGACAAGCTCTATGCTCCCGACCGGTCTCCCGGGATATGTGGTAGTGTAGTGCATGTTGGTGTAAGTGTGTGTGTAAAGGGAGAGGATAGGACAAAGAATTGGAAGGACAGGTTGCGAGCGGTCCGTGGCCCGTTTGGTAGGGTACTGCTCCGGCATTCGCCTGGTGCTGATCGGAGGAACCACGGAAAACTACCGATCAGAGCAGCCGGCCGCTAGAATTCTCCTCCAGACAGCGACTGAATTCGACCTAGCTGAAAAACTAGGTCGAAATCCTGCCACCGTCAGGACTCGAACCTAAGACCGGTCAGAGGCGCTGCAGTGACATCAGTTGATGCACTGAGCTACCGCTACCGCTTCATGGTTTTTAAATATAGGTAGGACTGTGTTATATAGAAATTTTGCTGTCCAGTTTATTATTGGACTTGGTGGAGTTTTGCTTTAACATATACTATTTTATTATTTATTTGCTGATTCCAGTTTAATTGTGTATCTATTAATAATTCTAGATATTTGATGGTTTTGATGTGCAGGTGCCAGTTAATTACTTCCTGATTACCCCCAGTTAACTACTTCCTTACCCCAAAACCTGCACCACGGTGGATGAAAGAGCACGTTCACTCGCCCATTGCCTCTCCAGCAATGCCTTGGGAACCTCTCGTCCCTCACCTTGCTCTCGAACAGGGTCCAGTTGGCCAGCTTCGCCGCGCGGCCGCTGGCCGGGGTGTAGCTGTGCAGGTTGACGAGTCGCGGCGCCAGAGCGTGCACCAGCCGCGCTACCAGCACTGCCAACGGTAAAGCCTCTATTAAGCGGTCACTTCAATTTTGTTTCGTGGAACCGATTTGATTTTTCCATACGACATGTGTAAAAATTCTCTTTTGGAGGGGCATTCTGACACCGCGGCCAACGGCCATGCACATTTTGTGGATTGACTTCTATTAAGCAGTCAAACCTAGAAATTTTTAACGGCAAAAGAATAAGTAATGGAGAAGCGAATAGATCCCAGCGGCGTGAAGGAGAGGGAGGCAAATGCAGGTGTATAAGGGTATCAAGAAGCTACGATGAATTCTCAGTACCGGGGATGTCAATGAGAAATACCGATGATTAAGGGACGGATTGTAATGAAATGTATTTTTTTCTTTTCACTTTAGAACAATTCCGTTTAGTATAGAAATTTTTTATATTATGACAAAATGACATGACCAATTTTATTGGTCATTTTTTCCATTTTTCGTCGATTTCGACTAATAAATCATTTTTTACTCTTTTCTATAATTTTTAATGCATTTTCGCTGATTTCATCGATTGTAATATCATTTAAATGGTACTTCGTTGAAATAATATTTATGATGCAACAAAATGTTCTCCACAGAATTCCTGATAGTCTTTTCGATTTCGTCGCTCATAAAGTGTAATGTCAGCCGTTGTGATTATGGAATCTAAGGTGCCAATAACACCTGACAATCACCGACATTGTCGGTTCGGAGGATTCCGGATAAATAAAACAGATTTCCTGGTAAAGAACAGTTTGAACCAAAGTAAAGAACCAAACGTTTGCAAGCTGTGTTCACTTGAACGAATGGAATTACAGTAGTATCAAATCCAACAGCTTGCGATGTCCATCCGAATTGGTTTTGATAACATTTTTTACGTAATTTTTCTTTGTTTTTAGGTGATTTCTAAAAAAATTTTAGAGCATTTTTTGATCATTTTTGGCGATGTTTTAGGTCATCAAAATCCGCCCCCTACCGATGATGATGCCAATGATGAAGTACCTGTCACGATGCCAAAGAAAGGTTGGCACTAGCCGACAGAAAGCATGTGACTTTAGAAAACGAGAAAAATTTTCACCCAGAAAATGTGCTGACATTTGAGCCGTTGAGGCCAAAAGTGAAGTCAAAAAACATACTTTCCGGAAAATGACCTGTAAACGAAAAACGCTGTAAAACTTAGTACGCTGTAATGCTTAGAAATTATCTAAAGTGTAATGAACGTGTTTTGGAGTAATTCTTTTAACTAACTACAGATATTTTGGACTGAAACATTGCTTATTAATGAAGTAATTAACTGTTTTGGTGACTTTCACCAATTTTGTGAGAGTAAACAAAGAGAAACGGGCAAAGGAAGAAGTAGCTACCCATTGCCATAAATAAATATCTAAAATAGCATATTAAAAAGCAGCATGGTGTGAGCAAAATTCATTATGAGTTGACCTACGCCGAAACCAGCTTATACGTTTTATTTATCAGATTTTTCCGAATTGTCCTCCCCTGCACAGTAGCAGAGTATAACTGTGCTGGTAGTTCTCAAAGAATGTTAACAAGGAACGTAAAACTAATTTCGCTGACTTTCACGGTTGGGTCTTAAATTTATGTATATTTTTAACGAGTGGTTCATTTTTTCACCAAGCGTTTTCAAGGGCACGGGGCAATAAAAACTTCTGTAAGTACATCTATTGAACAGTCGAAAACAATTAATCATTTCAATTTCACGGATACAACCACAAAAAAAAGCATTGAAATAAACTATCAACATGACCGCTCTCTACTATTTTCTCAAGTAGTTATCACCAATTCAATATACAGAAATATTGCATAGTGGTCTGAAGTGAAAGACGCACTCACGATAGTTTAACCCCGTTCAAGCAATAGGTGAAGTAGGAAATGTTTAAATAAATACAGCGCGAGCATATACAGGTAATGTATCTGCAATCGAATTGAAATACAATTTTCAACTAATTGTGAAATATTAATTTATTACTTTTATTATGTGTCAATGGTCAGTTGATCGGAAGCTACTTCAGACTAGGAAATTTTACAGACGGTCCTGAAATATTTCTTTAGTGTTTGACATAGGAACTATCTGCACTGTCTATAAATGTTTTGAACTCACCGCCATCCGAACAATCTCTGTATATGTTCCCCTTGGTCTTGAAAGTCTGCAGTTGGTCCAGGAGAGCGAACATGTCCTCCAGTTCATCTTCGAGCTTGTCTGGACTTTCGCTGTTCGACATTGCTTCTTTTCACTCCGTTTAGGCATTAAATACGAGAATTTGACGCTGTTTATTACCCAGAAGAACAAACAGCACCCATTGCCAGGCAACGATTGAGATTATTTCTCCTACAATCTGTAGTGGACTCCTCTTACGCCAAATCGTTTGGTCATTGCCATATTTCCCAAAAGATTGACTCGCTCAAGGCGTGGATCGTTTGTTTTTTTATAATTTGAAACATTTATTACATGCTTTAAAGTCAAAAGACAATTTTCCGTGACGTATAGACTAATGAAACTAATAAAGTACGTGAACCTATTTAAATCGGGGAGTTGTGAATAATAAGTATTTCAGGACTACGTCCGATGATCAGCTAGAATTTTGGTAACACGAAGACATGATCTACTAGTGTCCTAACTTTTTGTTCTAAGATAGGTAGATAATTTCTTAAAAGACAATTTCGTCTAACCAAATTATTTACCTTAATTTGAACTTTAATGGTTGCAATTTGAAGATGGTTAATTTTCAGGTAAAATAGTTTTCAGTTACTACAATTTAGAACCATCATTTCACAACTAGTGGCGGATTTACCGTTAAACTAAATTAGCTACAGCCTTAGGGCCTCAGAGTCCAAGAAGCCTCAAAAATTATTAAAGAAAGTGGCAAATTTGCAAAAAAAATTACGAAAATATATAAATTTACAATTAGTTTATTTTGTTACGCTCTCACGGTTTTGCTAATTGGTCAGCGTGCTCGCTTTCCACGACGCGACCCTGGGTTCGATTCCCGCTCGGGCAAGATGGCAATGTGCGGTTTCCTGCAATATCCTAGTATTTGCTGTGTGACGATGAGACAACTCACTTCTCACTCCAGCGTCCGTGGGGACTCGAATCCTAGGCCAGAGGCATTGCAGTGACATCAATTGATGTCCTGAGCCACATAAGCTGGTTTTACTTAGGTGTGTGCAGTGTTAGTTTAGTGTTACGTCACGCTGATATTATTTCCTTAATTTTTTAATATTTACTGAAATAATTCCTTTTTATCATTCTTATAGCAGAACTATAATACTAAAATATTACTGTAATATTAAATTGCTTCAATGAATGGAATTATTTTTCAACGATGGTATATTGATTGAATTTATTAGTTTACGAATAAATATTCCGCATTGTTCTCTAAGCGATCTAAAATTGTTCTATAATCCAGTTTAATTTGCCCAGTAGTTTCTCGCCCATGCGTCATCCATGACGGCGTGTGCACGGCTTGTAAGAAATCTTCTCGCCTATACGTTCTTCCTTCGGTAAAAAGTCTTTAATCTTGTTATGAGCAGTAAGCATCGCCAAGTAATTCTTACTATAATTATCATACATTTTGATATGTAAAACAAGCAAAATTTTTGAAAAAAATGTTTTTACTGTTCTTTAATTTATTTTTACTTAATGTAAATGGAAGGGGTGTTTTCTTAAGGGGTACGTATTTGTTTAGGAGGGCGGGTCAGACATGCATTACAAGGGGAAGAGGGGGTATTCAAAATACATCAAATCTTCGTTACGAAATTTATGGACGGCTCCAAACTAACTAATTAGGTGCCAGTTATAATAATGTTAATAGTTCCGAAAATGGAAGACATACAATCGTTTTACTTAATTATTTTCTGCACCTAGATTATCTTGTAATTGGCTTTATTATTTATTGTTCCAAGATTATCTTGTAATTTTAAACTGTTTTATTTTAACATTTTTTAAAAATTTTATTCAACTACTATTCTCTTCAACTGTTCACGAGCGTATCAAAAAGTAATTTCCCGCCATATATTCCAAAGTGCTGTTGGCAATAATTAGTGTTCGCAACAAGGAAATTTGGCTACCCTGTGTGTTACTGCCACCATACGCCCAGCATCCATGTTGGAAACGTCATAAGTTAAAGTCGGTGTTTATGGGAAGAAAATGGTACGTAATTTTGAGCTCAAGCTAATTGTGTTATACTGTTCTTGTATTGTGACATGGTGTGATTCGAAGTGTGTGAGGAGACTTCGTATTGTTCATTCAACGGTTCTTGAATGGTGGGGGTAGGAGAGCAACTGCACTGATTTCCGTTTTGGGGAGGTTAGGTATTCTTTCGTAACAGTATTACCGGGGTTAACGCACCACCCTAATGTAATCTCACAATGAAGCGATGATATTTAACTGCAGGGGACTCGTTCTTTGGAAAGGATAGAGACTCCCTTGCAGTCATATATCAGCTTTTGCATATGTACCATTTTGTGATTTGAAAGCTGCAGACCGTCTTACATTATTTTCTTTGCATCCCGCCTTGCATCTCTTGTTAATTTAATGACACAAAGAACTAATGGATTGTGTTAGTTAATTGAAAGGACAGTTAAGGAAAGGAAACAAATTAACTAGTTCTAAATCTGCAGAATTATTTTATGTATTTTGATTAACAGGAATTATCTTGTCATATTTCTTGTTCTTACAGTATACAATAACTTATATTATATATTTGATTTGCTATCGAACTTACTTGTGATGTATGTTTTTAGCCAATGACGCCGCAATTATCACCAGTTGAGGAGCAGGAGAAGCTTCTAGATGAAGCTCTCAACATTGTTAAGTCACAAGCTTTTCAGATGAAGCGATGTCTGGACAAGGCAAAATTGATGGATGGACTCAAACATGCATCTACAATGTTGGGCGAGCTTCGTACTTCAATGCTTTCACCAAAAAGTTATTACGAACTCTGTATCCTTACAGTTACGTCTTAAAAGTGCATTATTATTATTCTTTTGGAATGTGGATCTTTCATTTATGTTTGTTACATATTTCTGGAATAATTCCCCAAATCAACACTCGTGGAAAAAAGCTGGAAAGACTGTTGGCTAGTTAATGTTTAATCTTTGTCTTCAATGGCTTACACCTTCAATGAGGTTGTAACACAGAGCCATGGGTTTTTCAGACAGGGCAACACACAAACTTTTTAAAGGTTTTAAACTTTGTTGTAAATTATCATTAACATTTTTTTAAATGAAAGTAGTTTTCTTACATAGCAATAATATAATAAATACTGCTTGTATTTACAACAAAGTATTGTTTAGAATATATTCTTTTAGATTTAGAGTCAACAACATAGTATTGTTTGTAAAAATAAATTAATTTTTTTGGAAAGTGGAATCAGTTGTCAAACATTTTGCTCTGTAGGTAATGAAGTGTCACTGTTCTGAATGTTCTGATTGTTTTTCTATGCTTGTTCTTGTAAAAGTTATTTGTGGGTTTGTTTTTCTCCCACTGAGCTAAGTTATGTTTTTGTAAGTTTTGTGCCGTTAAGTTGGTCAGTTTCAAACACTAGCTGTGAAAGAGAAGAGTTCTGCTGTAAAAGACTTTATTTCAGGCTTAACCTCAGACATGCCACAGACGAACCAAATGGAGATATGTTATAGGTTAGAGTCCCAAATTCCTTGTGTGGGACTAACCTGTAGACCGCATGCAGACTTCTTATTCATTTTGTTGGCACTTGCTTTTACTTGATAAAATAATATTAATTAACTTTTGGGAAACAAATTGTGTATCCCTTCTATTGCTTTAAGTTTAAACAAACAGAATAAATCATATTTGTACCCCATGAAACAGTATAAATCGTGCATATCCAGTGAAACGATCATTTTTCTGACCTAAAACAAATTAAATATAAAATGAGAAATCTCTTTAAAAGTGCCTCACTGGAACCAACCTTGAGACTTTACCTCACTGAACTAATAAGATAACCTTATTGGATGTTGGTAAACTTGTGTCCAGATCATCACACTGATTTCTTGATCATGAAGTAAAGTGATATGACACTAGTGAGTTATTGTATGTAATTTGCTTTCTTTCTTTCTTTCTGTAATGTCTCCGGCCTGCGCTTTCTTATAAGAAAGATTAAGTGGCCTGCATGTAACTAATGGTTGGCTCATACTGCCTAAGAGGAGTGTGTTAAGGAGGGAGGTGCATGGGGCGAAGTAAGGGAATGGCCACTTGCTGATGTATTCACTGTAAAATTATGGAAAGTAATAAAACTTGCTCATTTGGTTCTTGGGTCTTTAAAACACCAACCTTAAACTAACTTGGGGTTCCGTAGCATGTAAGAGAATTATCTACAAAGCATCACTTACTTCACCCACAATTCCCCTTGCTTTTTGTGCCAAATTACTTTTATATTTAAATTGATGCCCTGCCACACAAATTCAGGGTGGAGCTTGCACCTTTGGCCCTTGAATCTGTGCTGCGTGTAATTTCAAATTCCTTTTATACAAAAAAAACAAACATTTATGAAAACTTTTAAAACTGATGGATGGTAAATAAGGATATATTTTGTTTGTTTTAGGAAAGTACTTATTTTTATATTTTCACATAGTCCAATTACATCCATTTTTCTGTCTCATTGCAATTCATTTAATAAACATATGTTTAAAATTTCCATAATGGTACTCAAAGTACACAGCAGATCCAGCACCACCCCCTGATTATCGAAGGGTTCCTTCAAAATCTAATGTCTCTTTGCTGAACAATGCAACTGACCTTTTGAACAGCTTCCTTAAGATGCACTGTTCCAACCAAGCAAATTATATAGAAGCAATATTATAAAACCACTATAGAACACACACAACTATGAAAGTCAAGTTATCAGTGAATGAAAATTGTTCATAAAATCATGGTGGAAGAGAGAGGTTCTATAACAAGAATTCTGCATTATTTTAAAATGATACTGAAAATCGAAAATTGTTTGAGAAAATTGGAAGAATTGTTTTTGTAGGATATAGTGTTAATTTTTTGTAATTTTATTATTGAATCATTTTCTTAATGTTGCATCAGATATGGCAATTACAGATGAATTGCGCCATCTAGAACTCTACTTATTGGATGAATTTCAGAAAGGTCGAAAAGTTACGGACCTGTATGAATTGGTCCAATATGCGGGAAATATTGTACCTAGATTGTAAGTTCTAAGTTAATTGTTCTTACAGTTATCTATGTATTGTATTGGTCTGTGTTAATTGTGTAATCTTAGAAAAAATGTTTGGATGAACTGCTAATTTTTGCAACATTTACTATTGTCTCAAAAGGGTTAGAGTAAGTTCAGGTCTAATAAGTGTATCCTAATATCATTGAATGTAAACATGTTTCTTTTCATAAAGGTACTTCATAACTATGTAAAAATAAATTTTTTCCAATAATTTTCATTAAATACATTTAGTTTATACTTTTTTTTATCATGTTTTAATTTGATACAATAGTTGCATGAAGTTCAAAGTAATCTTTTTCAACATAATTCTGTTAATGTGTATTGACAGGTATCTTCTTATCACTGTTGGTTTGGTATACATCAAAACAAATCCGTGTCTAAAACGTGATCTGCTCAAAGATTTAGTAGAGATGTGCAGAGGTGTACAACATCCTTTGCGAGGTCTGTTTCTACGCAACTATTTGCTGCAGTGCACACGTAATGTGTTACCAGATGTTGCAGAGGCAGAAAATGAGAGTGAAGGAACTGTAAGTATTAAGATAAAAAAATTACATTCTATGCAAACAAATTCTTACTTTCATACAGATTCATAATACATAAATTGATGTACAAATTAAATATAAAATTGCTCTTTTTGGAAGGTAAAATATTGGAAGGGCAGGGATCAAGCTGATTAATATTGTGACTCATAATAATGACTTATAAATTGTGCCCGCAGGTGCGTGATTCATTGACTTATAAATTGTGCTCACAGGTGCGTGATTCAATAGATTTTGTATTGATGAACTTTGCTGAGATGAATAAATTGTGGGTGCGAATGCAGCATCAGGGTCATTCCCGTGAGAGAGAAAGGCGAGAGAGGGAACGTGAGGAATTACGTATTCTGGTTGGAACAAATCTAGTTCGCCTTTCCCAATTGGAAACTGTTAACTTGGATAAATATCGTAAGGTATGAATTTCTAGTGTTCTTACTCAAAACAATTTTTTGATGTAGGTCTGGTGGAAAATATGCTATAATCTCAAAGAAGTAATACTTTTGGTTTTCAAGTAGGGTTTCTTAAAATCATGACTTTTTAAAAAAAAATCATAACAATTTGATTTTTTAAAAATTGTTTTTATTTAAATCCATACATGTGTTTTTTTATCTTGGTTAGTATTAATCACTCCATTATATTAATAAGTGGTCCCTTTTTATTCCCAACACGTGTTAAGATGCTTGTACAGTTATTTTTTAAAAACACATGTAGTATTTCTTGAATTTTTCATTCTTGTTTTTAAAAATAATCAGTGAATCTTGGGTGAAAAAATATTAACTGTTGAATTGATTTATTAAATACATAAACACAAAAACTAATATTTATATGTAGCTCGTGATTGTTAGCTTTGTGATATGAAGATGATGACAAAATACTTGTATTCTTTGAGATCCTCATAGTCGTAAATGAAGTCTCCAGGGGACTAAGCTGTGGCACTTTCTATATATCGTTGCAGTTTGGGTTTCTGAAACTCGTGAGAACAACAACAACAACAACAACAACAACAACAAAAGAACTTCCAATATCAATCATTAATGAATGATTATGAATTTTTAAATTTAACAATTTGGTTGATCCCCGGTTTACGGTGCATCTCAGTGTTGGCGGACTACACTGTCACGACCTCCCTGATACTACTCTGTATGTTGTAGACGTCTGATTCCTGTGTCATGAATGATAGACAGAAATGATTAACCATTTACGCAGAACATTTAAACACTTGTTTTAGAAAATGACCAGTTCATGCGTGCGGAATTCTAACTCCTTGCTACGTGTGTCCAAGTTGAAAATGAGGCTTTAGCATTTGACCATCACTTAGCATAAAACATCCTTGAGTCTGTCCAAGGCATAATTTCTTACGCATTTTATGCAAATAATCTGTAAAAATCGTTTGGAGTGTATATGTCTTTGATCTTCACGTACAGGAATAAATTTATTTTACATGCAAGCTTTTTAAGGGATCACTCATTTATGAGAATTTCTTTTAAAAGGAATAGTAAATAAATAGACATTTAAAAAAGTAACTTTCCTATTAATTCTCCTCACCTAACTTCTCTGGATTGTAAACTTTTTGTACATCATTAAAAAGTGCTCTTGTTTGGGAATTTTTGCATGTTTCCGTCTCCACGTGTATTCAAACAAATAGTTCATCTTTTGCTCCTTGCATTCATGCTGAGGGGATTTATTTTAATTGCACTCCACGTGCCTTCGATACTGTTGGTGTGAGCACCGGTTTCAGGGTCCTTGAAATGTAGTGAGTGGTTGACGCTTAGGTGGTGATAACCTTCTTCTTCTTCTTCTTCTTCTTCTTCTTCTTCTTCTTCTTGGCAATCGCAAGACTTCCAACAGTGTGAGATCACAATGGATCCCAGCTTGATGAAAATCTTAATGATACCTAGAAGCTACATTTTTCGCTTCTTGCTTGCTACATTTTTCAACTACCCTGAAAATGTAAGATTGGATCCCTCCAAATACCCAATTCCCATTCACATGCCTGTCTCTATTATACTTCCTTTTACCAAACATACTTTTGTCTATCTCCACCCTTATGTCCTTCTCCGCCCAGTGGTTCACTCTCACCCGTCATCACATCCATGCATACTTCCTTACAAAAACTAAACCAATCAGTCATGGTATCAGAACATACTCTCAATTTGTTCATCACTAACTCACATGGTGCTTTTGAAACCCAAAAATAGGAAATGATAAGCACCTTGGGCATCTTCAATTGTCTCTCCAAAAACCATGAATCCGTCCTCACAGAATTTTTGAGAATTGACCCCTTTCTTTCGGCACACCCACTCGTAACCATCACACAAGTCCTTTCGCTCGGTCAATTTCATGACATTCTTACAAATGGGGGATTCATACTTTGAACTTTTATACATCAACCAGACCAACTTTTGTACATCACTGGATCACATCCACTCATCCCAATTTGCTCAAGGAGAAAAAAAATTCCACATTCAAATGATCCATCGTAAAATCACAGCAACTTCAGCAAACAATCCAAGAAGTGCAATATAAAACAAATTCTCACCTGACACCATGCTAGGAGCAGTTCAAACAAATGATGTAAAATCATAGTCAACACAGATACTTCATTAATTTATTCTTTTATATCTTCTAGAGTGGTAGGTGGTCTTGTTCTCTGCTTTAAAAATGTGTTCAATGTTATAAATCGTAAAATCAGTATAATATTGTCAACTGATCAGTAATTGTGAAGTGATCGTTTAAATGTTTCTCAAAATAATATAAACAATTCGTGTGTGGTGAACAATAACATTCCTGCGCAACAATTGCAAGAGAATCTGATCACATCAAGGCACAGTAATCGAGGAAGCCTAGGCTAAGGTGTACCGTAAACCCGGGATCAGCCAACAATTCTCAGAGTTTTGAGAGTCTCTACACTACGTCTTGTCTTTATTTACCTTTTGTAAATATCCAGTTAAGTACTATATGAAAAATGCGATTCACGTATCTGGAGTCATGGATAAAGAATTTTCAAATACTATTCCTAAACTGTACCTACCCTACACTTAGTATGTAGAACAATACTGTAAGTGTGAGAACCATTGAAATCCTATTTTCAAGTATTGTTTTTGAAGAATTATTAAATAAGGATTTTTTTTTTTTACAAAATCTAATGCTTTTGATGACAGTCTATTAAGTGTGAATGATGCATTGATTGTATGCATTTGCCATTTAATGTTGTTTTTATCATTATATTTTGAAATTAATTTAAAATTTAATTCAAAATGTATGGTTTTTTCACTACTTCAGAACCAAAGAATCAAATACTGTGTATACTTTCAGAATTGAATACTGATTTGTCCACAGTTTATGGAATGTTTGTTTATTTATTCTAAGGCTTAACATTTGTTACAATTATCCTTATAGATTGTACTACCTGGTATCTTGGAGCAAGTTGTAAGCTGTAGGGATGCCATTGCTCAGGAATATTTAATGGAGTGTATTATTCAGGTACATAAGACTACACTTCTTTTTGATTGGAATGTTAATTCAAGATAATCATCATTCAATTGACCATTTATGCTACTGCTATTGAGATTGGCTTATCCATCCTTTTGTTTGCAGGTTTTTCCTGATGAATTTCATCTTCAAACTCTCAACACTTTCCTTAAATCATGTGCTGAACTAAATGTTGGAGTCAACGTGAAGAACATCATAATATCTTTGATTGACCGTTTGGCTACTTACTCACAGAGGGCTGATGATACTTCATCAGGCATTCCTACTGATGTGAAACTATTTGATGTATTCTCAGACCAGGTTGCTGCAATTATCCAGGTTGGTGTTTTAACATTTCATATATTTCATTATCATAGAAATAGAAACAATAATTTCATCCTTCTTTGTTATGTTCTGCAGTGCCGCCAAGAAATGCCTCTGGAAGATGTAGTATCACTGCAAGTTTCGTTAGTCAACTTAGCTCAAAAATGTTATCCTATGCGTGTAGATTATGTAGATAAAGTTTTACTTACAACAGTACACATTTTTCAGAAGCTTAATTTGGACAGGTATGTATAATAAGGTGGATCAGAGTAAACATTCCAAAATATAAAGAGATGTGTTATTAAGTTGTGAAGTTATGTAAGTTTAAAGGTGGTGTAGATTGATTTAATACAGGGTTGTCCAATTGGTGGCCCGCGGTGCTATTTATTGTGGCTCACTAAAGGTTATTAGACAAAAATAAAAGCCTTTGCATCCATGTTGGGCGAGAACATTCTATGCCTAGTGCACACACCCTTCCGGGGCCGACAGCCTCTTAATGTAAAAATAGATTTAAGTTAAGATTTAAGAATTATTTTCTAGTAAATTCAGAAATTCAAAATCATCCCAATATGTTTCTCTGCATTATGCCTGCTACAGCTTGATTCCAACCTCCCACCTTTTAGAGCAGTTGGGCAAAGTGTGGAGATCAACAATACTGGGAAGTCAGGTGTGAATCGCCCGTTATGAAAATACAGCCTGCAACTATATTAAAGGTTTTAGTTGTGTCCCTTAAGGCCTTAAAAATTGGACATCCCTGATTTAATACACACCTACTCTCTTACTAACATTTATGCTCTTATAATCGGTTATATTGTGTAATGTGTATTTTCATTTTTCTTTCTAGGGTTGATTACACCAGTCCCGTTTCTCGAGAATTAATGAGACTGATGAAAATCCCCGTGGATAATTACAACAATCTGTTGACAGTCCTACAATTGCAGCAGTATGCTCCCTTGATGGAGTACTTCGACTATCATGGCCGTAAAAGTTTGGCTGCCTATCTTGTGGCAAACTCACTCGATAATGAGACACTTATTCCCACTCAGGAACAGGTTTGTATTTTCCACCTACCCAAAACATTACAATTGGCAACTGCAATTTGCAACAGTTGAGTGACGCACCACATTTTAAGACACAACTGGTGGTTCAGGTTGTTACGACATTTGTGGCAGTTTTAAAGACCAACTTCTTGGGTTTTAAAAACTGAAATATGGATTGATTTAGCCAACATTACAGAACTAGTGTCCTTGTTTAAGCTTGTGCAACAAAGTAGCACCTGTAAGCAAAAAGTGTCTATTTACAAACACTTTAATTGCATAAATTACTTAAAAGGTGCTGTGAAACTTCACTATGCATGTCCAATTTCACAATGAGACTCTGGCTATCAACGTATGTGATTAACAAAACATTGTGGAGTCTGCCCAACACAAAATTTCTAAAGTAATTCTGAGACCGCAACCTGCGGAATGTACATAAAACATTTTGTTTATCCAAAACCTTTTTAATAGAAACTAAATAAAAGTATAAACATTTACAGTAGTGGCAGCGTATAAGCGACTCTGACAGTTCTCTCGCCATGTGCTGTGATACGTCATGTGACCTAATCTGAAGCAATCAGCTTGCGAGGATTTGTTTACTTTCTCACAGCCTGGGTTCAGCATTGCCGTTTATCTGACTCCCACGAAGTCGCTCAAGAAGCTTGCAGATCCCGCCATCAGCAGTATCAGTATGAATGAAATGTGCCTTTGCTGATGCGTACCAGCCCAGTTGGTGTGTGACTTCCAAGCACCAAGTGCATTGGTCCAAGGCTGAGAGTTCCATGAGGGCTACATCACGCAAACTTGTAGTGGATTGCAGAATATTGTTACCTCTTGACAATGTTGTGGGTGTAGTTGCGGCTGCACTGCAGATAGGCCTAAAAGAGAACAAAGCCACCCGTAGCTGACACATCAAGATTTCAACATGGTTTGGGAGACGATAGGGTTGGTTGTGGCAAAGCTAATGAACCTGTCATCGCCTGTCTGTAAGTGTTAATATTTTGAGAATTGATTTATCTTTCATGTAGGTGGTGCCATATGCGTAGCAATGCGTGGCAACTGTGCATCGAAGTGTCTGTCGCTTATATGCTGCCAGTACTGTAGTTCTACAATCCTGAGTAGGCAGTAGTATATTGCTTTAAACATTTTGTGTTTGCCTTTCACAATTTCTACTAATCTCACCCAATTCATTGCCATTTTATCTCCATATCGCAAATGATTGGCAAATTGACTTATGAAAACTTACAAAATTTAGGTTGGCAACAAATTTCAACAATCAAGTATGCATGCCACATAGATTATCCATAAATAAACTTTATTCAAAATTTCTCTAAAATGTATGTTTTTGTGATTTTATGTGCAACTAAAATGCATTTGAGTGACTTTCAACACCTACAGATGTGAACAGTTTAATTCCCCTCGATAAGACAAATAATTCTCCACAATTCATAGCTGGTTCCCTCTAAGACGTTCTAAAAGAATACTAGAAACACGTTTTTTGTTGGTTTTGCAGTACCGAGTATATGTGAGCCACTAGTTGTCATAGAATCCTCTAAAATATGTTATAGGGGAGACAAATGAGTAAGAGATAGTGGTTTGTTAAAATGAAATATGTTAGAAGGAAAGCAAGTAAAATTGTGTGATTTCAGCAAATGTAATTAATAAGAGGTTATAATCGTAATGAAGTGGGTATTAATAAATACCAAAGGGACGTAGCATGCAATATTATCAAAATGAATATAATAGATATTTATAATATCAGGTTTCAATGCAATCATGAGTACTTTGGTGCAACATTGTGAATTACTACCTCTTTTCAACATTACTAGAATCATAACAACTTAATTCATTGATTGCAGATAATTAAACCTAATTTTGTAAAGAAACAAAAAATTACATTTTTCACACAACTTTCTATTTCTGAAAATGGACAAGCCTAGCAACTATGTAAAATTTATTTTTATTATGAACTTGCAAAGCACAAAACAACTTTTTAATTTGGAAAATATGTGCTAGGGGCATCCAGTTCATATTAGTATTGTCTGGATTTCATTTTGTTTCTTTCTTCATTTTTTTAGGTGGATACTGTTCTCACTATGATCAGTCCTTTGGTCCAAGACCAGTCTGATCAACCTACTGCTGAAGAAGACCCAGAAGACTTTGCAGAGGAACAAGGTCTGCTGGGCAGGTAAGAAAGTTGAAACTTCACTGTAATGTTTTGCTACTTTCTTACTGTGTCATCCTAACAAATGTTGGTTGCTATAATTTTCAACCCTGCTCATAAGCAAATTAATCACTAGAAACTAATTAAAGGCACAGTTGTTCATAATTAGTCTTCATCTTCTTTTGAGGTAAAGCTTTTTATACTCCATCTTCAAATAAGTTTGTTTTTTTGTAAACTTTTTGCTTCAGCAAATGTTTCTCTTGGCTTCTTACATTCCTATACTCAAGAACATTCTTTGGTTCTATTATTAATATTATTATTATTATTATTATTATGATTATTATTATTTTCTCCTTCTCTCCATTTTTTGTTTTGTAATGTCATTGTGCGTTACAGATTTATTCATCTACTACGGTCTGACATTCCTGACCAACAGTACCTCATCCTGAGTACTGCACGAAAACATTTTGGTGCTGGTGGAAACAAACGTATAAAATACACCTTACCTCCAATTGTATTTCAGGCCTATCAACTAGCTTTTAAATACAAAGCACTCAAAGATGAGGTATGTTATTTATAAAATAAGGCAAACGAAACTGAATGTTAGTTCTATGTTTAGTTTTACATATTTTTTTATTGCTACTCTTAGATTTACTCAAATTGGTTATGAGTAGCTTAATACTCTCTTATTCATTTCCTATAAATACTTCTCATTTATATAAAAATTTACAGGGTTGGGCAGTATTTAAATTTTATTTGAAATCCATATTTTAAATACATTTTAATTTGAATTGTATTTTTGAGTTTTTTGGACTTGTATTTGGAGATGTATTTAATTACATAAAATTATTAATTTAAAAAAAAGAAATACTTCAAATACAGATGAAGAAGATAACGAGGATAGTTTCTTTTTGTTCGATTCCTCCAGTGAATGCACCTCATTGAAACAAAAATAAAAGCTCCTTTCGGCTGTTGAATTTGAATTTTCTTCATTTTTAAATGATAACTGTAAATCATTAAAAGTGCTGGGCATATAACCGACTCTAAAAATAGAGTTTATTCGTAATAACACAAGTTTAAGTTCATCTACACCTGTTGAACATCCGTTTGCAGGTTTTCTACATTTGCCAACTAGGGGTTTATTGCATGATTTATTTGAAAAGTTACTTGTTTTAAAAGAAAATTCTGTTTATTTGTGTTAGACATATTTTTTAACATTTTGTATTTGAAAGGGTTTAATTGACAATAAATTGGTGTAATATAAAATTACTGTATTAACTGTATTCTGTTGTATTTAGCAAATCAAAACCTAATGTATTTTGTGTATATATTTAAATTCTTGTTTACAAAATATTTTTCCAAAGAATGTAAATACAAAATTTAAAGTATTTTGCCCAACCCTGAAAATATAAATGCTTCTATACTTCTGTGCGCATGGAAATTAAATGATCAGTTGTTATTAGTTGCTATTTTGTTGATCAGTTTTATTGATTGATGTGTCAGAGCTGCAATTAATGGATTTAATAATGTTATTAATTATTCCTGTTGCTCATTCAAAGTAGTTTGCTATGAAAAATTACTGTACACATAAATGAAAGTTGAGTTTCACGATAATTTTGTATTTTGATATAATTATGGTTGTTTAGTTGTGTGGTGCCCTTTGTAAGATTTTAATTTTCGTGATCACACTCAGTTATTTTGTTTTCCTTCTTGGAAAGGTAAATTGTGTTTTTGTTAACATCATTTCTTTACCATCATGAAGAATAGAAAAGCACTGTAATGGAGGAGTTGATGTAGAACTATTTAAGAAGCTTTTTGTTAAACTTAGGCTATTACATTTTCTGAACATGTGCTGGGAAGAATCCTTCAATTTTGGAAGACTGGAGACATTTCCTTCATTTTTAAGAAAGGAAATCAGTCACCCTGGTAACTATCAAGGAATCAGTTTTCTCAGAATCAGTTGTAATGTGTTTGCCAGAATTCTGAACAATAAATTAAAAACCATTAGTGAAGGGCACCTATTAAATGAACAATGTGGATTCTGAAAGGCCGCTAGTACTCTGATATTATTGTTATTGTGAGAAAGGTAATTGAAAACAGAAGAGAATATATATTGGAAACCCATTTTGTCTTCATAGACGTAGGGAAAGCTTTTGATAGGGACATAAGAAGAAAACTGTGGCAAATATTAGACTAGAGGATATCCTAAGCAAGTATAAAGTCTTTACATAATGGAACAGAGGTAGTTGTAAGTGTGAACCACCTAAAAAATGAAACATATTTAGTAAATCAAGGAGTATAACAAGGGTGCAGTTTGCCCCCTACACTTTTTAATATATATTTAGATGATGCCCTGTAGAGTATGGAAGAAAGAATGTTTGGATGGAATTGATTTGGGAAATGGGAATTATTTAAATACTATTATGTGGAGAAGATCAGGTTTTAATTGCCAGAAATGAAAATGATCTGAAAAATGCTTATATATTGTGTAATATCTTGGAAGATTGTAATCTGCAAATCTCTATCAAAAAGAAAAAAAAAGAAAATTAATGGCTTTCCAAGGCAAGTTTTCCATCAGATCAAAAATATCTATTTACAGTTCAATGTTGGAACAAGTAAAACAATTTAATACTTTGGCTGTGACTTGAACTAGGATTATGAGAATAATATTGAATTATGTCTGTCGGTTTCAACAAATTTGTAGACAATAAGCTCCTCTTGAAGACAAGAGACTCAACAAAAAAATGTTTAAAGCGAGGGCAGTACCAATTTTGCTGTATGGAAGTGAGTCATAGTATTGAGAAAGGAAAGCTGTAGTATACAAGCTTCCGAAATGAGATTTCTAAGAGCAGTAAAAGCTTCCAAGATTAGATCACAAACAAATCTGAAGCATGAACACAACACCTACAAA
Source organism: Teleogryllus oceanicus (assembly GCA_964035755.1). Taxonomy (NCBI): domain Eukaryota; kingdom Metazoa; phylum Arthropoda; class Insecta; order Orthoptera; family Gryllidae; genus Teleogryllus; species Teleogryllus oceanicus. Next base: position 64,740,826 of record CAXIVR010000007.1, read on the forward strand.
GGATGGAAGGTGATAGGATCACAAAAGCTACCTACCATTACCGACCACCTGGAAAAAAGTCGAGCAAGCCAAAGATGGAGTGAAGCCAGAACAAGCCTTCTGGCCTAAACCTTGAAAAGAAGTCACTTCTTTACTCTAATTCCCATAAACCCTTTTTAGCTCTTGCAAGATGTTGCACAGACTTTTCTGTGGCTGCATGCACAAAACAGCCTTTTTGAATTTTGACTTTATCGCATACTTCACTTTTCACTATACTTATAAAAATAGTGCAGATTTTAAAAATTCTGAACTTTTTAAAATTTAAAATTTTTTTGGCTCTTCCTACAACTAATATTGAGGGGCAAGTGGGCAACAGGAAGAAAATGTGGTGATATTGAAGGAAATGTTTTTACAATTCTATGGCATCAGATGGAAGACTAAGAGTGCAAATTCAAAACACAAAATTTTAAGGAGGGCCAAAAAAGACTGAGAACATCCTAATTTGAGAAGGGGTCTGGAAAGAAAGAAAGACAATCATACCTATGTTGAAGATAGTGAGGCAAATCAATGATTATTATTTTAAAGAACAAGTGATTTTAAGGAACAAGGAATAGTGATGTTCCTGACAGAAAAATGTAACCTTCTCATCAACAAGACAATTTAAAAGTCAATAAGACAATTAGCAGTTTTACTTAGACAGCATACAGTGAAACTTCGATTTTACGATCCTAATTTTACGTTTTCCTGGCATTTACATCATCAATGAGTAGTCCCAGCAATACATCCATATAAGTGATGTATAATTTTCCTCGATTTTACGTCTGACTTGTGAAGTCCTACTGTGTATTAAAACCCCAATATTAAGATTTTTGCACGGCAGAACCCTTAATTTAGACGGACATTCTAAAAGAAAAGGTGGCAATGATGTCAGTTTTGAGACAAATGGTGGGGATACATAAATGTTGTGTGTAATGCTATTTACAAATCGGAGAATATCTTGGTGAATGTTCTGAATTGGTTGAGTAATTTTCCAGGTGTTTCTTTTCGAATGTGTTTGTTGAGTTAGTTTGTCACCAGTGATAAGACAGTTGCTGGTTTACACAGTAGAGAGAAAATTATGTAATGTGACCGTGAACATAATTATGTATTATAGATACCTGTGATATTTTTACTATCTTCGCAGCTTATTGTTACAATAAAATGTATGAGTTTTGTGACATGGAAAGACTGTAAAAAAACATAAAGCCTAACCAACTAGGCTTAATCAAATACAAGATGACCTCTCGCTTTTCAGCTGAGACATTGAGGAAAAAACCTCTTTTATATTCGGGTAAATATGGTAATTGCTATTTATAGACTAATCATATTTGGAGAGTGCTTCCTATTTTCATGACATTTTTCTTCCATTTGTGCAAGTATGTTTCTACAATGCAGCTTTTGTGATCAGCAATTCAGGATGCACATGATTGAAAGGTTTATTTTGTTTCTAATGACTATTACACCTGAGGAATTAACACCAAAATCATTGAACTTTACATGTGGTATCCACCAATCAAGATTGTGTATCTCCAAAAAATTATTGCTTTTTCTTACCATCTTCTCCATGCTGGCCAATTACAAGGTGTGATACATCAGTCACTGGCAGAACGTCATGTGCACTTGGAGCACAAACACAATGTAATGAACATTATGTGCATTCTGAAAATGTTTGGACAGTAATATCATTGGTAGAATAGTGTTACTAACTAGCACTCGTGCATTGGAAATGTTCAGATAAATTGCCTTGTTGCTTTGTGACATGTGAATTCATCAGAAATTTTGAATGCGCTTGTGGAATTACCTATGATAATACTGGAGTCTCTTTGTATAATAAAGACTGTTTTGTAATTTTTGTATACTTTTATATTGTCAAAAGAATGTATTCTTGTCTGAAGTACTAGGTGGGAGGTTATGAGTAAGATTTCGGGAATCAAATAGGTCGAGATCAAAAGATCCAACTCCAATCAAAATTAGAAATAGTAGAAAGAATCTGGCTGAAACTAAAGTTACGAAGGGATTTAGGGATCATGATCACTAGAAATCTCAAATGGGAAAATCACGTGAGTTACATCACAAAAAAGGGCTAACAAGGCAATATTCATTCTTCGTAAAGCCTTCAACATTATAAAAAGCAATGTATTTACCTCACTATATAGAACCTACATTCTCCCAATAATTAAATTTTGCAATGTGATTTGGAATCTTTACCTCCTTGAAGATATAAACCTGTTGGAAAATGTACAAAGAAGAGCGACACGTGTCTTTACAGACCGCAAAACCATGACTTGTGATCAGCGACTAACGACACTTGAGTTTCTGACTCTTGCTGCTAGAAGACAGCGTGTTTATGTAATTGAAACATTCAAGATCCTGCACTGGCATTACAACTTTGACCTTAGCAGCATCTTCCAGCGATCTGAAAACCCACAATTATGAGGTCAAAATATGAAACTTATGAAATTTAGACATAATGTAATGGGACGAGAATTTTCTGGGAAACAGTTGTTGATACCTTGAAGGTACTACCCCAGAAAGCAGTGACTGCACCTAATCTTCAAGTTTTTAAAAGAGCTTACGATCATCTCTTCAGCGAAGCAGGCCATAGACCTCAGTGATTGATGTACTGTTTATTATATTTTTTCCTTTGGTTCATCCATGTTATTGATTGTGATATTGATATATGATAAATATGATATGAAATATTGTGATATGTTAAATATAAAATGATAATTATATAAGTGCTGATTTGGGCTGTATCGATGAAAATACTGTTGCCTCTAAATTACTTAAATAAATAATAAATCATTGTAAGACTAGTATATCAATGCCTAGCATTGGTAGTCAGTTATTTCCTGTTCTTTCCTCATGCTTCAACAATTTTCTTTGGTGTTCCTTTATATTTTCAAATGTGTTCTTTTTCTTCATTTCTCTATCGTTACTCGTTTCGTTACTCTGGCCAGGTGTCTTTGAGTTCTCATCTAATCTTCGTGGGTCTCTGGTTCTAATGGTCCAGATTTCTGGTCCAAACATTAATGGTGGTTTGGCTGTCTGTATATTCTATGTTTGGCCTCTGTGTTGATATTTTTTCCACTATATTATTTTATTGTCCCATTTATTCTGTTGAAATTTTGGATTCCAAGTCTTGTTCTGGTAAAAGTTCCATCAGTTAATTCATGTCTTAATTGTCAGGCTGACAATGTCAGCATTCAATATTATTGTTTTGATTTAATGTTTACTATTTAGTTGTTTTATTTTATGGTTTTTGATTTAATTTTCTGATCATGTCATTGGCATGGAAACTGAACAAAGTTTGAGTTTCGTAGTAGTAGAGTTTGTATTCAGGCTTTGAACCTCTTGTAGTTAGAATGGGGCATGAATTTTGATTGCAGTCTTTTCTGTAACTTTCCGTATTCATACATTCTTTTAATTCCTGTAATTATTTGTGTTATAAATAAATGCAAAAAGAATTATTTTACTTTTTTATTTGTTCTAGGATGAAATGTGGGAGAAAAAATGCCAAAAGATATTCCAATTCTGCCACCAAACCATAACGGCATTGATCAAAGCTGAGCTTGCTGAGCTTCCTTTGCGCCTGTTCCTTCAGGGAGCAGTTGCTGTCGGTCTGATGGACTTTGAGAATCATGAAACAGTTGCATATGAGTTCATGTCTCAGGTGAGAAATGTTTATGGAGGATTATTTTATATTGACGACATGTTTTTTAAATAGGCTGCTTGCGTACATTTTCTGTGCTTTTGTTGGTATTATCATCTTCCTCATTTGACTTTATAGTATATTTTATTTTAATTTTATTATTTTTACACAGCAAGATCAACGGCCATTCACATACCATAAAAACACTGTTATTTATTCTTATATATGTGTTATAAGAAAATTGTATAAAAATGTCTGTGTGTGCATTTTTAAAAACTAAAAGAAAATGATGGTGTTTAATTGTGAATATTGTGCCTGGTTAAAATTCTTAGCAAAATTTGATAATTCAATTTCTAGGCATTTTCTCTTTATGAGGATGAAATCTCGGATAGCAAAGCTCAGTTAGCGGCCATCACACTGATAGTCGCTACTTTTGAACAAATGGCTTGCTTCGGTGAAGAAAATCATGAACCTCTGCGCACACAGTGTGCATTGGCTGCCTCCAAGTTGCTGAAGAAACCAGATCAGTGCAGAGGGGTTGCCACATGTGCCCACCTCTTCTGGTCGGGCAAAAGTTTGGCATCACGCGGGGAAGAGGTAAGATATCCACTAGTGCTTTCATTCAATGGATCTGAAATGCAGGGTGCAGTTAATGCAGATATAATTCTGTTTTTGTGATGGAAGAATATTATAAATTGAAAATATATTTCATAACTATTGTGTTTGTAATGTAAATGATTTCCACAATGTGTATTGTAGCAGACGTCCATTTTGGAAAATTCTAAATGGAACATTCATGTTTAAGCCAAGTCCAGTAATATCGTTTAATAATTTCATTTAATTTTACTGATTACTAGGGAATTGAATTTATTGTAATAAATAGGGGTGGATTTCTATGACAAGTCATGATTTTATCAGTTGCTTCAGGGCTTAGTTAGAAGTTACGGAGTTTTTTCACGAGTTTGGTAAAACCATATTCAGTACCAATAGTGTGATATTATTCTGTAAATTGTGTGAAGTGAAAGTTACTGCTGAAAAATGTTTCTCTGTGCTTTATCACAGCAAAACACGAGAAGTGTGTAACCAGACAGATTGTCTAGTTACAGATAAAAAGGGAATGTCTGCTATTCAAAATCCCGATACCAAGTTCACAATGTTCACAATTTTTGCAAGATCTCTTCATGATAATGGTCGAGTCTAATATTCCTTTTAAGAAAGTTAATAACCCAAATTCCAGACATTTTCTTGAAAAATATATACAGCATCCTGTTTCCAACGAATCTACTCTCGGGAAGGAATATCTGACCCCTTGTTATGAAAAAATGTTGGATAAAATAAGGCTGGCATAGGGGACTGTAAGATATGAGTTTCAATAGATGAGACTACAGATGTGAATGGAAGATATGTATCAAATGTGATTGTTGGCATGCTGAAAGAAGATTGGCCTGGAAATACATTTCTCCTGACAAGTGACGTGCTAGAGAAGACAAATCATTCCACCATTGCAGTTCTCTTGATAATTTAAAATCTGTTGTGGCTGAAGGCTGAGAGAGAAAACTTTATTCTATTTGTAACTGATGCTGCTCGATATATGGGTGAAGGCAGCCAAGCGACTTCAAATGCTATATCCAAAAATGATACGTTTGATGTATCTTGCACATGCTTTACATAGAGTAGGTGAAGAAATTAAAGTAGCTACCCTGAAGTAGATAAATTAATATTCTACTGTAAAAAAATGTTTGTGAAAGCTCCAATTCGCTTTCAGAAATTTCAAGAGGAAGCACCTTCATTGCCCCCTTCCTCCCTGACCAGTTACTCGTGTTGGGGGACTTGGCTTGATGCTACAATGCACAACTTAGATGTCATAGAGAAGATTGTAATGTCTTTCGATCCTGCACATTCGTCCTCCATAAAAATTACTTAAGATTTTATTGTCAATCCCTACATTAAAAGTGGATCTGACTTGCATAAGTCCAATTTTATTCTTTGTCTGATGCAATTACGCAACTGGAAGTTTCAGGGATACAACTATATAATTACAACTAAATTGGTATGTGGTAAAGTGCATTGAACAGAAATTAAAAGATACCAAAGTAATTGTAACATCTAGAGTGTGTAGGGGAAAAAGAAGTACTGAAAAAGAATTGTGGACTTATGCACCTGCATGAAATAAGTATCATTCTTTGTGAAAACACTTTATCTGCTGATTTTCAGGAGTTTTCTCCAAATGATTGAACTTTATTCAAGTACACCCCTCTTACATTACCCTCTATTACCCTCTTACATGTGATGTAGGAAGGAGTTTCTCTCGCTACAAGACCGATACTCAGCAACAATAGGAGAGGATTCTCTTTTAAGAACTTTAAAATGCATGTGGTAATAAATTGCAACAATCCTAATATTGAGTGATACTTAATGAACTCTTTAATTATTCAGCCTAGGGTTGATTTTTAGGTTCAGGATTTTGAAGAATTAAACCTTTTTGATCATTAATTGCAGCCTACAACAATCATAACAAATGTTTCTGCAAGCATATAAAGTAATAAATAATGCTATTCATTAAGTCATATTTTGAATTTTATAAGTAATATTTTTGTTTGTTTTGGGTTGTAAATGCATACATATTTCATATATTTTTAGGTCATATAATTCTGCTCCCTAGTAATAAAATGCTAAAGATATGCATACATATATATGTACTTATTTTTCCAAATATATATAAGAAAAAATATAAAATATGTAAAATAAAATTCATGATACTGTTTAAAATTGCCCCAATTGCAAATGCAAATTTTCAAACACAAAATATTGCTGATCAAACATTGAAATGGCTTTAAAGCGATTAAAAAACACTCAACCTGTACGGAAGTTATTCAACACTAGTCTTCACTGGCAATTAAGAGTTTTAAAATTGTAAAATGTATACAAAGTTGTTTATGAGAAGCTTCAGTGGCATATAAGATAAGGCAGTAAGGCAACCATGTTTGCCCCTTAAATTCAATATTGTTTTCATTCTCTCTGCAGTATCATTGACTGGGAGGTTCTAGCATTCAAATCATGACAGTGGAGTTCTTAGACATTATCTTAATAGAATTCAAACGTGTGTTGGGGCGAATTCTAGTAACCGGATGCTCTGGTAGCTACTTTTCTGGGCTTTCTCCTGTCAACACCGGTGAATGTTCGGAACAGTACCCTAACAAATGGGCCATGGACCATGGTCTTCCTTCCTCGTCCTTGCCCTATTCTGCTCTTACACACACATACACTTGCATTCACTACATTACAACAAATATTGAAAGACCTGTCTGGAGGTGAGAGCTTGTTCTAGTTGTGCGTTTCCCTCTAGTGAGAGACAAGCACCACTGCCATCCATGACATAACATGCAATTCACTTACGGGAAGAATGATCTAACAATAAGTAGTAGTTTGCTTAGAAATGGTAAGCACCCACTCAATCCAACAACGTGATTGAACTCAGTGTATTGAAAATAAGTACCACATTTCAAAGGAGTATTCCCATTAAGCAAGAGATAGTGGGATTTCATGTGTAGATTCTGAATCTGGTGTCCTTGATGTAGAGGGCCATATTTCTCGCCAGGGGGGCAGGAAGTGCAGGAAGATAATGCCCTGTACGGAATATTTGTCCGCTTTCAATTGATGGGCTCTATGATACATAAGCACATGGTTGTGATCACTCCTATTTCGTAAATGTCTCTTCATTCTTGGTTCAAAGTATGCAGGGGTTAAATTTGATAATTCACAGCGATGGTTTAGTGCACATAGAAGCAGAGCATTATTTTAATTTTTCTCAGAAAGACAATTCCAGAACATTATGCACCATACTAGTATGTGAAATATTCTATGTAGAAGCATCAATATATTAAAATGTAACAAAGTAAGAAAGAAATCTGCATTAATGGGCAAAATATGTAAAATTATGTAACTACATCCAAAAATGTAAAAATATGAAAAATAATTAATTCATTTAGAATGTAATAGAAACTACAACTATTTACTGAAAGTAGGTTTCATGCACCTATAAAAGTAAGTATCTGAAGAAAAATCCGTACCAGGAGAGGTGGCTTAGGGCATCACTGGTGGCACTGCAGGGCCTCTCACCAGTAGGTCCTGGATTCAAGACCTAAGGGTGGCATGATTTGCGACACTAGCTAGATAGCTAGGTCAAGTTCAGTTGCTGTCTGTTCTGTTGTGATCTAGCAGCGAACTGCTGTGATCAGTAGTTTTAAATGGTTCATGAGGGAGAGGAGAGAAAGAAGGAAAGAACAAGAGAGTGAGGGAGAAAGAAGGAGAGAAAAAGAGGAGGGAGAAAGAAGGAGAGAAAAAGAGTGAGGGAGAAAGGAGGAGAGAAAAAGAGGGAGGGAGAAAGGAGGAGAGAAAAAGAGTGAGGGAGAAAGGAGGAGAGAAAAAGAGAGTGAGGGAGAAAGGAGGAGAGAAAAAGAGAGTGAGGGAGAAAGGAGGAGAGAAAAAGAGAGTGAGGAGAAAGGAGGAGAGAAAAGAGAGTGAGGGAGAAAGGAGGAGAAAAAGAGAGTGAGGGAGAAAGGAGGAGAGAAAAAGAGAGTGAGGGAGAAAGGAGGAGAGAAAAGAGAGTGAGGGAGAAAGGAGGAGAGAAAAAGAGAGTGAGGGAGAAAGGAGGAGAGAAAAAGAGAGTGAGGAGAAAGGAGGAGAGAAAAGAGAGTGAGGAGAAAGGAGGAGAGAAAAGAGAGTGAGGGAGAAAGGAGGAGAGAAAAAGAGAGTGAGGAGAAAGGAGGAGAGAAAAAGAGAGCGAGGAGAAAGGTGAGAAATGAAGAGAAAAGAAGCGGGAAATACATGATTAGGTCTGTAATTAGAATTATAAAAGGTTTTAGGTAATCTAACAACTAACAACTTTTTCAGGGTTTTGGATTTAGTAAAATTTTTATAATAGTGTCAAATTCAATATTTGTTAAGATTTTAATGTGATATAGTGTTTACTGTATGTTTTAAATCCTCAAAAAATCTAATAATTACAGTTTAATACAAATCTATGATATTTTTTGAGGCATACGAAAAAATGTCTAGGGCCTACATCAAGCTGAATCTGGACCTGCTTGTCTACTTCTTGTTATTTCTGTGCAGATCCATGATGGAAAGCGTGTGCTGGAGTGCCTGAAGAAAGGAGTGCGTATTAGTAGTCAATGCATGGATCCTTCTGTACAAGTACAACTTTTTGTGGAACTACTCAACCATTATATTTATTTTTATGAGAAGGGCAATGATCAGGTTGGTACTTCTTGCTTGTAATAGGTCATAATCTTTTCCTTAAAATTTTTAGCAGATGTGAAGATACATTTTTTTTAACATCATTAAAGTTTCTGAAGTCAGTGGACCTTGCTTTTCTAATATTTGTAATTAAATTTTTTAATTTTAATAAAATTTTTAAAATTTTTTTGAATTAGTTCTATTTGGGCAAGTGAATTTGCTTCATGCATTGTATTGGTTTATTAAATCCTGACTTTCCTTTTGGGAAGATTACTTCAATCTGTTTAAATTCAGTATATTTATTCTCCTGAATAGTAATTAATTTGTTCAGTCTTTCATTATTTGATATGAAAAGATGATGAGCCTTTCTGTTGAAGTTGATTCTGTTGAAGTATTTCAGAACTGGCACACTTAACTTTAAAGTGTCCAATGTTGAACTTTACAATGAAATGAATTTTGTGGTATCTTGTTGCAGGTGACTGTAGTAATGTTGAACCAACTGATAGGAAAAATTCGTGAAGAACTTCCAAACTTAGAGGCAAATGAAGAGACAGAGCAAATTAACAAGCATTTCTCTAATACATTGGAGCACCTTCGCAGCCGTCTCGAGTCTCCAGAGTCTGAAGGACTCTCCTATGAAGGCCTAGTACTGTAGCCAGTGGATTGTGCGAATGTGCCCATCCAAAGTCCTTGAGTAGCAGGAGAAGTCACTTGACGGTTGCTGCACTGTGCTATCTGCTGAGTGCCACCTGTGATGTGGTCAGGTTTTTTAGCACAGCTCTTGGTAATGTATCTGTAATGTGCATTAAACAGATTGAAAATATACTTTCTAGGGTATACTTTTCCATAGTTTGTTGTCTTCTCATGACCATAATACTTGTCAGTGAGAAGTTGTGCAGGGCACTGTATGTGAGTGGTGCATCGCAAATGCTCTGTACTATAGACGATTGCACTTCAACAGATGACCAGCTTGATGTAATAGACTGAAGACTGTTGATGTCCAGATAACTGTATTGTAAATTGTTGAAACATCTGTCAAGTGACACTTTTGCAAAATTGTATAGATCTGTCTTACTTTGTAGTTAAGTCACCTTTACACCATTGTTCATGACAGGAAGAAGTTGGTTTCACATTCTGCTCAGACATATCAGTGGACGGCACAGTCTTGCCATTTCAGATATACTATGAGAATATTTTTCTCCTTTCTAAGTTTTTAAAATGAGTTCATGAAACAACTTACGAAAAAGAATGGATGCCACTCTGAATCCTAGTAAGAGATGTTATTCATCTTCTGCAGTTAAAACACAGCTCTCTACTGCATCATGTTAAAGTTAATTAGTAATGAAATCTGAAAACGTGGGAAAGTATTCACTTTGGGTCATTGCCATGATCATTTTCTACATGGTACCTTATTATTTCTGCAAGTCCTGGAATTTGTATTGCCGTTTTATCGACATAATGTTCATTTGTGCATCTTTATGAGGAGATGCTTTGAACGCACATTCAGTACTGAAAGGTATCTAATTTCCTACTTGCTAGTTCTGTTGAACTGATCATGAAGTGTACAATAATATCCCTTTTTATCCCATTTTATTATATCACTGGGGCTGGGATCATGCTCATTGATTCATCATGTTCCTAGTCACATGCCAGCCCTATCGATTTAGTGCCACATAAGTTAAAACTTCAGATGTTTTCTCATTGTAATACAGTTTCGTCACTTTGCATTCTCAAGTTGCAGCATAGAAATTCATTTTGAAACATTCATGTTCATCATGTGAAAAGAAACCTAGAACAATAAGAAATATTGGGTGGTTCATTAACAATGGAAATGGCTGCTAGTTTCAACGTGAAACTTGTTTCTGATATACACTTTTTTTTGCTGTAATGAGAAAATATGTCTTGAAAGACAGTACTTTCTGGAGTTGTTTTCTTTTCTCAAATTAATGCAATTGAAAGTTAACTGAAAGAAAACTATGGAATCTATGTTGCTGCTGTTTATCTGAAAGGAAACAAGAGAGTCTATTATTGCTGGCTATAACAGTGATACTTCCTTCGCATCTTTGTACATACTGATACAAAAATATGCCTTAAAGGAAGCTATTTCTTCCTGTAACTTTATTCATACATAAATGTTATGTTCCTTTTTGTTTTGTATTTTGAATGAATGCTTCTGTGCAGCCACTATGAGTGATTTCTTGTTGATAATTGTAATATTTTATGTTCTTCTGATGTTGGGATGAATTAGTTCTCATGTCGATAGATGTACATATTACAGCTGTATATTATGATCCAAGAATTTGTATAGATTGTATTTGTAATCAAATATACTGAGTTATTTTATTTTCTGCATCACATGTGTTAAAACTTGCGTATTTGATATATTTATATATATATATATTTCTGTATTATGTAATATATTGTAGATTTCTGCTTGTAACAGTGAGTAGTTGATTTCAAGAAAAGACATTTGGGTGTATAAAATGAGCATTGGTGTATTGGTGCATGCCCTCACAGTACAAGAGATGCGATTTCTCAGTGGCTGTGACATGGGGTTATGAAGACGTGGAACATAGACTTGGGTTTGTAGATGTAAAGTGTGATGTGAATGGGAGAGTGACAGCAGCCTCAACTGATTGCCTCTTCACTAGAGATATTTGGATGTGTTCTGGTGTGGAAGAATGTGAGATGCGGACTGCTGTTCTGTTGATTTGGAAATATATTTTTGAATTTATCTCAATTTTTATGTAAATAGCATTGAACCATCTTAATAAAGTTCCATGTAATCGTTGACTCTATTTTAATATCCTACTCATATGGGTGAAGACAGAAGACATTTTTGGGTTCTTTCATGTATGTTTAGAATTACATAGTTGCATTAGCTGGGGCAGCTCCTTAGTAATATCGCATGTTTGCACTACACTAACCAATTTTTCATTATCGAAATATACTTATTTTTTGTATACCAGCCTTATAAACAACCTTTTCTGTTGCACAATATTGTTGATAATCTAGCCTTTTACGGGACAAATGAGGTATTAAATTTTACGGCAGGAATGCGTCATCAGATGCTCAGCCAATCACACCGAAAGACTCTACAACCGACCACCATTTTCTCGCACAGATGTCAAATACAAGAAAGTTGTTTCACAAAATTAAATTTGCTCTTTTATAAATTATAATACGGTTATTCAAAAATAATAATGTATGCAACTCTTTATAATTGGATTTATTGCATTGTTCAAATAAAAATGCTCCTAATGTTGCTTGTTTTCAAAATATTTACTTGTTCAATAAAGCTTAACATTATAAACTAGTTGCATAAACTACTATTATACTCATTCTCTATGTCCTCGTACTATTATACTCTTCCTCATATACGTATAATGGTTCTGCCCGGTGGCACTGAAGATTCCCAGTAATGCAAGTGTTGTATGTAAAAAAATTTAACACATTGGCCACTGAAGTGTTATCAGATTTATTTTCTCCTCAGACCACATGTTTTTTTATTCCTATTGGATACATAAAAAATATAATATATCTGGAAAATGTAACTAATTTTCACAGATCTAACGGTTATTTTGAAATGTGAATCAATATTTCACCTTGCAGCCTGAGAAGTGAATAACTTCATCTAGAGCTGCTCATAGTTATATTCTCTATAAAATGCTAGTAAAGATGCTGGTTTTGAATTTGAAAGTGTGTGTTCCAATTGTTGGTGTTTTTATGTCTTTTTTTTTTTTTATAATTTTTGAATAAATGTTCAATTTTACAATTATTATGAATAAGATATAATTAGAGCCCGGAAGTTCAGGCATTTTTTAACCTAAAATAGGCAGACAAAAAGGAATTTATTTTTATTAAAATAGGCATGAGAAAAGGCATCTATTCTAGTTGATGTAGGAAAAAAAGGCAAAAAAAAAAATGAAAAATCATATATAAAAGAATTATTGTAAAATATTAATAATTAACATGATTAATATTTTTATTCTAACTCTAAAATTTACATTAGGAGTTAATGTAGGAAACATCTTTCCTGTATCTTGATTCTACATGTCCATACAATTTAATGGCTACGAATTTGTTTTATTCGCTACACACTCCCTTTGTAATGTAATGGTGGACTCCCTTTTGAATCTTGAAATGGCAACAGGGAAACAGAATTATATTTTTCTTTCTTCACACTTGTGTAATCACCAGCACTGAGAACATACACAGGGATCAGAGGCCATACTCAAAGAAGGGAGCGATTCCTCATGAGCAAACAAAAGCTCTTGGCTGTGTTTATAAATTAAGATTGCAGTTCTACTGTAAATTCTCATTCCAATTTCCTTAAATTAACCTGAAATTGGGTACTAGCAATGCAAGGTTCAGGACTGTTTTTCAGGTGCCAATATACCAAGGTATAGGGGTTTACAAACCATAGACTGAGCAGATAAAAGGGGAGCAGAGCATGAGTCTTTGTTATGATTAGATCTTAAGATTTCAAAAGGTGAGAAGAATCTGTGGACTGACTCAGACTTGTGTCTGATCCACTAGTAACACATCATGTGTATTGGAGGGGAGGGCTGAAATTTCAATTCAGACTTCCAATATTTAACAATGCAGTGAGAAAGGTTGCATTGTTTCTAACAGCACTGTCAATTCATTTCTACTTGTTCATTTTACAGAAAGTAATATTGGTTGGTAAACAATTGTAACATACTAATAATACAAGGTATGGGACAAAATCTCACATGTAGTGCTATATTTATAATTGTAGATTGCATATTTTGTCAAGAATAGTAGGATTCTTTTACACAGCATAGAAATTGAAATTAAAGAATTCTTTAGTATTATAGAAATGTACACTGCAAAAAGTTACATTATCTACCCATAAATGTTTTTCTTTAACAAAACTTATTTAAGAAAACCAATTTGTATAAATTTTAAAAAATATAGTTTAAACAGTTAACATATAACAATGTATTTTAAAAAAATGGGGTAAGTTGCCCTCCCCCTATCTACCTGGAGGTCATTGCTTAAGGAATTGACGGCTCATGCTTAAGCTGTACAACCCCCAGATAATTAAAAAAAAAGTTGTGTGTTATATGTTAGGAACATATACACACGCATGCAGGTACACACACAGAAAATAGTGTATCGTACCCAGAGATCAGAGGCCATACTCAAAGAAGGGAGCGATTCCTCGTGAGGAAACAAAATCTGTCGGCAACAATGAAAAACTGACTTGTATTATCTTCTCTTTTTCAAACCTCTACTTCCAATATATATATATATATATATATATATATATATATATATATATATATATATATATATATATATAAAAACAAAGGGTTAATAATAGAGGCTTTGATTATATGTATAGAAATATCTACAATTAACCCTTTGTTTTTATTTGTATTTGTTGGTATTAACCCTTTGCCTTTGTTTCTCCATTACATATGTGGTCTCTGGGGGTCAGGTTTGACCCCCCACATTTTACCCAACAGTTTACCTGTATTTCATGTACAGATGCTATTTGGAATTATGAATTAAGAAAATACTATTTATTTGTTTCATTTACTATATCGTTCAAAAAAACAAAACAATATTTCCATAAAAACATCCTTGCATAATCTCATAACTATACATAGGTGCCTTCCATACCAGCAGGAGACCTACAAAGCTACGAACTAGTAATAGAGAAATATACCAGATTTTCATTCAGAAATGACATATGATTATAAAACGGAAATAGACACGTTAAAAAATTTTTTGTATAAATTAGACGAGAAATGTAGAATCTATTTGGGGGCATTTCTCACTCCATCCACATAAAAATCCAATTGCTTCAAACCAAGAAAACCTGAGAGGCTCCAGAAGGGCAAAAAATTATGAAAATTTCGATTTTCATTTCTTGGTTGCATATTTATATTTTAAATCTCCTCTTTAATTTGACCTTTGCAGCTTTTAAGTGTTCAAAATTACTTTTGAAAAGAGGGGGCCTGCCCATTTTAAGATAACAGACAGCGGTGACGTCTATATCAATGTGCGGTTTGCTTTCGTAAAAAAGCTTAGCTTGCCTTAAAATGCTTTTACGTGAAAGTAAGCCAAAAAAATATTTGTCAGAATTGTTAATTTTTCGTGGTTCTTGCGGCGACCGGGAGACCCCAACCGGCTGCAAAGGACGGTCGAGCGCGTGATCTCGAAAGGGAGACGAGCGAGCGCTGGTCGGTAAAAATCGCGGAGAATTCAGATCTCTAGAGCTTAAGGAGATTGTTGTAAAAGCGTAGTTTTGGGGAACCTTTTTACAACTACAATATTAAAGAAAGATTTTTTTCAAATGAAATTTGTTCTTTATTAAGGTCTTGCACTTTTTTGATAATTTTTGTAGTTCTCGCATCAATTTGAGTGAAATATGGCAATATTAAAATATCAAAAACATTAATTTCTCAAAAAGACCGAATTTTTTCTTTAAACTTTATTCCCAATTGCAGTTCAAATAAATGTATGATATGAACTTTTTTGACATCTTTCATGTCTTTAATATTTTCAATGTTTCTCTCGCTTATATTTACAGGCGTTTGATACATTGTTGCACTTATGAGTACACATGTTTCAAACGATGTCTTATAAAATTTCTTGAAAATTGAAAGGATTTCTGTGAAAAAGAGCTTCAAATTTCGCATTTATAAAAACCTTAAACACATTTTCTGAAAAACGGCTCCAAATTTTTCAACGAAAAGTTTCATATAGGTTTTCCTCTTCTATAATATTCTTAAAAGTCATATTTATGTTCTACCTATAGGGAATAGAAAAATTGAGAAAATGTGAGAAAAAATAGTTCGGGATCCGATAGATGGCAGCTGGGGGGAGGTGGGGTAAAACCGAAATGCTAGCCCACACCAAAGAAATTAGAAAATAATTAGTATGAGAAATTCTGGGTCATTTTGTAGCACCACTTGTTATTAGTGTTGGATTATATTGCAGCTAGTTTGACATATAGATTTTACTATGTTACAGACGATTGTAATTGTTATAAACGAAAAAATATTTTAGTGTGGGGCCTCGGAAATAGTAAATCCGCCCCTGACTGTGGACGTCTACGCTATGAAGTTTTTCGTGCCTCGTGGAAAAATCTTGTAAGAAACCCTTCAATTAGTTTACATGAATTGCTTACGTTCTATTATATATTAATGTAATGAATTTTTAGAAATTTCTTTTCTATCATGATGGAACTGCAACATCCAGATTGTGGGGTCACGAGCCGCCAGTCGCTTAAGGTCTCTTTTAATTCGACCTCAAAAGGTCTCCATAACGTTTAGTAGCTTCAACACATCGACTGTTCGATTCCGCAACAAAGATTTCGTAGCCTAGAGGAAGTGCCGGGCCAGGAAACACCTGAGAGAAGAGGGCACGTTTTGAAGGCGAAGACCGCTCCCCCCCCCTTCCTATGGGCAGTTGTGGTGGTGGATAGAGAAAGGCGTGGGGTCCCAAGGAAGTACCCTTCCCTTCACTACTGCCCACGCATGCGCCGTCCTATTTTCCAAAGTTGACGCGCTTTTAACTGTGTTGTGTTTGGAGGTAAATGTAGCCCAACAAAAAGGCAGTGCGTGTAGACGAGCAACGGGATTGAACAACCGGGAAGTTGCCTAAAATAGGTATGTTGTGTTTCTGTTAATTAATTAGCTACCTCAAATCTTATAATAAATTGTATTCGCTTTTGTGTAATCACACAAAATAGGCGAGCGCAGCCTTAATCAGGAGGGGGGAGCAACTACATTTCTAGGCTCCCTTTTCAATAAACTATATTTACATATGACATTTTGTAGTAAGCAAATAAAAAAAGAGAAAATTTAAAAATGTAATGATACAATTAAGAAATGCAATCGATTTTATTTTGAACAATTTAATACAGTGTTTCTAGATTGGAGAGCTTATTTCTCCAAGTATCCGCTTAAAGAAGAAAAACACGGGAATTTATAATATTTACGAAAATAAAACGTGTGATATGTAGGCTACTGGGTCCCCGTGCTCAGGCATTTTCGTGGTTTTGTCAGAAACGTCACGTGAACCAGTAACCTAATTAAATTTTTCGTAGACGAATACATTTTAATGTGGAATGTACTACAAATTAACTGGCAATGTGGACAATTACGATTTACTTCCGAAACGTTCCCTTCGTTAATTGGATGTTTAGACAACACAATAGGTGCGTAAAACATTCCCTGGTACATTCCTCTGTCGGGATGTGTGCCATGTCCGCCTGACGGACAGATAGTACTCATAGGGAGGAGTGACATTTCGCTACGCGTGTCCAAGTTGGTGAGGTCTTAGCCTTCGGTCTCTGCAATTAACATAAAACAACTTGAGTCTGCACAGCGCATTCTTTCGTTTCTGTGTTCACAGATACTGCAATTACTTTCGCATCTTTCTGCACTACTTGACCGTCAGTGGGACTAAAACTTAAATGTAGATTGTCTTTTCAGAATTGTGTTACATTTTTGTTTTCAATTTCAATAACTCTTTTATTCAAGGTAATGCAAGTGTTTGATGAATTAGCATGGATTCTTTAATTCTGGATTTGGATTTGGACCACGTTTTTCGACAATATTGAACTTTAGATGAAGCATCAGAGGATGATGGTACTAGCATCAAAGGATGATGGTAATAATGCTAACATTTAATAATGAAAGTTTAATTTAGAGATTAACATTCAAGGAGACCGATTGCTGAAAAAAAAAAAAAAAAAACTGGGAAACTTAGAAAACACAAGGAAGTTGGAATGCAGAAACTGTACAGAGAAAATCGAGGGAAACCGCCGGTCATCTCAGACATCGTTCATTCGAGGAACCTTCATGGAAGGAAATAATGAAGTACTGATGTGACCAGCGAAGAGTAGGCTATAGTAGGTAGGATGCGGATTTTAGTTCTTGTATATTTTTTCCACACATTATGATATGCATAAATAACACAAATAAATGCATACCTTGATCTTTGGAATCAATATACACAATCATGTGGTGGATGTTTGAGACGATTGAGCATATTTTTACTTAACGATATAATGGCAAATTAAAATACGTTTGATATTTTTTAATTTTCTTCTGTAAAGCGAGTTCGAAATATGGAAATAATTTTTTAAATATAGAAATGTTTTAAACGGAATTTTCAAGGAACAGACAAATATTCGATAAACAGAGAATTTCGATACATAGAACGTTCGATATATGGAGGTTCGATTGTATTTCGAATTGTTTAGTGATCGATGGTGGACCCTCTTTCCGAGGACTGGACGACGTAAAAGCAGCTCTGGTTCTTAAGGTTCTCCACCTCAAAATTATACTTATTCGTACTATATACTTAGTGCACAAGAAAACTGATTTTTATATGAAAAAATGATATTTGCAGAACGGTTTCTTTCGCGTAGCCTTTATTTTGCGGTCAAAAGCAAAAAGATTTACCGTGAAACTCGGTTGCTTGTAGAATATTTTTTTTTGAAATTTGTACACGTAACAATATACTATTTACTAATTATATTTTTTCACGAGCACTTCAGTAAAATTTTTGATGTGTGCGCCTATTTATGTCATGCAACCGAATAATTGAAATAAACTGGATATATTTAAAACAAATTCGAGCCCGAGTTGGCACGCCATTTTGAAATAATTTGCAATGTATTCAGTGCCATCTATACCAACGTAATCAGTTCCGAATTTGTATAAATGGGCGCCAGGAAAAGATTACGCTGAGACTATTGTACACGTCAACCTTCAATTCTGTAATAAATTAGTTTCCGGCTACCTGGGTCGATGGGTTTTATAGAAATAATCACTATTGTATGCTAATAGATGATTATCCGATCTGCCATCTATACAGAGTGGTCGAGGAACCTGAAAAGCAAATATATTTCTATCTTGCTACTTCATTGCTATGAGTGCTAATCTAGTTTTTAGTGTAGTTTACAAGGTGAATCGAACACAATGTTACACAGCAGTAGCAACTAACAAATAAATAGCAACTTTTCTGGATTGTCCCCTATATTCATTTAAGGACAATGAAGATATTCTGAGCGTGAGAACAATCTCACAAATAATAATAATAATAATAATAATAATAATAATAATAATAACAGCAGAAATTTAAAAAATATAACGGAATTTGTATTAGGAATTAGGTGCATCGTTTACTTTCCTAGATGTAAACGTAACTCATTGATAAAATATAAAACATGCCCTCCAGTCTGTGAATATATCGTTTCAAGCACATATTTTCCTCATTTTTAAGCATATTTGCATGTACATATGAGTAAATTACATGAAATGAGTAAAACTCAGTAGTAGAACATGAAATTTATGAGATGAGTACTAACTACTCGAAAATATTAATTCGCATTCTATAGTATAATGCCCAAGAGGTAAATTATGGAGTATTCTTTTAAAGTTAAATCAAAATTAACTTTCATTTACGTATTTTAAATGAAGGCTATCAGACTCCTTTTTGTGTGCTAGATATGGAAACATTTACTTTTATAATTAGAATGTGTATATTTGGCAATATGAACAACAGTAAAAGTAAGCTTTTCTAAGAGAGTAAATGCACATTAAAAATTAATAAAAACTTCACATTATTTTCTGAACACATCAAAGGAACCGAACATTCGACGAGCACATCAGCTGTTCGGGGAATGCCGAATGTGTGGAGCCGTCTTAACAGAGAAGACGACTGTATTTTCTTACGGCATGAAATGAATCGTTTTGTATTGATTTATTTTGCGAAAAATATGTAACAATAAATGGAACATAATATGAAAATAGAGATTCATGTTCTTGTTTAAAATATTCGATACAAATATTTTTAAGTTTTCGAACGCAAAACGTCGCAGATAAGAAAGTAAAAAGGATTCGTAACGCCTGAACATATGTTCCACGTTTGTAGGAGTAATTGGACACGAGTCTGCAACATACAAGTACGTATACAATACTTGTATGTACACAATATGACATCGTTAATTTTAAACTGTAGTTTCTTGAACATGCACGGTTTTCTATTTTAAAAAACAATATAAGTGTTAATGTCCAAATTTTAATTGGTATCAATTCTCTAGACAGAACTCGTTAAAACATAATATAAAATTTAGATTAAAAAATTAGGCGGTTCTATCTAAACGGGGTTCCTGAGTGTGGTTTGTCCAATACATTATACGTTAATCCAGTCCGGATTTGACCTCAAAAGGATCCATCTTCATTTCGCCAATTTTCGCCAGCGTTTTGTATACTGTTCGTCGTATTTTGAATGGGTGGTTGTACTTGCATTCACCATGCAACAAATTAAATAATTTGGAATACGAATGGAAATATGAAACTATTATGAGAGGCAAATAGTATTTTTCTTTGAATACATTTCAACTCCGTTTTACATTCTCAGGTAGGACACGCGAGCTGTTCCGGATGTATCCTTTTACCCGCACACGAAAGTAGGTATCACAATAATCGGAAGGTCGAGAACCATGACGACAAACAATATTGCACATATTTAGTAATTTTACATTCAGGTAAGGTCCAAAAACTTTATTGACAATCACCTTATCGACGTGTACAATGACGATTACAATTCTTATGTACGTGACAACCTTATGTACGTGACGATTACAATTCAGTAACATATAGAGGCCGTCATATTAGAAATTAAATTATCTTAAAAACTCAGTAACATCAATTGGAAAGCAGTTCCTGGTGTTTTACATTATTTTATAATTGTTAAATCTTATTACAGTACGTATTACTTCATTATTAGGTTTCCTTTAATTTATTATGAGACAAAAGTTCATGGATGTGCGACTGGTAATTCGTACGTATGAGCATATTTTTCACTAAACTTTGTTTTTGAAATCTTACATGAATGTTAAATTACTAAAGAAATTGATTGACAATCTGCACCTTAAGTATATAAAAAAATATTGTACATATCCACTCCCTGGTTTCGGAGTGACACAGAAGTAGCAAATGTACGTTTAGTGATAACCTTCGCGAACTCTGGTAAGGGAAGTTTGCGAAAGGACACCCACAACTATGCAAGAAGGTTGAAAACAACTGAGCAGTGATCAATGAAGAGCTTAATTGGTTTTGCGCCAAGCTACTAGGAAACTATCGTCATTTCTTATGTCGGCGCATCTGCTGGAGAAGTGCGGCATTAAACTATTGAGGAGTCGAACCGCGCCGCAAGTTTCGAAGATGTACCAAACCCGAAAGCCGTGAAATAACGAACAAAAGGTGTGGCTACCACCATCTTTACGACATCTGCAAGTACATTTGCTGCTGCAAACACAGTTGTCTGAACCTATACTCTGGTTTAAACATAGCTGCAGTTCAAGGTTACGAGCTGGAAGGACAGGAGGACGTTGTTATCCAATCGGGAGCTCTAATACCACACATTTAAGTCCTAACGAAGCTCCCGAAAGGATGACAGTGTTACCCTCTCCTTCCAGCCCATTACCTTGAAGTGTAGCTACGTTTAAATCGGTGTATAAAGGGCGCGACTAGCTTGCATGTGATGACCTTGCTCCATACACTTCCTGATGTTGAGCGGTAAGGGCACATCTTGGGAGTTCCGAGAAAATGTATCATAGGAACGGCAAGTAAGCGTCCGCATCGAGGCCATCTAGAAGTACATACGGCCGGTATGTCAGGGCATCAACTGACGTCACTGCAATGACACTGAGCGGGAGGTCCTAGTTTCGAGTCCCAGCGGAGACAGGATTTGCGACACTAGCTACATGGCTAGATCGAATTCAGCCGCTGTCTGGGGGGGCGGCCGGCTGCTCTGATCGGTAGTTTTCCGTGGTTTCTCCGATCAACAGCTGGCGAAATGCCGGAGCAGTACTCTAACAAATGGGCCACGGACAGCGCCAGCGCGCGATCTTTCCTTCCCCTTCCTTGTTCCATCCCCATCCCTTACTTACACTCACGTACAGTCGCAATCACTACACTTCGTACCACCCTTGTTGGGAGACGAGTCGGAAACTTACAGCTTCTCCGGTGGAGCAATGCCACGCAGGTGGGAGATATCTGGTTGAGGAAAATTCCCAGAAGCCGACGTACGTCGGCGCCCGATCTTGCCATCCAGCGAGGGAATATATTTACGGGACCTTAGCAGTCGTCCACTATACTTACGGGACCTTAGCAGTTCACGAGATAGGAATCGCAATTCAATCAAGTCATCCCGCAGCACTCGGGTGCAGAGCCGCACAGGGTACGTCCAACCTGAAAGCAAGGCCCCATACAGCATAAAGAGATTTTGCCCCATACAGCATTTTTATAAGAAAGGACCCTTTTGACAGCTAGTTCTGAAGGTTCTGTGGTCGTTGTGTCCTTGTGCCAATTAGATTATCCTTCTTCCCTTCGTTTGTTTGCAGTTGGCTAACATGTAAATGGCTTCGACGATTCCTTTTGTGATACCCTCGTCCGACAAAAACATAGTGTGCCACGAGAAATAATTGAAATTAGAAAATGCAGTGCTGTGTGTCCTTATGTAAAAATTCCTTTTTTGTAAACATTACATTGAATTTACTTTTCGTGGGATAAGTTTTTTTATTAATAAGTTTATTTTAAAACCAAATCTTGAATGTGAAATGCGTACTGGTTCTCGTGTTTCCGGCGACTGTGCTGTAGGGTGGCGAGCTGTATTTACATTCATGGCAGTTTTCTTATACTGAATATGAGAGCATGTTAAGAGATTTTTCCACATACGTAATTAAATTTCAATAGTTCTCGGAGTCGCCCGTATGTGCATATACCTCACCGAAACTCTTAGACTTCTGCATAGTGTTGTCTATGGTTAGATACACGAGAGCCATAACCAAACACTTTACGAAGAGACGTGGCTGAGCAACTGTCGCGGCGGAGGGATTCTCTGAATTACATGGGATGTTCATTTGTTTAGCGAACTGTCAAAAATTTTGGCTCATTCTTAGGTGGATTCTTCTATACACGGTTCATCGGCACATTCTGTGGTTTTTGCAACACGGCCCTTTCATAGCAACGGCTTTGCCACTCGACCGTGGTAGCACGTTTGCCGTAGCACGCAATTGTGCATCGACGCGCCGCAACACGTTGCACGAGGGTGCCAACGAGTGAAATATCGCGCTGGCGTTGCAGCGCTGGCGTTGCTGCGACATTCCTCCAACGCAAAGTGCAATCCACAGAACTCGACTATGATAAACGTCTCCATTTCCACTGCTTGTACGATTTCCTGCTTGCACAGATGCGAGATAGCGCAAAATTGACACTGACAGTGAGTGACAAGGGGAGTTTGAAAAGAGTGTTTCGTTCGCGCGGTAACAAAATCCGGCATGGTGCGCCACCCGCTCAGCAGCATTTGATAAAAGTTTCTGTTAGCAGCAGCAGGCAATCGTGTTTTTGGATTTAATATGAAGATGTCGTAATAGTAAAGTCCCTTACGTAATGATGTATGCAATGTCTTCAATGCGTAGGTATAATGAAACACTTATTATACGTATAATATGTATTACATAATGATCATTATGTAATAGATATATTTTGTGGAAGAAATTAATATCGTATACGTTGTGTCAAAAAGGTTATTTTGTATCATTGTCTGAAGCAGGTTAAGGGACGGGAGCGATGATATTAAGGAAATGATAATTGGAAATTATCCAGCAACACGTAATGAGTGTAGGCTCCAACAATTACGTAGCTATTTATTGACGTATATTTGAAATTATTTCCATCATTCTAAGGAGTTTCTAGAATTGATTGATTATTTTACGTTTTCGGGAGCATCAACGGCTATGATTAACATTCCCTTAAGTGTAGTGCATGTTTTATGACGAGAAGTCGCTGTGACGTCTCTCCCTCTGGTTGCTGAGATCCGGCACCAACCTACACTTCGGCTTGAGGGGTTTTCTTCATCCAAGTATCTCCCACAAACGGGACACCACCCCAATTGGGCCAGACTAAGCTCCGACTGGTCTCCTCACATGTGTGGTAGTGTCATGCGTGTAAGTAAGGGGTGAGTGTAGGACAAGGACAAGGAAAAAATACAGCACACGGACTTTGGCCCGTTTGTTAAAGTACTGTTCGGACATTCGCCAGGTATTACTCGGAGAAATCACGGAAAACTACCGATCAGAGCAGCCGGCCGCTAGAATTCTCCTCTAGATAGCGGCTGAATCTCACTTAGCTCATGAGCAAATGTAGAATATCCTGCCACCGTCGGGACTCGAACTCGAGGGCCTCCCGGTGAGAGGCACTGCAGTGACATCTATCACAGAGCCAACTCAGCCGGCAGTAACTTGGAGATAATTATAGTGTAGCGTCGTGTCGCTAAAAACAGCGTGGGCACGTGGCGCGGTGTGCACCGGATGCGTAGACAAAGGCAGACGCTATGACGCACGGGTTTTTCTGACAGGGTGTGCGCATCGCTAGGGCGGAGGCAATGGACGCGGCGGGCAGCGTCGCGAGGGCTATTTAAGGGCCGTGAGAACAATAGCTCTTCCTTCTTGGTCCTGGCAGAGCGGCAGCGTAGGTCGTCCGTGAGAGGTGCGAACGTGGACGCAAGGAGCCGGCAGTTAATGTCGTGACTAGTGAGACATGTAGTCGGTCTCAGGGCAGGCGGTACTACGCACGGCGAAACATTAGGTAGTATGTTGCGGTGTGGTAGCCGTTGTAAATATCTCTCCTAGCAGTGGGGTCTATTTAGTTAGTTAATTGTATACAGTGCATTGGTTATTTGTGACTACGGTCTAAATTGTTACTAAACCTGCTGTTATTACAACCCACTCTCGTCTGTGTACTGATTACACCCGTATGACGCCACAATAGAAATGAAGTTGGTCTAATGCGTATGGCCTCTCTGATCTATTTATTAATTAGTTTGATACTCATAACGTAAAATAAACACAGCGTTACACAACGTAAACACTTGCTTAAAGCCCACCATTCAAATCTTCAGTAATTTCGCTTCATTCTCTTATCTCGTTATCTCCTAAATGCATAATACTATTGATAGAAACTATTAATATTCCTTATATTCATCGGTTTTTAATATTTTTGAGGAGACTTTTGGACAATGCTTTCCAAATCCGAATTGTTTATGTTGTGATTGATAATACGCATAAGGATCCATGAACATTTCTGATGTTTACTTGTTTCTTTCAAAGTTGTGGGGTGAAACTTCCCTGAAGTTGGTTTTAGACTATGAGTAACTACAACTCTCTGCAAGGTGGCATCTCTACACAGATTACATTTGCAAAACATTACAGTGAGTAACTTGCTCCCATTCCATTGTTTGAATGTTTGCGAGAAGTTAACATTGCGTGGAGTTTACACCCAAGTTTATTCTGCGACTCTAGGACACAAAGCTGGCAAACAATTGAAGATAATTTAAAGTAAGAAGGTTTCATTAGCAGATTACATAGTAGTTGGGGTAAGAAAACTCTTTTACATCTCCCTTCACAAACATTTACTTCTTTCGAACGTGTGAGAACTACTGAGGTTCTTTATGTCATATTAAACGTGCATAAGCTCGTAGAATACGTGGAAAATAGCAAGGTCAAACGTAGAGAACTATCTATCTTGAACGAAGTCCTCTATAATTCAAAGTCAGCTGTCAGATCACGTGGCTCTGGAACCTAGAAACCCCAATTTATGGAGCACGTTCGCTTTGCGGTGGGGATGGCAGTGGGGCTACTGCAACGGATATCCATCGGATGGTAACAGAAGAGAAGGAAAACGAAAAGTACCGTTGAAAAACAGCACAATTTTACACCAACGACCGACACAACTCATTCCAAAATGCTACTACTTAGAAGCAGAATTCCCAAAACGAAATAAAATATCTCTCTGATGTCGACCGTCGCTTGGTACGAAAAATTCATTTCCATCAGAATTGCGATGTTCCGCCCACAATTCCCAAAGGCAGAATCTCGTATTCAGCGCCGAGTCTGCTGTTTTCACCTCTCCCTCTCTGAGAGCCTTCTCCCATATTGGTGCATGTGCTCGCAAACGAAGGGCCGATCACGCTCCGAATATGAGGCTGAAGACCTGGGAGAGGAATCCCGAAAAACCGGTAGCGGTAGCTCAGTGCATCAACTGATGTCTGCAGCGCCTCTGACCGGGAGGTCCTAGGTTCCCACTCCCCACGGCGGCAGGAATGTCGATACTAGCTTTTCAGCTACGTCGAATTCAGTTGCTGTCTGGAGGAGAATTCTAGCGGCCGACTGCTCTGATCGGTAGTTTTCCGTGGTTTCTCCAATCAACACCAGGCGAATGCCGGAGCAGTACCCTACCAAACGGGCCACGGACTGCGCGCGATCTGTCCTTCCTTTCCTTGTCCTATCCTCTCCCCTTAAACACACACTTACACTAACATGCACCACACTATCACATATTCCGGGAGACCGGTCGGGAGTTTGGAGCTTGTCCCGGCTGGGGCGGTGCCCCGCTGGTGGGAGAGTCCTGGTTAGGGGGAAACCCCACTAGCCGACGGTAGGTCGGCGCCGGATCTCGCCATCCAGCGGGGGAAGGT
Organism: Teleogryllus oceanicus; assembly: GCA_964035755.1. Classification (NCBI taxonomy): domain Eukaryota; kingdom Metazoa; phylum Arthropoda; class Insecta; order Orthoptera; family Gryllidae; genus Teleogryllus; species Teleogryllus oceanicus. Next base: position 64,767,266 of record CAXIVR010000007.1, read on the forward strand.
CACAGCCATCTCCCGAGAAAAACATGCACTACACTAACGGGAATAATGACCGAAGCAGTTGACGCGCCCGGAAACACGAAAAATCAATCAATCAATCAATAATAGAAACCCGAAAACGGGGACATTCAGACGGAGAGGGACCTTTCACGTATTCAAATAATTTCAGATATATACATTAGAGATCAAATAGAAAAGAAAAAATATTAGAAAGTATTTACACTTATTTATTGATATTTAGATAGTATTTACCCTCTGTTAAGAGTTTAAAAACTTTCTCACAATATGGCATCTGTCTAGGATTACTGATTTGTGGAGTTCGTGATATACTCTGTATGGTATTTTCAGTTGTAGTAGTGTTGATTTAAGTTGTTTGAGGATAATTCTTGTGGCCGATATGACGAATGGTAGAATGCTGATGACTTGTTTCCAGAGACCTTTAATTTCTACTGCTAGGTCCACGTATTTTGTTAACTTTTCTTGAATTTTGTTTTGTAGATTATGTGTATTGAGTACTTAAACATCAATGAGGAAGGCTTTCCTTTCCTTTTTAAGTACTAGCATGATATGTGGTCTATTATTATTATTTTTATTATTATTATTATTATTATTATTATTATTATTATTATTATTATTATTATTATTATTATTATTATTATATAAACAAGTGAAGTAACCTGAAGTTGCCCTACAAGTGTTTTTCAACCAAAGTGCATGTAAATTGATACTAAAGCACGCATACGCTGTTCATAATTCATAACAACCAAGGTATAAATAAGAAGCGTACAAGATAGTTTGAAGGTCACCAGTGGCAGGATTTGCCGTGAATACGTGAGTTATAAAATTGTGGAATAAATCAAAAGAATTCATTAAATTGTTTATTGTAAGAATTTGAATATTTAATTGTGTTATATTTTTTAACGGATTTAAAATTCTTCTGTTCATATCTCTTTCATGAAGCTCACAATATTGATGTCCGATATTTTTATTCCTAATTTTCAAGCTTTTTAAAGATATTGATGTTGACGTCATTATTCCACGCACCTTACCAACTTAGGTGGATCAGGGTACCAAGTGATGACAATGTAGTGCTTGTGACCAGGAAGTCCTGGGTTTGTAGTCCGACGGTGACAGGATTTTCGGCACAATCTAGATAGCTATGTTCAGCCGCCGCCTGGAGGAGAATTCTAGCGGCCGGCTGATCTGATCGGTAGTTTCCCATGGTTTCTCCGATCGACACCAGACGAATGCCGGAGTAGAACTCTAACAAACGGGCCTCGGACCGCATTGTTTCCTTCCTCGTCCTTGTCTTATTCTCACCCCTTACTTACACACATTTCCTCTTACATGTACTACACTATCACTACCACACATACGGAAGACGGGTCGGGAACACAGAGCGTGACCTCGATAAGGAGGTGCCCCGCTGGTGGGAGATACCTTGTTGGGAAAAAATCCTCTAGCCATCGTGCAGATGCCAGATCTCGTCATCCAGCGGGGAAAGATCACCACTACGTCTCGCGATAAAAAGCATGCAATACACTTACGGGACTAATGATCTTAAGAGTTAACGTGCCCAGAATCACTAATCAATCAATCAATTGTTTAAGTTACAAGGCCCCTATGCACATCGGGAAGTAACATTTACACCATTTTTGGGCTGCACATCGCTAACCGAATCATTGGTGCTTAGTTGGCCTCGAACTTTATGTGTTAACAGCGCTCTGTTTATTGATACGATGTTACTTTTGATGTTGTTAGGAAGAAGAATTTTCTAGTTTTTCTCACCATGTACTTGATGATCCAGTTTTCACACATTCTGGAATTAGTTCTGTTCCGTTTTTAAAGACATATTCACGTTCTAAATTAAAACCTATCATTGACAAGGATATGTCTTTGAGAACAATTTCCAATGAAAAAACCATGCGCTTGCGACAACGCTTCGTGAAAGATGCCTTAAAAAGAGGTATGCCATCTCTCGTGATATAATTACTTTCCTTTCTGTTGAAGAAAAATATTTCTACAAGTTGCAATGTAACATTTCCCCACAAGAAAATAATGGAAGAAATTTAACAGATGTTTTTTAGTCGTAGGAAGCGGAATTCATGATAAACGATCGTTTATTTTTTACAAAGGTGAGTGCCATATTTTGCCCCCGAGCGTAGGCGAAGGAGAAGACTTAGTGCACTCTCCTTTTCTAGTATTGCAGGTGACACAGTCGTGGGTTTGTACTGCCTTCCACCGGAAAACATGCTGAATGATGCGTGATTTGTGAATTGAATGAAGTTCAGATCTGGGGTTCAATGGCTGTGTTAGAATGTAATCACCCTGTATCCGCTTGGAATACAAAAACAAAAAACATTCATTTAACTCGCAGTCTTCAGCGCACCGTTCCTGAAAATAGCTCCAAGCCACTGCACCATCGAGGCAGACGTGTACATGTCGATAAAAATATGTTATGTTTTGAAATTGTTACATGAAAGTCAGAAAATAGTTATTGAATATCATCGCAATACTCTTACATACGGCAAGGAAAAACATCTATAACTCCCAACAGTAATTGTTGAAACGAACGTGTTTGAAGAAAAAAGGAATGTGTTAGATTGAACTGATGCTTTGGTTAAGTGATTTGAGAGCGCAATGAGTTTGTAATAAACGTCCACGATGCTACAGCAAAGGGAATACTTCTTTGGGCCCTTTTTTGCGAGTGTTTATTCCGCCGTACCAGTAGTATGAGAAAAGGCGGAATTACACAATCAAATATTTTCATGTTTCAGACCAAAACGAATTGTTCCCTTGTTTTGTATTTTACCCGAGTCTCTGGATATTTAGCGCAACCTTAGAATCCTATCGCTTGGCCGATGAGGGCCGCGCCAAGGCAATTTGCGGCCTTGTGCAAATTTTTGTTTGGCGTCCCGTGTTATAATATTTTCAATTTTCTTACATAGATTTTATTTAACACTAAAAGCGAATTTTTATAATTGTGAGTAGTGGGAATTCTGATTGGATGTTGTTGACGTTCTTATAAGAAGAAATAAAAGAAGTCATCTTCGTCAACATATCAGCTTTATTAAGATACCGGCTTTCGACGGCTTTGCCGTCATCGTCAGTCTCGCTGCTGTCGACAAAAGTCGAGCGACTGTTGTCGACAGCAGCGAGACTGACGATGACGGCAAAGCCGTCGAAAGCCGGCTATCTTAATAAAGCTGATATGTTGACGAAGATGACTTCTTTTATTTCTTCTTAATTGTGAGTAGTAATAGAGTAAACTTTTTTCGTTTACGTTTTTAAAAAAAATGTTAAAATAGTTAAAATATTTTTAAAAATTCGTAATTTTTTTGTCGCTCCTTCACAAATGACTTGTGCGGTGCACCCCTTGCAATAGGCCCTGTGACCGGAGGCTACGTGGTTGTTTCAACTGTCGCGCGCGTTTGAATTGAAGTGTGGCCCTCCGCTTTGTCGAGCGCGCACCGCGAGCCACTGTGCGTGCGGTGGGTGGAGGGGCCGGAGGGGGGCGGAGAGGTATCGACCGCGCGGGGAGGGCCGTGGGTGGCGCCGTGGGTGGCGGCGGGGGTCGAAGCGGCGCTGTTCGTGCTTCACGCGACGCGCCGCCGCTGCGCCGTCCAGGGCTGCGGCCGGGCCTCGGCCCCACCTCCCCCGCCCACCTCCCTCGCCAGCCTCTCCCGCCCGCCCGACTCCCCTCGCTTCGACTTCCCCGTCCCACCACTCCCCGCCTCGTCCCCCTCTTCTCACCCCGCGCCCGCCCACCACCTCACCTCGCCCCGCATCGCCCCGCAATGCACTCCCCGCCTTCCCTCGCATCGCTTCGCCCCGTCCCGCCTCCCCCGTCCCTCCTTGCCTCGCGCTGCGTCACCCCGCCATTCCTCGCCCCGCTACACCTTCCCTCCTTCGCTCCGCCCCGCCCCACCACAACCACTCCGCCCCATCCCACCCACCCCCCCCCGCCTCGCGCCCCCCCCCCCCTTCCCCCCCCGGCATCGCCTCGCTTGGTCTAGCCTCCCCCGCCTTGCCCTCACCCGCTCAGCCACGCCTCGCCCCCACCCGGAAAAATAGGTAGTAAGGAAAGACTCATGAGCTGCTGCCATCCCTACAGCTAGGGCTGTAGCACATTGAGACATCGCAACTTCGTCAGAAACTTTCTCAGTTTTATCACGACTGCCATAGCAGACCTCATGTTGCCATCAATATTTGTTGTAATATTCTGTATCCCACAAATATGCTGTCAATGATGCCATTAGTCGAATATCATTGAGAAGAAATGGCAGCAATTCCATCGCTTTGAAGGGACCAGCGATCTCGAATCCAGCACATCTTCGGAGTTCAGTTGCAACCTTACTACATGGCGAGTGCGAATTGAAAGTAGCAGTTCTTACTTAAGACGCTAATGAAGACGGGGGAATGCAGCAAAAGGAAAACATCTACAACATGGAGTAAGAAGGAATTCAGATCCTTTGTGCGTTCGGTAGTTCAGGCGCATGGGACAACATAGGGCTCAATGAAGGAAGTTCAGTTTTGGATTCCTTTGTTTGTTTGTTGTTTTTCTCTCTTTTTTTCTCTCAGTCGTTGATACAATTCATTGACAATGAAAGAAAGAAGTCCGATCAATATGACCTCTAAACAACTGAAAATTGTTCTCATTCGCCCCGAGAGAGGTAGCTCAGTGCATCAAGTGATGTCCCTTCAGTGCGCTGATCGGATGGTCCTAGATTCAAATCCCGATAGTGGCAAGATTTTCGACATTAGCTTGTCAGATAGGTCGAATTTGGTCGCAGTGTTCTAGATTCAGGCGGCTCTGATCGGTAGCTTTCCTTTACCTGGTTGGGGGAAACCCCGCTAGCCGGCGGTCGGTCGGCGCCGAATCACGCCATCCAGTGGGGGAAGATCACCGCCACCTCCCGAGAAAAAAAAACATGCCCTTCACTTGCGGGGCTAATGTCCTCAGTAGTTAACGTGCCCGGAATCATTAGCAACAAACCAACCAATCTTCTCACTCGCGACTTGCAAAATGGAATGATCGTTTGATGAAATTGTTTTCTTGACAGTATGTTCACTCATGCCGAGAGTAAAAAATCACTAAACGAATATTGGTCGGAAGATCCCCTTTGGCAACACTTATTTTCGAGGAGGTCATGTCTCGAGAAAGGTTTTTATTGTTACTGAGAATACTTCATTTCAGTGAGTACAATGTCAGTCATGGCTGTGATCGCCTTTTCAAAACAAGAGGAATCGTAGATGCCATTCGCCGGAGCTCCGGAAGCGTATTTTTCTCTTCCGCGAAGTTGTGCGTCGATGAAAGCTGATGTTTTTCAAGAGACGGGCTGTTATTCATACAGTATATCCCTTGGAAATGAAACAGATTTGGTATCATGCTCTTCGTGCTGTGTTATCGTGAAACGGGAATGATCCTCGATTTACGGGCTCATTGAGTGATGTTGAGGAGAAATATTTTGGGAAGGGAGATATTGTTACCACATCATTGAAGCCAAACCTTCAAAAAGGGCACACTACATACTTCAACAACTGTTAAATCAGTCCAGCTCTCTTTTCATGCTTCACGACAGATCACGGTGGGCACAGTGAGAAAGAATAGGAAAAGTAAGCCAACAACGAAGCAAAAACTAAAAGGAGAAATGTAGTTCCGATCTTCGGACCGGTCGGGAGCTTAGTACGAACAAACGTTACTTGTTGACTTGCCTCTGCATCTTTTCTAAACTTCATTTGATCTTCGGAATTAAATGATCGGCAATTTATTTCGTTAAGTATTCAGCATTTCTACTTCATGTATGTATATAAAAATCTAAGGCCTGTTCTACGTGCCGAAGGCTACAGTGATATTTAACAGTAATATTCAATTATTATTTAGAATTTGGACTCTAATTCTAAACAACTTGTAACAAATATGAGACCGCACCTTCTGGGTCAATGATCCTCCCATTTCAATCAGGTTTTTCGTCCAGTTTCCCTGATCCTTTGAGCAAATGCTGAGATGGCCCCTTGTGTTGCTTCTGGGCATGAATGTAACTTCATTTTCTGTGCACGCCTTCTAGAATTCAGTGGGAAATATATTTATTCAAATCATCGTTCTCCATGTCGCAACAGGAAGTATTATTCCTTCGCGAAGGGCATGATGAGGAATAAGAGCCCAAATTTGTAGCTGATTTACCCTTGAAAATAGATTTTATGACATCGGAGCGAATATTTTGTTCACAATTATTGCAAAAAATGCCCATTTCTTTCTGTATTCAAAATTCAAATAGTATATGGCTTATAGCAGGGATCACAGAATTTTGAAAACGTGCACAGAATTTACTTCTCCCCATAACACGCCACACACAGTTTTCAACTGTTTTTGACGTAAAGTAAATAAAGCAAATAAAAAATTCAGTGGCGAGAGAAAGTGGGAATGGATGGATTGATTATATTGTATTTGCGGACGTGTCAACAGCTATGGTCATTAGTCCTGTCAGTGTAGTGCGTGTTATTCCTCGAGAAGTGTCGTTGATCTCTCCCATTGGATGTTGGGATCTGGCGCCGACCTATCCATTTGGCTTCGGCTAGCGGGATTTCCCTAACGCAATCTCTCCCATCAGCGGGGCACCGCCCCAGCCAGGGCAAGCTCTAAGCTCCCGACATGTGACTGCTACTGACAGGGTACTACTCCGGCATTCGCCTAATGATGATCGCAGAAACCACTGAAAGTTACCTAGCAGAACAGCCGGCCATTAGAATTCTCCTCCAGACAGCGCTTCAATTCGACCTAGCTATCTAGCCAATAGAAACTCTGCATGGTCATATTGATTCAGTGGTGAGTTGTAGTTGACATTTATATAATTGAAATGATTGAAGGCGTTGTCATTGTCAACAATAGTATTTATTTCAATAATAGCAGCTTCCGATGGCTTAGCCATCATCAGTTTTCTGCTGTCTGGGAGTGACAAAAACGACTCTTCGAGTCGTTTTTATGTCTCCCAGACAGCAGAAACTGATGATGATGGCTAAGCCATCGGAAGCTGCTATTATTGAAATAAATACTATTGTTGACAATGACAACGCCTTCAATCATTTCAATTCTGCATGGTCAACCACTCCCCAAAATTGTTTGTTCTACCAGGGGAAATTCACCCCGTGGTAGCATCTGTACCTTTTCGGCTTAATCCGCACCCCACGCCGGCGCACAAGAACGCCGACTGGCTGGCATCTGGATCTCGTCAGAACGCAGTTTGGCCTCCCATCCCTCCGGTAACCTTCCCATTCAATGCCTGGATCCGGGCGTCCTGCTACCTCAGAACTACCGGCTTTCCAGGTCCCGAACCGGAGTCTAATCAATGCGCCGGGACAAGTCCCTCCTCTACGCCCAGTGTTGGGCCACTGCCACGACGAAGCCCCCGGGCCGAAGTCCACGGGGCTCGGGATCCCCAACACGTTCCTCACTGTTAGCTAGCCAGTGTCATCCTTGCGCGGGGGTCATGCTAATCTTCTGTTTCGTTTTAATTGTAGTGTTCGTACTTCCTATGTAAGTACGCTATCTAGCCGGTGTCGAAAATCGGCCATCGTGGGGAGTGCAACCGTCGGGATTGCCGGTGAAGCTACATCAGTTGCTGATGATCATACCCTGAGCCATCCAGCCGGTTGGTGGGAGGGGAGGGTGGGGAGGGGACGGGGCGGGGGCGGTTGAGAAGCTGCCAGGTGTCGCCCGGCTGCCGATTCGAAGATATGTGTGTGGGTGCGTAACTGTCCTACTTCAAATTACCATTGCCGTAGGTTAAGGTAATGCCGTAGGTACATTAACATGCTGACACACAATTCTGGGAACTTTTAGAACGTCCCTCATATAAATTGTGGATCAAGGGAGAGAATTTGTGAACTTTCGTAGCTAAACATTCTCCTTTTGAAGAATATAGTCCTATGTATGTTTATATATACGTTCTGTTACTGAATAGTTATGGTATATGTTTGGTTTTTTATTTTCGGCAAAAGCCACATCGGTCTGCTGAGGTCATTAGGGATAACGAGTGGTAAAGAGAAAGAACATTACAGGCATATATATGCATTGCATTGCAGTATATGGTTGAATTTAGGATATTCCTTGTACAATACCATCCAATACTCTACATTCCGTTACAAGAGAATAGCCTTGGATTTCTATTTCTTATGTAATTTACTCGGTGCAAAAAACAGTGTTTGACCACGGTACAAAATTATATAATTCTTAATGACTTGATAGTCTTACAGTATTTCAGAATCTTTTTTGATATACCGGGGATACCAGAATTGATTCAAAATTGTTTCCATCTCAATACCCCTGTCTGGACCTTAGAACAGTTCTTGATTAAATTATTAATGTTAAGTGGAACATTCCAGGTACAGGGGTGCTGCGCGTTTTGAAGTCTATGCATGACCGGTCCATACTCTGGCGTCATACGTATACGGCGACATTTATTTATTTATTTATTTATTTATTTATTTATTTATTTATTTATTTATTTATTTATTTATTTATTTATTTATTTATTTATTTATTTATTTATTTATTTATTTATTTATTTATTTATTTATTTATTTATTTATTTATTTATTTTATTTATTTATTTATTTATTTATTTATTTATTTATTTATTTATTTATTTATTTATTTATTTATTTATTTATTTATTTATTTATTTATTTATTTATTTATTTATTTATTTATTTATTTATTTAACTTGAAAGTTTTAATGTCGTTCCACTTCTTTTACATCGTTTAAATTGTTTTTTTTTAGTTGATAAAACATTTCAATGTTTTATGAAGAACATTAACTTGAAAGTTTTGAAATGTCGTTCCACTTCTTTTACACGATTTCTCAACGTGATTTCACAAGTATATAGTTTTATGAGATTTATTATTGAGTTTTATGATTGATTTCTGCGGTTGCCTTTTCTGGTTCTAGGCTGGCATTTCGTTACCAATTATTCCATAATAGGAGTATCCCAATTATTATGATTTTATTTATGCAATGTATATCGCATTTTAAGTAAGCTATTCGACGGGTTAGTTTGATAAACGGTTTAAACACTTGAAACTTGGGGGTATGAATTTCTCTTATACGTAATACAGCACACTGAAATTGATTGTGGAATTAAAAAATATTTAAAAGAATGATTGAAATTAGACAACATAATTGTTATTGTTTTGAAAGATATTTAAATCTCGATTTACTTCTGCTACTGTCACCTTCATTTTTAGAGAATGAAAGAACTACGATGTATAACCATTTACTCACAACAGAATTTTTACGTTTGTTCATTCTTAACTTCACAACATTTTATCGTAGTTTTGCCATTTACAATTATACTTCCCTTCTCGGCGGCCACTTTTATAATTGCGTGACTAAATTTGTAATTACGCGTGAACTTACATGCTATGTAAATGCCACCCAACACGCAATACTCGCCCTTTCCTGTCCCTTTCGTGCTAACCTTGCCGCCGGAATGCTTTTGCAACGAAATATTCATCTCTTGCTTCCACCTCTGAAGGAGAAGGAAAATGGAAACTTAATGCTTCGTAAGTCCTGGACGAGGATGATCGTTGACTGCATTGAAAATGTATATCACGTGTTAGGGTATCCTAGGCAACATTTTATTTCCTTTGAATGCTCCTCCGTTGTTACGGCAGAGAAGATTCGTTTGACTATGTATCTCTTACACACACTATGTCCTTTTATTTACTTCCCTCTTTCTATTAAAGACGTCTTCAATTCTGTTACTCCAGTTTTGCACTTTTCTTGTCGCACATTTATTTATTACAAGAATTACTTTCCAAGCTTCTCGCATGTATTCAGTTCTTTGAGTTAACCTGTCATTTTAGGGTGAAGTGAAGAACATTAAACTAATCACGAACTTAAACGTGTCCTGTTGTAAGAAAGCTTGTTGGATATATTATTTTTTGATATCGATATATTAAATTATTTTCTATTGGAAGACAAAACTTTGCTTTGGAAGATGAGTAAAATGCGTAAGACTATGGCAGTGACGAAACTTAAAGCTTAAGAGATGTCTCTGAGCAAACATTTGGATAGGCATTTCTTGCTCAAAGAAATCTTAGGTCTTCTCCCAGTGAATTTCTTGCACCATATCACGTAGTATCTGGAATACGAAAGATTCAATGTAAATTAATGACCCGCGTGGAGACTGGAAGTTCTCCTGGAACCGGCTTTCAGCCTAATTCTTGAAAATGATGGCGATGACGAATATGACGATGATGATGATGAGGAGGAGGAGGAGGAAGAGGAGGACGAAGACAAGAAGGAGGATGAAAGACAAACTACGAACTTATACAATATTTCACCCAATTTTCTCGCGTTTTAAATATCATCACATAATATCCCTACTTAAAATGATTCTGTCTCATAAGGAAAAATTTTCGGCGCAAACATTGCGTATTCATTATTGGCAATTTTGATTATATTCAGTTAATAATTATATTAATTGAATATAATCAAAATAAGTTTTAATAATCAGAATTAGTTGAACAAAATTTGCCTTTAGTAATCCGAGACTATGAACAGTTTAAACACGCTTGCTGCTATAATCTTTAAACTACAATATTTCTAGTAAGTATTAAATAAAAAGTAACCAAATCAATATTTAAAGTTCATTTCAAGTTGTTAGTTCTTTACATTAAGATCTTTTAAAATCCTTTTGCAAGATACCATGTTTCGTTGAAAAAGTTTCACATGTTTTTCTTTACAAAAGTCCGTGATATTTATTATAAATACTACCTTGAAATTCCATGGGGAAGATTTGTATATGAACAGAAAATATTAATGAAAAAGACTGAAGACAGTTTTGAATAAAAAGTGCTTGAATATGTTTTGGAAAGAACAATATTTTGGTTTCGGTTTTCGAAAAAACGAATTCGTTTTGTTAATTTCCGGGCATATTGAAGTGTAGAAAGTAAAGATGAAATTATTTAATTGAGTATTTTTTACAATGTGTACTTAAATGCATGAAACATTTTAAAAAATGGAAACGTCGTTGCGATTTTTTGAGACAAACTTTCTAGATTATGAGGGATATTTACTTTTATTCTCGCAAGAAATTAAAGAAAAATTAGCACCAATATTTGAGATGATTTTGAAAGTATTATAAATGCATAATGAAATGTGATGGAAAACGCGAACATTCATTTTCTTCAATGAAAGAGAATCAGTTGGATAAAAGGTAGTCAGTTCGTAGAAAAATCTTTCTCGGTGTCAGAGATACATTTACCAAAACATTTACTCAAAGATGAATTTCCTGCGATTGATTTCTAAACTATACCTTTTTTAGTATTTTAGGAATGAAACGAACAAGCGAATGAAAAAAATGAGAAATCATTTCTCATGATGTAATTAATTTGAATATTCGTTCTAATAATGAGCTTGCATCGTTTTTTCAGTGAGTTGCTTTGGCAATTTAAAACATATTTGACGGCGAAATGGACATTTTAATATGTCAAATTTATTATTTTGTTTCCTATGAAGTGCAGAAAGTATACAAGTCAAGAGACGTAATGAAAACGGGCGAAATTGGAATCCCTCCCCAACGAATTCATCGGACCAGCACTTGCAGATATTAATGTGAATGAACTAACAGCTCATGCGCCTGGTCAAATATTCTCCCACATATGCTTCCAAATCGAGTTATTTTGTCTTGTTTTCATTGGATGGTTTGCCGCATGAGGTAACACACAGAATTGAACCAATGCAAACAGTAAGTGTCAAGGGAAACACAGACATTTCTGGTAATGCAAATGTTTAAAAAGCTATTGAAATAAAACAGCTGCTATACATCAGTTTGTTTTAGATATGTTTGTTTTATTTCAAACACAACATTTCCAACCAAATTAAATGGTCTTTACTATTTATACGTACAGGACTTGTTACACTAGCTAAAATTCATGTAGTAACAGAACAATTTCTAAATATACTTTTTATGATCTTACAGATATTAGTAGGAAGGGTAGGATCTTAGTGATATTTGTTTAAACTTCAATAAATAAGTATTGCGGTAATAATAAAAATGTATTATCTTATGTCGTGTGTGTGTGTGTGTGTGGGGGGTAGTTCAAGGTTTTTACTTTTTTGCACTGTGTAGCTTTCGCCATTACTTACCAATCATCTACAAAAATCCGAAAAGGTAAATGTATTTGTATTTAACTCATTCAATATTATCGTTTTATACCCGAACTATATTCTAGATATCTAAAGTAAATATTATTTATAAATTTAGTAATTCTTTGCTGATATATTACTAAAACCTTACTGTAAATTAAAAATTTCGAATTTCGTGTGAACTTACATTAGTTCAGTGAGAAAGAGTAAAGGTGATTCAAGGAAGTTGAGTTGACTTTAAAATCTACGTCATAATGAATTTACTTTACATCCATAGCATTGCAGTCCTTTGCGTTGGAACTATGCCGAAAGTTTGGATTTTGTTATGAAAGTAGATTTTAGTTTTTCTAGTAGTTTATTTACTTTCAATATACTTGCATGTAGCTCAAGTGAATAGGATAGTTATAAGTAAGCGTAATATAATTACGATTGATGGAACAAATATACATCTAATCATCTACATCCTAGATTATTAACCTTGGATCTAATATATACATACTTATAACGAAATAGTGTGTAGCCTAGGCATTCGTTATATATTTTCAGTTTGTTTCAATAAAATTTGCATGTTACCTGTTGAATTAGCTCATCTTACTTTCACTTCAAAGTACTTACTTCTTTTGGAGTGCGCTTTTTTACATCTCCTCCATACTCTGCCACTGAACTCCTGTTCCATTTTACGAGAACTAGTGCAAGCAATTTAGAGCCTCTGTGTCTCACTTGTAGGCAAAATTAAAATAGTTCCAAGAAGATTGTTTCAAACTGCCACGAAACATTGGTTAAGAAAATATTTGAGATAATTTCTAAATTTTGCCTCGTCATAATTACGCAACTGTTTTCACTTCTTACTTTCACAACATTTCGCAAAATTAATTATTTTTAAAATGAATCAAAATAAAAGTATTTAATAAAAACTGCATTAACTAGAAATAATTTATAAACATTTTAAATCCTACCCTATATGGGAATCAGATTAATATGTATTCTAATTAAAATAGACATTGGACATATTTTTTCTTTAATTTTTCCAATAGGTTTCTGGACCAAACAATAATGATTACAATCTACATTGATAACAAGTCAATCTTTCGCCTATTCCTCTCAACACAATCACCTTGAGGTAAAACACTACTTTTTAATTTTTGATTTAAGCCTGAATTTTGGAGTGTAGAAACCTGGAGTGTAGAAACCTGGAGTGTAGAAACCTGGAGTGTAGAAACCTGGAGTGTAGAAACCTGGAGTGTAGAAACCTGGAGTGTAGAAACCTGGAGTGTAGAAACCTGGAGTGTAGAAACCTGGAGTGTAGAAACCTGGAGTGTAGAACCTGGGTGTAGAAAGCCTGGGTGTAGAACCTGGAGTGTAGAAACCTGGAGTGTAGAACCTGGAGTGTAGAACCTGGAGTGTAGAACCTGGAGTGTAGAAACCTGGGTGTAGAGAACCTGGAGTGTAGAACCTGGAGTGTAGAAACCTGGAGTGTAGAAACCTGGAGGGTAAAACCTGGAGTGTAGAAACCTGGAGTGTAAAAACCTGGAGTGTAGAAACCTGGAGTGTAGAAACCTGGAGTGTAGAAACCTGGAGTGTAGAAACCTGGAGTGTAGAAACTTGGAGTGTAGAAACCATGCAAGTCGACGGGTAAGTCGGCACCGGGTCTCAGTAGCGGCGAGGTACATCGCCATCTCATCAAGATGAGACATGCGGGGCTATTGACACGAGCAATTGTCGCAAACCCATCAACAATGAACAAATAGGCTTAGAGAGAGTTATTGAGGTTAAGCAAAATACTCGTGTGTCATTAAAATGCGAGTCCAAAACGATCTCGAAAATTCTTTCTTTTCTGAATAGAGAAATTCAAACTATTCATTCTGACTGATTCTCTTCAAAACTCTCAATCAGGAAACCCAAAAAACATCGTCAACATCATTAAAATGATATTTAGAAAAGGGAAAATACATTCAAAATGAACTTCAGAGGTAACAGCAAATTCTGAATGAACTTGAATTATAAATTATTCAGAATTTAATAATTATTTTTTATAAAGTCGTTAATATCTTATTTCTAATATATTGCCGTCACCATACTGCACCATGTATACGCAAAAAAAAAAAATCCCCTCAATTACCTCCAACCATTTTCTATCCCTTTCACAATTAGTTACTTCTCACGTCAGATCCTTGTGAAACTACTTTGCACAGTTTTTCCACTGTGGATTTGTTGTTGAATTTTTTTTCGCGGTCGCACCCCCCTAAAAATACGCGGCCCGGGGCTACCGCCCGCCCGTCCGCTCCCTCTCCGCGCCGCTTCGCCCTGGGCGTATCGACCTGGCGGCCGGGGGGGGGGCGGCTAGGCCTGCCCGCTCCGCTCCGCCCGGGACCCTAACGACGCTAATGGGCGCCGCGTGATGATTCCAGCTCAAAAACTTGTGCAATTGGTCAATATCCCGCGCTCTTTCGTGGTGATTAGCGTTGAGTTCTGAGGGAGTGGGATGGGCGGGGGCAGCCGGAAGGAGAGGGCTGGGGGCGCGTGGATGGGAGAGTGGAGGCAGCTGTGGAAGTCGCTTACGCGATGGGAGAGATGGTGAAAGAACCAAGGGCAGCTACAGAGGGTCGAGGGATCGAATGAGATATTACAGGGAGGGGGTTGGGGGAGGCTGGGAGTCATGGCCCCTACTGAAATGTGCTACATTAAAATCTTTTTTTAAATACATTTATTTTCTACAAATTTAATTGTAAAATGTTAATAGATTTAATTTTATAAAATTATAGTTTGTAAGTTGTTATAAGTTTGTTTGTGAGATTAAGAATAAGAATGCATCACATTTTTAAGGCAGTTTAAATTTGCTTCAGAAATGTTAGCTTTTATTCTTATTTTAATACTAATAATAATTAATGTATTTTAAAAATAGACTAGTGGCCAGTAACAGCAAATATGCTGCTGAACACAAATGCACAACGCACAAATGAACAACACTGCAAATATGCTGCTACACAAATCGCTATCAAATCTAGCACAAAAACTGCTCAAAATAAAATAAGGTACCCCCTATAACACTGTAATAAATTATTTTTTTAACAAAAGCATCTTCAAGATTACTGAAATAATATATTATACTCGTAGTATAATAAGCTGTATGAAGTGAAGCACTGACCCACCTGAGAATTATTTCGGTACGTGCTGTATAAGAATCAACAAATATTTGAATTTTTCAAACCAAATCGAAACTTTCATTGTTTTTGTTTTTCTTCGAAGTTCCTTGATATCTAACGAAACCTTAAACAGGTCTCACATGGCCGGAGAATACGTAGTTTTCTTTCAATTTCTGTGCACTTTGGCAATTAATAATATAGATTATTCTAAATGCAATATATATATATATATATATATATATATATATATTTCCTTTTTATCCTATAAATCAGTTTGGTTCTGATGTTCAGTAGAGGTCGGACTAAGCGATGCTCAGTTAATTGTAGTTTAAATCCATAAACCAACCTCTCAGTCTCTCACCTCTTGCGTCTTCTCGGATGTTCAATTACTATTATTCCCTTTCTATTTTGTTGACGACCGTTTCTGGTCTGACTCACGAAAGACAGGTTAAACCAGCATTTCTATTTTCATCACTTGAAGCCTCTCCTGCGAAGCACCACACTCACCATATAAAACAATTGAGGGTGTCCTGGAGCTACGAAGCGGTGATCATTCTCACTCGACCTCTCCTTTAAGCGTGTGCCTCGCTCGCTCCCTTCTCCCAGGTGTTGCAATTTCCAGCGACAGCAGCGCAGGGAGAGAGAAATGGGGTGTGTGAGCAGTGAGGGAGGGTCCTCCGCAAGAGTGCGGTGGTTGATCGCCCGACTGCATCCCAGCATCCCTCACTCTCGCTTCCCAACTAATCGCCTTTCACTTTTCATTGCCTGGGAAGACAGTCTGACAGCATCTCGTTTCGTTCATCTGGTGTTTCGGAGCAGAAAAAAATTATTAACATTTTATTAAAAAAGTAGGGCATATATATGTTCTTGCACCGGTCTAGTGAAAACGTCGATTACAGGTACCTGCAAAGGCGGTTCAGGGTATCAACTGGTGTCACTGCAGTCCCTCTGAGTGGGGGGGTCCAGGGTTCGAGTCCTAACGGTGGCAAGATTTTCGACACTGGCTTGTCAGCTAGGTCGAGTACTGTCGCTATCTGGAGGAGAATTCTAGCGGCCACCCTCTCTCTCTTCTCTTTTCTGGAGTTTCTCCGATTAACACCGGGAGAATGCCGGAGCAGTACCCTAACAAATGAGCCACGGACCTCGCGGAATCTTTCCTACCTCTTTCTTGTCATATCCTCAACCATTACAAACACTTATAATAACATGCTCTACACTGCCAAACATACCGGAAGTGCGATCGGGAGCTTAGAACTGGTGTCGAATACGATCAGTACCCACTCATGGGCGATTCCTGGTTGAGGACTAACCCTGTAGCTGAGGTATAGGTGGGGCCGGATCTCACCAGCCATCGATAGCGGTTCACCGCCACCTTCCGCGATAAAAAAAGTATGCACTACACTCACAGGACCAATGATTTTAGCAGTTGACGGGCCCAGAATTATCAATCAGTCGAACACAGGTGAATATGGCAGAATCTCTGAAATTGTGTATGTTAAGTCAGCAATGTAAGAAGATCGTCCTGATAGGCAATTTATTTCCCTACTTGTTTTATTGCCATAAAGTTTTAAGCGAATATTTTCAAAGTTGGCAGTGATCTAAAAGAACATGCAAATGTTTCTTAAAAACAGACAGAAGTGGATAAATTGTAATCCATCAATCTAATTCGAAGCAGGTCACGAAATCAATTCTCATACTAACGAGGAGAAGAGAACGGAATGTAGTCGGAGTATGCCTTTTCGGGGAAGTAGATAAACGGCTAAGGAAAAGTTGACTGCGCGATGCAGTCAGTATACATCCGGTCGTTGATACGCCGAAGGTAACGAGGATGGGGATGGGAGCGCGTGTGAAAATCCGAAACAGTGGTAAACAGTGATTGGAAACGGCAACCTTTTTACTTTCTCGCTACGGAGTAGAGAGAAAGTTATGTAATGCTACGCGAAAAAACGACTTTTCGGCAGAAAAACTCTTATTACAGGACCCTGATAGAGAAAAAGTGGATAAATTGCTAAATTTAGAAAAAAATCCTCTAACACGTGGTGTAGGCAGAATTCAAGTTTTGTGGGTCCTTGATACAGAAAAATCGAATGGTAGCAGAACGTCTGTCCGTCTGTCTGCCCGTCCATCTGTGAACAATGCTACCGGATAAATCGTTCAGCCGATTGTCTCCAAAACTGATAACCATGAATCGATCTGGCTGATGTCGTGGCACCTTGAATTGGAAACCGATATTTTTTATTTTAGGGGATAGTTTTAGTTAGGGATTTATCTACTGCCTTGTATCATCTCCTTCCACTCCTCCGTCGGTTCAGATCGGCCCAAACGGGCCCTGCCGATCTCTCTTCACCCCTCTGTTGGTTCCGATCAACCCTAACTGGCCCTGGCCACACTCCTCCACCCCGCTAGTCCAGACCGACCCTCCGGGGTTCTGCTAGCAGCTGCCCGCCCTCGCCCCTGATCGCCGTCTACTTCGATTTGATTTGATTTTTTCGTGTTTCCGGGCGCGTCAACTGCTTTGGTCATTAGTCCCGTTAGTATAGTGCATGTTTTATCTGGAGATGGCGGTGATATTCCCCCGCTGGATGGCAAGATCCGGTGCCGATCTACCGTCGGCTAGCGGGGATTTCCCCCTAACCAGGACTCTCCCACCTGTGGGGCACCGCCCCAGCCGAGACAAGCTCTAAGCTCCCGACCGGTCTCCCGGAATATGTGGTAGTGTAGTGCATGATACTGTAAGTGTGTGTGTAAGGAGGAGATGATAAGAGAAGAAAGAGGAAGGACAGATCGCGCGCGGTCCGTGGCCCGTTTGGTACGGTACTGCTCCGGCATTCGCCTGGTGTTGATCGGAGAAACCATGCAAAACTATCGATCAGAGTAGCCGGCCGCTAGAATTCTCCTCCAGACAGCGACTGAGCTGAAAAGCTAGTGTCGAAAATCCTGCCGCCGTGGGGAGTGGGAACCTAGGACCTCCCGGTCAGAGGCGCTGCAGTGACATCAGTTGATGCACTGAGCTACCGCTCCCGGTCCGTCTACTTCGAGTGTCACCATTCCGTCCGATGTTCGCTGCAAGGTCTCTCTTCCTCAGAACAATCCTCTGGGCTGCGTCAGGTGCCGATGTAAGAAACACAAGCCCAATAAACTGCTGTTTGCTATGACCCGGGGTCATCCCTGTTCTTAGTGCTCCCTCTCATCCGCCGTGAGCCTTTTGGAGCATAGGGAACGGTCCAGAGGTCACGTTCTGCCCTTACCGTCCTTCCACACCCCCAAACGCGGCGCCAGACCCTTCCCGCACGACATAGCTATATATAACATTGCAGAAATTGATACAGTTATTGTAGAAAAAAGTGTGAGAATATTAATATAAAGTCTTTGTTAGAGAAATTCAAAGTGAAGCCATGCACATCGAAGGACAACGGACTGTCAATTTTCGACGAATATTAAAGAACACCCCCAACGCAATTTCAACCCGCTTTCAACTAAATCCTCAATACACCGACACTTAATCAAAAAAATGTCTGTGTAAGCAAAATTTCTTTAAATAGGAAGTTGGGAAAATATGGATAATAATAATATTAATAATCATCATCAATACATACGAAACCAGTATATCATTACTACACATTGCAGGATGGTAGTACTAATCAAAGTGAAAAAACGATCGGGTCGAAAAGAATTGCATTTCCCAATGAGAAATAAATACCTTCAAATTAATGCAATGGATGCGCTATTTCCCTGGCGGTTGGCTTCAATATCTGTGTTTTACCAGCCCATCCGGTGATGTCCCATATAGGTAATAAATAAAGTCATAACGCCCGATGAATAAATCAGTTTTCCCGCCCGATTTCATTTGCTCGTAAATACGAATGTGCCACTCAATCGTCCTGCACACATTGGACCAAAACTCGGCTATCTAGAGCAGCCTCACACTGTACGTACACATAGAGTTTACGAGTCAAAAAAGCAAAGCTAAACTAGAGGTGGTACAGAGAGTACAGACTTTCTCGTAGAGAAGTTTTCTAATTTTCTTGGTGTGGACTGGCTTTACGGTCTTGCCCCATTCTCATGCCAGCTGCCATCTATCGCCGCCCAATGAATATATTTTTTAATTTTCGCAAATTTTCCCTTTTCCAGTAGTAGAACCGTAATATTACTTTAAGAATATTAACCCGCAACTGGTGTGGTCATTTTTTGTCACGTAACTAGTGATGTGGGGACAACAAATTCCCCAACACAAAAACTCTTGCTTAAAGGTGTTGAAATAACAAAACGTCTGTTTTGTGAAATGAACAATCCCCCCTCTCCCTCTCTTCACCACTAAATTCGCCTTTTCCGCTTCTAAATTGACTTAATCTCATTCCTGTATTCCTGGGGGTCTTCCCTAATAATACCCCTCGAAAGCATTCATAGTTTTGTAAATTTCTTTTTAAAAATTGGGATAAAAAAATGGCGTGATCGGTGAGGTGGGGATTCATTATACCCCAGGCGCCGGAAAAAAAGAAATAACAACGCTTCTGCACACTTTCAACAATGTGACCCCCGCCGGGTTTGCAGAACAACAGACTTCCTGAGAGGTACCCAGAAGCATAGGCTCTGTAACGTCGTAGACTCTCTCATCCCTTTATGAGAGACGGTCCGCCTGCCGACCATGACAACACATTGCCATGGTGCGTATCAATATATGAAGGTTGTTATGAGGATCATCATCTGTATTCCGCAAATGACACGCGGATGATATGTTCATATATGCTCTGTTCAAATATTAAGTTATCCGTGTATATTATGGACAAATTAAATGTACATGTTTGAGAATCCTGTCGTCTTTACTCATCACGATGCTACAGCTCCTCCTCGCATCCGCTTCGCATAGGGTCGTTATCTTTCAAAGGCTGGGGTACTAACAGCCACCAGTTACGGTTTAAAGAACCAAACCTCGTCCCAAATAAAATTTCCATTAAAAAATTTAGAGCCGTTTTTAAGAAATGCGTTTAAGCAATATTATAAATGCGAAATGTAAAGCTTTTTTTCACAGAAAAATTTTGAGTTTTGAAAAACTTATTTGAAAAATTTTACTCACAATGCGATAATGTATAGAAATCGCTGGAAATGTCATATTTAGGGCGTGAGAGATATTTCAAAAAAATTACATTTGTGTAACTTTTTGAAAAACAATACAAAAAATAAACAAAGTAACCGGATTAAACAGTGCAATTATAATTATCCGTTGGAAGAGTTTGAATACAAAATTTGGAGCCAGTTTTGAGAAAATGGCATTTGTGCGTTTCTCAAAATGCGGACATTTGAGCTCATTTTCACAGAAAACTGTTAAATTTTCGAGAATTTGTACATTATTTAAAGGATATGTACTCAAATATAATAATGTGAACAAATTGCTGCTAATTTAAATATTAAGAAAAGTCAAAAACTACAGTTTTATAGAATTTTAAAAAACAAAAGAATAGAGCAGTATAGGTTTATGTCATCAATATGAAGGCTTTGTTGAAAAAAGCATCTAAACGTTCACATCAAATGCAATTCGCAACGCACTGCCCCTTTGTCAAAGTCTACAGTTAAATAACTCCTAAACGAAGCGTTCTAGCGCCTCAATGAAACGTTTCACATACCATAACCTACAGAACAAGATATAATTACACATTCTATTACATTTTTCCTGGTCCGGCGCTTATCGATACTGCCCAACCACAGACAGCGCCGCCTCCCGCGCCTTGGCATTTTCGTCTGAGGCGTCTGTTGTATGTCGAGATAAAATGACCAAATCGGCATCAATTAAACAGGAATTTAATATAATCAAATGATTAATTTAATTGACCGATTCCTAATGGGGCGAGGCCAACATCAACCTTTAATCGGATCAAAATGAGGAAAAATCTAAGGAAAATAGACGAAAAGGAGACTCCCGTAAATCACAATTGATAACATTATACATATGATAACTCAAAGCAAATCCAATGATAACAACAAACTTTATTAAAAATTAGGGGAAAAACCGTTCACAAAAATTATTTGAGTTTTACATAAGTGAACAGGACAAATGGATGTTGAAAGAGAATTATACAGAACTACAGAAATGACAGAGGTCAGAACAGCTTTACCACATTAGGAGCTGAAAAAAGGACATGTCATTCCTAATAATACGAGTACAAACTTCAAAGAGTTCTTATCCTAAGAAACTAGTTAAATGGGTTTTGAATTAGTACCATTCAGTTATACATAATGATCAATGTAGCGGTAAATAGCTCTTAAATAATCATGGATTTCGCTCTTTACCAATAATTTTACTGGAAATATCCAGTCACGTAGTTAAAGTTAAATTACTGTCCACCTTGCTAATAATAAATGCGCTAATGCGCCTTACCAAAATATTTCAGCTCTTAATACTGGAGACGGATCCTTGCTCCTGAAAGTGACGGCCACGTGCCGTAAATGCAGCAAGGTCCAGCAGACACAGCGATTCCGCTGTTTGCTGTGGGACCGAAGACGCTTCAAAGAGACCACTGAAAAGGGTCAGTGTGGGCATCACGTCCTTTACACGGCAGGCTCAGCAAGCGATCCATCTGCCGTGACAAGAACAAGTCTGAAAAACTGAACTTCAAAAAATCTGCAACAATTTTCACAAGAAAGATTAGAAAAGTGCATCAAAAATATGTGGCAGACTCAACTTATGGCAGTGACCAAAAAATAAAGCTGCAGAAATGTAATATTAGACTGATAAATTAACAAAAATTAAAAGTGAACATTCAATAATCATCAATAATCAATTAACAATGAGCGAATTCATGTATAGTACCTGCTCCGGCCTGCGGAGCGTTCAAATTTAAATTTAAGTATTTCCAGCTATTTACAAAATTGGCACAATGTTCAAGTTAAAAATAATTGCATTGTTTCTGTACATTTTACAATTTACAATTTGAAAGACTGAAACACAGGACAGAATTTACTTGTTTGATGACTGAATAAATGAAAAGACCAATAATTAAAAAATATTAATAATTATATACACTATACAAATGGCATAAAAGATGCCGGGCAGCACTCCTGGTTGTTTCGTCAATTTTTTAAAGCAGTTTTTAGAAGAAAGAAACACACTGCTGGCGAGTAGAGTGCCATGCAAGATCCAAATTGTAGAGAAAAGTAACAGCCTAAAGGGCTGAAGCAACCTGGGGCGACTAGCAGAAAAGCTTGGTGTTCACATCCATTATACAGTTTTTCATATAAAATATCCCTACGCGGGATTATTTCGTTTGAGCGCTGAACGGTAAGCGGTAACAAAATAATTAATATTAGAAAACGCGCCACTGGTAGCAAGTCATTCAAAATCTAGCATTTAAAAAGGTTTGATTGATTGTTACTGATTCCGAGCGCGTCAACTACCGAGGTCATTAGTCCCGTAAGTGTAGTGCATATTTTTTCATAGGGAGGTGGCGGGGATTATCCTTCACTGGATGACGAGATCCGGCGCCGACCTACCGTCGACTAGCGGGGATTTCCTCAACCAGGTATCTCCCACCAGCCCCAGCCGAGACCAGTTCGAAGACCCCGACCGCTCTCCCGGCATGTGTGTTAGTGTAGTGCACGATAGTGTAAATGTGTGTGTAAGGGGTGAGGATAGGACAAGGAAGAGCAAGGACAGATCGCGCGAGGTCCGTGGTCTGTTTGGTAGGGTACTGCTCCGGCATTCGCCTGGTGTTGATCGGAGAAATCACGGAAAACTACCGATCAGTTCAGCCGGCCTCGAAAATTCTCCTCCGGACAGCAACTGAATTCGACCTAGCTGAAAAGCTAGTATCGAAAATCCTTCCGCCGTTGGGACTGGAACCTAGGGCCTATCGGTCAGTGGCACTGCTGTGACATCAGTTGATGCAGTGAGCCACCGCTGCCGGTTTAAAAAGGTTTGAGAAGGCCGGATCCCTGCCGCGTGCGTCCAAGTTCGTGCACACTGTGCGGCGTCAACGTGCGGGGGCGGCAGGGAAAACAGCGACGTGCCCGCCAGCGAGTGAAGGCGGCGGCGGCGGCACGCCAAGTAGCAAGGGGCGGCGCGTGGCGGCGGTGGCGGCACGCCAACAAACGAACCAGGGGGCGGAGAAATAGGGCGGCGATGGCGGGAGCAAGGTCGCCGCCAGCGCCAACGGGCCAACGGGCGCAGGTAGAGGTGGAGCCGGGGAATGACAGACGCGGCGTTGAACGAAGGAATGGGGGTGTCGGGGAATGAACGGCCGCCGACCGAACGGGGAGAAAAAGAGAACGTCGTGGCTATAGGAAGTCGGGCGGTGGCGTTAAGAGGGGAAGCCAAGCGAGGGTTGAGAGGCGAAGTTCATCGCTGGCGGGGATACGAATGATATCAATAAAAGAGTTGGTGGACGATTGTGTCACGTGCGTTGCGACCGTGTAATCAGCATGATGGGTAAGTTGACAAGGGTAAATTGAAGACAATAAAGTGGATTTGTAGGAGGGAGTTGTAGGCAATCATGAAGCAGAAACTGTTCGCGAGAACATGGACATATACTTGGGAAGGGGCCGAAGGGAGAATTTGGAGTGACATCTTTAAATGAGTAGAAAAGAGATAGTCATAGTATGGATAGGAGGACCAGTGGCCGAGAGTTACTAAGAGAGGAAGTTGTCAAACTAAATAGTACTAAAATAACTGCGAGGATCAACAGATTTAAGGCCAATAAACACAGAGGCGAGGACGAGGATAGGCCGGTAAAAAGTCTTGTCGTGTCATTGACCTTTGGGAAAGTTAGAACGAATCTTCAATCTTCTTCAATCCAAATCCCTGTACTAAATCATTCTTCTTTCCAATTGACGCGACTGACAACGACGTAGGAAGTTCGTGCGTTAAAGCTAGCGCACACGCCTTCCGGCGCTGGGCTACCTTCGATCCCCGGCCTATCTAAAACGTTGAATTTGTGGAGGACAAAGAGAGCTATCGGAAGATTTCTCGGGGTTCTCCCGTTCTCTTGGCGATGATCATTGCATCATCAGTGATGCGTCATCATCATTGCCTTCATCATAGCGCCATCGCCGCCTCATTACTATTGCTATCATCTACTCATTAGATCATCCGTCATAGGTCCGGCTAAGCTGGCTCAGTGTCCACATTGCCGTTGTGAGACGGCATGTGATGCGACTGTGATCAAGAGATCCTAAGGTTTGATCCCATCGGTGTCGAATTTTCGACCCCAACTAAATACCTAGATCAAATTCACACACCGTCGGAAGGAAAATTGATGCAGCTGGCTGGTAGTTTTCTGTGGTTTCCCCCATCAATACCAGAAAGCTAGAGCGGTGCATTAACAAACGGAGCACGATCTGCACGCGAGTTTTTTCCTTTAAGCTTGTCCTCTCCTCTTCCTTAAAAACACGTACTCTTATGCTTATTTGCAATATCCTACCACAAATGACGTCACATTAGTCGGGCACTAGGCGCTGCTTGCCCAGGTTGGGGCGGTACCCCGCTGGGGAAGAATTCTCAAGGGGAAACCCCGTAAGCTGACGTGTAGGGCGACGCCGAATCTCTCGTTTCAACTGGGAGGAACATCATCCTCACCTCCTGAGAAATAACATGAACTACACTTATGGAACAAATTATCAAAGCCGTTGACGCGCCCGGAAACAGTATCCTATCAATTTCTCATTGCCCTCAATTACTTTAACAGTTACAGGATCATCAACCTGAAAACAAAAATAAAATCAAATAAAAAATAAAAAAATAAAAAAATAAAAAGGGGCCAAACCGACGGCGTTTGCGGCGTCGGTGGCGGAGGCAGGAAGTGCGCCGTATCGGAGCGGCGGCATCCAGGGTGCATGGGGCGGGGGCGACGGCCGTCTTTTCGCGTGGCGCGGAATTCGTTTCCTTTTCCCGCTCCTCTTCTTTCACTGTCCTCGCCCCCGCCCCCGCCCCTTTCGCTCTCGAGCTGACGATCGCCCTCGCCCTCGCCCTCACCCTCGCCCCCGCCGAGAGCGCTCGCGAGGAGAATCGGAATGGATGTAGGTCAGCGCCACCGCAGCGGCCCCACAATGCGCGGGAATGCGCTGGCGCCCGCCCCCTCAGTGGGGAAGCCTAGAGACACTGGGCGCTCGCTGGCAAGCACGCAGTCCAAGACTGAGATTGGGATCTCCGACAAACAGAGGTAGAATTTTATCAGAAAGGGTAATAATATAATAATTAATAATAATAATTCGTCAATTCACAATCACACTTAATTTTTGGAACGGTTAATCGGTGGTGTCACTAAATTAAAATTCCGATTTGCTTGGTTTGCATCGGTCAAACTAGAATTTTAATTATGTGATAACACGCACCAAACCATTTCCTGAATAATAATAATAATAATAATAATAATAATAATAATAATAAACAAACAAACCAAATTAAGTGGCGCAGTGCATAGCGCACTGACTTCGCAGTCGGGAGGCCCGGGTTCGACTTCCGAGCCGGCCATCCTGACCGGGCTTCCGTGGTTTCCCCTCAGTTATACAGGCAAATGCTGGGATGGTTCAAAAACGCCACGAGCACCTCCTATCAGCATCCCATCACCTCATAATTCATCAATTCAAGGCTTAACAACCTTGTCTTACCAAGCGATACAGGCGAAAAACTGATCCCCATAATTACACACGTTAATCTCTCTGCAGGATGGGAGAGATGGGTAAGACTGGGCCTGGGAAGCGAACGTATAGCATGGTCAGAAATGGTCGATATGCTAATAGTAATAATAATAATAATAATAATAATAATAATAATAATAAACACTTAGGAACTCTCGAATTAGAAAAACATTTGTCAAAAATGCAGAATTACGTAGGTTCCGGTAGATCCGGTATGCAGTATTCTACTTCCAACATACCCACGTCACAGATTGAGGGAATCTTCCAAAAATAATTCATTTAGTAGATTATGGCATGAGAAACACAACTCGGCCCCTTAAAAATACGAATGACGATTATTACAATTAAAACGACTTTATTTTATCGTTAGCTGAGTTCCTGAAATAATTTCATCACACAAAAAACTTTAGAAAGTTAAACACAAAAGTATATATGCACTATACGAAAAATTGAAACTGTCCCCAAATCCTATATTATGTCGTTCAATACTTATTCTCTAAACTAAAGAAATGAAGGAGATTTACAAATTCTGGAGCTATAAAATCACTGTTCACTGAAAATTAATGACCATGTTTTCTTTTTACCAAGATATGTAGACGTGTGTTGTATTGGACTGTAGTAAGACATCTCTTATAGACCTTCGTTTAAAAACGTAATGCATTGTATCACTGACTTTTTTGTAAAGTTTCAAAAGATTGCTGAACAATACTTTTATGTGTACTCACTAATCTTTGCAATTGAAAACACTTTAATCTTCGAAATTAAACATCTCTCTTGTTCACCTCGCTAACTATAATCTCGACGTCACACACGCTTACTTGGCTAGACCAAAACCTTCTTGAATTGATTGATTGATTTTTTTCGTGCTTCCGGGCGCGTCAACTGCTTCGGTCATTAGTCCCGTTAGTGTAGTGCATTTTCTTCTCGGGAGATGGCGGTGATCTTCCCCCGCTGGATGCCGAGATCCGGCACCGACGTACCGTCGGCTAGTGAGGTTTCCCCCTAATCAGGACTCTCCCACCAGTGGGGCACCGCCCCAGCCGGGACAAGCTCTAAGCTCCCGACCGGTCTCCCGGAATAAGTGGTAGTGTAGTGCATGTGAGTGTAAGTGTGTGTGTAAGGAGAGAGGATAGGGCAAGGAAGAGAAAGGACAGATCGCGCGCGGACCGTGGCCCGTTTGGTAGGGTACTGTTCCGGCATTCGCCTGGTGTTGATCGGAGAAACCACGGAAAACTACCGATCAGAGCAGCCGGCCGCTAGAATTCTCCTCGATAGCGACTGAATTCGATCTAGCTGAAAAGCCAGTGTCGAAAATCCTGCCGCCGTCAGGACTCGAACCTAGGAGCTCCCGGTCAGAGGTGCTCCAGTGATATCAGTTGATGCACTGAGCTACCGCTACCGGTAAAACTTTCTTGAAGGAGGTCTTGATACAATCACGTTCGTAATGTACAAATGACATAAGTTAATCGTTCATTCAACTAATTTTATTACAAATTAGTGGTTTTACATAAAAATAATTATTTACAGCAAGCATAACACATCTAGGACTCACTACTTTTAATTTCAAGCAAAAATCACAAAATTTGGTTGAAAATAAAGCTCAAATTTCTTTCTAAACCAAAACGCCTGGTGTTTTCAATATAAAGATGGTATTTGATATTGTTTTTAGGCCTCTTTATCAGGCAAAAATAAATTGTCAAAACCGCGTGATCTTTTTATAAACAATCTACATTTATTATAATCTACATTCAAATGCAATCCAAAGTTATAAAACTAATAATTGATCTGTAAAACTAAATGGTTATTAAAATAAAGTGAAAAGTAATATTTCTTAGGGATTTATTCCCTCATCATTTCATGTAAACGAAAAGCAAATGAAACAAAACGCAACTTGTGTTTATTAATTTTATAAAAATGTTTTATTTTATCATCGATATTACTAATTTAAAACGCATTCATAAATTGATCGAAAACTAATTTGACTGTTACCGTGTGAGAGGTATCAACGTAGGAACTCGAGAGAAATTCGAAAAAAGTGAAAGATTCGATTTTGACTGAAAAAGCAAATATGTTATTGTGTTATTTCGCCCATTCTCATAATGCGTTTACCGACTGAATTCTCATACTCGGCGTATCATTGCTTATGAAACTACTGACGAATTCAGCTGAAAAAACAGCTTGAGGAATCCCTTATGCCGTTTCAGATCAGCCAATTTTTATTGCTCCACGATCTTATCTTCCACACACTTGATAGCAGTATTTTTGCTTATGCAGACTTCTATTTACTATTACTGTAATTTCTATTTAATTCATTTTATCTCTTTAAAGTTTTTATAACTTTATCTCTTCCCAGAAATTTTGAAAATCACAAAAATACAAGTGACGAAGAAAACGTCTCTAGTCGATGGAATTTCCACACCATCACTAATCACACACGCAAGTGAATGCAATGATCTTTCAGGACGCGTAGCGGTGCGCAACGGGTTGCGATTTGGGGTTTAGAAGGATCCGTCGCAGGTGCACAAAGGTAGTACGTGCCACACTCGGCGCCGCTTCGGGGTGGAGAGTGGATCGATAATGATTTATACGACGTAATAAGAAATCAATTTTACGCCGAACGAAAGGTCGTGGAGCAGAAGAAATAGGAAGATGAAAAAAGATACCATCACCAGGCGGCCTCGCCTACTCTCAGAAAAAACAATAACCGGTGAAAACATTTCTTCGCGAAGTCGTGTTTACGACCGGAAGTGAAGCCGGAATCGAACGTTTTCTAGCTGAATATTTATTGTTACAATGATAAATATAAAAGTTATGAACGAATGTTGGCGTGCCAGCTCTCTTGGGTTTTCCAAGTTTAACAATTTAAATATTCAATAATAATATTTAAGGTGTTAACATTGCTTTGTTTTAAACAAACACATAGACACATCAAGACCTGCTAGTAGAAAATGGGAAATCTAGAGGAATTAACATTGGATTGGACTGTTTTCTGAATTTCCGAGGTAAAGGTTACGGAATTAGATTATCGAACTGATAATTATTTCGATTAATTAATCAAATACGTATTTTTTCATTTTTTTATTTTTCTGAATAGACTTCCGTTTAAGTGGAAGCGAAATGCTACGATAAGTGTTTTCTCAGGCAAAGTACTGAATTTTAGAATTTCAATGCCCTGACAATTTTTTAGAGCTGCGTTGATAATCTGAAAAATAGAAAAGCAAATATCGAAGGTTTTTATTACAATCTCATGTAATTCCTTCATTTTCGAATTTAATTTTTCAAAAAATATAAATGTTTACTTAGTAATCAATATAATTTTTGTTACAAGATATTTTACATTAGCATTATTAATCTATTTTAGTAGATTACAGTAATTTCTATTAAAAAATAAAACATCAAAATCAGTACGTAGACTATGATCGTTTTTAATGAGTAACTTCCATTGCTTAGTGCTGCTAGTTGCATTGTAATTACAAATTAAGCATGTTTTTCAACATCGTATTGATACTTGAAATGTCTTTAAATAACACAAAAGCTTGTTTCAGAAAAGGTCAAGCAATCAATTTTAAATTTGAAGTTTGTTATGTAAATATGCAGTGAACACCGAAGTTATATAAAGTCAAAGTTTGAACAATATCATACAAGTTTTCTTTTTGCCCTTTTTTGAAATAAGAATGAATGAAGAGAACAGTACTTTTTATTACTCCTTGAAACAAATTGCATTAAATATACACTTGTGGAGCCTCAAGTCCTTCAAATTATTCATTTTATAATTCACTCCCAGATTACTAAAACACGTATTTTACGAACAAACGAGAGCAAGACAATGTTTTTTTTACATTTGTACCGAAAGATGGTTTTTTGGGATGTAACGTCAAATTATTCAAATGAATGAACTCTCCATGCAATATCTATGTATCTTTATGGGCATTCCTAAATTCGATTTACACTGAAGAAAGAAGCATGTATTTTTATTCACTTTGTTTTATTACTGTTTTAGGAAAATTATTTGTGAAGCAATAATTTCTTAATTAAGTGTGATATCTAGTATTATTGCAATACACGGGTATTTTTTTTCTGTTGAATGTTCTTTGTTGATAATAGAAATTAGAATTAAACAGGTATCAATTATCAAGTATTAAGTGAGAGCAAGATTTTGAATCGAAAACATTTCGAATCACCCTGAAAGTAATTTCCCAAATGGTTTCTTTATTGTATCTGCCGTTGAGGTTACCTTGCCACCGAATCTACGTCCAGGCCTCTCCATCCCCACCCCTAAGGTTTCCTTAGACTGACATGAGGGAGTATTGATTTCAGTCTCGTTACGGTAACGACCGGTGAGTCGAACTGACTACAGGTGCGTTGTCTTGACTCCAGTTAAACAGGTATCCTCAATGGACAATATAATACATAGTTTTTATGTGATAATTCTATCTAGAAAATTATTAAACATTTCAAGTTCACTCAACAGTCGAGGCCATCAGTGTCAATCTCCTCTTCTCCGTCCACCGACGCTTATTCCTCCTCCTGTCCCCCCCCAACTTTTCTCTCTTCTCTGTCTGTCTCTCTCTCTGTTTTAGGACATCGCCTCGTTTTTGTTCAAGCTCGGGCATCATCTCGCTTCCAGTATAATTTCTTTACCATGTTCTGAGAGGTATGAATTCCCGTACAAAGTGTTTTTTGATCTGGGCTGTCCGGGTGACGCCGCGTCGAAGGCTGGGGTGCCGACGTTTCGACCGACATATCGCGATCCTCTTCAGGGCTGTACTGCCCTGAAGCCTACGATAACTCTCGCCGCGGAAGCCTACAATATCAAAGTGTTTTTGTTACATATTTTTGAGTTTTGTTGATGAGTATGTTACTGCTAATATCCGAATGTGAAATAATCGATTAACGTTTTTATTATCCAAAATGGTTTGAAAATTTCAGAAGTAGGAATAGCTTGGAAGAATACATCGTACTTTTAATTGATCAAGAGACATTAGTCCACAGTGGTGACAAGGATAGGTTAAATGCGTTGATGAGAAATATCAGACAGTACGTGATAATCAGATTGCTGGTGGTATTTTTCTAAGGCTTATGCTTGGTGGTTAGTGATTCTGGACACGTCATCTGCTGAGGTCATTAGTCCCTAAGTCATTAGTCCGTAAGTGTATTGCATGGTTTTTTCATCGGAAGTGGCGGTAATCTTCCCCCGCTGGATGCCGATATAAGGCGCCGACCTACCCTTGGCCGGCTTGGCCCTTGGAAGCTCCCGACCGGTCTCCCGGCATGTACGATATGCATGTTAGTGTGTGTGTAAGGGGGTGAGGATACGACAAGGAAGAGGAAGGAAAGATCGCGCGCGGTCCGTGGCTCGTTTGTTAGGGTTCTGCTCCGGTGGTGTTGATCGGAGAAGCTATGGAAAACTACCGATCAGAGCAGCCGGCCTTAGGCTAGTGAAAGACAAGACGGTTAGCTTCGAGTTCCATTTTGTCAGCCGTGTAAATTTCTATATACACGATAGCCAAACGTAATCCATATTCACTGTAAGCTCAGTTGACGCTTTGCTACGCATTTCTGCGTGGGAGCAATGAGGCTGCGGTGTTTGACCTTCACGATTTACATAAAGCGATTTTGAATCCGTACAACCATTACCACTTAGACACCAGGCCTCACAAATCTGTGGTGACGTCATCAGCTAGGAGCCCACTGAGTGAAGTCTGACTCAAACTTCAGCGCACAAATTCGGCAACTTGAAATCGTTTGCTGGGGTTTAAATAAATGAATTCTTATAGTATATGCTATAGATTAACACCAAAATATAGGACTAAATCGAAGTAATAGTTAAGTATCATTCGTATCGGTTATCGATGTCTCATAAGCTTTCGCTGTTTACACGGACTTCTACCGATGACTGCTACATATGAGTAAAAATATGTTTAAATTGTGAATTCAATTATTTTTCACAATAATTTAACAACCTAACACGGTGTTGAGTAATTATTTGAATCTCATAAACTTGATACAAGTTATGCCTGTACAAGTCTGGGTAAGAGTCTCGTAATTATATCACACGCGCATCGAAAGAATTTCGAATTTATTCTCTAATTCTTAACATTTAGGCATCGTAAAGTATTTCACACGATAAATCATTTTTATTTCAATTGTTTTTTTTTCTTACGAAATATTCACAAATAATGAAGAGAAAAAAGTGTGTTTGGATAGACACATTCAAGAACTCAAAAAATATTGATGATTCTTTTAGAAAACAATCCATTAATAATATGTGTCATCCATTAATCAAGACACTTTTATTCATTTTTCTCTTCAAAAGATTCAAGAAAAACATTTTCTAAATAAGATGAACGATCTGCAAATTTTCTTCTTGCCACATCAGATTCTTTCCTTTTCTTCTTAGTTTCTGGATCATTTTCCTTTGATGAACAATATTTCAGACACCCAGGAAAATTACAGGGTAAAGCTTCAGAAGTCAATTGGGATCTGGATAATGATGCACTCAATACTTTCTCTGTTTTTTCATCCATAGCACTGATTTCCCAGAGGATATCATGTTATTTGAAATGTTTCTGACAGGCCTGGAAAGAAATATTGAATATTAGTAAAACATATAAAGACCTGATTTTCCGTGCAAAATTATGACAGTAGGTTAGTGATTATATAAACATTTTAAATATCAAAATTTTTGTTACATAACGTTAATAACAAAAATACTTAACTTACCTTTGAATTTCCAGTTACTTCATAATCCTTTCGTAGATTAACACGTCGCCATCTCTTCCTCAATTCATAATTTTATGGGGAATACATTTGCATTCTCTGTTGTTTATTCGGTATTGTGCTATTGCAAAATGGAACACAGCCCTTTTAAACAGCAGTGTGATTATTTCTCCTAACAATACCGTTAATGTTTCTACATAATAGGCTTTACCAGAATATAACTTAATAGTTTGCCATTTAGGCGTGAGCCAGGCAAAAGTAGAGGTGATACAGAATGGCATTATCTCGTAGTAAAGTTTTCTAATTTCCTTGGTGTGGACTGCCTTTAACGTCTTGCTCCATTATCTGGACTCCTACTATCTATCGTTGTCCAAAGTACATTTTTTGACATTTTCTCAACTTTTAGGTTTCATAAAAGTTTAAAGAAAAAAATGGGAGTAATTTTTGAAAAATAGCGTGTGAGCATTTCTGAAAATACAAAAGTTTGAGCTCATTTCAATAGAAAACTGTTGATTTTTCGAAATACTTTATGTGACTTTATTTTTAAAAAAGTGTACTCATAAATTTAATAAAGTGAATAAATCGCCTCTAATGTAAATATTTCCGACGTGGGAGACAAGTCCAAAAATTACGTTTCTGTTATTTTTGAAAAAAAAAAGAAGAATGGATCAATATGACGTTTATTGCATCTTATAGATCACATTTAGCAGTATCCTTACCAAAAGGTTAAAGAAAAAATTAAGGCATTTTTTTGAGAAAATTTTGTTTTTGTTATTTTTTATAATTGCAATATTTCTCAAAAACTACTAAATGCTTCAAAAAATGTGTATCACCTTAATGAGAGAAATAATTATGGATAACAAATTTCATTTGAAGACAAAATCTTTATCTTCAATATTAGTTGAAAGAAGTTGCCAAAAAATTCATACTTTTACTATTTCCGAAAATTAAGAGTTAACCCTGAAAATGGGACCTATTCCACTTTTATAACTGTATTTAACTGATTTCTTATAAGAAATTTAAAGAAAAAATTGGAGCCATTTTGGAGAAAATTTTGAAAATGTCTCTAGGTCTTTATATGAAGTCCCCCCAAAAATTAATAAATGTTTTTCAAAATCGCAGAGCTTTGATTTCCACAAAAACGACAGGGGTTTCTTCAATTTGGAAAAAATCCTACGCATGGTTTAGGCATTAGGTTTGTTCACATACACCAGACGGACGGACGGACGGACGGATTGACGGACGAACGGATATTTTGCTTTCAATTGGTTTCTCAGCATCAAGGACCCCAAACAGGAATTCTGGCTACACGACATGTTAGAGGATTTTTTCTTAATTTAACAACTTGATTTATCCGTTTTTTCGTTATCAGGGCCCGGCAATGAATTTTTTTTTCTGCCGAAAATCTGCCGTGTTTTCGTGCAGTATTATATTTCTCTATACTACGTATATACTTATGTATACGATATAGTAGAAATAAATCGAATAAAACGCTATAAATCAGTCTGATTCTGAACATGCTGGCCCCATTTCGGCCCCTAGGTTGTGACACTACCCGCTCAGCTGTTGGCCTTCTATCGAGAAGGTATTGGTACAACGCGTAATTTTCAAATTTTCGCATACAACGCGTAATTTTCAAATAGAAAAATTATCGAAATCTCATAATTTTATAAACATTCTAAATTTTGATATGTAAATGTATTTCTGCAAATATCCGGAAGCCAACATTAGTCAGACAGAAGTCCGAAAATGTCATTCATAGTGCTTTTTCCAAATCGTAAGGCTAAAATTTACATGGATGGGCTAATTTGCGAATTATATATATTTCAGACCTCGGCCGAAAGAAATGCATCTCATCGAATCATCACTTTCAAAACACTGATTGTTTCCGAAGGCATGAGGAAGATAGGCCAAAGACGACATTTTGCGTACCTGGCATCATGTTTATATTAACGTCTCAATCATCTGTTTGTTGACTTTTCTGATCGACGTCCACTTCCGAACTTCTTGCCAGGTAGAAAGAAATGTTTTCAAATTTAATAAAAGAATGACACTTCCCACAAATTACTCTCAGCAATTTCTTACTTAATTACGAGTAGTATGCTATACATCAACAATAAATGTGCTTGACATAGAGATAAGAACAAATTATTCAACAGAGCTACAGAATTCTCGATCTGTTAGTTTAGATTCATTGCCTTTTGCTAGGCGTCGTGTAAGAAAAGTGGCGTATGACAAATGATGACGTTATGTAGCCGCAGTTTCTCAACTTCGATCACAGGAGGCACTGACACATCTCTGCCTCACTCCGAATGGACACAGGACTGTCCTTATTCGCCTCATCCTATTCTGTAAATTCACGAATATGATTTTGTAATAGTTTGTACGTGAACAAAGAAAAGTAATTCTGGAAGATTCTTAACAGTATATTTATTTATTTGACTCATCATAAGCTCAAGCTTCTTCCCATAATAATTCGATAAAATTCTGCGCAGTGATGAGGGGCTAAATCACACTAGAGATATTCGTTGATTTCATTGTGTCAAATGCGCTATTGTGCTGTTTATGACCGCCCAAAAGTCTCACCTGTTGAGGTGACTGTGAGCAGCGGTCGTACCATTCACCCACCAGCAAATACCAAACGAGGGTTCTCTTTGCAGTCGATCCAAGTACAATTTGTGGGGGACAACCCGCGTTGGCGTGAGATTTTCTCTTGGTTGTCCCATTTCCGCCGCCCCTTACTCAGTTTCTCCAACATTTCATCATCCAACGCACATCATTTTATCCTACAATTGTAATCGTGTAACCTCCAACGGCCTTAATTTGGGGTAGACCCCTTCCGGTTCAGCAAACAGAAACCCCTTCCAGAGAGCAAATGAGATGATTCGACGCATCATGGTTCTCTGGTTAGAACAGAGTCTGCATCAACCCAAAAACTTCTGAGAGATGTCTAAAAACACGTTTTTTGAGACGGAGAGATTTTAAGTAATTGAAACACGGTTTGGAGGACTTACGTCGCTTTAAGTGATGATCTGTAAAAAGCTTTTGCGCAGCTTGATACACCTTCGCGCTTGCCAAGTTTGAGCCTATGTGAGCGCATGTGCTAAGTTGAAATCGAAGTGATGACGGAGTCAGCTATTTTAGCGAATTTACCTGGACACTTAAATCGAATGCTACTCGATAACTTGGTTAGGCTGCATCGAATTTCTTTCCACTGTGGCGACAGTGTGTTCTGCTCGCTATATTCCCATGTTGCAACTTCAAGTCAATGGTATTTATCTGTATCTACAATTATCTGTACATTCGACATAAATTATATTTTGAATAACATGAAAATTATATAATAATATAATTATACACATAAGTCAGTGGTTGATGGGCACCTTTATTCGAAATGCAAAACAAGATGATGTGGTACTATGGGAATTTAGCGCACACTCTGTCTGCCAGAGTTCGGAACTTCTTCCATTTTGAGCTAAAGGTTGCGCAAAAATTATTTTTAGACGCCATTCGCTATTGAGCACGTGATTGCTGTACGTAAGCTATGCAAAAGCCTATATCAGCTCGCTCGACTCATCTGGACTAGATGATACATTCACACAACTCTTCGCCGGTCCCCTCTAGAATATTCCATGATTGAAAGACTCTTTCCACCCTGAAATATTCCAAAGAATTCTACAGAGAACTAATAGATCCTGTTTTTCATAGTTTCAGTTCTCATTCGTGAAATGCTAAGAATAACTATAGTACCTTTTCGAACAAAGATTTCTTGTCGGTGATACTTAACAGAACATTTATCGATACGCCTAACTGTGAGCACACATCACTAAATACCCTAAATACCCACATGTGGAAGAACATGTCCCTATACACATATAAATTCCTTTATAGAGACAAAGAACCGAATTCATAATGGTCACTTAAAATGAGTGTTCCTTGAGTGACCGACTCTTATGCACAAACAGCGCTTAATGAGCTCTCAAACTAGTGGGCAATGAGTGACCAGTCATCCGCTTGCTCCCTTAAGGGTCCCTCATTGTCTCCTCTTATGTTCTAGTTATATTCTGACTCAGCGCACGCTCTTACTAAGCAAAATGATGTCAATGGGTTTGCAAAATAGTTTGAGTTCAACAATGAACACATCTGCAGCGTGTTACGTAAAGATGCATAAGAAACAGGAATTATTGACTGAAAGTGTACAGTTACGAACTCTGGAAACGCCCGCCCTCTCTCACGCCCGCCCGCCCGCCCTCGCTCCCACCATCCCGCCCGCCGACCCTCCCTCCTGCCCGCCCGCCCGCCGGCCCACCCTCCCTCCCCCTCCTCCCGCCCACCCGCCCGCTGGCTGTCGCCGCGAGGCTGACCGCCCCGAGGCTGACCGCCCCAAGAGCGACGACGTGCTCGTGACCAGCTTGCGAGATGCGCCGAGGGGATCACGGCCAGAAATCTCAAGCGATGCCCGCCCGCGCTTTATGGACGCGGAGAATTCGGGGCGAATCAATAGCAGACGGAATGCTAGTAGAAGGAAGACGACGTTCGAAGTTTACGAATACTTACTAGTTGTTTATGGTGGTGCCTCAAGGGGGTATTTTATGCTAAATGTTTTATTTGCGTTGTGCAAGTCCATTAAAAGAGAAATTTTAAACATTGTATAGTTGCCACGTTCATCCTTCCTCGACAACAGAAACTTACATGAAAATAGCTGGAGATAAATACCTTTTTAAAAACATTTGTTTCATTAAAAACTAGGTTTAAGTGTTTTCAATTGGAATCAAGTCGTGACGATTAATGTTAAACAGGTAAGGCAGTGTAGAAATCCACAGATTTTCACCAATAAAGTTACCTTGAACCCCACCAAAAAAAGAACTCGTAATGTTTAGAATTCTTTGAGTGTTATGAAAGAATTCGTCTAACGATGCCAATTGTTTCGTCCATTTGAAAGGAACCGGATGTGCTAGTGATTATCTCATTTGTACAACCCCTCTCTCCAAAACGGTTCTTTCAAGCGCTGCCGTAAGATCTTAGGAAAGGATCCGGAAAAAATTATCACACACTAATAGAGATCCAGAGACATGAACAGTAGAACGAAGTAACGAAGGATATTCTAGAACGAAGAAATGTTTAATTATATATATGTAAATATAAGTGTAAAAACACGGTTTAAGATAAATGAATGTGAAACACGTAAATGTATCTAGCAAATTTTTGTTTAATATTGTACAGGGAAAATCAAAATGGTTGACAATAACTAGTGGACTTTAGTTTTATATAACTGAATTGTGAACGTTAAATAGGAAAGTACAATTCAACTTCGCCTGATTATAGCTCACCCGGGAAGATCCTTTTTGTGAGGTAAACCCACCAGGAAGTGGGAGGCTTTTTCCCTGGATAGGAATGTTCCACATTAAATAATAATAATAATAATAATAATAATAATAATAATAATAATAATAATAATAATAATAATATTAATAATAGAGCGAAACTTGGCAAGTGACACCTCACTTGCTCCAAATAGAGAATCGGAGGAGTAACCATCTACGAACGGATACACACAGGATACAAACGAATTTGTATGATTTCTTTGAGTATCTTAGAGATTTTTTGTTTCTTTGGACTGTTATGAAAACAAATATGATTCAGAACAGACAATTTAAGTAATAATATTAGTTAAGATCTTTTTCTTTCTGAACAAACTTACACATTTCTTTTGTAAATAATATACAATTTACAGGTTCATGGAATGTTTTTATGCTTCGACAATGCAAAATTTGGCCTAGAAAGCATTTTTCAAACCAACATTTGAGTGCTTATTGCAGCACAGCCATTCAGAGCGTGCAAGTAGTTTATTAGACAAAATATGCTTAAAAGTGTCTTAAGAGCGTATTTTCCACGTTTCCTCCTCCGACATCCTATGTACTACGTGGCGCATTCTGCAAGAGGCGTTTGAGCGGCCCTGAGGGCTACCATTGACTCACTGGCTGTAATGATTTAAATCAAACATCATTAGCCTCCGAGTTGCACAAACGGAACCGTGATCACCGCAGGGTTTTTTTTGGCAATTCCGTCGAATAATCCACCAGGTAATAGCAGCATCTATTATGATTTCTAATTGGTGTGATTGTTAACCGGGTGTATAACAAATGCATTTAACTGAACCATTATCCATTGATGTACCTGTGTGAAAAATAATCGAAGGTTGGTAAACAACAACCTTCGAATATTTCTTAACTATACTTGCATGCCGCGATCACACTCGGGTTCCAGTTTCGTAATGTTGAAGAGCTAGTATCCGGGAGAATGTGCGCTGCCCCGTGCGGTATCACGGGCTTGTCAAGGGCGCGAAAAATGCCATTAGCTTAGTGCGGGTACGCCCGCACGCGCTACTTGCCCGCCTGGGAAGCCCAGCGCTCCTACGCGCAGGGGCAACTTCCCCTCACTCCGCACTCATTTCCCCTTATAATCCAGAAAAGGGTGTACATACGCAAGCTGGAGCGACGCAGGCGGTGATTAGGGCTTAATCCAAAATAATTTGCCAGATTTTTTTCTATAAATAACAAGAAGTGTGTCATGTTTACATTCTTTTACTATTACATTTGTTTTTTAAAACCTTAAAATTTTGCTAAGTGAATGGAATATGTTTGAATGGCGAATTCTTTCCTTTTTTTTTCGTGTTCTGTTATTAAGTTGTCATTATTTAATGAATTTAGCAATAATGTGAAATAAATTAACAAGTCTCTATAAGTTAACAATTCCCGCTTACAGACGCACAGCGCTTTCAACAGACAAGAATATTTCTCTATTAAACCTTCTAACCAGATCGCAGAAAATTCATGCTTTTATATCACTCGTAAGTAAACAGAATTACAAAATCAAGATTATTTTGATGCAATTTTTTAAATTTTACTTTCTATTGAGAATTTGGAGTCGGACTGATGTATTATTTTTCATTAATGGATGATTTCTTTGCCTTAAAGAAAATATGGGAATTAATAAAGCTAAATTTGTGTCGATAACTGTCAAGTAACTTCTCCCAAAGACTGTTATGAGCCAGGTATCCAGTGACGTACGCCTCTCCGGAAGCGTTTGTACAATTCTTACTTTTAAATCTCGCACCAATTTTTCTGGACGCAGTGCCCGCGAGCTCTAGTAAGCTTGTTACCTTGCTCGCGACCTTGCCATGTCTGGCTTAGTGTTTCTCTACCCTCAATTGGAGCTCGTTTTAGAAGCTCTGCTAGAAGAGCATCACAAGAAAAGTAACATTAATTTTAACAATGATACATAATGCATTATTTACCATTTGGACTGTATAAATGAGTATAAACAACTTGTAACAACTATTGTACTACAGCTTCCGGGGCAATGACCCCCATCTCGATCAGGTTTTTCGTTTAGTTTCCCTGATCCATTGAGCAAATGCTGAGATGGCCCCTTGTTTTGCTTCTGGACATAAATGTAACTTCATTTTCTGTGCACGTCTTCTAGAATTCAGTGGGAAATACAATTATTCAAATTATCGTTTCCATGTTGTCCCGGCAGGAAGTATTATTCCGAAGCACAACGTGATAAGAGCCAAAATTTATTGCTTATTTATCCTTGAAAATAGATTTTATGACATGGGAGTGTTTTTTTTTTTAAATTTAAGTAGTATATGACTTAGTGTAGGGATCACAGAATTTTGAAAATGTGCACACAATTCACTTTTTCCCATAGCACGTCATACGCACTTTTAACTGTTTTTTGACGTAAAATAAATAAATAAAGTTCTGTTTCCTCGGCGAACATTGTCTCACAGTAGGCAAGGCTACACAAACCCTACGCAAACGACGATTTGCATCCTGAAAAGTGTGGAAACTTGTGTGTTTCCGCGTAACTTTCAGTGGTCGACGGCTGCATATTTCATTCATTCATTATTCTTATACGCTTCGTGGTATCATTAAGAAATGTTTGCCGGACTCCAGGATACATTAAAGTTCCGATGGCAATCTCTTTTTAATAAATTAAAACGAAAACATCAGTCAGAAACGTTGACAAGGTTGCCTAGGACGCAGCGTCTCCTGCACAGTCAAGTATTACCCGTGCAACTTTTCTTGACCGATGTCCTCGCTTGCCCCTCCCTTGAGCAATAAACAGTTGAAGGCAAAAACTCACAGCAAGCACTGTTGACAACATTCCAAAAGCATCATCATTGGCGCGTAATAAAATCTATTTACTGTAGAAACCAAGAGCTCCTGGTCCTATTTTCCTAAACAAAATCTAAATAAATAGCCAAAGCTGATCCAGATACATCATAGGAGATACTTCGAACTCCTGAGAAAGTTACAACTCAAATTATTGTGAACATTGCGAAGGCATGACTGATATTACAGAGATTGGCATTGCTTCATAAAATCTAGCGGTCGATGTTGTAACTAATACCCCCCTCTACCCTCATTTCTCCAAGTCATCGGTCAAGAAAAGTTCCGAGATTAATATATACACCAGAAGGCTTTCGGACTGCAGTCTGAAAGACGGCCCTGCGACTGAATTCATCAGAATATGTGATGCATGTGTTTCTTTATTGCCTTGTGATACGTAATCGTTAGAGACAGGAAAAATATGTAGTATGAAACGTCGAAATATGTACATAAATATGTAATGAAAACAGTAAGAATATGTAATAAATATGTAAAATCGGATATAATATGTAATATTAAATCACTCTAATTATAAACACATTTATACAATACGAAATTTTATAAAACATTTCCTTTACAAATTTAAAAACATTCCAAGCGTTTTAAAATTCATTTGTAAAGGCGCAAGTGATGCACAATTGCACCATACAACTTTCCCATTGGTAGCAAAACCTTCACAAATTGTTATCAGGAATGTAGTTCATCAGCCAGACTAGACGCAATAGAAGCTATCGTACAAACTGGCGATATCTACGACCAGCAAGCAAACACTGCTGCATGGAATATTCTCATCGAAGTGTTTCACTACGGCGATCGCCAAAGTTTCTTGGAAATTAAGGTGAAAGGGTGCCACACCCGGCGTCAATAATAATTTTCACATCTAAAGTTGAAAATGACCTGTCGCTGACGCACACTTTCCACCCTGAGATAACTGAACATTAATTAACTTCCGCTCAGCCTTAAATTTGGAATGTGCTATCTTAATATTTAAATCTATTATTAGACCATCACTCACATATGCCTGTCCGGTCTGGAATAACACAACTAAAACCAACATTGAAAAACTCCAAATAGTACAGAACAAATTTTTACGAAAATTTGCAAAGACCTCTTGGTGCATATCAAATACACAGATTCAAAGGGAACTTCAAATAGAACCCCTAATTGAACATATAAGAAAAAACTGTTACAGTATTTTTACTCTTCTTTCATCCTCTCCTCGCAGTACAAAATTCACAATGGGAAAAACTTTAAACAATCCCAAAAGAATTCGCTCTAGATATCCCAAAGACATATTTAAACCCCCATAAAATCAGTATATTAATATCTATTAAATATGTATATCTTCATCTCAATGTATGTATAGAGTGTTCTAGATTAAGAATGTATAATGTATGTAAAATTTGTGTATTAAATTTTTGTATTAAATCCTGTAAATTAGCTAGTAGTAAGATACAAGAGTGAGAGGTTGTATGCTCAAACGTGAATGCCCAAACGTTATGTATTACAAATAAAAATGTACAAACCCCTGAAAGGCAAAACTGCCGAACAGGAAGAAAATAAATTTAAAAAAAGAGAGATAACTGAAGCAGGCGTGCCAAACTGAGGATTTCCGACCGCGTCTTCACGTAGCTTATGTAGTACCCGAGTAGAGTGCGCAGTAGATCCAATAATAATGTAGGAAAAATTGCTGAATGGTTTGAAAATACTTCTTTTCATAAAAATATGA
This sequence comes from Teleogryllus oceanicus, assembly GCA_964035755.1. Classification (NCBI taxonomy): domain Eukaryota; kingdom Metazoa; phylum Arthropoda; class Insecta; order Orthoptera; family Gryllidae; genus Teleogryllus; species Teleogryllus oceanicus. The sequence goes on from CAXIVR010000007.1 coordinate 64,809,810, forward strand.
AAAAAAGATAGAATAAAAAATATATTAAGAAAATAGTAAAATATGTAATACAGTACCAAAATATGTAAAAATATGTAATGAAAAAATTGGATATTGCGTTAAGACGGCGACAATTCGCCAAGATTACGATTTTGAGAACGGTAAGAAGGAAGACAAAAAATATTTAATTACATAAAAATCCGGTCTCTAGTAATCATTCATTTATATCTACCATGACAAGTATCCTGCGGTAGTTTTGTAAGTCATATCAACATAACCAATTACAAACTTTCTATTGTTCAAATAGAAAATGGTCGAAGGAAAGCAAAAGAAAATGAAGGAATGTAATCATTTCACTCTCAGTATGATGACAATATATTCAAGGTACCATAACAGAATGTATCGATATGAAATATTTCAAATCATTTCTTATTTTTACGTCAATCAATATTCTTCATAATTCTGTTCCCAACACAAATGAAACTTTGTTAAATTGCCATTTTATCATCAAAGCACTGTGCTGCAGAAATACAATTGAACAAAATCACAAAAATTGACTTCCAATCGCTAGTAGCTCATAGCTCAAGAAACATACTCTCCTATAACACTGTAATAAATTAATATTTTATCAAAAAAGAGCTTATGAAAACTGTAAAATCATAGTATATAATGTACAGATTCACTATTCAACAGTTCTTAACATATGAATAATATAAAAATTTGCTGCCCCATAATGCGACACGAAAATATATATTTAACCCTCTTCCGTGGAGCCTTGCTGTGGCATGTTATCGGCTGTCTCGCACTGAAAACGAAAATTCAGTCGGTGCGCTCAGAAAGAGAATAGGTGGAATAACACATCAAATATTTTCATTTCTCAGTCAAAATTGAAACTGTTTGTTTTTGGATTTGCTGTGGTATTGAAGTTTCTGTTTATCTAACAAAACCATAGACTACTCTCTTATGGCCGTCGGCTGCCTAATTTGCTTTCGATTTCTACGCTCATTTAGAATTAGTAAAACAGATATTTCTGTAACAAATATTGTTAACAGTAAGCATGAAAAAATAGATTCTACCAACGTCGGTATTTGTTACATAACATTATTAAATTTGTAATAAATTATATAAATTATAACAATTTATATTAATTTATTTTATATTATGTATTAATAAAATAATTTTTGTTTTGTGTTTTGGAGAAAATTACCCAAGTTTAGAGGAACTTAATTTTTATAAATGTTTTTGTTTATTTAAAATAAATAAAATATTATATATTAAATCATACTGATTTTATAGTGCAGAACTTTAATTATCATAAAATAAATGTTACTGAATCCTTTTACTAAAAGATAATTCGCTCGTTTAGAAAAATAATCTCTTCATCGGGTTCGAAATATACTCCCATATGGCGCTTTTATATGGAGCTGAGAAAGTAATAACAACTGATTTGCATTCTTGTAATTTAATTACTTTAATTTTCATGAAACATACTTCTAAATCAAACAGGAACATAGAAATTACATAAATTTATTTGTTAGAATTATTTCATATCATGTGCTTTAATTGCTTGGCTTTTTCATTACAGATAATGAATTAAAATTAAAAATCTATAATTCACATTTAACCTGTCAAATTGAAGCTTTTCGGTTCAGCTTTGGTGAATTCGAAACATCCGTGAATCAAATACACAAGGGAACCGCACATATTTACACTGTATTGGGTGTTTTACGATTGTACGTAAATATTTGTAATAAACGTTTGTAATTCACGAGTTGGATTATTCAGAACCCTGTAGCTCACCGTCAAGGCACATCTCTTAGGAGTGTGTTCTCTTGTTTGGAGGAGTCCCGTCCGTATTATTTTCGTGGCGTCCAGCTGCTCTGCCTGGGGCTCTCCCGCCTGCTCCCTTGCTGCGCCTTCCTCCCCCCTCCCCCTAACTACGCCGGCCGGGGCCACCGCCCTCGCCAACACGCCACCACCTCCGCCACCATCGCCTCCGCCTCCGCCACCGCCTCCTCGTCCCCCTCCGCCTCCGCCACTGCCTCGGCCTCCGCCTCGGTCTCCGCCTCCGCCTCCTCCTCCCCTCCGCCTCCGCCTCCTCCGCCTCCGCCTCCGCCTCCGCCTCCGCCTCCTCCTCCTCCTCCTCAGCCTCCGCCTCGGCCTCCTCTTCCTCCTCCGCCGCCTCCGCCGCCTCCGCGTCCGCCTCGGCCTCCTCCTCCACCGCCTCCGCCTTCGCCACCGCCTCCGCCGCCTCCTCCTCCTCCTCCTCCTCCTCCTCCTCCTCCTCCTCCTCCTCCTCCTCCTCCTCCTCCTCCGCCTCCGCCACCGCCGCCACTGCCACCGCCACCGCCACTGCCAACGCCACCACCTTCGCCCCCCACCGCCACCACCCCCCCCCCTCGCCAATGCCGAGTGCGGCTGCGCGGCGCGGCGCCCCGCCCCCTCGCCAGCCGCCTCGCGTCGAACCCAGCCCTCGCCTCCCCCGCGCCCCCCGCCGCGCCGGCCGGCCTGGGAGCGCGGCTCCTCAACGGAACCCGCCGTGCCGCATCACGAAGCTCGGAAGCTCACGCGTCTACCGCCCTACAAGAGTAGGCTTACTGCACTGAAATAGGCATTCGTTGTAACGCAGATACTAGAACAAAACAGGATTCAAATTTGGCTTTTTTGAAGGACAAACTGCACCGGTGCGAACATTTCGTACTTTGTAAGGAAGGTGAAAATAGCTTCATACTGGACCACAACTTCGAAATGAGACAACCCCTAAACAGGATATTAAAATGTTTAGGACTGTCATGGCAGACTTATTGACACGCCAAGTTAATTTGACGTAGCTTTGGAGTGTTTGTCCGTTTCTGACAACTCTCGCATTTTATAGGGTGGGAGTTCCAAGAACAGCTAAATATCTAAGATGTAACAGGAACTTCAAAATGATCTCATTTTGTAGAATACTGCTTAAGAAACTTCTGTAGAATGTTGCATGTCAGGAAAATTACTTTGTAGCATGCTGCTTGTTTTAAAGGTGAAAAAAAGCTTCACACTGGAACCCAACTTCCAGAGTTTCTAGCAACTTGTGCTACGAGATGAGAGAATGTTCCAAAAATGTAATAAAACGCCCAAAAGTGTCCTTAAAGATGTACAATTTGAAACTGTTTTGTACTACTATTTGCGTTACAATGAATGCCTTTCTTTTCATATTAGGTTTCAAAACATAGCTTGGGCCCCTATGGCTCACTAAATTAGCCTAAGGCGCCCAGTTTCAGAGTTACGCACGCTGGCCAATTATGGCGAAGGTTGTATACGCAACTAATTATAATAATTCATTATTATTAGTCGAATGTGGCGTTTCCGACGCTGTAAACTCTTCTAAAATATTTTCATGTGTTGAAAATTTCTTTCATACTTTAAATCTCTTATTCATAGTATGTTCAAGTAGTATCTGGCATATGGTCTGGATCTGACTACAGTCTAAGTATGTTCTTACAGTATCTGGCATTGGACTTACCAATGAATTGTAGTTACTGATGATGTCATGTTTAGGGAACGGAATTTATTGTAATACAAAAATGCAAAATATGTACATATATATGTGCTTATTTTTTTCCAAAATATGTAAGTAAAAATTAAAAAATGTGTAAAATAAAAATTCATTGTTGTGTTCAAAATTGTTTTCTACAAACCTATTCCAAGCACAGACGTCGCCGATTAGTTCTTATCAGGAATTCGGAGTTGCTGAAAGTAGGATCTACCTCTACAAAAGAAATTGTGCACTAGACTTCATCACGAAGAAGAATATGAGATTCACCACTACGAATTTTTTTCGAAATATAAAATACGCTCATAGTATATTGCAATGTTTACTAGGAGCTAGTGTTCAAGTGAATAGTAGTACCGTGCTGCCAGTGATGGATCCGTAGGGACGGGTTAAAGGCAATATACCCTCCCCCCCAATTGAATAACGTCGTTAAAATTTTGTGTAAAAAATATTTGTTAGTTTTCGATCGAGTAACGAGGATGTTCAGTTGTTTACAACACTAGCAAGAACGTGGTTGAAATTACATTTATTCATAAAAATCCGCCTATCCTTTACTCCAAGTACGCAGTAAGCGGGGGGAGGGGTAAGCGGGGCGAGGGGATAGGGAAGGGTAAGTTTGACAATTCATGGCGAAGATATGGTGGTTATAGAGACCAGCAGGATTACATTTGATTCGTACGAAAGATGATTCCGTACATAAATTGCAAACGCACATCTGAAATATTTCGTTTCCACATACAAATATATCAAAATGTAACTAAATATATAGTAATAGGTAAAATATGTAAAAATAGGTAAAAATAAATATAGTTAATTTTCAGAATATCTTGTAAACTCTAAAAAATATTATTTGATGCAGGTATCTAGTTCATGTAAAAATATGTAATTAATGGAAATCCGTTCCCTAATCATATTCTCATTCAAAAACCGGAACCGCACATCCGCACACTCCAGAGTTACTAACATACTGTACATGGATTAACTTTGGGTGAACTGAAACACAGTTTCAATTCTCGACGATCGTATTCTGTACAAATAAGGTATCTTTTAAACGTCGGGAAGCGAATTTCTTCCCTATCAGTTATCTGCCACCAGCGAAGCACTGCCCCAGCTGGCACAAGTTCGAAGCTCCCGACCAGTCTCCCGGCATGATGTGTGATAGTGAAGTAGGATAGGAAAAGGAAGAGTAAGGAAAGTCCCGCTCGATACGTGATTCGTTCGTTAGGGTATTGTTCCGGCATTCGTCTGGCGTTGATCGAAGAAACTACTGATCAGAGCAACCGACCTCTAGAATACTCCTCCAGACAGCGACTGAACTCGGTTTGGCTATGTCGCGTGACGAAAATCTGGCCACCGTCAAGACTCGAGCCCTAGGACCTCCCGATTAGAAGCTGCACTGCAGCGATATCAGTTGATGCCCTGAGCCACCTAAGCTGGTACGCAGACTAGAAAAGAACATCTCCAACAGAACTCGAATTTTGAATGAGGTAGAAAACAATACTCAAGACTGCGACGCGATTCCTCTAACCAAAAAATTCTACGAGTATCAATGTAAGGATGCGAAAAAACTGGCTGCGCATTTTAAGGCTGCCTGTCTGATTTCGCGCCTTCTCTTGTGTAGAAAGCCTACGCGCAATTGTGCCCACGTGGTATCAGAAATGCAGACGTCCAGGTTTCCAGCTTCATCGAGATCAGTGCGATGAGAAACTATTGGTGAAACATCATATATTTTTTCCCACGATTTGTAAGTTTTCATGTTTAAGAAATACATGAAATATCACACAAATACACCATTAATTAATATTTGCTTATAATTATTAATTTTCCCCTTTCGGTGAGAGAAAAACTGATTCACTAATAATAGAAAGGAGGCTTACCAAAGTGATCAGTCTACTTTATTTGTCACTTTTAATAAATATGCTTCTCTAGCACTTAAAGATTCGTGACATCGTCTCTGAAGACTCCCATCTCGATCAGATTTTTCGTCCAGTTTCCCTGATCCATTGAGCAAATGCTGAGATGGCCCCTTGTTTTGCTTCTGGACATAAATGTAACTTCATTTTCTGTGCACGTCTTCTAGAATTCAGTTGGAAATACAAATATTAAAATTATCGTTTCCATGTTGTCGCGCCAGGAAGTATTATTCTGAAGGACAGAGCCAAAATTTATTGCCTTTTTATCCTTGAAAATAGATTTTATTAATGGGAGTTTTTTTTTTTTTTTTTCTCCCTTTCAAAATTCAAAATTTAAGTAGTATATGACTTAGTGTAGGGATCACAGAATTTTGAAAATGTGCACACAATTTGCTTTTCCCCATAGCACGCCATACGCAGTTTTTAACTGTTTTTTGACGTAAAATAAATAAATAAATAAAAGACAGGCTTGGCTCATAAAAACACACATTTAGGTTTCTGTTAATTTTTAAACTGTTGTATATTAATAGAACTAATATCTTATCAAAATACGTACCCATTTCTCACTAATAAAACGATTCTAAATAATGTATTTGAAATACTGTCACTACGTTAGTATTAAATTTCATGTCTGCGAGTATGTAAAGAAATTATTTTGAAGATACCTTCCTATAATTGTATAATTGTAATATTCAATCGGATGTATGTATGTACTACATTATTTTTCGCTACATTATTCTTTCAAAATTCCACACATGAACCGTTACATTCACTACAATGAATCTCTGAAATATTTGATCTTGTTAAAATAAACACATGGTTTATCCAAACTTCATGTCACGGTAACGGATATCCGGCCCTTTTAACTTCCCAATTTGTAAGTACGTGAAGGAACTAATTCAAAATATCTTTAGTATTTACAAACTTTGAAAAAATGTTATATGGCACAATTTATAGAGAACATTGCAATTAATGCGTTGGTTTACTTTTCGTTTCTGTATAATCTACATTTTTATTTGGTGCGTGATTGAAAAAATACCTTCATTTTTGAAATATCAAAAGAATACATCAAAATGGAGAGTTGTCATGTTATTCATTGCACTCAGCGCTGTGTATGTACTACATAATTTCCTGTTGGGGTGTTTAGAGGAGAAATATTTATTTTGTTCCCTGTTATACTTTTTATTGTTGTTCACAGCCGTTTTGAATTAGGATGCATTTGGAGTAGATAAGTTTGAATGTTAGAATACCTTAAATTATCTAATTCAATTTTAAATATCCTCGCTAGTTTGTTTATTTTTCTTTTGTAATTAGAATTTTTATTAATTCCCTATTTCCTTCTCAGTTTTCGTTTTTCATGAATAAGATTTAATAGTTATTTAGGCAAATTCCTAGATGACTGTGCTGAAAGGGATGGTATAATACTTTCATCTAAGATATTATGAATTGCATTGTTTATTCTGGTTATCTCTAACACTTATTGAACAATACAGAATATCACCAAATATCACTGCTGAGAAACACAGTTAAATCACATCGCTCAGTCACCTCGGTCCCCACAGTTGTAACTGAACGAAGACTTCTGACCAGAATGCACCGTCATTCTCGCTTCAGCTGCGGGCCAGAGCAGTCGCTCCGTTATCAGCAGCTACTATCGTTCGTGCCGAGTCAGGCCGACCAGTCTCGGTCTGACTTCAGTAATTGTTTAGTGTTTTGTCCGTCCAGTGAAGTATAAATTGAATCTAAACTGTTCAAAGTGCTACACAATCTGCGCACCGAAGTTACTTTAAACTAGTGAGTGCAGTGCGTCCATCAATCGCTCGTTACTCTCATTCTGAGCAACGAAAACAATGCCATCACACGGGAGTTAAAGCGTCATCATCGCCACCCAGCAATATGGAATCTTACTCAGCAGGTCACTCCAGCAACTTCCAAACGGGCGGGAATTACACGCCCCCCACAACGTCACCGATGGACATTAGCCCCCCGGCTCCATCATCAGGCGTCCCACCAACCTTCAACCAAGCGGCCGCCGGGACTCTATCCGGTAAAAGATCGATAGAGACCTACGATGAAGGTGACAGCAAACGCGCGGCAATGCAAGGTAACACTCATCATAATAGTAATGCAGACCTACAGAAACAGTACAACGTAATAGTTTCCAATAGATTTAGCTTTCTCAACGAACAATTGCCGGAAGAATCACCCGAACCAAAGAATATTCCACCAATTTTTGTTACCGCCACAAGTAGTCATGCCGAACTTATTTGTGAAATTAAAATAAAATATCTAATAACTTTACAACAGAATTCAAGACCAACAAAATTAAAATTCTATTCCGGACCGTACAAGATTTCCGTAGTGATAAAAAATATACACCCAACAATTACCGAAGAAGAAATATTAGCAGACATAAAATCCCAGTTTCAGTCAGTCATTAAAGTGACTAGATTAATGAAAAACAATGTACCAATTCCAGTTGTCGCAATAGATTTTAATGGTAAAGACAAAATAGAATCTGTCCTCCAAATCAATAACGTGTGCAACTCAATAGTCAAAGCAGAAAAAAGAAAGAAATCAAAGGTCAATTCAATGCATGAGATGCTTGGATTTTGGTCATACCGTAACCATTGCAATCACAAAATGTCGGGCGCGTTTTGTGCCGGAAAACACTCCACTGCGCAATGCCCTACAAAAAACAATAAAAATCAAAAATGAAAACTCTGTAATGGGCACATAGGGAGACCTTCGATCTCAAGAATGCGCTTACTATAGTAAGCTAATTGAAAAAGACAAAATATTTTGTCTAAGAGAATCGTAGAAAATCCATTACCAACGCCATCACCCCATTAAATAATACAAACTTCCCATCACTCCCACTAGTAACAGAAATCCCAAACTTCACTCAAGAAAACTACAACAACCAATCACAATCACACCATCCTAACACTACCACAAACCAAACATTTAATTCAACCAACAACAATCATCCTACGAACAACAATAACACATTCACACCAACTCTACATAATATAATCCACTCAATCACTAACTACATATCAAGTATTATATCTTCAATAATTCCAACCATAATACAAAGCATACAGAACTCACCTCAATAGTTCAATGAACTTTAAAAGTATTTCAAACAAAAAAACTGAACTAACCATTTCATCCAACAAAAATCAGTTGATATAGCTTGCATAACAGAAACTCACCTCAATAGTTCAATGAACTTTTCAATCCCAGGTTTCAAAATTTACAGATCTGACAGAGAAAATGATCAAGGGGGAGGAGTCCTAATCATAGTTAAACAAAACGTGCCACACTATCAGTTCATCCCACCACCCACCCCGGCCTCGAAACTATAGCAATTAAAATTCCATTAAGTAATAACAGTGATCTCAATATAATAACAGCATACAAACCTCCCAAAATTAAAATAAACAATAACAATTTATCTACATTGTTGCAATTACCCACCCCAACAATCATCATAGGAGATCTCAATGCTAAGCACCACTCATGGGGATGCCGAATCACCAACCCGGCAGGCAACTTCTTACGTAACTTACAGCATCAAATACCCTTCTTTATTATTGCTCCCCCAGATCCCACATACTACCCCTTCGATTCCCAGAAAAATCCAGACATCCTCGACATAGCACTCACAAATTTCAGTTCCCAATTAAAGTCGCGTACGTACCATGAATTGGATTCTGATCACATCCCAGTCATTATCTCTACCGTCTCCCGTTCCCCACCAACCCCCTCTTCGACATACCTAAACACACTTAATATAAATTGGAAAACATTTAACAGAAATATCAACCTCTCAATCCCCTCATTTAAAACCTTAAAATCTCCAACAGATATTGACGACGCAATATCAAAATTTAATAATATAATAATTAATGAAATAAACAAAGTACAAAAAAACAAAATTCCAGATCCTTACACTAAACTAAGCAAACCCCTACCTCCTAAAATAATTCAACTAAAAAATAAAACCAGAAGACTCTGGAACACATTAAGAATACCATCAATCAAAAAAGAATACAATCATTTAAATAACACTTGCAAACACGTCTTGTACACTTACAGACAGCAGCAATACTCAACCTTATTACAATCTCTAAACGTAAGAAACAACTCTCTATGGCAATTTACAAAACAAATTCTGAAAAAAACAACAAACAAAATACACTCTCCTAGCGCCAAAGCAGAAGCATTAGCAGAACATTTCCAAAATACGTTTACGCCCAATAATTCTCCTTTTCACACTAAACACCACGAAATCCTACAAATAGCCTCTTCCCCCATCTTTAATATACCCCACAGAATAAAATACATTTCCCCACGCGAAATAAAAAATCTAATTCAGAAACTCCCAAATAAGAAAGCCCCCGGACACGATAAAATCAGTTCAATAATCTTAAAACCACCGTCAGCCTTAGCCTTCCTAAACAATATTTTCAATTCAATTTTAAGAACAGGATACTTCCCCCAAACTTGGAAACATTCAATCATCCACCCCATTCCGAAACCCAACAAAAATCATTCCAAAGTAGACAGTTACCGGCCCATCAGTCTATTACCCGTTATTGCCAAAATATTCGAAAAACTAATCCTTGCCAGATTAAACCAGCATCTCAAAAACATTAACTTAATTCCGAAACATCAATTCGGTTTCATTGCTCACCACTCAACTGCTCACCAACTACTTAGATTAACAGAACACATTCACACTGCATTTCAGAAAAACAGCACACAATATCTACATTCCTCGACATCACTCAAGCATTTGACAGAATTTGGCACCCGGGACTAATCTACAAACTAATAAAAGCAGGAACTCCAACCTACATTATTCACATCGTCAAAAGTTTCCTATCAGATCGCACATTCTCAGTAATAGTGAACAATCACCCCTCCACCCCACATTATCAAAGCAGGCGTCCGCAAGCTCCCTTTATCTCCAACATTATTCAATATATACATAGCAGACATTCCATCATCATCAAATTCTAATATAGCTCAGTTCGCAGACGATACAGCCCTATTCGCCTCAGGATACTCACTAAGTAACCTACGATCACAAATTCAAAATCACTTACACAACATTGAAACCTGGGCAAACCTCTGGAAAATTCAACTCAATCCCGACAAAACAATAGCAAAATCTTCTCACTCAGGAAGGTTTACCGCCCCACTCGCCGCTAGTAATAAACAACACTAACCTGGAAAACCCACATAGACATCAAAATTAAACAAGCTAGAAATAAATTATTCCAACGGCCCCACCATCACAACCCATAAAATACCTAGGACTTCATCTGGACACAAAACTAACCTGGAAAACCCACATAGACATCAAAATTAAACAAGCTAGAAATAAATTATTCCAACTCCGGCCACTAATCAACAAACATAAATCTCTGTCATACAGAAACAGTACAACATTATACAAAACAATAATCAGACCACTACTGCTTTATGCATGCCCCATATGGACAAACGCAGCCCCACAAATGTCAATAAAATTCAAGTAATGCAAAATACACATTTTAAGATTAATCACAAATGCCCCCTGGTTCATAAGTAATAAACAAATACAACACAATAAAAACCAAACCAAATAGCACACATATCACACAACTTTTACCAAAACCTAACAGACATACCAGCAGCATCCCATTACAAACTACCGAACAATCCAACCCACACTAGAATAAAAAATAGATTCCCTTTTGAAGCATTCCTCAAAATTTTAGCCAACCACGATGCATAACACCGAGGTTCTCCCCTAGAGTGTCCTCTCCAATATATAGACTAAGTTAGCGTAGCTATTTTAACTAGATTAAGTCTGAAAAAAATACATCTGTAAAGTATTGTACTGAACGATGTAAATCTCGAAAAATGAATAAATATGTGTTATATATAAAAAAAAAAAAAGAATGCACCGTGCCGAGGTCAGCAGAAGAGAGTACTAACCTCAACCTTTGCCTCGGGTCAGGCTGTTTTCACTCACACCTCCCTTGTGCCCTTCAGTAGTTTCCTTCTCCGTTCCAAGCTCCTTTACTCAGTTTCAACAGATTTGTCGCAATTTATTTTTTCTTGTCATATTAACGCTCATCTTGTACCACATCACGCACGCGCATCAATCTTCCCGCGCCCTTCGCTTCTTCTTGCCTCTTGACAGCATATGCTGCTCTGTTGTGCGCTATGCTTCAAAATCAATGTAACTTCAGAGCACCTTTGAGGAGTGCGGCATAAGTAATCGTTAAGTGCCACCGTACCCAAACACAATATACTTCCGATTGAATATTACAAATATAGGAAAATATCTTAAAAATAATTTCTTCACAGCCTTGAAGTACAGAATAATAGTATATTAAAAAACATAGATATCACTGAAAAAACAAGAATCGTGTGAGTTACTTGATAATGAATGGACTTGTATCCTTTGAACCCTATTACATGCATTTTAATACAGTGTAGAATTTGTAACTAGCATTTTCTGTTTAAAATTATAGTTGAAACTACTATTTAATTCCTATTTTATTAATAAAAGCAATAAATCGAAACAAAAAATCATTTCATTTTTCAAGAAAAATTCGACTCTTCTTACCAACAGAAATAAATGTGTGTCTGCTCTATCATCATGCGATCAGAAAAAGAAAAATATTATTGTTTAAAGAAACGTTTCCTTTACAGAATATTTGTGAATAATTGAAACATTAAATTTTTAGTAGGAAGCGAGCTCGAACTTTCGCAACACTTCTCATAACCAGATCACGTAGACTTCTGCCTGAACGGAATGCAAAGAAGCACAATAGAACGCACCACAATGTATTCCTCGCATCGACTTGAATGCCTCCGGCGCATATGCTGCCATGATCGTATTTCTACGGGTATTACAAAATGAGGCTAGGACTATTTTCCCACCTGCAAGGTCGTATTGTAAATGAAATTTAGGAACTAAAAGAAGAAATGATTTCACTTATCACTTGCAATATCAGCTGTAAATGTCACTTTTTAAAACTACATTTAATAAAGAATGCCGAGGTTTTTTATGTATATAAAAGTATACAAGTTAATGATTTTCATAGATGTGAAAAATACTTCAAGTGTTATTAATTCGTTCATGTTTTTCAAACGTTATTGTTATGTATTTATTTCCACTGAATACCGAATTTATTGAATGAGTCCCTTTTAAGAGCAAGGATTTTTTGTTAATAACCCATACAATGAGCTATTTCTGAAAAGTGCATTGTCTCTGTATCTTTCCCCTTTCCCACTCTTGACAATGTTTTATGCGCAGTTCTTGGTAAACAATATATTTCTGAAAATTCCTCAAAAGGTACTTCTTATGTCACACACATTTGAAAAAATACTTATTTTGGGGAATGCCGACTTTGAAAATAACAAATGATATAAATTGAAATTTAAAAACTTTATCACACATGTTATTTGACTCAAATTTAACCTTTCATCCATGTAAATAACTTGATATTTCGTGAAAGTAAATCTTACAAGAGCATATATCTTGCTATCCTGTGTTTAATATTTGAACTATTCTTCTGGCGTCAATAAACACACAGCTTATTTGATCTTAATCACGGATGTCAATTTTTTTTTAAAGCGTGATTAATCATGTAAATTTAGTTATCTTGATTGTATTTGCTTTTAGAAATTTTACGGTTGATTACTACATCTGCGATCTTAGGAGAGAGAATTTTCCTAACATTATACTCATATGTAGGTAATGATAAGAATTCAGTAGTACACTTACATCATTTTTTGCAATAAGCAGAATTAAGCTTTGCACCGGCGCCACAAATTTTTTTTCTCACTGTTTGTGAGCTCAGAGGAAGCCTTTCACAGTCTACGGAGCATAGGCCGTACACACACAACTTTCCCGAGTTCTTTTGCTGCAAGTACCTACCATTGGAGTACAAGCGTGCGTCTATTGCCCTGTGAATTACCCCTGCTTCGGTCCAATCCCTGGGCGGCGCCTTCCCCTCCGCTTCCGGCCCCCCCGCCCCGCCGCCTCCCGCTCCCGCCCCGCCCCCGCCCCGCCCCGCCCCGCTCCACCACGCCGCCGCCTCGCGCTACGCCTCGCGTTGTACCACTCCTCACTGCACCGCCTCGCCCCGCCCAGCTTCGGTCCCGCCTCGCGTTGCGCCGCCCCGCTCCGCCCGCCCCGCTCCGCCGCGCCCCACCCCGCCCCGCTCCACCACGCCGCCGCCTCGCGCTACGCCTCCTTGCTCCGTCTCGCACCCGCCTGAGCCCCCGTTGCACCACTCCTCGCTGCGCCGCCTCGCCCCGCCCAGCTTCGGTCCCGCCTCGCGTTGCGCCGCCCGCCCCGCCCCGCTCCACCACGCCCCGCCCCTCCCCGCCCCTCCCCGCCCCGCCCCGCCCCTCCCGCCCCGCCCCGCCTCGGCCTGGCGCTTCGCAATGCGCGCTCCAACGCGCCCGCGCCGGGCAGCGAACTAGGGGCAGCAGCGGGAACCGGGACAGAAATATTAGGGACTGGGAGAATGAAAGATGGGAGGAGAGGGGGGGATAGGAAAGATGAACGGCACGAAGATGAGAGGCGGGGAGATGAGGAGAGGGAAGATGAGCGGCGATGCGATGAACTGGGGAGGGTGAATACAGAAAGGGGGAAAAGGCGAAGACAATCGAGGCGTGCCGAGGCGATGGGGCGGGGCGGCACGAGTAGGGGAGCGAGGAGGTGGGCGTGGGGAGCGAAGCAGCGAGACATAGCAAGAGAACACGTGGGAAAGGGGAGTCGTTGCAGGGTGTGGCGAGAAGGTCCAATCGAAGCGAGGCTGAACGGTAGGGGAGAGCGTGGCAGGAAGGAGCCGTGATGAGGAGTGGAGGAATGGAAGGGTCTGGGTGTGACGTAGACATCTTTATTTGCTAAAATTCCAGCGATCAACAAGTTTTGAATCTATGGTGATTAGAAAGGAGATAAATAGTGGCAAGGATGAAAAAGAAGAAGAAATAGGAACAAGAAATTAAATAGAATAGAAAATAGAATAGAAATGGAAGAATGGAATTAAAGAAACTTTTCTGTAGATTCAGTTCTTTTGCAAATACAGAGCATAACGTCACTTTAAAATAATTATTCGAATTAATGCTGAATTAACAAGAAGTTGATGGTGGTCGGGAGTGATCGGAATTGTGCGTTCAAAAGAACCTAGGACACTTTGTTGTACTTACGACACAGTTGCACTTGTGGATAATGTAAAACACTGTTTTTGAATTATTTTATTAAGGAAATGGAATTACATTTTGTATGATTTTAACATGTGTAATTGAACATATATCTTCGAATTTTCGGTAAATGTTTTTCCACGACTTTTATTCGAATTTGCCGATAATGAACTTTCCTGTAATTTCTAGATTCCTGTGCAGTGAACAAATTGACTGTTATTCTTCTTTAAAAAAACTTCCTCCGTCTTGCTCTCGGAGTATTTAACTCGTTTTCTTTCTTAATTGGAGGAGTGAGTAAATAAGAGTTTGTTAAGTTCGTTGTGAAAATTAATTATCTAATAGCACACAAAAAGTAGAATCGTTGAACATATATATGACACTATCAAAAGTTCACAGCCTCGTAATGTAAAAGAATAAAGAATCGTAGAAACCATTCAGAAACTGTTTCATTCTTTAATCGAAGATTTTGAGTTTTCGTATGGACCCAATATGGTTCTCTTAAATTTATGAATCGTAACTCACGTGATATATGATTATAAAATGTATTATTTTAAGTTGAGAAATGAAATATCTCCGAATATATGAATCGATTTATAATGGTATTGAACACTGGGAAAGTAGATTTTCGATAAAAACTTACCAAAGGGTGTACTTTATCTAAATTCCTCTTTGGTAACATTGCGAGGCACTATATTTTCATGCCCTCAGTCAGATTTCCCAAAAAGAAGTTTTACAAAGTTGAGAAAGTAAGTTGGAAGAAAACAGGAAATCTGTTGAGAGGGGAGAAGAGCGGCGATGCGGAGCGGGACCGATAGTGACGGGGTGGGAAGGGCGAAAGGGAAGCGAGGTTTGGCGAGAAGAGATATGGCGGGGCGAGAGGGGCTGAGCTGAGCCAGCGGAGGGGGACAGCGAGCCGGCGGGGTGAAGCGAGAGGGATGGAGCGGAGCGAGCGGGGTGGGACACAACGAGCGGGCCGGCAGAGAGGGAGCGGAGTCGATCAAGTGGAGGATTGAAGCAAGTCGATCAAGTGGAGGATTGAAGCAAGTCGATCAAGTGGAGGATCTGAAGCAAGTCGATCAAGTGGAGGATCTGAAGCAAGTCGATCAAGTGGAGGATCTGAAGCAAGTCGATCAAGTGAGGATCTGAGTCGATAGGATCTGAGTCGATCAAGTGAGGATCTGATGCAAGTCGATAAAATGGACACTTGAAGCTATCACATGAAATGCCGCCTCTTATCTCAACGCGTTTTATATTTAAGGAACTTCAACGATGAAATTTGAGCCGCAATGCAAAATTTTGTTTTGTGTCAGGAGGACTAGCCCGTTTCATGGTTATAAAACGATTCCAACTAATTCACGTGGAATTCAGTCACTACGTACGGTATCAAACTGCGAGAACATGTGTGCTATAATATTATTCTTTTAATATGCTACATCTGAACCACAATACTCATTACACTGAATCTCTGGTACTCTAAGACCCGCCAGTTCGAATATATTCTTACTAACATTCAGGTATCAGAAATGTAGTTAATAAACACCTTTTTTATCGAAAGTTCTTGCCGTGGTAACGAATTTCTGGTCATCAAACCTGCCAATACATAAGAGCATGTTGTTTTAATTGAGACCCTCAGAATGATAAAGGCTGATTCTAACTGAAGTTCGTTTTGAGAAAAATGACTTTTTCTGTTTTCAATCACATCCTCTTTCACTACGTACAAGAAGGTGTAATTAGAGGGTTTTGAAATATCCCAATTCATTTGATATTTCAGCATATGGAGGGCGGGGTGGGGCGGAGGGAGGGGTGGGGCTGAGGGCGGGGTGGGGCTGAGGGCGGGAGGGCGGAGGGCGGGGGGGGCGGAGGGCGGGGTGGGGCGGAGGGCGGGGTGGGGCGGAGGGCGGGGTGGGGCGGAGGGCGGGTGGGGCGGAGGGCGGCGTGGAGCGGAGGGCGGCGTGGAGCGGAGGGCGGCGTGGAGCGGAGGGCGGGTGGGGCTGAGGGCGGGGTGGGGCTGAGGGCGGGGTGGGGCTGAGGGCGGGGTGGGGCTGAGGGCGGGGTGGGGCTGAGGGCGGGAGGGCGGAGGGCAGGGTGGAGGGGGGCGGGATGGGGCGGAGGGCGGGATGGGGAGGAGGGCGGGGCGGGGCGGAGATCGGGGGGGGCGGGGCGGTGTGGGGCGGGGGGCGAGGCGGAGGGCAGGGTGGCGCGGAGGGCGGGGTGGGCGGAGGGCGGGATGGGGCTGAGGGCGGGTGGGGCGGAGGGCGGGGTGAGGCGGAGTGGGGCGGAGGGCGGGGTGGGGCGAAGGGAGGGATGGGGTGAAGGGCGGGATGTGGCGGAGGGCGGGGCGGAGGGCGGGGCGGAGGGCGGGGCGGCGGGCGGGGCGGAGGGCGGGGCGGATCGCGCAGGCGGTGCCACATCGTGTGGCCAGGAGGGGGTGCAAGGCAGTGCCCCGAGGCTCCTCTGGAGTGCAGCAAGTGCCCACCAACTCTCGAATCCACTCCCTGCACTCCGCGAGAGAAGAAGTTTGCGCCATCTTCTCTACGAACCATAGACGGGAACGGAAGGAAGAACTTGAGTTCGTTTGAGAACACCCCTTCTTCCAAAGCTTTGCTCGTTGAGTTGCACTCGTAGTCAGTTTGTTTCATCGGGTACCCTGAGAGGGGTGGAGAGATGAAATCCTGGTGTTGCTTTCTTTGTAAATGAGAGAATGGTAACACAATTAGTGAACGTGTGTAAATATTAGAATAATTGTCTTTATTACCGTGGGCTTTTTTAAATATTTTTATCACCTCTGAAGAGAGCCAATCGGAAAGGCCCTGACACATTCAAAGCGAATTGACTGTTAGAATCTTGTATTTAACTAAAGTCCCTATCAGCATCAGCTTCTTGAATATCTGGAAAACGAAGAAAAATTATGTTTCTGAAGATTTATCTTGTATTTAACAAATCCAAACAGAATCTAAAAAAAAAAATTAAAAAAAAATTCAAAGAGTTTAAAAATTCCACCACCAATCATCAAAAGAGTAAATACTTATTTTTTACCAATCTCTCTCAGAAACACAAATATTAAAAACTTACGAAACAATTATCATTAAAATTACTTTCAAAGTTATGAATCTTAACAACATTTATTACAGTTAACGTCTCTGTCAAAATATATACTACTGACTTTTGTAAGCATTGTGTATGATCTGCATTGGGATTTTAAAGATGATGCCACAATGTAATGGTACATATCACATTCGCAAAATATGTCCAGCTAGTTCTGTTCTGATTTTATGAACGTGCGACGATTCACAAAGCTTATCGAGATGAAATCTTTAAAAGTGCGTTTCGTTTCAAGCTTCATTGAAACGAAAATTCAGAATTTTATATATCTTATTTAAATTGTATAATTAATCATTATTTTATTGTTTGTTCAGTATACATAATCTTCATTCGAGTAACATTTCAAAATGTATTCCAACAACTTTGAAATGTAAACTTGCATTACGTAAATTGATAATACGAATATTATAAGGAAATGTATTGCAGAACAACCTAACAAAGAAATGTATTGCATTTTTCAGTAAAACAATGTGATGAAAAAACTAACGTATGGAGTATTGAAAGTTATAGCAACAATGGAACAATAAACTCCAACATTTAAAAAAATTAAAGAACTAAGAATTTGTACTTAGAACAAATGACCATCTACATTTTAATAAAAAATGTTAATTATGTAAAATAATTAGAGGTTAATAACCGGCGTGTGGGACATCGAAAGTTGTGACAAAAATGGAACAATAAATTCCAACTCTTAAAATATCAGAGAACCAAATTAAGAATTTGTGATTTATGGCCAATCCACATTTTAAACAAAAAATGACAGTTAGTCATCTTACAGTACAATATTTTAAAATTTAATTGTTAACTGAGCGTAGGCACTCAAGAACACAAATGTGTTATGGAGAGGATATTATGAACGTGCGAATAAGAGCATAAAGCCCTGAGGAAATCGGAGAACGCGCGATGTTGAAGCAATCTGACGCCGAAAAACTCGTAAAATTCTTTCAATTTATACAGAACGTTACGGTAACAAACTCTGTGAAACGTTAAGTCATTTTGATGGAAAATCAATTAAAAAATTTTCATGCATAGAGAGTTCAAGTGAGTTTTATAAAGTTATGAATCCTTGACATTATGAATTATATCGATTTATTTCATTGTATTTCTGTACAGAGAGCTTTATTTCCGTTTTCTTCTAACTTATAGTCTCATAAAAATGCATTTTCAGATACCTATAGGAACCTAATATTTACTTTACAAAGAAGAGAATAACTACAGCAAATTAAAAATGTCAAAAAATACTAATATTTCAGAGAAAATGAAAGTACAGTACGTAATATAGCAGACGGAGAAAATGGAATTTATGGATGGTTCAAACAATGATAGCTTTAATTTCCATCACTCAAACATGTTCAATCAAATCATCTTCAGGCATATCTGATTTTTATGCACACTAGACCCCTCATGAATAAGTTCTTCATAAAATTTAAAAATTTATTCCAATCTAGTCTCTTAGAATGCATATTTCAAATAATATATTAAGAAATTTAAAACTCGCAATAAATCATTATTGTTATGAGGCTGTACGTTTTAAAAAATGTAAAATAAAGAAATTAAATAGTTATTAATGAAACATAAATAAATGTGAATTGTTGAAGGTGTGATTTGATTCATTTGGTGATAAGAGCATATTTTTTTCTGAAGAAGACGATGTTTTGATAGTTAATGAAACATAGTTTATTATATCAATGCAAAACAATTTAGATATGAATTTTCACCAATTGCTAAGTTTCAATTTAGTTGGGAACAATGTCTGATTATTGCTTCTTGCGAATTATTGCAGGGGCCTAAAGAAAAGATACAGACGATGTTCCTACTTTCATTTGCAAGAAACATCTGCGAAACTCCCTCGATAGCTGTAAGGTAGAAACGAAAATCGGCCCTCTGAGACAGAAACTTAAAGCTTAACTTGAACCTACGACCGCGATGTAGTAAAGTTCTCCTCTTCACTGGCAAGAAAAAGAGAATTATGCAGAAAGTAGTTTATTTTCTCTGTACTGTGAACTTCAAGAAAGTTAGTCTTCGTGATGAACCAGCTCGTAATACCATTTTGCCAAGATCTACAAGCTCTACTTAATTTAACTCATGTTCCTTTTCGGGATGATATGTTTTTATTTGTGCACATCGAGCAAAGTCATGACATTCAGACTTTCGCGAAAGAAAGTTCCTCAGGTCTTCCACTATTGCGAGAGTTACATGAAAATTTGCATTAAAGCTTGTTTTGAAAGTATTGGAAAACTTTGCATGCAAAATGTTTCATAAAACACTAGTACATGAAACTAGAAGTATTAAAGAAACAACTGCTTATCTCAAAAGTATGAATAGAAATGTTATACATATTTCATTATATATTACATTTATTTCCAAAATAATCATCAGAAGATTTAATAATATTTAAAAAAAATATTTTAAATATGTCATCACTAAGAGCTTAATGACAATGTTCGTGACGTAAAGAGCTACGTGAATGGTACTTATTTTACTCTTACAATTTTTGTATTCTTATTGAGTTTCTATTATGCTATTGTCATAAGATTTATTTTACGTGCTGAACAGATTAGTTAACTAATTTTCCTGTTAAGACAGGATGTAATTAACACAATAGCGCGAGTGAATTGAAACTATTGCTGCCGGCATTGAGTACTCAAGTAGTCACAAAAAGTTATTGCAGTTCAGATTTTATGTGATTGTTTGAAAATATCGAAATTGTTTACGAAATATAACGACTGGGTTTATTAATAAGTAATATAAATATGCATAATACATAATGATTGATAAAATAGAAAATGTAAATTCTTTTTATATCATATATGTTCCATTTCCTTCAAAGGGTTTTATGATATTCAAAATGTTATCTTTAACTTCTTCCTTCCCATAGTAGTGCTGCAGTAATGGTAATATGGAAGCAAAGATATGAAATGGAAAGCTTAACTGCCGCACAAGCGGAGGGACGAGGGCCCAGGCTGAGGATTTTGGGGTGGGTCAACGCTGGCCCGCGAAAGTCGTGTTCTGGATTTGCGCCAGAGGCCTAAGGCTCCAGCGTCGTCCCTCGCCAACGTGAACAGCGCAGGAAGCACATCTATTCATAAAAAGAAAAAAATCTTGAATCAGCTGATATACCGTTTTCACTGGCTTAAGAAAAAATTATTGTAGGTAAAATTGCCTACTGCAACGTTTATTTGTATATATATTTTCTCATCTGCTTTGAACTCTATGCATATGATTCAGCGATAGAACGTGTGTACACTCACACGATAACAAAGTACGAAAACAAATTAAAATCCAGATAAGCACTACATTAACATACGTTCCTTCTAATAATACTCCGAGCTTCCTTATCAAAAGCAGATGCGCGTTTCAATTTACTTCCAAACACTTCAAATAACTTACCAACTCCCTTGTTCCTTAGAAAAAGGAAATGACACGCACTTTAATAAAATGAAACATCTTTACAGGACTCAGGTTGAATTAATTTGAAAGTAAATAAATGTATATAAACATAATTATTCTTGTCTACCTGTTACTCTATAGTTTATTCTACTCTACAACGTTCCCAATTAAAACCTTGGGGTACAGCAGTGAATAAAAATGAATCGAATGACAAAAAATGAAAGTGAATAAAAAATTTAATATTCTCTGGAACCAGAGTGACCTGCCTCCAGGAAATAACACGCAGAGGTGTGGAGCGCCACTCCCCTCGAAGCGGCCGTGAGAAGATTTACGCGCCCGCCCTCGTCTAGCGCTGAAGTTCTAAGTCGGCGCCGCGCCGCGGGAAGCGATCCAGGTCGCGGATTGCGGAACAGGGCGCGATTTGTTGGGGCGCGCGCTGGCAGCCGCCGCCGCGTCGCCCTGGAGGCCCGCCAGAGGCCTCTGGAGGCAACGGCCGCCTCGCGCCTCGCTCCCACCCCAGTCACGGCCCCCTCCCAAAGAGATACTCTTCTAGGAAACTATTTCTTTTCTTTTATATATTTATTTACTTATTTATTTGTTTATTTGTTTGTTTGTTTATTTGTTTATTTATTTAGTACTGGGAGCGGTAGCTCAGTGCATCAACTGATGTCACTGCAGCGCCTCTGACCGGGAGGTCCTAGGTTCGAGTTCAGACGGCGGCAGGATTTTCGACACTAGTTTTCAGCTAGGTCGAATTCAGTCGCTGTCTGGAGGAGAATTCTAGCGGCCGGCTGCTCTGATCGGTAGTTTTCCGTGGTTTCTCCGATCAACACCAGCCGAATGCCGGAGCAGTACCCTAACATACGGGCCACGGACCGCGCGCGATCTGTCCTTCTTCTTCCTTGTCCTAACCTCTCCCCTTACACACGCAGTTACACTAACATGCACTACACAACCATATATTCCGGGAGACCGGTCGGGAGCTTACAGTCTGTCCCGGCTGGGGCGGTGCCCCGCTGGTGGGAGAGTCCTGGTTAGGGGGAAGCCCCACTTGCCGATGGTAGGTCGGCGCCGGATCTCGCCATCCAGAGGGGGAAGATCACCGCCATCTCCCGAGAAAAACATGCACTACACTAACGGGACTAATGACCAAAGCAGTTGACGCGCCCGGAAACACGAAAAAATCAATCAATATTTATTTATTTTAGTTAGTTATTTATTTAAAGGTCGCATCAACATCTAGGTCAGTAGAGACCACTATTGGAATTAACGTTATGGCTTCTGTGTAGATGAAACAATACGGTGATGATGAGGGGTGAAAGGACGAACCCAAATACAACCATGCATTGAAGCGGGACTCGAACCCCAACACTTCGGCCCGAGATCACTACGACACTACTGCCTTAGCGATCTGGGCCACCGGATCGGCCGGAAAGTATTTGTTTGTCCGTGATAGCGGCGCAATTAATCCGTTTCTACGTTCGTTTGTTGATTCATTATTCCGGGTGAAGAGCGCACTAACTGCTATGGTCATTAGTATCGTCAGTGTAGTGCATGTTATTCTCAGGAGGTGGAGGTGTTCTTCCCGCCCTAGAACGTGAGACACGGAGCCGATCTGCAAGTCGGTTTGATTGATTGATTAGTGTTTACTGGCGCGTCAAATGCTAAGACCATTACTCCCGGGTAATGCATGTTTTTATCGCTGGAGATGGGTTTCATCTTTCCCCGATGAATGACGAGATCCGTCGCCGGCCTACATGTCGGCCAAAGGGTTTTTTCCCCCACCAGGTATATAGAACCAGCGGGGCACCGTCCCAGCCGGGTCAAGCTCTAAGCTCCCGACAGATTTCCGGACATGCGTGGTAGTGTAGTGCTTGTAGTGTGTGTAAGGAAGGGGGTGAGAATAGTATAATGAATGAAAAGGAAGTATCTATCACAGTCCATGGCCCTTTTTGTTAGAGTAATGCTCCGACATTCGCCTGGTGTAGATGGGAGAAACCACGGGAAACTACCGATCATACCAGCCGGCCGTTAGAATTGTCTTCGAGACAGCGGCTAAATTCGACGGTTAGCTGTCTAGGGTCGAACATTGTGGCTCGCTTTGGGGCTCGAACCCTAAGACCTCACTGTCAGAGGTACTGCTATGACATCAGTTAATGCCCTGAGCCACCTAAGCCGGTAGCTATAAGTCGGCTTGTCTCACCAGATATCTCCGCCTGAAGAGCACCGCCACAGCCGGGGACATGTGTGATCGCGTAGTGCATAGAGGTGTAAGGACATAGGTAAGATCGTGTGAGGGGAGAAGAAGGAACATTGTTGGGGAAGGAAAGATCATGCCCGATCCGTGATCCGCTTGTTAAGG
Organism: Teleogryllus oceanicus; assembly: GCA_964035755.1. NCBI lineage: Eukaryota > Metazoa > Arthropoda > Insecta > Orthoptera > Gryllidae > Teleogryllus > Teleogryllus oceanicus. The sequence continues at coordinate 64,833,310 of CAXIVR010000007.1, forward strand.
TACCGCTCCGAAATCCGCCAGGTAGAAGAAATAACAGAAAACCACCCATTAGAGCAGCTGTTTGCTAGAATTCCACGGCAGAATTAGGCCTAACTCTGTTTCTCGATTATGGTTTCACTCTGATGTGTTCAATCCCTTCCGCCCGTTGGCAGCGTAGGGAGGTAGCGGTATGGAGGCGAATACCAACTGCATCCGGCAGTCTACTTTTCTTAAGCAGTTTATCTCCCTGCACAAAAAGCCGTGGCCAGACTCCGTTCCGCTGTTTCCCCCCATAGTATGAGGATTGATTTCTTCGTTTCCTGTGGCCTTCTTAGAATCACCTGTATCGACTGTAATTTATCCACTTTTGTCTGTTTTCAAGAAACATTTACATGTTCTTTTAGAGCGCTGCCGATGTGGAAAACCACCGCTTCGAAGACTGTGGAAACAAAACGTAAAATCGCCCATTGCAAGTACCTTTTACTTCACTGACGAATGCAATCCCGAAAGTTCTGTCATGTTCACTAGAGTTCGAGGTTTTTCATGGACCGGTGCGAGAACATCTACAAGAGCTACTTTTGAATGCAAACTTAACTAAAATGATTACTTCCTCCGAAACACGGAATGAACAAAATGGGATGAAGTCGGATCGGACTTTCTCAAATAACGAAAAGTGAAAGGGGATAAGCTGGGAAGCGAGGGTGATGGATAACTGATCCCGGGATGCAGTCGAGAGATTACCGTGTAGGGATAGTGTAGTTCCATTAGCATGTCCTGCTAGAGCTAACGTTTCGTACTGTCCTACAGGGCACAGCGAAGCTGTAGCTAAGCGCAGCCATGGTCTCTCGATCGGCTGGCCGTAGGCGCTCACGGGGTACGCTAGTGCAGATTTAGTAGGTACAGTCGACTCCGATTAAAGTGAATTTCTCGGGACCAATATTTTTGGTTCACAATATCTGTGGTTGGTATCTGTGTTGGTATCTGGTATCTGTGGTTGATCACTATATCTGTGGTTCACTATATCTATGGTAGCATGGAGAAGATTCTGGAGCCTCTCTTTCATTTTGCCAAATAAAAAGATAAACCTTCAAATTAAAAAGGTAGTAATGAACTCGTGCATCTTGCCGATATTGCTTTATGAATCGCAAACATGGTCCTTAACAGTAATACAAATAAAATGGATACAACGATGCCAGAGGAAAATGGAACGAAAAATATTAAATATTTCGCTCCTAGACAAAATACCATCTACAGAAAGTAGAAAAAAGACTAAAATTAAATATGCATAACGGCAAGCCAAAATAAGCAAATGGCATTGGGGAGGACATATTATAAGGCAAGACCAGCAACGATGGACATACACTACAACAACCTGGGACCCTCGGTATGGGTGGAGAAACCAAGGGAGACAGGAGAAGATGGACAGACGAGCTATGCAAAGCAGTTGGTCCCACCTGGACGAGACTGGCCCAAGAGAGAACAACATGGAGGCTACTGGAATATGAACAGCAAAAAGAAGATGATGATCCACAGTGCTATTAATCGATTTTAGTGAAATTGAGTGAACTTTAGTGAAACTGAATATCAACTACTGTAACCCTGCTAAAGCAGGAGGCCTTTGCCCTTTACGGGATGTTATGGGCTAATAATAATAATAATAATAATAATAATAATAATAATAATAATAATAATAATAATATCTGGGTTCACTGTATCCGATGATGTCAAAATTTAGTAGAATTGTTCCCTAACGATTAATTTTATTAATTTAGAGATACATGAAAATAAATTAACATAACAACCAGAAAATTTCAATATATTTAGTTGTCCTTAAAATAATCTTTTCAATTGTTTGCTTCGTACTTTTTCTTGGTAACTTTTCTGGATCCCTCTCCAGAGTTCGTGCTATCTCCACATTTGATTCTGCATTGTCCTCTGTCTAGGTATCGTAATTCAGTCTTCAGACCCTTCAATGCCTCTTGCGCTGTTGGAACACCATCCCACTCTCCGTAGGTCCTTACTCACCTAATAACATGAAATGCTTTCGGTCCCGGGAAGGCGCCAGCTACTAATGAAACCGATCGCATTTCCGCGCGTCACAGCGGATATCGCCAGGCTGCGTCAGTGGCATGCTTCCTGTCGCCTACGTAGTACGCCTACTTCCTGTCGCCTACGCCTATCAACACGCTTCATCCCGTGGAATATCGAGTGACGCCATGATTGCAACTAAAGCAGTAGTAACGCGTAGCCGCCGCCCACGCAGTACACGTTCATTTATTCCGCAGAGAAACTACGTGTCATAAGGTCATCAGTAAGATGCCCATTCCGGGTCCGCTACCTTAACTTCAAAGGAGACGTCTTCGAGTATGCCCCTTGACTGACGATATTTTCTTCAAGCTGCCTACTATTGGAATTTGTGGCTCTGAGGCGATATATTATTTTCCATGAATGAATTAATTTCCAGAATGTTGAATTACCTACGTTCACTTTAGCGAGGTTCAGGTTCAATATAACCGAATCTTCTAATGCTTATTTGTAATTAAATGAAACGGGCTCAGTGACAAGTTCACTATGACCGAAAGGTTTACTATATCCGAGTTCACTATAACTGGAGTCAACTGTACACCAAAAATTGTTGACCCGTGCGCCACTATGGTGACAGAGGGGGGGCCATGGTAAGTGCGATGTTATCCGCGCCTGGAGGTTAGCAAGTCTCGACCAGCAGAAGGAAGTAAATACAGCCACCTAAGCAATAATTTCTCGGAATACTCAAAGACATACAACAGGTAATAACTATCTTTAACCTTGAATCCATGAAACCATTCGTACATTCCTGGTATGGCTGTAAGGTTTAGGCGCTTTAATCATGATAAATAATATTCGTGATTGATTGATAGTCATTCCCCGGCGCGTCAACTACTAGGGTCATTAATACCGTATGTTTTGCACGGGAGGTGGCAGTGATCCCCCCACTGGCAGGCGAGATCCGGCGCCAACCTACCATCGATTAGCGGGGTTTTCTCCAATCAAGTATCTCCCACCAGCGGGGAACCGCCCCAGCTGGGACAAGCTCTAGGCTCCCGACCGGTCTCCCGGCATGAGTGGTATTGTAGTGCATGTTAGTGTAAGTGTGTGTAATGGATATGACAACGAAGTGAAAGGAAAGATTGCGCGCGGTCCGGGGCCCGTTTGTTAGGGTACTCCTCCGGCATTCGCCTGGTATTGATCGGAAATCACGGATACTTCCGAACAGGGCAGCCGGTCGCTAGAATTCTCCTCCAGTCAGCGACTGAATACGACCTGGCTGACAAGCTGGTGTCAATAATCCTGCTGCCGTCGGGTCTCAAAGGACCTTCCGGTCAGAGATACTACAGTAACATCAGTAGATGCAATAAGTCACATCTCTCGGTAAAATAATATTCATATACGTCTCATTTTTTCTCAGTAAATCAGAATGCTCAGATCTGTTTCTATACGCTATTTAAGTCGGAAATTTCCACGCACCCGCAATTAATCCCTCGGCGCAAGGCAGGTGGCCGGCGGGGAGGGCGGGGTTGCCTGCGGTGGGTGCGAAGGGACGGGGTGAAGGGCGTAGTGCTCGGCGCCGCACCCATCGATCACGGGCGCTTGGAGTTCGCCGATTCGGCTCCCGCCTCCGCCCTTCAACCGCACCCTGCCCCCTTCCTCGGCCGCCCGCCACGCGTCGGGGGGCTCGTTAGTCCGCACGCGAAGATTGATTCGGAGGGCAATCAAACTATGCGCCGAGAAACTCCGCTGTTTGGGCATCTCAGCGCGCGGGCAGCGCCCTCGTCTGCCCCACTCGCTCCCTGGGCTTTCAGCCAGGTCGAATGCAGCCGCTGCCTGGAGGAGAATTCTGGCACCCGCCTGCTCTGATCTGTAGTTTTCCGTGGTTTCCGATCAACACCAGGCGTATGCCGGAGTAGTACCCAAACAAACGGGCCACGGACCGCGCGCGATCTTTCCTTCCTCTTCCTTGTCCTATCCTCTCCCCTTACACACACACACACACACACTTACACTAACATGCACTATACTTGCACACATGGCAGGAGACCGGCTGGGGGCTGAGAGCGTGTCGCGGCTGGGGCAGTGCCCTCTCGTGGGAGATCCTGGTTGAGGGAAACGCCGCTACCGTACGATACATCGTCGCCGGATCTTGCCATCCAGCGGGGGAAGATCACCGCCACTTCACGAGGAAAAATCATGCGCTATACTTAGGGGACTATTGACCTCAGTAGTTGACGCACTCGAATCACACCCAACCAACCCCCGCTCTCTCCTCCCTCCCCGCTCCCGGGTTTGCAACCCCCCCTTTCATCTTAAAGCCCTCCCCTCGTTTTCCCCGCCTCACCCGATTTCCTCCCACTAGATCCCGGCCTCATCCGATCCCGACTCGTCCGATTTCTGCCCTCGCCCATTTCCGCCTTACGCAACAATCCCCGCCACATCCGAACTCCGGATCGGCAGATGCTGCCTCCCTCAATCCCACCTCTTCCCGATCTCCGCTTCACCCGTCCTTCCCCCCCTCCAATCCCCGATACCCCAAATTCCCATCTCAAACGAATCTCGGCTCTCACGATGATTTCGGCGTGATTCTCTTGCATTCTTGCTACTCTGGGACGATGTTCGATTCAGTGCAGGTCATGATGCGCGATTAATCTCCAGAGTGAACTACCATTGATATACGTCGATTTAACGAGACTTACTCGCAGTTAAAGTGATATTGATTTTGTGTACAAGAGAATACGTATGTTATGTGTCTGCGCCAGTTGTTAACTTACTGTTCTTGTTCACACGCATACCTTCTCAATATAGTTTTTTCATATTTCTTAATATCATCACTCCATTTTAAAATGTCTTTGATCAGATCATTTATTTCTCATTTTTACACAAGTAATGAAAATTTCCATTTAAACTTTCTGCAAACTTTCTTTTTACCACAACAATTTTTTCTGCTGCGTGTCTGTTTCTACGTAATTAAAGATTACACCGGTCATAAAAAATGAGAGTAATATTAATTTAACAATTATATTTGGACTATATAATTGTGCCCTGTTAACGTACGGACCCGAGAGCCCCAATGTTCAAGGATCCCCGACAGTTCTTAAAGAAATAATTATAAATATGTTATTCTTACTTACACATCTATGTTTAAATTTTGGAATAATGTAAAATTGAAATATTAAGAAATACTTTCAAAATATAAAAAAATGCAAAATACAATGTGAATTTATATGGTTCTTTTTATATTTCAGCATCGAATTGGGGGGGGTGATGAAAGTAAGGATAGGGGGCCCCCAAATTAATTTAGGCTCAAGGCCCCCCATCGCTGTTAAAATAGCCCTGTGTATAATTCTAAACAACCTGTAACAGGTATTCTACACTATCTTCTGGCTCAGAAAATGCTGAGATGACCTCTTGTTTGCTTCTGGATATAAATTGAACTTCATCATCTCTGCACGTCTTAGAGTTCAGTGAGAAACATAGTTATTCAAATTATGATTCGCCATGTTCTCGTGACAGGAAGTCGATTCCCACAAGAAGGACACGGTGAGGGGAAATAGTTCAAATTTGTAGCTGATTTTCTTTTGCAAATATATTTTATTACACCGAAGCGAATATTTTCTTAACAATTCTAGCCAAAAACGCCTATTTCCATCTGTATTCAGAAATCAACTTGTAGATGGGTAAGGGTATGGAAGCCAGAATTTAAGATAACGTGAACAGAATACACGTCTCCCCATTACAATTTATTTGGGATATATCCTTCTGCTTTCCCGAGAACTGCTGAACTGCTTGAGGCATTGTGGTAATTGTAGATAACCAAATTCGTCCGGGAAAGAACTTTAAAGGAACGTCAAGATAAAATTTCTCAAGATAAAATGTAGTGCTTTACTTTTCTAAAATGAAATCGTTTGAGAGTATGTCTATTTGCTTCGCGCTTTTTGTTGGTCTGTCTTTTCTACACGTTATTCAAACTTTAATTTCCATTATAAGTTAAAAGCTAAATAACAAATATTTACTGAAAGAAAATGGGCTACGTGCTTTCTCAACTAATTCTAATTCTTCCACTCCAAGGGATCGATGAAGGAACCCGTTTGGCTTCTCCAACCCTTAACACGGAGAGACTCTAGATCCGCTTGAAAGTGCGTACGTGGCTGCCTAGGACGCAATCTCGTAAAGCGGCAAACGACGATGCAATGGACGTGTTTACTTGGCAACGGGGCTGTTATACGGTAATGCCCGCAGGATGCTTTAGCCTTCGGGATCATTTCACGGAGAGCGTTCGCCGCCGACTAAGTGAGGCGTATCACGCGCGCCCTAGCGGAGGGGGGTAGAAGGGAGCACGCGGACGCGGGGTGGGGGCGGCGCAGAGCAAGGCAGGCGGGCATCTTCGCTGGCTGTTCCTTCTCTGTCTCCTCCTCCCCGTCTCCTCTTCCTTTTCTTCCTCCTCGTTTCCACCTCTTCTCCTTCGCTGCCTCCTCTCCCCCTCCCCTCTTCCTCCTCCTATCCTCTTCCCCTCTTCCTATCCTCCCCTTTCTCTTCTTTGTCTTCTCCTTCTCTTTCTCATTTCCCTCCTCTCCCTCACCTCTTCCTCATCCTACCCTTCGGCTTCCTGCTCTTCTCCTATTCCTTCTCCACCTCCTATTTCTTCCCCACCTCCTTCTATTCGTACTCCACCTCGTTCCATTCCTCCTCCTTATTGTGTCTGGGAGTAGCGTTCAGACACACGCAGCCAAAAGTAACGGGTTCGATTCCCTTGCAAGATATGAAGTGTTTTACTGCATGATTGTAACGTGGCAGGTTTCTCATAACACCACTGTTACTTTTAAATCATCAGTTTTCGATTTCTCTTCTTTTATGCACTTACATAGTAAATAGAAATTCGACAGTAAAAATCGAATTGTGGAACCCTATCCCAAAAAAGTGTATATTTCCTGTTCCTACAAGAAGCAATTTACTTTCTCTCACACGTTGGGTAGTCAGAACTGACGTTTTCGGAGTCCTTGATACGGAAAAACTGATCAACGCTTGCGCCAAACCCATTCAGATGATTTTATTCAAATTTGATATTATTCTATTGATCTGGTCGAACTCCAGATCGTGTGAATTTGAAACGGATATTATGATTTTGGTGATACTTCATATAAACTCAACATTTTATGAATTTTCTCAAAAATGGCTCAAACTTTTTCTTTAATATTTTTTCTATTAATTATGCAAAGAAGTCTAAAAAATGGTGCAGGTCTCATTTTCGTTGAACTCTCTGAATTTTCAAAAGTTGCAAAAATTAGAAAAATTAGAGAAAGTGCGTGCCTTTGTGACACATCTAGTTTCCTTGTTTTTCTAATTCTCATCATCGTTTACCTATCATCATTTACCCTCAATACGTATACCTATGAAATTCCATCCAATGCAAGGCAATGGCAAACCACAACTATGATCATCTACCTAAGAGTACCGGGAGAGGTGACTCAGGCATCAACTGATGTCACTACAGTGCCTCTGACCGGGAGTCCTAGGCTCGAGTTCCGGCGGAAGGTTTTAGATACTAGCTACATAACTAGGATTTCTGTCACGGTCTGGAGTAGAATTCTGGCGAGCGAGAAAAAAACATACGCTATATTTACAAGACTAATAACCTTAGCAGTTGATGCACCCGGGAGTCACTAATCAATCTTCCCGAAAAAGGGCAAAAAGACTTAAATCCGTAAGTTCTCCCTCGTCTGTTCTCGGAGCAGAGTATGCCACTCATTCTTTTATTAATCTTAATTTACTTACTTTATTTATTATTTTTGTTTATTTTTCTACAATTGCTCTTCTTTTCTTCATTTCTTATTGTATTTTCCCCTAATCTGGAACAGGCATTTGTACTGTTTCGCCTCTACAGTCTCATTGGGTCATTATTATCAGTGTTATTTTTTTAGAACTGAGAGAACTTCTGGAACGTTTTCTGTCATTCCAAGAGCGTGTTGTTTGTCGATAGCACGGAGATTCATTATTTTTTTATTCATAAGGTCATTTCCCTTTTACAGCTCTAGTCTTTTCGGAAAATTCATATTATTTGCTTGAAGCCACTTAGTAAAGACTCTCTCAGAGATTTGCTTCCGACTTTCAAAATTCCTAAGTTCTAAACTGACATACATAGAAAATAGATGAGGAAGGGCATGGAAATATTCATTAGTTTGTCAAGTTCTCTTGACCATATCCAGAATTACCATTGAAAGATACCAAATTTAATCTTCGTTTATTAATTCTGTTAATACAAACACTCTCACGAATTTACTCTCTTGGCTTAAATGAATACACGCATTTCAAGCAATCAGTCCAATTGAATTATCATTGCGTCCAATTGAATTATCATTGCGAAAAAGCATCTATACATAACGTAATAATTAAAGGATTTAAATAAACAGATTCTGGCTCGCAGTTCACCCTATTGATTTTGGAAGACACCCTTAAAAAATATTATCTAATTATCAGAGAAGGTGGCGGTTACTTCAGAAGTTGGCGGTTCACAATAATGTGACGGAGTGTCTAAGTTGTCTGAGTCAACGAACTCAACCGCTCGCGAGACCTACAAAGCAGGTAAGATCCCCTTTTTCCATAGCCAACACTGCCAGTAATGTATTTCAACACTTCTTGTAAGTGAAGGCTTTGATCAAATAGTATAAAATAAAGTGGGCAAATTTTCTTCAAGTCAGCGAGAACCAAATCCATTTTTACATATGAGCTGTGCAAATTCTCGATTGTGCGAATCAGAACAGATTGCGGCAAACGCAACAGCTTCTGCGAACAACTCAATGAATGAATCACTTGAATGGTGGATATGGTTCATATGTGGATATGGAGTGGCAACTACACACGAAAATGCAGTTAAGTCAACACGTAGAGTATAAGAAGTGTTACAAGGTAAGCATCTCGTGCCGTTGCCGCGAATAGAACCTAGGAGAGTATCAAGGACATTTTAAAGATTTCAATTACGTGACTAGAAATAAATGAAAATTAATATAACACGTATAACTTATCGAGGGTCATCATTTCGAGATGGATTGTGCTTAGAATCTGGAAGATTGTGAATGATGACCCGGTCTTCGAGACTTCAGTTAGGGATTCGCAACCACGTCCGATTCCACTGCTGGTCAAGATCTTCCTACACTAAGTAATATAGTCTCCTCTTTAAAGCTCAATGAATTACTCCCACTCCTTGCATCACAGCAGAATCGCACCCTGCAGCGACAACTTGGACCGCCTACAGAAGCGCTTCGACCCCCTGCGGAGCGTCGGCGGGGGCGGGGACGGCTGAGGTGGCGGGTGGAGTGGCGGGGAGGGTGGCGGGGGTGGCGGCGGGGGTGGCGGCAGGGGTGGCGGTGCGGGTGGCGCCGGGGGTGGCGGCGGGGGTGCGACGAGGGCGAGGGCGGGGCCCGGGCGGGGTGAAGGGCGGTGGCGAAGCCGGCAGCGTGGTGGGGCAGCGGTGGTGGCGTGGGTGGTGATGGGGCGGGGCGGACGCGAGGGCGGGGCACGGCCGGCGGTGAAGGGCGGAGGCAGAGCCAGAGGCGGTGGTGGCGGGGGCGGCGTTGGGGCGGGGCGGCGAGGGCGGCGGCAGGGACGAGCGAGTGTGGTGGGTTCCGGAGGCAGCGGGGGCGGGCCCGCCGAGATGGGCCTGAGAGCGAGGCGAAGCGAGCAGCGAGTGGGGCGGACCGCGATAACATTCAGCCATTCATCTTCCCCGCGAACAACCCGCACCTCCCGCCGTTTCTTTACTCCGCCGCTCAGTTCGCCGAAGAACAATTAATATCTAACTCAACTTGTTAGACTAGATTCGTAGCAATATGCACATTCTGTCAATCTGTTGGGATTTACGTTTCAAGGCGATGTTGCTGATGATATAAAGTGAAAGATACCGAAGGTAACGTAGTTTGCGAATATTACTGTAGTCGATGCGTCGTTTACATCCAGTTTTCCTGAATGTGAATACTTCCATATTTTTCAACTAAAAGAAAACAATCAAAACGAGTGCCAAACTTGATTAGCGCAAGCGTTGAAATCAACTTTCGCTTTTGGCAGCTTCACAGACAGTGATCCCAGCAGTGGTTTGCCTTTGGCCTATCCTGTTGAAAAGAAGTGGAAAGAGTGAAAAGAAGATCATTAAAAGACGTGAAAAAGAAGTGAAAAGAAGTTGAAAAGAAGATCATTAAAAGACGTGAATTATTATGAGATAACAATACTTGTGGGTGAGATTTCATTAGTGGCCACATGAAAAGCCGATCTTGCCACAATCATGTACTGAAACACCACAAGCACAATCCCTGCTTTACGCAGTACTGTAATCCGCACTTTTCGGCTCTGTGTAGTTGGACGTAGTTCCATGTTCATATGACTCCGAAACTTGAAAATGATAACTTAATATCGTATATTTTATTCAATGCAGTATGTTCACTTTGATAAATAAAACTTTGTGATTTTATTCTCAGATTACTTTTACACAATCTGTTCATTTTTAAAATTTCATCGACCCACTTCATAAGAATGCCCAATCATTAAACCCTCTGCGATTTCTGAAATCACGCTTCATAATCTTAGATGAAAATGAGTCCTAAAACAAGGACATTTTGCGCTTACAACCAAACTAATGCTTTGTCGTTATCTCTTCGAGAAAGGGTAATGCGAAACCCTAAGCACATCCCCTCTCCTCTTGTCTGTACGCTGTCTTGTGGAGAACAATGGATGTACAGTCTGCGTTTAATATCAATAATTCTGGCGATCCTGCCGAGTGTTCCCAGCGCGTTTATGAGCCGCTTACAAGCGCGAGTGCGTCCATATTCCCGGTTCCGCCCCTGTCTCGGGCAGGGCTTTGCAACCGGAGACAAAGCTCGAGGGTGCTACTATAGGAGGCGCTAGTGTCGCCGAGTAGGGCTCTAGGTTAGGCTAGCGACCTTACGCACGCACATAAAAAATTGGCTGTTGTGAGAAACGGGTCTTCCAAATATTCAATTATATATATATATATATATATATATATATATATATATATTGTGACGTCACGGGGTTATACGAACCCGTAACGCCACCATAAGCCACTAGAAAGATCAAAGAACTGAGAAATAGGGTACGAGGCGGAGCGATGGTCCGAGAAGGCGACATCTACCCGCAGGTTTTCGCACTCCGATGTCCAAAGTTAGCGGATAATATTTTCTCGAGAGGGCGCGAAGGAGGAGAAAATTCACCCCTCCAGAAATTTTTCCCCAGGCGGAGTTGCATAAATACCGTGACGCACTTCGGTGGAGCTCTCTTACGACTTCGACAGCGACGGCGACTCAACTAAATTCTTCGCGGAGTAATCGGTTAGTGCAGGAGTATAATTTTACTTGCTTTAGTAAAGCTGATTTAAGAAACGCGGTAATAAGTGATAGAATTCAGAAGCAAAGTGCATGTACAGTATTTGCACTACCATTACGCGAGTAAGCGAGCGATGTGACTGCTCGAACTTGAAATAGTTTCATAATCGAAGTAAATTCGCGCAGAAGGACTCTGAATTAAATCCAGTATTTAATTTTGTACGCCACGACCACGCACGCTCAAAGTGTGGTATGTCGGCCGAGTGCTAGAAGTAGTCAATTCAAGCACGTTAGTTATTTAAAACTGGAAGCGCGAGCAACGGGTACGCGGCAGGCGGCAGAAGGACGACTCAACACTCAAGCGTAGGCGAGAAAGACTTGGACCAATCCGTGGACGGTACGAGCCTGAGGACGAGAGAAAGGTTTGGAATTTGGACGTGTGGCGGCATCCTGAGATCGAGCGAAAGAAGAGGTGTAACCGCGGGACATCTAACCAGTCGAGTGACGTGGCGAGGACTGCGAGCGACCGAACACCCCAAGGTTAACTGACGGCGAGCGGGAAGGAAATGTCGAGGTAAAGAACTGGCAACTTCTATGCGGCAATTTGTTGGGAAACTGTGTAGCTTTAAACACCAGGCGTAGCGTCCTAAAATAGGTGAAAGTTCCAAACAATTACTGGGAAAATATTTCGAACGTATGAGCGGCAGTTTTGATTTCATTCGCTGTGCGCACCAGTAAATTCGTTTGAATGCCATACCTTGTACAACTTTTCTGAAGTAAATTATAATTGTTCATGTAATGTAAAAGTAATCTTATTTGAAAGTCATTGTTTCCATTGTATGATGTCAGGGATAATCAGTTGCTATAATTTTGTAAAGGGTACGATTTAGTAACATGTGTGTCACGTTTATTATTGTGTTAGAGTTAACAACATTGTAATAAATGCGCAGCTCAAGGCTGAACTCTGTGAAGTCTATAATAGAATAATTGTAGAGAATCACTTAAACGGCCGTGCACGGAGAAAACTTTAGATTAACCACAGTTAAATGAGGTACACGAAATAATTGAGAAGGAGGTCAAAGCAAAAGTATTGTAAATAGTGCGTATTAAAGTAATCAGGCAGTCAAGGTGACGCCTATACATTCTCTTATGGTTGTGTTATTTCTGTTCTTTTTGTTTCTGTTTTCTTTGCAGTGACCATCTACGTAAAATACATACTTATTGTATATTTTTGCCACCGTGTAATTTGTTTACTGAATATATGCTCATTTTACCAGAATTTTTATAATTCATTGTGTCAAGGGTTCAGACCTTTCTTATACCCGAAAGATCCTGCTTCCTGACAATTCAAAGCTCGCTTCACGAGCATTCATAGTTTCACGCTTCATTGCCACCGGCTGGGAGGTAGTAGGTGGGCGTGTTATATGATATATATATATATATATATATATATATATATATATATACACACACACACATACATTTAAGAAACTGCTGAAGAAAGCGAGAACATCGACGCGATCTTTTGTAACATTACGCGTCTGCATGCGTCTCGCAAACCCACGCAGCAGTCACACACGTTTTAAGTATTGTTGGCGGCAGTTCGTTGTTGAGTTCCTGTAGGAAGGTCCCCATCTCGATCAGGTTTTTCGTCCAGTTTCCCTGATCCATTGAGCAAATGCTGAGATGGCCCCTTGTTTTGCTTCTGAACATAAATGTAACTTCATTTTCTGTGCACGTCTTCTAGAATTCAGTGGGAAATACAATTATTCAAATTATCGTTTCCATGTTGTCGCGCCAGGAAGTATTATTCTGAAGGACAACATGGATAAGAGCCAAAATGTATTGCCTTTTTATCCTTGAAAATAGATTTTATTATATGGGAGTTTATTTCTTTTTTTTCTCCCTTTCAAAATTCAAAATTTAAGTAGTATATGACAGTGTAGGGATCACAGAATTTTGAAAATGTGCACACAATTCACTTTTCCCCACAGCACGTCATACGCAGTTTTAACAGTTTTTTGACGTAAAATAAATAAATAAAAAGGTGCTAGACGAGGCCACGCCACTGTAATGGTTTACATCACGTTATATAGGAGTTGTAGGCCCTGGTCTTGTGCCCGCCTCCCCCCCACCCCTCCCGACCCACTGCGCCGAGGACGCCGGGGGAGGGGGTATTTCGCCGGCTACGCCAACGACTCAGAGCTATAGTCCCGTAAATGAAGTGCTTGTTTTGTCCCGGGAGGTGGCGGTGATTCTGCCACCTCTCCCCCCCCGATTGTGAAATCCGGCAGCTATCTACTCGCCAGCAAGTGGGTATTCCCGAAGGTATTTCCCCCAGCAGGGTTCCCCCGTGTCCAGAAACCTCCCTAACCGGAGCAAAGTCTAAGCTTCCCGACTGCTTTTCCGTCGTGTGGGGTAGCGTAGAGCAAGAAGTGTGTGTGTGTGTGTGTATGTGTAAATAAATGGAGAGGATAGAGCAAAGAAGAGGAAGGAAAGACTGCGGCGTGTCCCGTTTAAAGTACTTCCTCGGCATACGTATGGTATTGATAGGAGAAACCACGGAAAACTACCGATCCAGCATCAAGGCGCTAGAATTCTCCAGACAGCAGCTGAATTCGTTCTAGTTATTTAACCGGTGATGAAAATTCGTCACACCAACCCTAGAACCTACCGGTGAACAATGCTAGAGTCGGTTTGACACACTTTACAGCTTGTCTACAGCAGGGAGACCCGTTGTTTTGTTCTGGGTAGCCCTTTACGGGATGAATTTATAGAAATGCATTGGAAAATACTGATAAATTTTCCAGTAGAGGGGCGCGGTGGATTAATTTGAAAAGGATCACAGGTGTTCACAGGCGAAGAAGATAAAAAGCACTTTGAAGTTAATTATAACATTTGAAATCAACAATACTTGAAACATATACTGCAACATATCAACATACTTATTTAGTACCACAATTGTTGGATGTTGTGAAAGACATGAAATGAACACGTGAAAAGAAATCAATAAAAATCTGGCCACAAACCATTCGGATGAATTGCTTTTGATTGACTGACACATTGAAAAATATTTTCTAAAATATTATATATATTAACTCATTTACTTCTAGAGATTCGTTGCATCTGGCACCTCATCAAAAATGAAAATTTGTATTTCAACATACATTAAAACTGTATAATACACAAATTGGTGTTTTGAAATAAATATAATGTCATGGTTCGATAATTCTGTTCTTCTCCAGAGGTGGTACTTCATTCATTACGGTGTAGCCATATCTGAGTTATTCTTGTGGTGCACCTTATATAATTTCGATGCTCTGAATATTACACATATAATTACAATTTACTCTCTTCACGAACCGGATTATTATTAATCAAATGTCAATATTTTCTTCAAGCGATAAGAAAACAATATGTTTAATGGCGAGGAGATTTCTGTTCGTTTAGAGGCTACGTTCATTGATAATCCATATTCGGCTAGTACTATCGTCACGTGTGAGCTTGTTCGTGTACCTGACAGATAGCGTCCAGAAATAGTTTGCATAGTAATAGGTTGTTCGGGTATTGAGTTGTTTCATAAAACAGCGTCATCACTTATCTGGAGTGATTCGTGAATTCAGGTCGAGTTCCCATGGCTTCATGTAAGTTTGGGAAATAGGGTTGCCAGATATGCCTTCAGAAAATAGTGAAGAGGGGGGGAGGAGTGAATAATATTAGACTGTATATTTTTTAACAGTGACATTTTCTTATATTAATATGACAATCACTTGCTTTAATATTACTTGATCTTTGAATATTGATATAGTAGTCAATAATTAAACATATTAACCCCACAATTGCCTGCTTTACTGCAATTATCTTTGGATTTGACTTATTTTTTAACTCAATCGATTAACTGTTTTCAACAACACGTTTTACTTGATTAAATAGCTTTTACAACATTATAAATCTTCTTGAATATTTCTTTAACTTCCGTACTCTTATACGAAATGTTAAAAAAATGCACAGCTTGCTTCGCACTGACTCAACCTCCATTCTGTTGCGTTCGTCGATCCAATTATTTTCATAACCCTGAAAATTCTTTCGGTGCTAGCATTGGAGTCTGGCACTGATGTACAATATTGAAAGAGTTTCAACAGATTTGGGGCCGAAACGAAGACAACTGTACGGATCTGCGCGATGGCCAGGATTCCCAACAGGGCAAAGTCAGTTCTATTCGAGAATTAAAAAAGTTCTTTTTACACATCTACTAATCTCCTTTTCTAATTGGTGAATCAATAATTGAAATAGTGAACAGTTCACTCAAGAAGTGAACATGTGTCAATCCTATTGGGAATTCTTCTGTTACGTACATTTCCCTGTTTGTTAAACATCTTCTTCTATCAGTTTTATTTAATAAATTTGTGTTATTAATGTATTTTTATATTTGGATTGTCTAAAATTATATTTTTCAAAACTTGAATCTATGTTGTAATAAGAGTTGTTAGAACTTAAGTGTTCTAAATTCATGGTCCACTATTGATAACTATTATCAGTTTTGTAATAAATATAAATCCATGGCCTCCTATTAACCACTACTAACATCATTCTCTCACATTTCGCAGATGTAAGTGAAAATTGTAGTTATTGAAATTTGTACAGAGTGGATACAAAGTATGATAATTGTGTCGTATCATCTTATTACAATGCTCGGCATAATGGTCTTGTTTGATAATTTTCTAACCTCATAAAATATCTTACGATACTTGTAATTAATTATAATTTTCAATTTTAAATCTGCATTTTAAGTTTGAAATGGATCACATTAGTTGTACAAAAATAATAGCTAAGTAAATTGGTTGAAATGATAAGTGGCGGGTGATGACGAGTCACGTTTATTAAAATTTCGCTAATGTGATCGCAAAGGAGAGAGACGTGTTTAATATTTGTCTTAAAATAATTCGCCCTGCAATGGAACACCAAACGTCTCTTCATTCAACGTAGGGGGTTGTGTTGACGAGAGTCGTTCCTTTCCTCTTTCTCCGAGACTCTCTTCTTTAGTTCGCTCACTGGCAGCTTTGCCATTATTCAGCAACCACACGTCGACTCTTCCAGCTGCCGTTGTTTCGACACCGTCCTTTCTCGATGTAGACATCATTTTGTCCTGTCACTCCGTTACGTTTTCTTTTAGATCGTGACCTCGAGTCTTTGGTTGAAGCTCCCTTCACTTTGTCGTAATTCAATCACTGCGTCATCCTCCATCTCACAGTCTTCTATCCAATCTGATATCCCGCAACTTCTTACCCCGTTATCTTACAACCAGCCATATCTTACTCTGTCATCTCCTGTAGTTTGCTGCTCAGATTTTCTCATCTATGTACTTCTTTTCATTGCATCCTTTTTATCGGGTTCTGTTATTTCTAACTTTTTCACCTCAAACATTCGCTTACTATCAATTACTGCTATTGATGTAATATCTTCAGCATCTCTTTCCAATCAGTTCCTACCCCTTACATCCCCTCGCTTGCTCCACACCTTCATTCTTGCCTTCCTTTCATCCTTCCCCGAGTTGACGGTACCTGTGGCTTCAATAAATCGCGCGAATGAAGTGAATCAAATTTATCGAATCAATTTGGCGATTTTTTTTACTAAGCTAATTTAATGAAAACACCACCACATGTACAACTTTTTGAATCACCACCCATTATACACAGTATTCTACATGTGTTCCGTTTATCCGTGTGCTTTTTTAGCTGATCATCAGAAAAAACCCTCACATTCCGCATCCTCCCCATTGCCGCGCTGTGCGTGCAGTCGCCGCCTGTGACCTCATAGCGGCTTTCTGAAGCCTGCAACCCCAGAGCGCACGAACTTTCTCCCACCCCCGCCCCCTCCAGCGCAGTCGAGAAGCGCCCTGAGCGCGCAGCCCCATTGAAAGCAGCGCGGTGCGGCGGCCTTATCTCCCTGCGCCGAGGCGGCGTGCACCACGCCTCGCCCTCGCCCCGTCCTCGCCCCCGCCTCGCCCCCGCCCTCGTCCCCCGCCCTCGCCCCCCGCCCTCGCCCCCGCCCTCGCCCCCCGCCCTCGCCCCCCGCCCTCGCCCCCCGCCCTCGCCCCTCGCCCTCGCCCCCCGCCCTCGCCCCCCGCCCTCGCCCCCCGCCCTCGCCCCCCGCCCTCGCCCCCCGCCCTCGCCCCCCGCCATCGCCCCCCGCCGTCGCCCCCGCCCTCACCACCCGCCCTCGCCCCCGCCCTCGCCCCTCGCCCGCGCTCCCGCCCTCGTTCCCCGCCCTCGCCTCGCACCGTCCCCGCCCGACGCCAACGTCCCAGCCCGACGCACGCTGGGCGGAAACGACGGCCAAAGCGCTCGTGCGGTGTACTTCGTGGTTCACGACGCTTCAACTACTAAGGTGACACACTCCTGTGACGTGTAGTAGTAATTGATTGATTGATTTTTTCGTGTTTTCGGGTGCGTCAACTGCTTTGGTCATTAGTCCCGTTAGAGTAGTGCATGTTTCCCCTCGGGAGATGGCGATTCTCTTCCCCCGCTGGATGGCGAGATCCGGCACCGACCTATCGTCGGCTACTGGGGTTTCCCCCTAACCAGGACTCTCCCACCAGCGGGGCACCGCCCCAGCCGGGACAAGCTCTAAGCTCCCGACCAGTCTCCCGGGATATGTGATAGTGTAGTGCATGTTAGTGTAAGTGTGTGTGTAGGAGGAGAGGGTAAAACAAGGAAGAGGAAGGAACGATCGCACGCGGTCCTAGTGTTGATCGGAGAAACCACGGAAAACTACCGATCAGAGCAGCCGGCCGCTAGAATTCTCCTCCAGACAGCGACTGAATTCGACCTAGCTGAAAAGCTAGTGTCGAAAATCCTACCGCGGTCAGGACTCGAACCTAGGACCTCCCGGTCAGAGGCGCTGCAGTGACGTAGTAGTAATCGTAATAATAATAGTAATGGTTCATGACCGTTTGTTCATGGTATAACGGGCAGGTGGCGATGTTCCTTTTCCGCTAGTTGTGACTTTCGGCGCCGACCTCCATGTCTGATTGCGGGTTACCCCTCCAGATATCACCGATGGCGGGGAAAACTATAACTTCTCGAGATGTGTAGTGCATTTAAGTGTGTGTGGGTGTGGGTGTAAGGAGAGACGAGGAGGCAAGGATAAGGAAAGGAATATCTCGTGCAGTCCGTGCACTCATTGTTAGGGTATTGTTATGGCATTCCCCTGTTACTAATCAGAGAAACCACGTTAAACTACCGATCACAGCAGCCGGCCGCAA
Source organism: Teleogryllus oceanicus (assembly GCA_964035755.1). NCBI lineage: Eukaryota > Metazoa > Arthropoda > Insecta > Orthoptera > Gryllidae > Teleogryllus > Teleogryllus oceanicus. The sequence continues at coordinate 64,851,913 of CAXIVR010000007.1, forward strand.
CAATTCTCGCTCGGAGTAGTTGAATTCGACCTATATCCCCTATTCGACCTATTTAACCTATCAAACACAGTAGGACGTCCCAGACTGAGGTTGCTGCGGCAACTCATGTGACCAAAACACTCGTGTGAATAATGCAGGGTATGCTACACGCTACCACTCATTGAAATAAAATAAAATTTATTTGAGGGTGTGAGGCGGAGCCGCCTCGTACGGAAACGGGATGTCTATCATCGATTTGGAAATGGATATGCATTTTCTCCACTCTTATCACACTTAAATAAAACACCAATTTTCGAAATTGACGTTGCCCGCAATACCAGTGCACTCCGTTATTCGTATCAAAATATTTACTTGACTTTACTGTCGCTTTCATTAACACATAACACAAAAACAGTAACATTACTTGAATAGTGTAAATTACCCGTGAAAACAACATAACACATTCACATTTAATATTACACAGAAAACTCATTCACACATGCGCGCATTTCTTTTCCCGTTCTTTTTTATTTTCATTTACTTCTTAACTTTAACATTCTCCCCACTGCAAAGCATTCTTGGCCTTCTCATATTTCCAAGTCGAAATAGAAAATTTAAGAGTTCACATCCCTTGTTGTTGATCGCCGCTGGCTCCACCAAACAAATCAGCACACACGTCGCCGATTTTGAAATCCTTTTCATGCCCTTGCTGGTACTTTACTTAACTTTCAAAACAACACATTAAAAAGCTTCATGGCTTCCATCTGCGATCCATCACGCACCAAGTCTGACTTCCCGTTTCTCTATCTAAAGTTCCAGAAACAATTGCCGTCTCTTTCGTTCATTTACTTTTATGGAATATAATTGCGTTTTTTCTTTAAATTTCGCTCATATTTGATCCCGCTCCCTTTCGTAATTAAGTTAAATATTTTCTGGTTATTTTGTCTATGTTTTACTGTCCTTTTAAGCCCGTTCAGCTTATTTGACATTTTTACTTACATCAGGATTTCGGTGTGTAGTATTCGTCTGTCTTACAAAAATTATGTTTCCTATTGAGTTTCTCTTAAAAAACGAAAGTTCATCTAAATATTCGCCCCCTAAAATCTCCTTCCTTTATTTATTTATTCTGGTCTGTTTGTTGTTCCACAGTTCTTCCGCTCCGGCTGATAATAAATAAATAAACACCACTCTTCCGAAGTCTGTCATTTGTTGCTGTAAACATGGCACTTTTGGGTCTATTAGAATACACTAAATTATTGTTTCTGAAGAGTCCGACTGGATCGTCACTATATAACCATAATACAATTCTCGGTTATTTGATAGAAAAAATCTGGAAAACATTTTCGTATGAAGACACTATTTAACGCTTCGCGTCGCTTCAGCTTGCGGATTTACACTCCTTTCTGAATTTTAAGGGGAAAAGAGTTCAGAGTCAGGGGAAGATGCTTGTGCCCGTAGGAGCGCCGGGCTCCCCTAGCGGGCAAGTAGCTCGTGCGAGCGCGGTTTGACGTTCCTGATTTAAGGTCTTATGTGCGTCTAAAAAATAAGAACCCTCAGTAGAGTAGTTGCATATGAATTAGTTATATCCCCTCTATTCGATAAGCAAAGATGGGAGTTTTGTTCCTTTTATACGATCCACACAAAACTTCGTAAATTGATACAGCTGGAGAGGAAATTATAACCCAAGAGTGCATCAAACAGATTGTGATACGAGGAAAACAGCAGGTGCGCATTCAATCGGCAATACATGTAACTATATTGATTAACTTGTAAGTGATGCGTCCTACTCTCATAAATAAAGTTTCGTGTACCTTGCGCGACACAAGTCATCTATCTTATGCCGTAACTTTCTAAACGAGACCTTTTTAACATTCTGTTATATTTTCAAATGTGTCCTCACTCTGCAACATGGGTTCCCATAAAGGTTAGATTTTGAGTTCCAATGTGAGGAAGCTTTAACTTGTATAACAATGGTTTTCAATAAGTGTGTAATTTTTGAATTGTGCAACTAATACATAATAAAGTAATGTGGTACTCTTCCCTTGAAACTACTGGTTTGCCAGACACAGCTGACCATTTAAAGGAGTTTCCGTCAAAAGCATCTTATTGTATTTTTGAGGGTTTAAACAATATGTATTTTCTGTGGGTGCGAACTCCAATAGTATGGGGTTCAACACTTTGGCTTCCTAACCCCAGACCCTGGGCCCATACCGTCTGGGAGGGTCGGTTTTCGAAGCGGGATTGGCAGAGTATAGCACAGGTCAGTATTACGCTGGCTCAGCGACAACTCTGATTGGGAGGTCCTAGTTTTCGCGTTCCAGCAGAAGCAGATTTCCAACAATAGCTAAAACGTCCAGCTAACTTGAATTAAACAGCGTCCCGTCCAGAATTTTCCTTCAGGGGAAAATCCCAGTGGGCGGCTTATCTGATCGGTAGTTTACAGAGTTTTTCGTGGTTTCTCCGGTCAACACCAGGCGAATGCCAGAACAGTACCCTAACAAATGGGTCACAGACCGCCCGCGATCTTCCCTTCATTTTTCTTGACCCCTCTCCTCTTCCACAAACACACACGCTTACATGTACTGTACATCACTCTCTCGGTGAACGGACATAAAAAACCCACCCGCGATTTTAATAATCAAAATATTCCGCTCGTTACCAGCACGGCCTTCGGCAGCGGACCGGCCCGCTGGCAACCGTCTCTCCCCCCGTCAACAACCGCCGCCCCTTTCCCACCGACCGCCAGCCGGACGCCGCAGCGGCCGGCGGTCGGCGACGGTCGGCGGCGCGCCTCTGACAGCGCGGGAGAATAGTTTACGACGCCCACAGAGAACGGCCAGCCTGCGACTTTTTTTGGCAACTCAGGCCCGAGGTGCCAACCACGTGCCAAGCCGCGCGAGATGTCGCGAGATAGTTTCGAAAGGTAACCGCTTTGTTTTTTAGATTTTGACCCGCCCCCGCCCAGCCCAGCGCCAGCGGTCAAAAAATGCCTCATCTACTAAAACCTCGCGCCGCCGCCTTTCGCACGTGGGAACAAGGCCACTTATGGAACGCAATACTCTTTACATTTGCGCGAGGCGTGATGCCCTGAAATATTATGTGATTTGCCATGAAATGCTCGTGCGAGAGTGCGATCTATCGACCCCCTCATAAAAGTGCAAGGGCCAGCGATTCCCTACGCGTACATGCGCGTAGGCCAAACGGCTCCTCAGCCAAAGAATAATTCCAAAGATTGAGGTCGAGCTTCACTGCATTTCACCGACCGCGGCGTACACCCGCTCATGGGGCCGTGCAGCAAACATTCACGTCAAAAATGCAACGGCAATTTTTTTGTGTCATATGAGCTAGCGCACCATTAGTTCGAGTGTCGCCCCGCCATCTCTCCCGATAGCTGATTCTAAGCAATCAAGGTGAGGCACTCGGATCATAAAAGGGGATAAAAACCTTCGTTTTGTCGCGTGTGAGGCCCCAAAAATACTCCCAGCTCGAACTTTGGACTTGGCACGTCGCAATTATCTTGTATTCGAGTTTTTACTGAGTTCATAGGTGTGACCTGTGCCTCGAACGTGACTTCAGAATTCTCACGTAAGACTTTGCGTGCCGTAGATGAACTTATACAATAGACTTTGGACTTCGAAGATGCATTCACAGTGGCTTGCATCTCGAGTCAACACGTGGGACCACTGATGTCTGCATTTATGATGTTTAATTTCGGCACTAAACTTGTACGTGAAACTCCGTCCCTTGAGTTCGCCATAACGTGCTCAGAGACCGATCACTTCGACCGCGTTCTCGCCTGATTCGGGGAGCGAATACAGATCATCGCCACGTTAGCGTGACATCGCCGACGCCACAGTGACCCGACGGTCGCGCGCTGCCGTCCGACGCCCCGCCTGGCTGAAGGAGAAGGAGCCGGGACCGCATCTCACCGCCACCCGCTGCGCTGCAGGCGTCGTCGGCACCCAGCTGACGAGTCATCATGTCAACACAGTAAGACCTTTTGAGAATTACACGTAATGGGGTCACCGTCAGCTCCTTTCCCCTACCGAGATGCGAAAAGACTAACAAAGTAAGCTAAGAGCGTAGATGTCACCAATACGGCATTTTATTGCAGCGGCTAATTGTTTTTTTCTTTTTTTCTGCTTGTGATAATTTCAATTAAGATAAGAAGCCGCAATAACTTTATCAAAAATTTGTGATAATCTTTATAAAATTCATTCATTCGCATGCTCATTTTCATCATCACCTATTTTTTTAATTGAAGGTATTGTGAAATTTACTTCTGTGTTTAATTGAACATGCAATCCCGCAGACAAGTAGGTTACAGTACTACACTACCAAATGTGTCAGAGCAGTCGAGAGTTTCGAGCTTATCCCGGCTGGGGTGGTGGCCGATACGGGAGAGATACCGAGAGAGGAGATACCTAGAGAGAGATACCTAGAGATGGAGATACCTAGAGAGGGAGATACCTAGAGAGGGAGATACCTAGAGATGGAGATACCTAGAGATGGAGATACCTAGAGATGGAGATACCTAGAGATGGAGATACCTAGAGATGGAGATACCTAGAGATGGAGATACCTAGAGATGGAGATACCTAGAGAGGGAGATACCTAGAGATGGAGATACCTAGAGAGGAGATACCTAGAGAGGAGATACCTAGAGATGGAGATACCTAGAGATGGAGATACCTAGAGATGGAGATACCTAGAGATGGAGATACCTAGAGATGGAGATACCTAGAGAGGGATACCTAGAGATAGAGATACCTAGAGAGGGAGATACCTAGAGATGGAGATACCTAGAGATGGAGATACCTAGAAATGGAGATACCTAGAGATGGAGATACCTAGAGAGGGAGGTACCTAGAGAGGGAGATACATAGACAGCGTAAGGTTTTGATGTGATCGTGAAATGTTGGTTTTATGCTGTGATGATCATATAGTAACTTACGTATCAAGGGCGCGAAACAGGTGGTTGACGCACGAGTCAAGTTTGCCGTCTGAGCGTAGCTTTAACGACGAAGGGACGAGTGCAGGAATCGCCTCGCGCCCATGTTGCGTACTGTACTATTCCTTAACACCCGCGAAACGCAATGCGTCAAGGAAATGAATATAAATTAAACAGTAAATGGATTCCAGTCAGTGCTGTAACACTATTGTTTGTAAATAATAAACAAAGGCGTCGTTAAGACGAACGACAATTGCGATTCGATACAGGTGTTTGGCACACGCTTCGCGATGTTTCGCATAGAGAAAAATTTATCTGTGTCGCACACGGAAAACAAGCACGAGAAACCGGTTCCGAACACAACGTGTTAAAAAAGTAGTGTTGTTCATTAATTAAGCGTTCTTATATATTAAGATGTTTATCGAAATCTTAATTTCTTGAAAGTTTTCTATATACTTTAATAAAGTTCGCGTTTCCAAAAATGTCAAATGAAGTTATTACAAAAACTTTTTCTGTCTTATGTTTTTTTCTTATCATTTTTTAAAATTTTCTTCTGTTGACGATTCGTGCCTCATTTTGAAGCACTGTGTGTTTCACCTTGCCAGCCATCCCCAGCAGGCGCGCGCTAAGATCGGCTGTCAACACGTCCGCCCTGAGGCGGCGGCGGAGGCATCGTGCAGCCTGGAACCCTGGCCCTCGGGCGGGGAAGGCGAGCTCATGTCCGCCGAAAGAGGCGAGCTCATGTCCGCCGAAAGAGGACACCTCCGGTCGATAAAATCTATTAGGCTCTCGCAAACATTTCTAACGAGCTGTACGGCAGAGCACGCGCCAGCTTATTTTTGGAATGCTACTTTCTTTTCTTTTTTTTTGAGGGGTAGGGGAAATGCTCCTCCCTTGGAGTTGTGTTCTGAAAGGAGGTTGGAAGAAAAGAACTCGCAAAATTTTGGATAGAATGTTTAATTATTTTTAATGCAAATGAACACCACGCAGTTGTTAGATATTTTGGAAATATTGATAACATGATTTTTCTCGTAAAAGTTCATCAGCCATTAGGTAATTCTTGAATTATAAAACAAATTTAATGGAAGTATTATAGTGTAAAAAGAAGGAAGTTTGTTCATATCCTTTTTCTTTACCTCCCTCTTTGTTCCAAAGGTTTTGATTTTAAACGAGTAGAACGACTACTATAATAGAAGAAAACGGAGAAACAAAATAAAGTGAAATTCCATAAACTCTACGGATAAAATTTCGTAAATTGTGATTTAACTGACTAAACAGCTGTCACAAAATAAGTGTTAAACTTCTGGGCATGCAGAGTGCTCGAAAATGATTACTTTCTGCAAATGAATATTAAAAAATTATAAACGGAGCCATATGCAATGTTTATCTAGTGTTAGGATACTCTGTAAGCAAAGATGTTCGGTGATACAAAATTTCCTTATATGAACGTGATGTGAACGTGATCTAAGTAAGTAAGTAATCCCGTGTGGTCTACCACTTCCACACTCATACACTTCATCAGAGGGACAAGTCCGCGGGGATGGGCACCTATGCTCTTGGGCTTTTATCCGCAACCCCCCCGCCGACGCGTTAACGCTGACAGGCTGATGGCCCGATCCAGCTGGAACCCATTTACGTCCCCCAACCCGCTAGCTCAGAGCTCTAGCTACCAGGCTAGTACCGGAGTCTCGACAATGCGCCACTCATATGCCCAGGAACAAGTTCTCTCCTCTTTGCCCGGAGTATCGGGCCACTGCCACGACGAATCCGAGAGCCCAACTGGGGGCCACCTGGATTTAGGTCCAGGCGGCTCGGAGCCCCCATCCCGTCTCCCCAATGCTTACCGCCAGCTCACGACGTGAGTAACGCCGGTACCGAAGCAGCCTGGCGGGTGGTAACTAGTTTCCCGCCGGACTTTGAAGTGAGAACCGATGCACTCCGAAAAACATCCTTCGCCCAATCCTGCTCCAAGGTCGGCGCGCCATAGGCCCAACTGGTGGGTGGCCGGTTGCCCAGCCACCAGGATCGCCTTCTCGCTGCCTGCACCTTCAGGCTAACGACGTGAGTGGCGCCGCGAGACTCAGGGTCCGGGTGGTCGTCTAGGTCATCGCGACCCCCCCCCGGGGAGAACGTGACCTGCCGAACGCCTGTTAATAACGAGTTGACTGGCAATCGGGACCAATAATTTTTATATATTCTGAATTCAATGTAGTGCCAAAGTGGCATTTACGGTAACAGGTCTTTGCTGTTAATGAGATGCAATGCAGACTGAAGACTGTCTTGTGAGATGCAACACGCTAAAATAAAATAAATAAATAAAACCAGCAATCATTCTCTAGAAGCAAAGGGCTATCTCAGTAGTCCTCTTCAAGATTGATGAAAAACTGGACAAAAACCAGTTTCGTGAAGAGACCGATACAATAACGTTAATAATTACGAATTCGAATTACTTTTAAGAGGCAACTACATTAGTGAAAGCGAACAGTAAGTTTTGTAAAGAAACTCAAATTCTTAAGATTACTCAAAATAAAAACAAATTGAACGAAAAAACGTGTTTAGAGTCAAATGCAAAAAAAAAAAAAAAAAAAAGCAAACAAAACGCAATTTTTAAAAAGTATTAATATAATGTCACATGCCTTTTCTTAAGTCTCTCTTAATAAAATAGAACTGAATTGAAAATTAAAATACACGACATGTCAGAATTTCTAGGTTAATGAATATGGGCTGTCAGTGATCACGGGTATGAACCTAATTCTTTTTTAGTATTTTCTACTACTGCACTATTCGTACTCGTGAGGTCATGATTCCTGCAATTCGTTTCTGTACTCTTCTTTCGGAACATTCTTTGGTGTCTTCGCTACCGAGGTTTTCGTGATTATCAAGTGCTGTCCTCCTTCGAAGAGGGTGGAGGGGAAGCAGCGATGAGTCAGGGCAGTGGCCGGCCAACGCGCAGACCACCGACCGCCGGCCGCACTTAGTCATCGAGTGGATGAACAACTCTGATCACCCCCCAGTTGTGACTCAAACATGAACGAGAATTATTTCTTATAGAGTTGGTTAACAGAGTCTAAGAAATTCTCTAAGTTCTAAAGAGCGAATTCATGGTTGACACTTATGGCATACGAGACTCCGTATGCAATTAGTGATCGCTTCAAATAAGTACTCATACTTCGTTTGCTTGCTTGATTGAATGGAGATTCCAGGTACGCCTACTGCTATGGTCGTTATTCCCTTAAGTTCAGTGCATTTTTCCTCGCTGAAAGTGGCAGTGATCTTCCCCTGCTGGATGACGAGACCCGGTGCCCACCTACACGTCGACTTGCGAGGTTTTCCCCAACCACGTATCTCCCACCAATAGGGCACCCCCCAGCCGGGGCAATCTCTAAGCTTCTGACTGATCTCCCGGCATATGTCGTAGAGTAGTGCATGTAAATGTGTGTAAGGGGAGAAAGGATTAGGAAGAGGAAGAAAAAATTACGCGCAGTCCCTGGCCCGTTTGTGAGGATACTGCTATGGCATTCGCCGGGTGGTGATTGGAGAGGCAACAAGTAACAACTGATCAGAGTTAATCAAACTTCGTTCTTCATACAAATTCGTAATTACGCGCAGAATACAGAATTACGTCATTACAGAATAACTCGTACTGCCAGGGGCGGTTGATGAAAAAGGGATAAATCTTGTTCCTATATGTGGTAAATTTCATCCTCTAACTCGTTGTGTAGTCATATCCACGTTTGGAGGGATCTTTATATCGAACAATTGGATAGCGGTAAAACATCTGAGAGTCCGTCCGTCTGAAAAATAAGATTTGTAATCTTTTCTTCGTGTGGGAAATTATCCTTGCTTTTCTCTATAATGTGCTGAAAATACTGTAATATTTGAGGTTTATTCATGATTGTTTCTTTTGCAGAAGTAAGAAATTAATACTATTTTTCATTGTCGAAATATTTGTAAATATGCACCATAGGCACTTCGTTTGGATTCGTTCCAAACCCAAACAAATCCACAAAATCACCAAAGCATTAAGAAACAACCCTCTCCTTTATTTCCAATCCCATAATAATAAAACTTTAACCTTTGACCGCCAAATCATTACCAATATCCTCACCCAATCTCTAGCCGAACGCTTTGTTCCTCCCAATCAATACCCAATCCCAGAGAGTGTCCTTTGAAACTATATTGAAACCCCACCTTTACCACTCCCCCAACAACAGACATGGAAGAAGAACCACGTAGAAATTAAACAAATAATTAAGACAATCGAGTGCTCTAAACCCCCCAGACCGGATGGAGAAATCCATCCCAACTCCAAATCTAACCATGAATGCAATAGACTGCCCACCCTCATCTTGAATTCCTGCCATAATCTTAATTTTCCACCGCCTGAAAATTCGCTCGCGTAACCATGATTCCCAAACCCGGCAAGGATCATCGACTCCCATCAAACCACCGTCTCATAAGTCTACTACCTATTATTCAAAAAAATCCCCTCCTCCACCTAATACCTATCCTTGACCCCATCATCATTTCCCTATTTTGATTCCGTGGGGACGGTCTGCGACCCTGCAAACCGTTAACCTATTCCTTGCCATTGCTGTCCCACTTCAAGAAGAAAGAAATCCCTGACATTTTTACTGACCTTACCCAATCATACGACACCGTCTCCCACCTGATCCTCCTTTTGAAAACCCACCCCTACATTTCTGACCCACAAAAGGGCATAATATTATATTCATTCCCAATGTCTATTATCCGCAACACATCTGCTACCAATCGTCAATTTTGCGGCCCTTTTCAGTAGTTGTTACCGGTTTGTTTCCAATAGTCAAAGTACGTTTGGAGGTGGACGCCAGACAATCATTTGCTGCAATTCCCTTTTTTGCTTTTACCCCGCGGAGACAATTAAGGTGCAATGCGCTGTGCGGAACGTGCTCTCCATTCCATCTCTCGAAGCAGCACTCTCGTTGATTAATTTGTAGATATAAAACTGTTTATTATCTGATGCACACGTAAATAAAATATTAATTTGTGTTTTAGACTGCCGTTAGTAAAAGCGGATCTTTCAGGGCTTGCATAGAGAGCAAAAGTTCATTTTTTAAGACTAGTGCTAAAAATGAGACGATGATCAAATGTTCATCTCAAACTGAATGCAGAAAAGAACAAAATACTTTCATATGATTGATTGATTGTTAGGATTCCGTCAACTACTGAGGTCATTATTCCCGTATGTGTAGTCTATGCTCTTTTATCGGGAGGTGGCGGTGATCTTCCTCCATTGGATGGTGAGATCCGACGTCGAACTACCTCGACTAGCGGGGTTTTCCTCAATCAGGTATCCTACCATCAGGGCACCGCCCCAGCCGCGACAATTTCAAAGTCCCCGACAGGTCTCCCGGCATGTGTAGCAGTGTAGTGCATGTTATTATAAGTGTGTGAGTAAGGGGTGAGGATAGGACAAGGAAGATGAAGGAAAGATCGCGCGCGGTCCGTTTGTTAGGGTACTGCTCCAGCATTCGCTAAGTGTTGATCGGCGAAACCACGGAAAACTACCGATCAGAGCACCCGGCCGCTAGAATTCTCCTCTAGACTGTCCTGAATTTGACCTAGTTGAAAAGCTAGTGTCGAAAATCCTGCCGCCGTCGCAACTTGAACCTAGGTCAGAGGCATCGCAGTGACACAAGTTGATACACTAAGCCACCTCTCCCAGTCACTTTCGTATGACAGCATAATCTGCTGCAGACATTAATGTATCATTAAGCGATTTGTACACATAAATGAAAATAAAATGAAAGTCAGTAAGGCAGTATAAAAATAGTGTCTCACACACATGGTAAAAGTGATTTTATTTCGAATTATTTCACTCGGTCTATCAGTCTCGTGACGCAACCATCCCTACTCACTAAATAAATGTCCCTGTTACCACTCGAATCATAAATAACTATGTTATACAGTTTCACAACTATTGGATACTACTTTCATTTTTACTTTCTCGCGCTTAAGAAGAAACTTCTTAAGAAGTTACTTTCTGCGCTTAAGAAGAAATTTCTTAAGAAGAGAAAGTTTTATGTCCCTTACGTTTGCACCCCCGCTCATCATAAAATTAAAAAAGAATATTCCAGAATTTTGTACTGATTAATAACTAATATATACCCAAACTTAAAAATTTTGAGCCCATTAATAACATCGGAATATACCACGTTTAAGAGTGGGTGTGCTAACTTAACGTTGTTTTCATCCCCACCAAAGGAAAATGCCTGACACAAGAAAACTGAAAAACCAAATTTTGTTCTAATTAAGAACTAATTTTACCCCAATTTAAAAATGTTGAACCAATACAGAACATGAGAATATACCACGTATCATAGTGGGTGTGCTAACTTAACGTTGTCAGCATCCCTACACAAGGAAAACGCATGAAACAAAAAAAACAGGCTTTTGTACTAATATTAGAATTTTGTTTAATAATTACTATCATATATTTTTCGATTTACATCATATTTTACCACTTCATATTACCTTCTTACATATCATATTAACACAACGTATGCTATGCACTAAGATTTTTACTAATAAAACTATGCCAGCAGTATGGTGTAATGCAATCGGTCAAATCGTTATACGATTTCGGTGCTGGTTGGTTTGGTTTGGTTTTTTCGTGTTTCCGGGCGCGTCAACTACTTTTGTCATTGGTCCCGTTAGTGTAGTGCATGTTTTTCTCGAGACATGGCGGTGATCTTCCCCCGCTGGATGGCGAGATCCGGCGCCGACCTACCGTCGGCTAGTGGGGTTTCCCCCTAACCAGAACTCTCCCACCAGCGGGGCACCGCCCCAACCGGGACAACCTCTAAGATCTCGACCGATCTCTCGGATATGTGGTCGTGTGGTGCATGTTAGTGTGTATGTGTAAGGGGAGAGGATAGGACAAGGAAGAGGAAGGACAGATCGCGCGCGGTCCGTGGCCCGTTTGGTAGGGTACTGCTCCGGCATTCGCCTGGGGTTGATCGGAGAAACCACGGAAAACTACCGATCAGAGCAGCCGGCCGCTAGAACTCTCCTCCAGACAGCGACTGAATTCGACCTAGCTGAAAAGCTAGTGTCTAAAATCCTGCCGCCGTCAGGACTCGAACCTAGGACCTCCCGGCTAGAGGCGTTGCAGTGACATCAGTTGATGCCCTGAGCTACCGCTACCGGTTCGGTGCTGGTTGTGAAGTGGTTGGTTAACAGGCAGTGCTTCTACAAACGTCTATTCTGGATCTTCAGTAGGACTTTGTAACTGGTTTATGAAAATAAATTACTGTTTATTGTTCTATTTCTGGATATATAAGTTATTCTATTCCTTGAATCGACCATAGCCGAGGGAGCAGTACGGAGGTCGTTGCGCCTTCTTAAAAAGTAATAAATTGGAGGGTGCTTGTAAACTTACAAGTTATACGAGAATCGGCAGAGACGTTTCAAGTTTTTTTTATGCAGGGCAGATATCAGCAACTTTTATCGACAATCTTCTCTCGTTATGGCAGAACTTTCTCATGGGTTTTTTATTGAATACAAATGATCCAAGCATCTGGAAATTAACGAATCCCCCTTTCTCATTTCTTATCCCTTAGTCGTTTACTTAATTTTTTATTTTTTTCTAGCTCCTTCCATTCTTTCATCTTTCACAATCCTTCCAGAACTTCTCATGGTTATTTCTTCATATGGTTTCCTCAGTACCTTCTTGTTTTCTTAGAAAGTCTTAGTGTCTGTTCATAAAATAAATGCTCACTCCATTTTTTCGAATGGAAATTCGGAAAGAAACTGAATGAAAAATTACACTTCTTCTCTGTGCGGTCAAAACCTTTTTCTTGTAAAATCAGAGGATTTAAAAACCAATTAGTTATCGGATTGACACTCAGCATTAAATCTAGCGAAATATTAAAAATGATTTTTTTAGGACATACCAGAAGTCTGTTGTTATTCCTAACATCGCGGGACACACTCCATGACCCACGCGACACATCACACACAATGAAGGGACAATCCATTCCAGATAGGACTTCTTCCAGGCAAAGGAGCATATCCTCTAACCACACTACACACTTCCACGATCAAGTCAAGGGAACGCAAGGCCTTCCACAACACAACATGCACATGAAGCACAAGGAACAAACATTCATGCCTAGAGAGGCCGCCTTCCAGACGAAGACGCAAAATATCAAGTCACACACCACACACTAACACACTTGCTTTCCTGCTCGGTTCTGGAGTCAAGAAATTGCAAGACTTACCACAACAACACATACCCAATAAGCAAGGGAGCATCCACGTCTATAGAATCTTTCTTCCAGGCGAACCCTTAATTCACACATCACTCACTAACATCCTCACTGACTCCTCGGATCTAAAGTCCACGACAAAACACATGCAGAAAACTCAAGAGTCGTATATTTATTATCAGGGCGGGATTCGAACCCGCGACTCTTCGTATCGAGGCATTGTGTCTTCTGACCACCAGAAAAAAACAACAACAGAAAAACGTTTTTAATAACTTGTACTATTTCATCTCATAGAGCTCACAACCGAAACATTCCTCCATTTTCGGAAAAAAAGATTTTCACTTGAGCCTTTAACTGAATACGAAACAAACCCATAAACTGCCGTGAAACGAAACTTTCACTTCTGGCCGTTCAGCTGAGGTCGCTTTGCTTCGGTCTGATGCACAGGTGGCCCCAGAAACATGTATCATGTGTATCTATTGCGTGAATCGTTCGTGGCGTGAGAGTTTGTGCACTCGCGGGGATTACTAGGGATCCGCCCCAATCCCTGCTTTGACGACGAACAAAGGCTCCACGTGTCGACGCGCACCAGACCTATCGTGTGCGCGGGAGCGCGTCGAGATATTACATTTCGTACTGCGGGCGGCTGTATCGAGAAGAGCAATTTCAAAGCATTGTACCTAAACCTATGTTTTCAATGTCGAGATTTACTTTGCACCTCGACAAATTTTACGATGTTCCAATTGATTGATTGAACACGAAACCGGAAACACGAAAAAATCAAATCAAATCAAATTAACCGATCAACACCAGGCGTATGCTGAAGTACCCTAACAAACATGCGAAGGACCGTGCGCGATCTTTTCTTCCTCTCTCGTCTTTTTGTTCCTTCTTCTTCTCGCCCCTTACTTACACACGCTTACACTCTCATGGACTACACTACCACATACTATGAGGCGATACCAGTCAGGAACTTAGAGCTTGTCTCGACTGAGGCAGTGCCACGCTGCTGGGAGAAAATCCCCGTAATCCGACGTGTATGTCGGCGCCGAATCTCGCATTCTATCGTGGGAAGATCACCGCCACCTCCGCGATAAAACATGCACTATACTTAGGGCACTAATGATTTTAGCATTTGACGCGTCCGGAATCTTCAATAAATCAAAAAATTCACATCCTCAAACATCAACTCAATAAAAACAGAATATGTACCGATTAAGCTTCTTATATCACAATCATCTGCATTTTATCCAACGAGCGTTTATGAGATAATCTTTAAGTTGAAATTTGTGTCATCATGGCGTAAGTCATCGGCGTTGGATAGTGAAGAGTGTTGAAAGGAGTCGATTTTATTGAATAAAAAAATTATAGTATGTTTTTTGCTATCTCAATGGAAATTATATCAAGTGTGACCGGCAACAGAAAATGTTTAACAAACAATACTCACGATACAAACATTTTCATGAAATGGGCACTTCATAAATGCCAATTAACAGTCCTCGTTTTCCCATAGTTTATATCATATAATGTAATGGAGTTTCGTGTAATGTGATGGAGTTTCGAAGTATAGCTACAGACAGATCTGAAAAATAACTACTTCTGTTGATTGCAATGAACCGCGACCCTTCTTATATGTAGAGATAAATTTCTTCTGTTAAAATCATTCGAATTTTCATGAAAGAAACTCTTTGCATACACAAATACATTTTTTGCAGAAATGGGTCTGTGACAGCTGAGGGCGTGGTGGAGCAGCACCTGCGGTTCCGAGAAAAGAACTTGATATGTCAATACGAACGCAGAACTTCGCAGAACTAATGAATAGCCTTTTCGCTCCATTTGTGTTATTTGCATGTCTCGGTTCGTTAGTCAAACAGCAGTTCGTTTCGATTCATTGTGCTAACGTCTTCTTTAAACTTTCA
Source organism: Teleogryllus oceanicus (assembly GCA_964035755.1). Lineage (NCBI taxonomy): Eukaryota > Metazoa > Arthropoda > Insecta > Orthoptera > Gryllidae > Teleogryllus > Teleogryllus oceanicus. The sequence continues at coordinate 64,867,014 of CAXIVR010000007.1, forward strand.
CGTCAGTTCACGTGAATGACTTGGATAGAGAATAAAAAAGAATTACCTTTGTTTGTTTGGGATTTGAATTTTTTTCAATTTCGTCACAGTCGTAGAATAATCGCCCATGTAAGTTAACAATTCTGTGGGAGTGAATTCTGAATACAAAGTTCCCTTCATTTTTGTTTCGTCTAAAAGTGTGTGACAATTATAATTGTTATTAAAGAGTATTTTCGTGGCGACGTACCATTTGTTTAGCAGCATGTTGAGTTATTGGCTTTGCTTGTTATTTTAAAAAATAATTCCAGAAACATGTGCGAACATATATAGTTAGCCAAATATATTAGTGTGTGAGCTAGATGTTTACCCACCATTGATTTCCTACTCGGAAAATGTATAGGAAGAATCAAACGGTTTGACCCTTTTCACAAGTAGTACATTTATTTACTGTACAACGTTGATAAGATGTCTGTCAAATTTGTCATTTTGAAAGATATTGTCCGTTTATTGGTAACGAATTTACACTGAATTGTTGCGCAAAAGTACGAGGTAAAGAACAAGTGGTTATATGAAGAATAAGAGCGGTCCATTTAAAAGCCACCTCTACCTGTTAAATAACAATAAACCATCCATGTGTCCTAACTATAGTGTTCCACAAAATATGCAACACCTGACAGAAAACTGTGTTAAATTCTTACAACAAAAACAAAAATATCTTTAAGGAGAAAAATTGGAGTCAGTCATTGGCTCTCCCACATTTAAAAGAGAATTGTAGAACTTTGTAAACAAATAATCTTTTTGATGAAATACAAATGGAATAGTACATACATTAAAATGTATTACTAAATCACATAGAAAATTCAAGCACAGAGGAGAGTTAATCACAAGTAAATCACGTACAAATAACAATCTAATAAAGAAATAAAATCGGTAAAATCTGTTTCTGTAAAAAAACGCTGAATTTTCAACGAAGTTTGTTTTATTGTATCGTATTGTACAAAAACTATGCGTATGTCACTAATGACTGTTGTTGATGCGACAATAAATAATTTTTTTAAATGATTGGTTTAATTGACGAATAATTAATATTCAATTGATTGAATAACGAAAATAGTTACGTTGCGGTTGTGTTCGTCGGTACGAGATAGAAGTCGAAAAAACCTGCAAGTTGATTTTAAATGATATCTCTCCTGCTGTTGTGTTTCCACGGTTGGGGTCAGAATTCAATCTCTAAAAAAGCCAGTCTTTTCCAGACGATGACGGTGAACGAAATCTCCCTGTGTGGAATTACGAGTGCAGCAGCTTCCCAGAAAAGTGCGGGCGCCGACAGCGAGAATCAGCCCCAGCCTTTGAGGGCGCGGATGACGATCAAAGGCGGCACCGACTGCTACTGATCGGTTGGTGAAAAACCACAAGTCACTTTGATTGACTGTTTAGCCTTTTCGGGTGCATTCATTCGGGTCATGTTTAGCATTCGGGTTTAGCATTTTCATGTTTCCGGGCGCGTCAACTGCTTTGGTCATTAGTCCCGTTAGTGTAGTGCATGTTTTTTCTTGGGAGATGGCGGTGATCTTCCCCCGCTGGATGGCGACATCCGGCGCCGACCTACAGGCTAGTGGGGATTCCCCCTAACCAGGACTCTCCCACCAGCGGGGCACCGCCCCAGTCGAGACAAGCTCTAAGCTCCGGACCTGTCTCCCGGAATACATACATGGTAGTGTAGTGCATATTAGTGTAAGTGCGTGTGTAAGGGGAGAGGATAGAACAAGGAATGGGAAGGAAATATCGCGCGCGGTCCGTGGCCCGTTTGATAGGGTACTGCTCCGGCATTCACCTGGTGTTGATCGGAGAAACCACGGAAAACTACCGATCAGAGCAGCCGACCGCTAGAATTCTCCTCCAAGCAGCGACTGAATTCGACCTAGCTGAAACCTAGGACCTCCCGCTCAGGGGCGCTGCAGTGACATCAGTTGATGCACTGAGCTACCGCTCCCGGTAAGGCCATTAGTTCCGTTATGTGTACTGTATGTTTTATAGCGAGAGGTGGCGAAGATCTTTCCCCACTGATGGCGAGATCCGACGCAAACGTACACTCGGCTACAGGTTTTTCCCCAACCACATATCTCCCACCATCGGGGCACCCACCCAAGTCGGAACAAGCTCTAAGATCTCAACTAGTTTTCCGACATGTGTGGTAGTGTAGTGCATGTAAGTGTTAAATAAGGGGTGGTAATAGGACAAAGAAGAAGAAGAAAAGATCGCGCGCGGTCTGTGGCTCGTTTGTTAGAGTACTGCTCCGCAATTCGCCTGGTGTTCATCCGAGTAACCAAGAAAAACTACCTATCAGAGCAGCCGGCCACAAGAATTCTTTCCAGGCATAGTGAACTCGACCCACCTATCAAGGTTGTGTGGGAAATACTGCCACCGTCGGGACTCCAGCCTTAGGTCTTCCGGTCACAGGCACTGCATTGACATCAATTGATGCACTGAGCCACCTACCACGGTACTTCGACCGATGCAAACTTCTCAATTATTCAATTTTGTAACTAAGTAAGTTTAAAGTAGTATTTGCTCATGAGCACAGTTTGCAACATCACGAAAGTTGATACCAATAATTGTTTAGTTTTAATTGTCCTTGGCCAACCTTTGCGAGATCGGGCGGATCGCTGGTAATCGTGCTTGTGGTTCTGGATACGGGCGGGTTATGGTTTGTGCAGACAGTCACAGTAGTCGAAGGAAGTGAACACGTATTGGCTGTGTGGAGTCTATTTACGTATGATCCGTTCGGAGTCCATCCGACAATTGATTTAGAAAAGGAGCCTAGTTTGTTCGGAAGACTTTCGAATGCGATTGTGGACAAGATTGTGAATGGATTGTGGATAAGAATACGCCTATAGCCGAAGTCATGGTAGTCAGTGTTGATTTAGTGGTTCTAATGCAGGATCTGAAGTGATTGACGGAGAAAAACGTGACAAATTCATGGCAGAGTTGCGTAGCCGAAGGCACGCTAGGTCTGGGCTGGAAATTGCATGAGCGTAAATGAAACAATAGAAATAAAAGAAATAAAATATGAAAATTTGAATAAAGGCATGTATTTATTATCTCTACATATCGTCTTGAGAAGAACGTTGCGGGTATTATCTAAGTTTAAAAAAGCTCTGTGTTGCATTAAGATCCTGGTCACACGAAGAACTTCCTGAAGTCCTGGAGGATGAGTGACGATTATAGTTGGTCTTAAAGGTCTAAGACGTCGTAAATACATAATTTATTTTATCCAATGTGCTGTGTAATAAAATTGCTATTTTACTACGTAGTAGGAAGGGAGAAGAATGAAAAGACACGAATCAATAATTTCCAAGGTGCTTTTTTATAGCTTGGTTCTCTTTCTTTCTCCAGAACAATCTCGTGGGTTTCCATCGTATCACTGAGATGTTTTTCTTTGGATGTGAGGTTGCTAGGTACACTGTTAAATATTAATACTAATACTGGTGATGTGTTTAATGATTTTGTCGTAATAAATAATACTAATATGAAAGAATATTTCAGAATTTTAGTATTTTTTCATCGCATTCACGAAGACATAATCACATGCACTAATTGATATCGCCACTTCAAAATTACTAATTTTTCCTTCTATTTGTACGCTGTATATGATTTTCTATTTTTGTACTAATATTAGTACTCGAAAAGTACTTCTTATTTACAACTATATCATTTCATTGTCAACCAACAAAGCATATTTCCATTTTTAACACAAAACATATTTCCATTTCTCTAATATGTTTTCCTTCAGCGGAAGAAGCGAGGAAGACAAAACTTCCGACACATCTTTGAGACAAATTCCACCGAGAAAAATACGAGGAGAGAAAATGATACAGTTGTAGAATTTTAGCTTTTTAAATAACTTTCAATGCATTTCAATGTGTGTGATTTTGTATGATTAATTCTATCTCACTTGTTAATTTTCTTCAAATCCTTATTCTCCAGTTTAATATTTATATTTTACAGGGAGTTTTAATGTAACAATTCATGACATTTTTGGATGATCTCACAGTCATCAGGTAGGCTGGTAACATTCATCCACGAAGTACATGAGCTAAGTAATTTTAGATAGATACAAATTTATTCTACAATTGGGCAGAAGAATTGATCTGATGAATTCTGATTGTAATAATTCTGTTAATCTTAATATTATTTATAATTTTAATTTGCGAGTTCATTAAATATTCATGGTGGGCGGAATATATAAATTTGTTAATTAAATCTTTCCCTGTTTAAATTGACAAAGGAAGCACGATGAACTTGTTTACTACAAGCTCTCGACGATACCTACAATTTCTTTTGCCCAATAAAAAACTCTTAAATCTCGAGCAACGCAATTCTTTTATTTTTGTCTCCGGCTTACGTTAAATTAACTAAGACAAACGCTCCAAATAAGCCTTCATATCAAATAAAGTAGGGACAATACACCAAGCGGTGCAGCGCATATAGAGGCAAGCTGCCTCCCGTACGGCAGAAAATACTCCGGGACAAATATTGGACATGCAGGAGAGCCGGGACTCGCAACAGCTATTACGCTGGAAAACACCACGAATGGGGCACTTTATACGCCAGTGCGCTCGCTCGAGAGGCGGACTTCCACGCTTGTATCCCAGGGCTCCCATCCTTCTCCGCGCCCAGCCCGGCCCGGCCCCGCCCCTCCCACCCATCGCCCCCACGCTCCTACGGCTGTCCGACCGCCCAGAGGTCGCGGTCTGCGATCGCAGGGCGTCCTTCCTTCCTTTCTTTTTTTTTCCCTTTTCTTCTTTTCCCTTTTTATTTTTGTTTCTCCTTCTTTCCTTTCTTTTTTTCTTTTCCTTTTTTTCCTTTTTTTTTGTTTCTCCTTCCTTCCTTTCTTCTTTTCTCTTTTCCCTTTTTATTTTTGTTTCTACTTCTTTCCTTTTTCTTGTTTTTATTTTTCTTGTATATTATTTTTCCTTTTTATTTTTTGTTTCTCCTTCTTTCCTTTTTCTTGTTTTTAGTTTTCTTGTATATTACTTTTCCTTTTGTTTCTTTTCTCCTTCTTTCCTTTTTCTTGTCTTCCCTTTTTCTTTTTTGTTTCTCCTTCTTTCCTTTTTCTTGTTTTAATTTTTCTTGTATATTATTTTTCCTTTTTATTTCTTGTTTCTCCTTCTTTCCTGTTTCCTTGTTTTATCTCTTTTTCAATCTTTCTGCCTTGTGTTGCCTGTGAAGCCACAGTCGTCGGTCGATGGGCCGCGGGCCACAGGTGGGCTGCGAGAAAATAATTGTTCCGCAAGAAGTTTGGATATTATTTGCATTTTAGTTTTGTTAATAACAAAACCGTAAAATACACTTATTATAACAAGAAGTGACAAAAATACTAACAATGAATATTCACATTGTGAATGTGTAATACTAAAATAAGCTTCGATTATTTGTAATAATCAAACTAATAATATTGTTAGGATTAAATGTCATTTGAGCTATTTATTCCGATTATCCTCAAACTAGTCAATCAGTTTCAACTTTTTTTCTTGTCTCAAATGATTATATTGTGATATTATAATCTCAGCAGCAAATAATCCTAAACAAAACATATATGTAAATTCTAAAATGTCTGGATGATATACGTATGTTGATTTACCTGACCAATAAAGCATTATAAACTCCTAGAAAGGGGGCATTCATAATCTGCAATGATTAGAATTTTCTTCTAAAATCGACCTCTGCCCTGAATGCGCGAGGTGAAGACTGAGGGAGAGGCGGAAGTCGACGGGGCATATCAGCACAGATCAGCGCACATGACTCCCAGGGCAAGCGAAATGCATACAATGATGAATTTAACCCACTTATTTCCATACCCTTTGAAGAAGGTATAATTAAATGCGAACTTACAATCCTATTATAATTATATAACCATTTCACTTTGTTGTATTAAATAGGTGCATTTCGAAATAATAGAATGGCAGATCTCTGTTCATCATATTACAAACGTATTCATCTTTATAATATGTATCAATGGCTCTCGAAATTAAAAATTATAGATTGAATGATCTGTAAAATCCGAAATAGTGGTGACTTTGCTCTATAAAATCCAAGTGTTTCTTTCTTTCTCAGTATTTCGCGCTCTTTAAACCTCTAGTCTCGTTCCAATTCTTTCTATTTTTCCCTTTGTTCATGCACTTTTCTAATATCGAATTACCACATATCGTTCATTTAATATTACATTATTTTCTGTATTTTATTAACCTGCTCTCAGCTTTCTTTCTTGCTTGCTTATTTACTTTCTCAACGCACTAGACTACCACACACGACGGGAGCTCAGAGCTTGTCCGGAGGGGGAGATCCTGAGGGGTACTCCAGAAGTCACGAGTAGGTCGACGCACATCTCACTTCCGACTTGGGGATGAACACCGACACCTGTCGGGAGCGTCATTCCGGTTTGGCCTCAAGTATTTGTTCACAAGCAGTTAAATCAAATGGATTTCGTACGGAATCCTGATAATGGGTGATGATTCAAAAAGTTGTACGTGTTAAGACAGTTGGTTTCAGTTACCATAGCGAAACATAGTCAATTTGAATCACTGACAATGGATTGATGGATTGATTCATTGATTTTTTTCGTGTTTCCGGGTGCGTCAACTGCTTTGGTCATTAGTCCCGTTCTCCGGAGATGGCGGTGATCATCCCCCGCTGGATGGCGAGATCCGGCGCCGACCTACGTCGGCCAGTGGAGTTTCCCCCTAACCAGGACTCTCCCACCAGCGGGGCACCGCTCCAGCCGGGACAAGCTCTAAGCTTCCGGCCGGGCTTCCGGGATATGTGGTAATGTAGTGCATGTTAGTGTAAGTGTGTGTGTAAGGTGAGAGGATAGGACAAGGAAGAGGAAGGATAGATCGCGCGCGGTCCGTGGCCCGTTTATTAGGGTACTGCTTCGGCATTCGCCTGGTGTTGATCGGAGAAACCACGGGAAACTGCCGATCAGAGCAGCCGGCCGCTAGAATTCTCCTCCAGGCAGCGACTGAATTCGACCTAGCTAAAAAGCTAGTGTCGAAAATCCTGCCGCCGTCAGGACTCGAACCGCCAACCTGGATGGCTAAGGTAGTTAGAGGGTGTGCCGACTAAACACCTTGGTCTGAAGGGTCGGTTTTGTGTCCCCCTTTTTTTTTTTTCATTTCTCGAAAGGCCTTGTGAGTATGCTGACCACAGGCTGAGGAGTCCGCATTAGTATCTAGTGTAAAGGTTAATGTTTCACCATGAGGGACATAGTGGGTACCCGACGCGGATAGTCGTAATCGACATCCCCTGTACCTGAAAAAAGAATACAGGAAGAAAAAAATTACTTCTCTCACGCATTTCCGAGTGGACGGTCAGAACACAGTCTTCGACCTCCGTGATTATCATAAACCTTGGTTACAGAAAACGCAACATTTCCAACGCTTACTCCAAAACACCGATATCTCACTTCACTCGCCTCACTCCAACTAAATATTTTTCGACTCAGTTAAATACGCGCAATTCTCATTGTTCCGTTCATCCGTTTGCTTTAGTCGCGTGTCGAACAAATACGCGCTTCCCGGCAGCCCACGATCTAAGCTCCGAACGACCGCTCCGACGCCGCGATCCCGCAAGCCAGGAAATCCCCGCTAGAAAATCGCCTGGGGAAGTATTGGCGCCGGAGGTGGAAACTCCAGGTGGAGCGAACTTCCGCAAATTAGATCTCGTTCCTCAACTTCACCAACTCAGCGCTTCGCGGCGATTATTATTTCCGAGCTGGATGCGAGGGGGAGGGAAATTGAGTGCATTGTTGATACAAAGGAGGTCAAACACAGGTTTTTCAATGAGCGTATTAAACATAATTATTTTAAGAAAAACAACCATGAGATGCATTGATGTAATTCTTTTACAATTACGTATTCCATTCCTCCAGAAAATGTTAATAATATTCTTATTTAGGAGAAAAACTAGAACTAATAAGTTTTACTTTATGGCTTTATGGCAATGAGTTTTACATCATAGCATACTGCTTTGCAGTATAAAGTAAGCTGCGTAATAAACGACGATTTTTCGACACTAAAACTCTTATTGCCAAGCGCTAATAACAAAAAAGGAATAAATCTTGTGCATGTATGTATTATATTATGTCCTCTAACACGTTGTGTTAAAAAAAATTGTGAGTGGTTTAGCGTAATTTTACAAATTATAATGAGAAGAATATACAGGATAAGTCACGTAACTTTAGCATCTCCTTTAATTTTTGAATGGTTGAAGTTATTTCAATGCAGTTTTCGCGGAAGTACATGAGAGAATGGGACTAATTGATGTATATATTCGTTTCCATTTATCACTTTACGAGATATTAAGGGAACTTTTCTTTTGAAATGAAAGTAAACAAATGTTTTTACCATGATGAGCATAAGAAGACGAATCCAATGATATACATGTTGTCATATGTTAGATAAACATTTTTTTTAGTAATTTTGATTTCCTACGAGCTAAGATAACGTAGCGCTCTCACTGCTAACGCGCGCTCGGGGCGTTCAAATGTCCGTTAAACACGAGTAAAAAAAACAAAACAAAAAAACAACACACCCCACCAATATTCCACCGTTCGTTATATTAAACAGTGCTATTAACACACTATAAATCGAAAATATTGAAGAAAAAATTCGGAGCCATTTTTGAGAAAATGGCGTTTGTGTTTCTGAACATGCGGAATTTTGAGCTCATTTTAACAGAAGGATTTTTCAAGAAAATTTATATGGTAATATTGAAAGCACTTGTCACATACATCAATAATGTCAAGAAATCTTTCTAATGTAATATTACCGACGTGGTGTCAAGTAAAAAATTATATTTTTGTAATTTTTGGAAAAACAAAAGGATACAGCAACTTTGCGTTTATGTCATGGAATAGGATTCGTTTGGCACTAACGCTACTAAAAATTTAAAGAAAAATTTGAAGCCGTTTTTGAGAAAATCTTGTTATTGTAATTTTTTAAAGTTACAAATATTGCACGAAGATTAGTCAAATTTTCAAAAAACGTACATGACTTGTACCTGACGTAATAAGACGCCAAAAAATTCAAACTTTTGCAATTTTCAAAAATTCAGAGTTAACAGTGAAAATCGGAGCTATGGCGCCTTTATAAGTGTTTTTTGCTCTATTCTTATATAAAATGTAAAGAAAAAATTTGGAACCGTTATTGAGAAAATTTTGAAAATGTCCGGGGTGCTTCATGTAAAATGCCCCCAAATTTTAAAGAATGTTTTTCAAAATTCCAAAGCTTTGAATACAGCCAGAAGGACAGGGGTTTCTTCAATTTCGAAAAAATCCTACGTATGGGTTAGGCGCTATTAGTGTTCACGGACAGACGGACGGACAGGCGGACGGGCAGGCGGACGGGCAGGCGGACGGGCAGGCGGACGGGCAGGCGGACGGGCAGGCGGACGGGCAGGCGGACGGGCAGGCGGACGGGCAGGCGGACGGACAGGCGGACGGACAGGCGGACGGACAGGCGGACGGGCAGGCGGACGGGCAGGCGGACGGGCAGGCGGACGGGCAGGCGGACGCATGAATGGGCGGACGGACGAACGGACGAACGGACGAACGGACGAACGGACGAACGGACGAACGGACGAACGGACGGCGGAGGACGGGCGGACGACGGCGGAGGACGTGCTCAAATGTTGCGTTCACATGTAACATATATACTAAAAAGTTTCAAGAGATAGGTGATGTTAGTAGTGAAAAATTGCAATATTATATATTACTAACCGTTTCCAATAATGTGAGAAAGTAGTGCTGTTGTAGTGCCTTTAGTTCATGTACAAAAGTATTATATTTTTTTTAAATACCGCACTATCAGCTTAATGCAGTCAAAGAAAATTAATGCCATTATTAATTGCCGGTGTCTATTAACGCCAGTCGAAACAAACGAGTTGTAACTAATGAAGGCGAATGAGCATTCCTACTTCAAAGAAAGGATTTTCTTATTTGTGTTTCCTTATGAGAAGGCGCAGGGAAAGTAATGAACGGCACACTATTGATATCAAATAATATACTCTTTTCTTTTTCTGTATTGGCCCATTGACCTAATAACTGTGAAATTTCTTTTATTAACCTCCAATATCGCTTTTCGAAATTATTTGCCAAGGAAACTTAAAACGTTGGGACGTTAGTTCTGTTCTTAAAAATAGACACTGCAATATTAATCTGCAATGGGCAGTAGAGATTCAAGAAGCTAATAATCAGAAACATTGAATTGCTTAATGCAGTTATTAGATATTATTAGATAAAATAAATGTTCTAATGCAATATGGATGTATGTAGTCGTGACACCAATTTCTCTCTTTTTCTTATAGAGACTCCTTAAATGTTTTCCTTTTGTCGTCCTTTTGGATAATTTCTCACAAAGAAAATAAGAGTGCCAACTTTTTGCAACCGTAAGTTTCAACTTTCGTGTCACCTACAAAGAATTGAAATGGATCAAAAATTCAATCACTAAACTTGGAAGGAAATGCCTTTCGACGTTCGCTGATTTCGAAAACATTGTCTCTGCGCCAGGCAGTTTTTCCATCCAACCGCCCTGTTCCACCCACCCGTCCTCATCCTATTCTCCTGTCTCAGGAAGTCATTACCGTTTACAAACAGATCTTTGAATTTCCTCGAAACGTCGCGTAGGTATACGGTGACATTTTTGATTTGTGTCGCACGGCAGGTTCGACATTTTATCCCTCGTTTTCTCATCGTTTTCTGCTTCGGGAAGTTTCGCCTTTCACCCGCGAGCAACACGAGAAGAGCCTGGCGCTGGTCGGGCAGCAGCCCTTTAAGGCGAGACCTGCGGCCCCAGACGCGCCCACGGCACGGCTCGGGAGAGGGAGGTGGGGTTCTCGTTGGCGCGCGCGCTCGCAACGACGTGGCAGCCCCACCCCCCACCCCCCACGCGCCCAGCCCTTGCAGGCGCCACGTTCACCTGCCGCCAGACAGGGAATCCAGAAGCCATGCCGTAGTTGCGCCAAGTGATAGACAACCATCTTAAAAATGTTCGGCCGGTTGAGTGATTGATGATTCCGGACGTATCAATGCCAAGGTCTTCATTCCCGTATGTGTAGTGCGTTTTGTAACCGTGAGGAGGTGGCGGGGACCTTCCTCCGCTTGATGGGAGATGTGGCGCCGGCCTACCCATCGGATTGCGGTGTGTTTCCGAACCAGGTATCTCCCACTTGATGGGCACCGCCCCAGCCGAGACTAGCTCTAAGCTCCCGACCGGTCTCCCGACATGTGTGGTAGTGTACTGCATGTTAGTGTAAGTGTGTGTGTAAGGGCAGAGAATATGACGAGGAAGAGGAAGGAAAGATCACGCTCTGTACGTGGCCCGTTTGTAAGGGGTAGTGCACCCGCATTCGCCGGATGTTGATCGGAAAAACCACGGAAAACTACCGATCGGTTTAAAAGTTCCAAACTGATAAAATTGGTTTTAATTTTTTTCATTGTCTACCGTACAGAATGCTCTTTTCTATTTTCTTCGTCCAGAATGTTTAAAAATCAGAAGAAAAAAAATGTTATAGAATATTGTAAGACACATTGTAGGGGGGAACTGGGACCGTACTCCAACGTTATCACGTCGAAAACAAATATTAACAATTTATTTACTTTTTTCTATATAAATTTGTTGTCAAAATTGGTTGACAAAAAACCTTCAAATTCAACTACTTTTCCCCGACACTGCAATTTTTTCAGCCTAATACATGATCTGGGCTGTCCGGGTGACGCCGCGTCGAAGGCTGGGGTGCCGACGTTTCGACCGACATATCGCGGTCCTCTTCAGGGCTGTACAGCCAACTGTCCCTTGTCTTTCCTATACGTGTGTTGTCGCGGAAGGCCTTAAGAGTCTGATCACAGATAAAGGAGTCCGTATGTGTCTAGTGTAAAGGTCAATATGTGCCTCCATGACGGACATTAGTGGGTACCCAGCACGGATAGTCGAAATCCCCTGAAGCTGAAAAAAAGCAGAAAAGAAAGGAGTACTTCACCTTAAGAATAAGATATGGTTCCTGCCAACGTTTCAGCTCCGAATCAATACGGAATGTGATGGCTCAGCGCAGCAGCTGTTTCCATTGCAGCTTCTCCTATCGGAAGGTTTTGGGTTCGAGTCTGAAGGTGGAGAATTGATTGTTAGTGATTCCGGGCACGTCAACTACCAGGATCATTAATCCCGAAAGTGTAGTGGGTGTTTTTGTTCGGGAGGTGGATCTTCCCCCGCTGGATGGCGAGACCCGGCGTTGATCTACCGTCGGCTAACGGGAATTTCCCCAACCAGGTATCTCCCACCAGCAGGGCACCACCTCAGCTAGGACAAGCTCTAAGCTCCTGACCGGTCTCCCTACATGCATGCATGGCCGGTAGTGCATGTTAGTGTGTGTGTGTGTGTGTGTGTGTGTGTTTAAGGGGCAAGGATAGGACAAGGAGGAGGAACGAAATATCGCGCGCGATCCGTGGACAACCGACCGCTAGATTTCTCCTTCAAGCGGTGACTGAATTTGACCTAGCTGTCTAGCTAGTGTCGAAAATCCTGCCGCTGGTCGGGACTCGAACTTAGGACCTCCCTGCCAGCGGGACTCTAGTGACATTAGTTGATCCCCTGAGCCCTCTCTCCCGGTCACGGTGGTGGATTTTCCATTCTAGATACTTAGCTAGATCGGAAATCATAAGCTGTCTAGAAGAATTCTAGCAGCCGGCTGCTCTGATCGATAGTTTTCTGTGATTTATCCAATCTGTACCTGGCTAATATCGGTGCAATAAATTGAAAAAAATCCCATGGACTACGCGCGATCCTTTCTCTTTCACCCTTGTCCCTACTCTGCCTTTACACTCACACGTACATACTCACGACTACCATATCATGTCGGAAGTCCATCCGGGAGCTTATAACTTGTTCCATGCCCCGTTGGGGTGGAGATACCTGGACGGGAAAACCTGAAAATTCACATGTAGTTCGACGCCGGATTTCCCGCGGCATTAGAGAACCACAATCTCCCGGCATATAACATGCACTATACTTACGGGACTTACAATTATAGTGGTTGACATGCCTGCAGACAAAATAATCAGTCAAAAAAAACTAAAGGTATTTTGTTAAGTTCTTTGTATGGTTGGAACTTATTAAACACACGGTATTCATTAACAGATTCTTCGCATTGTGTGTCAATAATTATCATTTTATTTTTCTGCTAATTATTTATTTCTTCAATCATCACTACATTACGCTTAACATATTTATTTCTCATCTATTGGCACTGCAGAATTTTAAAAAATCTGGTGTATAATGACATGAAATTCTCTTTTCCTTGTTTTCTGTACGTTTTAATAATTGGAGAAAAATATCACATATGCAGAATATCAGCCACATTGAAGGTGCGTATATTAATTACATTTCAATTAAAATAGGCTAAAAACATCGATGTATGAAGAATCTGGGTGCGGAGCAATTATCATTTATTAAAATCCTTTTAGTGTAGAGTTTATACATTTTTATTTTTATTAATTTTGCGAGTATTTTATTAATTACTGTGAAACTTGTCTTTTTGTTTTCGTGAATGTGCAAGTGGAATTTCTGGAATCAGAAATGGTTGCAATATTGCAGGAATGAAATGTGAAAAGATTTACTGTGTAAACTAAAAACGCACGGATATATTTACGAAACGAAACACGCACTTTGGTTAAGAAATAAAATATTGAAAATTGCGTTTATGTGCTCCTAACTTTATAAAAATATAGTTATGATTCAATAGTGTAAAAATAGTTTCAATAATCCCAACTCTTCTTCAATGCCTTGATTCAACGTTTCAAATTCATTCAAAACGTATGCAAATCGTAATTTTGGTTCAAAGATTTTGATTCAGAGAAATTTGATTTAAATAAGTTTCACTTCAACTTGTATTCTGATCACACCTAATTTAAATTTACATTTTTCAGAAGAAGGAATAAAAGAGGTCAGCTTCGAAAAAAAAAAGGCACTTCGTCAACATATCATGATATGTTGACGAAGATGACCTCTTTTATTTCTTCTTATAAGAACGTCAACAACATCCAATCAGAATTCCCACAATTACATTTTTCAGTTTAAAAATCGAATTTTTAAAATTCGATAAAAATATATGAAAGTACTCCTCAAATTAGCTTCAATTTTCTAATTTAACAATTCATTCCGGGTAACTCGGTGTTCATTTTATCTTTTTTCTTATGATAACGATTTTCCCCTGCATTAAGGCATTCATAATGAAGTATCAAATACGAAATTTGTCACTTCACTAGTGTCCTGACACCATCAAGTAATGAACACGCGGAAAAATATATTGGTGTTATATTCACTCGACGAAGTCGTTTAACGTCGTCATAAGTTTTTGTTATCAAAAAGCCATAGGACCTACAGCTGGAGATAAAGAACACACATACTACGTACGTAAAGAATATAATATACCTATACAGTAATTGAGTTACTCCAGATTGTGCGGATTTTCGGATGTGCGATTCCGTCACTGAGGACTAGACCACTTCTCGTGCACCAATCGAGATATGAGGTGTCATTGGACTTGTCCAGGTCTCCACGTGGGGAACTGTTAGAAGAGTCAAAGACATTTCCAAAACAGGATTTTTGCGTGTTTTCGCGCTGCGATCTTAGCGAGTGTGCGGGAAATTAAATCAACGCCATCTAGATAGATCTATGTAGGTGGCGTTGATTAAAATTCAGTTTTCAAAGGCATTTTTCGCTCAATACGCTATAATTTTCTTTCACGACTTTGGCAACACTGATGTTGTCATCTTTAAGTGAACAAGTGAAGCGCAAGGCAACAATGTGCCACGCGTTTGAACAAGCAAACGCGTGGCATATTTCAATTTTTTTCCATAGGCCTATTACCATATTTTAAATAATAAATTTGCAAATACCTACGAACAGTATTGCCTTGGAACGTATTAAATTTAAAGAATGTTATGTGAATACGAAGAAAAGAACACAGTGAGTAACTTTAAAGAGTGAATGAACGTTTTAAGTTCGACATCTCTCATTTACGTTAAGTGTACAAATACTGATTTTTAAATAATTGTGGCCCAGAACTTATTCTTATTAAACTTTACTAACACCTTATTTACAGTCGGCTTTTAATGTTTATATAGATTCTCATACGAAACGATTAATAGAACAATTGCAGAAGTGGAAGTGAACACAAATTAGACTGAGTTTGTAGAGTTTTAATTTCTTGAAAAAATAGGGAAGAAAAATACGGAAGTGTTAAGGGAATCTGAGGGAGAATGAAATGTATTTGTAGAAAATTATGCGGCAGAATTTTCGGAACTAATTGAGAATGATCTTATATTAGGATTAGAGAATAACCAAGAAAGCTTACAGGTGATCTTTGTACATTGTTGTGCATATTAGCAAAAATAGTAAAACAATTAGCTGTACTAAACTCTAACTATTCACATCATCAGTACCTTCAAGTGTTTCTGACGACAATTATATTTTTGAAAGAACAATATTACCAGTTCATATCGCTTTCGGAGTTAACATACCAAGCCATTGGATGTTGGGAATGTTTGAAGGGGAATATAACATTATCAGCTACTTCGATTCATTGGTAAGTCCATCACCAGATACTGTAAGAACAAAGCTACGCGTGAAAGAAATGTTCAACACACGAAAATATACTTTTAAAACAGTTTACAGCGTCGGCGACGCCCCATTAAACTAGTATAATAATATTACAACAAGAGTCTATAATGCTGGAGGTTATCAAGTTATAACTTCTATTATCTATTACAGAAGTCTATGCAACGCAGTCTGTCCAAGATTGCATCTTCTTCCGAGTCCATCGGTTTAACCTGCTCATAATCACCACGAAGATTTTTTAAAATTGGGAACCAATAAAATCTCAAACTACAGAAACATAAAAAATTGTTACTTCCCAAGGAGTGTAATTTTGTAAGTTCTTATTTAAACTTAGTGGATTTCAACGTAAATCAAATAGTTTCAAAAATTAAGATTGATTACAGTAATCTACAATTATTGGTTTCCTCTCTTACAAAATTGATAAATCAATTTACCTGGTTTCGATTTCCGATAAAGTGCTAAAACAGCTAGATTAGCAACTTTAAGCATTGAATACAGGTGTTAAACAAGGTTTGCCATCTTAAATTACAATAAAATAATTTTCGAAAAATATTAACTTGGATTTTTTCACACTAGGGCGACGATATGTAGTTTAACAACTGACATTTCTTCCTTCCATCGCTGCTGGCTGCAGGGAAGAGGGACCCTTGCGTTGGGCATTCGGGAAAGAGGAGGCGATTTGTCGAAAAGGGACGCTACTACGGCTTCTCCTCGGCGACGTCCAGTGCCCTCCGGTGTCGTAGCGTGTGCGAGCGGGACCAAGGCCGCCGAAAGCAATGTAAGACCCGCATGATATTTACGTATCGACCTACGAAAGAACAGTTATTTATGCATCAAGGCTGAAAAGTAATTGATTTTCGGAAGAGCTGTGTACCACCCACGTCGAGACATAGAAAGAAATTTTAAATTTATTTTATTCAATTTATTTAAATTTTAACTTGTTTTTCTGTACTTGAACAAATATTTTGTTGGGGAACAAAAAGTTTTTTGAAAGTGCCATAACATCCTCATTTAAAGTATCCCGCAAAATTAAGGAATTTCTTTCGAATTCCCACGTTTCAAATTAAAATAGATCAATAGTTCAATGTGTATTCATTTTTGAAAAACTGCTTCGGAACTAGTGCTGTTTACAGATCAATGAACACGCGGTCGGACTCGCGGAACAGACAAATAGAAGAAAAAAGTTTTTGAATGTCAGGGACCCTCTAAAGCCTTGTTTCTTTCAAAATATCGATATAATCAATTTCTCTATTCCATTGCTGTCTACATGCGATGTTAAGTGAAATAGGCGTGCGAAGCCTAAAACAAGAGGGGAACAACTATATTTCTGGGCCCCATTTTCCATTGAATATGATATTTAGGTTAGTAAATAAATAAAAACATACTACAAGGACAATGGGATTATAATTTTAATGGTTCAATTAGTAAATACAAATCTTCAAATGTCTCTGGAGGGCTCTTTACCCAAATGTTGCATAAATGTTTCCCAAAATGACCGTTTAAAAAGAAGAAACTCAGGGATTGAAACTTGGTAAATAGGAGTTCTATGTAGTGACCCTTTCAACACTTTGGGGGGGGGAGGCTCAATACCCTGTCCCCTTCGCTTTGCGCACGCCAATTCTGAGTGCCTTGCTCGATTGCCCAGAGTACGTGAGGGGAAAAACTCATGTCTTTATCCTAGGGATAGCAAAAAAGCATCCATGTTTTCTATCAGAAAAATCGATACATTAACATCGGTATTTTGCTTTGGATGTTTTCTTCATATCGATTTTTTTTGCAAAACCATCGATGTTTTATTTTTTTTAATAAAGAGGTTTAAGCACGTTGTAGAGTAGCAGCAATCCACAACAATATCGGTGATTTTCGTCATCCTCTATATCACGCTGCACATTTCGCCTGTGCAATCTGAGGAAGTTTGGGAGCTGCTCGTGTTATAAATGTATGTATCACAAGGCGTGTCAGTGCCTGAATCGACAGTAAAACACGAAATCGATAGCAAAACACGATGCTCTTTATTGTTAATTTTATTCTTTACATTCGATAATAATATCCTGGTACCAGCTACTAACGTGCTGGTAACCAAACATTAAACATATCCCTTTTACGAACTGTAATTAAAAATGGATAGGAAAATAGCATGTTTATTATAGATATATTATAGATTATTACTATATTTAAAATAGCATCTATAATTAAAATATTGATGTTTTTTCGTCGATGTTTTCATCGACATCGAAAACCCTTGAGCGATGTATCGAAACATCGATATATCGAAGTTTCACTACTCCCGGGCACTAATCAAGTGATGTCAGTCGTGTCTGCAATGGCGTATGTCGCAATAGCCATTGAAGCATCGTTGATCGAGAGGTCCTGGGTTCGAGTTCAGTCGGTAGCAGGCTGTTCGAAACCTCTTAATGCCTGGATAACACATCTAAAGACAGTCTGCTCTGATCGGTCCTCTGGTTAGTGTCAAACAGAAACCGTAACACCTCCCTTGTCAATGGGACGGTAACCAATCCCATCCTTAGGGCCGGGCGATCCCGCATTTTCGCCTACCCTACCATACATACCGGGAGACAGGTGGAAATCTTAGAGCTTCTCCCCGATGGGGCGGTGCCTGTTGGTGGGAGATACCTGGTTGGGAAAGGCGACTGCGCGTCGGCGCCGGATCTCGCCATCCAGCCTCCACCGCCCGAGGAAAAAACATGGCCTACACTTACGGGACTAATGATGTAATCAGTTGCCGCGACTGAAAATACTAACAACCAACCAACCCATTCTCGAATGAACCTTCATGCGAGCTCGATTCCCCGCGGAGAGAATTTTTTTCAAACAGCCGAAGCACTTAGGTAAATGAAACACGTGTGGTGTGCACTTATTTAATTACTGAGGAACGGAATAGTAGAAGTTACGCGCGAGAAGAAAGTCAAAATAAACCGTAATTTAGTGGAAATTTTGAGGTGGTTGAATTGATTGGTGATTCGAGGCGCGTCAACTTCTAAGATCATTAGTCCCGGAAGGGTCTGGTTTCTTGTTTTTATCACATGAGAAGGCGGTGATTTCCCCCCGCTGGATTGCGAGACCCGGCGACGACCTATGTCGGCCTGCGGGGATTTTTCGTCAACCAGGTTTCTCCCACCAGCAAGGTATCACCCCAGCCACGACAAGCTCTGAGCTCCTGACTGATCACCCGGCATATCTATCTATATATTTAAAAAAGTAAGGTATTCTGCCATGGCTTCGTTTAGAGCTTCTACTGAACCAATTGTTGTATTTTTTTTCTTTTAAATGAAAGAAAATGATCCCTAGATGTGTTATCAAATATTGTTTGTGTCGATTCACCAACATTTACGGTGTAAATTAATTAATTAAATCATTCTTTAATAGTGCACTTATCAACAGTCAATTGTTTTCTTCCAAAGGGTGGCTGTTTCAAAATCGATTATATGAAACGATAGATGCGAGTCCACGCTGCTTCATGGTGGCGCTGCTTGATGTTTTGTTTTGATTGTTGAGATTTGTTTATAATTCGTCAAAGTTTTGTTTCACAGTAATAATTGCATTGTGGCTCATGTATTTGCTTTTTGGTGTATTTTGTAGAGAACATTCGGACAGTGGGTTTTGCTCGGTTGTACTGAAGTAGTGAAGTGGTTTACAGGTTATGTCGAATTCCGAATCGTTGTCCACGCGCTCCAAAAGATGCAAACGTACATTAACTGGACGCAGGGAAAGAGAAAGTCGGCGTAGGTGTCATGATAGTGAGGTCATTTCGTTTTCTATTGGGTCATTGTCTATGAAATGTCAGTTTTGTTCTGCTTTTACTTTCCATGTGAGAGAAATTCTGCAAACGATTTACTCTGTGTTGCTTAAATGTGAAAATAAGTATACCTTCGAGCAATATGCCAGAAGAATCAAACAGTTGTTTGTAGGAGATGATGACACATCAGAAAACTTTAGAAATAATATCCTTCAGTATAATAGTGCTATACCTTTGGGCCGATATTGCATTGCCACCTGGTCATGGGCCATACGTGTTCAAAATTTTGGGAACTCCTCATCACAGAATATCTTCATTATACACTCAAGATCCAAACAATGCAATATATTGTGAACATTAGTCTGGGTACAGTATTTCACATTTATCTCAGACCTCACCATCAAATTTTGATGGGTTCTCACTAGTGAGAAGTTCTCATAGTGTTTGTAAGTGTACGTGTGTATATAAAGGGGTGAGGATAGGACTGGAAGAGGAAGGAAAGATCGCGCACGGTCTTTGGCTCGTTTGTTAGTGTATTGCTCCGGCATTCGCCTGGTATTGATCGGAGAAACCACGGAATCAGAGTATCCGGCCACTAGAATTGTCCTCCAGTTAGCGGCTGAATTTGACCTAGTAATGTAGATAATGTCGAAAATCCTGTCGCCGTTGGAACTCGATCGCTAGGCACTGGAGTGACATCAGTTGATGCCCTGAGCGACCTAAGTCGAGAGATGGTTTGCCTCAAAGCTGTTTTAAGGTGATCGCAAAGACAGCAGTCTCCTCGTCGGCATGGAAACGTGAATTCTAAATGAGTCAATTTGTCCCTACCCTTCTCTCCTCTCACCACTGCAGTTTCTGATTTGTGCTGTGACAGCCGATGATGGCTCTTGGCGGTGCAGATGCAGATACGTCGTTTTTTCTGACTCCAATTCGTGGAATTTTAAAGTTGGGGTTCCGTCGTGGCGCTTGTTGAGGAAAATGTTGGCCCTCCGTCTGCGCCAGCGCTCAAACGGGAACGGCGGCCCTCGGAAGGGAGACCACATCCTGTGGCGTCCACTCCCTGCACTGGCCACTCCACGCCCCCTCTACCTCCACTCAAGGCCACGTCTCTCTTCCTCCTTTGCAGGCTGAGTGCGTGAACTCCCCACAAATGGGTTCGCAGTGGCTTAGGTGGCTCAGAGCATCAATTGATGGCACTGCAGTGCCTAGAGGTCGAGTCCCATCAATTGATGCCACTGCAGTGAATCTTGGACCTAGAGTTCGAGCCCCGACGGTGGCAGAATTTTGGACACTATCTACTTAGCTATGTCGAGAAAATAACACATATCTACTAAACCAGTATTTATGAAGCTTATGAAGCCAAACTTATGAAGCTTGTGAGCAATCAAACCGTTGTCACACCTACTCTTGTGAGTTACCAAGAAACCGACAGAAAATTATTCAAATCTTAACATTTGTTTATTGTCTATAAACATGTATTTCTTTAAATATGAAACAAATTTTTATAAAATTAATACAAGAAAAATAAATTTAATTGGAATTGTAAATTATAAACAAATTGAAATACACTTAATAACACATTATAAATGTAAGAATCGATTTTTCATCAGCTTTGTTAAACAACCATGGACGTGACCGCCATCTATCGAAAATTGCCCCGAGCTTCTAGTAGTTTGCGATCAACAGTCGGCGATTACTGTGCTAGGATACATTCAGAATTAAAGGTGATTAATTAAAATGTTTTATGTTTTTCTTCAAAATATAAATAACGTTTTTTCAGTGGTTAATGTTGAATAAATGATCAAATTTATTACAAAATGTATATAATTTTTCACAACGTGATCGTATTTTCTTCTAACATCTTAAAATAATTGCTATTAACGATCCTTTAAGATTCAAAGAGAACGTGAAATCTGCTGAAATTATTCTGAGCTAAGAGACAGGTTGTATTTAATGTTCATAATGCTTCGTCAGCTCGATTTCTACCTAAGGAAGATTGTTGCGTTCGCAATTAAACCCGACTCATCTTTTGATGTTCTCTAATCACGAAGATGATTATGCTTTTACAGGAAAGTAATTACAGGAATCAAAACGATATCGCTCACGGAATCTAGAGGGAACTGGAAACTGTGTAGTGAAAGGTGCGACATTAGGAAATTTATCGCTTTTATACTTCCTCTCATTATTCTGCAGGGTTCCGTACCTACATAAAGAAGAAGATATTTGAGACCAAAGTGTCACTCGTCAACACCAAGAAAATCAATGCATTTTTATTCAAATGTGTAGGGAAATATCCTGCAAATAACTGTTCCTATATTTTACAAGAAAATAATGATTTCTTTACAAGTAACTCGTAAAGCTCTTTTTTGCGCTATAAATATTAAATAAGTGCGAGAATTTTAAATTCCGTATACTTTTATTGAGATGAATAAAATACTGCATTATATAACTATCGAAACAATTTTGGGAGCACGTTTTTTCGGTGAGGTACGCCGATTTCCGTGTTATACGTTACTACTTATTTTCGTAACTAGTAGAAAAAGTGAGTCTTTGGCGTTTGCATGAAATGTTGACGGACGAGGCGAGGATAAAAGGCGAATTGCCATATTAAAGTGCGCCAAAGACACTTAGGATCGAGTTGTGCACATTCTTTTCTTAGCGCGAATCCATTGAAACTTACCTGAACAAACTCTTGGGATCATTCTCAATACGTAATGCGGCAGAATTTGATTCATGTTACTCTAGTGTTTTGTTTACTGTGCAATACTCAGTAGCTTTATGTGGCCATGACTCCTTTGAGAGTATGCGTAAAGTAACAGATTTTTTAACAATAAACAGTTAATGTAAATTCTGACTTTCATGCACGAGTGCTAACATTTTTTCTATTATTCTCGATAAGTGTCATACTCACGATTGTTGTGGATCACTGAAACTCACTTCATCGTTTCTACCACTAAGCTGTTTGGGGAACAAGAAAAAGATTGGAGATCATTGAAGTGACTTAGCACTAGACAGCACCACTATAACTACTGCTTACAAATATTTAAAATTTTCTCAGACTACGATATCAATGTACTCCCTACTAAGCTGGCAGCTAATTTCAAGATTTTGATGTTGAAAATGGAGAAAAAATATTTTATGAAACTCCGGAAATGTGCATGTTGAAAAAGAATGATGAATTGGTATTCTGGTCTGGGCTGTAGTCTATTTTAAAAAGCATTTCGTGTTAACGCGGATGATGCCGGCTGGAATCTCCGAGCACCAAGAGAGCTTTCGTCACGAGCGTTCAGCTTTATGATCCATGCTAACGTTAAATATTTACGTATGGAGCTAAAGGTCAATATACCAGATTGGTTGACTTGCAGTCATGATGGAACATATGAGTTATTATTCGGCATTTCTACATTACTTCACAATCACGATTTCATCTCATGACTCAAGTTTTAAGTCGAAAATTTCCTAAATGTCATAAATTATTCTACTCTGCGTGCAATTTTACACAAGTTCTTTTGAGAACTTGCATGTCAAGTACAGAGCATCTGTAATTTAAAATCAAAAATTGTAAAATAACATTTCTAAATTAAACAATGAAGATCTTATTGTATTACAGGATGTCTGGATTTTATTCTATATAAATGACAGTCTGCAGTTGTATAGTTATCACCCGTACAATATTTATTGTTTCCATTTACAAGTGTGTGTGTGCGTGTTTTATATATACACACAGATTCATTCTTTCCTATTTCTTTTATGATAATTTGCTTGTACACATGGGCTTCTCCTTCCTGGAAGGGGAAGGCCATAGAATCGCGAAGAGAATGTTATGTTCGTAGAAAATATCGTTAATCGATATCATATTTATTTTTAACTGCGAGTTATGAACTGGCTGTTTTTAATCCAGCCAGAAAAATGACATTTATTTTCAAGAGAGTAGCTTATGTTTCGTTATTATTAACCAATTTATTAATTTATTTTTAATCATTGTCCATGAATTTAAACATATTCATCATTACAACACAAGAAGGGTATACAGGAGACATTTTTCAAAAAATGTGAAAACCGTGAATGTACCAGAATTTAGAGTACGTATTAAAAGTTTATGGAACAAACTGACAATATTACAGACTATAATATTGTGAAGTGTGTGTCGAATAATGCTAATGCTAAAAAAAATTAAAAAGTTAAAACATTTACGTTTTGAAACTAATATCGACCGGAAAAGGTGTTTACTACAAGGAAAATAATGTACTTCTATAATAGTTCAATATTGGAAATGGCCAAACATTGCGGAATTAAACGCCCCACCCCTTCTCCCGGCGCGAGTGGGCTCGTCCTGGCGCCGCGCCTGATGAAGTCAACAGAGCGTGCCTAAGCATTCCCGGCCTTAGTTTGAGCAAGACAGCCACTCGTCTGCTGGAACAAAAGGGGCCCGAGGCACGAGGCACGGCCGCCGCCCCGAAGACGCCCGGCGGGGGCGGCGAACGGGCGAACGCGCCTCTCGCCCCGCGGGCGCCCCGCGCTGCACGCACCGCCCGCCTTGTAACGCAATGCGTGCGCGCAGCCCGCCCAACTTGCGTGTATTTATAGGCCTAAAGAAGCGCCCCACCGCGCCGGGGGTTGGTAGGGGCCCGCCCGGGGCGGGTGGCGCTGCCGGTGGCGGGGGCGCAAAGCACGTAACTTCGTTCCCCCGCCGCGCTTTCGGCGGACTAGATGATGCCGGGCACTCCCACCTTCGTCCGGGGTCGCCCAGCTCCCGGCTAGGCCTGGCCCCCTTCATCTCCCACACACCGTTCGCCCGTTCCCGTTCAGCCCCGCTAGCCCTGCACAGCTTCCCTCCCAATCCCCTGCTTCGCCCATCCCCTCGCGCCTCCGCCTAGCCCAGCGAGGCTCCTGCCCATTCCTGCCGTTTCCCACTCATTCCCTACCATTATACGCCCGTTCCCTTGCAACCTCCCTCCACCTATTGCTCACCCAACTCCCTTTGAGGTTGCCGGCACCACCATCATAACTCTCTCGAGCATCCCCGCTATTACATCTATGGCCATGTTCGTTCTCTTCCCCACCATCTCCTCCCCCCGGCCCCGCCCCTTCCAAGTGTCCTCGGCTCGGGCGCACCCGACGCTCCCCTGCCCACTCAATACCCCGCCATCTCTTCCCACCCGCCTAAGTGGTCGTCGCTGCCCCGCCCGCCCGCCACGCCCCTCCGTCCGGTCATCGTGTCAGCATCCGCCGTCTGCGCGACGTCCTTCGCCTCCTCTTTTATCACTTCCACCGCCGCCGACAGGTCAGCATCTGCTACTTCAGCTCCTTCTCCAGCGCTTCCGCCGACCCATCAGTTATGACGCGAATCTCCCTCCCCGCCTGCGCCAGCTGCCGTCAAAGCCGACGCCGCTCCCGCCCATGGCCAGTCCCCGCCAGTCCCCGCCTTCCCCACCGCCATCGCCACTTTCCCGCTTGCTCCGCCGCTGCTTTCCTCTCCCGTGCACCAGCAACGCAGCCGACCCCACCCACCCCGTCACCCCTCCTCCCGCCCCCTTCCCCCCCCCCCCAAGCTCCACGCGCCGCTCGCCACGGCCATCCCCTTCTCCAGCGCGCGGCCCCCGCCGTCCCCTCCCCACCCCCACCCCCTGGACGAGGCTCCGGGCGTCGCTCGGCGCCGTCGATAGGGGCGCCTCGGTCGCGCGCGCGCGTGGGGGCGAGCGAGGGGCTGGCGGGGGCGGGGCGCGAGCAGGGCCGTCGGACGCCGCCTGCTGCTGTCAAGTGCAGGCAGCCCGGGCGCGGGGCCCGGGGCGGCGGAGCGGTGCGGAGAGGAGCGGAGCGACTCGGCGGAGATTGCTTCGCGGCAGGTACTCGTGCTTGTCGGGCCGACGGCCCTGTGCGCGGCGCCTGTGACCGACCCGGGGCACTGAACCTGCGTTTCCTCTGTGGCGTTTGCAACTCGTTTCGTTCCGGCGACAAGTACTCGCCTGCCCCAAAACAGTGCTTCAGCAACCGACCAATGCGTCTCATCGTATACACAGTTGCTTAGGTATGGAGTTAATTAATTCAAAATACGTTTAAGGCATTAATTCCATTCCAATTCATCTCCAGAAAACACTGACCTTTATGTTACATTCCATTTTATCTCCAGAAAATACTGGAGATTACTCAGGAATTGCAAAAAGATTTAAATTTCAATTAATCGCGGGAACGGAACAGGTTAATTTGAGTTAAAACTTAGTGTTGGTTGTGCATTCATTTCCATGCAATTCCGACGTGAAAGTGAACTTCGTGGATTCGAGGTAGAGCTGTGTGATTCACATTCAGAAACATCGTAGGGGCTTGGTGATGTTCTGCTGTTCTGCGAGCCAATGCATGCGAGTGAGAAGTGTATGGAGTGCGCGCAGGTGGATGTTCTTCTGTTTGCTGTCTCGACAGCCATATATTTGTATTCTCCGATATCGAATTTCTCGGGAAGCCAACCGACGACGACGGAGTTGGCATATAAAAGAACAAGAAAGGGAAAAATGTAATTGATTATTCATCCTATTTCCGGCGTAATGCTGTCGTGTATGCTTCATAAAGAAGATGGATTGTGTATTTGAATGTCCTTCATGGGTTAGAAACTAGTCTGAAGTTGGATTAGCAAGTCGTGATTACATTTAATAGTTTTAAAATGTACATATGTATATTATGTTGATATTCTTAACTTCCACGTAACGAAATGTATCAGAAACATATGTCATCAGTATCACATACGTACTCTTTTCTCGTGCTTTTTTAAATTTTGGACTACAACACAACGCCCCAACTTTCATTGCTCGTTTTTTTCATATCCCGTTTTACGTCACGCGTTTCCTCGGCCAGGGATGTAGTTACGTATTCCTTTATTGAGGTAACAACGCTTTCTTCCACGTTAGGTAACAAAGGGCGACGTAACACTTCATTCAGCTTTCTTTCGCGTGGGAGCGGGGCAGGCTCAAGAGAGCACTGCTCTTACACCGACTGGCCAGGCTGAGCAAATGAAGTGGTACTACTCTTTGCCGTACGCTGACAGCACCACTTTAGAACGGCGATAGGTAGAGTATCGTCTGAAAGAGGGCACTTTGCTGCGGAGTGAGAAGACTTGTAACTTGTCATGTCACATTGAACATCCAATTTGAAGTAGACAATCCGTAATGTCGTCGTGTTTTTGAAACTTATATTCGAATCGCAATGCACTAGTATGAACTGGTGGTTGCTTGTTTTGAGGACGAGAGTAGTGAAGGCATATCAATTCTTATTTTAATTTTATGAAAAGTAAATATGAATTGATCTTCCTTTTAGAATTTTAGAATTGTCTTTCATTGCTAGGTCGATATGCAATGCACGCCAAGTAACAGCTATAGAAGGCATAAAACGATGTTTTTAAATAAGTCTATCGGTTTTTTAAATCATTGTAGATGATAATAACTGATTTGTTAACTTCACGAACATAAATGAAATTAACACCTTGTCAACCCTTGGTAAAATATTTCACAAATAACACGTACAAAAATATTTGTTTTACGAGAGTACTATATTTTTATTTAAAGCAATAATTTGTTAAAAAAATTAATTAAACTTATTCTACAAAGAGGAACTATTCTACACAAGAAGTCAATGCCAATACGGTTCAATAATTTCTTGTGTGTCAAGAACTATGAGTCGTCGCGTAATTTTGTGGATAGGGTTTCACCGATTTCATTGTCACTGGAATGTCCATTACATTGTTATTTTAATGAAAGTAGATATATTGACTCTAGATTATATACAAAATATTGAAGTGTATGCCTGGGAGCTGCTTTGCATCTCAATTGCAGTAATCGATTGCTGCACTGGGATGTTCCTGGGTAAGCTTGTTCCTGGAGTCATTTTATGTTGCAATCACTATTATTGATATAAAATAATATATTTTAGTTATTAATAATTTCTTGCTTGTATTAAACTTTCCGAATGCACTTCAGCTTTAGATAATCCAAAATAAATCCATTTCCTACTCTGTGGATCATGGATTTGCCATTACATTTGAACATTACATTTATCATTGACATTTACATTTACATTTACATTATAACATGACATTTACCATTACATTGATGATAAATTACATTTGAAAATTTTCAGTTATGCTTGTTAACCATGGCATTTCGTAAGTAATCTTTTTTGAAGTCGCTGTCATTCAACGGGTCTTCTAAGCTCTGTGGTAGGCCAACACAAGACCTTCTGCTTCACGACAGGAATGACAGTGGACAAACGTCCGCATATTGATGGACTTGAGCCTGCCGCCTCCGGCAAAGGAGCTGACAGGAGGCACCCAGGGTTGAGAAATTGGGAATATCAAACGAGATTTGGCCTGAAGGTAGTCTCTCATGTCGAGTTAGCGTATGCGTAGTTGGGGCGCATTGGTCAAACCTTTGTGAAGATACAGGTAAAACCCTCGCGAAAACCCTCGCAAGCAAAAGACCTGACTTAAAAACCACTGGCAATATACTTTATGGCTCAGTCGGTAGCAATCCCGACTCAAGGGTTGAACTCTTCTTATTCAAAATTTCGGATATGCGTTTTTCAATTTCTTACACACACCTTAAAAGTTATTCACAATATGTCCCTATTTGTTAAACAAAAATTAAATCAATTTCTACAAAAAAAATGATCCAAAAATTTTTAAAGATTCTATTAATAACAACCGTCAATAATGTGAAAAATGAATTAACTGATTCTCGGAATGTTATAATTGACAAGAGGAAAATAGTGGTGCTAGACAGCAAACCTCTTATTAATTCTAATTTGCATGTTTCAAAAATTCAGAGTTCAACCAAAATGAGACCGCGTCATTTTTTAGGTGTTCCTTCTATCCGTGAAAAAATTAAAGAAAACACTTGCAACGGTTTTTGAGATTTTTTTATAAATTGCACTAACTTCAAGCCTAAACTACGCGATAACTACTCGTTTTTTTTAAATCTCTACGTGAACTTTTTTAAAGAGATCAGTTTTAGGAACAGACTTTGTCCTTGGTCCAAAATCTCAATCTTTAATTTTGTAGTTTTGAAATGTTAACGTTTTGCAATTTTCGAAGCTACAGAGATTTCACCGAAAATGGGACTAACATCACATCTTTTACCGTCGCTTGATACATACAAAGAGAAAATCTAACCTCTTAGCGCCCATTTTAGTTTAGTTGGCGTAACGCTTGTCCATTGTCGTCGCGTTCGTGCGCGCACACCCATTGTTAGAGCTCTCGGGCAGCATGCTTTTGCAACTTTTAGTGTTAATCCATTCCTGTGTGTGATATATAGACATTTTGCGTCAATCGATTTTTCGGTATCAAAGACCTACAAAGCATGGCTTCTGGCCACACTACATGTCGGAGAAGGTAATTTACTATAAATAAGTTCATGCTTTATTCACGTTTTCGTTACCTGGGCTTGGCAATAAGAGTTTGCTACTGAAAATTCTCCGTTTTCTGGTGCACTTATAACTTTCTCATCTTATGAAGTAAGTGCGGGAAAGTAAAAAGAAATCATCGCAGCCGAAATTTGAACACAAAACATTCAATGAGTCATAGAGTCCATCTTGCTACCGACTGATGCCCAGATACCTTCATGAGGGTTCCTCAATCATTGATTCATTGATTATTTCATGTTTCCGAGTAGATAAACTGCTATGATCATTAATATAATAAGTGCAGTGCATGTTTTCCTCTGGAAGTGGAGAGTGGCCTTCTCCCACTGGATAGCACCGGTAGCGGTAGCTCAGTGCATCACCTGATGTCACTGCAGCGCCTCTCACCGGGAGGTCCTAGGTTCGAGTCCTGACGGCGGCAGGATTTTCGACACTAGCTTTTCAGCTAGGTCGAATTCAGTCGCTGCCTGGGGGAGAATTCTAGCGGCCAGCTGCTCTGATTGGTAGTTTTCCGTGGTTTCTCCAATCAATACCAGGCGCATGCCGGAGCAGTACCCTACCAAACGGACCGCGCGCGATCTGTCCTGCCCCTGTCCTATCCTCTCCCCTTACACATACACACACTAACATGCTCTACACTACCACATGTTCCGGGAGACCGATCGGGAGCTTAGAGCTTGTCCCGGCTGGGGCGGTGCCCCGCTGGTGGGAGAGTCGTGGTTAGGGGGAAACCCCACTAGCCGGCGGTAGGTCGGCGCCGGATCTCGCCATCTAGCTGGGGAAGACCACCGCCATCTCCCGAGAAACAAACATGCACTACACTAACAGGACTATTGACCAAAGCAGTTGACGCGCCCCGAAACACGAAAAAAACCAAACCCACTGGATAGTGATATCCGACACCGCCCTACATGTCGGTTAGTGGGGATTTACTAAACCAGACATCTCCAACCAGCGCGGCTCACCGCCCCAGACGGGACAAGCTCTAAACTCCCGATTGGTCTCCTGGAATATGTGGTAGTGTAGTGCATGTAAGTGGTGTAAGGGGGTGAGGAAGAACAAGGAAGAGGAAGGAAAGATCGTGCGCGGTCCGTGGCCCAGTTTGTTAAGTTACTGTTCCGTCATTCTCCTGGTGTGATTGGAGAAACCACGGAAAACTGCCAATCACGACAGACGGTCGCTAGAAATTCTCCTCCAGAGACCGGCTGAATTCGGCCTAGCTATCTAGCTAGTACGAAAATTCTGCGACCGTCAGGACTCTACCCTAGAACCTTTCGATCAGAGGCACTGCTGAAACATCAGTTGATGCCCTGTGATACCTAAACTGTTGCTGTGTTACATGCTCATCTGGCCTTTCGCGAGATATGTTTGATCCGTTTTCCGAAGGCGTGGCCACTGCGCCCACAAATTCGCACACGAGAACTGGACGTAAGGACTCCCTTCTCGCGTTTCATTTAATTTAACATTTCTCAACTCTGGAGGCTTCCTTGCGAGAATTCACCGTTGACGTCGCGTGTCCGGTCAGTAGACGAAAAGCGCGCTCCATACCTCCATTCCGCGAACCGGGTAATTGGAACATATTTCCCTCCGATAATTAAAAAAAAATTATTTACGGCCAATGAATCTAACACTGACCTATGGATGTTGCGAAGAATCTTCCAAAATTTCCACTCCGATTCTTTCCTGAAAACTCGAACAGTTATAACGGACAGGATTTTTATGCAAATGCTTATTGCTTCTATTTCATTGGATGGTTGGTTATTAGTGATTCCGGGCGTGTAAACTAGTGAGGTCGTTAGTCCAGTAAGTGTAGTCATGTTCTTTCCTCGGGAGATAGTGGTGTTCTTCCCCTGCTGAATGGCGTCGACCTACCGTCGACTAGCGGGGTTTTCACCAATCAGGTGTCTCCCACCAGTAGGGCACCGCCGCAGCCGAGACGAGCTCTAAGCTCCCGACATGTGTGGTAGCATTATATGCAGTGTGTACACTGCAGTAACATCAGCTTATGCACTGAGCAAACTATCCCGGTGATAAGAGTCTTAAAAATATACGTAAAATTAGAAAACAAATGGAAATGGAAATTTTTCCTTTTATTCTTGTTATTACAATAAAATATGTTGCAAAGGAACCATTATACAAATACATAAATGGGTAAAAACGTGAAACCTTAAACTATAGTCATGTTCCTTGCTTCGTGCTTCACATAAAGATAAATCCGCTCAAATAATACTCTGCTTCTGATAATGAATCTGAAGATCTAAACAGGTGCTTATCTCTCTCACTTGCTTTTAACTAATCTTAAAAGTGATGTTTCGCAGGATTTCAGTTGCGGCGTGACTCACACTGTACCCATCGTTTCTTGCTTTCTACTAATCTTCACGTGTGAACGTTACGAAGACGACTTTCACTGGTTGCGTTCATAATCCAACCTCACTCCACAGAAAGTTTCCACGTCTATGTAAGGTGAACCTGACACTATAACCAACAAAAGTGTCACTCACGGAAGGAATTTCAACTGCACATGTCATTTATTTTTAACTGCACGATAGAATTCAAATTGTTCAAGGGTTTGGTTGTCTTCGTAGCTTAGTGGTTAGAGCAGCTGGGCGTAAATCAGAAGGCCCGGGTTCGTATCCAGGTCGGGTCGACCAATTCTTTTAACTAATTTAATTATTAAAATACTTTGTTACTCAGTAAAATAGTCACAATTTGTACAGCGTCTGCGGAACATATTGAAATATCCCCTTCCATATACCCATCTTGCTGGCTTCAAATTTCTGTTTCCGAATTTCTAATTAATATGTGGGCGCCAGAAAATGGTTACGAGAATGAGCTCCAAAATTATATTAAATTATAGCTCCGTTCCTGACTCAGTCGGAGGTTCTTTACCGAAATAATAGTGAATACTTACTATTACTTAATTCGCTCCCCCATACGAAGAAGCGTGGAATTGAAATGCAAAATTTTAATATCCTACTGGATTGCACGTGACGGCAAATGATAATCAGCATTCATCAATGAAAATCACAAATTTATTTATAAATTTTAGTAACTTCTTTTAAAATAAACAAAGTATAACATTCTTTTTGGTCATGACCTTTACTATAGCGCTATAGAACCTGTTATCCATGAGAATCTTGGGCGATGTCCTAGTAAAGGATGTCTCCCCGTAGACTTCAGCAATGGATCAGATCTTCTTTATTGCTACCGACCAAATCCGTATCTTGTCGTTTCTTCTCATAAAACACTATATACACTGTTTATCCATTGGCTTTCCTTCCCCATTCACCTGCTTGAATTGCTCCAAGGTCTAATACTACTTATTGTTCATTCCCTAAGCAAAATTTTAAGTGCTGTTAAAATATTAGCATATAAGTTCACCAAGTTATAAATTACGTCCATGAAAATTATATAAGCCTCGGACCAGGGTTCCTATCATCGGAGACTAAGTTCGATTATCATTGTCCGCTTAATAAAATTTATAAGTCCCGCTTTTGACATTCGCTGTTCACTTCGTATAAAACAATTTATGAGTTCTATCTTTTTAATACTAACAACGACAAATCACTACGTCCGAACTCGCGTAAACTTTCTATGTTCAAATAAACTATGTACCAAGCACTCTGATCCGATCGCTATCGTGTCGAACGCTCGAATGAATATTTTTGTATCCTTCTTCAACGTGTCAACTTTTTTCATCTTTTACTCTCTTGTTTAAAACAACATTATGCGATTTACCTCGCGGCGTCATCTACGTAATTATTTTTAACCAATAACTCACTTTTTCACATTCCCATGACACTTCCGGTATATTAGAATGTAATTTTCTCATTTTCTCAAGCATCTCTTAAATTTGTTTATCGTTCTTCGTAGGCGAAACCACGGATGCTACTTATCGTCTGCTTTTGAACTAATGGGCGTTGTTTATACGTTGCCCTCCGGTGCTATGGCAACCAGCGTCTTCCCAGACTGACCGAGATAACTCGCATCGATGGAAAAACCTTCGGAGTAGTGTGTATTCTTATCTTTAATTGTTGTAATATTCTAAGTTTGCAGCCGACTCTCACTCAGTTTTGTGGAGTGAGGTACTTGAGTTGGATGCGGTGCGTGAAATCTCATGTATAGTTTCTTCACGATAACGCACATGGGATTACTGCTCATAATGGAAAGAATGTTGTGAAGTACTATGGCTTCAAGGAGTTGGACCATTCACCCTACAGTCCAGGCCGAGCACCCAGCGACATCTACCTCTTATAAGAACTGAACAATAACAACGAAAAATTTCAGTGTGAGAGGTGAAAGAAGCAGTTTTTTACCATTTTGGAACAAAATTTTGAAGTATTTTTCAAAGGTCTAGAAATATGAATACGCAGATGCGAAAAGATGAAGTTGAAAAGTTTCATTGTTTTTTCTTTGTATTAAAAATAGAAGTTAGTGAGGCCAGAAACGTATGGAACCCACGTGCAATTTTTTTAGACCAACAACATACATGGAAATATTATATTAAAATTACAATGGACAAAACATCATAAGTTTTCAATATTATATCCTGTAATAAATAAAACTCTAAATTAAGGATTAATTGTGGAATCGTGTAAATAAAAATTTAATTAGGACTTCTCTTTCATATTCCTGCCCTATTTGGTACTCTTCTATCAATCGTCTCCTATATTATTTCAGTAGTATACATATCTTTTGCGGCTCTCACACGTGATCAATCTTTATAAATGAGGTCTCTAAAGAAATAGAATTTCACGGAGACGAGAAAAATTGCACTTTGATTTTAAAAATATGAAGGATTTGTTTAAAAAACGGATCCTAATATTCATGTCAAATGCAATCCGCAACACTCTGCCGCATTTTTATCTATATCTTTAAATAACTTTTAAACAAAGCGTTTTACGGCCTTAAAAACTAAAAAGAAACATTTCTCACATTGTAATCCATAGGATGATTGGAATCTATAGGATGATGTTCTTAAACAGTGTATTACATTTTTGCTGGTTCGAAACTTCTTAGCAATAATACTAAATAAGAATAGTTTGTATCGAGAAGGGTGTATTGTATTGTTACCAATTACAAGGGGACATACATAACAAGAGTCAGAAGATGACAGAGTCTTGAAGAAAAATATATATTACAGGCTTAATATGGAAATGGAAAAATAGGGAAGATGGTAGGGGTGGGGTTTAACATGCGAGAATTCTCTAGCGCATAAGCTAGTCTTAACAAATTTCAAATAATTCAAAAGAAAGTCCTTCGAAAAATTTCACATACTACCTGGCTTATGTAAAAAAATAAATTCAAAGAGAATTTCAAATTGATTCTTTCAAATCGTTTATACTTAAACTCACAAAAAATGTCGATAAAAGTGATCATCTTCTCTCATTTTTAAAAGTCTCATATTGGGTCAAAATTATTTTCCTACCTTGATCTTCATAATTGTGGTTGTAGGAAGACGCCGAAAAAATTTCGAACTTTTGAATTTTCGAAAAATTAGGATTTTCAACGAATATAAGACTTGCCCCATTCTCTTAAACATCCTTCATATTATTCAACAACAAAATTTAACAAAAAACTATTTACTTTCTCGTACACGTACTTCGGAGTAATATTCGTAGTACAAAGAAAGTTTTGTAATGCTGCGCGAAAAAACAGCGGATTTTGGGCTGAAAAATACTCATTGCCGGGCCCTGACAACAAAAAAGTGGATAAATCCAGTTTCTAAATTAAGAAAAAAGTCCTCTAACACGTGGTGTAGCCAGAATTAAAGGGAATTAAAAATGGAGAGAATTAAAAAGCTGAAAGGGACTTTTATTTTTGTTTCAATGAGGTTCATCACTAGCAGAATCAAAAAGAAAGTATCATCGTTATCTTCATCTGTATTTGAAGTATTTCGTTTTTTATATACACATATTTATGTATTTATGTACATCTCTAAAATACATGTCCAAACAAAACTACAGTTATTCAAATACAAAATGTATTTAAAACACAAGTACTTAAATACTGCCCAACCCTGGCCATATTGCTCTATTCTTTTGTTTTACAAAAATTACAAAAGGAACTTTTTTACTTTATACCTCACGTCGTTAATATTTACAATAACGGAAATTTGTTCACATTATTACATTTAGAATACGTGTTATTTAGATAATGTCAAATGAAGTTTCTCGAAAACTCAAAGTTTTTTGTTAAAATTAGCTCAAAATTCAGCATTTTCAGAAACGCTCAAATGCCATTTTCTCAAAAACGTCTCCAATATTTTTCTTCAAACTTTTCGTACGGATAGAGCTAATAGCTCTGTTTACGATGGCATAAAATTAGTTTTGCTGCATTCATTTGTATTTAAAAAAATTCACAAATATAATTGTTTTGAAAAACCTGTGTCGCCTTCAATATTAACATTTCCAGCAATTTAGGTACATCATTTCATTTGTGACTAGAAGTGCTTCAAATGACTTTAAATGAAGTTCTTCGAAAACTCACTAATTTTCTGTAGAAAAGAGCTGCAAATTACGCATTTACAGTAATTCTTAAACACCATTTTCTTAAAAAGGCTCCAAATTTTTCACTAAAAATTGCCATTTATGAGGAGTTTTTACTCTTCTTTTATATTCTTAAACTAATATTTCGGTTCCACTATTAGGAAACCTAAATATTGAAAAAATTTCAAAAAAATATATTTTGTGAGGCAAATATGGGTCCTGGCAAGAATTGTGGCAAGTCTGAATAGCTAGCCCAAACCAAAGAAAATAGAAAACTAATACGAGAAAGTCTGTGCCATTCTGTAGTACCACTAGTTCACTTTCTCGTATACGTACACGGAGTAACATACGTAGTATAGAGAAAGTTATGTAATGCTGAGGAAAATCGATTTCGAGAATTCAACGGAAACACATGTTTCGGGGTACCCTGGTACCCACTAGTGTCCAAACCATGGGTATGATCGTTTCGAAATTGAAGAAACCCCTGTCCATCTGGTTCTTGTTAAAGCTTTGAAATTTTGAAAAAATTCTTTAAAATTTGGAGTATTTTACACAAAGGCCCCCGGTCATTTTAAAAATTTTCTAAAAAACTGCTCCTAATTTTTTCTTCTGTAGCATCACTAGTTTTAATTTTGAAAATGCCGCAGGGGTTTCATGTAAAGTACTCCCCAAAATTGAAATATCGATTTCAAATTCAGTGGACCGCGACATCAGTCAGATCGATTGGGAAATATCAATTATGGAGAAAATCGGATCAACGGTTTAGTCGCTAGAGTTGTTCACGAACGGACGGACGCGCAGACGATGTTCGGGCGGACGGCCTGGCGGACGGTCTGGCGGACGGTCTGGCGGACGGACTGACGGACGAACTGACGGACGGACTGACGGATAGACGGACGGATAGACGGATAGACGGATAGACGGACTGACGGATAGACGGACTGACGGATAGACGGACTGACGGATAGACGGACTGACGGATAGACGGACTGACGGATAGACGGACTGACGGATAGACGGACTGACGGATAGACGGACTGACGGATAGACGGACTGACGGATAGACGGACTGACGGATAGACGGACTGACGGATAGACGGACTGACGGATAGACGACTGACGGATGGACGGACTGACGGATAGACGGACTGACGGACGGACATGACGGACGACCGGCGATTGATTGACGGACGGGGCGACCCGATGGACGGACTGACGGACAGACGGCTGCGGACGGATGGACTGGTGGAAGGACGGATGACCGACGGATAGACTAACAGGCGAACTGACGGACGGACTGACGAACGGACGGTAGGACTGACGGACAAACGGACGGTAGGACTGACGAACGGACTGACGGATGGACAGACTGACGGACGGACGTTCTGCCGTCATTCCGTTTTTTGGTATCAAGGACCCACAAAACATGGATTCTACTTAAACCGCGTATTAGAGAATTTTTTTCAACATTTTGCTACTGGATTTATCCACATTGTCGTTACCAGGGTCCTGTAATAAGAGTTTTCTGCCGAAAATTCGCAGTTTTTTCGCGCAGCTTTACATAACTTTCTCTCTATTACGTAAACGGCAGTAACGAAGTAACTATAGTTATGTTAAAACAGCACGTACTTTCTCCCCCGTATTTTCACGAAAATTACGCGAAATTATCAAATGTTCGAAACGAACATGAGAGCTGTACCATTATCTTAAATGTCCTTCAGACTCAATTTACACAGATAGACTACCTTAACACGACATTTCTCAATTTACTTCATTCTTTCAATTAAGATATTACAGTGAATGTACCTACACGGAATACATTTAAATCACTGAAAGCATTAGATTAAATTATAATCAACAAAACCACAACTAGATACCAAAAACCAACGAATAATGTAGGTTACAGTGACCACGAAGCACAAATTCTTACAATTATTAATAACATGAACATTGACACAATAAATAATACACGTATGTGCAGAGCATTCACTAAAGTTAACATTCAATTATTTACGGGCTTATTTGCTTGCTGCTTGCTGCTTGCTTCTGAAATCATGCACGCAGTTTATAACGCGGTTGACACAAATGAAAAATATAATGTATTTTTTTCAAAGCTTTCATTTCACTTTAACGCGTGCCATTAAAAAGAGAAAATTAAACATTTCACGGAAAATTAAAATTTGGATCACACGGAATTAGAACATCGTTCTAATTCGAAAACGATTTACTTTATTTCTATACATCATGACGTATCACCCGCTTTCCATGTCTACATCCGAGAAAACTAAAGAACTTTAAGGAGAGTAATAGTTCAGGCACAAATAATGAAAAATAATCAGAATATTTTGAACGCTAGTAACAAAACTAAAGCAATGCGGAATTTCGTAAAAAATACAACCACATAATCTCGATACCTGTAGAAAATGTTGTTTTAAAGAACAATGAAAGAGAAGCAAGTAATCCGGGAAAAGTTGCAAATCTCTTCAACTAACACTTTTCTAGAATTGCGACAGACCTCACGAAGGGACTAAAACCACAAAATTCAATATTATACACTTCCCAAAAAAATTCCGACACGATGGTGTTTTTTCGAAAATTCTTCCCACGAAATCATCAGAATAGTCTGTAAATTAGAAAATAAATATTCATCTGGTTTAGATGAATTTCCGGGCTGTTTATTAAAAACTTGTGCACCTAACTTTACACACCCGTTAACTTACATTTTTAGTGCTTCTTTATGTACAGGAATATTTCCAGATATTTTCAAAACAGCAAAAAATAAGCCATTTTTTTAAAAAAAGGGAACAAAAATGAAATTCAAATTATGGGCCAATATCTCTTTTGTCAGTTTCTCAAAAATATTGGAGAGGCTTTTCTACATTCGGATGGAAACTTTTCTCAGGCAAAACGAAGCGTTTTCAGACTCGCAACATAGTTTTAGACAATCAGAATCTACGGAAACGGCCATTTTTTTCTTTTATAAAGAGTTTGCATCATTAATGGACTAAAATGAAGCTCCCATTGGAATATTTTTAGATCCTTCGAAAGCTTCTGACGTTATTGACCATAACATCTTGCTCTCAAAATTACCTTTATATGAAATTCGTGGTACTGGTATCCAATCTAGAGATTGGATAACCTCGTATCTTAAATATCGAACTCAAAGAGTAGAAATACCGTACTGGTACGAAAGGACATTATTTACTTATCTTTCCAATTCTTGGCCAATTGATCGTGCAGTCTGATTCTAGGTCCTATCCTCTTTTTGTTATATGTAAACGATATGCAATCGTTTATTAAAAATGGAAGAACAGTTCTGTTTGCTATGACATGAATGTCCTTTGCAAAAAGAAGCAATAAATAGTACAATTTCAGAAGTTTCAAATTGGTTTCGTAATAACAAATTAATAGTTAATGAAAGAAAACGGTTTCAATATTTTCGCATTTCAAATCGACAATCGCACGCTCCATTGAAAATGAACGATATATAATTAGCTGTTGCTATAGAAACAAAATTTCTAGGTATCTGAACTCAGGCAAACCTCTAAGGAATGTTCATATATCAGAATTAAACACGAAATTAAGTTCATTGTGTTACGCTTTCAGAATTCTTTCAAATTCCGTCAGCCTTCATGCAGCTCGTTGCGTGTACTTTGTAAAAGTACATTTCCGCCTGAGAATGGCATAATATTCTGGAGAAGTTCATCCTGTAGTACCCAAACCTTTAGATTGCTAAAGAAAATTATTCGAATAATGAAAAAATCCATCCACGTGATCCCCGCAAGCCTCTTTTCATTGAGCTTGGAATCTTACAATTGCCTTGCCTATATATTTACGAATCTTTAATATTTATCAAAACTGACTGACTTAACGCTGGGAACATATTTTCATGCAATACTGATATTTATGATTATAACACACCTCGTAAAAATCACGTTCATCAAGTGTCAGTATCATAGGCTCCTTACAAGAAATCCACATACAATTCGATTTTAATTGTTTAATGTCATCGGCAATGTGTTATAAAGTAACGAACATATATTGTATGTGGATTTCTTTTCGTAACGTTGATACTGACACATGATGA
Source organism: Teleogryllus oceanicus (assembly GCA_964035755.1). NCBI lineage: Eukaryota > Metazoa > Arthropoda > Insecta > Orthoptera > Gryllidae > Teleogryllus > Teleogryllus oceanicus. Next base: position 64,906,398 of record CAXIVR010000007.1, read on the forward strand.
ATATGATTCCAAAGACATGCGTGAATTTAAAGATCTAAATTGCAAGAAAATATGCACGAAAACTTTCCCATCTAAGAAGTCAGTTTTGACAAAAACTGCAGATTTTAAATAAATAGTAAGGTTTAAGCTCATGAAGATGTGCTTAAAGTAATCCCGTGGTGGTTTTGCTATTATTCGTACAGTTTTAAAATCTGAAGTATATAAGTACTGCACGTTGAATGTAGAAATGCCTCAATGAATCTGGACAATGTTATACGTATTTATTATTTTATGTAAAGGAAAACTATAACAAAATAATGGCTACAATGAGGAGAAAATCTGTTGCACACCTATCGCGCCAAGCACTCCAAATCCGGGCCTTCTCGAACCGCGAGGCTGGGGCTTCACGCTAAGCCAGTGGCAGTCCAGCTGGGCACCTGGTCACCGCCCGCCAGGGGAGCGGCGGCCGGCGGCCACGCACCGCCCTGCACCCCCGCGCCGTGCCTCACGCGTGCACGCGCCTGCCGCCCGCACACGCACGCGGCTCGCGGGGACGGCAGGCGGGTGCGTCTTCCCGGCTGCCGCGCGCGCGCGCGCGAGCACGCACCGGCCCCCGCACCGCCCGCTTGTAGGGAAGGGGGTCCCTCCGGGGTCTGTTATTGATTGCGGCCGGGCCGGGGGGCGGCGGAGGCGGCGGCGGCGGCGGCGGGCGCGCCGGGCGTCGAGTAGCGAGGCTCCGTCCGCGGCCCGGACTCCGATTTCGATCTAACCCGGCCGCGTCGCCTTGTGCGTAAAATCTTGCTCGCGTGACGACGCCCGCAGTTCCATCTGCGGGTAGCGAGCGCGCGGGCGGACGCCCCCGGCACCTCAACGCCCAGCTGTGGTGGACTGGACCGGCGCTCCCGCTGGGCTCCGCCGACTGCCGACTCGCTTGCTTCCTGCGATAGGTGCGTCCTTTATTCTTCTTTTTTTTTGGTTCGCGTCCGTCGTTTGATTGTTGTGTTTCAACGAAAACGAACGCGGAAAACTCGTATGTGTTCTCCTGCGAAGCCGGCGCTGTCTTCGGTTCGCCTGGCCGGACGCAGCAGATGTGGGCGTGACATTTGGCATTCGAGTGCACGCCGCTACAGCGGCGAGGCGGGTCACCGGGCCGACCGCTCTCGAAATGTCATCCCCAGCGGATCAATGTGGTGACTTTGACGTCTATAACGCAGTGCTTGTTTGAATGCATGTTTTTGTCGGAAATAATGTGTGAACCGTCTGTACAAAAGGTTGTCGACGACGTGTTGTCAATAACATCATTTGCGGAAGGGAATTATTTTGAAGCAGATGGCTCGGTTCGAAATTCAAACACCAGTGTCTTTGACACCTATTCAATATGTGCTTTAGTTGTTAATTTTTCAATTTTCTTGCAAAAAAAATAATGATTAAATAAACAATGCAAAAGTAACGCAAAAGTTCAGAAAAAATAATTGTTTCATTTTGAGGTTATAAAATTGATAAGTTGCCAGTATAGTTATAAAATTGGAATAGAAGCTTTCTTTGACTGTCAGTTGGTTCATTACTGTGTTTAAATGTTATGTGTAACAATATATTTCAAGAACAAAGTTGTGAATTTTTGTTTGCAAATATTTAAGAAGAGATGTTTATAGAAGATTGATTCTAAATTTTACATTTTATAATTTTTAAATTTAATTTTCTATTTAATTATTCAAAATTCCTTTGCTGTTTACTCTTTCCTTTGATTGAGAATATTTTTATAATCAAGTTTATCGGTTGTATAATATTTGTCAATGTCAATAACAAATTTTGATTTCTAGCTTTTTCAAATAGTATACATTTTAATGTGATTTTGAATGAAACATGTATAAATTTCTTCTGTAATAATTCATTTTAATAGAATGCCTCTATAAATTAAACCATGTTTGATCTTTTAAAGGTTTAAATTCAATATTTTAGAAGTGGTTTTCATATATTGTGGAGTAAAATGTTGTGTTGATACTTGTGGTAAGAATATGCTCAGATATTATTTTTTCCAAGTTCATGTTAATTGGGTTATTTATTGATTGAGTCTTGTTTTCTCTTCTGTAATTTTTGGACAAATACGTCTCATTATTCAATTAATTTTCCCGATTTCTCTTATCCTGGTCTATGTCTTTTTTCTTGAACTTCGATTTTAAAATATATGAGGAAACTGCCTTCTTTTTCTAATTTAATTCTTCACAAAAACATTCAAATTGCATAGTACACTCATTTTATTAATGCTCGGGTGAAAAGTATGTAGATAAATTATAGCTAATAATAATCTGAGGTAATTTTTTGATATTTTATTAATTTTAATAATTTTTAATTTCTCTCATAGAATGATTTCTGTTTTTAAACTTTGTAAATGATTTTATTTTTGTGGAGTTTTGAGAGTGTTGATGCGTTTTTCTTTTTCTTGCATCAAACCTCATTTATACGGTATTGTTTGATATTGCTGTCATTTCTGTTAGAGCCATTACTTAGCATATACCTGTGCTTAATAATCAGTATCCTTAATGTGTCATCCTATTTTCTGTTTCTGTATGTTTTCTACTTCCCTTCTCAAATTCTTAGAGTGCATCCATACTTACTGTGATTTTTGTCTAGTATCATTACGTCTAGATGTTTCATGAAATTGAATCTGAAATATTTTATGAGCATGAATTATTGAACATATTTGTGCTAAATCTAACTGATAGAAATGTTGTAGTTGTGATTGATGGAATTAAAAAAAAAAATTCTTTTCATATTAAATAAGTGTTGAATTTTTTCATGTTTACTTCTATTCATTTGCAAAAGATAGAAAAATGTTGAAGGTTAGTGATTATTCAAGCAGATCCATTTTATTTCATTCTGACATCAATATTTTAATTATCTGGAGAATTGGTTCATAAAATTATCAGTTGCCAAAGTTGGAAACTTGCCCAGAAAATAGGTCAGGGTTCTTACTGGTCCAGCATCCTGTTTGTATACTCATACATAACAGATTAAGATCCCACTTGCATCATTCATAATTCATGGTACCTTCCCTTCAACAGCATCTGCAGTACAAACTTCAGGCCACATATTATGTAAATCTTTATTTAATTCATGATAGGACTTTTTTCTTGGAGCCAAGTGCTACTAAATGATTCTGGAAAAAAGTACTTAAGTATAGACAATTTATCCATAGTGTCCTATTTACAATCTATCCAGTTCATAATTCATTTTGTGTCTACATCTTTACAGAATGGTGTAGTTTTGTTTTGATTTGTTTTAATTGTTTTCTCTCCTTTCTTTCATTCTATTTCTCATAACATTAAACTTGCTGTATTTGACTTTTCTGTGTTTGTTTGTTGTTTTGTTTTCTTTTCTCCTTTCTTTATATCGTGTGGACTCTGAAGGCTAGGGGCAAAATTCAGGATCCATGAGCTACAGTATGACAGTACATTTTCGTACATTCAGAAATCATTTAGTGAAGATAAATGAGGTAATACAATAACCAGAAAGATAATGTGAAACTGAAAAGGTTCCATGAAATATATAACATTTATCACAACAGTTCATCATATTTTGGCAAAGGAAACTTTTTTGGTTGTATTAAAACCATACAGTCTTCATCAATTTTATGTAGAAAATGACAAAGCATCTACATCATCTAAATAATGTGGAAGGTTCTCAGAAATTGGGCAGTTTTGGTAGCTATTAAAAACATGTATTCAGGATTGCACCTATTTAACAATAAATAATTCCCTTAACCTTCATAAGGGCTTACTTACTATAAAAAGCATGTTCTATGTATATTCATAGACGTATGTACCTAGGTGCAAGTTGCCCATTTTCTATAGTCAACCACTCACCACAGCATTATGGGGCTTTTCCACATGACAGTGCATCAAGGAGCTATCTCAGGGGCATCTCTCAGATATAAAGTTATATAGTTATTATAATAAGAAAAACAAAGAAATTACGTTCTGAAATGTCAAGCAATCTAAATACAATTTCAAATTTCTTGCACACTTGATAAAAATTTTGATCGTTTCTATCAATTACGGTAAATGACATAGCCTAAATTAAATTTTCTGAGAAGATCGGAATGTCAAAAATGTTATTACACTAAAACTTCAATACTTCACAGTAAATAGAGTTGCCATCCCTTCATGGGTTCGAGCCTGACATTTATGGATTAAGTATAATGTACAGGCTGTGAGCTTACTCTATCTCCAGGCTATTTCATTAGATAATTTCAGAGATAAAACCGTTTTAAAAAAAAATAACATGTACTTCTCAGAAAATCCTGATGATATTATTTCTCTCTCTTCTAACTTAAAAATGAAACAGAAACAAAAGGATAGATGTCCTGTGGTTACTTTAATTATTTTAGTTCAAATCAAATGCAAATTTGTACATTTCTATGTCACATACCTCCCAAATTATAGAAACTAGTTGTGCTACAGAATGGTACAGACTTGCTTGTATTAGTTTTCTATTTTCTTTGGTGTGGGCGAGCTACGTGAACTTGCCACATACTCTTGCCAAGTGCCATCTATTGCAGCCAAAAGTACGTTTTTTTTGAAATTTTTTGGTTTCCTAATAGGAGAACCATAATATTACCTTAAGAATATTATAGAAGGGTAAAACCATGTCCTAAATGGCAATTTTCATTGAATAATTTTGAGCTGTTTTCATAAAAATGATGTTTAAGCATTACTGTAAATGCAAAATTTAAAGCTTTTTTTTGCAGAAAATTTTTGAGTTTTCGGAAAACTTCATTTAAAGTAATTTGAGGCACTTTAACTCACAAATGCAATACTGTTTACTGATCAATGGAAATTTGCACATTAACAAAGTGAAAGATATTAGAAAAATATATATTTGTGCAAATTTTGAAAAACAAAATCATACCCCAAAATAAACTTTGTCATTTTAAACAGTCCAACTAGCACTCCCCGTTAGAAACTTTTGAAGAAAAAATTTGGTGACATTATAGAAAAAGAGTTTTGAAAATGTAGAATTTGAACTTGGAAATTTGGAACGTTTTAACAGAAAACATTGAGTTTTCTAGAAACATTATAAGATATCATTTAAAGAATGAAAAAATGCAATAGTGTGAAGAAATCGCTGCTAATGTAAATATTAACGATGTGAGAGTGTAACATGTCAAAAAACTTACATTTCTGTAATTAAAAAACAACAAAAGAATAGAACAATATGGTGCTTATGTCATCTTGTAGAGTGCATTTAGCACTATTCCTTCCAACAGTTTAAGAGAAAAATTTGGAGCCGTTTTTGAGAAAATTTTGAAAAATGTCCGAGTGGCTTCATTTAAGTACACTGAAATTTTGAAGAAAGTTTTCCAAACTCGCAGCTCCTGAAGTCGATTCGATCGGATCGACTGTGGAAAATAGTTTAGAAAATTTGTTCATAGTGGTGTTCACAGACAGATGGAGACAGACGTACGGACGGATGCTTTGAGGGGAGGGGAAAAGAAAAACCAAACTTTTTGGGTATTAGGGGGATCCCAAAACGTATTTTCCGGTTGAAATCTTGAAATCGATTTTTCGCAGCATTACTTAACTTTTTCTATACTAGTTATATAATTTGTACATGAGAAAGTAAATAAAAAGAGATATCAGTTTATGTTGAAGTGTCTTTTATGGGTAATGCTTGTGGTGATCCGAGGAAAAGAATGCTAGTGGAATTAGTTAAAGCAGCACTTTTCACAAATTTGAATTAAGATATGACATGTGTCAAGTTTTATGCTTTCATTAATGACCAAAAACAGAAAATATTTCTGAAAAAAGCAATTTACAATGAAAAATGTCCTTGAAAATAAATTGTCAAAGGCCACTGAATATATTTATTTAAATTTATTAAAAAAAATTTCAAATAAGATTTAGTTTCTATAAACAAAATGTATATTTGATTGTTGATTAGATTGGAATTTGTTTTGGGAAGAATTATTTTTTGTTATAGACTGATAAATAAGTGAAGTATTTGTATTATGACAGAGTTCATTATTCATACAATGTGCATGTTTTAATGACACACTGATGTGGGGAATATTCTTTAGAGATAAATCTAGAATTAATTGCATCTCTTTCTTGCAAATAGAATACTCTAATTTGTTTTGATAAACCCAAGTAGGTAATCTTTACTTCATTTGTGAGAAAACATATTGAAGAACATTTAAAAAAAACTATTCTGATTAACGCTTTCTAAAGAGTGATCTTTAGAGGAATACTTGATTTCAAATACTAGTGAAAGGTAAACAAGGGTAAGAGCTTAATATATAATCTAAAAGTGAACAAATAATTGTGGTTTTCAGTTGTTTCAAACCATGCATTGATGCTACCTTAATTCATAATTTCATATTTAGTAAAAGAGTTGAGAAGGAATTCTAGAGCTCAAGAAATCTCATACATTAAAAAAATCAAATGAAACCTGATGACATTTCATAACACGATTAATTAAAAAAGTTTGCCCTGTGCCAATTTTTTCATTAGTAGTAGTAGTAGTAGTAGATAATAATAATAATAATAATAATAATAATAATAATAATAATAATAATAATAATAGTAATAATAAATAATAATAATAATAATAATAATAATAATAATAATAATAATAATAATAATAATAATAATAATAATGATTGTGAATTTGTTTCAGATTTTTTCGACAGTAAAAAAAAATAAAAAAATCATTTTCCTCCTTCAAATCATCTTGAAACTAACTGCAACAGTTCTGTGCATTTATTTTAATGTTTAAAAATTTGAGACGTTTTTTAGAAAATCTTGTTTATAATTATAACGTGTTTCCTAGAAGTACGTTTCACTTAAAATTACGCGAAAACTACTGACATTTTCAAAAAATTGCTTAATAGTAATTAAAAAACTAATTGTGGAGATCAAATTGTTAGTAGGTTGTAACTAACTTTTTTTGCGTCTACTTCGACGCAACGCGTCTCCAAGCCCCTTGGAGGGCGTTGAGCGCTTTGCGCTTCTTGGAGTAATCCTCCCATTACTGCGCTTATTTTATGGAGTAATCCTCCGTTAACATTGTCTGTCTCGTCGTAGTCGGTTGTCAAGAGGACCGCCAGGTAGCATCTCCGCGTAGCACATCTTATTATTTAGATCCCATGAAATTAAAGACAGTTCATTACTTGGTTTTAACAATTATGTCCGGTAAATGGCGTTCGCCATTGATGGCACATTGACGAAGTTTTTTCCGGATGTTGCTCATAGTTGTTCGTGGCATTACCGGTGATGTGGCAGCCGCTGTGTGAGAGATTGCCTCCTTGAATGCTGGCAGGGTTGTGGGGGCAATGTTTGTACACTTTGGTCATTTAAGTGTCCCCCCAAAATCATACAGTGACAGATCGGGTGACCTTGGAGCTCAGATGATGTTTCCTTGCACGACGTCCAGAAAACAACTCTCTAAAAATTGCTAGAGAACGCCATGTAGTGCGAGCTGTAGCTCCGTCGTTTCGGAACCAGACTTCTCCATACGAAGAACAATGTGCCCCTTCCGAGAAAGGCTTCGTCAATGTTCAACAATGGAGACGCCCCCCCCCCCAAGATATGTTGAGCCGGAAAATATTTGAGGTTTTGTTGACTACGTTCTTGGAATTTGGGAATGAGTGGTATTATTTGGAATATAATTGATTGATTTTTTCGTGTTTCCCGGCACGTCAATTGCTATGGTCATTAGTCCCGTAAGTGTGCATGCTTTTCCCTCGGGAGATGGCGGTGATTTTGCCCCCCTGGATGGCGAGATCCGGCGCCGACCTACCGTTGGCTAGTGAGATTTCCCCCTCACCGGGACTCTCCCACCAGCAGGGCACCGCCCCAGCCGGGACAAGCTCTAAGCTCCCGACCGGTCTCCCGGAATATGTGGCAGTGTAGTGCATCTTAGTGTAAGTGGAGAGGATAGGACAAGGAAGAGGAAGGACAGATCGCGCGCGGTCCGTGGCCCGTTTGGTAGGGTACTGCTCCGGCATTCGCCTAATATTGATCGGAGAAATCACGGAAAACTACCGATCAGAGCAGCTGGCCGCTAGAATTCCCCTCCACACAGCGACTGAATTCGACCTAGCTGGAAAGCTAGTGTCGAAAATCCTGCCGCCGTCAGGACTCGATCCTAGGACCTCCCGGTTAGAGGTGCTGCAGTGACATTAGTTGATGCACTGAGCTACCGCTCCCGGCTTGGAATAGAAGGATGTGTGACCCAATGCCGAAACGGAAAACTATGTATATTCGAAATTACTGTGTTATACGTTTTTTATATTATAAACATTTCATATTCTTTCATTTCATTTTTCAATGGCGTTGGTAGAAAATTTGTATGGTGTCTCTCTATCCCTGAAGACACAATAATGTCATTTACATTTTAGTGTAATTTTTGAAAAATGTTTGAATGAAAATGGTACTATACTATTCAGCTAACTTTTTTACCTTTGCAAAAGGTTTATAGAAAGAGGTAGAGCAGTTTTTAAGAAAATCTTGCTTACGTACTTATGGTAAATTGATGCAATTTGATCCAACAATAGTACATAAAAACTATAAACATTTAGAAAATTCACTTCAATGTACTAATATTGAAGAATCTATTGCTTTAATAAAAACAATGTTTTATTTATTTTACGTCAAAAAACAGTTAAAAACTGTATATGACCTGCTACGGGGAGAAATGAATTCTGTGCACGATTTCATAATTCTGTGATCCCTACCCTAAGCCATAAACTACTTGAATTTTGAAAGCACAAAAATGAGAGATTTTTGCAAGGATTGGTTACCAAAAATATTCGCTCCAATGCAATAATATCTATTTTCAAGGGTAAATCAGCTATAAATTCGGGCTCTTATACCTCATCATGCCCTTCGTGAAGGAATGGTACTTCCTGCCGCGACAACATGGAGAACTATAATTTGAATAACTATATTTTCCACTGAATTCTTGTAGACGTGCACAGATATAAAGTTACATTTATGTCCAGAAGAAAAAGAAGGGGCCATTTCAGCATTTGCTGAAAGGATCAGAGAACATGGACGATAAACCTGATCGAGATGGGGGTGGGGAGGGGTCATTGCCCAGAACTGCCACAGTTAAATTTTACTTTCGTTACCCACGAATTTTATTTTAGAGATTAGTAAACCAATTTTAAAACATCGCATCGATGTTTAAAAACATAGATGGGTGTTGATCGATGTTTTAATTTTGAACGATAATTGGTAACATCGATGGCGCATCACTAACTGGCATCACCAATAGAATTCTGAATCGACCGCGAATCATGCGACAAAAATCAGCTAGTTTTCGACAGGACAACTCGTATTTTGAAACACTGGTATCAAAAAGTGGATATTCAGTCGCGGCCTGGAGGAGAATTCTAGCGGCCGGCTGCTCTGATCGGTAGTTTTCCGTGGTTTCTCCGATCAACACCAGGCGTATGCCGGAGCACTACCCTACCAAACGGGCCACGGACCGCGCGCGATCTGTCCTTCCTCTTCCTTGTCCTATCCTCTCCCCCTTACACACACACTTACACTAACATGCACTACACTACCACATATTCCGGGAGACCGGTCGGGAGCTTACAACTTGTCCCGGCTGGGGCGGTGCCCCGCTGGTGGGAGAGTCCTGGTTAGGGGAAACCCCACTAGCTGACGGTAGGTCGGCGCCGGATCTCGCCATCGAGCGGAGGAAGACCACCGCCATTTCCCGAGAAAAAACATGCACTACACTAACGGGACTAATGACCAAAGCAGTTGACGCGCTCGGAAACAGGAAAAAACAAACCAAAAGTGGATAAATATTGATCCTATGTGGTTAATTTCTTTCTCTAGACGTTATGTAGACAAATATCTGTTTTGTGGATACTTGATACCGAAAATGTGATTGATGGAGAAATGTGCCTCTGTAGTTAAGTTTAGCGTTTAAATCGTTCTGGCAACTTACTTCAAAATTGATATTCCCCGATCGATCTGGACTAAGTCAAGGCCCTGCGAAGCAAATGTTTAATATTTGGGGGTACCTACTTTATACAAAGACTCAACATTTTAAAATTCTCTCAAAAATGGAACCAAATTTTTTATTTAAGATTTTCTTCGAAGGAAGCTTGGAAATGGTACAGATTTGAGTTTTTTGAAGACTATTTAATTTTCGAAAATTTCAAAATATTTTTGGATTCCTAGACATACAATATTAAAGATTGAGATTTTTGCTTAATGAAATCTGCTTTCCAAAGATCTTTAGATAAGACGTAGTTCAATTTTCGTAAATATCAGTAGTTTCTCTGTAATTTAGCATAAAATGATGAAAGAATTGAAGTCATCTTTGTCAACTTACAATTATTCAGAGAGCCTGTTTTTGATGGCTTTGCCGTAATTATCAGTCTCGCTGTATGTGGCTACATGCGGTGCAAGTCGCTGAAATTGCGCATGGCTGGGATGATAAAATCCCACGGCTCCAGGACTAAATTTTTTATGTAATACTATTTATACCTTAATTTCTCTCCGAATTAACTCATCTCGGTCGTCATTTTTTGTAAAACTCATTAAGTGGTGGAACATTTGGTACGAAAACTAAATATTTTAAAGCAAATATCACCACAAATTTGACAATTGCTTTTAATACAATTAAATCACAAAGAGTCGTAATTCATAGAAATTCGCAGTCGCGACACGGAATGTCATTGTTGCATTCCAATCTGATATACCCTGCAGGCTAGCAATTTTTATTTAATATATTTCAATTAGGTTATAAATAATTTCTAAAAGATTAATTTGTACGCGTACAAAAAAGCTCGAATGTAAGACTGGGACCGGTAGCTCAGTGCATCAACTGATGTCACTGCAACGCCTCTGACCGGGAGGTCCTAGGTTCGAGTCCTGACGGCGGCAGGATTTTCGACACTAGCTCTTCAGCAAGGTCGAATTCAGTCCCTGTCTGGAAGAGAATTCTAGTGGCCGACTGCTCTGATCGGTAGTTTTCCGTGGTTTCTCCGATCAACACCAGGCGAATGCCGGAGCAGTACCCTACCAAACGGGCCACGGACCGCGCGCGATCTGTCCTTCCTCTTCCTTGTCCTATCCTCTCCTCTCTCTCTCTCACACACACACACACTTACACTAACATGCTCTACACTACCACATGTTCCGGGAGACCGGTCGGGAGCTTAGAGCTTGTCCCGGCTGGGACGGTGCCCCGCTGGTGGAAGAGTCGTGGTTAGGGGGAAACCCCATTAGCCGACAGTAGATCGGCGCTGGATCTCGCCATCCAGCGGGGGAATATCACTGCCATCTCCCGAGAAAAAACATGCACTACACTAACGTGACTAATGACCAAGGCAGTTGACGCACCCGGAAACACGAAAAGATAAAACAATCAATCAATCGAATGTAAGAAACGAACAAAGAAATATGAAATAATATACACATTCTAACTTACGTAGGATACAACTGCCTCAAAACACATCCAACATTACGTTCACGAAGCGCAGTATTTTCTGAGCGGACGGCTTAGTTTGACGCCAACTTACACAAGAAAATACTTACAGTTTACAAAAATCCAACATGACGTTATTTGAAGATATATATTTTTGATGAACACGTTTCATTAACAAAAAAATGTATCTTTACACTTGTAGTTGTAGGAAGACGCCGAATTTTAATTTTTTTTTTAATTTTCGAAAAATCAACGTTTCAATGAACATAGACCTGTATCATTCTCCTAAGCGTCATTTACGATATTTAAGGTCTAAATTTAATCAAAAAATGTGTGTCGTTTAAAAAAAAGTAAATAAAAATTGTCTATATTTGACACAAAATTTCGCAAAAAATACTCAATTTTTTGAAAAATTGAACGTGAAATTTTTAGATCTGTTTTTCGTGAACACATTTATTAAGAAAAATGTATTTCATAGTTGTAGGAAAACGTCGAAAATTTTTTGAATTTTTCAGTTTTCGAAAAATCAGGATTTTCAACGAACATGAGACCTGCGCCATTTTCTTAAACATCCTTCTCACTTAAACATCTCTCCAATAACGAAGTTTAATCAATAGTGTTGGAGCCAGTTTTTGAAAATTTTTAAAATGTCCCAGGGGCTTCACTTAAAGACCCCCCCCCCCAATAAAATATCGGTTTCAAATTCAAGTATCAAAGTATTTAAATATCAAATATCGGTTTCATTCATTGCGACATCAGCCATATCGATCGGGAATATAAATTTTTGAGAAAATCGGTTGAACGGTTTAGCCACTAGCGTTGTTAACAGACAGACGATTTGCCGTCAATCGATTTTTCGGTATCAAGGACACACAAAACATTTATTCTAGCTTTACCAAGTGTTAGAGCATTGTTTTTACATTTAGCATCTGGATTTATCCACTTTTTTTGTTGCCAGTGCCCTATAATAAGAGTTTTCTGCCGAATATTCGCTGTTTTTTCGCGCCGAGTTACATAACTTTCTGTCTACCGCTCTAGTGGAAGGGAGAAAGTAAAAATTAGATGTGGTGCACGACCGAACGTTGGTTTGACGTGAAGTGTCTGGTATCTAATCGCTTTTAGCATATTGATTGAAATGAAAATGCGACATTGACTGCGCATGAAATTGTTTTAACACAAACGGACATTGAACTGTACATGATATTTAATTCGAACAATATTCTACGTAGTGGTTTTTGAACTATTACAGTGTTGAAATGTGTGCAGTGTTCCTTATTGATTATACATACATAAAACTAGTGAAGTGTTTCTTGTATATAAACCTCTCTCTCTCTTTATAGTTGTTAGTGGTTGTGGAACTATTGTACGTTGGATAGTGACACTATTTGGAAAACAATTTGTTGATTTAAACTAGGGGAAACAAAGTTTTTCACTCTGCGTGAAGCGGGAGGAAATTGAGCCGCTAGTTAATCCCATCTATTTAGGCAATACAAATATTCTACGACTCTTAATGTGTGATATGAGAAGTTTGAGGCAAGGCACACTGCAATCGATGTGTCTGAAGAACGTACAATCGACCGTTGCATCGCCCATGTTGAGGACACGTAATAGAGGTAGTTGTTGTGGGTACGGAATAGAGGCCGAATTCATTCTTCATGAAGTCAATGAGGTGGCCGTTGAGTTGTGGATCGTTATCGAAGTCTCCACAAGAAATGATCGGAGTCTCCCTGACGACCCGAGAGCTCTGTAATAATTTCGTGAAGTTCGCTGTATAGGTCAAGAGCGACACAGTTTTGTTAAAGGCACTGCTGAACATCTTTACCAGTCGCTTTGTGATATAATCCTGCACATTCGAAGATGTCAATATCTACTGATATGTGATATTTTTCGAAATTGATCGCAAAATGCGAAATGACGTACAAAGTGCGAAATGATGTGGATCTGCGATATAATTGCTAAATTGCATTGTGTGATCGGTGTTTGCTATCTACGAATGTGACATTGACAGCAACACATCGATGTCTGAACACATTTAATTTGACGGTGGCTAACAGTGTAGAAGCTGAACGATTTTCCAGTTAATATGGTTTCATTCTTACTGACAGAAGAAATAGGTTAAAGGAAGTCACCATTGAAATATACTCTCAGTTCATTTTCCAGTGATTGTGTTACATATTGATAATGGGATGTATATAAATTGATTTCATTTAATAAAATTCATGACCTTGTAAAAGAATGTTGTGTTGTTTTAATAAGTATTTACGAATTGAAATCCTTTTACTCTCCTATGAATAGTGTTATTCAGAAGCCTGGAGTTCTATGCCAGGCAAGAATCGTTCAATGGATTTAAAATAACTTCTTAAAAATTTGTTAAAGATCAAATATGACGAAATATTAAATTAGTTTCTCTCATTTCCTAATTTTAATGAGATATTTCAAAAGCATCAAAATAATGTATCTCTTACTACAAAATGCTAAATCTTAATATTTATAATGCTATAAAAAGGTCACAACTTTGTTTTCAGAATTCTATTTAAAAAAATTAAGTGCTACATTGTACCTTTATTAGTAATTTGTCCTGTGAGTGTAGGGAATGTTGTAATCCGAGAGGTAGTGGTGTTACTTTCCCGCTCAACGTGAAAACGGAAGGTCTTGGCGGGATTTCCCCCCTTACAGCAGGCTACTGTGATGTCGTGGGTTGGACAAATCACAGACAAGATGGCTTTGGTATATAAACAGTTTATTTACATACATATACATAATTGCCCTACCATTTACTACAGGAGCATTTGCTTCCCGTTAGCATCCGCTAACTGCCGAATGTACTGTTTACGTGAGCCTGGCGCGATACCCGCAAGCTTGCGGCCTCCGACGCACACTGGTGTCTCGCGAAGATCTCGCGACAAATGTGCGAGGAACAAAGCAGCCCTTCTTTTTTCTTTTTTTTTCGTTTCCCCCTCTCCAGTTACCTTGGAGAGGCGGGAATTTATTTATGTTAGGGAGATACACTTACGCTGCAGACTTATCGGCTTCTGCAGCTTCGGGAGGGCGGATATCTTAAAAATACTACTTAAAACTAGCTTATAATTAACTTATAACTAAACAAAGACAGCCACTTTGGACTCGTTAGTTATGTACATATGTTAGTTAAGATATTATTTTTCAAAGTTCTTAGTAAAGTTCATGTTTCTTCTTGTTTTTTTCTTATTTCATTCACTCTCACTTTCATTCTTTATATATATATTGTAATGATCTGTGGGGCCGAGCCCGCAAGAAGGCATGGAACTTTTATGTGAGCAAGGAGGAATTAAAAGAAATGAAAGAAACAATAGACAACAGCGCCGCGTAACCATAATTAAAAGCGTGATACAAGAAAGCATAAGGGGCGGAAATAGCGTGATGAACGATGAACAGAACTTAAATTTAGAAACATTTTAAAGCAAAAACCACGTTATTCGAGCCACGGGTTCCGTAAATATTATAAATGGTATACATTGCATGCATAACATGACGAAGATGAAAGACGGAACTCATTGTTGTACTTCTGAAAAAAATGTATAACAAGAAGAATTTTGTTGAATATCCAGTGAATGCCTGGGTGGATTTTGGCCAAACTTACGGGAATTATAGGGAAAAATATTTAGAGCAGGGCAAAATTAGTTACGGTGCGGGGGGAATTTATGTAAGACGCAAAATGCCCGAAAACAGCAAAAATGTAAGAGTTTTTGAACATTTATTATGGTGATGGGCATATGTTTGGAAAAAAGACAGTCACTTGGATTGTAGGGACCAACAATGTGAACTGGGTTACAGAGACAGAATGAGTTCGGATCTAAGGACGATCACACACGTTTTATGTTGTGCTGAATTTTGAGAAATTTCTGGAAGTGTCGTGCAAAAAGTTAATAGGTTATTTCCGTTACATAGGAACAATTGTTAAAACCGAGTGCATCGAAAATTTAGTTAAATTCATTGAGAAATTCGCGAAAAAAAAATCTGCATAGGAAATATTTACTTAAATTAGGTGTCAGAAAATAGAAGCGTCGCGAAAGATATATAGGGATATCGCGACATATAGAAATAACGTTCAGGGAAGACGCGATTAAGACAAAGAAAAAAAACAATAGTCGTGGATGCATTGGCATGTCTTAAACGGAGAAGTGAACCGTAGAGGATCTGGTGGCAGCTGAACGGAGAATCGCGTGCGTGAATAACGCACGTGACAACTACCAGCGACGGGCGCTGATAGAAGGTGACATCGCTGCAGAAAAGGGAAGTGGCACGCATTGTGCAAAAACTGTATTTTTTGGTTTGTTTACGCTCCATTCAAAAGAAGTTCTGTCGAAGACCAAGTTATGCTATTAGGCTAAGGATAATAAATAAGGTCACGACAGAATGCGCATTCTGATGGATGGATGAGATTTGTTTTTCATTGTATTGTATTTTCAGTGTGTATGTTTATATGTTTTCTTCCTGGGTGTTTATACATATTTGTGTTGTTATGTTTTGTAAGTTGGAGGGGCAGATGGTGTTCACGAAAGAGCCATCAGCTAAGATAAGTCCAAAATTAAATGCATGAGCATCCCAATGGCTCATAATTGCCGTGATTCCATGTTTTTTATTTTTGTAATGGTATGAGTGTTGACCCAGGCACGAACAAAGCGGACCCTTACTTCAACTCCGTATGGAGTGAGCGCGCGAACTACGACACGGTAAGGAACAGATAATAGGACGAGCTAGCAGAGGCACGGGCAATTGATAACGTGGCACCCAATTATAATTTAGGGCTAGGGCAGGGCAAGATAGTGGGCGTGAGAGATTGTAATGTAAAAGGAGGGAGAGGGAGAATAAGAGGATATATTACAGTGGGTGCCCAACGTGTGGGCGGGATAATATATTTATAAGAGGAGTGGAAATATTACAATATATATATATATATATATATATATATATATATATATACACACACACACACAAACACATTCACTCACTCATTCATACCACTTCTTTTCACTGCACTATTTACACTTTAATTTACGCCACGGCGCCGACTTTACTCAGGCGTCCGTGACGCCGCGACGTTTTCAGGGCCTGGCGGTTCAGGCACGGCGGAGCGCGTTTCCGCGCCTCCCACGGGGATTCCCGCATCTGGCAGCCCTTCTCCGAGCCTTCCTGCCTTTATAGTCTCGCTGAGGCTGCGTCGCCACCCGCCGGGTACCAGTGCCTGCCGGATGCCACTGCCCGTTGGGTCTTGCGACACATCTGGCACAAGTGTGACGCGTACCTCTCGAACTGCACCCTGGGCTCGGTCTCCCTCGCTTCCTGCCCATTGTGGTGCATTCTGCACGTGTCCACTCTTGAAAGTGTCCACGATACCCGCTGTGCAACACGCTGCCGCGTGCGTTTCAGTAGCTGACGCTTCGGGACAAGTTCCAAGCTTCCAACCGGTCCCCCGAAATGAGTGTGGTGTAGTGTAAGGTATGTGTGTGTGAAAAGGGGGGAGGTGGGGTGAAGAATGCTGAAGAAAATATCGGTCAAAAAGGGAAGCTCGGCGAAAGGATTTGGGGCAACCTGCTGAAGGCCATCCGGCTTGCCAAAAGCCCGTTCGAGTGTGGCAGCGTCGAGATCTTGTTGTCATCTGTCGACTTTCCACAGGTACTGCATAAACGATGTGCGGTGACATTTTCAGAGGAGAATTTATTGAAATGCATTGTATGAAATGTATTTTATTTATTTAACTTCAAAAAACACTTCAAAAATTGAAGGACAAAACAAGAAACTAAATTATTTACGTTAAATATTCCCAGCCCGTTAATGGCCTTTTATATTTCTTTGCACTAATAAAAATGTTTTAATTATCAGCATGCATGGCTTAGCTTTCTTTCTTCTCAGTTGTTTCCGGTTCACGTATCACGCAATCTTCTTCCTCGCATTATTATAACTTCAACGCCTGATTTAATTGGTCAAAGTTCTTGTCGCATTTCCTTTCACAAATACCATTTTCATTGCGTAACTTCTCTTACTATTAAAACATTTGTCTGTACTACTCTCGCAACTTTTCTTGAACGATGACCTTGCTCCCCCCTCCCTTGAGCAATAAACAGTTGAAGGCAAAAGTTTGCATCGAACACTGATGACATTCCAAGCATTAAAACTTCGTTAGTGCGAAACAAAAGCTAGTGAAAGCTTCTTCTTCTTCTCCTTCTTCTCCTTCTTCTCCTTCTTCTCCTTCTTCTTCTTCTTCTTCTTCTTCTTCTCCTTCTTCTTCTTCTTCTTCTTCTCCTTCTTCTTCTCCTTCTTCTTCTCCTTCTTCTTCTCCTTCTTCTCCTTCTTCTTCTCCTTCTTCTTCTTCTTCTTCTTCCAAAGCACTACAGCCCGATGTGGGCCAAGACTGCCTTCACGATCTCCTCCATTCCTCTCTTCTTTCGGTCTTCTCCCACCATCCAGTGACTTTCATTGTTTTCAGGTCATCCACAACATCCTGGGTCCACTAGTGAAAGCTAGATGCTTTCATAGTCGAGAACTTCTGTTCAGCTTTATTACCATTATCTAAAGAAATGTCTGAGTCAGGTCCAGGTCCTAAGGGAGGCACCTAAAACTATCTAGTGTCCCTGCTATTGCCTACCAAGAGCGTTGACCTGGCCGCACATGTAGCAGGTTGATTTTGATTTTCCAGAGGTTGGCATTATTGTAAATACTCTAGTGGCCGACTTCGTAAGTAATACCCGCACTCCGCCCGCATTTCTTCAATCCATCGTTCAAGAAAAGTTGCGCGAGTAGTACAAAACACAGCCAAATATGTCCTCTCACGAACTTTTGTTTTTATCTTTCTTCTCAAAGTCTCCTATATCCACCTATTTATATCTTCACGACGACCAATGTCCAAGGAGTTTGCACATAAATAATGTTCGATGTCAATGAACATGTAATATGATCATGGAGCTATGAGTACATGGAGGTGCCGTTACCAACCTCTTCCGTGCACAAGTGAAGTCAGTCCGCCATATTGGTGGGTTCAAAACACGTCTGCCAAACCAATACCTTCTGTTACTACAAGCCCAACAATACTCTTATCTGAAGTCAAAAAATCAGATTGCTCAAGCTCCGAGTTTAAGGATGGACAAGGAATGCAATTGGTATGCACTTCCTGCAAAACACTCCGTTTCTTTGTAGGAGGCTGAAAAATAATGTTCATGATCACTTAAATTCTCTTATACATCTCAATAAATAAGTATTCTCCACAACTTACTTCTTTTAGGTGTAGTGGAAAAGCTGGAAAATTGCTAGGCTGCCAATTGTCTCTTCGTACAGCTCTAATCCACAATGCTCTCCGCTTTGGATCTGCAGGAAATCTTGAAGAAAAAATTCACGAAAATTAACGAATAACTTACAAAGTTACTAAATGTTACAAATTACATGACGTATCTAGTTTCTTGTAGAAAGTAATTTCCAATTTTCACGTACGGTTCGTACAGCCGGTACCCACACAAGTAACCATAACGAACTGTTATAAAAAGTTCTATTCTGAACAAGGCTTTTAAGTATTAAAAACGATGCCAAACAACACAACTGAAAACAAGCACAACTAGAAGCCACAGAGCACTCACACGCAGTTTGTCTATGCTACAACCTTTCCAGACTCACCAATATGGCGGAGATGGCTTCAAGTTTGTGACGTCCTGCCATCTCCCTGTTATGAATATGATACATTACAGTACTCATATTTTTTATTATTCCGGCAACAGAAAAATGTTCCCGTGTAATTAATACATTTTTGTAACTAGAATGCAAGAAAAGTATACTTCAAGACTTATTTTTTAACAATACTGTTTACAGAAACATTTTATTACAATTAAATTTACTGCGAGTTTAGTGAAAAGTGCGACGAATGTAAACGACGCGAGCTCTTTAAAATGACCTTTTTATGGCCTGTTCGTTTACAGTCGTTTGATTCAATTCACATACTTCTCGTGTACTTGCGACATGATTTGTATCAATTCTTATAATATTATTTTTAGTGGCGATATCAGAACAATGTATTTCAGTCGTAAAGGCTAACCTCTATCCGCTACCCCTATCTGCTCGCATTGAAGTGCCCCTTTGAGGCTTTAACAGCTGCCGCTCGGCTCATCACAAATATCGTCCACTGGTCTAAACAAACCATTGGTACCACGTCTGGGTGTGAGTTATGCTGAATTGAAAAGGGCGAGAGCGTCGGTTTTGACCAATCAGCGCCGTATAGGCTCTGCCCCCCGCCCCCCATTTGTCATCCTCGCGGCCCAAACTCAAGGCCGTACTAACAAGCTGACCATTCACTCGAAAATTCAGATAATTCAACGAAAATTGGACCTGCGCCATTTTTACAAGGGTTATTTGCTCTAAAAAATAAGGAAAATATTGTTTTTCAGTCATTTGGGGTGACCTTAGATCACGGAGGGTGGCTTTGCACCACGCACCGCTTTAAAGAATGTCTGTAAAATTAAAGGTTTACGTGTGTATTTTCACTTGCTTTAACCATTAGTCGATTCTTGGAAGTTGATACACACCAAACGGCAACACAGGTCAGCTCGTGCTTTTGATTTTTACAGCTTGAGCTGACAAGAAAAATAGTTCAATTTCGAACGGATTTTTATAGGAGAGTAACTCACAATTATTTTATGAACTTTACATTTTATTGAAGTGTTAATTATATAATAATTATTTACAGTTTACTCATACTACTTAACATAAAAACTTCAATTTATTCATACCTGATCATCACCTTCATTGCCTGAGATCATAATTTTATGGTGGGGGGATTTTGTACCAGAGGGAACAAAATTTCATAGTGGTTCAAAGTCACTCTGATGTATTTTTACGAACAAACCGTGTGATTTATTGCTGGTTAAACTAATTCAGACATATCATTCACTATGCCGAGAACTTACAATCTTGGGGCTGATGCCAGGTCCTATCGATAGTATTCTGATGAAAAGTTACTGCAATGGAATATATGAACGGGAAAACTTTTCAAGAGAAAAGCAGCAGCTCTTGACAATTGTACAATCTACCTTAAGAAATAACTTCCAAGGTAAACTCGATTGTACCACATTGGGGGTCAGAAAGATGAGTCACAAATAATAATTGCAGATCAAAGGAGCCTAAGTTATCCTCGACTAAATACTATATATTTCAGTGAAAACCCCATCGAAATCGGTTCGCCTGTATCAAAGGTCACAAGAACGCTCAGTCAAAAATTGCGAAAAGAATTAAATTGGGTGTATATCAACTAATTAAGTACATGAGACTATAAAAAGGCAGTTATTTTCCTATCGCAGTCATTGAAGGGTGAATGGAAAAAATAGTATTATTCCAAAATTGACCGTTTTCATTTTTGTACAGAAATTAGTGCAGAAGGCAAGGAACTTCATGTTGAGACTGATAACAATTCAATGCGAGATCATCTGACTTCAAATCAGGCAGCTCCTTGTCTTTGATAAATGAAAGAACATTATCTGTCCTGTACAGGTACTGCTCTTCCACTCAGTATTTCAGGCATCTGGTGAGTCGGGCTGGTCGCAGCAGATGGTTCACATTTGTTTTTTGCCAGTGGTATGGGGCTGATGTAGTTTACTTGTTTTGTTACTGATCGAGAGAGGGCCTGTAATGAACCGAAGAGCGAGACGTTAAGGGAGCAATGAGCGAAGAGTCAGTAATTTTCGTTATTTTGCGTTGAAAGAATGCGTTCAGTCAACTTTGTAAACAAGCATTCACGAGCTTAAATGGAATATCACACGTTCAGGCTCAATGACCAACAGGAATTCTTTTGTCTGGTCTGTCTTCAAAAGATGGAAGAGGAAAGCATAACAATACCTCATACTACATCTCATCATACTCATCATTGTTTAAATCTCATCATCTCTCTACATACTCATCAATAACAAGACCTCATACTACTAAATATGAAAACCTTCTAAACATAAAAGAACACACGGAATAATTTCCAACAAAAATTCCTCACTACTCCTCAGATTCTGTGAAGTTTATACCGAGTGATTTGTACAGCAAAACACAGCCTGTTCCCAAAAAATATCTCGAAAAAGAAAATATTAGCTGTAAGCTGTATTTAAAATTTCGACTTAAAATTGGGACGACCCCAAGTTATATGACTTATGTGCACTCTTACAACAATAAAATATGTTATTTTTGTGATACATTCTTGTTTTGCAAGAAAAGTTGGTAAATATTAGTTGAGGTAAAAACAGTACGAGTCCATAGTTTTTGTTTAAGTTATAACACATTATTAATAACGTTTGATCGGAATTATTCCTCATAAAATATTCGTATGGATTGATACAACACTTATGAAATAATAAAATTGTTTAAAACTAACAGTTTTTTGTCAAAATTTAATCAAAATTTTAAAAAATTGAATTATCTGGAAATGATCTTTCTGAATCAGTACCGTTTTTCCACTCACCCATTCAATTGTATTTGTATATAGACTAGAAGCGTCTGACAGAATAAGGAAATTTCTGTGAAATTCTTCTCTCTATATCTCGTATTTTGTATTGTTTGTAAATTAAATACCATTCTAAACTTGAAAACGACGATGTTCTTCTCGGACCTGAAACAACATGTCGAAATGTTAAATACAGAAACTTTTATCTTTGAGGTTATGCAGTTGTTTAAAAAGTACTTATATCCATCATATAGGGTTGTAATATTTATTTATTTATTTATTTATTTATTTATTTATTTATTTATTTATTTATTTATTTATTTATTTATTTATTTATTTATTTATTTATTTATTTATTGTTTTAAATGCCTATATTCTGTGTACGGTTAGTATATGGGGTCCTTCTTTTGGGATTCCTAGAGAGATGTATTTTCTTCCATAATAATACATTCTCAGGGATTCAAGGATATTGGAGAGTGGTCTTAGAAAGCAATTAAAATGTCCTGCGTATTCGTCAGTTCTGGACCATTTTGAATGTGACCGGGAAACTCCCAAGACTTAATGGCTCAGAAAACGAGTCCTCGTATTTGAAGGAGTCTGAGGTGTGATACAAAGTGGGAAAGCATGAAAATACAATTTATCTAGTCCCGTGGAGTACATGCAACGTACATACATGTATTATCTTCCTCAGAATCTGAAGATTTAATCCTATAATAATGATAATGATCAGTGAATCCATGATATTGAATATATTAATGACCAGTGTTTAAATTAAGACACAAATAAATTAGGAGAATCCTGCCGTTCAACATATATTCCATGTACTGTTTTATCAGTTTGATGTTCATGTGTCAATCAAGTAGTGTCACAGTAAATAAATAGCAAAATATATGTTTCACTTCGTAATATTGTTCTTTGGTATGCCTATTAAATCAGTGTGCGTCTTTATTCCCAGTGATATTGTATGTCTGTAAATTGATTGTAGATTTTTATAGTTTTTCCCATATATTGGGAATCTAGACTTCTTGATGACCGCGAAAACTGATTCCTACTTAGTGCCTCTGCATGAAGAAATATGGTCCCTTCCCCTAGAGATGTATCCTTCCGTGTTTCAGAAGACATGAGTAACGCTATCCTGAACCGTGTGAATGATTTGTTTCAGAGACACTACTCGCCGCCTGCGTACCGTTGGTACTGCAGTGGCGCGGCCACCGTGAAGGGCTTGAACCCGCCCCCAGCGCGCAGGGCCCAGTGCCCGTCCAGTGCCCCGCCCTCGCTGCCCGCACGCCGCCTCTCGTCATGACCAGCGCATCCAGGCTGCACGCAGAGCCTGCCGCCGCCGCCGCCACCGCCGCCGACGCGAGGGGAGCCCAATGGAGGCGGGAGGTGATGTGCGCGGCAGGCCCCCGGTGAGATATAGCGTACTGCTCTTCACAGGAGCCGAGGGATCGTAGTTTGTTGTTAAATAATAAACACAATTGTTACTATATTGTATATTATTTATGTACAAGAAGGTAGTGTGGAACGAGGGTGGTCCCAGAAGTACCCTGCCTGACCTAGAGATCGCGGTAGTTTTTCAAAAAATATCACTGTATTAGAAAGAAGACACTCTATGAAGTATATGTTTCAAGTTTGAAGACGCTACGTTGTTTAGTATTTGTTTGGCAACAATCAATAGTGAACGTTCTGAGTGAATTTGTAAAAATGGAGAAAATTGATCATCGTTATGTGATCCAATACTGTCTTTTGAAAGGCCTCAGCCCAGCCAGTATAAAAACTGAACTAGATTCTACTCTGGGTGAGTCTGCGCCTTCGTTTAGTACAGTAAAATATTGGATAGCAGAGTTTAAACGAGGCCGTACGAGCTGCTAAGACGAGCATCGCAGTGGTCGACGAAATGAGGCGACTACTCCAGAAAGGGTAAAGAAAATCCACAAAGCGCTACTGGGTGATCGTCGACTGAAAGTGCGCGAGCTAGCAGACATAGTAGGCATTTCGAAAAGTGCGGTACATCGCATATTATCTCAAAATTTATACATAAGAAAGCTGTGTGCAAGATGGGT
The DNA here is from genome assembly GCA_964035755.1 of Teleogryllus oceanicus. Classification (NCBI taxonomy): domain Eukaryota; kingdom Metazoa; phylum Arthropoda; class Insecta; order Orthoptera; family Gryllidae; genus Teleogryllus; species Teleogryllus oceanicus. Next base: position 64,930,332 of record CAXIVR010000007.1, read on the forward strand.
GCCGCGTTTGCTCATACTCGAGCAAAAACAGTGTCGTGAAGATGTTTCAATTGAGTGTTTAGCGAAGTTTCACTAGGCAGAATTTTTGCGCCGTTTCATAACCATGGATGAAACATGGGTCCACCACTTCACCCCAGAGAGAAAACAACAATCAAAACAATGGACTGAAAAGGGAGAGCGCGCACCAAAGAAGGCGAAGACCGTTCCATCTGCAGGCAAGGTCATGGCGTCGGTTTTTTGGGATGCGCGTGGGATAATTTTCATTGACTATCTTGAAAAAGGAAAAACCATCAACGGCGAGTATTATGCGAACTTATTGCAACGTTTGCGCGAAGAAATTAAGCAAAAACGGCCACACTTGGCTAAGAAGAAAGTGTTGTTTCATCAGGACAATGCACCAGCTCACAAATTCGTTATTGCAATGGCCAAAATTAATGAATTAAAATTTGAATTGCTACCTCATGCACCCTATTCGCCAGATTTAGCCCCCTCTGATTATTGTCTGTTCCCAAACTTGAAAAAATGGCTCAGTGGTCAAAGATTTTCCAACAATGAAGAAGTGATGTCGGTGGTTAATGGCTATTTTGAGGAGCAAGACAGTTCTTATTATAAAAAGGGTATCGAACTTATTGAACATCGCTGGGAAGAGTGTATAGAGCTAAAAGGAGATTATGTTGAAAAATTAACATATTTTTTCCAAAATTTTTGTTTTTTCTTTGTTGGGTCGGGTACTTCTGGGACCACCTCCGTACTATGAAATATTATTATTTACACAATTACATAATTGGAACATAAATATTTAAACTAATTTTGTCACATAAAGGAAGGTAAACGAAAACTCGAGGCGTTGGGGCCAGGGGAGGGCCTTCATGCCCCCCCCCCCGATCCGCCAGTGGTGGTTGATATTGCTACTAGTACTACTACTAATACAGTGGGCCAGGAAAGTTTCTGTGCTGTGGCGCCATGCTGATGAGTGTGCTATCAACACAAATGATGTTGGTATTACGTACACCAGGCGGCGCTGGTATCATTCTGGTAGGGGGGAGGTGACAGAACGCGTGTCAAATTCGCCCTGTGCATTGCGGTGGTGGCTGTCCTTATATTATTGTTATATTGTTCATTATTCTAGCGTTGGTATTTAAGTTTTGTATGTCGTGTATACCTAAGAATAAACGACGATTTTTTACAATTCATACATCGACAAGGCCAGTTAAATGTGCTACAGCTTCGTAGAAAATTACTACCTAGACCTGCATGAAACATAAGTCGAAGAGGGAAAAATAGAAGTTTGGGGTCTATGCCATTGGAAAGAGATTTAGTAACACATTTTAATATATATATATATATATATATATATATATATAATTCTGCTACACAGAACGACCGGCGGGGCACGCCGCGCATGGGGAAGAAGGGAGGCATGCAGGTGCCAGAACAAAGAGGCAACTGGAAAGCGACGCCGAGGTATTTTGGGAATTTCTAAGAATCTGGGAAAGGGATGCCCAAAATGCGGGACAGCGCATTTTGCCGCGGAGTGCCGCGTGCAAATTTCTTAAAATCCATGGAAATGGATGTCCAAAATGCCTGGCAACGCGACAAGAGCGCGGCAATAAGGCCGCGTGCAAAACCATGGTGACGTGGTTGGGAGCTATATAAGTGCGAACGCAGAGCGCGAGGGCGGGGTTTCGAGCTGAGTGAGAACCTCGTGCGAACGCACAAAACTTGCGCCCAAGGTGGTGCGGAGACGAACTAGGCTCGTACGGCAACCCATGTGTTGGGACGCCGTGGTGGAACACTGCTTCCACGGGTGACTGAGGTCGCCGGAGCTGTATGCTGTGTGCGTAGGCTCGCTGAGGAGTGGCGCGGGCCACTAGCCAAACATTGCATTGTTAAGGATCGCTCCTGCGATCGGGGGAATAAAGGCTCAGAGCTATGACCAACGTTTCATTAATTACTTGTAAATATTGTGAATAAACCTGAGAGAGAGAGAGAGAGAGAGAGAGAGAGAGAGAGACACACACACACACACACATACACCCACCCCGCGAGGTCTACAAATCCACACTTTCCTTGCTTACCAGGAGGATTGCTCCCCGGGGTAGGCGTCTAAGCGTTAGCTTTTATCCGCATCCCCATCCAGTGCAAGAACACCTTCAGGCTGGTGTCTGAATTCTGCCAAATTACAGTTACCCCTCATGGGAACCTTTCCATATAACGCCTGAGTCGAGTCGTTCGGCCAACTCAGAGCTACAAGATTTCCTGGCCAGTTGTCCTGGCCGGAGTCAGATGAATGCGCCTCTCACAATGCGTCGGAGCAAATACCTCCTTTGTCCCGAAAATCGGGCTACTGCCACGACAAAGCCAAGTGCCCAACTGGGGGACACCTGGCCGAAGTCCAAGAGGCTCGGGCCCCCCCAACCCATCTTCTCACTGCCTCCACCTTAAAGCTACCGACCTGAATATCGCCGGATGCAGGCAAAGGCAGGCTGACAGGGTGGATCATGTTCTCCGTCTCGACTTTTATATGTGGGTTTGAGATTCACAGCCCAGCTGCTCAGAGGATGCCGGCTAGCAAACCTCACGCCCAATGCTGCCCAAACGTCGGTGGCGAACCACCTACTCACTACCTTCACCTTGAAGCTAATGACGTGAGTGCAGTCGTGAAACTCGGGGTAAGGGTGGCCGATGGATTGCGAAGTAGAGGGGCGGCATATATGTTCGAACTATCACGTATATTTTGTCTCTTCAAAATATTTCTTGAACGAGGAAAACTACGGCATATAGTGTACAAACGATTTCCGACGCACGCATCAAATTTTTTATCCTTGTGTAAGACAACTTTTGCGTTAATAACGGAAGATACAATTGTGCTCATGCGAAAATAAGTGATTTAAAAAAATATATTGTGACGGACCGGGGTTCCGATCCAGTGCATCAGTGAATTTATTTATGGGGCCAGTTTTTTTTTTTTTTTTTTTTTTTTTTTGCGAATGGGCTCCGGGGTGGGGTAAACATTGATACGACTTCCCAATATAATTGTCATACACAACTTTATTTCAATAATCACCTTGTAACTCTTTTAGCTTAGGTCCTTATGCCACGAATCACTGCCTTGCTTTAGTACATTGTGTCTAAAATATTCGAATATGATACTAAATGCAACCTGTTGGTCGTCTTGCGGCGTTGTTCTTCATGTCCGGTTCCTGCCCACCAGTCGTTCGGCGCCCCTCAGCGTTGGTCGGCTGATGCTTCGGCGTGTCCGTGGAGCGACCGTTACGTCGCTGCCTCCATCCCCCCGCGTGTCCAACCGCCTTCGGTTCGGTGTTGCTCGTCTCCGGATTACACCCACTGCTAGTCACCTCAAATATGGATTTCACTCACCACGTGTTACTATTACGCCACACGATTCTCCCACCGGCTCTCACATCGCCATTCACAGTCTTGGGCTTCCACGCACTGATCACGTTATATATCCAGTCCTTGCCACAATTATTCTCGTCGAACCTCTCACGAATGAATCGCCCACACTTAACTAATATCTTTACTATTACGTTGTTCACTCACGAGTCTCTGATATCACATCTTAAGCATCCGGCATCAAATATTCGGCCACGTCCCGCGCGATACGTGCGCTCCCCTACTCTACCTGGTTCTCACTACTCTGCTCGCGCCTCCCCGTCCGTTAACTCTCGCGCCAGGCGGGAGCCGCCAACTGGCGCGCCATCCGAATCGTAGCAACCGCTTTCTATGTCGCCACATTAATCTTTCGCTTAAACAGGCTCGTAAAACAAAATTCGTCCTCAAAATTGTGCTGTGATATGCTCAAATTAAACGAGTCAATTACTACTACAACACAATACGCAAGTTTAATATTTTAGGCAACTTTTCGCAAGGATGTTTTGTTTCTTTGGAGAGACCCTGCCCTAGAGCCCTTAAGAAGCAGCCGCCTTTGGTGGCTGACCTTTGGTGGCTGGTTACAATCCTTGCCCGTCTCCTCACTGCCTCCGCCATTCAGCTATCCACGTGTGTACCGCCGAAACCTAGACAAGGATGTTCACTTTCCCCGTATGGACTTTTATGTGTGGGTTTGAGATCGGCGCCGCCCAGCTGTACAGAGGATGCCGGCTAACGAACCTCACGCCCAATCCTGCCCAAAGGTCGGTGGCGAATCATCTACTCACTGCCGCCATCTTGAAGCTAACGACGTGAGTGCCGCCGCGAAACTCGAGGTACGGGTGGCCGCTTCCAATCCTCTACCAGAAACCGTGGCCTCCGCAGTCGATGGTCCTCCCTGCAGAGGACAATCGCGCATATTTCGAGAACGATCCATCTTAGACACTTAAAACTAGTTTTTTGTGTTCCTAAGGCCTGCCGCTCAATCGGCTACTAGTCGCGACCACAGTCTGCGAGCGCCGCTTTCCCTGAGTTTCAAATGAGAGCTCCCCGTACTCGGCCACTGCCGTCGCCGCGTCCGGCTACAGGCTCAACGCCCGCTAATATTGGCCGCCAGAGGTGGCTAGTGATGCGACATCGGTAAGAAAACATCGATGTTAATAATACATCGATCAAAAACAATCGATGTTTTATACTTAATAATAATAATAATAATAATAATAATAATAATAATAATAATAATAATAATAATAATAATGGCGATGAGGTGTCTGGGATAGTTAAGGCAGTAGTGCAGTAGCGGTCTCGGACCAGAGGATAATGGGTTCGAATCTCGCCTCGGGTATCGTTGTGTTCTGTGATCTTTGTATGTCTATTTAATCATCCATCATCATCACCATCATCATCATCATCATCATCATAATAATAATAATAACTTCATCCCATCCTCCAGGTCTAACAACCCTGGGGTGTCAAAATGGATTCTGCATTAAATCCCCCCCTCTATGCGTGCACCTACCTTGATATTTCAGTCTGTCAAAATGGAATCTGCATTAAATCCCCCTCTATGCGTGCACTTACCCTGATATTTCAGTCTGACCCCGGTTAGTTAGTTAGGTAATGCCTTATTTTACGTGGCGAGACTCGGGCCATCAGGCCCGCTCTTCCGTCTAACCACGCAAATTTCGCTACGCACCTTTCACCATCTAGCGGAGAGAGGAAGTATTATTTTGGGCGACGAAACAGGCGGATCTCAATTTTGCTCAGAGGCTTCTTTAAGGCTTGAGGATCTTTTTCATCAGTAAATCTACTACATGTGACAGCCGGCTTTACTTCCCCTTAGAAGGAAGGCGTACGAAGGATTTTTTCGCCCTTAAAAATCCGCGTCTTCGATCGGCTTTGAACCACCGAATCCGCCAAGGTAGGATGCAAGTATCGCGTGGCCCAACGATGGCCGATTCGCAGGAAAATAATAATAATAATAATAATAATAATAATAATAACAATAACTACAACAATGGACAAGCCTGAAAGACTCTGCACCTAGGGACATCTCAAAGCTCTCAGTTCTTCAAAGGGAACGGGATGGAGAGGCGAGGCGCTACGTTGCTTGCACTGACTTCTATTCCGTGTGCAAAATAAGAGGAAAGACGGGGGATACACCAGAGCAATGGGGTCATATCGGGTTTAAGAGAGATAGTCTACTGGATGAAGGTAGTACAATCCGCGTTCGTATGGTTCGACCACATAAAGAGACAGTGGTTCCATGAAGTACTATGTACTATATAATTGTGATTATGGGCATCTTTTATTTACAATTAAATCATTGAAAACGTACGAACTTCGAGCATAAAACATCTATGTTGGAAAAACATCAACTTTAATATTTCGATGTTTAAACATTAAAAGCATTAACTTTTGAAAACATCGACTTCCATATTGCATCCCTACAGTACCGGCAGCGTAAAAGCGACTTGACAGTTCGATGGGCTGCTGCCACATATTGCTACGCTCGTGGCACAATCTACAAGACAGATAAATTAAAATCTCAAAACATTGACACTTACTGACAGACGAGGACACTCTTGATATAGTACATTATGAAACAATGATGGGTATAAATACAGGAGTGTGATATTACGATACGAGCGAGTATCATCAGCTTCATACGAGTGTAGTAATACCCATTACATCGAGTTTCATACCGTACTTTTTCTACGACTTCTATAAGTTAAACTTTTACATTGAATCGTTTCATGGCAGTTGACATGTAGGATTCCACCAGGGCCACCCCACCCTGCCCTCGCATGTTGCCGCAGGGGGCTGTGGTTTCCAGTCCGCCTGCGAGGGAGTACTGCGCTAGACAAAAAATGCAATTTTAATGTAACAGAAGAAACAACTAACGTTCTAATGATTAATCAAGTGCCAATACTTGGTTTTAACTTTCTTCATTGGTCAAAACCCTGTATCATAATGAAATCTGTATTGTAATGAGTATCATTATGCAACTAACAAATGACAGCATTTAACAATGCGAGTAGAAAAAATGTTTATAACCTTCGTCCCAGCCGAACCTTATCGCCTACGCGACTTCGTGTGAGTCTGATGAGCGGCAACGTGGAACCCTGGCTGTGAGAAAGTAATATAATAATAATAATAATAATAATAACAACAACTTTAAAAAATGTCATTATTAGTGGCGAGGCTCAGGCCTTAAGACCTGCTCTTCCGCCTAAAAAATAACTTTGTCACTTTAAATTATTTACAATTTTAAAAATTACAGTTGAGGCGTTCGGATGTAATTAATATTAACTTACTTTTCATGTCGCAGAGGGGGGAAAAATCAATTTGTGACTACCATCTACATTAACTTATCAGTATGAGCCAAATTAATTTTTTTTATTCTTGAAATTTTGCAAAATGGAAAGACATGATGTAAGGAACATTCTTACAAAATGAGATAAAAAAGAGCTCCCACTTATTCCACTTTGAATCAATAATTCAAAATTCGCCCGAAATGTCGGTTGTCATTACACGATAAGCCTCAACTCTGAACAATAAACAAAAAGGGGGGTTATTTTACATTTACGTCTGGGATGCAATACTAGGGACCATCCCGGCATACGCCTTCAGCGATTGAGTAAACCTAGAAAAAATCTCAATCAGAATGGCGGCTTAAGGCCGAAACATTGAGACGAATAAATATCAGGGTTGCGAGTGAAAAAAGAAAAGAAAATGGAGGTGGACAAGAGGAGAGAATAAAGAAATGATCATGAAAAGGATACGGGGAGATGAGAAGGGAAAATATAGTACATTATAATTTTACAATTACATAACAACAGGTAGTACTTGATATATGGAATGCATAATCTCAATCAAAGACATGGAAAATTACCACATTAATCATTAGGAAAAGGCACTTACAAAGGGAAATCTAACAGTATAAAATACAGAAAATGTCAGTAAAATAATTGTGTGACAGTGCTGCTTTTCTTTGTAACAATAATAGCAAGAAATAATAATAAAAGTGACATACATCATAATTTCAGAAAGATTTATAAGCTGTAGTTTCAGATAATATTTTCTTATTTTACATTTAGAAATCTATTACTATAGTAACAAATTGTATTTTAGTATTGTGTGTAATTTCTCTAATTTTAAACATTGTATCAGCAGTAATAGGATTAGTTTTAACTGTATCCTGGAAGTAGAAAAGGAGGAAGATGACCAGGAGGAAAGGGGTGGGAAGAAATACTTTCGAAAATATTACTTTAAAAAAAAGAAACGATCTAACATGGAGGATGATATGTAATAAAGGAATCATGGTAATTGGTTCAGAAAATAATTAAGATAAAATTGCGGATGAAACAGAGAGCGTGTGTAAACTACATTTCATTGTTTTTTATCCAGACACCAAGTTGAGTTTTGAATTTTCTAAAGTTGGTAATTCTCTTAAGATGTGTTGGTAGTGAGTTCCAGTTTCGATTTACTGACAGTGTAAGATTTACTGTATGACACAGTGTAAGTACACAAGTAAACAAACCCTCGCAAGCTGATTGCTTCCGAGCAAATCTCATGACGTATCACAGCAAGTGGCGAGAGAAGTGTCAGAGTCACTATATGTAGTGCCGTGTAAGCTCCCGATTGGATTGATTGATTGATTGATTGATTGATTTTTTCGTGTTTCCGGGCGCGTCAACTACTTTGGTCATTAGTCCCGTTAGTGTAGTGCATGTTTTTCTCGGGAAATAGCGGTGATCTTCCCCCGCTGGATGGCGAGATCCGGCGCCGACCTACCATCGGCTAATGGGGTTTCCCCCTAACCAGGACTCTCTCACCAGCGGGGCACCGCCCCAGCCGGGCACCGCCCCAGCCGGGACAAGCTCTAAGCTCCCGACCGGTCTCCCGGAATATGTGGTATTGTAGTGCATGTTAGTGTAAGTGTGTGTGTAAGGGGAGAGGATAGGACAAGGAAGAGGAAGGACAGATCGCGCGGGGTCCGTGGCCCGTTTGGTAGGGTACTGCTCCGGCATTCGCCTGGTGTGGATCGGAGAAACCACAGAAAACTACCGATCAGAGTAGCCGGCCTCCCGATTGGAGCACTGTCAGAGCTGGCCGAACAGCTGTGACAAGTTCCAGCTGTGACTGTGTTCAAGTTGAACAGTGAAAAAACCGCAGTATAGTGGTGGCTCGGGCCACGCCCACTGAGCGAGAGTCGCCGGCGACCCCGCCCCGCCGCGTCATCCGCTCAGTGGACGCGAGTGCGGGGAGGCATTCGCGTGTGCTGAGCGAGCCACGGTGGCACCGTGACCCACGAAATATTTTAAAAGGGCCCCTGAGGCCCTACGGAATAAAGCATTTTATTGTCGTCTCACTTGTTTAGAAATTCTATCTACGCTACCTTTATTTCAGGGCGAGAAATCCGTCTTGGCCTCCCTAGGGAGGAAAGTACGAACAGTGCTACCAACAGTACTAAAGAATACACGTTTATGCCCGTTAACGGAACAAGTTAGTAATTTGGGAATTTTTAGTCACATGCGTTTTTCATAAATACCATTATTTGATATCGCGAAAAGATAGTGGAATTTTTTTTAGGTTTGGAACCTATATTTTTTCGCTTTAGGAAAGATACAAGCTTTGTAAACTCTAAATATGAAACATTTGATTTGTAATACACATGTGGAAGATATAAACACATTTGGTATGTAGAATAAGATCAAACCTGCTAATGTCTAAGTTCATTTTAACTTGCAGCATTCATGTTTTCGTGAAATAAATTGACCAATGAGTTGAAAAAGCTGAACTTCGGTGCTATTATCTAATAAGATCATTCTCAATTAGTTCCTAAAATTCTGTCGCAAAATCTTTTACATTTTCATTTGTTTAACACTTTCATATTTTTTGTCCCCTAAGAGATTAAAACTCTATCTAATTTTTCACTTCTACTTACGCACTTGCTCTATTAATCGTTTTGTAGGCGAATCTATATAAATATTAAAAAGCGGTTGTTTTGTATGTTTATGTTAACAAGGTGTTAGTGTGTGTAATAAAAATTGCTAGCCTTCAGGGAATTAATTAAAGAATTATTTTTGTGAATTATTATTGGGACACGATTTACCTGTATGAAAAACAGTTATAATTATCAAATTTGTGTTGATATTTGCTTGGAAATATTTAGTTTTTGCAACAAATATACAATTTATAATGAGCAGGATTAAGTAGTATTTAAATACTTGTATTTGAAATACGTATTTTACATACACTTTGTATTTCAAAAAACTGTATTTTTAGTTTTTTGGGCATGTATTTTAGACTTATTTAAATTCATAAAGTAGATGTATTTTAAAAAGAAATACTTTATATACAGACGAGAAGATAGATTAGTATGATGATGGTTTATTTTTGTTTGATTCCTCTAGTGAATGCACCTCATTGAAAATAAAAATACCTTACTTAAGGCGAGAAAGTACGTGTTGTTTTAGCACCACTAGTTAACTTTTGCCATAAATTTTAAAGCATTTTCCGACGACTTAATCGAGTTTAAAATCATTTTAATGATACTTGCTTTAAATAATATTTACGTCCTGCAACAAATGTTCTTCACAGGATTCCTAAGTAGCCTATTCGATTTCTTCGCTGAGATATTATAATGTGAGACGTTAGGAGTATATAATTTAAGGTTTCTGAGACGCCTATTAGCTCCATTGTCTATTCGGCCGATTTCACGATAACTAAAGACAGATATTTCCTGGTATAGAATAGTCCAAACCAAAAGTGTGCAAGGTGAGTTCACTTGAACGAAAGGAAGAAACCTCGATTACATTAGTAGCATATCCAATAACTTGACTTGTTTATTTGCACAAGTTTGGATACATTTTTACACCATTTTTCGTCTTTAGGGCATTTTAAAAACATTTTAAATGCATTTTGTTGATCATGTTTGGCGATGTTTTAGGTCATCAAACTCCACTCACTCCTAATATATTATATTGCCGTGTGTTACCTTGTGTGTTATATTGCCGTGTGTGTTATGTGTTCCACTGCCGTATATTATTTTATTTGTTCCATTGTCGTATTGTTATCTTATGTGCTCCATTGCCGTACATGTTATCTTATGTGTTCCATTGCAGTATGTTGCCTTGTATGTAGAAACTATATTGGTTCATGCTGGTTTCGTAGTGTGTGTGTGTGTGTGTGTGTGTGTGAGGCATGTGATGAGGGCGTACGTGCTCGGCTCGGCGTAGGTGCTCGCGCCCCTGGTGCCGGAAGCGCAGCACCTGGACACTGTGAGGGCGCTGCACCAGACGGTGGTGGCGCTGCGCGTGGCGCTCGAGAAGTCGCGCGCGGAGCTGCAGGAGCTCAGGCAGAAGGTACGCAACCACTTCAAAGGCAGCCGGGCTGCACCTTTCATCCGGTTGGACGCGCGTTGCAACCACTAAGATCCTAATGAAATTAGAATGTAGTTGACAGTTCGAGGTCACGTGGTGACGCAAGCGCCGTAACCTAGGGAACCAAGAATCAGAAGTTTCGGCATGTGCAAATTGTTGTCATCTAACATTAGGGAACAAATGTATCCAATGTTACTCAGAAACTTCTTAGGAGTTTCTCACATCCCTTTCTTCTGTTTGCCTAGTTAGTGTTGAGGGCACGTAATAAAGCGCGTCGTATGCGGCAACATTGCTCCCTCCGCACCCAAATGTCTACTACATTCTAATTTTACACGTACTGTATATTTGAACATAGTGTAACATTAACCTTAATACAATATAAGTATCAGTATGTTTTTAGCTTTAAAATTATGACTGGAATAATCGTTTATTTAATTGATTAATATTAATTCAGTGATCACTTTTTACTGTTTAAATCTCTTGAATGATTGTAACAGAAACGAGTTATAAAGGTTGAACTGGAGGACACAAACAGTGCAATGAATTGGCATCGGAGCAGCCTGCGTCAAACGGTAGAAGCAAATCGATGGACCCACGGCTTCTGAGCGTCATCCATTCGCGTCATATTTATTTGAACTTGCGATAGCCCGTTCTTTCATCCAGCTCTTCCTTTAATGTGTGATGGACGAGTAGTTTGTCTTTATCTTGCACTGGCGAGCAATGCAAGACCTAAAATTCAAAATTATGGCTAGCAAAAATGTATGTATATTTTCAGTTACTAGTACGTACGATTTAGTATTGAAATATAAAAAGTAAAAACTAAAAGGGAAGGTATAAATTATTAAAATCTATTCATCTTTCAATGTGAAGACAACGAGAACTAAGGCCCATATCACACGGGCGTTGCGTTGACGCGCGATACGTAACCTGCGTCGTAGATTAACACATCTATGCGGAACAGCCAAAGCGCTCGTGTGCCGTTTCGCGTAAGATACAGCGTTATTCTACGACGCACATTACTAGACGCAACTCTCGTGTGCAAGACGGCGGATCCAGAGGGGCGTGGGGCCCGATGAGTTACTCTTCCCCATAAAATTCACTTTTCGTGTATATTTTGCTTAATTCAATGAAAATAACTACCACATATTTAATGCATCACATCCCATAAGTGAATTTTTCTATTAAGAAAGCACATTTTATTTATTTCAATTTAACTTTTTAAAACTTTTTTATAATTTCAATAATACTTATGGAGAAATACGAATGAAATAAATGTCCACCTCTAGACAAAAGAGTCTGGCATTCTGAATGTTATTGATGATCATGAACGGCCGCGCTCTGAGCTTCAGAATCAAGAAAAAACATGTTAAGCACATTAGAGATACCCTACATCTATGATTTGTCACTAGGGTTCCTTAGTCCCCTAGTTTTGAGTAATTCCGATGAAAGTGTTTCTACGGACTGGATCTCTCAATCTGTTTGCTATTTGAAAATGCGATTAAAAACTTCTGTAAAATCTGGTGATACCAGCGTGATATCCATAGGTCCACTCCATAATCGAGTATCCCCACCAGTAGAGTTTGTAAGGTAGAGTTCTTTTACCCTTGGGGAGACAAATTGCGTCATTAATGTTCTTTCTCTGGCAGTAACTCAATAGTTTAGTTGTACCAAATGCAGATATATTTATTTCAAAATTAAGTACTGTTTAATATTTTTGTGTATTTCTACATCTCGCGATATCGTTACGAAGTGTTTAGTGTATTACAGTATGCCGGTTGAGTTGAATGATTGGTGATTCCGGGTGCGTAAACTGCTATGGTCATTAGTCCCGAAAAATGTAGTTAATATTGTTTCGCGGCAGATAGCGATGTTCCTCATCCACTAGAACGTGAGATCCGCCACTGACCTACACTTCAGTTTACTCCACCAGTACTTCCGTCAGTGAGGCAACGCTCCAGCCGAGATAAGCGCTAGATTCTGTGTCTGCCGACATGTACGAGAGGCTGGAAGGATGCTGAAGGAAAGACTCCGCACGGTCTTTGATCCATTTGTTAGGTTACTGCTCCGCCATTCGCCTGACATTTCTCGGAGAAACCATGAAACTATATCGATTAGAGCAACCGATCGTTAGAATTCTGCTCGAGACAGCGACTGAATTGGACATAGCTATGAAGCCAGTTGAAAATGCACTTTTGTCGGAAACTTTAGGGTCTCCCGGTCAGAGTCACCCTTGAACCCTAGGACGCTCCGGTCAGTTTCCCTTGAACCGTAGGACCTCCCGGTCAGAGTCGCCCTTGAACCCTAGCTTCCGGTCAGAGTCGCTCTTGAACCCTAAGCTAGTCATGCGCGAGTTACCCTTGAACTCTGGGACACCCTGGTCATAGTCGCCATTGAACCCTAGTGCCTCCCTGTCTCAGTCGCCCTTGAACCCTAGGATCACCCGGTCAGAGTCGCCCTTGAACCCTAGGACCTTCCGGTCAGAGTCGCCCTTAAACCCTAGAATCTCCCGGTCAGAGTCGCTGCAGTGACCTGACCTAGTCATGCGCTAATTCAGGCGGTATCCTCACTGCTCAAGGATCCCCTCTTTCTCCTTGGTGGCGCCAGGTGCAGACGCACATCGACACGAGCGTGTACGTGGACACGATCGAGCGGCTGTCCCTTGAGAACCACGTCCTCCGCCAGCGCGTGCTCTCGTCCAGCGACTCGCCGGAGGGGCACGGGCACGGGCACGCGGCGGGCGCGGCCGACTATGCCCTGCGCATCGGCGTGCCCAGGGACACGCCCTCTCCAGGCGCCGCCACCTACACGCTGAGCCCGGTGCCCGAAGCCATGGACCCTGCGGCGCACGCGAGCAAGAACGCCACTCCGCTCTCCGGATCTCCAAGGGACAAGTAAGCGCGCGTCGCGTTTTCTCAGCCCTCCTGCACAGAAAATACAACTTAGTGTCACTGCTCATTGATTGAAAAGGGTTATTTTAGTACTTGGCTGTCCAGAACGAGCCGTGACACATCTAGCACTTCTGCCCGACCGACTGTGACGCGGGTCGTCCCGGACAGCCAAGTACCAAATGACTCCGGCCGCGGAAGTCTACGAATTCCACAAAGTCTTACTTTGTCGTGCTCGTACCGCAAATAACTCGTGACCATATACAAAATTGGTGCAGCAAAGTAAACAAAGTACAGGCCAGAATCAACATGGCTATCGCCTTCCATACTGAAAATAATATCAAGAGTACACGATTGTATGTTTCAATGAATTATTACTAAAAATAAATTAAACTCGAACGAGTATGGTGTACTTAACTCTTTGGCGTACTCATTTCATAATACCCTTCTCGGGTGCTGTTGTAAATCAACATTCATAAGCCGAAGACTCACTTTCTGTACTAGTTACTAAATAACTATTTCTAAATTGCTTTAATACAGAGTGATTCAGAAAAAAGTGAACAAACGCAACGGACATGGAGAGGGTATCAGGGGAAAGTCCCGTGATGTTTACTCTAAGAATTGATTATCACGGTAGCTCAAGTACTAGAGCCACTCGAGAGATCCGAGTTCGATTTCCGTCCGGGGCAGTCACTTCTTCAACAGCTTAACCATCCTTTATTTTACTTTCTCGTACACGTAGGTATATACGGAGTAATATAAATAGTATAGAGAAAGTTATGTAATGCTGCAGAAAATAGTTTTCGAGATTTCAATGGACATACACGTTTTGGGGTCCCCTGATATCGAAAAAGTGTTTTTTTTTTTAAACGTCCGTCTGTACTTTTGTCTGTCCGTCTGAAGAAACTCATGTCCATCTGGCCTGAGTTGAAGCTCTGCGATTTTGAAAAACATTCATTAGTTTTTTGGGGTGTATTTTACATGAAGCCCTTGACACATTTTCAAAATTTTCTCAAAAATGGTTCAAAGTTTTTTCTTTAATTTCTTGTATATATGGAGAAATACTTACTTTTAAAGGTGGCATAGGTCCGATTTTTACTTTTAACTCTGAATTTCGAAAATTGAAAATATTGAATTTTTTGCCGTATTCCTAAATTTTAAAATTGAAAATAGAGATTTTTCTTTCAAATTAAATTTTTCTTCATATTTAGTTGTTTCAATAAGGTCATGTACAGTTTTTTGAAACTTTTAGTAGTTTTCGGCAATATTGCGGCCTTTTCCAATTTTTTCCTTAAACTTTAGGTAGGGATAGTCTAAATGTACACAATGCCTATTCCGTTGTTTCTTCAAAAATTCAAAAAATGTTGATTAGTCTCTGACGTGGTTAGTATTAGCGGCAATTTGTTTACATTAGTGCATATTATTCTGTTAATTTTAATAGAAAACTGTTGAGTTTTCGAGAAATTTTTTATATTCTTTAAAGCACATATACTTATAAATACAGTAATGTAAACAAAGCGCCGCTAATGTAAATTTTAACCACGTGAGATATCAAAATTCTGCTTTTTGAGAAACGCTCAAACGTCATTTTTTCAAAAATGGTTCTAAATTGTTTCTTCAAACTTTTCCATCAGACAGTGCTAATTGCAATGGTTAAAATGACGTTAAGTTAATTTTGGTGTATTGTATTATTTATATATCTAACAGTATTGCATTTGTGAGTGGAAGTGCTTCAAATGATTTGTAATGAAGTTTTTCGAAAAGTAAAAAATTTCTAAGAAAAAGAGCTTCAAATTTCGCATTTACAGTAGAGATCAAACGTCATTTTCTAAAACACGACTCCAAATTGTCCAATGCAAATTCTCAACTCTTCTTTAATATTCATAAAGTAGTATTTCGATTCTCCTATTAGGAAACCGAAAAATTGAGTGTTTTTTTAAGTACTTTGTGCGGTGATAGATGGCAGCTCGTGGCAAGTCGGAATAGCTAACCCACACCAAAGAAAATAGAAAACTAATACGAGGAAATCTGTGTCATTCTACAGCCCCTCTAAGTTTTTTTAGTTGTGCCAATGTGGCAGCGATTTAGTGATATTTCTGAGGAAAACCGTGTGCGTGTTGTGCTTTCCAGGGAGAAGTCGCAGGAGGCGGCGCGCTGAGCGCGGCGTCCCCCAAGGCTCTGCCCCGAGCCCCGCGGGCGGCGCGGCGCCAAGTCCCCGTGCGCGCCCGCGCTCAGCCCCACGCGCGGCACGAGCCGCGACCAGGCGAAGCAGGAGCCCGCGGCCGGCGCCAAGGGCGCCGTACAGAACGGAGAAAGCATGGTGAGCGCTGCTCTTTCTCGGTTCCCGATCGGGGTCCCATTTGGCGACCCGTTCGGCGACCCGTTGGGCGACCCGTTCGGCGACCCGTTCGGCGACCCGTTCGGCGACCCGTTCGGCGACCCGTTCGGCGACCCGTTGGGCGACCCGTTCGGCGACCCGTTCGGCGACCCGTTCGGCGACCCGTTGGGCGACCCGTTGGGCGACCCGTTGGGCGACCCGTTGGGCGACCCGTTGAGCGATCCGTTCGGCGATCCGTTCGGCGATCCGTTCGGCGATCCGTTCCGCGACCCGTTCGGCAACCCGTTCGGCGACCCGTTCGGCGACCCGTTCGGAGACCCGTCGGGACCCGTTCGCTGTAATGTCATCTTTGTAGTCAGCCTGAGCCAGTTGGTACCTCAATGTATTACCAGACAATATTTCTGACAAAGCGAAGTGGGCTCTTGTGAGGCTACCGAGGAAGTGATGTAGTTTGCCATTACTTTCCTCTCCAACTAGAAAGTTCGAAGCATTAACGAGTAACACATTTCTTATTCAATACTTTGGACTTTCAATACCCATTAACAACTTCCTTACCGACTCAGCGAAACACCCTGCGATATTGTTTGGGGAAGCTATAATTTACTCTTCGCTGAAAAAAAAATCACATGCAAAACAAGTATAAGTATAACTTAATAATATAAGCAAAACAAGTATAATCACATGCAAAACATGTATACATACCGAGCCATCTTTTTCGACCTTAATACCACAGGTCGCGATGGCAACCGCTCTGTTCTAGGTTTGTGATTTCTAATTCCGTGTATTACATTGATGTTTTACTTTGTAATCGTAACGTGCTAAACAAAGGCAAACCATTCTGAATCTCAATAATCATAATTGCCGAATTACATAATTTAATTAATTGTAATTGCTGAGAGAAAGGAAGTTATGGATGCGTTACAACAAGTTGTCAGTTCTCGTAGTCTTCCTCTAGCATTGTAATAATAATAATAATAATAATAATAATAATAATAATAATAATAATAATAATAATAATAATAATAATTCGGGTGCTACCTACGCTGCCGAAATGTGAGGAGGTTGTAGAGAATGTGCATTTCCTAGTCGGCAACAAGGATGTGGCCGGTCGTTCGCTCGAACAGTCCTAATCAACGCGTACTTCGCGTACGAGACATGCACTTGATATCTGTTCTGAATGTTCCTTGTAGAAGGTTCTGAACGGCGGTAATGGCGTGCGCTGCGCAGGCGACGGCGGCGGCGACGGCGGCCGCGGCGGTGGCGGCGGTGGCGGCGGTGGCGGCGGCGGACGGCGGCCGCGGCGCGGCGGCGGTGGGGGCTGCGGCGGGGTGGCGACGGCGATGGTGACGTGGAGCCCGAGGCACCAGCGAGCGGGGGCGGTGCCGGCGGCGGGGATTCGGACGACGAAGACGGCGGCGACTCCGAGGAGCTGGACGACATCGAGCTCATCTTCACCACCGAAGAGACCAAGGAGCTCGGGGTGAGTCGAGGGAGAGAGAGGGAGAGATAGAAAGAGAGAGATTGAGGGGGAGAGAGCATGAAGGAACGAGAGAGTGAGGGATGGAAGGAAGGAGGGAAAAAGGGAGGGAAGGAAGGGACGAGAGGAGGGGGAAGAGGGAAAAAAAAAAAAAAAAAGGAGGAGAAATGAGAGAGGGAGAAAGAAACGCAAAGGGTGAAAAAAGAGAGGGAGAGAAAGAAAGAAAGAGAGGGAAAGAAGAAAGTGTCGAGATAAGGGAATTTGAGATAGAGAGCGAGAGCGAAAAAGAGAGAGAGAGAAGAGAGAGAGAGAGAGAGAGAGAGAGAGGAAGAGGAAAAGAGTCAGGAGTCATGTTAGTGCAAGTGGGAATAACATTTTAATTTCATTGGTAAACATGTAATAAAAAAAGCTTAAGTTTATGGCAGTGGGCATGTAATTGTAAATAAGCTTGTACTGTTGATTATATCTACAGATTCATAACATTATAGGAGAACTAAGAACTGTAATGGTTTGGTTTCGTTATATTTCAATTAAGAAATAAATAGTTTTTGTTGTTGCTTCAATCTCTTTAAGATAAATAATTCGCGGATTGATTCCCGATCGGGGAAAAAATTGTGTTGCAGCTTTCCTTTAAAATCGTCTCGGTTTCTGTTACTATGTGACAATGAATTTCTCATACAGGCAGAGTTTGCTTATTGCGGTGACGGAAATACTCAAGTTCGCCTCATGTTTTGCTTACCTCCCCTCTCCCCAGGTGGGAATTAAACTAGCCCAGACATCAGAAGTCAAGAAAGTCTGACAAACAACCCCAGAATGCCAAATACTATATGCATTATGAATTTTAATTGCGGATGATTCTGTACTACAAAGTCTCAAGGATAGTAATCATGCTAAACACCGCTGCGCAGCAGATTTCCGAAGAATTCCGATTGATGCAGATATAGGAGCGCGTTATTCCGACCTCAGTTCGTAATATTTCAATAAAAACTTTAATATATGTCGATCAGCAAACGACATTAAAATTATTCCAAAGTCCCGCAAGGAAACTACGTCCACCGTAAATAAACACTCAATAGCATACAAATTGAAAATAAAATATCGTTAATCATTCAAACATAACATTTAACAATAGAATGTTACAAAATTAATATTAAAATCAAAATCAAAGAGAGACGTCCAAATACTCCATTAATACAAAATTATCTAAAGTAAGAGGGGCATCGAAAATAATGAACTCCCCACCTCCCTACGCCCTAACCCAGTTCTTGTAATATTACAAGCAAATCTCCGTAAAATCAGTAGATTGATCAGAATAAAGATGTTAAAAAAAACATTTCAATAATGACCGTTGTGCGTCTTTAGAATATTACATTTTCATTCTTGTGACGTGTGTAATCCGACGTCCTACAATTTGCGACTTTCACAGTTTTTATCAATTTACAAATATCGCTAAAAACTAATTGAATTGTTTATTTCAAAAGTGACGTACCACCATTTCCATTTATTTCCTAGATTTACGTATCAGTATATTTTTAAGACGCTTCTCCATAATCCTGCCGTTTATTATGTTCAAAAACTGTGTTTGCCTACATTAAATGTATTGAAAACTCGTTGAATCCTGTCGCACCCTGATTTCTTCGTACTAGTAAATACTGTTCCAATCATAAAAGGTACTGCGTTACGCGGTATTACGCGTTTATAACCCAATTTATGAATATCTGTGAATTTGCTCGGGTAATGAATTGCTCTTCCACGAATTTAATTAACGTAACGTTCAGGACTGGAATGTGATGTGTCAAATTTCTCAGTCAGTAAAGAAATGAAGAATTACACGATTCAGTACAGCATGACCAGTATTTCCCCTCGGGAATATACTAATTTACTATGCGTCCCTTTAATTGGACATATTTTCATTACGTAGTGAGTCTGTAAAGGAAATTAACTACTTTTATCGCCCTTTAATAGTCACTTCCGCTTGCTACTAGTGGCCAGAACGTGGAATGGACCGTGACCAGGAGATCGTGGCCAAGTTTGTGGAGGAGGAAAATTAATATTGACTTGTGATGTCATGCGTTAACTTCACCGGAGATTGCTTTGTAGCCCTGCCCTCCGGGGATAATTCGGTTCTTTGATGTCTGTCGTAAAATTTCGTCCTTTTTTGAAGATATTCTGGGCAGCGATTGTTTTTATTCCCCTAGTTATTTGTCGGATACAAATTGATTGCGTTTTTGATCTTTATATATAGTTGCCTTTTGCAGAAACTCTAATATATTTTAAATTCCTGTAGTTTAGTAATCTGTGTTCCTATGACAATCGAGGTCAATTTAATTCTGTAACTGCAATATTCGCAGAAATGCATACCATTAAGCATAGCACGAATATAAATATTCTGAGAAATGAGCCACGAATACAATCAGTACATTTTTATAGTATTTTAATAGGAAAGTTACGCTACCATAAAATTATCATGACTTAATCTGTGATAAAACATACAAATTAGAAATTCATGACCTTATCGAAGACAAGCCATGCGAACGTTTTGCAGAAATTAATAATATGCGGGATAGTTCAAAATAAATGTTACAAACTCGTAGGGCATTAGGAAGAGGTCATTGATGTATTTTTGGCAATGTGCACGTGGTGGAAAATCTCACACGACCAAGTTACGGACATCTTTGATATTATCGCTCCTCTGATTGGCACGCAACTCAACCACCAGCGATATTTGACAGAACCATGAACACTCGAGGTTGACGTTTATGCCTACTCGCAATTACAATATTGAGATTTTTGTCTGCTGTTGACTGCACTACACCATACGTCCCTGTTACCACGCGGGCATCAAACCTCTGGGCCGGCGCTTTGAGAAATGTTTATAAGCGTAGGTGAAAGAAAAACTCAATATTGTCATTACGGCTTCCGGTTACGGTTTGCGTATCTGGTTGTTGTACCCAAGTTTGCTGGTTCAAACTCGATGGATACCGTGGATTTTTAAGGGCGAGAAAATCCTTCGTACGTGTTCTTTCGAATAGAAGTAAAGCCCGCTGACCCATGTTGTAGTTATACTGCACGTAAAAAAATATCATTACTCCTAAAAGAGGCCTGGGAATCAAATTCAAATCGCCTGTTTCGTCGCCCGAATGACACCGTCTTTGGTCGCAAGACATTCTGGGCCAGGAAGCGCCGAAACCTGGCCAAAACTCTTCTATCCAGATTCCCGCGGTTTAAGGGATAGGAATGGCAGCAAAATGGGATTTCCCTATCACACTTATCTTGATATGAATCAGAAGCAAACTGAACTGTACTTTACAGCTCAGTTCAGAAGGCTTAGAACGGTGCATTGAATTTCTATTTCTGTCTGTGTAAGGTTACATTAATCTGAAGATTAGCGACGAGTTTTTGGACTTTTGGACAGCATTGAGGCATATCTGATCCATGGTGCACGATTGTGAAAGGAGAGTAACGAATTTTCCGTGGTCAGACAGAAGAGCGGTACTTTCGGCCATGTAAAATAAGGCAGAAATGGAATTGAACTTATTAGAAGATAGTTCGTACGTGCCAAACACCACTGCAGGGTGAGTTGCCTACCAGTGAGGGGCTCTGTGTGAGAAATGTTTCTTCTATCTTTGTTTTATGATACGGTATTTTCGTATCGTATTTTCCACCACATGCACATTGTGCATAAAGTGATCATCTTTGGACCCCTAGAAGTTCTTTTTTCAAAGTCAATTTATTTGTTGTCGCATCAATAACAAGGTTATTAGTGGCATAAAAATAGTTTATATTACAATAATAAACAATGCGTTGAAAATCAGTGTTTTTTTCAAAATAGGTTTTAGATATTCTATTCCATTATCAGATTCTTGTTTGTATTTGAGGCTCTATTACCCAGTGACGCGCAATTGTGCAGTTATTGTACAATGATTACTTTTCGCAAATTTGGGATATAATATTTTTTTTGCATGCTGCTAAACACATGCAACTGAGCTTACTTGTACGACTTTATCCGTTGTATTCTATGCAACCAGTATAAAATTTGACTTTATTTATACTCTGTGAAAAAATAGCAGCAAAGTTGCCGAAAAATGAGTGTTCAAAATTAATTATTAGGTATTATCGTTAAGTAGCTTTCACAATATTCAAGTAAGAAAATCCGAACATAGAGTCGCCTGACGTGCGCGTAAGCGCAAGACGTAGCTTCACCTCTAAAAACCTTCTTATAGTAAAGGCCAATATAACAGCCTGATCTCTGCCTTGAGAGGAACAAATGCTTTTTTGAGCTCGCGAGAGTGAACGGACCTTCCGCTCCTTCATCGGTTCAGACCGGCCCAAACTGGCCCTGCCGACCTCCCTCACTTTGGTCTGTTCACATCGGCTCAATCGCCCTTCAACATCCTTCCCACCTCCCTCGGTTCAGACCGGCCAAACTGGCCTCCACGTTAACCCCTTCCGCACCTCCCTTGGTTCAGACCGGTCCAAACTGGCCTTGCCAACGTCCCTCACTCTTGGTCTGTTCACATCAGCTCAATCTTGCCTGTCAACATCCTTCCCAGGTTCCGGCCCAACCGGCCTGCCGATCCCTCCTCTTGGTCTGTTCACTCGCGGCCCGGTTCAGACCGGCCCCCCCCCCTGGTTCAGACCGGCCCAAACCGGCCCCTCCCTCGGTTCAGACCGGCCCTAATTACCCCTGCGAGTTCCTCCGTCCCGCTAGCTCAATCCGACCATCCGTGTCTGCTAACAGCTCGCTGCCCTCCTCCCGACCGCCGTGCAATCAAAGCATCACCGATCTGTCCGATGGCTACTGCAAAGTCGCTCTTCCGGTGGAGCGCCCTCGGCGAGGCTGGGCCACGTCAGGTGCCGATGTCTATGTAAGAATCACCGCCCAATAATTTGCTGTTTTCTCCGTCTCATCCGACCGTGGGTCTTCAGGACAATGGAGAACGGCCTGTAGGGCCCCTACTGTACTTCCCCTTCTTCGCACGTGGTGACTTACGCTTCCCCTACGACATGCTTGCACAAGGGTCCCAGCGACGTGCCCCACGATGGTGGTGGCAGCCCTTCCGCGCCCCGCCGACTTCTACTGACTTCCACTTTTGGGGAAAGTGACCGCTGTCCGAGCTCTCGGTGGGAGGAAAGTCCTGTGGCTTGATACAGCTGTTGTTTCTGGAGAGGGAAGGTTTCGTTTGGTATACTATTTAATAAAAAAAATTTAAGGCCAATCTTTTGGCAATGATTTTGAAACTATTTGTATTTTAAATAACAAGAACAGAATGTTTAACGATCTATCATTGTTAATAATTATACGCACTTCATAAATTTAATTCTGGTGTAACACACTTGCCCATTTTCTAAATGTTTCAATGCTGGTAATTTTATTTATATAAGGAAGAATATAGAAACATAGTTTGAGATAGTAAGTAATAAAGAGAACAAAGTATTTCGAGAAACACAATCATATCGTTTTTATTAAACAAAACCACATTAAGTTGCACATTTTTTAAAAGAAATGATAGAATCAATATTTGACGAGAGTCTTCGTGCCACTGCCACTCACATTGTCAACAGCAGATGCAAGTGTGTCATTCGGCCTCTGGACTTGGTTGTTTGTAAGTTCATGCAGGGAAAACCTGCTCACAGATATAAGTGGAACCGAACACTGACAATACCCATGCAGTTGCGACGATTCCCAACTAATCGATTTCGTTCGGGACCTGCTACGGTTTGCACTCTCAGTTTAACCTCGCGACTGATTATTTTTGAAAGAAAAATGTAAATAGGGAAGGGACAGCCCGGCCGTCGGGGATTACTCCAACATCCTGGTTCTCGTGGGGCGCCGTGGGGCGCGGGGCGCGGGCTTTCCAGCACCCTAAGGCCGTGTCCTGCGTGAGCTACATCTTGCGGGAGCGACACGCGACAGCTTCAAGAGACAAATTTCAAACACACAATGTCTTATGGGCCCGTCCTGCGTCGGCGACATCCGCGAAGACGAAAGCGCTACAAGCGGCGGCGTCCGAGATTCAAACATGTTTGAATCTTGTCGCTACTTGTCGCCGCTTCTCGCTGTGTATAGTTTCGCTGCTTTGGGCTTCAGTTTCCCATTTCAAAGATGTCGAATAGCGATGTAACGAATGTTTAACTGAAGATGTGAAAAATACAAGGGAATTTTGGAACAAGAGATTGAATAACTACCACAGTAGAATTGTGAGCGGCGAATTGTGAAAGGAAGTGACGAAAGCACTGAAAATAACAAATAAGTTTGTTTTTTATTGATTAAATTATGTTAATTTATATTAGTCTTATTGAATTTGTCAGATGCTAATTATATTGCGTAGTACATACATCACAATGTATTATATACCAGTATTCCTGTAGACGTAAATGAGGTTACGTTTCTATTGAAACCAAATCGGCAGAAATAATTGCAAATAGTCTGTCTTATTTCACGGGCTTCTGTTGAGGGTGAATTAAACCTATTACTAACTGGCAGAGTGAATATCTGTGGAGAGTTTGTTGAACATAACAAAAATCTTGAATGTTTCCTTTGAAAAATTTCAACTGTCGCTGTCGCAGCCTCCTGTCGCTTACGTAGGACACCACGCGCTCAGTCGCGGGCATCGCAACTTGTCGCTTGAAGCCGACGCAAGCTATCGCTTGTCGCCGTCGCCGGTCGTAGCTCACGCAGGACACGGCCTAAGAAGGGACTCAAATGGGGCGCTTGTGCACCACTGCTCTCCGACAACCGCACACATAAAAAGTCGGTTCATTGTGAATGTTATGTTCAGAATGATACACGCTTTACACAAACACAGATTTATTGACAACACAGGAAGTACAGCAGGTACACTTCCAGAATCCAAAGAATGTACCGAAAACAACAGCCAAAATAAAAAACCAAGAGTCCAGGAGATGTACCAAAAAACTAGCAAAGTTCCACCGATAAGTACCACAGAATAACCAATAATTTTGCCGGGCTAACGATCACTTTAACAACGTACTAATCTCCTCGCTCAACTTGACTCGAATGCCAAACACTAACGCTCTGCTGTCTGGCTGGCGGCGCCCGCTCTTAAAGCGGGCGGCGCTGGAGACTCGCTGCCCCGCTGCTGGCTCTCCGGCCAGTCGTTTCCTTGGGGGCCTTTCTGCCCGCCGCCCCCTTGATCCGCTGAGCGCTGCTCCTAGGCGCGCTCTTCAAAAGTGTTACACAGCCGCGACAGTGAAGGTGCAAGGAGACTGACAGCGCGTTGGCGCGCGCGCGTGCGCAAGCAGGTGCTGCAGGAGGACCTGGTGCCGATCGCCGACGCGGAGGAGGACGGCGTGTGGCCGCCGCTGCAGTTCGAGTCGGCGGACGGGGAGGACGGCGACGCCGCCGCCCCCGCCCTCAAGCCGACGCCCGTCACGGGCGCCGCGCCCACCTCGCGCGCGGCCGCCGCCAAGGCCCCCTGCCCCTCCGCCGCCGCCCACCACCACAACGGCGGCGGGCCGCGCGCGTGGGCGCGCTCCGTGCTCATCGAGACGGACATCTCCAAGTGCGGCGTCGTGGAGGAAGGCGCGGAGGTGAGCACGCACTGCATGTGGGGCTTATAGGGATTTGCTTGTTGTTTTCGAGTGAATATTTCATGTTTCCGTTGAAGCCAATTACTTTAATCAGTACTACCATGAGCGGGTGGTGTTAAATTTCTGGAAGTGGCGATATTCCCCAAAGATACGAGAGATCCACCGCTGACCTAAACTACACTGGCAGGACATCCCTCTCCAGGTTTTCCCCTTCCCCATCCATACCGCGTCGCTAAAGCTAGCACCCCCACTTTCGAAAAACTGAAACATTTTTTCGCCATAATTTTGGGCTAATTTCAGCCCCCATTCAAACATTTTGGACTACCTCCCAACACCCTGAAATTAAAATTTCAAATTGAGGCTGGTAAAGCTAGCACCCCCACTTACTCAAAATTCAGACATTTTTGTACGCTCGAAACAAGTGAATTTTGGGCTCCTAGCCCACTTTTGAAATTCCGAAACTCACCCCTAAATAAGAAAACCAAAAAAAACCACCACAAATTCTCAAAACTCAAAAATTCTTGCGCCATAGTTTTGGGCTAATTTTGGGCTCTTCAGTGATACCAAAAACATTATTTTTTGTACCTCACTACCCCCCGAAATGAAGGTTTCAAAATAAGGAGTAGTAAAGCTAGCACCCCCACTTCCTCAAAATTCAAATTTTTTGTACGGTCTGAATAAGTGATTTTTGGGCTCCTGTGCGCCACTTTTAGAAATTCCAAACTCACCCTAAATAAGAAAACCAAAAATCAAAACCACCCCAAACTCTCAAAACTCAAAAATTCTTGCGCCATAATTTTAGGCTAATTTTGGGCTCTTCAGTGACACCAAAAACATTATTTTTCATACCCTAAAACCTCCCAATTTAAGATTACAAAATAGGGGGAGGTTAAGTTACTACCCCGACTTACAATTCAACATTTTTTGCATGATCTAAACAATTGAATTCTGGTTTTTCTATAGGCCACAACTCAAAATTTTGAAACTCACCCCTAACTACGTGAGAGAGAAATGAGAACCACCCAATATTTCATAAGAAAAATCATGCCCCATAATTTTGAGTCTTTAATGACACCGACATCATTTTTTCACCCACATTATGAGTACAAACATCCAAATTCAACTTAGCAAAAAAGGGGATTGAAAAGCTCCACATGCTCAGAACTAGAAGATCAGAAGAAAAGCACAAAACAATAAAAAAATTAAATTCCCCCCCCAATTTTTTTTAATTTCCAAACCCAAAACGTGCATACGATATTACAAATTTTCGAGCACTTTTCCATTGTTCAGAAATAAACACAAAAGTAATGAACGTATACGAGCAAGACATTTTTTGACAATTGTCCACATAATTCTAAATTACACGCGTTACTCAAATAATTTTGGGCTAGTACACATTGATAAAAAAATTTAATTAATAAAAATAATCCCACAATTTATCAAATCTTTTTTCTTCCTTTGTAATAAAACCTAAATTACACGACGTTCTATTGCAGTAATCAAATATATTCTAAAACACATACAATGGAGTTCGAAAATGCTCAAAAATAATTTTGGGCTTCTCTCCGTTCCTTCCTCAAAAACTTGATAATTCTCGTGCCTACGATATTTCGACCTTATGAGTTATTTCACATTATCTAGTAATAAACTGATAAATAATGAACGTATACGAACAAGACATTCTTTCACAAATGTCTGCATAATGGTTAATGAAACGAGACATTCAATGAGAATAAGCGCTGGAAGAGCATCTTTTAAAACCAATTGTAATTGCTTTGCCGTTATATCGTCAGAGCCTTTTGAATTTGATTTGAGTGCCTTCACTATTTTTTCGACGTCTTGGCAGTCAACGTTGTTTAAATAGACTGTCGTCACAGCGAGGTGCGGAAATACTTTTAATACAATATTTATTTTAATAAAAACGAAAAAAGCCCAAAATTGCCCAAAATTATTTGTTGAGTTTGCTTTAAAAGAAATAATTGAAAAATACTGGATTGGAAAGTCGTGTAGTTTAGGTTTAATGGCAGTGTAAAGAATGGTGATTCGAAAAAGTCTGGGATAATTTATTATTTGTTTATAATTTTATATATATATTGGTCACTCTGAGCTGTAATCTCGTGATATTTCATTTTATATCATATATCGAACAGCTAGTTTTGTCTACTGTGATTTAATAAATGGCAATCGCATAAAATCACATTAATTTATATGAAATACATACGAGTTTAGTGCTAGAAGATACAACTAGAAAATTTACAGCATTTACGGCAGTGTAGGTGTTCCGCTTGGTAAAGCTCAAGGAATCGGATTCGCCCTGGTAAATGAAGTAAGGAGTAACATTTTAAGTTTACTCCTTGTTGCACTAAGCTTGATCGAGTTAATATATTTTAGTCTCCTGCACGTATAGTTTTTATTAAACCAGCGGCAACATGTGGAGTAACTTTCACAAATATGCACGTTGGTAGTTGTGAGCGGTACGGAGAACATTTAGGGCAGAAAAGAACAATCTTCATGGGCAATCATGAACGACTAATATGAAAATTGGACGAAAGGGTAGCTATACTTTACTTTCTAACTGCGCGTTCAAAATTATAGCTATTGTAACATACATTTTTATATTGACGATAATGCGGCCGACCCTTTCTCAAACTGATCGTCACCTTTTCTAGAGCTCGATTGTAATAAGATGAATGCAGGGGGATATACCAGACTTGTGTAAAAGAAAATTGTATGTTTCACAAATCTACGATTCTCAAAAAGTGTGTTCCTTTTAAGTTGTATGTATTAATTGGATTATTTTGCAATGTAAAAGAAAATATTTGAAAGGTCTAGTCAGAAAGAATATATTCTGGATTGAATTGCATCAAGTTATTTTTTAACCAAATGATCATTGCTTATCACTATTATTCTGTTTACCTTCTACCTTTCATTTTTTTACTTTATATTACGTACGATATTGTCTTAACTCGGTAAATGAAGTAAGGAGTAACATTTTTGTTTATTTTTCACCCAAAGTGCGTATTCTGTTTTTCTTGTTTCTTTTTCCGATCTTATTTCTCTCTTAGTATTTTTTTCTCGTCGTGAGACTCTCCCCAATCGTCTGTTCAATCCTTTTTTTACGTCGCTTCTTTATCGTGTTGCGGTGGAAGCGTTTTGTCGGATTGTATGATTCACTCAGTCTCCCACATAAGCTTTGTTTTCGAGGAACTTGCGATCGCAGAAACTTTTCGTCTTTGGCTGTTATTTGTTGACGTGAGCGTCTTTTAAATCCATGTTTTCCGTTCGAGAATTTACGATGTCTATATAACTCGGGTGGGGAAGCTACCAGAGCGTTGGGAGGCACTCTTGAGGGAAGGGGTTGGATAAAGCTATCCTTACTTTTCGAATGTTAAACACACTAATTTGTAAGTATGTGGTATGTATAACCGGCAGATGAGTAGAAAAAAATGTGTTCGTTCGTAAATTAATTCACTATTATCAGCGTATCACCTACATTTATTCACTATTACTAGCGAAACGCCTCAAAACATTTAAATGAAAAATACTTTTATTAACACGAACTTTGATATCTGTGAATTTCGGCTATCACTCTTAAAATCTGGTAGATGGCTAGATAAGAAAGCTCGTAAGAGTTCATTGAAATGTATGTCTCTTATAACATCCCGATAATTTGATTCTTATCGATGAAGTTCCAAGACTGTGTAGAAAAATCTGATGCTCACGTATATCTTTGGGACGCCAGAAGTTTATGCTTTTAGTTTAGTCTCGATTTTGTTGGAGTCATACAAGAATGCTACAAGCGGGATGTGTCTTACGAGCAGAGAAGTGGCCACCATACGTCCGCTCATTGTTTTCGTTGAGGACTTCGAAGATTTTATTGGCGGTACTTCGTTTTACTTTCGGGAAGTATTATTCATTATTTTATGTTTTTATGACCCAGAGTTTTTACGAACTTCAGAGTCAGACGGACAGAGACAGAGAATATGTGCGTGCAGATTTCGCGAGCCCGCCTAGCGGCCGGCTTCTCTGGTCAGTAGTTTTCCGTGGTTTCTCCGATCAATTCCAGTCGAATAATGGAGCAGAAGCCTAATCAATGGGCGACGGGCGCGCGAACTTTCCTTCCTCTTCCATGTCCTATTTTCACCCCCTTTCTTACACACACTTACATGCACCACACTACCACTAACGATCAGTCTGGAGTTTAGAGCTCCGCTGGTGGCAGACACCTGACCAAAAACTCTCAAGCCCAGGAGAGGGTCGGCTCCAGCAGTTCGGTCGGTTCGGCGGTCCAGAACTCTCCATCCTCAACGACCCTGCCACCTCACGTGAATAAAACTTGCACTACATCACGGGACTAATGACCATTGCAGTTGACGCGCCCTAAAACACGACATAATCAAACATATGCCCGAAAACATGATTATGGCAGCTTTCCCACTCAATTGATTTTTGTAAAAAGGCGGCAAGGCCCCCGTGACATGCTCTTATAGATGGTATTCGTTAGACAAAACGCAAATGATTTTGAATGTTTATTATAACCATTGAATTTTTTTAACGGAACCAAAATTAGCATTTGAAATCCAATATCATCCGTTCAAAATATTTTTATTTCATATTTCTTTCTAATTGTGTCAAGAATCCCATACTCTCTCCAACTCTGATTCTAAAGATTTTTTTTCATAAAATGCAATGAAAATTAATGAGGTAAGCAAAGTTAAGTGCGGATTAATGCATTTTTTTTCACTGAAAGTTTGTTTTAAAACTTTTTACTATAGATGGTGGTCAATAACAGGAAAACTCACCGCGCATACGTTATGTAAATTGAAATCTCATTGAAGGACTTTCCGGTCTGCTTCCGTAAATAAAAAAACGATATGTTCATGAGTTTTATTCATGCCAGGTGTACGTAGCACGTGTCATAACATAAAACGATGTTGTGAGTGTTTTTATATTTTTATTCATGTTTCTGAGTTCTGAGTCTTCCGTAATACGTATTTCAATCTTTTAGACGCACAAGAATGTAGATTCAATTAGGCCAACACAAAGATAGAAAATGATGTGTTTAAAAATGATATGATTGATGACAACGCATTGGGATAAGGCAAAGGACGAGTGCTGTATATTATGAGCAGTGGATAAGTTTGTTTTTTTTTCTCCAAAATTTAAGTAGTCTATGACTTAGTGTAGGGATCACAGAATTTTAAAAATGTGCACACAATTCAATTTTCCCCATAGCACGTCATACGCAGTTTTTTAACTGTTTTTTGACGTAAAATAAATAAATAAATAAGTATGCTTGATCATTAAAAGACTCTTATAAGAATAATATACTTTCTTTACTTTCAAACGTTTAGGAATACTGACTGGTGTGATAAGAATAGGTTATTTTTTTAATTATCGTGATGAACGATTCATATACTGCACTTTCCTTCCTATGTCGTGTACTCATACTTTTATTATTCATTATTATAACTTACGCTTCTATGCTATATCGAACCATAAATGTCTTTGAAACTAGTTTCACAACGAAATCCGGAAATACATTAAACATCTTTCCGTTCGTATGATAGGCTATAAATTCCCATGCTGGGTCGCAGGTGTCCGTTCTGCTGTCACAATGCAACGTAGATAACATAATCATCTTTATAGATGATTATTTCACTGAATATGTATGTATGTATGTACTTTGGCGCAATAGCCTCTGACGAAGCCTACCACCGGCGTCCCGGCCTTGTGGCCATGGGTTACGGGGTACGTGTGGTTAGCACGTAGGCATTCTCACGCCGTGTTCTGGTCTTCTCAACCTTAGATGCGAGTTTTCTCATCTTCACACTTCTTACTGGTATATTGCAAGGAAAAAGCACACCATAATCTTTCCCGATCGGGATTCGAACCCGGGGTTGCATTATGGAAAGCGAGCATACTGATCAATGAGCTATCCGCGAGGGCAATTTACCGAGTATAGATCTACAAAAAATCTATTTTTACACAACTTTGCATTTGCTTACTTTCTTGATTATCTCATGTATCCGGGCTCATTTGATTTGATTTGATTTTTTCGTGTTTCCGGGCGCGTCAACTGCTTTGGTCATTAGTCCCGTTAGTGTAGTGCATGCTTTTTTCTCGGGAGATGGCGGTGATCTTCCCCCGCTGGATGGCGAGATCCAGCGCCGACCTACCGTCGACTACTGGGGTTTCCCACTAACCCAGACTCTCCCACCAGCGGGGCACCGCCCCAGCCGCGACAAGCTCTAAGCTCCAGACAATATTTAAATAAAAGTCTATACTGAAACATTACTTACATAATTTCATGTATAGTATCCATGTCAGGTATATACACCTTCCGCACATGTGGTTCTGGCTTTTATTTTTACTGGGCACTCAAGTTTTTGCACTTTTTCTACGTTGAGACCATTGATGGTAATAGAATTCATACGAAAGAAAGAAAAAAAAAAGAATCGAAAATACACTGCAGCATTTTGCAACAAGCACTTTTGCTTGGACACGTGTTTCACAAAATTATTTTATTTCTAAAACTTCACTACCCTGGCATATCTTGTAATAAATATATTCTATGCACACAACATTCCTCGCAGACTGTAGCTCATTTGTAACTGCAGCCGAGCATACGCATATGCCGTGAGAGCCAGTAAAGGACATCGGCTAACTTTACACAACGGACTGATCGTCAAATATGCATTTTGAATCAAAAACTAACATCAAAAGAAAATAATTCTCCAAACAGCCAAAAATGCATTCACACCGTCAATAATCGACTGAACTTGTGTACTTTAAATATCACGCAAAATTCATAAAATTCAGTGACAGCTAATGCCAGAAAATTGGAATTCCCATCAGGACACAGCGCAGCACTCGGCGACCAAAACCTCCATCCATTGGTTGCCGCACCGAAGGCCCTGTGTGGAATGCTGGGAGGGCACCGGACGCCGGAGAGAGCGCCTGTTGGGTGCTCTTTGGTTTCAAAATTATTTCACATGCATCCATATTGCTTCAGTATCTTGAAAATTGATTGCCATTAAAACAAGAATCTATATGCCTAACATCTTATAAAATATTTTTCGATTAGCTAGGGCTTGTGCAAACGTGCAACCTAAGCACTATCCGCCTCTGATGTGGAGGGGAGGATAAGGTTAAAGAACGGACGATGAGTGCGCAACCTGTGTCCCATTTGTTAGGATAGTGTTTGCGCGTTCGTCTGATTCTGATGGAAAACTACCGATCAGAGCCGCTGGCCAGCAGAATTCTCCTTCATGCAGCGTTTGAATTCGTCCAAACTGTTTTGCTAGTGTCGAAAATTCGCCACCATCTTCGCTCGAACTGTAGGACCTTGCGGCCCACCCAATAGCGATTGCCTTGAGGCCATCTCTTCAGAGTTCGCGCTCTCACAGTGAGGAAAAGAGTGTGTTGTGGTTCTAGAACATTCCTGTCGTCATACCAGTGACCACAATGGTTTCCCTGAACCTTTTCAGCCAATTGTACGTTCGTGCAGTGGTGTAAAAATGTGCGAGTGTGGTAGTGTGGTACTGGTGTTCCCCGCATTTGCAGCCAAAGAGGTTCGCGCAATGGGGTACCTATGTTCGGGTGTGGTCGTAGATCCTTCCGGTCAACACAGCAACGGGTGCCCTGAGCTACCTCATCATGTTTTGCGCTGGCGCAGAGTGGTACAAATGAGTGTGTGTGGTCCTTCCAGCCAACGTACATTGTGACAGCACTGTTTTCCCTGCAGCCAGTGGGGTTCGCGCAGCGGGATGCAAGTGTGCGGGTGTGTTCGCAGGTGTCCGGGCGGCTGTCCCGCCGCAACACGCTGCCTGCGCCGCTGGGCTTCCCGCCGGTGATGCTGCTGGCGGCACGCGACGGCGGCGGCGGGGGCGGCAGCGGGAACGGCTCCGGGTTCGGCATGGCGCGAGAACGGGGCGCAGACGGCCATCACCGCGGGGGGGGGGCGGCGCGCGGAAGGGACTTCGCGCAGCGCTTCCCGGCGCGCCCCATCCTCGTGGAGCGCTGCCGCGGGGCCAAGCGCGAGAACGAGGCGCAGACGGACATCACCGCGCTGCCCGCGCATTGGAGGTCAGTCACACGCCGCTATCTTTGAATGGCAGTTTACGCAACTACTTTATAATGTTAAGCTTCATTGATGAGTCTTGAAAAGAACCACGTTCGGACGACTTTCCAAATTTGTACGAACGCAATGAACCCTTTGCACTCGTAAGCAACGAGCATAATAACGTCCCACAGTTTGTACGGTATGTCAGAGATGTCACGAGAATAATGGCTACTAGCTCGTATTGGTATGTAATGTGACATGTCCTACAAGTCGTAGGCCATTCTCAGATGCCACATCAGAATCCTTAATAAACTTGTAGGGCATGTCACAAATGCCCGCGTATTTTTCTGGTATGTAAAATAAAGTTTCAATTGTTGAATCGATCTGGTCTACCATTCTATTTTAAACCATGTTGACGCAATAATGTGAGAACGAGCTTGAACAGGGAAATGCCGAGTATCGGCTTCGAACTGTGCCACCATTTTCCATTGTCATCTTAGACATGCCTTACGAGTTGTAGGATGTCATTGTGCTAAGAAACCTCCGACCGGAGAGTGAATTCGGGTGCAAAGGGTTAAGCAACGTTATAAACGAGTTGCATACGCTATTATGCACGCTATATCAACATTATAAATTTATAAGTTAATCAAACTTAATTTTGGTAAACAGCTCATTTGTAACCTCACGCATAATTGACATCTGTGCGAGAAAACGGTGGTCGGCAGTTCCGTTCACCGCTATCTCCCCACATTTCTCTCGCTGCAATTGAATGAATCTGTGATGACGCAATTATTCGTGCAAGATCGGCAAACACATCATAACCTGTGCCGTAAGATGCCCTTTTATTTCTTGTAACGAAATGGGTCGTTTATATTGCTGGAATACAAATGAAATGGTTATTTATGCACTAAGGGCGTTATATGGGATCTAATGATCGAGCAACGAAGTTTGTTCGTGTTATGGCGAAATTCGTGTTAAGCAAGTTCGTACTAACGACAGTTTACTGTATACTCGTATTCTTTTTGTAACTAACGGTAGTAGTAAAATGAATGCAAATGAAGATCATCAAAACCAACCTAGTCTATTGACAAAATTGTCAGCATGTTTGTAGTTTGTGATACCTGGTTATACATTCAATTACTTTAAAGCTAGCTTTGTAGTTTTCCATCCAAGTGGTTATTTACAACTCATTGTTTTGTGTATACTAGCTCTATGACAGGATGTTTTTTTCCTATTCCATCAATGAGAAACACGAATGTTGCGTACTAAAGTTCACGTTAATGTAAAGCATTTGTAAATATGCATTTGTGGATAATTGGATTAATTAGTATGATAGCAAGCTTATGATTTTACTCCTCGTATACTGTCTCATTGGGAATGAAGCTTAAGAGCAATTACCACATGAAAGGCGTGGTTCGTGTTCACCTCAGTAAGCAAGGGCGGTGAGTTTGTATCAAGCATTGCGTAGGGATGTTTTCATCATTAAAAGACAAAAGCAATTCCAAAATCTTACCAAGCTCTTTTATTAATGGTTGTCCGGAAAACTAAGTACCAATTATCTCATATTTTACGTGATTGTATTGGTTTTCTAACCATAACAAATATACTCTAAAATATTTTATTAACGATTTATTTATTATTTTCTTTCATATTTTGCCTCGTTACTCAAGAGTATGGGAATCCTAATATTATTATTAATTTAATTATATTATTATTATTAATCGTTGACGTATGCCTCTATTTTTCTCCAATTTCTATACCAGCTAGAACAAAAAAGTCATTATGTATATTATGTCATATATGAATCATTATTACTTTGTCATATAGGTACGTATATAAGGAGTAATATACGTAGTATAAGGAAAGTTGTGTAGTACTGCGCGAAAAAACGGCGGATTTTCGGCAGAAAAAATTCATTGCTGAGCCGTGAAAACGAAAAAGTGGATAAATCCAGTTGCTGATTTAAGAGAAAAATCCTCTAGCACGTGGTGTACTCAGAATATCTGTTTTGTGGGCAAAATTTGGACACCCCAGATATTTTGAAAATTTTCTCAAAAACAACTCCAAATTTTTTCTTTACATTTCATGTAAGCATACAGTAAAACACACTTATAAAGGTGGCATAGGTCTGATTTTCACGATTAACTCTGAATTTTCGAAAATTGCAAAAGTTTCAATTTTTTTGGCATATTCCTACAACTATAAAATTCAAGCCAGAGATTTTCTCTTCAAATGAAATTTGTTATCCATAAATAGTTCTTTCATTAACACTATGTTTGATTGATGAGATTTTGATAATTTTAGTAGTTTCCGTGAAGTAATGCGTGCAATATTTGCAATTTTAAAAATAACAAAAACAAGATTTTCTCAAAATCGCTCCAAATTTTTTCTTTCAATTTTTGGTAGGGCTAGTGCCAAATTTACTCTACGACGGTAACATAAATGACATATTGTTGCATTCTCTTGTTTTTCAAAAATTATAAAAAAAACTTTTTACTTGTCTCTCGAGTCAGTTTACATTTATAGTAGAGGCGATTTCTTCACAGTATTATATTTATGAGTGCATGTCCTTTAAATAATGTCATATAAAGTTCCTCAAAAACTCAACAATTTTCTGTTACAATGGGCTCCAAATTCTGCATTTTCAGACGCGCTCACATGACATATCAACTCACACTCAAGAGCACATTTTTCTTCAACTTTTTCCAATGGATACTGCTAATTGCACTGTTTAATATGACAAAGTTCATATTGCTGCATTCATTTTTTTTTCAAAAATTACACAAATGTATTTTTTAAATATCTCACACCGTCACTATACGCATTTCCATCTATTTGTATACATTTTTGCATTTGTGAGTGGAAGTGCTTCAAATGACTTTAAATGAAGATTTTGGAAAACTCAATAGATTCCTGTGAAAAGGAGCTTCAAATTTCGCATTTACAGTGATGCATAATCGCCAGTTTCTTAACAACGGTTTCAAATTTTTCAATGAATATTTTATTTAAAACGAAGTTTAACTCCTCTTTAATATTATTGAAGTAATATTTCGTTTTTACTATTAGGAAATCTAAAAGTATAGAAAATGTCAAAAAAATTTGGGCTGGACTTTGGGCGACTATAGATGGCAGCTAGCAAGAGGATGTGGCCAGACCTAAAGCCTGTTCACACAAAGGAAATTTGAAAGCTTTACTACGAGAAAGCCTATGCCATTCTGTAGCACCACTAGTTTTTCCCTTACGACGACCGCCTGAGATTCTTAAATATTTATTTTGTATTGCGACTAAAATTTATTGATTTTATTGGTTACAGTGCTAACAAATACCTGTATCATCTTTCTTTTAATTTTTACGCTCTTTTATCTTAATCGTACAATGAAACTTCTCAATCACTTTCTGCTCATTGCCTTCTTAAACGTAAATGACATCCGGTAATATCATGCAAAGATGGTTAACATGTCATTTCTGAGGATACAGTTATTAATTTCCCAAGAAATAGTTTACGGAAGTGATGTTAGTGGTTGTGGAGATTTTAAGACACGCTCTACTCAGACTTAATTACGAAAAAAAACTTCAAACACGTATGAGCTCGCTGTTTTTTGTGTGTATATTTAAAATGTAACTAAGAAACATAAATAAATTTTCAAAATAATACTTGCATATTCTACAGTATGGAAGAAAGTTCAAAGCTATTCAATTTTTATCAGACGTTTCTTCATTGTTTCATTTCTTTATTCACACATTTGTTATTTGTAATGACAACTCAGGGGGAAAGACAAATAAGACGTCTAGCTTCTGATGAATGCACACCTGTATTACATTACAAACGTTTGAGATTTCGCCAACTTTCTTAATGGGGAAAATTCCTGAAGATATAGATACTAAATTGTAGATGGATTGCTTACTTGGAATTTCATTCGCGTTTACCCAGTCACGGCATTTCTAAATCGAGCACGATGAAATATAGACAATACAAGGTTGAAGAAGAAAGTTTGAGAGTTTAAATCGAGAAGATTGGCTCTCCTATTTCTACTACGATGTCGCAATTGATTAAGTAGTACTCGTGTAATCAGATAAGGCTATTTATTTTTGAATATATTTACTAAAACAGAATCTAATTTTATCGCCAGACGGATAGATTTGCAACCCGTTACAAAATCTGTCGAAATGTATTTTCCCCATGCCTTTGCTAATAAAGCTTTTGAGTGTTTCTCCAATAGTTGAATGGTAATACCATGCGGTAAATTATTTGCAATGTAATTATTTTGAGAGTTTATCTATTTTACCAGCAGTTTAGTCATTTACATATGTTCATTCACTTTAATATTAGTGGGATTAAAATTTATTACATGAACACGAGACAGGAAGAGCGATCTATTGCTTATTCATGTCGAACTAATATGATGACAAATCTTTTTAAAATAAGAACATTTGTATTTAAAAAGACGCTGCGTGGATATTGTATATATCATTGTATATTGTATATATAATTTAGAAAGCACGTATTTACTCGCAAATTTCATTACTATTGCAAAAATTGCTCCTACACATGCAGACGTGAACAATCTTTTGTGGGTAAATATTAAACAACATGAAAACAAATTAATATTTTCAGTTTTAATTGAGGCTTGTGAATATAGAATTATTTAGACACAATAAAATAACGCCTTTCAACGTCGTCATTAGTTTTGAAAATTATAAAAAAACTGTAAAATTCGCACTATGATTGTACACTTTAAAGTTTGACAACTTTCTATCTTCGATTCTCAGACTTTCTAACAGTGTACCTCTCCCTCAGGAATAAAGGTTTAATGAACTCCCACGTTAATTAATTTTCATTTAATGAGAAGATTCGTTTCAATTTTCTTTTAAATTGAAACATTCTTTTGCGTAGTAATTAATTACTGAAACGAAAAGGAAACT
Source organism: Teleogryllus oceanicus (assembly GCA_964035755.1). NCBI lineage: Eukaryota > Metazoa > Arthropoda > Insecta > Orthoptera > Gryllidae > Teleogryllus > Teleogryllus oceanicus. Next base: position 64,968,355 of record CAXIVR010000007.1, read on the forward strand.
TAATTATTAGTCCATTACATAAAGCAAATATTTGTGATTGGGCTTTGATATTAACACATCTTGAAAATTCAAAATGTGCTCAGTCGTATTAGAGTTAGTAGATAAATAGTTTTTTTTAATCTTGTACAATTCCTAGTTTGCATTCCAACTACACACCTTCGGTTTACCCCTGGTGTACATGTAGTACAGTTTGACTGGTTTACTTCTGGAGCCTGCAACTCAGTGGCTTAGGCAATCCGTGCGTCACTCACGAACTCAGGGTTGCCTTCAATCATGCATACCTTTTCCAGGAAAAGTTTGTGATCGACTATATCCAAAGTCTTTACTTACCTGCGCTAGAGATATTTACTTAATACAATTAATTGTTCCCTTAGTGATACAGCATTATATAACGCTAAATATTAGTGAGACATCTTTATAAGGGCTGATAAATTGGCATTGAAACTGTACGATTTTATTGATTTTGTCACGTTTTGTTTCTTGCTCTCTCATTAAACATCGGTCGAAATTCAGAAGCTTAGTATTTAAATGTGTCACCGCTATATGTAGCGGATTTCAATGTAGATTTTGTGAAACGTCTATATTGATTTCGAAATAATTGCAACCCTCATATTTAGTCTTTGAGCAATATTTAGGAAGAATCCTTGCTCATCAAAGCCTATACGTTCATTTTCGAAAACGGCGTGTATTGTTTTCGTATATAACGTAGAAAACACAAAGTATGCCAATGAAAAATTGTTTGGCTTCTTCAGAGGAAGTGTTGATGAGGGAAGCCATTTAAAATTCCCATCAACTCTGATTGACGTTCATCCTTGACAGAGGGAAAATGAAACCCTAAAAGAGGACAAACTCTAGAGATATCAACAATAATCTTCCAGAGTAATTCTCTTAATTTTATACTCGCATATATGCCCGTTAAGTAAGACAAATGATAAATTAATAAAAATATTAAGTGTGTAATGTGAATACTATTATTTTTGAGATGTCAGTAAATTTTTTTAGATTATCACCACTCTGTAATGTCTCTCCTATGCGAATGCTGTTTATTAAGTGTCATGTAGGAGAGGTAGTCACGGGGAAATGATAATTGATCTGAAGAGGAAGGAGTTAAGATTGGAGATGAAATACAATCATGAAGTCGTTGTAAGTTAAACGTATGGGTTTAATTACTTAGGTTCACTGTCACCACATACTACGTAAGGCATAGGAGTGGGAAGGAGAGAAATGAGAGAAAGAGAGAGAGATAGAGCTCACGAGAGAGAACGAGAGAGAGTACGAGAGAGGGACAATACGAGAGAGAATACGAGAGCGAGAGTACGAGAGCGAGAGTACGAGAGCGAGAGTACGAGGCGAGTCGGAGGAGGCGAGGAGTACGAGAGGAGGAGACGAGAGAGTACGAGGAGGTACGAGAGAGTGCGAGGAGGTACGAGGAGAGGTACAGGAGAGAGTACGAGGAGGTACGGAGAGAGTGCGAGAGAGAGAGTACGAGAGAGAGTGGAGGAGGAGAGTGCGGAGGAGAGTACGGAGAGAAGTACGAGAGAGAGTCGAGGAGAGAGAGTCGGAGGAGAGTCGAGGAGTACGAGAGAGATGAGAGGAGGTACGAGGAGAGAGTACGAGAGAGAGTACGAGAGAGAATACGAGAGAGAGCGAGAGAGAGAGAGTGAGAGAGAGTGTGAGAGAGAATACGAAAGAGAGTACGAAAGAGAGTACGAAAGAGAGGTCGAGAGAGAGTACGAGAGAAAGAAAGAGAGAGAGAGAGAGGGAAGGAGGGAGATCAATGGAGTAATGACAAGGATGTCGAGTGCATTCACGTCAGCTTCAGCTGCTTACCAACTTCCATCTCTCCGGCGGACATCTCATTGGTTGATATCTCCGTGGTCGTTCTTGCTTCTGCTGCTTCGCATGAGCTGGCACTTTTCGTGGCGTCGTTCTCGAGAATGTGCATATCGGTGTTTTGAAAGGTCCGTCCAGAATCTTCCAGGCGGGTGTCAACGTGTTTTGCAAAGCTTTCCTGCTCGTTCAACCCAGACCGGGTAGTGACGAAATATTTCATAATAATTGATATTATTTGTCTTTGCTCATCACAACTCTTCTAATTTGCATACTTTTAGCCTTTCCAGAAAAAATGTTTCAAATAGTTCCCAGATACACCAAACAATACATAAGAGTACCACATCAATTCACAAATAAAATTAATAAGTCAGTAGTGTAATTCACCGCAAATGACTGGAAAATTGTGGCCATTAGAAATGAGACATTGAAAATACTTTATAATCAAATCTTAATATACATACGCATACATGTAGCACTGTCTGTCTTTTGAGATTATGAGGGATAGACCGTACGAGAAAGAGGTGTAAGCGCTTCTCCAGATGCCAAGAGTGGGAGTAAGCACAGGTTGGAGCAGGAAAAATTTTGCGTGGTCCGTGAATTGCTGTTTACGGCCCTGGCAACCGTGAAATTGATGTAATTGATATACTAATTGAGTGGATTGATTGATTAATGGGTGATGCGGGACGCGTCAGCTGTTGTGATTAGTTCCGTAAGTGTACTGCATAAGAATATCAGGGGAGGGGGCTGTGATCTTCCACTGCTGTATGTGGAAATCCGGCGCCGATCTGCCCGGCGGCTTTGCGGAGTTTTCTCGAAGTATTTCCCACAAGCGGGGCAACGCTCCAGCCGGGACAACCTGACTGGTCTAACAACATTTACTGCATGTATTTTTATTTTTAACGTATGGATAATAGCTTGAAAAACGTAAATGTCTGGTAAAATGCGTTATAATATTGTTCTATTTAAACTAATTTTTGAAAACATTAAAAATCGTGCGATCAAAAAATTCCAAAAGACTATTCTTTAGAACATTTGGGTTTACATCGGAACATAGTGTCTTGATCTTGATGAGCATAGTTTATATGGAATGAATATACATAAAATGTAAATACCTCACCACCTGAGTTCCTCTTACGAAAAGATATTAAAGCATTGGTTCTATCCAATCCTGGCTCACTCAACTGTTCACGTGCATTGTTACCATCTTTCCTTTCGGCCTGAGTCGGGGAGCGTTCTTGGGCAGTGGAGTGGCTCGTCTGGTCCTCGTGTACAAAACAGCGCGCTGTTCCGCCTTCGGGAAGGCGACGGCGCGACTTAACGAGGAAATAGCGTGCGGCGCGTGCAGCGAAGTTAAAGAAAGGGCGCGCTCGATATTTCTTGGATCTCCTCGCGCTGGGCTCCCCGCAGAGCCCCCGCATTGCGGGGCGCGCGACAATGTCCACAGGCCGCTTGCACCACGCGGAGCTGCCACTGCAGCAACTCTGGTCGGGAGGGCTCAGGGTTGACCTCCCGACGGCGGGCGATTTTGGCCACTAGCTGCCCTTTCAGTTTAGCTCATTCGTTTTTGATTGATTTTTTTTCGTGTTTCCGGGCGCGTCAACTTCTTTGGGCATTATTCCCGTAAGAGTAGTGCATGTTTCTTTCATCGGGAGGTTGCTGTAATCTTCCCCCGCTGGATGGCGAGATCCGGTGCCGACCTACCGTCGGCTAGTGGGGTTTCCCCCAACCAGGACTCTCCCACCAACGGGGCACCGCCTCAGCCGGGACAAGCTCTAAGCTCCCGACCGGTCTTCCGTCCTGTGTGGTAGTGTAGTGCATGTTAGTGTAAGTGTGTGTGTAAGGGTAGAGGAGAGGACAAGGAAGAGGAAGGACAGATCGCGCGCGGTCCGTGGCCCGTTTGGTAGGGTACTGCTCCGGCATTCGCCTGGTGTTGATAGGAGAAACCACGGAAAACTTCCGATCAGAGCAGCCGGCCGCTAGAATTCTCCTCCAGGCAGAGCTCATTGGTCAGCATGCTCCCTTTGCATGACGCGATCCCGGGTTCGATTTCTGGTCGGGCAAGATTATAGTGTACATTTTCCTTGCAGTGTCCCAGTATATGTTGCTGTGTGACAATGAGAAAACTCGCTTCAAAGGTTGAGAAGACCAGAATACGTCGTGGTGATGTGTTCGTGCTAACTACACGTACCCCTTTATCCCATGGACGCGAAACCGACACGATGCGATGATGGTAGGCTATGGTCCGTACGCAGGCTGCCGCGCCAAGTACATTCAGATCTAGATAGCAGCACGAATTCTGTCTGGAGGAGAATTCTAGCAGTCAGCTGCTCTGATCGGTTGTTTTTCATTGTTTCTCCGATCAACACTAGACAAATGTAGGAGCAGTACCCTAAAATCGGGCATCAGACCTCATACAACCTTTCCTTCCTCGTTTTAACTCCTCCTGTCTCATTAGACACGACCTCTTACCTGCACTACACCACCTAACACGTTGGGAAACCAATTAAAGTTTATTCCGTCTGGTGCGGTGCCCCGCTGTCAGAGATGCCTGGTGGATGGAAGTCTCTCCCGTAAACTTTGTGTATCTCGGCGCCGGATGGTATATTCTAGCCGTGAGGAATACCACCTCCCTACCGCGATACAGCATTCACTGATCTTTTGGGACGATTGACCATAGTAGTCGATGAGCCCGGAAACACCGATCACTAAATCAGTCAGTTAAAATTGCACTAGTTACAATTGCAATCAGTCAATTATAATGCACGATATCGCGCAATACAATAGTTATTGTATTGTGCGATATCGTGCATGCACAGTGCACATCTTTCCCTTCGGCAACCCGCCTAGCGTTTCCAGCATCTGTCGCGTTGCGTTGTTACAAATGTACTTCTTTGACCCGAAACTTCTAAAATTAGTGAGGGTGGCCTCAGAAGTAACTAAAGTAACTATTTGTTTTTCATTAACGTGGGTCGGGCCAAAATTTTAAAGCACGCGATTCAAAAGTCAAGTTATAAGCGGCTTGGGTAACCTAGTAACAGTGATATATTATGATGATTCACATATTAAGGTCGTTAGGTCTATAGAGCAAATAACAGACGCAGTTGAATTTTATAATCCGTTAGTCAAGGGTTATTAGCAATGGAATCCGTTATTTTTATTAGAGGCTGTGTGTCATTCACAATTTTTCATAATACCACATTCCTATGAGAAAAAATAAAAAAAGAAATATCTTCTCTTGGAAAATATGAATAGGGAATGTCTGTCATGTTTTGTAGACGTGATTAGTTTGGATTGATCTTAACGGATGGTAGACTTTAAAAATCCTTAACGGACGCCCATCATAAAAAGTAATTACTTGTTCCTCTATTTGGTTTACACATATGTACAGTATTACAAAAAAGAATTAATTTCAAACGACATTGTTTTACAGAACAGTATAGTGTATATGCTTTGCCTAAGTCCGAAATGTAGCTAATGTTAAGAGAAGCCAGTGAATTCGAGCATTAGCGTGGCTGACGTCCATGGTGATTGTGAAACATCTTGTGTATTCGCAAGAAATATTTTTACATACACAGTGTATTCAAAACGTACCATTACTGCCGCTCGTGCAACAGTACAATAATACGCTTACGTACAACAATACGCTACGTATACCGTTACGTACAACAATACGCTAACTTAGCGCAGCAAACGTAACCTCAATATTCTTCTGTCATTACCACTTGAAGTTTCATTTATTTCTGATCAGTTCCAACTTCTCAACGTTCAGTTGTTTAAAGGCTCTGTATGTGGTTCTGTCATTGTGAAGGAATGGAGCATCAAATTTTGCTTCAAATTGGGGAAATCGGCTACAGAGTTTAATGAAATTATTAAATATGTGTAATTTGCAAAACATTGTTACCGGAGATAAAACTTTGTGCCTACAGAAACTAAACACCGAGTGCAGAGGGGACAAGCCCAAAAAAGTCTACTGACGAAAGTGAGAGCCTCCAAATCGAAAACAAAAACGATGTTGATCACCTTTTTAGATAGCCGGGGCATCATTAAATTCCTCCGACAAGGGTCCACCGTGACAGGGTCATTCCACAAAGACGTTTTGAATCGTCTTCTGCGAAGAATGTGGCGTGTGAGGTCCGATTTGCTGGACAGTGGCAATTGGTATCTCTTGCACGACAACGCACCGTCTCACACGTCCATCATTGTGCAGCAGTTTGTGGCAAGAAGACAGGTAGTTAGCATCAAACACTCTTTGTATTCTCGAAATTTATGCGCCCCCCGGCAATTTTTTGTTCCTAAAGTTGAAATTGAAAATGAAGGGGGTGCGATACGAGGCGATAGAGGTGATCGAAGCAACAGTGCCGACAGAACTAAACAGTGTTGAAAGAGGGGCTTTCGAAGGCGTTTGAGGACCTATATACTGTTGCGAGTGTTGTATCGAATCACTGTGAAGAAGCTTGATACCAAATATACGTATATCATTTGTGTCATATTGCCTGTAACATTTTAGCTAATTTGGGAATTAGCAAGATTCGGGATTTAACCATATCACATATACACACAAATTAATATCTTAGGAACATCACTGACCAATATACAGTGGCTAACAACGGAAAACAGAATAAATGACTAAATAAAAGATATCCGTGTTCATCATACAATTTTTTAAATTTTAATTTCAAACATTGTTTTTCAGAACAGTATAATGCATATTCTTTGCTTAACTCCGAAATATGGCTAATGTTAAGAGAAGTCGGTTAATTCGAACATTAGCGTGGCTATCGTCCATGTTCATTGTGAAATGTGTATTCGCAAGAAATATTTTGACAGAAAAATGCTTCAAATGCTGAGTTGCACAGACTCGCGGTGCTCAGACTTTTTGAGCCAACATGCTTCTTACTGTAGAATGTGCATTCTTGACAATCGACGTACTTAATTATCCATTAATTTACAAAACGTAAAACCTGTAGAACACATATGCTACAAGTTTATAATAGTAGAACTGATGTAAAACAACGCATTAGTATAAAATACTTTATAAAGCGAACTTTATTGCTTAAAAGCGTACTTTGAAATCGAAGCCATTAGGAGCAAGTTTTTATATAGCAGCGTAGTAAATGTATGACAGAATTAAAGATAATTTGGAAACACATGTCACACCTAAATGTTTTGCAGTTGGCATCATGGACGTCGGCATTGTGACGTCATGAGTACTTAAAATTTGTGCTAATTGAAAAATGTACGGTTTACCGCCCTTCCCCCCAAATTTGCTCGCTGCGATTCGCTATGTATGTAATGAAGCAGTTATTCATGATATCAACGGCTAATACGTCAAAATCTATACCATAGAATACCATTTTATTAATGGTTTCTTGCTGGTAAAAAAAAATTAATATAACACTACACACCTCTATTACAAAAGTTGCAATATTATCAGTTAGAGCAAAATAATAGATCCCTTAAATTTATTTTTATTGTAGATTTTCTTTGAAAAATCGATCATCTGATTTTGAAGAAGAGCCGTAATTTTAGTTTGGGACAAAATTGTCAATAATTATGGCATTATTTTATTTCTTGTGGAAATTGATTAAACACATTGGGTCGTTTGCAATACATGAATTGTCTTGTTTTCTTTATCACTTAATTTGTTTAAAATTTTGTTTAACATAATGATAATCATCTCGGTGAAATTTATGGTACTTCTTTTTTCGTTACCATTTGGAAAGTACTTTCGCACACACGCATAATGGAAATTGCTTCATCACACACATTGCAGAAGTTGCTCAATGGAGGTTCGTTTCTAAAAGAGTTGAAGAGTTGAAGAAGGAAAGGCTAATAGCTCTTCTACACAGCGATTTCGATCGATTTCGCGTCACTTAAAAGCGCCGTAGTTCAAACTTGGACAAAGTAAATTTCCCTAACGACTATCATCTCAAAAATTAAATTTTCCATCAAACGTCAAAGCAAATATTTTTTTAGTACTTACATCCGAAAGAAGAACGTATGTGAGGGCGACTTTTCTTGCTTCACTCTCCTGAGAAACGCCACTCTGTTCAACACATCGCTTTAATAAGCGGCTGTGCGTGACAGGAATAAGCTTTCTTTGACGTGAGTCTCGAAATCTCAAGCATACGTGAAAAGTAGAAAAATGGAAAAACATTACTTCTCTTATCAACCATATTTCTTCATTAACGTATGGCTACCCCATGAAGCGGAACAAAATCAAATTAGATGTAAACTTTTACGTCACGTTTTACAAACTTTATATAATAATTTTATATTATGTTAGAACAAACAATTAAGGCATGGTGAAGAAAACATTTTGTATGTGTGTTTGAAACGAGAATTTGAAACGAGCCGTTTTATTCAGGAGTAGAAAATTAGTAAGCGCCTTCTCAAAAAAACTCATTTCGTTTAGCGAGATAATAAGATGCATTGATAAATTTGCATTTTTATATCTCTTACATTTTCAATTTGTTTGAGGTTAATAACCTTCTTCGTTATGTCTTTTCAACCCTCGTCGTCAGCGAGTTTCCCTTGGAAACTAAACGTTAGTCAACCGCTAAGTCGCGACCTGACTTGGTATCTAATTCTAATGAAAGTAAAACAGAATACAAATAGGCTCTCTGTTAATAAATTTTGTTTCTTAATAAAAGTTCCAATTATTACTTTTATAGACAATCACAAATCCATTTATTAAAACAAAATTATTTTTACATTAGAATGGTATCTTGAAACAAGAAACAGCGTGGCAACGTTTCAGAGGTTAAGTTGTGCCTCCATCATCAGGCCTCAAACATTATGTCAACTAAAATAAGAAATTAAAGAATTAATATAAATAAAATAAAATAAACATTAAAAATTAATATAAATAAATAAAAATTAAAACTTACATTAAGATAAAAAAAGTGTGTTTGACAATATAAGGAATTCACAATCACAATTAAAAATCTCGATATAACCCAATATCATTTTCAAACTTAAAAAATAGATGTAAGTTTAGATTCGTAGTCTAAATTAATTCAAATTGAAAAATCGAATTAGAAACGAATAATTTTATGGAATACACACGTATGTATTATTTATTTATATTAATTTCGTAATATTTATTTTATTTTATTTATATTAATTATTTAATTTCTTAGTTTAGTTGACATAATGTTTAAGGCCTGATGATGGAGGCATAACTTGACCTGTGAAACGTTGCCTGTGTTCTGCTGTTTATTTTAATAATTATTAGGCGCTAAGTGTCGTGAGGAAGTGCATACTTGAGCGGTTTGGTCTTCTTCTTTCCAAATTTTTTCAACTTCCTCAGGGCAAAATGCGGAAGGTCACAGAATGGCGGCCGAATCGTTGGCATCTCTGCTCACAGAAAAACTCTTATTTCAGAGCCCTGATAAAAAAAAAGAATAAATACAGTTGATAAATTGAGAACAAGAATCCTCTAACACGTAGTGTAGCCATAATTTATGCTTTGTGGGTTCTTCATACCAAACAATAGAATGGCAGCAAAACGTCTGTCTGTTCGTCCGTTTGTGAACAACGTTAGCGGCTAAACCGTTCAGCCGATTTTCTCAAAAATTTATTTTCGTTATATTTAATAACATTTTCCAAATATACAAAAACGGCTCCATCGTTTTGGATTATATTTTGTTGTTGGGTAGTGCGGAGAACGTTTAAGAGAATAGTTCAGGTATCATGTTCGTTGAATATTCTGATTTTTCGAAAATTGAAAAAAATCAAAATTTTTTCGGAGCCTTCCTACAACTACAATGTGAAGATAGAGATTTTTCCCTGAATGAAATCTGTTCCTTAAAAATAGATTTTGAAATAAGGTCATTCACAATTTTTCGAAAATTTGAGTAGTACTTTTCGCATAATTTTGCGTGAAAATACGGGTGAGAAAGATTTTAGCGCCACTAGGTGTTTTGGCGTTTTATTTTTTTTATTTAGAGTCGCATCAACATCCATCGACCACTATTGGAGTTAACGTTACGGTAACTGTGAAGATGAAACGATATGATAATGATAAGGGGTGAAGGGACGAACACAAATACAACCGTGCCCGAGGCGAGACTCGTACCCGCGACCCTTCGAGATCGCTACAACACTACTGCCTTAGAGATCTCGGCCACCAGATTGGCAGTTGTTGTTGTTGTTGTTGTTGTTGTTATTGTTGTTGTTGTTGTTGTTGTTGACGAGTGCCCGTGGTGTGCGCAGGTCGGAGAGCGCCCTAGCGCAGAAGGTGTCGCACGCCTTCACGACGCTGCCCTCCAAGTTCGCGCTGCCCGAGTCGGGCGCGTGCGGCGGTGGTGGCGGTGGCGGAGGCGGCGGCGGCGGTGGCGGCGGGGCGGCGGCGGCGGGGGCGGGCTGCACCGCGGCGGCGGCAGGCGCGGCACACTGCGCCTCGCCGACAAGACGCAGGAGGCGCGGCGGGCGCTGCTCTCCGACATCAACTTCACCAGCATGGTGCGTGCCGGAGGTCACGCGCGTGTGCGTGCCCAGCGAGCGAGCGCGTCCGCAGTGCAGTTGGCACAGTTTCCCACCTGCGCGCGGGGGGTACGGGCGGTGGGCACGGCGAGGCCCCCACGCGCGGTTCCTGCTGCCGCCCTCGCACGCACGCACGCGCGTCCCTTGAAGCAGATCTCTTCCTTTAAGACCAGAACAACACGCACGGTCTACCTGCGTTGAACGACTGATTTAGGTCTGTTGTCATTCCAGTCAGCAGGTTGTCAACCTACCTATGTAGTAGTCAGTATTATGCCCTAACTAATGAAAAATGAATCATTTTAATACCTGTGGATCTATGAGAAATGAACATTTATTCAAAATGTTCTCACGTATTTTGAGTTGTGTTGTTACGAAAAGTATATAATAATCCATAGTATATAATAATTCAAAGTATGTAATAATCCATACATAACCGTGTCGCTTCTCAAACGATTAAATAAGAAATCTCGTACAGTAAATGTGAGAAATAAATTATTTTATATTATTATTATTATTATTTAAAATGCCTCATGAAAGTGATCCAATTTGGCGACTTGCGATGATATTAGGCAAAAGGGTATTTGATTTAATTTACAGGATTTTTAATCATTTGATTTAAATTACGATTTTAATCTGTTATTTAAATTATGTTATTCTCGATCTAGAAAAATCTAACATAAGCATTTCCTGCAGGAATTTTCATCTTATTACTTTTATTTTTACTAATTTCAGTATACAAATAAATTTTAAGTATAACAAATTTGCGTGTCTATACTCTGGCTAAGTAAATAAAAAAGAATATTGGTAGGAAACATAGATAGAAATACTTTTTTTCGGTTTTTGGTTCATTACAAAATGAAGTTAATTATCGTCAACGTGATGATTGAAGTCGTACCTATTCATGATATGCCAGGTTGACAGAGTAATTCATAGGTTAACCTCTCTTTTCTTAAACATCTCAAAATACATTTTTCTATTATTCATCCTGAATATTCGTGAAAGGGCGGATAAAAATTCTTCCAATATATTTTTCTTAACGAGGGACATCGAATCAACGCTAAATAAACTTTTAATTACTCCAAAAACTCTCTAGGGGATTATAAACCCCAACACGTTTTTTGGAGAATAATCTTCAAATAAACTGAAAGGGTCTGGAAGACTAGTAACATTTTCACCAGAAGGCGGTTCGAATGACGCCTCTCTTGATTCGCATGATGGATCGAAAAATTCTAATCATGGGTAATGGACACGTGCAGGCTACCCGATTACTACACAGGTTGAGTTCTTTCAGATAGAAAAAATCCCCGTTGGTTGCTCTTCGATTACGTGAAAAAATGTTTAATGACTTTTTGCTCAGAAAAGCTTTTGTTTCTGCGGAGCAGTTTTATGACAATTGTTCTTCTGTAAAGTTCAAAAACTTGTCTTTGTAGTAAGTCGAAGATATGAGGATAGTCCTAAGTAATACAGAAAGAAAAATCTTTCTTTTTGGGGATACAAACGTAGAAAAACGTAAATTTTTGGGATGCCGGATCGGGTTGCATATTAAGACAGCCCTGAATTGCGCGCTGCCCTGCGATCAAGCCAGATTTTAGGCCGACAGAATTGCAGTGCACTCACTGTTCACAAATAACGGTAATAATCTCTCGCGCCTTCTAAAGCGTTTCGAGTCTTGAAAATGCGCACAACATTCCGATTATATGCATGTTGCAGCGAAATTTTTTAAAAGTACAGAACACATTCGAAGGGAATCTGTACGACTGAGATCAAAACGCTAAAAGATTTATTAAATGCTAATATTATGAGCACGCTGGTGCATTTTTTTTCTGGAATGACACACAGTCATGTCTCAGATAAATGTTACTTACTTCTATGCAAACAGAGAGTCAGAGATATCACTTTTTGCCAAAGATATGTGGTGGAAATTCACATAAAAATTACAACAGGAATTTCCAGGGAGCAACCAAAACTTCGAAAATAAGTTCTTAAGATAATACTAAACGTATTTTGCTAATGAGTGCTTGAATATTCCGAAAGACTGAGCCGCAATAAGTATTCCAAATTGAGTTTGAAAAAAATCTTTCTTTGCACAAATTTGCATTGCAAAAGCATATAAAATCTCCAGAAACTTGTAAATTGTTTATTATTTACAAAACAAATGACTGCAGTTGTTGAGAAAGAAAAATCAACTAGGAATTAAGAAGCTCCCATTTTTTCAAAATTCGGCAGCTTTTTTATTTATGGATTATTTTTTTTCTGAAAAAGTTATTATTTCCTTTTTAATAAAAACAATTTTCGTATTTCTGGAGTGTAAAGCTTCTGAATTTGCAAAAAAATATTTTTTCAAATCAGATTTTAGTGCTTATTGCGGCTCAGCCATTCGGAATATCCAGAAAGTTTATTAGCTTAAAACTGCCTTAAGAGTTTATTTTGGAAGTTTCGACGCTTGCTGATAGGCATCACCCTACGCACCAGTATTCGGGGGGCTACATTTTGTCACAGGCAAGTTTCATTCACCTCAGCGCATTCTTAGTGGCCAAATAATCGACGGAACTGTCATGAGTAACTCCGATTTATGAAGTCTCCGACCACAGGATCATTGGCAAAAAGTGACCGCCTTCGACCCCTTTACGTGGCTTTGACGTTTGAAATATTTAGTCTGCGACATCTTGCACATGAGTCAATGCAATCAAAGTAATAGCGAGGGGCGGGTGAGTGAAGGGGCGGTGTGGGGCGCAGGTGCCCGAGCTGTCGCGCAGCGCCGACCACCTGTGCGGCGAGGAGGCGGCGGGGGTGCTGCGCCAGTACCCGCGCGCCTTCTCCTACATGAAGAACGCCGACTTCGGCCTCAGCGCCGGCGGCGGCGTCGGATCGCTCGTGAGTACGACGCGCACAGCGGCTGAGGTGGCTCAGGGCGTCACGTGATGCGACTGCACTGGGGTCGAGTCCCGTCGGGAGGGCAGGATTTTCGACTCTGGATAAATAGCGAGGTCATCACATTCCCCCGCTCACTGTATGGAGGACAATTCTAGCGCCCGGCTGCTTTGTGTGGTTTCTCCGATTAATACCAAGCGAATGACCGGGAGTGGTAGCTCAGTGCATCAACTGATGCCACTGCAGCGCCTCTGACCGGGAGGTCCTAGGTTCCAGTCCTGACGGCGGCAGGATTTTCGACACTAGCTTTTCAGCTAGGTCGAATTCCGTCGCTGTCTGGAGGAGACTTCTAGCGGCCGGCTGCTCTGATCGGTAGTTTCCGTGGTTTCTCCGATCAACACCAGGCGAATGCCGGAGCAGTACCCTACCAAACGGGCCACGGACCGCGCGCGATCTGCCTTCCTCTTCCTTGTCCTATCCTCTCCCCTTACACACTCGCTTACACTAACATGCGCTACACTCCCACATATTCCGGGAGACCGGTCGGGAGTTTAGAGCTTGTCCCGACTGGGGCGGTGCCCCGCTGGTGGGAGAGTCCTGGTTAGGGGGAAACTCCACTAGCCGACGGTAGGTCGGCGCCAGATCTCACCATCCAGCGAGGGAAAAATCATCGCCACCTCCCGAGAAAAAAGCATGACTACACTAACGGGACTAATGACCAAAGCAGCTGACGTGCCCGGAAACACGAAAAAATCAATCAATCAAACCAAGCGAATGCCAGAGCAGTGCCCTAACAAACGGGTTACGCACCGCGTGCCCCTTCTGTGTCCTATTTTCACCCCTTACACACTTGTAATTACGTGCTCTGTTCTACCACACATTCCGGGAGACCAGTCGGGATTCTAGAGGTTGTCATGGCAGGGTGGTGCCCGCTGGTGTGGATACCTAGTTGGGGAAAACTTCGCTAGCAGACGTGTAATACAGCGGCGGATTTCACCATTCAAGGGGGAAGATCACCTCCACCGATGAAACAAAGCACTACACTTACGGCAATAATGACTTCAACAGTTGACGTGCCCGGAATCACTGATTAAACTAAAAAACGACAATTTCTGTTTCCAGTGCGTGTTCGTTAAGCATTTTATTTCTCACGATTACGTGGCTTTGTTAAGCCGTTTTTTTTCTCACGATTACGAGCAGTGCTTCGTTAAACCCATTTATTTTCTTCACGATTTCTGCAGTCTTTTTAAACACGTTTTATTTCGTCACAATTACGTGCATTACTTCTTTAAACCCCGTTTATCTGCCGTGGCACCTCTACAATTACCACAATTTCCTACAATTACCACACCTACAATTTCTCATGTTCTGAGAGCCCCTAGTCTTCTGTTGAAATGAGATAAAAATGGTTCTTACAAACCTATTCCCGAAAATGTGTAGGATTTTTTCTTTATTCAGAAAAAAAGGATTCCGAGTCCTTCTGTTCCCACGCAGCGGGTTTCGTGTATTCAGGGACAATGTGGATGACGTCAGTCTCCTTATCAGAGGCGCACAGTGCTCCACATGCAGCGCACTGGCCAAGCGCGTGGGAGTGAAAGGTTCTAAAAACAACCTTATTCATAAAGCGAATGTTTGATGTACGTTCTTAGGACCATCCCTGCTTCACTTCAACCAAGTTTCTTCCTGACGTTTCTCACTTGAGTACAAGTTCGTCGTGTTGAAAGTATAGCCGTTGTCTGGAAGAGAATTCTAGCGGCCGGACGCTCTGATCGGTATATTTCCGTGTTTTCTCCGACCAACACCAGATGTAATACTGGAGCGGTACCTTAACAAACGGGCCACGAACCGTGCGCAACTTTTCCTTCCTCTTCCTTGTTCTTTCCTCTTCCCACACTTACATTTGCATGCAATACACTACCACACATTTTGTGTTTTCTACCGTGTTCCTATCACACACTTGTC
This sequence comes from Teleogryllus oceanicus, assembly GCA_964035755.1. Classification (NCBI taxonomy): domain Eukaryota; kingdom Metazoa; phylum Arthropoda; class Insecta; order Orthoptera; family Gryllidae; genus Teleogryllus; species Teleogryllus oceanicus. Next base: position 64,983,508 of record CAXIVR010000007.1, read on the forward strand.
CTTTACCAGGGGGGATGAACCCCGTGGGGTACCTAGGCGCTAGCCTTTTATCCTCACCCCCGCAGGCGCACAAGTACGTCTTTGGGCTGGTATCTGGGTCCCGCCAGAATGCAGTTGACCCTCACGGTAACCTCCCCATACAACGCCTAGGGCGGGCCACCCTGCCAGCTCATAGCTACTAGCTATCAAGACTAGTACCGGAGTCAAAACGATGCGCCACTCACATGTGCTGGGAACTAGCTGTCTTTTGCCCAGAGTTTCGGGCCACTGCCATGATGAATCCGACAGCCCAACTGGGGGCCACCTGAATTAAGGTCCAGGCGTCTCGGAGCCCCATCCCGTCTCCCCATTGCCTACCGCCAGCTATCGACGTGGGTAATGCGGAACCTGGGCAAACTGACGGTGGTATCTAGTTTCCCGTCCGACTTTAAAGGGGATCCGGAGTACTCCGGAAAGCATCTTTCCCCCAATCCTGCCCAAAGGACGACGCGCGATAGGCCCAACTGGTGGGTTGCCGGGCGAACCCGACTACCAGGAGCTTAGCATCTTCTTCTCACTGCCTGCACCTTCAACGACATGAGCGGCGCCGCAAAACTCAGGGTCCGGGAGGTCGTCTACGATTCTCCACCAGAGACCATGACAACCTACATCATCGTGACCCCCCCCCCTGCGGAGGGGGGTCACTACCACACCTTCTGGGAGACTGGTCGGGGGCTTAGAGCTAGTCCATTAGACGGTACGTTCTCGCCGGATCTCACCATCCAATGGTGGAGGATCACTGCCACCGCGAAGGAAACATGTACTACACTTACAGGATAGTATATGTTACACACTTAAAAACATGTACTACACTTTATGTGTGTTAAACATGTATTACACATGTAAATGATCTTGGCTGTCCTAATGACGCCGCGTGTTGCCAACGTTTCGACCATCGTTTCGTGGTCTTCCTCAGAGCTAGTCTGACCGTCTGGCTGCTTGAGACCAGCTCTGAGGAAGACCACGACAAGAAGGTCGAAACGTCGGGAACACAGCTTTCGACGCGGCGTCATCCGGAGAGCCAAGATCATTTACATGACTCTGGCCGTGGAAGCCTTCGACTTCATGTACCACACTTCCAATGGCCTTAGCGCGCCGAATCACTGATAAGAATGACCTGAGCCGAGGGGGCGCGTGGCTGGGGGTGTGGCAGGTGTCGCCGAGCGGCTACGGCGCGGGCGGGTGCGGCGGCGGGCTGGCGCGCGACGGCAGCAAGGACGCGTGGTCGCCGTGCGCGTGCTCGTGCGCGTGCGCCTGCGCGTGCTCCACGCACTCGCACTGCTGCCGCCACGGCAGCTGGGACAGCTACTCCTCCGTGTCGGGCGGCTTCGGCGGCAGCGCGGGCGGCGGCGGGGGCGGCGGCGGCGGAGGCGGCGGCGGCGCGGTGGCGGCGGCGCGCTACAGGGGCTCGCTGTCCGCCCTCGAGGGCGCCTCCAGCACCGGCAAACTGCGCAGGTGAGACGGCGCCTCTGTTCCTCATAATAATAATAATAATAATAATAATAATAATAATAATAATAATAATAATAATAATAATAATAATACAATAACAATAATAATAATAATAATAAAATAACAATAATAATAACAATAATAAAATAACAATAATATTTATTCACAACTTTTTTACAGAGATAATGTACATTGTTGTTTCTTGGAATTACTAACCATCGATAACCACTTGTGATGTTTAGCAATATTGAATTTATAATTTATTATCTGTCTATTCTACATAGTATTTTTTATGTGTGGCGTGTTTTTTACAATATTCTTATTTTTTAACATTTACAATCGATTTCATATAATAATGTGGCAACATTTCTTGAACGATGGCTTGGAGAAATGCAGGTAGAGTGGGGGTATATCAGTTACGACGTTGACCATTAGATTTTATGAATCCTTGGAATATCAGTCATGCCTTCGCAACTTTCTCAGTAAATTGAGTTCTAATTTTCCCATGTGTTCGAGGTATCACCTGCGATAGCCCTGGATCTGCTTTGGCCATTTCTTTAGATATTGTTTAGGAAAAGGAGTTTTCGGTTTCAACAGTAAATATATTTTTTTATGCGCCAATGAAGATATATTTGGATTGTTGTCATCAGTGCTCGCTGCGAGTTTTGGTCTTCAACTGTTTATTGCTCTAGGGAGGGGGAAGCAAGGTCATCGTTCAAGAAACGTTGCGCGGGTAATACTTACGTGGATTTGGTTTGGGGTCATCTTTGACCCCAAACGTTTTACACAGTAATTTACTAGTATTTGATGCAGAAATATTATTTGGAATTATTAACTGGGAAAAGATTCTATTTATTTGCATATATTTACTATATTGTACTACTGAATAACAAGTAATAATGTTATATCCAGAAAAAGCATTCTAGCATATGCTCATTATTATGCATTGGTGTCTGTCTTACCAGCAAGCTGTTTAAAACAGAGCTCAAAATTAAATTATTTTCAACAAGACGAAACTTTTAGAAAACTGAAAAGATTACAAAATATGTAAAACTGGACGTAAATAACCAATCTAAAAGGAGAAGTTCATGTGAATAATTTCGAGAATGCTGCGAAACACTATTTATTCCTGGGGTCAAAAAAGACCCCAAACAGTCTTAGGGTTAAAACATGAGACTGCGTTGGCTCTTTGCATGTGCCTCTGCACATTAGCTATAGTTCTATCCCGATGGTGGCGGATTTTCGATTCTAGCTTCGTCGCTAGGTGGATTTCAGCCACTGCCAGGAGCAGAATTCTAGCGTCCTTCAGCTCTGATGTGTAATTTTCCGTGGTTTCTCGGATTAATAACAGGTGAAAGTCAGAACAGTAACCCAATAAATGAACCACGGACCGCGCGTATTTTCCTTTCCAAAGCCTTGACTCGTTCTCTCCTCCATAAACCCACACTCGCTCTGCTATTGTATCACACATATCGAGAGCTCTGAGCTCGTTTCTGCTGGACGCTACCCCGCTGGGGTGTAGATACCTGGAAGGAAAGGCCCGCGCCAGGTCTCACATGCCAACGAGAGAGGAACACCGCCACCCCCCGAGATATGTCACTTATGTGACAAATTACCATGGCAGTTGACACGCCCGGAACAGGAAATACTAATCAAACAACTCAGAAAGGTATAAAGGAAAAAAAAAGATACAAAACCCTTGTTTCTGTTACCCCTATATGAACTATCATGTATTTACTATACATTATGTTTAAACTTCTGGAAAATTAGTGTTATAATTGACAAACTGTTTTAATAATAAATCAGTGAGAAATTAAATATTAGGTTTCTTCAAAAATAGCTTCCCAATGATAATTACATACAGATCATGGATTTCTTTGTTTTGAGAAAGAATGTTCATGAAAACCTTTCTAGCAAGTACAAAATTTCATTTCCTTGCTATTAAATTTTGTGCGGTTTGATACCGGCAGCTAAAGACTGCGAACTGCCTCGGAAGAATTCCAAGTCGCCTTTGTACAAGAGATTTTCATAAACAAATATTCGAACCCCTTGATTGGATACCACTTATTTCAGTGTTCCTAAGAATATAAATAAAGTTTTTATTACCTGTTGAATGAGAGTCACTCGTAGTGAGAAAAGTGTTTGACAAGGTTGTATGTGGGATTGAAATCACGAATGAGTTTTTTCACGCTATTGCGTAATATAAGACATCACTGCTTTTGTGTGGACTGCATTTTCCTTGAGATTGCTTCTCAGGTTCGCTCGGAGTTATACTCAAAATCTGAAAGCTCTTAGTAGAGACTTACACTCTGGCTCCCAACTAGGCAACCCACTGAAGACTTGTGCAGCGAAGGAAAGAAATAGCAATTTTCTCAGATCTCATAAATTTTGTAGCCCAGGCATAAAATGTGCACCCCTACATAAAGATTTTATTGCCCACGTCATGTCGTATATACTCTCTGTGGCTGTAATAATTGTGCGTTGTTTTAAACAAGCATTTTTACTACCATTTGGAAAGGAAATCCGGGGAAACGATCTGAACACCAACGTTCTGCGAGCCTTTTCAGACAGGCTACAGACTTCCTACAGAATCACTGTCAGTACATACTAGAAACGCAAACAGTGACCAGTGAACAAACACTGCAATTGTGCCGATGTACTGACACATAATGTAACATCCTGAACCGGGGAATCTCGAAACCTTGATTGCTCCTAATACTACATGAGCTGGCGAGGTGAACTTAATAGTGTGAAAGGCATCGACGTTCTAGTAATTGCATCACTCGAGCTCTAATCTCGCAATGCTTGGTTTATACACGCGCTGATCCAATCTCCGCCGTTCGAACAGGATTTAACCTTCACCGTGCGTGCTGCATGGACCTTTCCCATTACTCGCGGACTTGTGACAGACGAGCCGTATATTGCAGCCTGCCATAACAAAGCTGAATTGCGCGAGGCAGCGCTAGAGGCTGACAAGCACTTTTTTATTTCCGCTTTAGATGACGGCTCTTATGATGGTGAGAATCTGAAATAAAATCGCTGCGTCGGAGGTCTATCGAAATCGGGATCCGACGCAATCTGGGCGCCCTCGCCGCTCTGTTCCACTCTACTATCCCTTACTCCGCCTCCATCCAACCTATCTTGTCCTCCTGTCCTGCCGTGTCCCTTTCTGTTTTGCCTGGTTCCTTTCTATTATACTCTTTTTACTTTCTTTAATGCTGCGCGAAGAAGCAGCAAATTTTCGACAGAAAAACTCTTATTGCCGAGCCCTAATAACGAAAAAGTGGATAAAATCAGTTGCTAAATTTATTTTTAAAAAATCCTCTAACAAGTGATGTAGCCAGAATCCATGTTTTGTTGGTTCTTGAAACAGAAAAATCGAATGACGGCAAAACGTCCGTCCGCCTGTGAACAACGCTAGCAGGTAAACCGTTCAGCCAATTTTCTCCAAAATTTAAATTTCGGAAAAATCTTCCTGGCTGGCATCTTGGCCCTTTAAATTTGAAACTAACATTTTAATTTTTGGGAGGAGGGTTACATAAAGCCCGTGGGACATTTCTTAAATTTTCAAAAAAAAAATCGATTTTGATTAAATTTTGTTGTTGAATAGTGTGAAGGACGTTTAAGAGAATGATGCAGGTCTCATGTTCGTTGAAACCCTTATTTTTCGAAAATTTCAGTACTTTTCGCGAGATTTTGCGTGAAAATACGAGCGAGAAAGTACGTGCTAATATAGCCTCACTAGTTCTTTCCTGCCCCTCCCTGCCGTGACGAAAGGTAAGATGGAGTGGCTGTGGTGTTCGCAGGCACTCGTGGCGGCCGGAGGCGCGGTCGTGCGGGGCGCTGGCCGGGGCGGCGCCGCCGCGCTCCTGGGGCTCGGTGCCGTCCTCGCCCACGCACCACGGGTCGTGCGCGGGCGCGGGGGGGGCTGCGGCTGGCCGGCGGCGTCGCCCAGGGACGGCGGCGGCAGCGGCGCCGGCGCCTGGCCCGGCGACTCGCAGGTACGTGCACACTCCGAACCAAAGTGCTGGAGATGATTTGCGCTCGTTTATCAAACGTTGACTATCTTGTGCCGGAGTTGTTGTACTCCCTACTATTTTTGTCATTCTTCCGTCTAGAGAATGTTTGCATGAAATCAATAAAACATTCGTGAAGTAAGTGCATAACTGTTGGTTTAAATAAGTGACTGTACCGAATTCATATAGTTCCTTATTAAATAGGAGAATCTTGGAAGAATTCAATGGTTTATTTAAGAAACAACGTAAGTCAGTGAAAAGTAACTTTACAGTTTCGACAAACATAACTCCGACGGCGGCTTTATGTCACAGTGAATCAAGTCTTTAGAAATCTGTTCCAATAAGCATCTAAAATCACTTGGTTATAGTAGATGAGACAATGCATGTACTTACAGAGATTGTGCCTGCACTAAGAAGTCAATATCGTAAAAAACCGACTTATGTTGTTTCTGAAGTAAACCATTCAATGAATAATTGCATAAAATAAATTGTTACTTGTAAAGGTCTGTATGTCATGTGGACGCGTAATGAGTACTTAACTGCCGTGTGCACCAGTTATTTCGTAATTTCGTAATCGTATTTTTCGTACGTAATTTGATCAGTGGGTTTTCAAAAGGTTTTTGACAGTGTACACTAGAAGACCTCAAAATCTTCGCAAACTCATTGTCATAATATTCCCTGGTGGTGAGTGTACGTATGAATATAACCTAAGCTTCTAAAGAGGAGACTCACGTAAGGGAATGAGCAACATCCCTTACACGAATGAGTGGTTCTTCACTGGAGAGCGAGAGCAGTGTGAGGCAGAGGCGTTTATTCAATGAAAGCATGGGAAGCATTGCTTCTCGTATCATTTCCAAGGATATCTTACATTTTAATACCTTTTGACTTGTAATTTAGAAGCATTTACTTGTAGTCCAAGTCAAAAGAGTTTAAATTGGGCGCGTCTAATCTTATCTTTACAAAATGAGCATGTAATTATTATTGTCACCAGTAGATAGAGTAGAGTTCGCCTGTAAAGCTCTTTGGAAGCACTAGGCAGACTGCATCCAGCGTCTTTTAGGGAATGCTGTGATCAGCATGCTGGCGCGTGGGGTGGGCGCGCGCAGGCTCATTCGGTCGAGCTTGCCTTTAGAAGCAATCGGCCAGTTGCTTACAGCGTGACTCACAGCACGCGTGCGGTGGGCTCCACATGTGCTTATCGGAAATCATTGTAATGTATGTAATTTATCGTCCACATTCACTGTTTAAATTATAACCATGTGAATATTTAAAAATCTACATTTGAAAACCGGGAGCGGTAGCTCAGTGCATCAATTCATGTCACAGCAGCGCCTCTGACCGGGAGGTCCTAGGTTCGAGTCCTGACGGCGGCAAGATTTTCGACACTAGCTTTTCAGCTAGGTCGAATTCAGTCGCTGTCTGGAGGAGACTTCTAGCGGCCGGCTGCTCTGATCGGTAGTTATCCGTGGTTTCTCCGATCAACACCAGGCGAATGCCGGAGCAGTACCCTACCAAACGGGCCAAGGACCGCTCGCGATCTGTCCTTCCTCTTCCTTGTCCTATCCTCTCCCCTTACACACACTTATACTATCATGCACTACACTACCACATATGCCGGGAGACCAGTCGGGAGCGTAGAGCTTGTCCCGGCTGGGGCGGTGCCCCGCTGGTGGGAGAGCCCTGGTTAGGGGGAAACCCCACTAGCCGACGGTAGGTCGGCGCCGGATCTCGCCATCCAGCGGGGGAAGATCACCGCCATTTTCCAAGGAAAATCATGCACTACCCTAACGGACTAATTACCAAAGCAGTTGACGCGCTCGGAAACACGAAAAAAATCAATCAATCAATACATTTGAAATGTAGTTGCTTCCCTAGAAAACAAATGTCGCCATCCGCCACTGGTGTGAGACTGATGTGCGTGCGCGTGCGCAGGGCAGCGTGGCGGCGTCGCGAGGCAGCCTGGGCCTGGGCCTGAGCCTGGGTGCGGGGCGGCGGGCGGGCCGGCGCGGCCACCTCCCCCGCGGCGCCCGGACGCCTCAAGCCGCGCAACAGGGTCACTTTCGAAGGTACGTCCGGCCTTGCTCTTGCATTCTTACCGTCTATACTTGCTGTTATTATACGACGTGTTGCATTGTGTGTAATGCTCCTTTGATGTTGTTGCTCCTCTTATATTGAGCATCTTAACTCTCGTATTGTTCTTCTCATCTCGTTTCACAGCCTCATAAAAAACAAAACATGAGTGAAGTACTTCTTTCAAACAATATTACATGATTTCTATTCGGTTCTAACTTTCTATTTTGATTTTAAAATATATTTTGGAATAATTAGCCTTATCCTAAACAAAAATCAAATTTAAAAAAAATGACTCTGAATGCCAATGTTCTTTGAAACGTTGGTCTACAAACATCTAAAAAGTCATTAATAAAGTTTTTATGTTGTGATTGTATGCCTTAAAATTTAATAGACCTTCCAAGAATTAAAAATCAAGAAACTTTATTTAATTAATTTCATTCAAGTAATTTAAACGAAAATAATAATAATAATAATAATAATAATAATAATAATAATAATAATAATAATAAAAATCGCACCTCCTGATTAGAGATAATGGGAGAAAACGTACTACTCTTTCCAACTAATATAATATAATGAGGAGAAGGATACGTAATTGTTGTATATTAGTATTGGTATTAGTTGCATAATTGTATTAATATCCGCACACGTTTTCTTGACCTCTGTAATTCCTCCCTTTTGTCTTTTACCAACAAAATTAAATATAGCAACAAGGTTGATCACACATAAATATGAATAGTTGCTGACGTGAATGATATAGTTGAAACTATTTGCATCAGCAAATACGCTACAGAGTTGATTTGAGGACACTGCCGATAAATTAACTACTTCCTCTTACTCCTTTCACGAGTAACTAAATGAGACCGTAAGAAAACTTCCATAGCTTGCAGTAGATTTATGGATTATATGTCTCCTTTGATTTACTTGAGTATTAGACGATTTGGATTGGATCTGTATGATTAAACTTTCGAGATAGAAATAAATGTTTCACATAATTTTCTGTTCCCTAAATTTCTTCGAGCTGTGAGGAGGGAGATCCTGTTCCTTTCTGTCTCCAAAGTCATATATCATTTGTGCTTTATTTAATTCAGAATAAATGGAACAAATATTTACGCTATTTTCTGGGATAAAAGATCTCGTGCTTGTCCACAAGAGACGACACACATTTCAAAAATTGACAATTTTTCGTTGAGTAAGGATTTTTTTTTAAATAGCCTACTTGTGCTTAAATAAGATCATGAGGATAGTTCATAAGAGAGCATGAAGAAAATCCGGCTCATTGGTCTTGCGGGGCGAAATAAACGACCTTGCTCTGAATGAGACGGTTCTGGAAAATGTTTGAGATGTGACGCTTTTCTTGTGCATTGACATGTACTTTACGAAACATGTATTTAAAAACGTATATCTAAGAAAATATTTATTCTATATAAGATATTTTTTCCTAATTATTTATCTAAGATTTGACTTCACTAATTTCGTAATTACTTCTCTTTGACTGTAATATGTCACAAAAAACATTTTTATTTAAAAAAAATCCTTATATGCAATTTGCAAATATTTTCATTGCTTTTTTATTGAAAAATATTTTCGTGTCATAGTCTAGTTAATTTTAATTCTTTGCTATCTCTGCGTTTTAATATTTGTGCCATTCATCGGATTATAACAACCAAAATAAATATCAATCAAAGTGTTCAATGCAGTACCAGTCAAGTTGAAGTGGTTTGCTATTGATTGTAGACTTTGCATGTATTGGTGACACTGCTCTGCTTCAATCTCTCCAGAAGGAGGAGGAGCACGGCGTGTGCAGCCTGGCCAGTCACTACCTGACTTGCGCTCTGAATGGGATCCTGACAGCGGCGACTCGACCGACTCCCTGATAGACGAGGCAGAAGAGTACCTCCGGCGCTCCATTGACTCGATTCTCACCGGCGCGGACGTCGGACGAGTAGGGAGGCGACGTCAGCTGCGGCGCTATTCAGAGCCCGATCCTATAAGAGGTAAGAGGTTGCTTCATTCTTTGATTTTCGGGTGTTAGTGTAAGAAGAGACCCAAATGACAGTTGTCCGTTTTGGACGTGGAACGAGTAGGGAGGTGACGTCAGCTGCGGCGCTATTCAGGCCCAATCCAATAAGAGGTAAGAGGTTGTTTCATTCTTTGAATGTAGGAGGTGAAAGTAAAACGAACCAGTATGACACTTCAGGAAACAAGTGAAGGGGAACAAGGGATGCTACTCTCATGTTTCACATGTTTCTCATGTTATCACATCTCATGTTTACATGAGAGTAGCATCCCTCCGCTGGGCAACCGTTCAGTCAACCTCTTCGTAAAACGTTTCTGTTGTTGATAGCTTCCGTACCGAAATCATTGACGGTCACTAGGAGCGGATTTTAATGAAATGTAATTTTTTCGTTTCTCTTTAGAACAATGCCGTTTAGTATAGAAATTAGTTTAATGTTATGACAAAATGAAATGATGTATTTTATGCGCTTTTTTTGCTCATTTTTGTCGATTTCTGTCAGTATGCCATTATTTACGTGTTTCCGTCATTTTAAGGCATTTTTCATATTTCTTAGATTTTCATATCATTTTAATGGTACTTGCTTCAAATAATATTTACGAGATGCAATAAATGTCCACAATATTCCAAAGCAGCGGGCAGAGAGGCGGGCGGAGTGGCGGGCGGAGAGGCGGGCGGAGAGGCGGGCGGAGAGGCGGGCGGAGAGGCGGGCGGAGAGGCGGGACGGAGAGGCGGGCGGAGAGGCGGGCGGAGAGGCGGGCGGAGAGGCGGGACGGAGAGGCGGACGGAGAGGCGGGCGGAGGGCGGGCGGAGAGGCGGACGGAGGGGCGGGCGGAGAGGCGGACGGAGGGCGGGCGGAGAGGCGGGAGGAGAGGCGGACGGAGAGGCGGGCGGAGTGGCGGGCGGAGAGGCGGGCGGAGGCGGGAGGAGAGGCGGGCGGAGAGGCGGGCGGAGAGGCGGACGGAGAGGCGGGCGGAGAGGCGGACGGAGAGGCGGGCGGAGAGGCGGACGGAGAGGCGGGCGGAGAGGCGGGCGGAGTGGTGGACGGAGAGGCGGGCGGAGAGGCGGGCGGAGAGGCGGGCGGAGAGGCGCGCGGAGGCGGACAGAGAGGCGGACGGAGAGACGGACGGAGAGACGGTCGGAGAGACGGTCGGAGAGACGGTCGGAGAGACGGACGGACGGAGAGACGGACGGACGGAGAGACGGACGGACGGAGAGACGGACGGACGGAGAGACGGACGGACGGACGGACGTTTTGAAAAAAACACTTTTTCGGTATTTTGCATTTCGGTATCGCAATAGTGCGTGTAATATTTGCAATTTTAAAAATAACAAAAACAATATGTTCTCATAAGAAGCTCCAAATTTTTTCTTTAAATGTTTGGTTGGGATGTTAATAAATGTACCCTATCCGGTGACAAAAACACCATGTTGCTGTATTCTTTTGTTTTTTGAAAATTGCAAAAATGTAATTTTTTTACTTGTCTCTCACATTGGAAATATTTACTCTAGAGGCGATTTCTTCACTTTATTAGATTTATGAGTACATGTTCTTTAAATAACGTCAAATAAAGTTTCTCGATAACTCAACAGTTTTGTGTAAAAATGAGCTCAAAATTTCGCATTTTCAGAAACGCTCAAACGCCATTTTCTCAAAAATCGCACGAAATTTTTTCTTTTTTTTCTAATCCATAGTCCTAATTGCACTGTTTAATATGACTAAAATTTGACTAGCACATTTTCATCGATTTGTTACATTATTCATTTGTTAGTGGAAGTACTTCAAATGACTTAAAATGAAGTTTTTCGAAAACTCAATGCGAAAAAGAGCTTCAAATTTCGCATTTACAGGAATGCTTAATCGCCATTTTCTTAAAAACGGCTGCAAATTTTTCAATGAAAATTTCTATTGAGGACGACGTTATAAACTTCTTTAATATAATTAAAATATAATTTAAGTTATAGTATTTGGATACCGAAAAGTTGCGAAAATTTCAAAAAGAAAAAAAAAATCTTTCGGCCGCAATAGATGTAAGCAGGCAAGAAGGAGGTACAAGACTGGTCCGTACCAGTCCACACAAAAGAAATTAGAAACCTTTACTACGATAAAGTCTGTGCCATTCTGTAGCATCTCTAGTTTTCATATTTTCAGGTGTTTGAATGATAATTTCCTTAAGCAACATTTAAAACAAATAAGTACACTTGTTGAGATGAAAAAATAATAATAATCTTGTGTGTTTCAGAACTTACCCCACCCCAGTGTGCACAGCCCTTTCTGCCCAAAGTGCCACGTGACCTCAAGCTCGATTATTTCGTGAAGGTGATCACTGCAGAGGGCCGTGTCATGGTGGGACGTGTGCGCTACGTGGGATCAGTACCTGGCCGCGGTGATCCTCATGTTGGAGTGGAGCTACCAAAAGCAGCCGGCGACTCAGATGGCTCATATCAAGGCAGGCGTTTCTTTGATTGGTTAGTTTCAATCAATTGCTTTTAATTTTTGTATTAATCACAGAAATAATCAGTTACAGAGAAAGACACTTGTTTCAAAACCGTATTTTCAAACACACCTTAGCCGGTGTCGTTAGTCGAATTGCATGCCCTGTCGTGTCTTTTTAAGTATTAGGTCTTCGCGAGAATTAGTCAAGCTGAGACGATGTGATCAATGGTTTCTACTTGTTTCTGGCAAATGCGGCTTTTATCATCTTGGGAAATTTTGAGAACCGCTTTATCATAGTGTCAAGTCCTCAACGCCTGATTTTGGGCAGTAATTACAAGTGCTTCCGGTTCTGGTTTCATTCTTCCCCTTTTAAGACACAAATGATTTATGTTTATTGATCTGCACCTTGGCCATTCTTTTTAGATATTGTCCTTGCAGTGTTTTTTTCTTCACGATTTTTTTATCTTATTTTGTGTCTAGTATTTCATGTTAAGTAGTATCAGAAGCTAAGTGTCTATGTTATTCTGCGCGTCTGGCATAGTCTTCTTTGCAATGCATCTTGATACTCTTACAATGTCTCTATTTCCCATTCTTCGGTCAGATTTAATGGTCAGCCTCATTAGTGGGTCATTTTGATGGCTGACTACATACTTTCCCTCTCGTCTGTTGCATTGAGCCAGGAGCCTTCAAATTTTTTGAGGTCTCTTCCTCCTTCCTTACGTGGAACATACAGTAAGTTTGTGTATACCAGCTCGAGGGTGTGCAGCATGACGCATTGTTAGCAGTTTTCTGGTTTTTCTATCCATGATTCTAATTTCGTGTTCAGTACAGTCCACTAGTCCGAAACTGTATTCAGCTTCAGGCTAATCTACCTATTGCAGTTATTTTATTCCTGAAGTTCAGAGCGGACTGGAGGACGTCTCCTCTTTTGTTACACTCACTGCAATTCTCTTTCATTGGGTCATTCGGGCCTGAGTTTTGCACACTTGTCAAGACCAAACTTCATGCAGATGTCATTGCTGAAATCATTGACGACTGACAACATTTGGGAGAGACTCGCTTCATTCTTAGCATACACCTTAAGATCATCCATGTGATAGTGGTATTTCATCGTCATGGAGCTACCCAACGTCAGTGTGCGACAACTGTCTAGATCAGAGATCGCCAAATCGTCGATCCGAGCTACTAGTAGCTCGTGGGGTGATTTTCGGTAAATCACGGCCTTGCTCAAGATTGGTTACCCTAGGCTTGCTCTGCAGATATTTTTCCCTACAACTCGATGATTCGACTGATATCATTGATACAGCTCAGTTGGCCATACAGACAGTTTGCAAGAATGTCTTTTGATAATTTCCAAATAAGAGAGGAACTGGAAAAAGTATCCTTAACAGGGCACATAAAGAAGAATATTTTAGCGGTTAAAGGTCTTACACTTGAAAATATTCCTGTAAAGAACTTGGTGGAATCTGCAACTAACGGAGCTCCTGCGATGGTAAGTGGAGAAAACGGATTCATAGCTTTGTGTGGTAAAGACAGCAGCTTTCGTAACTTCCCGACATAGCAGTGTACACAAGAAGACATTATATAGAAAGTTTGTAAGTATGAACGAAGTAATGAAAACAGCCATAATAGTAGAGAACACAGTGAGACACATGCACTTCAGATGCTTGTTCAGAGCACTGACTGATGAACTAAACTGCCAGTACGAAGATCTACTTGTTCATTTGTTGGCTTAGCAGAGGCAGAGTTTTACAATGTTTGAAAGACTTGCTTCCTGACTCAGTAGAATTTTTGAAAGAATGAGGTGAATTCTTCTCTAAACTAGAAGATCCGGTTTGGCTGCAGGATTTTGTTGTTCTTGCTGACATCACATAAAAGCTTAATAGCCTTAACTTGCAACTTCAAGGTAAGGATAAAGAAATTGGTGAAACAATTTCAGATGTTGCTTCATTCTCAAAAAAGCTGGATGTGTGGGATAAAAATATCATCTAAGGTTCTCCCCCCAAACTTTGCCCGTTTGAAACAAACCTTTGACCAGTAAGGCTCTTCACTGCCTTCTTACAACAGCAAAAAATAAAATATATTTTATTTCAGGCTTTACCCATTACAGTTGCCGACAGTAGGTGCGGCCATTTACATAGTAAATGGTACATAGTAAAAATATGTTGGAAGTCTTTCGGATTTAAAATGTCAATTCAACAAACGCTTCCAAGATTTCAAAAGCAATTCTGTTGTAGCACAGTTTGTCAAATCACCATTTATGGAGATTGATGCCGAAGAGTTTTCTAATTGTGTCATGGAACATTTTGATTTTCAAGGAGGTAATGCTGCAGTGGGTTGGAACTACACATAATTGAATTTCAAAATGATCTATCTTTAAAACCACTTTCTTGGAGCTTTGAAAATATTTGGCCTCTTGTTATTAAAGAAAAATACCCAACTTTGGGCTAAAAGTGTAGGCAATTTTCATCTCAACATATAAGTGTGAGTTTCCTTTCCCAGTATGAAATTTTTAAAAAAGCAAGTACAGAAACAGACTCATGGATAAATATTTGGACAACTGCATTCAAATGGCGGTCATTACCAACTCCCCGAACATAAAAAACTTGACCAAAAGGGTGCCATCCATTTATAAGTTTATGAAATATCTGTTCTTACATTTATAATTATCAACTCATTTCAATTTTTTTGTTAAGTGCAATTTCATTTCAACTTATTTTTATTGTATACAGTTTTATTAAAATTTGTTTCATATTTAATAGAAATGTATGTTTATAGACAATAAACAAATGTTAAGATTTGAGAAAAATCTTGCTTTCTTGGCAGCTCAGTAGGATTGAAAACGGTTTGGTAGCTCACAAATTTCACAAGTTTGGAGACCACTGGTCTAGATAGTGGGATCAAACTAATGCAAAACTGCTGTGGATTAGAGGATCTCCTTGAAAAAATTCCTCGGTGAATCTGAATACTTTTTGTTTCTACCTTTCGCTGTGTATTAGTGACCAGGTACTCCAACACCTCATACCAACCTTGCAAAACTCGGTAAGTCTAGGATAAAATTAGTAGATCTCCAGGGTCTTCAAAATCTAATCGTGTTGTACACTGTCAAAGGCCGTGTAGTAGCCAGTCCAAGACATACTTAAATTACGTTTTCGTTTCCTTACGTCATTCAGCATTACTTTATTTAATAGCAAGATTTCCTTATTATCATAGGAACCTTTACGATATTCTTTCTGACAACTGGCAACAGTGTCTCTTCTCGAGTTCTGTGCATTTTGTTGGCTATGGCTGCATTATAACTTTGTACATTACTGGCAGACAAGTAATTGCCTATAGTTGTTCGCCAAAGAACTGTCTCCCGCTTTGCTTAGCAAATAAGTGATGAGCGATTGAGCGTGTGCGTCATTCTGGGAGTTCCTTTGAGTTTTCCAAAAGATTATTAAAAGCCTTTGCTATATGAGAATGTTTTAATTTTTTAATCCAAAAATTCTTGATCTTATCAATCCCGAGAGATTTCCAGTTTTCCATGTTCTTAATTGCTTGAAAGAGAATTCGTGAACATCTTCCACTTTTCCACAAGTTCATCTGCAGCATCAACTTCAGATTGAGGCCAAGATGCGTCTTTGTTGTAGGATCTGCTTTCTTCCCAGATTCTGCCCAAAAGTTTCCATGTCATCTTTTGAAGGAGGGGCAGCATTCCCATTCGGTTTTTGAGTCATATTGCGATAGAATGTCTTCGCGTCTGTTTCAAACAATCGATTCTGCATACGGAATTCTACTCTACATTAGTAACGTCTAATTCGTTGCGCCCATCTTTGGATTTTCTCTTTTAGCTTATCAACTCGTACCATTAGCCTTGTTTTGACATTTTCAATTCGGTATTTTTGTTCAACATGGAGTATTTGTCGTTGAGCTTTAGAGGTGTGCGTTGATTTGAAGATACTCAGCTAAGAGTGATTTTTCATGCCGAGTGTCGGTTATCCATTTCATAATTCTATTCGCACATGGTTGTTTTCTTTGTTTGGCTGTCGACCGTCGGTGTTCTTGGCTGACCTCAAAATGATCTGAGATACCAGAGATCCAGTTGTATACACGATGCGATTGATTTCAGTAATATCTAGATCTCTACCTGGGGTCTGTACCACCTTATTCAAAACAGGTTCGTTTCACTCTCAGCTTTAGCATTTTCTTTTATTCTCATTGGTGCACGCGATTTGAATGAAAGTAGACGAACTCGTTCTATCTCGCTTCGAAAGAGATTCCGTAATATGTTTATATCATGTGATTCTTAGCCAGATGAATTTTCACCACTGACGGGAGTTTTATTGGATAGATGCTCTAACAGGACGATCGTTTTCAGGAATATTAGATGGTTCGTCATGTGGATAGTTCGATCGAAGAACATTCTCATCGAACATTTCCCTGAATGTGAGCAAGTTGTTCTGCCGTGAATTTTCTATACTATATATCGTCGCTGACTGGCAAGCTTCTTTGAATCTAGGGTAGCCCTCATATCTGGGTTCCGCTCTCTCCATATCTTGAAAACTTCTATATCTGAGCCCCTATTTTTCCCTTTGGCAAAGTAAAAGCAGCGCATTACCTCTTTCTGTTAATCTCGTGTCCATCTCTGATGACTGCGCTCGAGCTGCTGCCGGTTCTGATTCCCTGGGACTAACATCCGTGGGATGGGCAGACGTCGGCAAGGTGACATTACCTCGGTTTCTGAGTAGATATGGGACATTGGTAGAACAAGGCACGTTCAAATTCATTACATTTCTTGTTCTATCCATTTTGCTAATTGATTTTCAGTTACGTTTCGTAGGAAGCAAGTTCGAGGACACTCTTAACCCACGAGTTATTTCCTGTCATCCGATACTGCGACCCAGAGTATCGGATGGACATCCAGAGGACATCCCCCCGCAGGGCCCCTCAAGGGTCCCTCCGATCGCCAGTCGGAATTATTAGCTGAAATACCCCAAATTGCCAGGGCATTTATCATAATTTATTAGTCAGGAAGACGAATTCCACATGTTCTCGCCCTGTAGTGGAGACTGCTTTTATCTATTCTACTGTATCACAGCCCCTATCCTCTCCGCCTTGCTCCCATCTAGTAATACCCAGTCTTCTTCCCTCACTTTCTCACTAAAAAATGATTTATATTTTTTCTTAATGCAGTTCCTGCCCCCAAACTTCACTCATTTTACAATTAAAAATAATAAACAAATCAAGCTAAAAATAAAATACTTTAAAATGTATATTTTTTTGTGAAATTTTATACCATATTTTCAATTATAACAATTTTCATTATACCAATATTTCCAATCAATACCAATACATCAATATTTTCAATCAATAGCCTCATTGTAAAACTACTCTTTTTCATATTTTTTTCTTCTTACCTAATTATAAAGAAACTTTTCAAATAAGTCTTAAACACCATACCAAGTCAACTGACACTGAAATATAAATAAAGTGCTTTTAATCTTTTATATAAATAAAGTGCTTAATATGAGTATGCGCTTTAGGGTCCTTGATAAATAGTGGCTGACTGAAAAGTGCCATTAATTATTTAGACAATTATAATATCTCCAAAAATCTGAATCACTGAGGATCTCGGCTTCACAAAAGTTTTTCTATGATCTAAAATAACCTCTTTTGTTCTATTTTCCACCACCTTGAAAACTGTTGTTCGCACACATTCAATTCCTTCCAATACCCATTTCCCATTACTCTTTTATTTCCATTACACTTCTTTTTACTAAACTTATTTCATACATTTAAATAATCATTCTTCACCACCCAAAGGTTCGCACTGACTAATAAAATGTACATCATTTATAATGAGTTTCACTTTTGCTCATGCAACTTGCAACTACAAATAATTATAATCTTGCTTAATTTAGTCTAATCAGTAACTATTTTATGCAGAAAACTTCTGTGCATTCATACCTTCTTGTGACTACATCAAATACATCCAACAGCAAAATGACTTTTCCTATAATTTCATATCTCTTGTACATATAATACATTTGTGCCTGGATGCAATTAAAATCAGTTTTAAAGCTACTTTTATAAACAGAGTGAAGGAAAACTGTTGGGATATATTAACTATGAACATTTCAAATTAGATAATTGAATGTAATAACAAAGAGTCCTCCCTATCCTATAGATATGCAATTTTGTGCACTGATGAACTCAATCGCAGATCTCAGTCGTCAGCCTCTAGTAGCATGCAGCTAACTGCACAATGATGCACTCTAGAATGTGTGATGTAATGTTAGGTGAAAAAAGTCCACAAAATAATTATTATGTAAATGTATTAAGATTTGTGGTTGTAAATCATAGCCTATAGTACTCCAGACCTTCAGAGAAAGCTAGCATATAAGTTTCATTGTATTTGTTCTGTACATTCAGAGCACTTGTCTTTTTATTATTAGTATTCATTACTTTTTCATACATAATTTATTTTCAGAGAAGTCTTAATTATGTTTTATATTGAGAACTATGCAAATCTAATAAATTTGTTTGTAATTCATTAATAAAACTCTGTTTCAGTGATCCTGATTATGCGTTGTTTGTTCCCTTCAAGAAGGTAGTTATGGCATGGAGTGTCTGAACTTTTGAGGTCCTCCATGCATGCAACATGAAGTCCTTCAGAAATGCGAAGGTGTATGAGGTCACTCATTTTGAGCTGATATTTATTTCTCTCACTCCCAAAACTACCACTGCCCCTTTGGTGTACAATCAACATAGCTTTATTATGTGTTCCTTAAGGAAGGTGTATGCTATGTTCCAATTTCCAAATGCAATGCATGTGTGTTTTGTTTGTGTGAAATGTTGAGTCCTCTTAAATACATTAAATGACAAAAATATACTTGTGACAATGTACCTGTGTCTTTTTGTGCATTCCACTTTTCTCTATTTGACAGTTCTTGGAATTTGAAATTAGAGACTAAGAAGAGTGTACCCATGATGTTGCTGTGATGCCTAAACATTTCTGTGATATTCCAGAAAGAGACCTCACAATAGTTAGCATTCCACAGTAGATAGCCTGGTATGTGTTGGAAATTCCATGATAAGAATTTTCCCTGGCCTGATTCTTGGATCTGTCAAATGCTGAGTGAACTGGAGTAACTTATTTATTTGAATTAACTGAATGAAAATTCTGTACAATTAAATGCCATTTAAAGGGAAGAAATTTAATCAAACAACTACAATAAAATTGAAAATTGTGAAACATCATTTATATTTTCACAAGACATTCTGTGGAAACAATTGGTAATTGTGGCCTACATGATGAATTTTTATTGTGCAATTAAATACTACCTGAAAAGAGTAAAACCTCAATAATAACATTTTTGGAAGTTCTTTGTTTTAAAACAAGTCTAACTTGTCATTAAATATGCATAAATATAACTGAAGTTATATTACTATTTGAGTTTACTGGATAAAATTGCCAAAATTATTCAGATCCATATTTTTCATTTGTAATATCTGGCAGTGTTTAGTTTTAAATGTAAATGTCTTAATGAACAATCTCAAAGATGCTCTTCTCATTTTTTTCAAATGCAAATCAGATTTTTTTCTAGTTGATCTTCCAATCAAAACAAACTTTGCTCAATGACATGACATAACTTGTGCCATTCGTAAATCTTATTGTGAATATAACCAAAAGGAACAAATGATCATTTGAAGAGGTGTAGATAAGCAAAAATGATAGTTTCTATTATTTTAAAATAAGTGTTTTTTATTGACATTATTCTTACTCACATTTCTCCCAAAAAAGATAAGTTATATTCTAAAAGGAGTTGAAATATCTTGTAAACTATATTGATTTTTATAATCTAGTGAATTGTGACTCTTCATTTTACCACAATCCCATCATTGGCAAATATTACATAATATAGCTGCTTCAGAAGAAACTCATCACAGTTCAAAATTTTCAATTTTTTAGTTTGTGCATTGTGAAAGAGGACATCTTTGTACTTGATGTTAAACAAGTCTAATTCCAATTGTTGAATGAGGAAGAATGTTAAGTTTCGCTGTTGTTATGAAGCACTTATGTAGTTTTTAAATTTAAATGCCTTACTTGAAAAAAAAAATTATCTTAGCTTTATCTCCGAAAGAGCAGTATAAAATTTAAAAGTTGCCCCTTGCTATCATAGTGAACTTTGTAGAATATTTTGAAAAACTTGTATTCAATAAGAAGTACTAGTTAGGTATCTATGACTTAACAGAACTTTCATTTTCAAAAAGTGATGTGTTCAATTCTCTAAACTGTCAACATAGCAACAATGCAAGTAAGATAAACTGGAGATAAACTGGTGAAATTTTTTTGTAAAAAACAAAAGATTTAGTCAGGAATGAAATTCATGACTAAAACTCAACTTTCAATCTAGGGTCAATTACATCCTCACCATAATTATGTTATTGTATCTACAAGAACTGAATCTAAAGATATCTTAGAACAAATTGTTATATTCTGATGGAAGCTAGTCAGTGAAGAAATAATCATAAACAATTATCAAAATAAACAACATAAGGACTAGAACATTAAAGATAAATAATGTTTATTTATATAAAATCTATTTCCTCTGAAAATATTAATCATTAAATAGATTAAGAATTGCTTGTGGTAAAATGAAGAAACACAACTTTATTTATTAAATACTATTCCAGTTATTTATGTGACTGTATGATTTGTATTTTTGTCATGTTTTACTTATATTGCTTGCTACAAGTCAACTACTGTCTTCAAAACTGCGCATTTTAGAGAAGAGGGACAGGAAATTGGAGATTTCAGAGGAATCGTTCTTCTTTTGTAAATTGTTTTGTATATACAAGAAAAAATAGTATAAGACGCGCATGTTTTCTTGAGCCCCGGAATATCTACCCCACTCCTTTGCCAACATTGGTTTAATTAAGAATAAAGTATAGCAACGAGTGTTGTAGACAAAATTTGATAACCAGAAATGCTCGCTCTTGTATAATAGAAACTATTTTGTATTGAAAAATGAACAACAAATTTGATATACAATTCCTTTTGTGAAAATAACCAAATTCCCCATTCTTATCGTAACTAGCAAAGCGAGGGCTCATGAAAACATGCGTGGATTGTTAAAAAGACTTATTTAATATTTTATAAATAATAATTTTGCTTTTCACTTTCAACCAAGAGGAGAAAAAACAATAGAAAAGATAATGTGTAATTTTGAAAACATCTTATTAGCATTTGATTTCTAAAAATTTATTCCTTTTTTAATATTCTTGTTCATTCTTTATTTTGATACCTCTGCCTCCATTATCTTCACAAATTAATTTGTTAGTATACAAATAGATGGACCAAGCACTGGTAGGTGCTGTTATTAATAATTAAAAGATCAAAGCTTCAGCTAGTACCAAAGAAAAAATTTGAATAAGCTCATGTGCAATAAATATCCATACCAAAGGGGTAACAGAGTGCCAACAAGCCTGAATATGTAGTAGGAAACAGTATTGTAGTAATGTTTTTTATAAATAGCTGAGTTATAATCATTTTGTTTTCTTTAGAAATGGAACAAAAGAGAATAATGTTACTTTTTATTTTTATTTTATTTTCAGGTTCTACTTCTACAAAATGTTATCATTCCCCACGTCTGTGGATGCTATTATGTGGTGTGAATGTTTCATCACTTTTCTGTGGTGTACAGTCAATTCATTGAATTTGTAAAATACAATAAGCTTGATATGTGTATAATACTCTGTGTACTGTATGTATATATGTATACATGATATTCTAGTTACCTGTTACACTTGTTGAGAATATGTATTTTTATTTTATTTACTTTCTTTTTAACCAGTCAGTGTGTAGTCAGTTTTAATGGATGTAAAACATCTATATGAAACTGACATGACTGCGAGATTTGATATGATGGAAGGAATGAGTGGTTGGAAACATTACTGAGGGAATGGTATATCATTTGGATACAGTGTTAGAAATGGAGGGGAATATCACTGAGAGGGACCAGCAAACTGCTTTAAATTTTGCAGTTGTTTCAGTTTCCCTCCTATCACTGAACTGACATTAAACATTAGGCTTTAAAATCAGAATCAGGACTTTTATGCAATCAATTTGCTATGACAAGTGACTTTTAAACAATGAACTTTATTACAGAGTTCCTAAGTTTATTACTACTATCTCTTGTGATGGTTTTCTACCAAAAATTTGTGGTGAAATCATGGCAACATGCTATGTATTTCATTTTTGTGAAAGCACATGTATATAAAAAAATGCCAAAGGATAGACACAATTTTTGTCCAGTAATTTTTAACCAGCATATAAGTGACATATACATGAGCTTTTCAGTATAATGACCATTGCATTGCTTATTTGTCGATCTCAGTTGAAACAGGAGACAAACATTTTATTGAAATATGGCAAATTTGCCTGACTTAGACAAGGACATTAAATATAGATTATAGATCATTCTAGCTAAGAGAAAAGTATGTATTGTAGATTTATGAACATTTCCTTGATTTTTGTACGGGTGATTATAAACGCATTTGAAAGTTTCTAAGAAAAAGGTCAAGTTTATTAAATAAGTAATTAATGATTTCATTCTAGTTGTATGTTTTCCTGCTTGTTGCATTAATAGAAGTGCTTTGACATGGACATCTACTTATTGGTGAAATTCTTAATCTGCTTTCACTATTTGGCAGGTTAAAATATTTAAAATCACTGATTTAGTTTTAAATATTTTCTGTACTTACTTCTCTTGTCTGTCCAATCTTTCAGTGATATGCCTGCCCCCTCAAATTCTTGAGTTAACCTGAGTAAATTGTCAAATTATATTTATGCAATTATCCTTCATTATTGGAAACTTGCCTAACAGAAATTACATTTTCTTTTATATTATAGACCAATATTGACTCTTTTTCTGCTGTCCAAACTCCTCTCTTTGCTCTATATACACTGCTGTATTTATAAATCAGTTGTTGCCCTGTAGGAGAGTGACCTGGTGTGAATCTATGAGCTCTCTGTGAATACAACAGGTGGCTTGAGTGCATATGCTATTCGTTTATTTAATATTTCCTAAAGATTTTTGTTATTTGTCACATCAATTTGTTTAATATTCCTTTTTCAATGATTTATGTCATACCATGTAATAGTTGTCATCAGGGGTATTGATGTTCAGATGGAGCCTATGTAGTCATCCCTTGCAAGATGCTTTTACATACCACACCAGACAGCGCCATTCCTCTGTTAAACAAACTTTCAATTGTCATTTCTGGATTTACTTTTAATTCTTCAAATTTCTCTTGCTTTGTATTTCTTTATTATGATTATTATATTATTAGTTATTTATTTTACTGGCTTTTTGGTGAAATGATGTACAAATGTTTTCCTCAAATTTTTAACAAATATTAATTTAGATTTTTTGTGGTTTCTACCTGTGATTTTATTTTGATTTATAGAAATACACATAATGAATAAATAATAAATTCAGTCTCAATATTTTTATAATTATTTTTAACTTTTTATAATATTTTTAATTGGCACTGTGTAGAAAATAGATGACTAGTGACACTGTACACATAGAGATTGTCTATTGCCTTCAGATTTGTTTCTTTTTATTTATTACTTTCTCTCTTCTGATGTACTACTGAGGTCCTCACAGATGTCTTTTCAAACTTCTGTGTTTTTATTTGGTGGACAGTACTGAATACTTATAATGTTTAAATTTATTTTTGTAATCTAATAATACATATATGTAAGATAATTATGCAGCAAAATTGGAGCTGTAAGTGAATGGATCAAAACACAAAATGTATTTACATTCATATATACTTATTTTCAATATTTTGCCCCAGAAATATATCGCATAGGTGTCAGTTGTCATTGCACAACAAATCACAAGAAATATTTATAAAACACTTCTATGTTGCATATAGCTATTCGGAAATTATTCTCATTCAGAAGATCTACTCTACTCTTCACCATATACTTCTCAGCCATGTCACATAAAAATGTCAACTAACTGTAACCCTGACGTACTATACAAAATATGTATGCATCATAAAATATATGTATATAAATATTACAAAGTTGTTTGTTTTATTTCCGTTTTCTTTAATGTATACATAAGTTAATATTTTTGTGTTGTTGTGGGTATTAAAAAAGTATTGTATAATTAGTTTCTGAGGTGAGAAGACTAGCAGAACATATCTAATGATTCATTTCAATAAAATTCTCTTGTGATTCCCTTTTGATTTGCCCTGTGTCAAAATAAATAAAAAGTATTGTGACAGTTGTTTTGAATAGTACTTTGAAGAAACTGAAGATATAGTGATGTCAGTTGAACCTTTTTAGATGTTATTTTACTCCTACATGTTCAAAACATTAGATAATGCTTGACAGCAACTAGTTAGAAAGCAAATAGTTTGTCATTG
The DNA here is from genome assembly GCA_964035755.1 of Teleogryllus oceanicus. Taxonomy (NCBI): domain Eukaryota; kingdom Metazoa; phylum Arthropoda; class Insecta; order Orthoptera; family Gryllidae; genus Teleogryllus; species Teleogryllus oceanicus. Next base: position 65,007,971 of record CAXIVR010000007.1, read on the forward strand.
ACAAATTATGTCCAAATAATGCTAAAAACTTACTTATTTTTGTCAATAAAGAATACAACAGACTGCAAGGCACAAGGAAAACTGTAATTACTGTTTTCAGAATCAATTCTTAGCATTTACTCAATAGTTCACTATAAAATTGGACCAAAAATAATTGTGTTGAATGCTCTCACCCATGAACTATTAGAATCTCAAGAATCTTGGGCAGAATGCATGAGATGTAGACGACATTCTGCTGTTGTACAATTGCCTTTGCAATTTGAATGTAACACAGTTTCATTATTATTATTATTATTATTATTTAACAAATAGTTTATTATTTTTTCTTATTTGAATTTTGTAATAATTCTACTCATTAAATAAAATTAACATCATATTTTATTTCTTAACAAATAAAATATTCAATTTTCTGTCATTTTTCACTGAGATAATTTTGTTTCAAACTTTTGCTCTTCTAACTTAAGATGAAAGATTACTAACTCCACCCATACAAAATTTATAATTCAATAATTACATTATTTAAAAAGGGGGGAAAAATGATCTACAAAAGCTAGTACACTCTTTTTGCCTAATTTCTTAGGAATCAATCCTGTTGATTGGAACCAATTATTGAATTGATAGCAACTAACTACAAATTATCAGCCTTTTCTATTTCAAAATACTAATTTAACATCTTTTCTGACATTGTTACACTTTATGCTGAGCTCATTAATGATACGATCTGATCTTTCCTATGTACATGAATATAGTTCCGTACGGTTCCGATTTAAAGTTTATGAGCTTACTGTGTCTTCGCTGCTATGATTTTTCAGATAAGTTCCAGTCTTCGGGCTTGATACTGTCCGTGAGATGTCCTACTGGATGTCCCTCGTATCGTCATCTTGCCTAATGTCAATATCAATTTGCAAATGTTCCCAGAGTATTATTTAGTAATTTCATAGAAATCAATAACTGCAAATACATTATTTCGTTGCCCTATCTGTGCTTCGGATGAACGGCTACACGCAACTGACTTGTTTTTGACCCGAATTGCTAAAATATCATTCCGTCTACGGATTTATATCGTAACATAAGTCCCCTTCGAACACGGAATCCATTTTAATTTGTTTCAACTTACAACCCGAATTAATATTTTTTTGATATTTTCTGAACTTTTCGCTTTCCTAATAGTAGAACCGAAATATTAATTCAAGAATATTAAAGGAGAGTAAAACCTCGTCCTAAATAGAAATTTTCATTGAAAAATTTGAAGTCGTTTTTAAAAAAATGGCGATTAAGCATTACTGTAAAAGCAAATTTGAAGTCTGGAATTACTTCCACTCACAAATGCACGAATGTATACAAATCGATGGAAATGTGTATATTAACGGCGAGAGATATATTAAACAGTGCAATTAGCGATATCCATTGGAAAAATTTTAAGAAAAAATATGGATCCATTTTCGAGAAAACACGTTGGGCGTTTCTGAAAATGTGAAAATTTGAGCTCAATTTAACAGAAAACTGTTGAGTTTTTGAGAAGCTTTTTAAGACATTACCTATAGCACATTTACTCATAAATATAATAATGTGAAGAAATCTCCTCTAATGTAAATATTAATGACGTGAGAGGCAAGTAAAATAAATTACGTTTTTATAATTTTGGAAAAAACTAAAGGATAGAGCAAAATGGCGTTTACGTCATCGTGTAGGGGACATTTGACATTACCCCTATCAAACATTCAAGAAAAAAATTGAAGCCGTTTTTGAGAAAATGTTTTTTTGTAATTTTTTAAAAATTGCAAATGTTGCACACACTATTGCAGAAAACTAGTAAAATTTTCAAAAAATCTACATGACCTTAATGAAAGAACTATTTATAGACAACAAATTTCATTTGAAGGAAAAATCTTCCCCTTAAATTATTCATTCCTTTAATATATTTAAAGAAGAAATCACATCCAAGGAAATTTTTAAGATTCATTAATTCCTAACTACTAAATTTCAAATTTTATTATAACAAAAAAGAAGTAAAAAATTAACGACATTTAATGGTATGCAAAGAAGATTTAATGTACTTTGATAATGACATTATTCAAAAATATATTGTAACTCACCTTACACCAACCCATTTTACTTCCAGAATGAACTATTGCATAAGTGTTACCTGCATCTGCCCTTTGGATGGTCCCATACCTCATCTTTTTGTATCTATGTTTTTGATGACTTAGATTGGTTCTCAAATGCATCACATATACCTATGCAATTTATAAGCATTAATTAAATTGTTTACTGTTTAAAAACACACCTCTGATTGTATTCTAGACACTAATACACTAATATCATTGAGAAATTGTATAGAAAAGTAAATGGAATTACCATTCCATATATATATATATATATACACACACATACACACATATATACATAAAAATACAACACTTTCAGTTGTCAGAATTCTTAATCTTCATAAAATGTCTTAAGAAACATTCTTAAAAATTATATTTTGTTTCCTTTAGGTGTTTGACTTTATCACCCATTCTCTTCACAATTCGCATTAAGGGAGACTGTGATCCTTCAAAATCTAAAGTGGAATCACCCACCACATGGGAATACAGGGTATGAATACAGATGCCAAGATGTAAAGAATAGATTGTGCAAAAGGACTTGTGAAATATCTGTTCTACCATACATTATAGACAAAATTGTATGGTGTCATAAAATACTTCAAAACCCAAATAGATATTTCTGTGGATAACATACTCTCAAACTGCTGTAGATTTTGTTTTCAGTAGCATCCTTAGAAAATTGATGTGCCAGTGACAAGCATGTTTTTTGTATTTATTTATTAGTTTCAACCTCAGCTATACACATACAAGAAGTTTAGAAAATGTAATTTTATTCAACTATTTCATGTTAATCATCATTTGCAACAATGGTCCTTGTTAGAATGTTCTCTTATCATCAGTGAAATACCTGCAATAATATTGCCATCTGTGGTGTGACAAATGTATGGGTGCTGTAGGTTCCTTCATCCTCCAGCTCTTTCCATAATCTATAGTATAAATTAACAATGCTCTTTTGATGTGAACTCTGAATCCAAGAAATTTTTACAGGTGTTTTTTAAATTTGTTGCATCAACACCTTGATGCAACGCGTCTCCAAGTCCCTTAAGGGGCGTTGAGCGCTTTGCACTGGGGAGTAATCCTCCATTAATGTGCCTTTTATTTTTGGAGTAATCCTCCGTTACAATAACCTCGTCAAGTCTCATCATATCATAGTCAGTCAGTGCCTTTTATCCCTTCGGCCAGGGGCTCGACGACGTTAGATCCTGGGGTTCCTGGCCGGTCACCCAACCAAGAACCTGCGAGTCTCAAATTTGCTTAACCTTCGTGACTTCACGAAGCGTAGTAAACGAATTCGGCTAGCGCCGCCGGCTTTGAGAGGCTTATATTGAGAATATAACACGTGGGACTATTAGCCATTATTTTGTGATTTTAAAAGAGTTCAATATAAGAACACAGAACTCTTAATAATAAATTGCATAAAATAAAATACTGAATTAATTGAACCCTAATTAAAAGTCCTCGATCTAAATAACTGATTAAAAATGCAAAATTAATCAATTTCAACCAAATAGAAATACAATGTTCTAGAAATAGGAGCAACAAACAACAAAATGCTACATTAAGTAAGTAATAACACAATGGCACAAAATCACAATAAAAAAGAAATTAAACATTCTTTAAACTCAACAAACTTAAAATTAACTCAATTAAAATAGGTATAAACATGCAACTAATCAATTACAATTGAAAGGGTTATAATGATTATAAAATAGGTCAATTAAATGAAAAATTATAGGAAAAAATAGCACAAAGACACTACGCAAAGAATAAACTTTTAAAATTATCTAAACCAAAATAGCTTGAAATAAATCAACAAAGTCAAAACACGCTAGCCATCAGTATTACATGAATTAATTAAAAAAGTAACTAAACATAAAATTATGAAAAAATAACGCACGTCATTTGAAACAAAGGCCAACGATGACAATCCAGACGCACAATTTAAATGTTGGCGGTATCTCCAAAGTCCTGATTTTTCGTCACAAACATAAAACAAAAAAATGCCACTATTGTCAGAAAGTATACTATTGTCAGTAATTTTGGATATATTGGCAACAATAATTGCCAACACAAAGTTTAATTTTTTCCTGAGATCACTTGTGAATGTACTTTCACAAGTGATCTCAGGAAAAAAATTAACTTTGATAATGATATCCATTCCTTATTAATTCTACTTGCAGTGTGACAAAATTATTAAATATTATGAGCTGCAAAATTGGAAAAATATATACAGTATTTCTTTTCTTGTAAAAATAAAAAAATTGACATACTTGTTATAAATGGTCTGTTTGTGAATGTTTTACTTGTAAAAAGACAACTCATCAAATCTGTTATATGATTAAATGTCTATATTGACAAATAATGTATAATCGCCAACACAAAAGGATACAAAAACATCTACGTCACTTGCGAGTATATAGTGCGATAGTGGCATTTTTCATAAGTTATATTTTAATTCGGGAACAGTACAGCCTTTATATTACCCGCGAAACCTTCTTGTTCCGGCTTCCTCTCTGTAGAGCAAGAAACAGTTGAAGACCAAAGCTCGCAGCGAGCACTGGTGACAACATTCCAAACACATCTTCATAAATGCATAAGAAAATACATTTACTGTTGAAACTGGTCATATTTTTCTAAACAATATCTAAATAAATTGCTAAAGCAGATCTACAGCCATTGCAGGAGATACCTCAAACTCCTGGGAAAATTAGAACTCAATTAATTGAGAAAGTTGGGAAGGCATGACTGATATTTCAGAGATTGGCATTGCTTCATAAAATCTCGTGGCCGATGTCGTAACTAATACCCCCACTCAACCCGCATTTCTCCAAGAAAAGTTGCCCGATTATACCTGCTTTATACTTACACCCTGACACCCGCTGATTTGCCATAGCCCAGCCCCAATATTATACTCTCTGGCCCAGCCCAGCTGATTCTCCATGCTTGGCAGATGGTTGCACGTGGTCGCAGGATTTGGTCATGATGTGCGATATGTGATAGAATACACACGGGTTAGAGCCGTCGTGTTCGGAATGTACAACTTTTATAGGTTACAACTTTTCAGGCTGGGGGAAAATATTGTTCTTTGACTCACGTCTTCGAAACGCATTAGAATAATGTAAATAAATCAGCGAGAGATGTATGCGGCCTGTGAATTCTCTTTATAAATTTTCATTTGCAAAGGAAATATGTGTGACGGAGCGGCTGTTTCGAGAAGTAATGACTTACACGTATTACAAACAGGACTCTTTCAAGATTCGACGTTGGGCTGTCACAAAGCTTTTGATTGCGTGTTTGTTTTGCACGTTCGTAGTGGCGTGTTTTGTAGCCCTATCGCCCATTACCAAAGGTAAGCTTTGACAGATCGAGAAGTGCATACTAATTTGACAGTTGAGTTCTTGCGAGTGTAATATGACATTTACCAACCACGCTTTTTATCCGCATAGCGGTAGAAGAATGCGAATGTCCCAGTGGGAAAGCGTCTGCTGTTGTCAGAGAACGGAAAGTTTCTGATGGAGCTAGAGCACAAGCTAGTGCATCAAAACACAAACTAGCTGTTTTAGTGCCGTATCGAGATAGATTTGAAGAATTATTGGAATTTGCTCCGTACATTCACAAATTTTTAAATAAACAGGATGTAAACCATCATATTTACGTTTTGAACCAGGTGAGTTTGTGGAACTGTAATTAATTAAATTTATTTACTATAATTTGATAAAGAGTTAAACCCAGTTGTGTGTGTGTGTATGTATATATATATATATATATATATATATATATATATATATATATATATATATATATATATATATTATTGATCTTGTATTGTCAAGGTTTTAGAGTCAGTAGATGAATTACTGCAGTTGTAATTTGTTGCAGTAAGTAGTTTGAATGTTGTCTGCACAGTTCCACTAATGAAAGCCGAAAGTGTAAATGACCTCCTTTTAATTGTTCAGAAATAAATTTATAATGTGTAGATTCATTTAAGAGTTCCTTTTTTTCTTTTAACAATATTTATTTCTTATTAAACTGTTTTTTATAAAAGTTAGGTCACCAATTTTGAAAGTCTATGATTATTAGCTGCATCTACTAAATCAACTGTGAATTTGCTTACTATCATCTCAGTTACTTCCTTCACTGTATAATATTTCTTCTGATTTTTTTTTGTCGTGAAACCAGAAAGTCTATCAACAGTTAAGAACGAGTGACCCCTCATTGGAAGCGTCTACACTGGTTTTTTAAGCCTACCAGAACTGGTTTGAATCATTGCATAATTTTAATTTTTACTCAATGTAAAGGTAAAAAATCATCAGTTGAGAACACATTATTCTGACTATACTTTAGAATAGAATGTACAGTTTCATTGCTTCCTCTTCTGAGACTGACATTTTTATTGTAAGAGTACTGCTCAAAACAAGTGGTTGAATTCACTTAAAACAAATGCACCATTACTCTAATTTCTCAAAGAAAACTAAACAGATGCAGTGTCTCCCATTGATAGTCAATAGCTGACTGACAGTGTTGTCAAAATATGTTCATTTATGAAAGGGTCATATACATTCATGATATAAGTCCTTTCATTAATACCCGAAATCTACAATATTCAGCATCTTCATTAGTACTCGAGTTCTTTCAAAATGGAAAGCTGCAGGACTGCTTAGAGAATCAATTCCCATCAAAAAGTATGTTTCCCCCAAAACTGGACATGAGACTTGTCATAAATAAGTTATTTAAATGTGATGAAGAGTAATTGTTCTAGTTGTAATGCTAACACCAATGTTGAGGAGATGTACTGCTAAAAAGCAATCTCACCAATTGTCAAATTCTTGATAATAGGTATAGAAATAGAATTTAATTGTTTCTTGAAGAATCTATTCTGTCATTTTTATTTATGTTAACAACAATTTTATTTATTAAGTATACATTTAAAAAAATAAAAATAATATAGATCCCATAATGAAATGGAAATTGTTGTGGGGAAAGCACATAATGAATGAAATGCGCATGATACTCTTATCGATTTTTTTTCATTATGAATGACTTTCTTACAAATTTAAGAAGGTAGAAAACAAATAATCTTTTAACTTTTGTTTTCCAGGTGGATCGTTATCGTTTTAATCGTGCCTCATTGATTAATGTTGGATTCCATGAATCATCAAAGGATTGTGATTACATAGCTATGCATGATGTAGATTTACTCCCCATGAATCCGCATCTGTCATATCAATATCCAGCTTCAAGACCATTCCATGTTGCTGCTCCTAAGCTTCATCCTAGATACCATTACCCAACATTCGTTGGGGGAATATTGCTCATTAAAAGGTGAATTTTTTACATGTTATCATAGGATCTGTAATTTTTGTCTGTTTATAATTTTATCTTGCCTTGTTTAGTTGTGATGTCTTCTACTTCTCTTAGAAATTTCAGTGCTTTATCTTTTCTTAAGTCTACCAGCCAGTATGTTGGGAACCAGTAGATAAAGAAAATAAGAAAATATTGTGAATTAAGTTAATATTGTGATAAGTTATATGAACTAAATATATTAATAAGTAATATTGTGATATAAGACATCAGTAATTGAAATACAGTAAATTCATAAAAATGCAATTTCATGAATGATGTTTTGGAATGAATTTTTGTTATTCTCAATACACTTTTTGATAAAATGGCTTTTGAATATTCACATACGTATTAACCCCTGAAGAGATGAGCCCTGTCATAGTGGCCAGAGTTCTAGCTTTTACCTTCTGGCTGCTAGAGTTGAAATCCTGGACACTCCATGAAGAAAATTAAGGGACAGTTTTCCCAGAGTTTTGCCATTGCTCCTGTCTCTTATTCTACATTTACTCCATAAACATTCTTTGTTTTCCAATACCATTGCCATTGCATCTATTGAAATGAACCTTTTGAGACAATCTGACAATGGCTGTTGTGAGATTCTGTCTTTGGATTAGTGTCTATCATATCATATCCTCAAAATACGTGGAGAAAAATGAATCGATGCTGTCAATTAAGAATATAGGGAAATTTATTTATTTTTTATTAATTCTTGTAATGATTTAACACTGGAGAAAATGCAATTTTTGTGTTTAATGAAAATTGGGCATGATCAAACTCTTCAATTTGGTTAATTACAAGTTTCAGAAATACCTTTTAACAGTATTGATGAATTTCAGTAATACTGACCAAGCTTTCTTTTCTCCAGATCAAGATCACAATATTGTACAAACAAAGTTTAATCAATTGTCTGATTATTTTATATGCAATTAGTTTGTTGCAGTTTCTGAAAAACTTAATGTTAAAAAAAATGGGTTTAAGGTCCTCACCTGATAAAAAAAGAAATGATTTATAAATTATAATGACTAGGAAAAAAGGATATAATTTATATAATAACTGACGCAATGTTTGTCTGCAAAATGATGTTGACTGTTCTGATGTCAAATCAGTACTTCTGCTTTGCATCAGTCATACTTAGATAAAAAAGATCTGTTTGAAGAAGCATCTGAATACACAATGATTCATGGAAGTGAATGGGCAATTCTGGAACAGCAAGTTTTTATTTATGAAAGCAATTGTAGACAAATAATTAAATTAGTAAATCCAAAATGAAATACAACCATCTAGATGAATATTAATATTACTAGATTTAGCAGCTGCTTGGCCTGGTTGCATTCCTAAAGTCAGAATGTTTTCACAGTTGGGTGGATGTAAATATCAAATCATAAAAGTATGTATTGTTGGGTGCTTTTTCAATCTATACCTTTCATTTGTGTATAAATAGTAATCGACTGACCAAAACATCAATTGCACAGGCACCTGGAACCAGGAAGTTAATGTCAGTTTTTTCATATAATAATTGAATTGGAAATTTCAATTTTGGAAACATAACCAAAATACATGTGTCTTTTTCCCTTGACTCTTTTAAGTTCCCTCAGTAACTCTACCATTGCTTTTAGATCAAGAGTTGTTCATGTTTAAATTTATCCTCAGTGTGCCAGATTAAATATTTAATTTGAAAGAAATATGTTATGATATTGTGATTCTCTTATAATATATTTCGTACTTCTGATTTCTGTTGTTTAAGTGAGAACTCGCTACTTATAATGTGAGTTATCAAGGGTACCAATTGTTTCAGGGATGACTTTAAACGAGTGAATGGTATGAGCAACAAGTATTGGGGTTGGGGACTTGAAGATGATGAGTTCTATGTTCGACTCAAAGAGGCAGGACTCAATGTGTCTCGACCAACTAACATTAGCACAGGATCTGAAGATACCTTCAGGTAAGCTCACCCCAATTTACAATTTGATATTTAAAACTAGATAACTGGTGTTATATTTCTTTGTTGAACTGTGGCTTTGGACCTTCGAAGTGTGTCTTATATTTATCATCATCAATTTTGGATTAGGCCTTCATCAACTTGGCAGTGGTGCATGTAGAAGCATTGCTTTACAGTGTAGCATACCAATGTTTTGGGAGGTTGCATGATCTATCCCAGTAAGGTGCCAGTAATTCACTTGATGTACTTAACATCTGCGAGTATGGAATGTATCCTGGAATTGTAATTTGTGTGCACACTGCCCTCTAATCAGTGGTTTCTGAGATTCTCTCTTTTAGGTGAATGCTGGAGCAGCACATTATACTATGGACCACAGTTCATGTGTGATGCCATTCCCTTCCCACCAACACCATGATGATGATGATGATGATCATCATCATCATATCATCATCATCATCATATCATCTTCCCCTATCTGAAGTAGGGTACCATGGTGTGATGTCCCTCCTGTGCGGATGCTAGTTTCGAGCGTAATTCGCATAGGAGATCTTTCAAGTTAAATGATCTGAGTAGTCGGGAAGGGAAGTGTGTGTGTGTGTGGGGGGAAATGAGTACAAATATGGTCATTGTAATTTAATTTATTGCTCATTTACTAGCCGTCACCATTCTACTTTATAGAGGGGGAGTGAAGGGGGGAGAGAGGGAGATGAAGGATGAAGGGAAGTTGAGAGGTGCTGGTGATGGCGTTAGCTGCTTACCATAGTACCAATCTCGGCCTGCATGAGAGAAGCTGCTGCTGCGTCCTGGTTCATGATGGTTCTCAGTTGGGGTGGGGCTTGAAGGCTTGTAACGATGACTGGCAGCGAGGGCACTGCACATGTAATGATGACTGGCGACGAGGGCTTGACACAGACATCTGATATGATTGTTGCCTCGTGGACCCTGTATATATACGATTTGGGGTTTTTGAAAGTGCTCTTGGGAAAGTTGTGTCTAGAATTGACAACATGCTTTCCTCAGAGCACTCTCTTTCCCAACGTGGCATTTTTCCTGCTTCGTTTGTGGCCAAGTGGCGAGAATTTTATAATTTATTTAAAGTTGAATATTTTAGTTTTTGATGTGGTTCATCACAATGGAGAAGTACAACCCATTCTTGAGCACCCCACCTTAATGAGCAGGACTTGCAGAACGTGCAACTGAGCAGGACCAATCCCAGGAAAAAGAAGAGAATTTAGGATTAGACTCGTTCAGAAGTTTCTTTGTCCTTACTTAAGTGTTCCTAGTCTCCCCATCTTTTCTGTGACTGACCTCTTGCTGCTCCTCTATTGCAGGGCCTGATTTAGGGAGCAGGTTGGTTCCAATCGAAAATGACTTTGCCATTTCTTTAGGGATTTTATTCTGTTCTTGATGATACTTTTTGTTTTCAGTTTCTTTATTTCTGTATTTCATACTTTGTATCTCATTATTATTTTTGGACTCCTTGGGCTGCAACCATTCTTGGCCTCAATATCCATGTTTCACTGCCATAAAGAAGGTTCATTTAGCCACGTTGTGAAGTCTTTTACTTGGAGATTATTATTATTAATAATTGATGACTTCCATGGTTTTTGTCGAAATTTGCAAAGACTATGTGTAAACTTTTTCTGGAGAGGGAAAAATCCCTCTCAAGAGGAAGAATATCCTACGAGTTTTCTAAAAACTTGGATCCCACACAAAGTATTTTGAGATTTACTGAAGTCAATAAAATAGAATATTTAAATGTATGGTTCTTTAGAAATCACAATGTAATTGTATATCTCTTATTATTTAAGCTGCACATTGTTAATTAGCAAACTGTGATTAAAGTATAAATTATTTTTGCTACTTCTGGTACTTAAATGCATGGATTTCAGAATGGAAGTAGTTTGCAGCCAAAGGTGTCGATTAAACAAGTCAAATTATCAAAATATTGTGCCAAAAAGATTGAGAACCAGTGATCAACCATAGCAGTTTGTCATTATTATTTGCCAATAATATTTTCAAGTGTATTTAAACACATACATATGTATAAAGTTTTAAATAGTTTACTAAAACCATAGATGCAGTTAATCTGATTTTATAGTATCAAGCACTTGAGCCATTCCTTAGAAAGCATTAATCATCAAATGTCTGTGCATTAATGATCTGTATTTTCCACTCTTTTATTATCTGTATTTTTTGCAGGCATCTTCATGATCGTGATCGTCGTAAACGTGACATGACCAAATGTTTTAATCAACGGGCTGTGACTAGGCGAAGAGATCGACAGACTGGTCTACTAGATGTTTCGTACACAATTAAAAGTGTTCACGAGATGGTTATTGACTTGGCCCCTGTAACAATATTGAACATAGAACTAAATTGCAACAAGACACTAACTCCATGGTGTGAATGCGAAGAATCTCAAAAGACCGATATTTCTAATAAAGGTTCATTTAAAAAGTCTGGTGCCAAAACTTTATGAAAGTGATGAATTCATTTAGTTCCTCTTAAATTTGATTCTTGCAAGAGTCTATACAAGATGTTTTATATTCAAGTGATATTGAGAAAACAGATATAGTACAAATATTTCTATTGCCAGGGACATCAGAGGGACGAGGATAGTTTCTTTCACCTTCAAAACTAGAGGGAATAAAAAAATTCTTCTAAATCTGGGTGTGTACTCTGAGAAAACAGATTGGTTCAACTTTTGAACTATGTACCACAACAAGGGTTTTGTGGTATGTAATAATACTAATAGTATATCACTTTTAAACACAATTAAAGGTAGATCTACCTAAAAATACACAAACAACTAGAAGTACTGAAATGTTTAGTAAAAAAATGTATTTACTGAAACACATACTCTTATCGTTTATAGGACATGTATAAAATAAATTCATTAGTTATCTAGAAATTGAAATTATCTAGTGGGCTTTGTTTAACCTTAAATTTAGATTCATTCATTTGTAGTACATCATACTATTTCAAGTTTCAGTAATTTCCTTGATTAATATTGCACTGAAAGTATACCATATGTAATGACCATTTATAATAGTTAATTGAAAATGGGGAAATTATAATATTAATTATTAAAAACATACCTATCAAAATTAAAGAAACATTTTCAAGGAATTTATTTGAAAAAAAATTGAAAATTTAATACTTCTTTGAATACAGTCCAAGTAGCACTGTGTGTTTCATTTGAAAACTAATCAATCTGAATTTTGCCACTGTTTTGAATATTATAGTATATCAGAGATACTTTAATTAGGCTCTGTGTAGGTATTAATGAAGAAAAGTCAAGAAAAAAAGAAACTATCAAAATTACATTTTTAGTGAAATTACACGTTTGTCTTCAAGTGAAGACTTATATTTTAATTCATTTTTCCATGTGCATATGGTTTTGTGTGAGATACAAGTTACAACTAACACGTTGTTTCAATAATTCTTAAATACCAAATGACTTCAGAATAGACACAGAATCTATAAATTAAATAACAAAATGCAGTGTGTTTGAGGTACTAAGTTCGCTTATTAATGTACCATTTCATTTCAAATTGTATTGGTTCATGAAGGAAATTTGTATTGACTAAGCTATTTTTTATTTCTTCTGCAAATGGTACAGCATTTAATGACTTATATGCAACACTGGCCTCGATAGTGTTGAATTCCTTTTTTACTTTTAAACTGTGTTTAAATTCTTAAATGTATCATTATTATTTCCAGTCTGTCCTTGATAAATTATTTTATATCAGTTGCTTACTAGCACACCAGTAAAAATTAGTTTTCCATAATAATAGTAGTTTTGTTAATTTTATTTTTATTCAGAAATGCTCCATTTTGAGACATGTTCTATCTTATGTACAGTAGCTTGTGAATTATTATTGCAAGAAATTATGTGAAGAAAGGCTAAATGGGAATGATTGAACATTTTGAATTACACTTACATATTTTCAAACCTACCACATTACATGTAAATTGATGAGGTTGACTTCAGTGTAATTTTGTTCTTTTCTGTCAGTTTACTTGACAAAACTTACTTGAAATGAAATGGTACTAAGTAAAATAATTGCTGAATCTGAGTTTCTGTCAGTGTATTTTAATTTGGAATAACCCATTTCTTTGTTCCAATTAAAATTAATTTTTCTTATTGAGGTAATATAATTTAATATTAAAAGTTGTAGTTTTAAACTGTGTTCTTCTTTTTGTAAATGAAAACTGATATTATGAAATGATAATATGTTATGTGGTGATGACCTGGAATTAATGTCATTAATTTTCTTAAGAAGCTCGAAGAGAATCTGCATGAAAGGGCATCATCATAGCTTTAAATTTGATATATATTATCAAACAGGCAGATGGAGGATGTAAATCATATCACAATGAATTCTCAGAACTAAAAATGAGATATTGATCGAGTGAAAAGAGTAAATGAGAGAAATTGTAAGATGCTTACTCTTCTCTTTGTATTATAATTCTTGAATTATCTTTGTTATCAGAGATTCAATGAAAATCTTGGATTTCTTAACAAAGAAATGCAGCAATCTCAGAATGTAATTAAAGAAATTTTGTTTAAAATGTGTGTTTTTTTAATACCAAGTAAAAGATTGATGGAATTTCGGTAAAGGGAGTTTGTCATTATGAAAGAAAATGGATATTGCTTAGGGAGCTACATAGGACACAGTGTACCTAGAATGTTTACTGAATTATTTAAAAATTTTCTCTGTTTAACAACAATGACACATTTTGAAAAAAATTCTTCCTCTTTTCTATTCTATTTTAAAAACTTGCTTTTATTACTTAGCTTCCTCAACCTGAGAACAATTCTGTTAATTTTGTTGTATTCCTCACATAGGGAATAGTCACAATTGTATTAGCTTAAAAATCATTTTTGTAAGAGTATTCTTTGATATATTAGATTGTGATATGTGTAGTATGCTTATTCTGGCTGTGTTGCTGTAATGTACACAGTTTATTTTCAGAAACTGACCAGGTATTTCAGTGTGTAGATTTATCTCTGGTATGCGTGTCCTTATGTTTTCCTGAGTAGTATGCTCCATCATTTACATCATAATTCTTAATTTTTTATTTGAATCCTTGGGTTTAAACAAGAGGTAAATAAGATGTTATATACTTTGAGAAATGTTTACTGGGAAGAGGTAAAAAGTACTAGTTGACTTCAAAAACCAAATATGAAAAAAAATCAATTCTTGTTTTCAGGATGAATAATAAGACCGTAAAAAAATGGCGAATAAAAATGCAGTTTGCTTCAAAAACAAGACGTGAAAAAAATCAGTTAATTCTTGTTCTCGGGAGGAATAACAAGACAGTAAACAAATGGTGAATTGGAATAAAAGTACGTAACCTTTTAGCTAACATTTAATTGTCATCACTAATATATCACCATAAAAAAAAGCCACTACTGTGACAGCTAAGTCAATAATTATGATTGTAGAAGACAACAGGATGTGTTAGACACTCGCACTGTGTATAAGCCTATAAAACTAAAATTTGCAGTAAAACTGTCACTTGTCTGCCTCTCAGGAATGGAAAAGAAAATAATCCAAAGAACTGTGTTCAATAAACATTTTTAGATGTTGAAGTTTTCTGATATCTAAATAATTTTTCCCAAGTTCAGTCTGATATGGGTTGCCTTTTCTTGACTTCAAAATAAAGATTTCATCATAATTTTTGTACATGAGTTAAGCTATTAGCTTTAAACACAAAAATTATGATAGAAATGTTTTTAGTTTATTCAAAAATGACTGAAATGAATCTGAAAATAAATAAAAAGGATCACAAAACATAAAAGAAACAACTGATGAAATATTGGGCCCAAAAATTGCCCCCAAAAAATGCACACCCCAGGCTGCAGCCTACTCAGCCTATTTCTGGCCTCAATCTGGCACTGGGTACAACTAATGAGACCATTTCCTGACTTTGACTTTTGTGCGCCCTAGGCTGTCAAATGTTTTAGCACCCTTTTAATTTGCTTTTTTTAAAACTTTAAAGCTATTTATAATATTTTGAATAAAAAAAAAGTACGATATTTGTAACTGACTCAAATATTGTGTACATATAAATAATCGATTATATGTATTCGTATAAATAAGTCTCACCTCGATATTGATTTAATAAATATACAATAGTTTTGTATTCATTTTATCTGTAAATACAATGGATAATTAACACTTTCTTTTGTTAGAAATATGAAAAGAAATATTTCTATAAAAACATTCAAAAGTTCGCCTTATGACATTTTGCATCTGCCGAAATTCGCCCACCCCCAAAAATTGCATGCCCCAGGCTGCAGCCTACTCAGCCTGGCACTGGGTACAACTAATGAGCGCGTAAGCTTCTGTGGCTGGAATCAGTAGCTTCTTGGCTGTCTGGGAGACCCCACGTCCTAGGCACAGGCGACAACATTTTGGCTGCCATTCTGGGACCTTGGCCTGAAATGCAGGAAACCATATGCATATTTGGCCCTGAGGAAGGTTGCAGAAAGGCTCTTGAAAAGTTGTCACCTGTGCCTTGAACACAGTGTCTCCTGCCAAACCAAGTAGCTAATGAGAACGTGCTTAAAATTGATTTTTACATCAGTTCATTTAAACATGCAGTCATATACCATAATAATTTCCATAATTTCTAAAATATATTTGGTCATTAATTTTTGAATGTCCAATTAAATTATTTTTAGGATTAAAACCACCAAACGTTTCCCGTTACTAATTTCTACAGGTCTGTTTTTAAATTCTTGTAAAAAATTCCAAAATATTCTGTGGCATATGAATTCTCTGATAGATTTCATCAACATATCTTAGAAATACTTGAAAAAATGTGCCATTTGCTCATGGAAACTTTCAAGCAAGGAGTGTAACTTCAGCACAGCGCTGTTTTTGTTAGTTGATATTTTTACTCTGTTTTTGTTAGTTGAAAGAATAATTTGTTGATATTTGTGTGCAGTAAGATGCTTTTTCTGTATGAAATAGGGGGGCAATAACTGTTTCAAAATGGTTTTTGATTAAGAACACAAAGTGTAGGTGGTTGCCTAATTGTAGTGCAAATATGAACTTTTGATATTTTTAATACTTTTTTAAGAGAAGCTGTGTTAGAAAGTTTTGGTTTTCTGGTGTTCTTTAGCATAAGTCTCACTTTTCTAAGAGAATTTTTAAAGCAGAATAATGACTTTTAACTATTGTTCTTAGTAAGTTTACTATTTAGATCTTGGATGTAAATCCAAAATTAATTAAATGCTGTGCAAAAACAAAGTAATGAGCTTGTAACTTACAATTGTTTAACAACTATTAATAATCATATGGAGCATGAAAAGAGCAGGAAATGTTGGCAGAATAGCTTTAAATTCTGAAATTTGACTTGACAAAACACAAAAAATATCAATAAAAAATGCCTAAATTTATTAATTTAAAGATGTCATGGTAGCTTAGTTGAGAAGTATGATTGAAGGGTAATGTGGATTGATGGTAAATTGAAATAACTTAATAGGCATTTTTATTTTCTATGAAAGTAATTTTTGGTTAGATTTCAAAAATTATTCTTAACTAAAACTAAGAGATATAACTTAAAAAAATGTAAATGAAAAATGTATGAGTATATTAATTTTGTTTATTTTCTTGGCAGAATAACTATTACAACTTGTGGATGAAAATGGATCTGACTTCAAAATATCCCAAAATTAATTCTAAATATGTATTGAAAATCAATTTCAATTAATGGTGCAATTATTAATATCAAATTTAGAAACAATAACCTGATAGTTTAAGATAAGTGAAATCTGATTGGATTACATTTTTAATCATTGTCTTAATTCCACAATTGCGGACGTTAGCTGCGTTACGTTTCTATATCATTTTTAGTTTGAACTTGCCTCAAGTTGTATAGCATAGGACCCAACGATGTAATGAGCGGGAACAAGCCATGATGTACAACATTAGCAGTTGATCAATATCATTTACGATTTGATCACAAACACTTAGTATGAGATGTACAATTTTACTGTTTTATTTCTTTATTATTTATCATTTTTTATTGTGGTGAGTGTGTATATGTGCTAATACTGCTCCTAGGAACTGAGTTATGGGTTGGCAAATTCGGCGTTTACATGTGACGAATGTTGGTAGCCTTTGTTATTTGTGCTGACCGTCGCTGAACTGGTGAAGTGACGGGCGGAGATGTTATGGTTTCCAAAGGCGTCCGTGTAATTTGCTCGGAAATTTTCTTTTAACATCTGGAAAATATTTCATCTCAGAGGTGAGATTTTACAGACGCATTTGTAGTTATTAAAACGTCTTTCGAAACGCCCAGTAGGTTTAAACGAACAAAAATTTAACTTCTATTTCCTTTTTCGAGAACCTTTATTTTGACAGTAGTGAATGATTTAATGAGCGAGAAATTATCGTTAGTCATTTTGTTAATTTTCTATCCAAAGAAATTAAAAGTGAAAATATAAAAGTGTATATGCTATTGCCTTGTAACATAGATTGTATTTCTCACGTGTGACGTCATGTTTACAAGATGTTTTCGGAGGAGTTAATTTCTTCTTAATTGTAATTACCGCAGAAATTTAACAAGACTTCTGTCTTGACTTTCACTATCCTTAGTTATTAATGGCTGTTATTGCGTCGTCTCTTATAGGTTTGTGAAAATGGATGGTGGAGATAATTGCGCGTATCACGTGGAGAGTGGCACTGAAAGTGCCAGTCAACAACAATCGGCGGAGAATGGGGAAGGTAAGTCATTTGTTACTGGCGTTTTGTCTTGGACGTATTTTCTTGTTCCATGTGTGGGGTCCACAATTGTGAAATATGTATTATTGAACGTCGTCCTAGGAGTGATCATTGCGTTCAGTTAACCCAATACGTTAATTACAGATCAAATATTTATTTAATGCAATTATCCAAATTCATTGTAGCATTCAGGTTTTTGCATTGTGGGAAACAGTTGTATATAATGTGTTACCTTTTTGAAATGCGGATTAAAATGGTTTAGATTGTGGGGTTTTATGAGGTGTAAACGCATATATTATCAGTAATATATCACAGTTCTGTCGTATCAAAAAGTGCGATTTTGATACATAAATTAGTTCATTTTCATTAAAAGTTGGGTATTGTGTGCCTATTTAGAGTAAATCCTCATAGGATTTACAAAATACAGATAAATATAGCAAGTTTGTTTTTTCATTTTTAATGAAAATACCCATACAATTATATCATTTTACGAAATGATTGTAATTTCTTCCAAATTATTGCAATTTTAAAACTTTTGGCATATATTTTTTTACATTAGTCTCTTGCTAAGCAAATTACATAGTCACCGCCTCGCTGGACTTTGACGTCCTATAGAATTTTATTTGTGGATGCGGATAAAACTTATTTAATGCGGCCCTTGCTCTCATTAAAGGAAAATAAATAAAATGTAAGAAGCAATTAAATCTATTTAGGGAAAATGCAAGTTTATGTTCCTTTAAAAGTGATCCTCTTACGAGCACGGATCTATGTATACGAATAACTCAGCAGCTCACTTCAAAGCAGGAACAGAATTTCGGGGTTGAAGCATGCCGTCTATTTTATTAATCGTACGTTGTATTTAGTAGGATTAATTTGTTGTAGAAAGCGGTCGTAGTGTCCACAATACAATAGCTATGTAATTTAATATACATTTGTTTTTCGTTGGTGAAAATAGTCCTGTTTCTCATTTCAAAATTACGTTTCTGCGTATTCGCCACGCTCATTCAAATTTTCATGAAAAGTGGCTATGTTGTCTTTGGGCTTTTGGGAACATTCCACGTTACTGTCAAAAGTATAAATGATCAGAAACATGGAATGTATTGAAAAAGATGGCGAGCTTCATGGTGATTAATGTACTGATTTTTTTTCTCAGTATTGCAGTTTCGCTAGAAAATGGCAGTATGGCTTCTTCATTCTTTGTTTGTTTTTTGTACGTTTTAGTTAAGCATAAGCGGTAAGGAATTTGCCCTTCTCGTCTAGTGCACAATTATTAGAACAGGAATAAAGTTTTACAATTGTTGAAAGTTGTGATTTTGGTGTTTGACACCATGCCGCTATTTGTTCCTATTTTCTTTACAGGACGTTTAAATAATTTTAAAATGTTCATGATATTTATTTGGAAATAGTTTTTTTAATGATATTGATTTGGAATACTTTTTTTTGCAAGATATTAGCTGACATTGACCACGAGATAACATCTATGGAGGAACGGGTAATATTTGGGCGTTGGGATCTTCAGGAGTTCATCGGCGTTATCTGTCAATTAAGTTTAGCGCTAGCTATGTGCGGTTCACTAGCGATACTTTTCTTTCGAGCCGTAGCCACTGCCGTTTTCTTTATGAGACTGAGTATATTTGGAAGGTCGTAATCTGAAGGAGAGAATTCAGGTGGAAAAGGACCGTAAAGTAGAATCGATGTTATAAAATTCAATGTTATACACGAAGCCGTTGTGGAGAGAAAAGGTTAAGGGAGCTAAATACTGGTTAAGCATCCGTTATTTTGCTTTCTAGACATTTTACCTCCAACATTTTTGGTCAATATGCTAATTAGTGTTCTCTGCAAGGACCTCTGCTGACACGACAGGTTGGATTTTATGTAGGGAAATACATAGATGTTTTTCGTACATTGTACACGCATAGAAATTAAGAGGATATTTTTTTTAGCTTCGACTGTAAAATTACTGTAGATAGTTTTCGGTCTCCAGGCATAAGTTTTGGCTACAGCTCCAAGCCTTCTCGTTTACAGTTCCTTATGCCTCTTAGTTAAGCATGTGCTCTTAAGAATTCTCTCTTTTCATCTCATCGAATCAAGCCCTCTTAGCGCCATTGAAGTGTTTGTTGGTCCAGGGCTTGCTTTGCTGTAGTGTCGAAACTCTCACCGTCCAAATCTGCGTGGACGGTCGCTCTGCGGCTGGAATGCACGATGAGCTGTCATTTGCTTTGTATTGTGATCCAAGTTATTCGTCCTTGCTTGCGTGCGGTCGAGTATGAGAGCTGATAGCCGATTGAACTCTGTTCTGGAGCGATCCGTAGTGAAGTGGTGAGACCGCTCACTTTCCATCTTGAGGTTCTTGCTTTCAAATCCCGGTTGGTCCATGTGGAATTAGTGAGAAAAAAGCCGATTCCCGGCATGTTTTTCTCGGAGTTTCCGTTTTTTTTTCCGCTTCTCATTTCAGCGTCGCTCCGTGCATTCAAATCACATCCACATCATTCACGCAGCAAACCATCTCGGGTGTGGCTGATGAAGCTTGGGCTATGAGCAGCACAGTAATGATTGTTCAGCTTAGTTCTGAGAAGCTCAGGGACTCGAATTGCATTGCTTGGTGCTCAACAGCGGGATCACCGGCAGCTAGTGCACTAGTCTTGCTTCCAGCTCTAGAGTGTCCAGGTGTTTCGTTGGATCTCGTGCCATGACCTCAGAGTGCCGACTACTATTGAAACAACAGTGACCTCTCATTACCGAAATCTTCCCTTCTCAACCTGAGGATGGTGTGGTTGTTTTGTATTTGCCATTATTGTTGTAATTCTGCTACGCTCTGCAAATTTTATCAGCGATTCTTCTTATTTGGAAGAAGACATGACCCTTCCTGGCCATGACTATGGTTTCCAGCTGACCTGACAGATCCCAGAACGCAATCTCCAGCAGTTCTCTCCTCTTCCAGGCCTTTCGACCTTGCAACCAGGATAAGACGCTTCTCTAGGAAGAAGTTACCAGCTGTGAGGTTGGTTGAGTAAAATGTTATCTATTTCTGTGCAACTTACCTTGAGTATTGAAGTATACTAACTACAACAAATCCCAAGGGGATCAAACGAGGGGATTCCGAATGCCCCCTCTCTCGTTTTTCCACTTCCCCCCTTTGGTACTCACGACGTGGATACCGTCGAGAACCGCCGAAACAGAGTGTGTTTCTAATCCGGTACCATTAGACACCACACTAGAAACGGGGGACTTGATACCCCTGCGGGCAGTGCTATTAAACAGCGGAAATTGCGTGAAGGTGCGAACTTAGACTGTAGAGTCCGAAAACAATTTGTATAAAACGTCAAAATAAGTACATAAATATTATAAAAAAATTTAAAAAAAAATGGTATGTAATGTATTATATTAAAACTATTTTTAATTTCTTTAAATCTTTAATTCCTTTCCACGATTTGTGACAGATATTGTAATGCATACATAATTCAAATGTTGCAGAGTTAATTTTCACATTCTATATTGTGAAAAATTGTTTTTTAAAGTAAATTGTTTCCCATTGCACCACAATTTACTCGAGGTAAATTTTGGGGCCGATCTGAAAGGATATTTTTAATGAAGAAAATAGATCTTTCAACATAATACGAAGTTACATGGGCGAATTTCAGTAGTGGTAGTGTTTTGGTGAAATTTCTTGTGAAATGTCCTATTCATTTCCACTCAATACATTGTGTACTTTCAGCAATGTTTCATATCCTTGATTTTTCTGCAATACTGCATCGAACTTGTTAAACTCTCTCACCATCTCCCTCGGCCTTTAAGATATTCTTGGCTTTTGTAACAATGTCCATCCTTTCCTTTCAAGACATTCGGCTTCGAATTGAATTATACAATCATCAATCCAGCGGGAATTTCTGTCCATGAAAGCAATTTCACAAGCGACACAAGCATGCCTGACGCTACTTAATGCATCACTGGCTGCTACAGAAAAATCCCTATGAAATGAATCAACAACAGACTTAACGTCCGTAGATGTATATAATAAAAGTGCACAGAATCCAATGAAGTCCCCGACCTGTCAGCACAGGCACAGGAGGAAGTGCCGCACCAGCTAACAGTTCTCTATAAGTCTGCACGCGCATTGGTGCTTTCACAAACACTTTCTTTATGATTGAAATAACCATGTTCACTTCACGAAATCTACCTCTAAGATCCTCGGCAACCCGTTGAAATCCTCATGCTAAACAAATGAAGTGGATTGAATAATAATAAAAAAATGAAGAAAAAAGAATGCTTTCAACGAAGTAGCAGTTTTCATGTATGCTGTAGCATTTCAATACATTTAAGCACGCTTTCGTCCGTCACTCCACTATAATTTCAACCCATTCACAGATCTCGATATTGTCGCAAAATTTGTGCGTTCTAGATCTTTGCTAGCTATCAGGTGTTGTTTAGAAGCGTTCCCCGAAAATAGTTTTCCAATTACCAAATTTGCTGTATAACAGCCTATTTCATCAACGAAAAAATACACAAATAAATCTCCAACTTCAGCCCTTATGTTTTAAAATGTTCCTTAACAACAAATAACCAAGTACTACTTTTGGAGCGTTGAATCAACCGGTTTTATTTATGTCAGCAAAACTTGCTTCTTTGATTTGTTCAACGTTTGTTTTTAGCCTGAAGTGCACTTAGAACATGTTGCTGAAGCTGTGACTTCATGGAACATCCAGTGTTTTTGTTGGCCACTTTGCACCATACAACTTTCTCTTCAGTAGTAAATGTTTCATCTACTGCTATCCAGGACCATAGTTTAGTAGCGAGCTTAGGTTGACAACGCAACCCAACGCAATAGGAACATACGGGCGATTTCTATGACTAGCAATCACTGCAGCGTGCAGCATCGAAGTGTTACACGTCGACGATCACCAATGTTTCTCAGAAATTGGGATTAAAGATCTCAAAACGCGGCATCAATGATACTTTTCTCACCTAAAGGTAATACTCAGCGACCTGAGACATGATCTCAACCGTTGTCGGGCACTTTCCTGGACTGAGATAACTGAATCAGGCGCGTTGGGCATCCAATATCTGACCATGTCTTCTCGTAGCGCACTTCGAGTCGTAAACCACAATAATGCATTATGTACGAAAACTCGCAGGTTTTTTTTTCATGAAAATGTGTAATAAAATTGAAGAAAATTCGTAAAATAAAATTATGTGCAAATAGCAAAATATGTAAAGTATGAAATACTAAATATGTAAAAATATACTATTACGAAAAATTTGGATATTTGTTAGGACGGCATGCCTAGATTACGATTCGCCAAGATTACAATATTTAGAACAGTTAGTAGAAAGACCAAAAAAGGTAATTATATAAAAAGCCGTTTTCAACTGATGAGCCTTTACCATCACCACCGGGATGCGAGTGGGTCTTCATCTTCGCAGTCCCATCGTCAGCAGTTCGATGAACAGTTGGCTGCAAAACACTCTGGGAACCATTGTTACTACTATTTTCAGTCTTGAGGCCCTGCACTGTGTCCGAACAGTGCACAACCACCAACGATGCCCTCTGTTTTTAAATTTATTATTTTCTCGCGCTTGAGAGGGAACTCCTTAACAAGAGAAAGTTCTGTAATGCTGTCCGAAAAAACGGCGAAATTTCGGTCGAAAAACTCTTTTTACACGGCCCTGGCAACGAAAAAATCGGATAAGTCCAGTTGCTAAATTTAGGGGGGGAAATCCTCTAACACGTGATGTAGCCTGATTCCCTGTTTTGTGGGTTCTTGATACTGAAAAATGGATTGACGGCAAAATGTTCGTCCGTCCGTTTGTGAACAACGCTAGTGGCTAAACCGTTCCTCCGATTTTCTCGTAAGTTGATATTCCCCAATCGATCTGGCTGATGTCGCGGCCCCTTGAATTTGAAACCGATATTGCAATTTTGGGGTTGTAATACATGAAGCCCCTGAGACATTTTCACAAAAAAAAAAAAAAAAAAAAAAAGTTCCATCGATTTTGATTAAATTTTGTTGTTGGATAGTCTGAAGGACGTTTACGAAAATACACAGGTCTCATGTTAGTTGAAAACCCAGATTTTTCGAAAATTGAAAAAGGTGAACATTTTTTCGGCATCTTCCATTAACTACAATTATGAAGATACATTTTCCTTTAATGAAATGTGTTCATCAAAAACATCTTCAAATAAGGTCATGTTAATTTTTTTGATAGTTAATTTTTTTTTAGTAATTGGGCGTCAAACTTCGCCTGTGGAAATCCTGCGCTTCGTGATCGTAATTTTAGAAGTATTGGGAGGCAGTTGGATGCTACATAAGTTAGAATGTGTATCTGATTTCATATTTCTTTGTTCGTATTTTTACATTGGAGCTTTTGTTATACGTTTACAAATTTATGTCTTAGAAATTATTTAAAACCTATTTGTAATAAATATGACATGAAGATTGCGAAAATGATGTCTGCCTTGCGTTCACGGTAATAGAAACTAATACTTTTAAATGTTTGTAGAATATTACAATACAATAGTGTCTGTTGTATTGTACAATACAATCTGTTCTAGTTTTGTAAATATAGAATTATCATCTTATACCCCACCTCCACATTGTGTGCGCTAGAATTTGGGAGCATCAATGGCATGTGGACATAAAATATATACTTTCCTTTCCAATGACTGTACCAATCGCTTCGTCAAACCTAGCTCGATACGCAAAGGAGAGAGAATAATTTTCTTTCGAACAACTAAAGTACACTGATCACATTGTTTTCTCCTACAAACTATCTATTTCCTCAGAGGCCAAGTTTTTCTCAACCAATACTCACTGTTGACTCTGGTGTCTCACGGAAATATGAAGTAGGAAAAGTTTGTGCAGCCGCTTTGTTGACCGAGAAGAAAATTCACGATCTTCAGACTAAGACGTTACCACTGTTGTTCATAATACTTAATCTTTTTTCAAACTAAAGAAGTCTCGTACTCTTCTTTCCTGCAGAATGAGTGACCAATTGGAACAGCCGTATTTGTTGCCGTTGTGTAAGAGTATACTCTTCAAAGTTCTCCTTGAGCTATCAGTGATAAGACACCATCTCGATCAGGTTTTTCGTCCAGTTTCCCTGATCCATTGAGCAAATGCTGAGATGGCCCCTTGTTCTGCTTCTGGACATAAATGTAACTTCATTTTCTGTGCACGTCTTCTAGAATTCAGTGGGAAATACAATTATTCAAATTATCGTTTCCATGTTGTCGCGGCAGGAAGAAATAAGAGCCAAAATTTATTTCTTATTTATCTTTGAAAATAGATTTTATTACATGGGAGTTTTTTTGTTTTTTTTTCCCCTTTCAAAATTCAAAATTTATTGCTATTAATCCTTTAAAATAGATTTTATTACATGGAGGTTTTTTGTTTTTTTTTCTCCCTTTCAAAATTCAAAATTTATTGCTTGTTTATCCTTGAAAATAGATTTTATTACATGGGAGTTTTTGTTTTTTTTCTCCCTTTCAAAAATTCAAAATTTAAGTAGTATATGACTTAGTGTAGGGATCACAGAATTTTGAAAATGTGCACACAATTCACTTTTCCCCATAGCACGTCATACGCAGTTTTTAACTGTTTTTTGACGTAAAATAAATAAAATAAATAAATTCATCTGACTTATATTCTGTAAACCCAGTTACATTGTTAAAAAGACTCGGAGAATTCAAATTTGTCGGTTTATAATGATATAATAATGAAATGATTATACATATTAATTCAGAATGAATTAATATGTATACGATTCCGAATGTGGCGAAAATCTTTCTTTTCACTGTATCTTCAAAACTAGAGATGATGAAGCCGAGCGGTTAGCATTTTTGGAATCAGTGACCCTGAAATACCTTTAATCAATTCTAAAATTTCAGGTATAAAATGTTTTTTTGTTGCCTTGTGTAATTATTACATCGCACTTTCAATATGCATAAATTAATTTTCACTTACACTATTTTCACTTAAAGAAGCAAAAACTGCCACATGAAGAATTGTTTTTATTTTGATATTTTTTGGTGTATGTGGCTTGTGTGCGCGTGCGTCCGTGTGCGTGCATGTGTGTGTGTGAGCGCGCGCGCGCGCGTGTGCGTGCGTGCGCGCCCCCGTGTGAGTGTGTGTGAGGGGTGGGTTAATGTGAATAAGGGGCATTAATTCCTTGGATTGTCGACAGCGGATTCGTGGATAAGGATAAGCTAAGCATCCGATTTTGAAATTGTTTGTGCTGGAACGAGTTTGAAGAATGTTTATCCATTTAAATAGCGGTTATAAATAAATATTTAAATTAGCGGTATGTGGTTGGTGGGTGGTGTCCCTCCCCCGTTGTGGTGACGTGAATGGGCCACATCGTTGTTTCCCCATCATTGCAACTCTTCTGATACGAGCTCACGACAGCGGCACGATGGATCCGTAAAACCGAGCCGTATCTGATGTGCTGGTACCAAGGTGCCGTGCCATCACAATCTGACCTCTGTTGTGGTCGGATAGATCGGCCGCTCCTATTTTGACGTCGAAATCAGCGCGAAAACTGTCCTTGTGTCAGTGTCATCATAATGTAAAGGCTCATTGGTGTAGTATGTTCGAAAGCTATTTCTGGAGGTCGATTTATTTATTGACTTACGTATTCACTGGGTAAAGTACAGTCGTTGCTGTCCATGAGTAAATGATGGTAAACTAATGATAATATGAATGCTGACGGAGGACCGGGAGCGGTAGCTCAGTGCATCAACTGATGTCACTGCAGCGCCGGGAGGTCCTAGGTACGAGTCCCGACGGCGGCAGGATTTTCGACGCTAGCTTTTCAGCTAGGTCGAATTCAGTCGCTGCCTGGAGGAGAATTCTAGCGGCCGGCTGCTCTGATCGGTAGTTTTCCGTGGTTTCTCCGATCAGCACCAGGCGAATGCCGGAGCAGTACCCTACCAAACGGGCCACGGACCGCTCGCAACCTGTCCTTCCCATTCTTTGTCCTATCCTCTCCCTTTACACACACACTTACACCAACATGCACTACACTACCACATATTCCGGGAGACCGGTCGGGAGATTAAAGCTTGTCCCGGCTGGGACGGTGCCCCGCTGGTGGGAGAGTCCTGTTTAGGGGGAAACCCCGCTAGCCGACGGCAGGTCGGCGCCGGATCTCGCCATCCAGCGGGGGAAGATCACCGGTATCTCCCGAGAAAAGAACACGCACTACAATAACGGGTCTAATGACCAAAGCTGTTGACACGCCCGGAATCACTAATCAAAACGCGAACGAACGAACGAACTGACGAAGGAATGGTTGTATGAGAGGGAGAGGAGACGGGAGAACTCACACAAACTTGTCGAGAGCTAACTTCTACTTTTTATTTATTTACTGTGGTGGAAGGCACAACAAATACTGTGGTCATTGGGGCCCATGACCATGATCTTATGAGTAGATATAGCCAATGAGATGATGGAGATTGGAAGGATGAGAGGCAGAGGAAACGTGAGAACCCCGAGAAAACCTGCCTGGAAGTCGCTTTGTCCATCCCAAATTCTACACGATTTGCCTGGGATGGAGCGCGGGCTCCGGCGGAGCGAGGCGGATACCCCATCCACCACGCCGAGCGGGGCGGAGGCGGCGGGGAGTGGTTACGGGCTGGACCAAGCTGAAGCTGCTCTGCTGTGCTCGGCGCGGCGCGCGCGGGGTTCGTGGGTGCGTCCGCGACGTGCGTCGCCAGCCGCCCGCTTCCCCCTTCCCCCGCGCAGCGCCGCCCGCACCGGCTGCGCTCTATCGACCGAGCTGCTACTCGCCCGGGTGCGCCGCGTCCCGGCGCTCACGCCCCCGCACTTCCCGTTCGCCGCCGCCGCCTCACCGCTCCAGGGATGCTCGGGTCTTTGGAATCGATTCAATCTTTTTCCCACTCGATTAATATATAAAAATCGATTCACCCATATATGGAGAAAAAATTCTGTGTGGTCAGTAAATAATTACTCCTGTTTCGTGTATTGAAAATATTTTTTTATACAACTCTTTTTCCTAAAAGAATGTATCATTTTATTTCACCGATTTGTATCGTGCCATGAAATGCTACGACTAGAATGTACTAGGGAATACAACCATAGCCGAGCTATTTAAGAAACGATGACGATCTTAAACGGCTCTTAAAATAACTTTGTATTGAACAAGATTATTTTTTTAAGAGGTTAGCAGCCGATAGATAGCTTTATTTTGTCTTAAACAGGGTTGGTCTATATTGTGTGCCCTAACACAGGTAGTTGTACCATTTAACGGACAACTTACCATAGTTTATTAATTACCCCTTGTTTATTAATTTCAGTTTCTAAAATTAAAATATGAAATTCCTTTGTAGGGATTTAAATATTAACAATGTGAAAACATAAACAATCGTGAAATTGCTTCCAGTATGTTTCAAAGGTAATTAATTGGTTGTCCTTAAAGGTAAATTAATTCGATCAATAATTACACGCTTAGGTGGCTCAGGGCGTCAAGTGATGTCACTCAGTCCTTCTGACCGGGAGGTCTTGGCCTTCGAGTCCCGACGGTGGCAGAATTTTTTATACTAGCTAGACAGCTAGGTCAAATTCAGCTGCTGTCTGGACGCCAGGCGAATGCGGGAGCAATATCCTGAAACAAACGGATTGCTGGCGACCTTTCCTTCCTCTTCCTTCTCCCACCCTCTCCCCTTACGTACTTACACACACACACACACACACACACACACACACACACACACACACATACATACATACATACATACATACATACATACATACATACATACTTACAATACACTGGCACACATACTGGGAGACCAGTCGGGAGCTTAGAGCAGGGGTGTCAAACCTGCAAGGCCACACGGGCTACTAGTAAAACCTTTAATGTTGTTGCGGACCAAATTTTCTTTTCTCGGGCGATCCACACGTGACACCGTATTGTTGATCTCAGCAGTTTGCCCCGCTGCTCTGAAACGAAGGGGGGGTGGAACGCTGCCTGACATCAGACCGTATCATGCATAACGCAGTGAAACACAATGGAATAATTTTGAATTTTCCAGAAAGAAATTCCTTAAATCTAAACTTAACCTATTTTCACAGCCAAGGGGGTGTTGACCCCTAACAGAACGCGGGTGCTTGGCGCGCAATGATCTCGCCCGACGTGGATAAAGCGACTTTCACGTTTGACTAATAACCTTTCGTGGACCACAATACATGGTACCGCGGCCCCCAGTTGGACAACTCTGGCTTAGAGCTTGTCCCGATTTTCCTGCTGGGGCGGACGGGAGATACCTGGTAGGAAAACACCTCGGTAGTCACGTGTAGGTGGTAGGGTGGCGCCGGATCTCACCATCCAGCGTGGGAACATCCAACGCCATCTCCCGAAGAAAAATTACGGGCACTTACGTGACTAATGACCTCAGCAGTTGACGCACTCGGAATTATCAATCAAACAATAATTGTACAGCAAAGAGTTGTTAAAAAGTTGTTCTCTCTGATGTATTTCCGATGCATGACCGAATGTGCTTCATTCGTTTTCGGTTCGCCTGTCCGCTCGCTGCGCGTGGGGAACGTAATGATTCCCGTGGCTACCTTGACCAATACGCCCTCTGGATCAGGGTTTAGGGGCCGAATTCATTGTGAACACTTGTGTACCTTAAGAGAGCGACTCTTATTATAAGCAACCCTTATACAAAAATTAATGAGCAGTGAGTGACCACTCGTTCGTCTGAGAGGCCGCCCGTACCCTTCAGTGTTCCTCGTTCGGCCTCTAACTCCAGTTTAGTTAATTTTTACGCTTCACTTACTTGTACAATGGAATACGAGGAGAGTTTTCACGGAACGTTATGAATTCTGTGCGCAACACATGTGCACTATAAAAGCTACATTAGAAACTAGGATTATCCGTTGGAAAGGTTCAGTTAAGAACGAACTCGAAAAAGGCATAAGCGGGACCTCTTTGTGCGAAAAATAGTGAGAATACATTCTGTGGCCATGCAACTACGGAACAGCTGGTGCAAATAGCACCAGCCGTTTTCGATCATTTGTGAAAGCATTCATTCCGCGATCATGAGTAACATCAGTGAAATCTGGACCACCATAAGTGATCACTTACTTAAATCACCTTTTCTCGTTCCCTTTATTGCCGACTGTGAATTAGGCTTAGACCGCAAATTGAAATGCTTTTTGTGAATAGTGGTATTTGGTGTAATTCTTTGGGTTTGATTAAAAAAGGTGCTTTATTTGATAGGTTTTACTTTTCAAAGACGTACAGATCTCCAGCAACGTGTAGACATTTGTTCCTTGTTTGTTTCTTTGAGTTTTAATATTCTCGAAGCATCTAGTAGGTTTACCTCGATGTTTGATCCATTCGTGTTCTGCTTTTTTGATCGCTTCGTTGTCGAACGTATTGCGGCATAAAAAGTGCCTCGAGCGGGCTGGGCAATTGAAAATTGGCTGACGGAGCGAGGTCTGGGCTGCAAGGAGGACTTTGTCAGCACCTTCCAACGCACCTTAATGAGCGTATCTCCCGTTCTGAGCCCTGTGGGGGCGCATTGTCTTGGAGGAGAATCACGCCGTTCGATACAGCATGAACGGGTGAATGCACGCTTCCGCTACAAATAGTACACAAACTAACAATTTGAGAAAATTCAACTCGTCTATCTTCGCGAACGACTTCATTGATGTGATTTTGCAGAACGATAGTCGAAACTTCCGCTGCTCTTTCAGAGAGATCAATATCAGTGTCAGTTCTTCTGCCTGAATTAAACTTCTACGCCCACTTGAAAGCGTTGCTGCGGTTGAAACATTTGTCACCACAATGTTTCAATGTTCTTAAGTAAACTTCTGCCGGTTTCACATCCATCTTATTACTGAACGTTGCTCTCGTAATGTGATCTCTACCAGTAAATGCATTTCTGCAGCAAAAAAGAAAGTTGTAAGGGATAAGCATTTAACATTGTGTAACACTTAAACATTGCCAATTAATATTTAACGAAACTAGTATGTTTTAACAATTAACATAAACATTTTGATACTTGATTCGTCAATTCCACTGCCAATTGTAGTCGAAATTTTAAATTTTTTTAACCGTGAGGATTGCGGCTATTTTCAACCAAAGCTGGACTATGTTACTAATGAACCTGTTTCATGGTGATCCCTCTTCCTGCCTGCACCTACTTCAGTCGACCTCTGCCCCATTTATGAAATATGGTATCACAGAAGAATATTTCATTTTCCTATACGAGTTATGTACAGTATGTCGTACATAAGTAGTGTGGCTTTGTCGATTTCTTCTATCAAAATATGCCGAGAAAGCAAATAAGTTAATTAACAGAAAATTATTTTGTGCAAAAGAAATTCAAAATTAATTTCGCGACTAATGGAATACCCATTAAAAACAGTTTCAAAAATGAGTTGTTCCAGAATTTAGTGATAAGATATTAGCAGTTGATTGATACGTAGAAGATTTAGTTGCCTCTGCTTTTCAGAAACTGAAATTGCTGCTTCACGAGCTCATGGTGTTTTATAGTGAATTGTGAATTTGGGGAAGCATTTTGCAGAGGAATATTAAGATCATAGCATTACATGAAAAAATGTTGGGGAAGTTTTACTTAAAACGCTTGAATTTCTATTAAAGATTCTGTGTTCTCTCAATACTTTGAAATACCAACATCAATTATTAGGCCACAATGTTTAAATGTGACAAGAAAACAAAGTTTCCCCTTTATTTTTTCTCAACTTCAATTTACTGGCACCTGATAACTTAAATTGCAACTAATTACTCACCACAGTCGAGGATACGATTAAATGGAACTAATATACACAGTGAAAATTCTCAGAATTAAATTTACTTTATGAGAATCTTAAGCAGGTGGCCAGTCGACTTCTGGTTCGCATGTTCGACTTGGCGTAATGCAAAGACATTTCCTTAGTGCGAGTTCGGAATCTTAAGAAGTGGCACACGTTTTGATCGTCATTACAAGGAAATTAAACTATTTAGTCATGCAGCGGTCCTACAACAAACAAGCTACGAGGAGGATGAAGATTAAATTATTGCTTTTCGTTACATAATAGACTTATTAGATTTTTACTTTTTCACATACCTCTTACGTAGTATGGGGAAAGTAGAGGAATGCTGCCGCGGAAAACGACGGTTTATTGGCAGAAAGTTTGGTAATGTGGATCCCTGATTCCGAAAAACTGAATAATTCTTGCTCCTAAATGTACGTAGTAGAAAACTTCCCCGAATACATCCTGTGATCATAATCCTCTCTTTGTGGGTCATTGAAAACGAAAAATTGGTGTGTCTGTCTGTCCCTCCGTCTGTCTGCCCGTCTGTCCGTCCCTCCGTCTGTCCGTCCCTCCGTCTGTCCGTCCCTCCGTCTGTCCGTCCCTCCGTCTGTCCGTCCCTCCGTCTGTCCGTCCCTCCGTCTGTCCGTCCCTCCGTCTGTCCTGTCCGTCCGTCTGTCTGTCCTCCGTCGTCGTCCTCCGTCGTCCGATCCTTCCGTCTGTCCGTCCGGACCGTCCGTCCGTCAGCCTAGCTGTCTGCCCGTCCGCCTGTTTGTTTTTCTGTCCGTTTGTCCGTCAGTCTGTGAACAACTAACAACTAGCAGCTAAACTTTAGAAAGGATATTTATCTAAATTTAATTTTCCCAGTTATGACTGCTGTCACGGTCTCTTGAATTTGAAAAGGATATTTTAATTTTCGTTACTTTTGGTTCTTTATGTGAAACTCCGACAATATTTTCATAATTTTCTCAAAAAAGCTCCAAATGTTTTCTTTAATTCCTCCTCTTCGAAAAGAGAAAAGTACGCGTGTAAAAAATATTTTTGTTGAATTCTCTGAATTTTTGAAATTGGGAAAAGTTTAAAAGTATCTTCTACAGCTGCGATATCGACGAAAGAAATTTTGTTGTAATAAAATCTGTTTTTCAACAGATCTTTAAATATCATGTACATTTTTTCAGAATATATGTTTTCCCATAATTTTGCTGCAATAAAACAATTTCAAAACAAAATTTTATCAAAATCATGTGAACTTATATTTATTTCTGATGGTGCGAAGTATGCTTACAAAACGATTTTCGTTGATTCTGTGATGTTTCGAAAATGGCGAATGTTTATTGCAGGAAGTGTAAAGCTGCGATAGATACCACGAACCACATCCCGGGGCATTGCACTTTTTCTAAGACATCAGAAATAAAGTGTCATGATGAGATCAAGAACTTTATAGAGGAGAAGATGCTCCGAAAGTCGGACACCATAATGTCATGTTTACGGAAGCCATTGCCGAAGAGGTTAGACTCAAACCTGACCTGGTAGTAAAAAGCCAGGAAGGGGTCCACGTGGTCAACGTGCTGCATGTTCACCTTGTGAAAGGATTGGATGAGTCTAGCCTTGAGAAAGCTGGGGAGGAAAAGGTGGTAAAAACCAACCATTCCCCTGGCAGCTCAACTTCATGGAGTGGCCAACGCCAGAATCCTGCCTGTGGTCGTTGGCACCTCTGGGACTGTGCCAAGATCCCCAGTTCCCCCAAGACGTTTGGGATCACGTCTCGAGGCGATCTACTATTTTGTGAATTGCTCTCAGGAGTTCTACTGAGCTTTTCACCCATTTTGTAAATTACGATGGAGCAATTTAGCTTTGATGTTACTAAGTGTAGAAAATAAACCTCATAATCCCATGGGGAAATATAGAGAAACCAGGATATCCTTAAGGGCCTAATCACTTAGTTAAATCTTTAAGTGTGAAGTGAGTATTATTTAATGAGGCATAAAGATAATTGTGTTGTCAGTATCCCTGTTTTGCGAGTCCTTGATATTAACGAAAATCGATCTATGGCGAAACGTCTGTCTGGTCATTAGCGCCTAAACCATTCAGACATTTTTTCCAAAATTGATATTCCTTGATTGATTTGAAGGAGCTCGAGGGCCTGTAGGTTTAAACATATTTTGATTTGGGGAGGTATATTACATGAAGCGTCTGCATTTTCAAAATTTTCTCGTCTCCAAATATTTTATTCAACTTTGTCCTCTGTTAGGTAAAGAACTCTTAAAAGAATGGCTCGAGCCTTATTTTCGTTGAAATACTTGATTTTTCGAAAATTGTGGAAGTTCAAATGTTTTTGGACGTTTTTTTGAACAGCTACAATATGAAAATGTTTTCCCCCGAATGAAATCTGTTCAAGAAAAAGCTCTGAAATAAGACCATTTTTTGAAATATATTAGTAGCTTTCGTGAATTTGTGCGTGAAAATAATTTTCAAACATTTTTTCTCAAAAATGTCCCCACATTTTTTCCTTACGTT
The DNA here is from genome assembly GCA_964035755.1 of Teleogryllus oceanicus. Lineage (NCBI taxonomy): Eukaryota > Metazoa > Arthropoda > Insecta > Orthoptera > Gryllidae > Teleogryllus > Teleogryllus oceanicus. The sequence continues at coordinate 65,042,400 of CAXIVR010000007.1, forward strand.
TTTCTCGACGTAAGTATCAAAAGACAGTGGTACAGATGTGTGAAAGGGTGAAGGTAAAACAAATGGTCCTAGTCCCATTTTTGGCGAACCCTCTGATTTTAGAAAATTGCAAAATGTTAAATTGCAACGGTACGTATTGAAGATAAGAGATATTTTACTGAAAATTAAAAACAGATTTGGAGAATGGTCTGCACATTTTGAAAAAACGAGTTGTTTTCGCACACTTTCTGCATGAAGTTAATGAAATTTATAAAAAAATCTGAAAAGTCGCTTCACATTTTTCCGGTATTCCCCCCCCTTCAGAACAAGGGACTCTTAAATGAATAGAGCAAGTCTTATTTTCGTTGAACTCATTGATTTTTCGAAAATAGCAAAAGTTGGAAATAATGCGAGAAAATATGTGCTTTTGAACACCACTAGTTTTTTACAAAGATATACCTTCCTCGCGACTCGTTACTGAAATACTTTTCTTTTTAATACCTATTAAAATCTCCTCCTAGGGGGAGAATTATGATGGATGTCAATTTCACAAAAGTACTCGGAACCACGTGTCCCCTGGGTAGTACATTCGGAGCATAGCTGGGGAGGAAACTTAGCGTAGGGCGTGGATTTGTAATCGTGAGCACACACAGACATATTCTCCAAACTGCAATTTGTTCAGGTGCGTGCTACCTTTTTTATCCTCACTGCGCGCTGCCGAGCGATCGTGAGAAATGTTAGTAGCGGTGTTCGTTTTCTCTGCGGCGAACGCGACAAGAAAGGAAGCCCTACGGTGGCGGCGCCACCTGCGCAACAGGGGAAGAGGCGCGAAGCGGCGGCGAGGTCGAGGGTGAAGGTCCGCGCGGCGGAGACGGTGGAAAAGAAGACGGGACTAAAGAAAAATGGGTCACGGAAAATTGAAGATTGCAAAAGAGTCGGGCCAACGGCTAAAGGAATTCTGGAAGAGGATTGCCTCCGCAAAACTTCAACTGCGTCTGTTATTTGCTAGAAATCGGCCTAAACACATTAATAACTTTCCTCCTAAAAATGTCGGTTGGAAACATCGTGCACATGCCAAGGAAATAGTATAATATCTCAATCAGTAAAGGCTTTGGCTAGACTGAGCGGATGGACAAAGATAAGTAGCGATAAAATTTATCCTACTTTGGGTTTTAAAAGTCCTTGGGGATTTTCCTGTAAATCTCAGTCGCCTTTGTGAAGTGTTGCATTGTCAGCGAGTAATATAAAAACATTTTGAAGAAATTCGTCACGTGTACATGAAATTGGAAAAAAGTTAAATGAAGTCGTAAATGTGGATCCTGTCGTTTACAATGTTGTTGGCGGAATCGCTCCCTTTTGTGTGGGTGCAGAGAACGCGGTGTCAGAACCAGAGGAAGGTTGGGGAAGGCCGGCGCAGCCGAAGCGGCCGAGGTGTCAGGTGCGCGAGCGGCGGCGGGGACAGTGACAGCTCCAGCCCTGACGCGGACGTGCCCCGCCTCTGCCCCCGCGTTCCACCGCCTCGCGGCTTCCCGCGGCTCAGCCGACGCCGCCCGCGCGCGCGGCCGCTGCGGCACTTGCGGGGCGCCCTTACGTAAGCCCTGCCCCGCCCCCGGCCCCGCCCCCGGGCCACCGCTCGTGTGCGGGCACCGTCCTCGCAGTCGTCTGGTGGAGGCGGAGGAAGCAGAGAAAGAGCAGCGGGGCGGCGGCGCCGGCGCCGGCGACGTTCCACGACCACGGGAGCGTGCGGCCACGGTGAGAGGTGATCCAAGGGCCGATAGTGCACTGTGCCTCAGAGCGTACTGATCTTATTGAGAGGCCCTGAGCGAAATCTATCCAAACCCACCAAGTTGTACGAAACTTGATTTTTTTCCGAACCTTCAACACTTCCGATAATTCTAGTAAGGGCATTTAACGTTTTCTCGTTTATTTCATAAGAAGAGAATGTTTTATAACAGCGTGTCTGGAAACTGCAGAAAACTCATAATGCCGGCCCTTGGTAATGAAAAAGTGGATAAATGTTGTTCCTCTATGTAGTAAATTACTTCATCTGAAACGTCAGGGAGCGGAATCGGAATCGGGAGCGGAAGTAATAAGTAAATATAAGTGATGAAATTAGCATATGGATAGAATTACTTCTACGTTTGTGGAGATGCCCGTCTCTTTCTGGCACGACACATGAGATCGTCTGCGAGTGCAGTCGAGTTTCAATATTGGGCAGTAGTGCTTAATTTATTAATACACGGCAAAGCGGTAATGGGTTAGCGTACTCACATGGATGCTATGAGACTTCTCATTTCTGGGGTAATGGATTTATTATACGATAGTGTCTTGACTGTAACTATTTTTCAAAGGCGAAAAGCGTTGCTTGACACTAACTATAGTACTATATATTACTAATTTACAATACAGTACAACCTAGCAGTAGTACTATGTACAGTCAACTCCGGTTATAGTGAACTTCTTGTTCGGTTCACTATATCAGAGGTTCACTATATCCGATGATTTCAAAATTAAGTAGAATTTCTCCAGAATGATTGACTTTATGAATATAGAGATACAGGAAAATTCATTAATAGCACGAACTAAAAATTTCAATATCTTTATTTGTCCTTAAAACATCAATTATTTTCAATTGCTTGCTTCGTATATTTTTCAGTAGTAATTTCTCTACATCTTTCTCCAGAGTTCGTGTTCTCTCGTTGATTCTGCATTTTCCTCTGAGTCTAAGTATCGTTATGCAGTCTTGACACCCTTCAACGCCTCTTGCACCGACCCACTCTCCAAAGTCTCCAAATGTCATACTCGATCCAATTAATTTCCAGGACGTATTTCATAAGTTCACTAAACGAGTATGTTCATGTAATCGGAGCCGACTGTAATAATAGTAATACTAATACGGACTTGTAAAATATAGTGTATCAGAAGTGCTTTTGAAATTTCCGAACCACCTATGATATTTAGTGTGACTACTTCGCAAGTAAGTACATTAATGAAGTCATAAAACAATCAAAACAACAAATAAGATGAGGAAGATGCTTATCGTGCCATTCAGATACCTGTAAATAATGAACCAACCTAATGAAAGTACTTCCTGTAATGATTAGATAGGTGGCAGAGTGTGGACGTGCGTTGTCATGGAACTATACTCTGATTTAAACATTGTTGCACTTCAAAGTCAGGAACTGGAAGGAGAGGGGGACATTGTTATTCAATCGGGAGCTCCAGTACTAAAAATTGGTTCTAACGAAGCTCCCGATTGGATGACTGTATTCCCCTCGTCTTCCAGCTCGTGGCCTTGAAGTGTAGCTATGTTTAAATCGGAGTATAAGAACGTCATTCGACAATCCATCTCGGCGTTGTCAATTGCATGACCAGGATAATGAGCTTATAGCTTGCCAATTCATCACTCGTCGATTATTCGAGAAAGGGCACGGACCTGCTTAGTGTTGGGATCACTAGTGGCTGAGGCTGAACGTCATGCACTTTCCTCATCCTGCACGCTTGTTTGGCAGTTTTTGAGCTGTTCAGTTCACTACTAAACTCTTCGTGGGGGTAAAACATTGCCACCGAAACCTCAGCTTGTGATTCACATTCAGATCACAGAAGATGGATTGCGACAAGCCATTTCTTCTTCGGTCCCAACAGAGTGACTTAGCCAGGTTTACGTTGCAAAAGGGTAAGCGATTTCTAGGTGATAACGCTGAAACTTGTCACAAGCGTAGTGTACGGAAATATCTGAAGGCTCGCCAGCGTACAAAGCAGTCGAGCAGTCATGTCAAACATTATCAAGCAGTCTGCGATCAGATCTAAAAAGTTTTACTTTCAACAAATGATCATTACCTCGGATAGACAGCATTGAGAAATCCAGTAGTGTGCTTTAATCAACCATAATTTTGTGTTAATATTCTCTATTCGATTTAAGTTTATGGTAAAAGCCATAAAAGAGAAATCGCAGATCGCAAAAGCCTAAAATCGGTAGTGACTTCAGACCTTTCCAGACAAAATGGGAAATCGCATAGTTTTTTTGAGGAATGAAAAGGTAAACCAATTTGCTTGGTTTGGAACTAAACAGTTGCGGCTTGTAAGGATTTAATTTTTGAAGAGGGGCTATGATACAAGTCATGAAGTTAAAATTGATTGTTATACTGATAAAAATAAGAGTGGAGGCTAAATATTTTTTGCAAATGTAAACTTCAAGATCAACAATCGATCTTAAGAAAAGCTAAAATGCAAAGCGACGACGACTTAAAATTGAGCTTTATTGCCGCATTGAGATCGAAACCTTTTGGTGATGGTGATTTTCATTGAAGATTAGATGTTGAAAATTGCTGATTTTTCATTTCCAGATCAAAAACAACTCATACAAAACAAACCGCTGTCAAGAAACACAGTAGATTCAAGAATAAGCGATTTATCGTAAAATTTAGACTGCCAACTTAAAAACAAAATAAAGGTGTTATGTGTTTCTCGCTTGCTACTGATGAACGCATTGGTATTGAATACAAACATGTACTTCCACTGCCGATGCAAATAAGTTTTCTATAATTCAGGAGCGAAGATTTCAAATTTTCAAATGTTGCAACGTTTTTTTGATACCTTCATTAATCATTCAACTGTATATATGCATAGTAAAAGAGTGTGGTAGGGATTCTGGACCTCAAGAAAACGTACGTAGATTATACTTCCTTCTCATACGTCACATACAGTTTTTACTGGTGATTGGCGATGTATAAATAAATACAATAATGGAATTCGATCCGTTTCCATTGGACATTTTTCGATGACTGAGGTGGCGTGGCGTGGTGCAGTGGCCCGTGGTAGACCAGGCTTCGCGTGCGGGCGCCGCCGCCCCGCCGTGCCACTTCGTAGATGAGCGCGCCCTTGGGAAGAATAGAGGATTCAGGGGCGAACGAACGTCGCGGCTGAGGACGCGCTCTTCTTCGAGAGGTTCCAGAGGGATCGATTGGGGATCAGTGCCATTTTCCCAGAAAGGGAGGAAATTGACCACCTTCCTGAAGGTTCGGTATAGAGCGAAACCTTTTCCTTCGTATTGGCAAAATTCGAGGTTTGCGGGATATTTGCATATAAACTCTCAGGATTCTCTAAAAGGAGGATTTTGATTTGCATTCCAAGGGCTCCTAAGCACCTACTAATCAACTGTACATAGCAATTGTTATAATATATATTATATTGTTCTCCTTTCCCGTATAACCATAAACGTTTCTCAAAAAGGGTACTCAGTTCAAAGAGACATAGGTTGCTTTTCCTTTTGATATATTAGATGGGGAACGTGAATGTATAGGTAGTGATGGGTGATAGAAGCGTGATACGTTTACATTTAGGCCCTTTAGTATTCAAGCGAAGAGCCCATGGGATTTTCAACTTGTGGATTGATATGCAATCTTGTGGCTCCGGTAAAGATTACTAGCAGATTGGTGTTACACAAGTTTTAAGCCCCCTGCACTAAAGCAAAGTTGCTGGGATTGTGGAAGGTAAATGGTTGATCTATTGGAATCGTAGCGGCACAATAATTTACCCTTACACACACACACTTACACTAACATGCGCTACACCACCACACATCCCGGGAGACCAGTCGGGGACTTAGAATCTGTCCCGAATGGGGCAGTACCCCGGTGGTGGGAGAGACCTAGTTAGGGAAAAAAACCCTAGCCGACGGTAGGTTGGCGCCGGACCCCGCCATCCAGTGAGGGAAGATCACCGCCACCTCCCGATGAAAACACGCACTACACTTACGGGACTAATGACCTCGGTAGTTGTCGCGCCTGGAATCAGTAATCAATCAACAGAACGTATCAAGAACAACACAGCAGGACGACGATTCGCTTTCGACGGTCTTTTAGCTTTTTCTGCTGTCATAACCCGCTGGACTTACTGAAAAATATTATTCACTGCCTAGCGTTGTGGATTCTAGCTTTCCAATTCCGCGGGCGCTTTCTAATTCCGATCATTTGTTGTAGAATTGGTAATATACCGATCAGGTTCGCGAGTGCTTAGCTCTTGTTCTTTGTTTACCCAACCTCTCATTCCATCACAATCTACATCTTCCGCTCGTTAGTTTCCTCATGTGACGTACCAAGATATCTCGAGGCGCAGGCCGCACCAAGGAGGTCAGATAGTGGCTACAGTGTGTGTGTTCAGTCTGCACCACAACGACCAAGTAACGTCTCCTCGAAACACGAGCCATGCGATAAACTAATATCTAATATATTTTCAGTATTAATGCCCGGAAACCATTACTTACGTTTATTTTTTATTGATGGGAATCATCTTTGCAGTTCCGATAGACAAAATAGCTATTTGCGAAGAATAGGAATTTAAAAAATTTAAATATTTGTAAAAATATAATTATTCTTTTATATTTTCTGATAAGTGGTGTAATTGCGAACTCGAAGTACTTGATTTTCACTGAAGGGGTCACACAAGGGGTCATATTGGTCGCGAAGTGGCAATCCAGGACCACGCAAGACATATACCTGCACTTGCCGAGGCTCAGTTAGATTTATCTCGTGGCAAGTGTATGAGACTTCATTTTGGGGGAACAGCATAATGCTGAATCGTGTTTTTAGCCCCAGAGGTTGCTGGTCATGGGAGTTGTAGTATGGAATGAAGGATGAATGGACGACATACGTCTGCAGGCATACACACACCTGCCCGAGGCGGGGCTCGAACCTGCGATCCGATCCGCCCGCAATAAAGACATTATTATTATTATTATTATTATTATTATTATTATTATTATTATTATTATTATTATTATTATTATTATTATCTACTTCACGACGAAAGAGAGGAAAGATGAGAGGAATGAATATAAAATCTACTCCAGATTGCAATGAGGAGCAGATCTAGGGACTGTCGGTGCCTCTACAATACTTAGCGCAAAATGATGGCTGCTCCAAATAAAGCAATGTCTTGCACTTCCCAGTCTTTTGAATAACCTGGGTGTTTAGCCAAGTTCTTATACAAATTTTCCGGAACAAATACCAGAGGGGACTACTTTTGCTTTTACGCCCTACATTCGGCTGATCTCGATTTCTAATTCTTGTATTTAGGACCGGATCGTCTCTCTAGTCGGTTCCAGGTTTTTGCCGGAACAGCCTAGATCTGCCTAGTCGTTGCTGTTGCTGATGTATTTAAGATGTTTTTTTCCTCTTTGGTAACGTTTTGATCGTACGGCACAGCCACGTTTAGAAGTAGCCCTGATTTTTTCTCCAAATCCCGGATAACAATATTCGGTGTATGTGCCACTACCGTGCGATCAGTTTGTATTTGTTGGTCGTACATTGTTGTACACAGTCCAACAGACGTCACCGGTTTTTGTGAATGTTCGTACCACTTGGAGCATGTGTTTGGAATTTCGAGGTATTATTATTATTAATATATTATTATTATTATTATTATTATTATTATTATTATTATTGTAGTACATTCGTTAAACAAGATGGGATTCCTTCGATTAACAGTTCATCACTTGCACGAAAATCCGTTACGTTACCATTCGCACGTTGGACTCCGTCCAACGAAGGCTTTAAGGAGGTTGTCACATTACTCTCTAGTCAGCCGAACGAAAAGTTGTAATTTTGGAACGTGCTTATTAAAAAATGAAGAACGAGTATCAAGTATATTATTTCTGTATTTCGCGACGATTAGTAAACGAGTATTTTTTAAATAATGTATTAAAAAGTGTTAATTATTTTACAAACGCAAGCTAAGAAGCTAATTTGACTCCAAATACCAACATGAAATACTGAAAATACTGGAGTAATCGACGTTTATGTATGACTGCATTTCTCTTCAAATTCTAGTTATTTTATAAGTAGGACATTTCTTACGTATTATGTAAATATTTTCTTTCAAGAATAATACCTTTAGATCGCAATTAACGCCTTCAGAGAACTGATAACTTTCAGGCAATAAACTTGGCAACGCTTTATATTTATTTTATTGGTACCAATGGTTTACGTTTTCGGGAAGGTCAAGAACGTACAGTACAGTATGTGATTGAGTTGAGCTGAGTTGTTTTTAGGTCTTATAACCTGAAAATCATGTTCGAACAGTTGAGATATAAAGGGCGATTTGTTACGAAACGTAAGTTATCGTGGAAAACAAATTTGTCTGTAGCCGCGAAACAAGAAACGGAGAAGAAAACGTTACAGACGAAGACATGTTTCCTGTTGATGGTCGCCGCATCGTGCACGTTGAAGAACTCGCTAAACAACTCGCAAACAACATTTTATCATCATTCATCATGAATGACCCCGTATACGCATGCCAGCTCACAAAGCAATGCCTACAAACCAGCCTCTCAGTTTCGCAATATTTAAAATTCCCGCTGAGTGGTACGTCCTGCAACGTTGCCGCACTTTTTCGTTCTTACGAAAAACTGATGACAGATGTTATTTTCTATTTGCGTTTTTGTCCAAACTACACGGTAAAATCTTTTCATTTCTACTCTATTCTCTTCAGAATGGTTTAATCTACATTTGTAATATTTTCCCCTCGTGTAATCTTATGTAGATGTGTTTCAAATTTAATTATTTACGGTCGGACGAGATCATTTTCCTATACTTTGCGTGTTAAAACGCAAGTTTTCAAATGTGATTATCTTTAAAACTATACGGTAGAATCACTTTATATTTTGGAAAAGCATGTGAAAACATCTAATCTTGTGATAAATTTCAGTTGCGAAGTTAAATCTTATTTTTGACATAACGTGACAACCTCCTTAAATTATAAAGAGAGGAAATGAAACAAATTATAATTTGGAATCGGAGCATTAAAGGAGTTTTGGGTTGTATTAAGCACGGAGGGGTCATTAATACAGTGTTTTACAACTAGCATGCCATTTCCGTGACAGTTACTGAAAAAGTTTTTATTTTTTGCACGACATTGGTGCACTCTAATATTCAAAATAATGGCTTACTTATGTACTATTTTGCGAATTTTGGGTGTGTGGAGTATTCAGTGTTAACGACCGGGACAGTGTTTCGGCACCCCGTTCGAGATAGTAAAAGCGCTAGAGGTCTTCTCTTTGCCGATGCAAGGTTATGCAAGAGAAGCGCAACAGCTGCGTTCAAGTTGTGTCGAAGAAATGAAACAGTTAAAAAAATGGAACCAATTTTGAGAAAATGTTTTTTTTTATAAATTATTACATTACCGATTACATTAACATCAAACAAATTACGCGAAAACTACTCTTTTTCAAAAATTGCACTTGCACTTTTTAAAAAAATCTTTGTGATGTATTAGAACACATTTTATTTAAGATGATCTCTAACTTTTTTATAGTACTTTTGAATTGTTAATTTTTTGCAATTTCCCACAGTATAGAGTTCGCCGAAAATGGGATCAGCACTACTTATTTTTTATCGTCCTATGATACATAAGAGGAGAAATTGTAAGACAAATTTTTGAGCTAATTTTTGAGTAAATAATTGTTTAAAATTTGCCGATTTTTCTCGCAAATTTCGGGACAACTACACATACGAGTATTATCGAAAAAGTGTTCATGACCTTATTCCGGGATCTGTTTTTCAAGAATATATATCATTAAAATAACGTATCTTCAATATTGTAGTAGTTGTATAAAAACGTCTAAAAATGTTGAACTTTTGGAATTTTTGAAAGTTCTGAGATTTCAGCGAAAATTACGCTATTCTTTAAGCGCCGTTTATGCTTTCCAATAATAAAAAAACTTAAGTATTTTTAGAAAATTTTGAAAATATAAGTGAAGCTTCATGTAAAGTACTCGCAATATTCAAAGTTTCAAATTTGTAGAGCCTAGAGTTCCTTTAAATCGATATGGGAATATCGATTTTGGAGGAAATCGTCTGAACGGTTTAGACGCGTTCATCGGACTGACGGACTGCGGGATGTTTTGCTGTCATTTAATTTTTCAGTATGAAGGTCCCACACAATGTGGATTCTGACTACACAATGTGATAGAGGAAATAATTTACTGTGTATAGGAACAAGATTAATCCAATTTTTCGGCCTGCAACTCTAATCGGTTGTATTCAGTAGTTTCTCCGATCAACACTAGGCGAATGCTGGAGCAGTACCCAACAAACAAGCCACGGAGTGCGTGCGATCATTCCTTCCTCTTCCTTGTCCTTTTCTCAACCCTTACATACACACTTACATGCAATACCTCACTTGTCGGGAGCGTAGAGCTTGTCCCGGCTGGGTCGGTGCCTCGCTGGTGGACGAAAATCCCCACAAGCTGACGTTGATCGGCGCCGAATGTCGCCAGTCAGCGAGGGAAGACCATCGTTACCGCCAACGACAAAACATGCACTACACTTACGGGACTAATGACCTTAGCTGTGACGCGCCCGGAATCATCAAGAAATCAAATTTTTCGTTACCAGTGTTTAACAATAAGAACTTTGTCAGACTCTATTTGGTCTTTTATTTTATAGACAGAAAATTATTTCTTGGATAGCAGTTTTACATAAAATACAATATAAATGCAATGTACTAAAATATGTTATACATAAATTGCAACGTTTCGGAAGTGATTATTTCCTTCTTCGGGGTGGAGTTATAATGTTTTTTCTATCTACAGTGTGACAAAGTTGTTAAATCTACTGACAGAAAATAAAATAAAAATTTAATACCAGATAATAAGAGTTTTTTGTCGAAAATCTCCGATTTGCGGCGCACGATTACGTTTTCTTCTGAGGCAAGGCGTGAAAGTAAAAAAGAAATTTCAGTTATCTTCAACGAATCACATTGCAACGAAGTAGTGTTTGAGGGTGAGGGATTAGGAGAGTTTACTGCTGTACTCGCAGGCCGAGTTTCCTTATTCTACATAACCCCAATGTTTCTATTCTTTTCCATTCTATCGCAAACCAGTTGCGACTGGACTGAATTACCACTTGTAACCACTTGATACCGCCTCGTAGCGGCGGGATCGGGTGTGCGGTGTATGGACAGCGAAGAACGTATCAGGTGGCGAATAGATTCAAGTGGCTAAAAACCGCAGAGCAAACTAGCGTCCATGTGAGAAATGCATTAGCATCGATGAGAGATCGATATGTGCGCTCGACATAAACGTCACAGCTTAAGCCACGACTGTTGAATAGAACTTGACACTTTCGACTGAAAGGAACTCTCGTGATGTTGACCTCAAGGCTGGTAGTAGTCTCCTTCGGTAAGTCGTGTCATCTTATGTTGCTTAGGCCATACTTTCATAGACATGTAGTGGAATAAAATATTTGTGACGGACAAATGTGAAAGTTCAGTCTTGTATGTGAAAATGTGATTTCTAGGTTCGGGCAATTTTACTTTAACTCGCAAGCAATACATGACATTGAATGAAATTAGATTTGAATCACGCGCTGTTTTAGAAATGGAAATCGATTTGAGAACTTACGTAGGAAGTGGCGAATTACCTAGTCTACTGTGGACAGTTTGTTACTCACGTACCGACGTAAAAGAAAAATATTGAATTTGGGACTTGTTCGCTATATTCGTGTAAATTAAATGCGATATTTCTTGCATGTAAAATGTTGAAGGGAAACCCAACCGCGGTCTCGCTCTCATTTTTGATGCGCCGCACGCGTGTGGAATGCGAGATACGAAGGAGCTTTGTGGGGCATTGGGATGCAGTTACGCGCGGCGCAATGGCCGCCATTTATCATACAATGGCTTGGGGGAGGGAGCTAAAAATTACTGAAAGAGAATGGAAAACGATACGCAATTATGAGTCACGCCTAAAAATAAATTTCAGTTGAACTGCGCATTGTTACAATTTTTAAATATTTTTACTTAATAACGAGTTAATTTAATGTGACAAGAATACGCTTTAAGAAAATCAAAATAATACGTTTAAAGGAGAAATAATTCATTAATATCTAATTATCTTAAAAATTGCTTTGAATTTTAGTAAAGTATCAATTTTATGTCAGATAGCATTTGCTCCTATCTTCTCACTAATCACGACATACGAAGTGGTTAAGTGCCAGTGAGGTTAACGTGCAACTCTTCACTCAGATATTTTATCCGACGTTTGTATTATGTTCTTTTATCAGCATTGCGGCTTTCATTGGTCATCAAAATGCTTGACCTATTTTACTCTAAGTAGTCAGTCTGTGACTCGTAAAGGCATTGTTCGGAGATTATTATGCGAGTTTGATGAATCAAAGCAATTGATGGTCGAACAAGAGGCTGTAAGAACCATTAATGCTCGTGGTTTGAGCAAAGCCAAATTGAACTAACAATTAAACTTCGTGCCTAGAGCGAGATATCTCGTCGTCGCCTGTCTCTTGACGCTGTGACTAGGAACAGAACCAGAGATGCGGTGCTGAAGGAGGAGGGGACGTGTCCGGTGAGAGAAAAGTGGGTTTCCGTTAAGATTGTAGTACAGCTACGTATCCGTCATGCCATCTCTCCACGTTGTTCATTCCCCCAAGATTTCTATCATTAACCATACAATGGAAGGTTATACTTGTGGTTAACCACCACTGTGATCACTTGCTCTGGAAAGGGGAGGCATTTTTACATGACGCCGACATTACGACATATTAAAACAGTTTAAATATGATTTTTTTATTATCCTTTTTCGACAATTATTATGTCTTTCAAGGGGTTTTTATGTTACATAGTATATACAATCATTTTAACTACATTTCATCATACATGTTCAATGTTTGAAGACACTAATATTGGAAACTAACAACTAAGGATACCCAGGAAGGGTCCTTCAGAAAAATACATACAATATTTGGATTAAAAACATAAATACTGAATTTGGAAATGTTTGAACTGGTTTAGATATGAATAAACTGTTGTTTTAAGAATGGAAATTGATACGAGAACTTTTTTGGCGTAGGGTGGCAAAATTTCTAGTTTACATCGCTCTCTGAGGCTGGAAAATAAACCATTCAATTATCGATGGAGGAGAAAGATGAGATGAAAAGGATCTTGAATTCCCGTCATGTGTGTTATGATCATGTAAATTCAAGGAGGCAACACTTCTTCCACACCGAAATTACGCTTGGCAAACGTAAGACTCCTCGCTCCCTTGTGCTCAGAGACGACGCGAGGCAGCCTCATCAGGACTCGGATTCTAATGCTCTAAAATTTCTTTGAAAATCACCTCAAATGAATTAAAAATCAGAGGAAATGACCTAAAAAGTGACCTATTTTAAAAAATACTAAAAGATTTGAATGAATGTTTATTTATTCCATGAATTGTACAATTTTAAATAAAATGTATTTATATAAAATTATATTTAAGTATTTCTTTTAGGAGGAAATGTAATCGTTAGCTCTGATCCTCCAACCGTCAGTTTTGAAGGTCGAGGAAGTTAACTAATATCTGTGTAATTTTGAGAGTTAGAACAGTAGAGTCCACTGCAATAGAGGATTTCGTCTTGAACTGAAGTTTTAGTGCGTCTTTGTAAATTCTAAACTTTTGTTTTAGGGCGTCATTGAAACTTCATGAAGCATTCACTAACAAAAAACATGAAAATGCGTATAAATGCGTATAAATGACAAGAAAGACGCAAATGTGTAGAAAAGTGACCTAAAAATTGAAAAATGGCAAAACAGAAAGAAATGACCCAATAACTAACATTTTTGTCACCTGTATGTCGTGTAAACATTGTTAAAGTTAGCTACTTCAGAATGCACCAATGAAAAGATGGCATGTCGTCAGAATCCGAGCCGTGCTCATCACCACCTCAACCTGATTGCGAGTTTTACACGTATGTCCATCACCAACATGTACTAACGAGGATAAAAGCGTTAAAGGAGGAGAAAGCGGAAGCTTCCGCGGCCGGGTTCAGGGAGACGCCACGTCCTAGGTACAGGTATCAGCGTTTCGGCCGTTATGCTACGACCTTCCTCAGTGAGAAATTGCATGTTTAAAAGAAATATGGCAATCTAACTGTATTGATTGGACGGCAAAGATGCATATTTTATTACGTTAAGTTTTCAAAATTACATTTAAGATTTATGCCCTTAAAATAAAAGAATACAATTGATTCTTCGTAATTAGAATGTGAATTAGTTAATGTAATGTTAATGGCAATATATACCACTAATTTTCAAAAGTCAGTACTTTCGAATAGTAATTTTCTATAATATAAAAAGAATGAAACAAAAAATAAGTAATGATTTCTAAGTCCTTCATTAGTACGAATCTCCTTGTAAGTGTGTACCTTTCGATGCGATTACATATCTTAGGACGATACCCCTGCTTCTATACAGCATCCTGAAAGATTGTGTTAATGTAACGAAATGCGTCTGCTGACTTATTATCAGCCTCTTATTACTTTGTGAATCTAATGCTTTCGTGTGGCGATTTTTATTCCGTTGGGAGCTGTCACATAACGGCTATCACCCTTAGGCACTCGAACTTAGAGCTACTCTTCTCGTATAGAGACCCCTCCATTTAGGGTCGCACCACGGCTTACAGTTGTTGATTTTGCACGTTTGCTGTGTTCCTACGATAAAAAAAATTCACACGATACTCGGATCAGATATTTCCTTAAAAAATCGAACTCGCCCAAAACCACTGAGACGTTTGTTATACAACATTCAAGGGATATTGATTTGATTGTGTCCATTAGAACCGTGGACATTAAATATATTTCGTAGGAAAGTAACACCGTTTTATTCTTTGTTATAAGAGTTTTTGTTTCACCTAAAGTAGGGCATGTGTTATAAGATATGAACGGCTGCCTGTTATGTCTGCATGAAAGCATTCATAACAGTGAAAAGGTATTATAAATTCTTAAAGAGCAGCTTGTTTTTCTGAAGCGCTAAACGCTATCGCTCGTGTTGGAAGGGAGCAGCGTGTCCGCGCCTCGTCCTTGCCCTCGCCGCGGCGCGTGGAGCGCGAATCGCAGCGGGTGAGCGGCCGGCCGGCCAGGGAGGGGGCGTGTCCTTGCTGCATTCCACCGCCGTCTGGCGTGCGTCTGGCCAGGCGGGCGGGGGCCTCTCTCAGAGAGAACCGGCCGTCGCTCTCATCGCCGTACGTTGCGCGCTCCTGGAAAGGGTGCCTCTGGAGAGAAGCTTCGGAGAGGGGAGGGGAGGGTTTTAGAAATTATCGAATCTCGTTTTTTTTTTTTTTCGGATTGCAGGTCCGCTACACCATTGTTATTCCGGCCTCCTTGCTGAGCCACACCATTTTCTTCGTATTCTCAAGGAGATGGAAAGCTCCACTTCGTCCACCAGTTTTCAGCCTCCTCCTCCTCCGTCAGCCCGTCCTCCTCATTCCTTCCACTGTTCCCTCAGTTAATATGGTTGTCAATAATTCACGTCGTCTCATTACATGACCCATTTACATTACTCTTTTTCCTCGGTACATCTCAGCACATCTTTCCTCAGTTTAACCACTTTATGTTCTTCGTCCTTTCCCGTACCCATATTTCAAGGGCCTCAACTACGACGGATTCAAAGAGTGTTTTTGCCGCCTTTCCTTTAGTCCACGCGTCACTCCCATTCACCTGTACGCTCAATGCGAAACACTTGGGTACTCTCTATCCCAACATTGAATTGTACGGGTATTATAGTTCTACTATTAAATATTAAACTAGCGTACCCGTGCGAGAACTCTCGCATGTTAAACCTCACCCTAATTTTTCCTAAGGGTATCGTGAAACTGAAACTTGGAAACATTTGGTCAATTTCCATCGCAGTTCCCTCCACAGTTATGTACACAACTCTTGTAGACCACGGCAGAACGTTGAGTGATTCTTTGCATTACACGCATATGAAACAATCTTCATCGGTATCAAGCTACTATTAATAGTATTTCTTGTTGAACAAATCTTGAATTAATAATCATCCAAATAAACCTCGTCAGTCTGCGCAAACCACGGTGTACATAGAAAGCGTAAATATAAGATGGAGGAATCTCATCCTTCTAAGCGTGACGTCGCAAAGATGATCACCAGCACCAAGGGCTGAAATGTAGGTCATGACAAATATATTCTGTATTCTCCATGTATAGGTGTTATTGGTAGTCCGATAAACACCAAACCGGCAAAAATTTAATAGAATGTCCAAGAATATTTCATCTTGTAGATTACGATGTGAGAAACGTTTTTTTGAGGCCTTCGGCCCCAAGATTGTAGTTTTTATGACCCTAGAACGCTTTGTTTAGGAGTTATTTAACGATATAACTGAACGAGTGTTGCGAGTTGCATTTGTCACGAATATTTAGATGCGTTTTTCAAACAAATCCTTCATATTTGTATAGTCAAAGTGCAATTTGTTCAAACCTCCGTAAACCACTATACCTCAGCTCCTTAACATAATCATATTACTTTTTCTTCTTAATTAACAATAAAATTAAATCAATCATTATGTCAGAGTTTAAACCTCACATCTTATGGATGGTTAATCCAAAATTGTCATATAATAATCTTACGTAATTTTAAAACCCTTGAAAGATTGTATTGTTGAACAAGAAGAAATAAATAGTTAAAAAAGTGCAATTTGTCACGTCTCCGTAAAATTCTCTTCTTTAGAGACCTCATTTATAAAGATTCATTGCGTGAGAGAGCCGTAAAAGGTATGTATACCACTGAAATAATGTAGGAGGCGATTGTATTAGGAAAATTAAAATAATAAGTCGCAAAATGATTTTTTTTTTCAATTGACCTATTAGCAAATTAACTCTAATTTACAAACTCGAAAACGTATTCGTCCGAGTCGATTCAATCCATTTTCGTTTTCACAAAGGGTTTGCTCTTCAGAACGCTGCTGATAATTTTGGCCAATCCATGTGGAACATAAGACTATCTTGTTTGTGAGGTCTTACAAACAAGCAATTCGTTGTTAATTATCGATAGATGCGATACGATTTTTACTGTTTCAGAAAATTTACTATAGCCAATCTTTTACAACCATAACTACTTCCGCCGATAAAATCGAACACGGCGAGAGCGTGCCTTAAGATTCTTAATTGGAACGTCGATGGAAAACTCTGATAAGATCTATTATCACATAAACCTGCCGAGTTTGTTGAGGAGCATCACCAACATCATTATCAAAATTTCAAGTTCTGCAAAACATAAATTAGCAGTAGGGCACCATACTATGTCAATTCCCAACTACATACAGACATAAATACTTTAAGTGACAATCTAAACCGATTCACCTAACACATAATTTCTTTTCTAATCTTCATTCTTCCCCTTCCACTACAATTTTCAACAGAGGACGAGACCTTCACGACTTCTTCCCACGACCCTTCCACGACTCCTTTTAAAAATCTCAAATACGTAACAATAAAATGAACGCATTTTTCACAAACCAAAATTCTTAGTAGTGCAATGTGGAAAACTTCCCGTGGGTTACTTCCGAATAAATGTGACCAAAAACTTTAAGACCTTACGGCCTGGTCAAGTACGTTGAAGTTAATAAAAAAGAAAAAAAGTTTGTAGTTAATAAAAAAGGAAAAAAAAAAAACAGACAACCCAAATCCGTACGTTTGCATCGATGAAACGATCGCGACGTATACTTTCTCATAATTCTTGCACAACACCGGTACCCGTATTTCGCGTTGTTGTGTCTTTAAGGCTGACATTTTTTCTTTTGATTACTTGCGGGAATACCAAACTTTGTGAGTAACGCAGTTAACGTCTTGCTATAAGGTCAGCTACTTTATAGTCGTGAAGGCAGAGACGAAAGTTTCGTAAGACCTGTCTTGCAGTTTCCTTCTTTGAAAAGGGTGTAATACAGCTTGTGTCGGGGATTCCCGCTCCCCAGTAAGAAATGTGGATCCCCTCACTAGTCAAGTTTTGACCGCAACGGGAAGAGGATAAATCCGTAATATTTCTTCCATTTTCCTTCTAGAATAGCATAGGTAAAACGTTATTTATCCCATCTCACTGGGAAACGATTCATTGTCCAAATAGGGAAATGACGTGGTATACGGCCTGTGCATCATTCGAAACAAGACTCATCGGAGAGCTTTGCAGTACTTACGACACAAAAAAACTGTGTATAGGGTCGGTTCATTAAGAATTGTCTTCCTTTTAACAAGCATGAAAAGTTCTGTTCTTTGTGTACAGGCATTTTCCCTAAAAGAGATTAAAGTTTTCTCTTTATTATTCAGAGATAAAATAACAGTAACGAACCGAATTGGAAGAATGTATTCTTAAAATCAGTGGCGACCTCGAAATAAAATCTTGTGTAATAACGTTTCCCTGGATATTTTCCTTATATGATGATAGAACGTTAGTGACGACAATAATTTTGGACAAGTCTCCTTCAGCACACATCGCTTTCTAAGCATTATCCGTGTTATAATAATGGGATAAACTGCAGGGATCCGTCCGTCACTCACTGTTAGACACATATTATTATTATTATTATTATTATTATTATTATTATTATTATTATTATTATTATTATTATTATTATTTATTTTATTTTTATTTTTATTATTACTATTACTATTACATTTGAAAAAGGAGATAGGCAAAGATGTAATCATCGGGAAGGCGGAGTGTGAGAAGAAATTAATATAGACCCCTTCCGGGCTCCCGTTTGGGGCAAGCGGGCTGTCATTCGCGGCACCTCGGACTGCTGGTGGTGAGCCGGGCATTTCTTGTAACCTAATATAATTTTTTAAACTCATATTAACAAATATGAGAATAGTTTTTCAAACTGTGTAGTTTCTTAGCCACAGTTCTAAGCTAGTTAAATGTCCGAAGGTTTTTTTTCCTTTCCGCAGTTCTTCTACCTTTTCCTGTTAATGAATAAACGCCAATCGATGCTTTACAGTTGAGTGATGCTCATTACGTTTCTACTTCAAGGCATTGATTTGATGGTGTCGGGTGTGAATGAGGTTCCAAAAAGAGTCCACACTTTTTGTTGGCTTACATTCACTAGATACTCTTGTAAATTCAGATATGCTTCTACTTTCTCGTTGAAATGAAGTAACAGATTGTGTCGAACTTCATCGAACTCTTTGCACTTAATTTACCTATAATATTTTCACGGAAATCTGAATTGTTGGATATCATGGGCGATTGATTAAATAACGCGAAGTCTGAGGCATAAGGCTCTGTCGGCAGCTGTGGTAGCATTTGGCGGTTGACAGCTGCTGATAAAACTTAATAAATTTGTTGGAAATTAAATTCAGTCGTTTTAATTTTTGAAGGTTCAGTAGCTCGTATTACGTTTCCGGTTCTTGGCATTCAACAATATCTCCGTTTCTGACCTTCATTCTTTTGTTCGTGTTAAGAGCGAGAATGATGTTGAATCATCCAACATTCTTCATTGGCGTACTATACAACGATCAGCGAATCGTGAACATAAGATATCGAGGGTCAAAAAGGAAATTGTAAGTGGGAGAAATCAGAAAAACACAGAAAAATTCATAAGAAAATTTTGAAAATAAACTTACGGTCTTCGTATCAAGTACAATCAAAAATTAAAAATCCGTTGGAATTTAGAGGGTCTCAATTTCCGCCAGATCTCTCGGAGAATGTTCTTGTTGGGAACAAATGGTATACGGCTTAGGTGCTAGTGTTTGAAGACAGTGGACGGACGAAAAGGCGAATAGACAAAAACAGAGAAACATTTTTGATGAAACCACCACATTTTCGATGTGAGAGACCCTCTTCCATCCAAATGTCTCCGTAGAAGAGAGCCAAACCACTTGCCGAAGGCAGGTCGTTGCGTGGGCGGTGGCGTGCGGCGCCCATTGAGCGTGCGCGTGAATGGGCGGGAGGGCGGGCCGGGCGGGGCCGGGGCCGGGGCCGGGCCGGCCGGGCGTACGCGTCCCTGGCCGCGCTCCAAGCAGCCATCGACCGCGCGGGTTCGACGACCGCCGCGGCCACGCCGCGACCCCTGCCTGCTCCGCCTCCGCCTCCGCTCCGCTCCTCTCTGTCTCTCCCGCACAGCGCCACGCCCGCCCGCGAGCCCGCTCGCTCACCGGAGGCTGCGAGGCCCCGGGTCTCGTGTAGGCGGTGGATGGACCTACCCCGGGGCTCCGTTTCTGCCCTGGCGCATGACAGTGTTCCATACGTTGCTTGTGAACACTTTGTATCATCGGTGATTTTTCAATGTTTCTAAGTCAAAAGTAAAGATCACCCGTAGCTTCGCGACGAGAGCCCTGGCTTTCCACATCCCGTACTGGGGTTAGTTATTGAAATTTAATACTTGAGGTACAGACAGTTTACGCACTCATAAGGAAGTCCTCCCATTAATAGTCAACAATATGTATTTCCCCGCTTTATTACTCGCACTACTTCAATCTGTGTTTAATTGGAGGTGGTCTTAACCACCCCCTTCACATCTTTCGTCTGAAACTACTCGCTCCTAACAACAGAAAAGCCATTTGGCTGAGCGTTGTACAATCAACTCATTCTGTTAAATAAATTAAAAAAACTCATAATAATTATGCGGTAGTGGGTTGTACGTTGGCAAGTAATTGAATGTAATTAAACATTCACAAATATGTACAGTATGCATAAGGAACATATACAACACAAGAAAATACAAAAGAGAATGAATATGGTGGATAGAAATAACAGTAAATACAAAACGTACTTAAATAATATTTAAGAAAAAATAAAAAAAGGATATAATTATTACAGATGAAGTGTCGCCAGACTTGAATCTGGACGAGGATCTGGTTCAGGCTCTATTCCATTAAAAACTGCTATTCTATCCATATTCTATTCTGTCCATATTAGTGGTATCACATTACTGAT
Source organism: Teleogryllus oceanicus (assembly GCA_964035755.1). Classification (NCBI taxonomy): domain Eukaryota; kingdom Metazoa; phylum Arthropoda; class Insecta; order Orthoptera; family Gryllidae; genus Teleogryllus; species Teleogryllus oceanicus. The sequence goes on from CAXIVR010000007.1 coordinate 65,063,087, forward strand.
ATATCTAAACGTTTCGATCACTATGGAATTTGTTGTTTACTCTTAAAAGCGGGATCTCGGCGTATTTTCTGTTCTCCCGACTTTCTTACTACCATTACTCCATTATCCTTCATAGCATCACCATTATGCTTAAGACTTAAATTTCACTCGTGAATCCGTCCTTGGTCACACAGGCTCGGACAGTATAATCAGAATAATGATGAATAGAAATAATAAAAACGGTGATATAGTGTAGATGGAGAGGGGTTAAAGGGAGTTTCGGAGTAGGGTGTAGAACCGCCAACTATCAGCTGGCCCGATCTCTGGAAGTTCTTACTCCCTTACTGCGTGACACTCCTGCCGTGAAGATGCTCAACTTGAGAAACTTGAACGAAGTACTCGTAGTTTCGTGGTACGGTGGAGTATGTAAACAATATTTAAAGTTTTCGTTTATCGATGATTTTTTGCTCTCTCTTTCCTTTTCACACTTTCGCGGTTGTGGCTTTCTTGCTTATTTATTATTTCTCTTTGGAATCGCTATTTTCGAGTTTCTATTCGCACCCAATTTTTATAAGAGAAGCTAAAATACAAAAACTTTTTTCCAGTTTTCTTCTTGGTCTTGCTGTGCAAAGACGTGTTGATAAAGCATATCTGAATAGTGACATTGGGAGGTATTTTTAATTTGATGAAATAATGTAAAGTCAACTAATTTTTTTCTTCTCGGCATATCATGTTTTCACATAAACAGTATGCTTTGTAGATTTTTTAAATGACAAAGGAATTTTATTTCCTTTTTGTCATTAGCTATGAAATCAGTAATATATAATTCAAGATGGAACCCTACACGGAGACAAGACGTACGCAGGTGATACGTCAATTCCAAGAAGTTATCTGGGTTGATAAATCAGATTATTACTATTCTTACAGTAAGTGTTGTTTGTGCACAGTGCTTGTAAGCTCTATAATCTCGCCTCTAATCACAATCACGTTGTAAATCACGGTTGCTTTTGAAACTACTCGTACAGAAGCAAGCACTTTTATTATTATATTCTGAGAAGATAACGAAAAAGTCGAAAGCGAGTGCATGCTTTTAGTCGGAGGCTAACATGCCCATGTGCTTCTCGAATGCGAATGAGGCAACTTTGGCCCAAACATTGGAAGAACAACGCCCCGTCGTTTTGTGGAAGGATTAAAAACAGAGCTGTGAAGTGTGGTTTTTGTGAACAATTACTGAAAATTATAGTTTGCATTTCGAAATCGAATAGATGCCATGAATTAACATCTCAACAAGTCACAAAGGTACTCATCTCGCATGCCACATGCCCGTCATTCCCCTTATGTTGCTCCTGCTGTCTTCTAATGGGTACATGGGTACTAAGATTTGCAGAGAGGCCTTTGCTTTTGCGTGGTTCAGAAAAGACTGTTGAACCAGGTTTATTTTTAATTAGTTTTGCTATGAATATCCTAATTATTATCTCATTGCAAATTAAAGTAATAATTAAACATTTTATTATTTAAAAAATAATATTCAGTGAAATCTGGCATAAGAGGTCACCAATGGTTTCGGTAAAAAATTGGCCGTATCGAGGTGGCCGCGGAATTAAGGTTATGGCGTTATAGAAAGCGCACATTAAATCCGATTGTACTAATGGCTATGTAATGAAATGTCTTCTCTTTAAAATTTTGAATTACCATAAATGACATAATATAATTTAATCTTTTGGGATCTTATGCTGCCTTTCGGCTAACATAAAAAAATCCCTTGACGTTCACTCATTCGCTTGGAAAAGAAACGCTTTTTTCCGTCTACTGCTATTGAAAGAAGCAAACTAGACTTGACAATGCTATTCTATCCTGTAGAAACTTTATAGCTGGGCCTTGTGACGAAAGAGTTAGCGAATGACCTTTAGAGCGGATTCACGCTCGCGGCATACTTCCCGAGTTCTTAACATATTCCCACAGAAGAGAAGTTAGCAAAACAGGAGTGCTGTGAAATGGTAGAAACGAAGAGGGAGATATTTATTAAAATTCTGTTTTTAAAAACCTTTTAAAAAACCCGTCTGAGGAATTAAAAAAAACCCACTTTTCCGTTATTGTTATAATACAGTTCAAAATCGCTTGAGGCTGCGATTTAATAAAGGTCAATCTACGAATTCTCCCTGGCCGCTGGAAAGAGATGTTATACGCACCTTATTGAAAAATAAATCTGTTTCATGAAAAAAATGGCCGTAAGTGGAGATGACTCGGGGTGTTCGTTTCTGCAGGTTTGGCTGAATCTGTTGTTTCGAGGCGGGTTTGGACTGCAAATAGAAAAGAGTTATGGAAGGAATTTTGTGTTCCCATCATTATTCTATGTATTTATTCTTTGCAATATAGGCCACGGTAGAAGGAAGGTCATTGAAGTATGCGATAAGATTGTACAAAGGCATTTTTTCAACCTCAGTAACGTGTGCACAGGTGTCCTTGTTGGCGAGACACTTGGACGGCGTAAGTAATGCAGACTTTCTATGTAGGCTAAGGTTCGTCTGTGCCAATAATGTCGCGAAATCGATGATGGCCCGAATTATTTGTTGCGCGGTTGTGTTTAAAGAAAGAGCGCGTTTGCTTTCTCGAATGTATAATAAAATATTGGAAATTATTTCAATTGTATTGCACGTTGGCTTCACTTGCTGCAGGGCAAAACAAAGTAGTTGTAGTATGTTGATCAGTTAAAATGTAATTGATTACAAGTTTAGTTGAAAGATAATTTTACAAATAACGTCTAATTCATGCAAAAAAACTCTTCATCCAAATGTTTCGTATTTGGTTGGGCTATTTAAAGGTTATTCACCTACATGCGGGGTACGCTGTGACCTGAATAACGGTAGGATGTTGTCATAGTAAAGCATGATTTCATAATTTTGTTTTGGACGGACGCAAATGAGCGTTCTCTCGTAAGAAAGCTTCTAATCGCTAAAGCAATTAGTGCAAAAGTATCCATATGGGGATTTGATGGAATGTGATTCTTGTGGACGGAACATGTCTCGTCACACAGAAGGTACGGGGTAAAGTGCGAGTCTATCGAGGGATTTTATCTTAGCGATTAAAATATATTTGTATATTTCTGTTTTTCCGGATGGTAGAAATTAACTCAACAACAATCTGATATCTTGATTCTTTTCTCAACTCACCGAAATGCATACTTTGCTTCAAAAATGTTAAATAGTTACTTTTTTCCTTGGTCCTTTTTTGGCGGAATTCCGGCGTCTTAAGGTCAGAACTTCAGTGTTCATTTGTTCCTTAACAGAGAATGAGGTTAGCATTCTTTCCCTTACGTAATGAAATCAATTCCATTCTGTAAATAATGGGCCAAAATACAGTTTCGTTTTTTCTGCAAGAAACTCCGAGACTCCATTTGGATCAATATAAAAGGCGTAGTTTTTAACACGTTCAACCACATTCCTGAGCGTAAGCGTGTGAAGTTCCTTACTGCTAGGAAACTATTTTCATTGGGAGAGATAAACTACAGTTTTGCAGATATGATATTGCCCTCTGATAAGTCGAGTATTGTAATCTTTTCTGATAAAAGATGAACTGTTTGGTGTTAATTTGGTTCGTGCGGGCATTTCCTATCTGTTGTGCGTCAGTGGTCAAATATTGTGCGTAGTTTTGGCTACGTTGATGAGCACGAATGGAAGAAAGCGAGAATACTGGACAAGAAAGAGAAAATGGAGTGTGATGTTGAAGCGTAATTGAATTGGATCTCGATGAGCTCAAATGGTAAGAAAGCGAGAAAATTGGACAAAAAAGAGAGAAAATGAAGTGCGGTGTTGAGAGCCAGGGAGGGAATGAATTAAATGGAGATTGAAGCATTGGCGGAAGAAAAGAATTCGACGAATATACCGGACTGGGTGAAGAAAATATGTGTAAGGCTCATCTTCAGAAGTATTATAAGCAGATTGTCAAAATTAACAGAGATTTCATCTCCGTGTGAGAGTGAAGCCCAAGAAAGCAAAAGAAGAGATATATTAAATGTCGTGACAGCTTGGGATATGGCAGGGGAGAGAGAGTGAAGAGAGGAGAATGGAAGGAAGGAAATGAAGAAAGAGAAGGAGGGGAAAGGGAACAGGCTGATAATACGAAGAGGAATGCAAAAGAAGGCGATGGAAGGAAGGAGAATGAACGGAAGAGGCAGGGGAAAGGGAAGCAGAGAAAGAAAAGAAAGGAATGAAAGGAAAATGTGGGGAGAGGCAACTGACCGACAGGAGACTGGGAATGGGTGGCAGAAGTCCGTTAAAAAGAGACGAAGCACGAGCGGAAGTAATGAATAGGGAAGCCGCAAGCAAATGAAGCCGTGGCCGGGCGGGGGAGCGAAAGTGGCCTCTGGGGCAGGCCGTGCCAGGCAGCAAGGGCACGGCAACCCAGTGACACCGGCCGTCTCCTCCTCCTCCCCGGGCCAGCAGACTAACGACGCGGGGGCGGGCCAGCGCGACACGCGAGCGCTGCGTACCACCCTGCGCCCCCCAACCTTCCTCCCAAGGGCGACGGGTGGCCACGCTTCCTCGAAGGCGGTGCTCGTTGCCGGGAACGGGAGGACAAACTTCACCACGAATGAAATTAGAGTTCGAAAGCAGGTCGAGTTGGCGCTCTCGCTTCTTGGCCCACAAGTAAACGAAACGCCGGAAGCGCTTTTAAGATTCCTCTGGCGATAATGGTCGTTCTTTCCGGACCTCAGTCACTCAGTCAGTGGCGGTTCGCTTTTCCTGCGTCCTGAAGGTAAATGGTAGGCGGGAGGTCGAACTAATGTAACAAGTGTACCATCTGTAATGTCGTTATTTTTGCATCATTACAAACAATTTGTGGCGAATTCTTGTTAAAAAAGTGTACTCGTAGTATTCTGTAAAATGACCAAGGTTCTCATTTTTTGTTTGAACATAACTGGCACATTGTGAGTTTTCGGTTTGGTAATCTGTTTCGGTAATTATCTGAAATGGAATGAGCTCGCGAACACAACAGTGGAAACTGCTGTTTACCTCGCTCACCGTCTCTTAATTATTTTTGCAAAAATCTAGGTTACGAATTTTGGGAAACGAATTTGCTTCGGAAAAGCGGAAATTAAGGGGCAGGAGTTTGCCAATAATTAGAGAACCAGAAATTACTTTCATTGGTTGTTGAGACATGTTCCCTCATTAATCTCATTTTTTTAAATTCTTGAATAATCCGTACAAATAATCAGGAGTAAATGATCATTCGGGAGAATGAAGTGTATTAAAACATGTGTGGTAGTAATTTTGTTGGAGAACTGCCCCAACGAATACTAATATTATGTCTAATTTACGATTTGGTTATTATGCTACGTTGCGTACTCGAAAAACTCGTTACATAAATCCATAGTTGACTTAATGGATCAAGTTTCCGAAAGGGTCGGAACACATTTTAATTTATTAATCTCATTTTGGTTGTTTTGCGTCATGAATTGCGCTGCCCGGAGTGGGAGGCTTGAGGAAAATTTTCTTGCAAGTGGCGAGGAAACCGAGATCTAGACATTTTCCTGGTTGGTTTATATTTTCATATTTTTCTGCTGCGTTGTCTCCTAAAACTCTGCTGTTTTCCTTTTGAAATTGCGATGTCTTCCTCTCTTGATCCCAACCGTCTTCGACCTCCCGACCGAAGTTGTTGTTTGCTAACTGCTTATTTTTTTATTATTTCACTTCAGAAACGTACAGACTTTGGCGCGCTTTCCTTGAAATTAAAAAAATATTGTTTTATTTTTTAATATAACGAGGCAAAAAGGAATAGCAATGGAATTTTCGTTCATTAATTTTATATTTTGAAATATTATATGGAAATAATACTTGTTTTTTCATTGCTCTGTTTCGAAAAGCCTTATGTTTTGACATCTGTAGATTCCTCTTTTGAAATTTGGGTGAGATACGACGTCTTTTCTTTGTTGTGTAGCGGCATTGTCATTGTGTGCCCACCAACCTTACTGTACATAGAGTATTAACATTTAAATTGTTTTAGGAGAAATGCGTACTAATGACACTTTGGTTTTTAGACTTATTCTCCTGTGGGTCATTCAAATATCCGTTGACGTGTAACTATTCTTCCTCTGCCCTGTTCGTTGAACTTTTTCGCGTTGCATGTGGTTTGCCACACAGGGATTCTACGTGTGACACGAAGTGTCAAGATTTGGCCGTGCCATATCCGAGATTTGAGGATGGAAGAATGAATGATGAATCAATGAGTCGTGTATCGCAATTAATTGGCGGGGAAATAAAAGGTCGCCGAGAACGTTCCTTGATACCGGAATCTGCTTTAGGGAAACAGGACGGATTCAAATCAGATTAACCGAAACGTCAGATACTCAGGATTTGGACTTCCGTCTGAGAGATAGCAGGCGACCATTTCGTGCATTATGAAACATCCTTCCCGATAGGTATCAATGGTTGCCCATTATAAACCGTCATTATTGATACTCAGATGAATACAATTGTATAAATTGGTAAAAACAGACCTCTGATACTCAGTATCTTCTGATAAAGAAACGTAATTTTTCTTTTCCTGTAACTTGCGGCAAAAGAAATCGTGAGATCTCCTTCACACAGCCAGCGCGGCTTTTGATTCGCTGTTGGCCGAGCGCCCTGCCCCGCTGCCCCCCACGGTCTCCACCAGCCGCCCTTTCTGGAATCGCTGAACTTGCATGTCAGTCACCCAACGCTTTGCCAGCTAAACGATGTGCGAAATGTGTGAATTAAAATTAAATGACATAAAAGTCTAGCCGACCATTTATGACTTTTTATTGCTGTTTTTCATTCTGGAAGTTTAATTTCATGTTGAAAGGTGCCCGAATGTTGCTTACTGGAATATATACCATTCCTCTCGGAATGTATATTGAGATATACAAAAAATTTTCCTCTCTCTCTACATTTATATCTCTGCTAAAGATCTTAGCGTCCGGCTTGCTGGGTCAATGGGTCACGATATATTATAATCCTTATTACCTCTATAATGGATTATAGGATCCGCCGACTATACAGCGCAGCTGGGAATCTGAAATAGAATGATTCTATTCCTAGTTCATTTCTGTTTGGATTGACTAAATGAAAAATCACTTTCTTTTCTAAAGAACAATATTTAACAAAGTTTATTTCTACCTTTTTATCAAACAATTTAATGAATTTAAGTTAGGCCTTTGATCAAGATCTCTTTCAATTTACAATTTTACACCGCGGTTAACTTATCTTTTCTTTGTTGATGTCCCTCGTAGACTTCTCAGTCGAAATATCTTGCGATCTTGCCGTAGTCCAAAGTTCCAATTTATACACCAATATTGCTTCCACATCAAAATATCTGCAATATCATTCACTGTCCTTAAAATTTCACTGATAACCCAATTCTATCTCGATTGTACTCGTTCCCTCTCACGAACATACGATCAGTTCAGTAGCGCGTTTCAGGGCAGAATGAAATCTTCCTGCATGATTCATCCCTCGAAGACTTCGTATTAAACTACCTTCATTTTTTTCATAACATTTGACCGTCTAAACTTCTTCGCCCAATCCCAAAGTTTCTACTTTCGGCATCAACCCATCTCTTAATGCATTTAGAAAAAACAAAAACTACATTGTTTATTCACGGTCGTTGCTAAGCTCTAGCTCTCGTGATATTTCGTAATGCATGTTCCACCATATTGTCTCCAAATAAATGTTAATTTATTTTAACGTGACATATCGGTATGTCACAATATATTGTCTCGCATTTTGGAGTGACCATGTAGTTGCCTAGATAAGAGCTTTTTTTTCTTGTACATACAGTTGTTATTATTCCCTCCAACCTGTCGTTAGTGTGTTCCTTATATAGTACAAAAACACTGCCACACACACACACACACACACACACACACACTATTTATCGCGAACCGCAATACATGTGTCATGGCTAGAGACGGAAATACGGTTGATGTTGGAATTCCCATTAAATCACACATTAACCAGGGTCGACAAAGTTGTATGAATAACTACGAATGAATTCTTTTGGACTTTATCCGTTCAATGTATCATCCACAAGGCACTGGCTGAAATAAGGTGATGGTCCGAGCGAGAGGTGCCTTGCGGTTCGCACGAAATATTTTGACGAAATGCGTTGGAACTTGCCCGTTGCACGAACCCAGGGCTCATTCACGTCAGTCGCAAAGGCTGAAGGCCGGGACCTCGGCGCAAGCTCGCAAGTGCGCAGCGGAGCGTCCACTGAGGAATAATGATGTTACATTAGGTGGAGTGGCATCATGAACATAGACATTTACGACTAGCTCTGAGGTACTCGAAACTATTCACCTTGTTTCTCCTGTGCGTTTAAACTTACCATAGCTGTCTGATCCATGTGTATAACATAGCTGTTTTTCCTCCTTACTGTAACGTACTTCACTTACCCTAGCCATCCGGTGTTCAATAATGTGGACTTCTTCCGGGGAAAGCCCGGAGTATGCTTTGAAGCTATTCCCACATCTGACTTTTTGATCCTCCCAATGTGTATAACGTGAATTTGAACCGGCTAATTCGTGAATGAGCAGGATTCGCACTAAACCTTGCATGCATTTTTTTATTAATTGCCTGCGCGGCGTGGGCGGGGCGAGTCCGCTTTTGACAATGCACATTATTTATTTAACGTCAAACAACAGTTAAAACTGTGTGTAACGTTCTATGGGGAAAGGTGCAACCCATGCACGTTCTCTTGACTTCACGTTTTCCTGATTACTCCTCGCCGCCGCGCCGGCACTCCCACCGACTCCCTTTCCCCCGACTCTCCGATGTCTTTGTTAATTCGCTTAATTCATTCATTTGTGTTGAGTGCGATTGCAGGCCGAGCCCGAAGCTTGTACTCGACACCACGTCGGTGAGGCGCCGTGAGCAGTTTCTAATTTGGTTTTAGCAAATGGAGATACAGTTAGCAGTTTATCAGTTTGACGCTTTAATTAACATTGGGATTACGCCATTTCTCCTAATTTTAATTATTTGTTTTGGTTGGCTAAGAGTGGTGGAATTTTGGGTCTGTTTATGCACTTGAAAAGGGGTAGCAGATTGCACCAAGACGTTATGGTATTATATTGTAATTTTAATTTATCAAAGTAAATAGCAGCATTCATGAGGAACTGTGTTAATTAACACCTCCAGCCCTAAACATTTAAAAATATTTCTTTATTAAACACGTTAGAATGTACGGTACCTAAAATGCGTGTGCTGAACCGAACATTTTTATTATTAAAACTTGGTGAAAAGGGGTTGGGGAAATCTATGGGCTCGAGCTTGGGGTTCTCACTTCTGGTATCGCTCTTGCACTATTGTTATATTTTGATTTTTGAAATGTTTGTAGTACCAAGACGCCAATTGGGTTCCTTTCACTCTGTACAAGTTACAGAACGTTAACTCAACGTTCATTTTCTGTAATATCGGAGCCCTCTGACGTGTCGCAGAACAAGTGCATTGTCGGACCTGAGCGCCGCAAGTCAGAAAATCCGCGATCCTGTCGCCTCAGGTTGGAGTGCTTCGTTTGAAAAGAAGTCGAATACAGGATAGTCAAAACTGAAAGAGAGAAATAAATAAAATAGGTAAATTCTAGAATTTGTATTGCGATTTGGACATCGTCTCCTATATTATTTTTCAGTAGTATACATACCGTTTGCGGCTCTCACACGCCACCAATCTTTATAAATGACGTCTCAAAAGAAATACAATTTCATGGAGACATGACGACACTTTGACTTTAAGAATATGGTGGGAATGTTGAAAAACGCATATAAGTATTCATGTCAAATGCAACCCGCAACACTTGGCCGCCTTTTTGAATCTACATCGTTAAATAACTCCTAAACGAAGCGTTTTAAGGCCTTTAAAACAAACATTTTTAGGCCGGAGGCCTCATAGAAACGTTCAGCACACTGGAATCTATAGGATGAGATCATCTTGAGTATTCTATTACAATTTTGCTGGTTCGACGCTTCTCGATTCTACTCCACCTGTTCAGAGCCAGTAATCTGCATCTGTATGTGAAATTACACTAATTACTTGGTATTCTACGCGATTGCATTAGATGGGTGTACCTTTCCGCTCGGTAATAACATTAAATAAGTATAGTTTGTATTGACAAGGGTATATTTTATTGTTATCAATGACAAGGAGGCATATAGAACAAGTGATGAAGGACAAGAAGGTCTTGAAGAAAGAGATATACGAAGCTTAGTACGGAAATGGAAAAAATAGGGGAACGGTGGCGTTTAACATCGGAGAGTTCTCGCACGGGTACGCTAGTGTCGACCTAGTGTGGCAGCGTCCACTGAGCTTTCCCTGTTGGAGTACTTCTGATATGTTGAGACGTTTTGGAGATCTTGAAATTCGGCGGTGTTTTTGTATTTGACCGGGCGAGCTCTTCCAAAAATGAGATGCAATACCTCAGTAACAATACAGAGATTTCACAATTCAACGGTCACCAGTGATCAAGTTGTTTCATTGAAATGTTCAAAAAGTGTCCAAAAATGTGTCTATCCAAAAACGAGAAAATATTGTTACTATGTGTCACAGCTACGCTTACATCTGAATGTAAAGAGAAAAATATGCCAACTTTGTATACAGTACCTAGTAAGGGTAAAGGGAAAAAGTGCGCATTCTATCATTGTTGTTCCGGTTTTTGTCATTGTTAATTATTCTTTTGTCGGGAGCTGTTGACTGGAATAATGAAGATTAATAATTGATACATTGTAATTTAAATGTGAATGAGTTGATATGATTTTCGGTTATTGGGTGGACCCCATCATGCTCTCGTTGTATCTCGAACTGGAAAAACTCAACTCCCTGGATAGCGCTCTTAATTTCTGTTACCCGTTCGACATTTTGCAGTCATATTGGTTGTTCCGAGTTAACCCTGCGTGTAGCAATAGTTCTTGGCGATGATACTTTGATGCTATTACGATGCTACCGCTGAACTGCGGTAGACACGAGTTGCCAACAACGCCAGCAGCATGGTTATATTAGTATTTCTTGTCATCCATATTTTCTGTAATCATTTATATTTTTGTTGGAACGGAGTCAGTTTTTCGTCTGTGGCTAAAACTGTCATTAATGAGGTGAGGTTTGCAAATAAAATTGCCAGAAGAATGCAACTGGGTCTGAGAGTTGCGCATCCCTTGCGATGCAGAACGACCCAGAATACATCTCAGTCTTCGTTTTCTATTGCCAAGATCATTTGTATTATGTGTTCACTCTATTTCTGATTCTGTTACTTAGAATTCTATTGGTCTAATTTCCTTTAATTGGTCAACACAGTCCTTTGTTGTCATCGTACTCTTAATTGTGAGATCTGTTTTTGTTTTGATTAATGTTTTTCGGCTAAGTGTTTCAAGGAATGGCACTTAGAACGCTTAAAATAAACAGGAAATAAGCTACATATTGCTGCTCTAATAAATATTTTTCTAATCGTTAGTCATTTTGCAAGATGTTCATTAATGGTTTTGTATATGGTGATTGTTGGTATGTGTATTGTACTTTATATGACTTTTGCATATGATATTGGTGTATAATGCGCGTTTTCAAATAAGGGTCTCGGAAATTCTACGAACTGTTTATAAGAATTAAATTGTTACTGAAATGTAGCCTTATTGACTTTTTGATTGTATATATTCGTTCCACTGCGTTTGTTTCAAGAAAGCTAGTGCAGCATTTTCCTTAGTGATACGAGATTTTCTGATACTACGTAAGTGTATATATACGAATATTTATCCTATTCATGAAATATAACAAATAATAGATTATCCTCCACTCAACTCTGCAACAAATGGTTAAAACATATTATTTAACGGTTAATAGAGTTGAAGGAACGTTTGTTGCAAAACAAGCTCTTAAACGAAAAACAGATAATATATTAGGATATTGGATTTTGGGAAGTATTCCTCACGACTCTAGTTGTGACGCGAGTGCCCAGCATGTGTTTCCCCTGCTGCTTCCCGGTCGCGGATAGCCCAGCGCCGTGAGGCTCGCGCCGCTGCCCCGCCCCCCGCCGCCCTCGTTGCACCAGCGCGGGGCAGCACGTGGGCGGGCGACTGGCTTGTCGCCAGCGCACCTGCAGCGCTCGCCCTCGCCCGCGGCCGAGGCGAGACACGGCGGCGCCGCCCCAGCAGCCGCCTCCGCATTCCCCACGCCAGCCCCTCCGCACCCTCCCTGACGCACCCGGCCGCGCTCCGCACCAGCGCATCTCTTGTTGTATGTCGCTCACTGTCGCTGTGAGTAGGACGCTTCAACATTTTCTTTCTAGTGGACGCTCTCGTAGCTTTCTCCGTCATGGATCGACTACTCTGTGCTGAGGGATGATTTGGATATACAACAAAATTATTTATAACTCGAGCGGTTTGTGTGTGTTTAAACTGCCGCGATAATGTCGGATCACGAGCGACAAGCATCGTACTTTGCTTTATACTGAGCTTATATCGTGTAATAAATTGTAGTTCCGTGGACGTTGGCAAACAGTTTAATATTTTTTTATGACCTCAAGAGAGCATATTGCAAATCTTATTTTAAATATATACTAGTAATAAATTTTAATTTATTTTTTTAAAATTATTAATTTTAAATCGTGTTGCAAATAAAATGGGTTTTGAATCCTGATTAAAGTATTAATTCTTATATCTTTCTGTTTTAAGCAGTTGTATTCCCTTTTTATTTACCTTGATAATTATAAACATTTTTTTCAGGTGAGTGTACATTGCATTCTGAAGCGAAGAGCGTATCCCCCTGCATAGTGAGTATACAACATTTTTGGTGTTTTTAATTCTTTTATCAGCGTTTAATTTGACCTGGCAATTAAGTGTATCGAGTGCCAGTAAACGTGCGTTTTGTTTATTTGAATGATCAGACAATTACAAATTCATAAGGTTCTTGTGGTACCTGTAATGAATAGAACTTAATGAATTAACTGTAATGAATTTAATAAAAAAATACAATATGCAGAAAATACAAAGCATGCGTACAAATATACGGATCGTAAGACAATGCGAAACTGAATGTAGGTGAACGTGTGTATATAAAGAATACGCACGATATTTAGTTTATAAATAAATTACCAAACATAAGAATCTGTAGCTGATCATTGTATTGCAATGTTTTCGTGGCATTCCCTGAGTGATTTCATTTTGGAAGGCACAAAGGACCAAGAAAAGTATGCAGCTATCCTTGGGGACCATGCCAACCCCTATATGCAGATAGTTTATCCCCAGCAAGACGGCATCTACAGGACAATGTAATACAGCTCGCAATGTACGTGCGTGGTTCCAAGAGCACCAGGGTGAGTTTACCTGGGCCACCAAACTGCCTCAATTTAAAGCCAATGGAGAATCTGTGGGACCATCTTGATCGAGGTGTTTATGGAATGGATCCACAACCGAGGAACTTAGAGCAGCTGGCCACGGCACTGAGTCGGCTTAGCTCCACATCCCTGTCGGTACCATCGAGAACTTAATTGACTCATCCTGCACGACTCGTAACGGTGGGCGCGGCAAGAGCGGGTTATTGAGGATTTTGACGGATGGTCACTTAATGTGACTGGACCGTGCACACACACACACACACACACACACACACACACACACACACACACACACACACACACACACACACACACCACATTCTAATGCCACCCACGCTTTACATCCGCCAGGCGCGTAATGGGGAGTCACAGAAGGATGCTCAATATGAGCTTGGTATTAGCTCAGGGCAGTGGGATCTTTGTGGAGGAAGACGGCATCCAACCTTCACCCACCGAAATCATGAAAACGTGGCTCATGTATTCAAAACTCAGTTGCCAATACACATCCACAATAAAAAAAAAGCTCTTTTAAAATTCAGTTTGAAAAACTATTCTGTAAAAAAAATACTCTCTTTAGATTGCCCAAGTTAATTTAAATAACTCAAACAAGTTAAGGAAAGGAACAGAATTATATTTTTGAGCTCTCAAATTAAATAACAGAATTCAACATAGTAGCAGAACATTACTCTCACTGAACAAGTTATGAACCCCACGTAAAACGTTAATTAATTATTTGCACAATTGTCAAAAATGTACTCAGTTCCTTAATGCATTGAATCATTACTTTGAGAATTTAGTTCAGTTTTCAACTTCATGTAATTTCCTCCCAAACAACATAAGTATTCCCTTACTCTATCTCAATCAACGTCGCCCTTACCAAGTTCGGTTGTACGCGACGGCGTCTTGAATGCCGAGTGCGAATGGCGTTGACCTGACTCCTACAATGCACTCCCCCGGCCTGTTGCTGAATTTCACGCGTTACCTTATTCAGCGGCGCAGCTCAGCCCGAGGTGCGGCGATACGACCTTGCACAGTGCGCGGCGGCGCGCCGCTCTTGGCACCGCCTGGAGGGTCGGCGGCTCGCTCGTCGCTCAGCAGGTCATGGTGGCCTCCACCGAAGTTTCGCCGCCTTCCGTTCTCCGTCCTGTTCCTCAGCGTCCGTCTTCTTTCTGCTTCTTTCTTGAAAAACGCCCGCCCCGCTCGTGTCTGCTTCTTTCCCGTTCTCGTCCTCTACGCCCTTGTGCGAAAAGTCTCTTGAACTTCGCAATTTATTTATTACTTTTGAAATAGTTATGGCGTAAAATGCAGTACTTTTTTGTTTACATCTACGTTTACAATATGACAGTTTGTAATGGCATCTTCAACTGCACAAATACTGCTCGAATTCGCCGTCTACAGAATTCACTTCGAATAACCATTGAAGTTGTAGCAGTTGAAGTTGTTCTCAAGACACTTTCTATTAAGTTGCTAGTCTTCACAAAATGGCTACTATCTCACAACTCCAGTTCTCTCTAAGCAAATGCCAATTACGACGACTCGAACTTAGAAGCAACTACTTAGGCAGCGATTCGGAGTACAAAATGAATTGCAGAGCGTTGTTAAACCAATATGGAATTTTAAGTACTCGCCATCGTTCAACTTTATTTTGAGGTTATGAACACAATAATGCTGATCATTCTGATGGTCAGACTCATCCCAGTGATGCCAACTTAAAGTTCTAAAATTACCAAACTTGTCCTACCAACTGTTTTTTTCTCCATACCAATTTGTCTCTTTAATTATTGAATGGAGTACGTAAATTCATACGTGTGTATATTATTTTGCCATCGCACGTTTTATGCACACATTTTCTAGGCGTAAAACACCCGCAATCTGAACCTTTTGTTTAAAAATACTTTAATCAATTCGTATTCTAGTCATACACACTAGAAAGCCTTAGTAGTTGTAAATTTCTCCTACAGTTGGTGAGAGCGAATTGTAGAATTGGGAGATGCCAGTTACAATCCAGGGATGTAATAATTGATTGATTCGTTGAGTGCCATCAGCTAAGTTATATTTTGCTGCAAGAAGGAAGCGCGAACGCTTCTATATCCTGGGCACCGACTTTTTTTCGGTGAACGTACATTTCAACACAAACCTTAGCAGAATATACAATATTAATGTGGTCTCACCACTTATAGTGAATGAAGTTTCACACATTGCCGCCGTTTATTATTATCATCTGAATGTATAATATTCTAAGGTAAAATGAGGAAAACATTCACGGGGAACAATTATGAAATCAAAAATGTAAATTGGTAGTGACTGTTTCAGCACGAACACAAGCTTTGAATTTGTAGAGTAATACAGAACAGACAAGGTCACCGGCCATGTTCCGTGAAACGAAGCCTCGTCGTATTGTGATAAACGCGGAACGAAGCGAGCGCGCGTGGCTGGCCGAAATTGTTGCCTGCCGGCCCGCTCCGCCCCCATCCGCCCGCTCCGCTCCGCCCTCCCGCTCGTCCACCCAGTCACAGGGCAGCGTGAGCTCGTCACGGGGGCCGGAGGGTCGCTAGTCAGTTCGCACTGTCGTACGTCGTAATTGACCGCGACCGCCACCGCCTCTGCCGCCGCCGCTCCTTTTTGCGGAGCGGAGCTAAGGTGACATTGGCTTTTCTTCACCGCATTAGTCTCGCCGTCTGGGAGTGGGCGGAGAGGACACGGGTAAGAATTTCCATTAGTTTTGTAACGATGTGTTGTTGCTGGGGGGGGGGAGGTCGCGTAAGAGTCGATGGATGGACGCCTTTGTCGTAAGTGCGTCGCGTCTATTTCTCGGTCCACTTCATCAGGCGATTCGTTTCTCTATCTCGCTAGGTCACGGTCTATATAGTTCCCGAGGAACGTGTTTCTGGCGGAGCTACTCCAAGTGTTGGTCCAAGACAGGCTGTCGATCATAATATCAAGCGGGCAGTTGAGTACTTGACAGGTGGGTAACATAATACCCCTAAATCGTGGAAAATAAATGTACCTTATTGCTGTTTCAATCAAAACGTAATATTGGCAAACTTCATTTAGCCCAAATACTGTTGTATGTTTTCAAAATAAATGTTTAAGTAATAATCACTTGGATTATGGAAAAAAAAAGAAGTGAAACGTAACCTATGAGCTTCACTTGAGTTTAGACTCACTGTACTTGACACTTGTGTCGCGTAATTCAATCATCGTGATTAGTTCTCGTTATTCATGCAACCTGAAAGAGTTCTCCTTTACTGTGTAGTTTGGAAAACCCACACTGGGAAGTTAGACACGCTTTTCAGTTATTAATTAGTTGAAGAGTTCGCATATAGCACTGCTATAAAAATCAGCGATGTAAATCGTGTAGCTAAATGTGTGGTGGTAATAAAGTACCACCGTAAATCGAATCGTAGCATGCGAGCGCAAGAAGCTGAAAAAAATTGTTAAATCGTCTAGAGAATGGGATATTCTTCTCTCGCGCGCAAATTCCCGATCGTTTAGCGCCCGCGAAGATTTCTAACGTCGTCATTGCGAAACGTGTATATACACAGCGGGGGCGAACGCGGACGTCAGGTCGCGGTTATTTCGAGCCGTCGAAGTTCGCACGTCGTTGAGATATGCTCCGCACCTCGTCTCTCCGTTTGTTTGCGCGTACGTGCACCGTGCTGTGTGTGTGTGAGAGCACGCGGCCGCGTGGCGCGAGGCCAGGGGTGTCGCCTCGCCGCGGGCCAAAAGCCACCCTGGCAGCGGCGCCCCAGCGGAGGTTTCCACGCGCTCCCCGTATTTTTAACCGCTCCTCCGCCGAGCGTACGCGCGCGCGTCTCGGTTGTAACCGGCCGCGGATGAAGTATTTCCCGCGCAGCAGTCGCACGCCGCCATGCGGTGGCGTATGTACTGCAAGCAGCGAGCGCGCCGCGCCGCGCCGCGCCGAGCCGAGCCCTGTCGGCCCGTCCGCCATGGCTGCTTGCCATACACGAATAGACAGGGCCGGATTTCTACTAATACTTCTACTTATATTGTTAGCTCCATGGCAGGGGTGTGTGGGGAATGGAAGGGGACTTCACTACTAAACAAATAAATATAGACACATAAAATGACTCAATTACGGCGTAATTTAAGGAAACTTTTACATTTTCTCGTTTCTACTTTTAATTTAATTTCAAATGTTATATTTTTTCTGTTAATTGTATTCACTTTAATTGATATATTTTTTTTGATGTATCATAATAAAAAATTAACCTTTAAATTTTTTGTCAAATTTTGTGACAATATTCAAATAACTTCGCGTTTAAAGATGTTCATAAAACAATGGACATTACTCTATCGATGGAGGTTATGTAACAATTACTTTCTTTTGAATGAACAAATTTTAAGTTGATTACTTAATAAGATTTTATTTCATTACGCCTAACCTTTTATTTTAGATGAAATATTTTAAATTTGTAACAAAAAAATTAAAGTGTGTGTGTTTGTCATATATGGGCTTCCGAGGTGGGGCTTCTGGACTGCACTTCTGCAATACCCACCCTAACATTCTACTGCAGATAGACAACGTTTTGGGTTTGGTTTTCTCGCTCGTGCATGAAAATTCAGGTAAAGCAGGTATTATTTAGTTAAACTGCTAAAGCTTACGGATAAAAGGAAAACTTGTAGAATGCGCGTAGATAATTAGGTAGAAATGTTTACGCTAGTGAAGTAAGTCAAGATAAGCCGTGTCTTACTTGATGCGTAGGAAATTTTGCGTCGGGCAAACTCGAGGATGTTCTACTTAATCGTGGAAGCCAAAAGCTATTATATAGCGCGTTTCATATGTGTTCCATTTTTCCATTTGCTTTAACTGTTGGTAAATACATATCTCGAGTGCAATAATATATATATATATATATATATATATATATATATATATATATATAGAGAGAGAGAGAGAGAGAGAGAGAGAGAGAAAGAGAGAGAGAGATTGATTAGTGTTTTGAAGCCACTATGGTCATTAGTTTCGTATGTACACTGCATGTGGAATCCCGGAAGATCGTGGAAGACGCTGGAAGACGAGTTCACGTAATCTGGTTGGTTTTGCCGTTTCCAGGTACCCGTCTGCGGGGCACCCCCTATCGGGATAAGCTCTAAGCCCCCGACTGGTCTCTTGACATGTGTGATAGTTTAGTGCCAGTGTGGGTAACGGTATGCGGGTCAATGCTGAGGAAAGAAATATCACGCGCGCTCTGTGGCTCATTTGTTAGGGTACTGCGTTGGCATTCCCCTGGTATAGATTGGAGAAAATGGAAAACTACTGATCAGAGCAGCCGGCCGCTAGACTTCTTCTCCAGACAGTGGTTGAATTCGACATTAGCTATTTAGCGAATGTGAAAGCAAGGACCAACTCCGTGCATGTGGCATTAGGCCCGGACGCCCACTTCTCCACAGACTGGCTTTTGACTCTGTATGCATTTAAAGGCCGACACCCACTGCGTGGCTGTTAGTTAAGCTATTTTGCGCACGCCCGGAGAATCTCGGTAGATTTCTCGGATTGCCTAATGTTCGAGAAAAAAGTTTTGACTTGTGAACCAACTAACGTGGGCTATTTGTTAGGTTGTGCTGAAAAACGACTGTGATTTTGTAGCAAAGTAAGGGATTCAATCGCGCATTAGGTACATACAGACATGACGCGGTGCATTGATTGATTAGTGATTCTGGATGCCTCAACTGCTAAGGTCATTAGTCCCGTAAGTGCAGTGCCTATTCTTTATCGTGAGAGGTGCGATGAACTCCCGCTGGATGAGATCGGACACCGACCTATGTCGGCTTGCGGTGGGTAAAACCCAACCAGGTATATCCCCCACCAGCGAGCCACTGATCTCGCCAGGACAAATTTCCGGCTTGGTCTTCCGACAAGTGTGGTAGTGTGTGTGTCAGTTAGGGATGAGGATAGAACAATAAAGAGGAAGGAAAGATCGCACGCGGTCCGTGGCCCGTTTGTTGGGGTAGTGCTCCGGCATTCGTCTGGTGTTGATCGGAGAAACCACCGACTGGAGCAGCCGACCACTAGAATTCTCCTCCAGACAGTGGCTGAATTCGACTAGCCGACAAGCTAGTTCCGATAATTCTGCCACCGTCGGAACTGGAGCCCAGAAACTGGTTCTCAGAGGCACTGAGTGCATCAGTTGATGCCCTGAGCCACCTTTGTCGGTGGGGACGCAGTCGGTGCAGACTGAAACTGAGCGGCAGGGTCAGCAAGCAGCTACGACGCGTTGCTTGCGGTGTGTGTTTGCGATGTAAATGATTTTGACTTGCTGCGCCGCCTAGCGTTTTGTTTATTTTAACACTTACCCGCCCTAGTTTTGTTCGCGTCGCGATATTGTTTCCGGCAGCGTCTGATACGCTATCGTATACAGATACTTGGTGAAATGTTGTACTTGCCTTCTGTTAGATAACGTAACATCCTATCAAAGCGTGGTCGCATTGAGCAAGAATAATTGTTGTTTCATGAAAATGTTTTGAAAATTGTATTTTCATGTATATCTCTCCTGACTGTTTTTAGGACAAGCGCGAACCCAGAAATTCCTTAAGGGATGCATAGGAATGTCGTTAATTTAAAAAAAAGATTCATTTGGAGCTATTGTAGATAATCGATGGAAGTTTATAAGCAAAACAGTATATAGTAATATTTTATTATAGAATATGTTGTAATTAATGTAGAAGAAAATTGAGAGGGTCTTGAAACATTTCTAGGCCTTATGGCACCGCTTGTTCCCCAGATCATCGCGTTGGATTCGCCTGTGTTTACAAAGATTCCCTGTAGTCACTATGTAGTTCAAGTGGAGAAAACATTCCCTTAATACACTGGTCATTGTAAGTCTGTCAGTAAAGTCAATGTTGTCTATGACTTTTTAATATGTACTTTAATGAATGCATGTTTCCGGTACCACTGTTGTATTAATGCACTCTCACATGCATTAAGCATTTCGAATTATGGGCGTGGGAATTTTAATATGTATAGAGCAAAAGAGTATTTGCGTTACATTTCACCTGATAGAGTCGCTACACGTTGCGTTGTTGACGACGTCTTCCTACTTCCGGACTCGCTCATCGCCGTTTGGCTGTCAACGACTGCGGGCGTTTGAAGGAGGACGCACGTTTGTTTTCTTTCTGCCACCTCAAAGGGGGTGCCATTTCGAGCGTTATCTTATCAGCCAATGATTAACTCTGTACTTGAATTGCTCCCTATGAGAGAATATTAATATAATAGTACGAACGTAACTAATAGCTCGCAGGAATCGAGAAGTGTAAAATTTTGTACGGAGAGTAGAGGGGATCATGATCACATCGTGAAAGGTAGAAATATGTTCATTCCGGAGTTCTTGAATTCATTTAAGGAATAGATAATAACTAGGGGCGGATTTTAATGAAATGAAATTTTTCTCTTTTCACTTTAGAACAATACCGTTTAGTGTAGAAATTAATTTTATGTTACTATAAAAGAAAATGACCCATTTTTATAATTTTTTGTTCTTTTTTTGTCGATTTCGACGAAAATGATGAATATGTCATTTTTTACCTTCTTCCATCATTTTAAATAGTACTTGCTTCAAATAATATTGCAACAAATGTTCGAGATGCAACAAAAGTTCTCCACAGAATTCCTCAGTGGCCTATTGAATTTCTTCTCTCCGAAATTGTAATGACAGCCGGTGTATGTGATCCAAGGTTCCTCTCACGCCTATCAGCGCCATTGTCGGTTTGGCCAATTTCGGAATAAAGGCAGATTTCCTGGCAAAGAATAGTGTCCAAACCCAAAGTTTGCAAGCTGAGTTCACTTGAACGAACGGAAGAAGCGTCGATTACATCAGTATCGTGTTCAACAGCTTGAATTGTTCATTGATCTGATTTTTATCAATTTTTTACGTCATTTTTCTTCAGTTTTAGGACATTTTAAAAACATTTTAACAGCATTTTATTAATCGTTTTTAGCCATGTTTTAGGTCATAAAAATCCGCCCCCTAATAATAACGAAGAGAAATTGCAAACAATAGAGTAATGAAATTAAAGTGAGGTCTATAATATTCGATTAAATATTTAAAATTGAGGGATTAATTGCACTAAAAAGAAATGGCTATAATATCGGAGGTGTAGGGTAGGTTCAAAAATAAATAACATTTGCAGTTTCCAGAATTTCAATGGCTTTAATGATAATCGAAGCTATAACTTTTTTTAAAATGTACTTTCATCTATTAGAGAAAAAAATTTAAATGACAAAACTGCATCCATTTTGCCGAAATTTATGAAAATGTCATATGCACTTCATGTAAAGGGCCCCTAAAAATTTAAATATTTAGAAAAATACGAATTGGCGCAACTGGTTCTTCCTTTTGACGTATTTGTCAGGTTCATCTCAATACCTTAAAAGCTTGCCGGAGTGTACGTTGTGCACACTTACTTCCATCCCTCCATATATACATTCGACTTTCAGTTACAAAATTGTATGTATCTACTCACCATAGAATACAGTTTATGCAAGCCTTTCAACAAGAGGACACGCAAAGCACAGAAACACCTATAATGCCTATTGTCCCAACTAAAATAAGAGCATCCTTGGCCCTCATGTAGAATTGAAAGACCCTGGGACCAGGTAATATCAGTTGAGAACTCTTAAAATCAGCAACTAGGATGGAAATACTGGCAATAGTTTTTAATAAGTGTCTACAGCTAAGAGACCCACCAAGTGAGTAGAAAAAAGACCCCAATTTATGAGGAAGGAAGTAGTTGAGACTGCAACAACTTTCATGGGATAAGCGCAATACGCACAGTAGGAAGACTTTACAGTATGATCCAAAAATGTAGAATTTTACAAAATCGGAGGAACAGAATGAATTCAGGGTAGGAAGGTCTTGTATTGATGCTATTTTCACATTAAAAATCTAATAGAAAAACAAGCTGAAAGAGATAGGAATGTCCATATCGTATTTGTTGACATTCAAAAGGCATATGATACAGGCCATTAAATAAGTTATGGCAAAGCATGAAAGAAAGTGGTATCGAGCCAGTCTATATCAATGCATTATGTAGTGATAATAACAGCTGTCAAAATAGGTAAACGACTCTCCCCAGAATTTCAAGAGAACAATGGGTTAAGACTCTCTCGCTCTCTTATTTAAAATTTATCTTGAAGAAGCGCTTAAAAATTGGAAAAACAAGTGCGGCGGAATGGGATTGCCAATAGATAATAATGTACCATACACGCCGTTTGCCGATGATAAAGTGGACATAGCTGGAAACGATGACGCGAGTTACATGTTTCGCAAAATACAAGGAGTATGAAAAATGGGGTCTCATAAGCAGGATATAAAGAATATAGGGATCTGGACGTCGCTACGGGGAAAATTAATAGTGTGAAACCTTTAACTACCTCGGAATTACTCTCTCCTCGAAGGGAAGAAGCTTGATGACATTTCCAATAGGGAAAGGGTGATAAGACAAACTCCATTCTCTGGAGCAAAAATATCACAAAACGGAAGAATGCTCATTACTTTAAGACCATCGTACAGAGCATAAATATCTACGGAGCTGGAACATGGAAATTGAACAAAAGGGATAAATGTAGGTTGATGGCCCTTGAAATTGACTACTGGAGAAGGTGCTGCCAAGTGTCCAGGTTGGATCATATTAGAAATGAAACAGAAGACAGGTGATGAACGTGGCAGCAGCATCTGGGATTCAATTGAAACAAAACGATTAAATTGGAATGGACATCTCCAGCACACGGGAAACTATAGGTGGCCTAAGAAGATCTGGGCATGTACACTTCCGGAGTGGAAGAAGCGTAGAAGACCACCAAGAAGTTGGAGAAAGGACATTCAAGAACAAATGGAGGCAAGAGGCATCAAAGCTTGAAACTGGCAAGATCGGAAGAGGTGGAAACTGAGAAGCGACAAGCGGCGACAGCCGTAGAAAACATAGCAAAAGCAGCTTATATTAATATTAACCATTTTTGGAACAGTACTAATCGACATTAATCCTGATGTGTGAGCGAAGTAACAGCTCAAAAGAACCTTAAACATGCATTTTGTGATCAAAATATCCGAGTTCGAATCGTTGAGGTAATTCCATTACTCTTGAAAAAAGAAGAAAGAAAGTACAGATATTACTTTTCTATTATTTTTCTTGTTCGGCTTGATCTTTTATTTCTGAGACTGATTCAAATTTCCAGTGTGATATCGCCAAAAATATTACAAAACATTTGTAGAGTAGGATTACAAAACAGAAAGAGAAATGTGAATGACGATGGAGCTATGGAAGTATGAAAGGCTGAGGAAACGAGAAAACTCTTTAGAAACCTGCCGCGAACCGACTTTGTCCACTTCAAATTCCCCTTGAATCGGACGGGATTTGAACCGCGGGACATAAAAGGGGAAATATCTCGCGCCTTGAACGGTAAGCTTCATGTCGACTTTAATCTTCGTCGAGACTTTTTGCGCAGCGTATCGAAACACTATTTATGTTAGAGGCAACCACTTGCCCTGTATCGTTTGAAGTGTTAAAAACGTTTTTCGCAAGATTACTTTAAATGGAGGTAGTTCCGGACTGTGACGGCAGAGTTTGCTGACGCTAATTCCTGTAAAGTCGTTTCCTCTTAACGCATTTTTGCGACTTAAGCTGCGCACCCACTGTTTCTGCTGCAACGCGATGTTGCATCATGGGAATATACAGCAGCACACTCTGCCCCCACAGTTTGGAACAAATCCTGTTTATCGTGATCACGGTACGCGATTACAACTACTTCTGGTGCAGTATCGTCTTATGGATTTAACTAAGGATAAGAGTTAGCGCTTCGGCGCCCCGCCGCTCAAAAGTGGGTTCGTATATTCTACGATGTAGCTCTCGAAGCAGTAAAAAAACTGCTTCTATACTTCGATTAAAACATGAATTCCGTTGATACTGGCTAGCTGTAAGGCTGTCATCAAATGGGGAGCTTGAACGTCACGATAGTGACGTCCAGTCGGTCATCCACACTTGTCAACACTGCTCCCTGTAGTGACGTTCAAGCTCCCCATGGGATGACAGCTTCACATTTGACAAGTGTCAACAGACTTCATGATTTAATCGAAGTATAGGCGGGGCCACCTGTCCCATGCTGAGGGCGTCCTCTTCGCGCAGACGCCGTGCCGCTCGGGAACCCTTCCTTCGCGCAAAATGTGGGAAGTGGGGTTGGGCCAGGGGCTATTGCCGTGCCTGACTGCCAACCTCCTTAGGGATCCACGCAAATGTCGACTTTATCCCGCACCATTCAAAGAGCCTCTATTCAAAGAGTAAATATTGTTATTTTATTGAATATAATTTTATCGAGTAAATATTACATTTTTATACGCTCAAGGATATGTTTTTCATTGGGAAGTTAAAGAAGCAGGTCAAACGACTGAAACAGACCGATACGTGAGTTATTATTTTTTTGTCTTGAAGCTGCTAAAGACTAAGAAAATTGAGTCTGAGGCTTTCGTGCTTGTATATGCTTCTGTCAAAAAACAATTACATAACCCAAACTTTACTAGCATGAGTACTAAATCTTCGTGTCATTGTTTCTGAGTTCTGAAGCTTCATTCTGGGGGATATAATTTTTTTAAGACATGCAACTTAATTTAAACGAGTCTTGCAAAAGCGTGAATTCACACAACATGAGAAACGTATTTAACTATGTCTGCGTCTCTTAAAGATTTTAGTAATTTGCAACTTCATTTACTAAAGAATTGTTCGAAAATAATTTTCAAATATAAGGATAATTTTTTTAAATGAATTCCACAAATGAAAAAGTATGATCTCCGTTTTGAATGTGTATTAATTTAATTTTTAAAGTCAATAAAAGCCGCAAGAAATTCATCAAATTCCGTAAGTTCTTGACAGAGTTATAAAATTGTTTACGAATTAGTGTCACTTCCCATTTTTCATGGAATAATTCAAATTCTCGAGCGACCTGTCAATATCGATGAATTCCGATTTTTCTATTTCACACTTTGTGATATTCAATTCTGAATGCTAAGAAGGGATACTCTTCAGAAAAATTGAAACGGCATCACTTTCTACTTCGTAATAAGATACATTGTCTCGGGTTCACATGTTCTGCTGTTGATTTATCTGACGAGAATCTAGCTCTTCCACCACAGATCGAATGCTGAGAACGTAGGCCTACAGTACCTGCAAGTCCGTGCTCAGGCCTAGTTCAGATGGTGACGGCTCTCCGTTGTTCACTCTCGGAGGAACGCTCCCCTCACCAACTCATGAGAGCGAGGCCGTCAAGTGGCCCCGAAGTGAACTCCTGTTTGCAGCGCCCTTGCGTAGTTTCCTAAAGAGCTGCGTCAGGGGCACTGCGTGTTCGGCCATCTCTAAGCGGACTCTCTTGCCTACGGATCTAGGTGTCTTGAATGGACGATTTTCATGACAGCTCCTTGTTCTGTGCACTCTTGGTGCATTCTTGCTTAGTAAAGGCGTTCGACTTCTTCTTCTTCTTCTTCTTCTTCTTCTTCTTCTTATTATTATTATTATTATTATTAGAAACACAGTTACAATCTACATTACACTATGACACTATAACAATTCCAGACCTATAATCGTACATTTCTTTACAAAAATACTCGTGAATTGATATTTGTAAACAGTATTCAAATAAAATGCTATTATTTTTCTGCATACCCAATAAAATTTCACGATGTTTTACCACACCACGGTTTGGTAATGCTTTTTATCTTCTGATTCCACAATATTGACAGTATTGTCAATGTACTGATTAAAATAAGTTGTGATCCATCATTCAATTATTAGTAGAGACTGGATTTTTATGTAATTACATATTTTTTGTCTTGCTACTTACTGTTCTCAAAAAAATATTTTATCGATTTTCTTCAATTTCATAACATTTTTCTGAAAAGTATTTTAAAAAGATCAGCATTTTCCTTCACTATTACTACACTCTGGAGTGATTGTTTGCCGGTCGTCGAATGGCAGTTTGTGCGATGCTGCCACTATTGCATCTAGTCTGTCTGTCAAATTACGGTCTTGGAGAGCAATAGTGGAAGTTTAAACAACTGACGAGAAAACTGTATGTTGCAAATTGTGCATCAATTTGTGCTCTCCAAATGATTTTTAAAATGTTTATATTATTTTTTAAAATTGTTTAAGAATTAAAAAAACCTAATTTGTAGTATGTAAATGTTTTTTATAATTAGTGTATTTTAATATTACATATATCCGATTTTACTTATTTATAACATATTCTTACCCTTTTGATTACATATTTATGTACATATTTTGAAGTTTCATACTGCATATTATTCCGGTCTCTAGTTACTAGGGTTGTGTTATGACAACTGTCTGGAAGAACTGGCAGGCAAAGTTTCTGCTGGCAAAAAGCGGCAAAATTTCACTCGCAAACGTAGTTCCATTGGTGGTTTTGTAATCGATATGTGTCGGAACGGAAATTCACTCTCAGAAAGGTCACTATATTAAGACATAACGTCACTCAATTAACAAATGAAGTCAAATTAGAGTGCGCCGTACGTATAATTTAAAAGCAGACGGTTTAGTAGAGCGAATTCTGGAATAGGATTAACATTTTAAATAACGTAAAGATTCTTATAATTCAAATTAAAACGTCTCTCATATTCACTTATATTAGTTCGAAATTTTAATTCCGATCCATATTTTTTTAAATAATGAGGGTCAGCATTGTAAAGGAAGTGATAATTTATGCGAAATGCGGCGGATTCTTCGATTCCCAAAATAGGAACCAAAAAAGATGAAATAAAAAACTTTGGCCAATAACCACACTAACCACAAGGCTTCCGCAATTCGTATTAATATCTCGATTTGGGGGGAAAGCAGCTTACAATGTCTTTATTACGAATGCCTTGTTCATATTTAGGAAGGGTTAAGAGAAGTAACAAGATTAAACAAATTCGACCAAAATGGAGATATTAACATTTACTATTAGCAAGAGGCTTGCAGCGGCTATAACCCCACCCCTCACACATACACACACACACACACACACACACACACACAAAAGCCGAATTATTCTCGTTGATTTTTCTCTTCCTATTTAAGTGTTTGGGATCTCATTATATCCATTGATATCGTACAATGCAGGAACTGAATCAATATGTATACTATTAGTGAGAATTAATTACTGTTTTTACTCGTGGATTCTCTTTCTATATCTGACATTCACTCGTGGGTCAGCTTGTAGATTCATGTGAATTTTCCAGAGCACTCCGGGCATTATTACCGTTATCGGTTTGTGCGGGGTTCGATTTGTCTATGCCAGGAACTAAGCTTCTGCAAGGGGCGGAGCTCGTGTTGCGCCGGAGCCGTCCGCCGTTTTGTAATCCCGGTGCCAAGTTGCGTGATCCCATTCCAAGTGCTCCTCGGGCGCCTGCGAAGACGCAATCTCCAGTGTAAACAGACTGGCGCGGCCGTCGCCCCGCCTTCCCCCCCCCTTGGGGCCAGGCAGGAGCTTCTGCGGCGGCTGCCTGGAGGCATTGCTGCGTCGCGACAATGGAAAATTAAAATAAATAGAATTATTGTTGTCCCTGCCAATGTAGGTCACCAACCTGTTGTCAGTGAAGTCTGGATTCACCCGACCGGTTTGAGGCCCGGTCCTTTTCGGGACTATGGTCGCAAAGGCCTCCGTTACCTGGTGCGCACTGGAGGAAAAATTAAGTAAAAATCATAGAAAAACTAAACTCCTTTCCGGTAATATCCTAGTAAACATATTACGTATCACGTGTTAAAGGTATATTATTCATCTTTAGGCAAGTTTGAAAGTATGTTAGAGTAATGCACTCCCTTAGAGAGCTTCATTTAGTAATGACCTGAAGATTTAGGGAAGAGTAGTAAAATAAGCCCTACCATTTGGTTTCTGGGAACGCAAACGGAACCGAGGACGGGTGACGGGGGCCCCCTCTCAAATTCATCATTTTTTAAAGAATTTATTCAATATACTGAAAATAATTGCCAATGGAGCGCTCTTAATTTCGTAAGCAGCATTTCCGTTAAGAATATCCTACATTTTTTTATATCAGGAGACCATTTTTAAAAAATTCTGAGAACACAATCTGAACCCCCCTCTTCGTACAACACTTTCTGGATTCGCCTGGATGGAGAAAAATGTGATTCGTCCAATTTAGATCCATAATAGCGGTTTGCGAGAATCAAAACTCCAGTTATAGTCTTAAAGGAGGGTCGTCTACTTCTTAGGGATTTGGAATACATTGTTTTGGGGGATA
This sequence comes from Teleogryllus oceanicus, assembly GCA_964035755.1. NCBI lineage: Eukaryota > Metazoa > Arthropoda > Insecta > Orthoptera > Gryllidae > Teleogryllus > Teleogryllus oceanicus. Next base: position 65,091,655 of record CAXIVR010000007.1, read on the forward strand.
TGAAATTGGTTTGCATAGAAATCCGTTCTTTGCGAAATATCGCATAAAATGGTTGGCGCCATGCGAAGAAAGAACGGAAATACAAGACTGCCACGCAAAACGGAATGAAGGAACCCTATGTAAGGTAGAGAATAGTAAGATTATGACATAATGGACGTTAAAAATTATGGATACACGGTAATATTCTCGTACATCGGGTGTCCGTAGATTAACGGTAAGTGGAAGATGTAGGAGATGCATATCAGGAATCCATACAAAATGCGAAGTCGTTCTCGTAACTGTTTACTTTTACGTGGCGCGGGATCATTGGGATCATTTGATAGGTTGATGTTTCCGGGCACGTCAACTGCTATGGCCATTAGTCCCGTTAGGTTAGTGAATGTTTATCCTGGGAGGACCCGATATACGTCCCCCTACTGGATAGTGAGATAGTGCGGACCTACAAGTCGGCTTACGAATGCAGATCCACTATCTTCCCCTAGCGTGGCATCACCCCAACCGGGGCCCTGCCGTGTGGTAATGTAGTGCATGTAAGTGTTGAGAGTACGTGAGTTAGGGGAAATGTTAGGACAAGGAAAACAGGAAAGATCGCGCATGATCTGTGTCCCGTGTATTAGGGTACTGCTCAGGCATCAGGAAAGACAATCGATGTGCGTAGCCGGCCGCTAGAGTTCTCCAGAAAGCGGCTGAATTCGGCGCGGCATGTATCCGAAAATGCGCCCCCACCCCCTCGAACCCTTGGCTCCCACAAGTGCAACTCAACAGCAATCTGAGCTAAATTCCGTGGGGATTTGTTAGAGGCACTTCGCCGTGCAGCTGTTTCCTGTTGGAGGCTCGTGAGTCGCATCCAGACCCGCAATCACATCTTAAGGGGTCCAAGGAGCGAATTTTTGTATTTTCATTTCAACATCTTCCATACTTCTTTCCAAGCGATTCGTTCGTCGTGTGTTGGTGAAGTGGAAGTGTCCGTGGCTGCGCGGGGCGGCCTGGGTCGGGCTATCGACCGCGGGGTTGTTGACCCACATTCGCGGCCCAGGCGCAGGACCAGGTCCAGCCCCGGGCACGGAGCAACCTTGGCGCCGCCCTCAACTAGGTCCCTACCTTGCCTGCGGATTCTTTCTGGAATATACCTGTTGACCCCAAACGACTTGGATACCTTTTAACTAGCTTCGATATTTCCCATTAAATATTCTAGATTGAATATGTAGGGCATTTGGAATTTTGTTTTGGTCACGGTCGGTAAGATTTTACATTTTTATTCTATCATGATTACTTGAAGGAAATAATGGAATAGAGCTATTTCCAGACTAAACCTTTTATATTCGCATATCACGAAGGTTAGTAGGTATCACACGATATGAAAACTTTTTTAAAATTCGATTCAGGAATCATTATTTTTTTTTTTAGCGTGGTACGATGTTCCTTCGAGCTTGATTTTCGAATCCATTACCCTTTCATATAGTTAATTTTCCCTACATTGTAAAATTATTTTCTTATTTCGTCACGATTCTTCTGAGAATAATGGATTCTGAATTGGATACTTTTCTGGCGGTTCGATTCCGGTATTGATCTTCCGTTTAGATTTGTGTATAGATTCCGTCATGGAGCCGTGTGTAGGTGTCGCGTGTCCCTGCCCTACCCCGAGTCTGCGCGCCCGCGGCGTCCATCCCGCGCTGCGATCGACCCTTCGGCGCTCGCCAATCTCCTGCGCACAATCACGCCGCGCCGCGCGGGGGCTGAACGACGCACCTGCCGCGTGCGCAGAAACGCCCGGCCCCTCATGCGAACCGCAGCGGCGAAACGCGGAACTGTGTGTGTGTGGTCGGAGCATCCCGTGTTCGCAAGTGGGCGATAGATGGTGATAGTTTGGGATCGGGTGGTGGGGTATTGGGCTTGGCACGTCGACGATTGATTTTTTTTTGGGGGGGGGATATGATTTCTAGAAACTAAGGGCGTCGTTATCCATACATCTGCAGAATTTTCACGGCATGAATTAAGCGATTGAACTGATGTCAAGGATGATATTCAGCGAAATCCCGACATTTGGGGTCGGGAAAGTTTCATTAGTTGAGAAATCAAAGCAAATCCTTTATTATGGCTCGTAGGCTTACGCGATAGATTTAGCATATCGTCAGGATACCACCAGTTATTTTATACTGTGTTAGATCTCGCACTCTGTGCACATGTTGCTCTGAGTAGATAGTCTGAACATCCACATTTGTCCCTTTTATTGGGTACTTGCTTTCCCTGTGTACAGTTACGTTAGCGTCAATTTTGATTTGATCACGTATGAAATAATTGTGATGGTTACGACGCTACTAGATGTATATGAATTGTTTTGTTGATTGTGGTTTCGACGCTACTAGATGTATATGAATTGTTTTGTTGATTGTATTCTTTTGATATGTTTTGTGATTTGTATTGTCGCACTAGATTTATTCTGAATTGCGAATGTCGCATTAGAATCGCTGAAAATGTTAGTGAACAGTGTTGGTTCTGCACATCATCTCGCGCGTGAAGCCGTTTACAATGGTTTTCGCGGATAGTCGCGCATTCAGGCAACTTCCTCTGTCACTTGGTTTGATACTTGCCCAAATCGAGGGAAAGAAGATAGCAACTTGTTGGATGGGAGTTATGCTTGGGGGGGGCACTTGGAGACCTGAAACAGCTTTCGTTGTCCCGAGCACGAGGGTCGCTCAGTCTGCCTTCGGCATTCAATTCCCCCTCGCCCTCGCGCTCCAATTCGCCCATAGCGAATGACCTTACGGACGTTGTATTGACTGCCTCCGAACTGCTGGTCTGGCTGCTTCTTTTCGTCAATAAAGCGGTGGGCGACCAGAGCAACCTTTCCGTGTCATTGATAGGGCCGCGTTCTGTCATCTGGAAAGACCTCGCTATTGAAAATAGCGTGATGTATGGGCCGAAGTCGGCTGGTAGTTCGGAGTGATTGATTTGTGCGTGGGAGACGTTGACATTTCAAAATCACGAAAAGGTTTCTCGATTACATTTTTTTTACCAGTTTGATTTTGATTATTTAATAAAAATAAAAACAGAAACTACATGTGACGTATGGAGTATAATACATTTTGCGCACGCTTTTTTGAAGTCCTGCACCTATTTTCACCATTTCACTATCCATAGTAACAATGATGAATGAAAGTACTAACCAAGAGAGGTTAGCAACATTGAAAGAATTGACATTTTCACTTCTGAGGTATAGAAAACTTAGTATTTTAATCGGCAAACGAACCACAAATCATATCACTATCAAGGAAAAAGCAAACTAAACCCTCTGCTTTCCTAATACAATTAGCAAAAGGAGAGAGAGCAAAACAAAACGTCTGTATTGGGAAGCTACATTTAAATGTGTCCGAGGGAGGTCCGCGGGATGAAAGAGAACTAGGTATGGGAGGGGATGAATCTGTGGGCAGGACACTGCCGAGGATGTGAAAGAATTTGTTTTGCAAACTTGTTGCCGAGCGCATGTTTTCGCGAGGTTATGTGAAGATAGGCTGGATGAAATATTTTTCGAGAGAAAGATTAGCTCAAGTATTTTCATACTTGTGTCCCTCAAATGCAATTTCAATTGGTTGTTTGCGGGCATAATTTATTACAGTGTGATTTGTTGTGCCAGTAGGGCAGACGCAAAATGAGACGCGGTTCCGTGAGGTGACGCAGGGACTCATGGTGAATTTCTGCGAACCACGGCTTATTGGCTTCGCGCACGAGAGCACGAGCCGCAGGGAGTGAGACTAGTGGCATAAATGCCTTGGTGCCCACTCTGGGTATCCAGGGGTATCATATCAACGAAGTGTGGAGTAGTAGCTCTCGCTGGGAATACGCTGTCGCGTTTGTGAGCGTTTTTGTGTAGGTTCCCAGCTCAATAGTCATGTTGGCAAGTTCTCATTGATGTAAAAAGAATGGCACACACCTTTTCTACACTGTTGGTTTTGCATATATTTATATACTTTATTTTATTTTTGACAGTCTGCATTATTACAATCTCTCAGTCTTAAACGAATTCAGTGAAATTGCGATGTTTCGTCTCGCAAAGGAACATTCTAGTTGAACGCTTTTGAAATGGGCAATCAGCAATGCAATTAAAACGTGAAGGAAAATATCATTTCGCTCCTGCAGTCGAATTAATTACGAATAAAACTCGAAATATGCTTGTGTTTATGTTGAGTGATCCCGCTTTTCAAAAACTGTACTATTCAAAAGTTTCATGGTAGTATCATATTGTTCGCATTAAAGTATTATATTCGGTTGTTTCTTGGAACGTTAATTGCATTTTAATACGCTCCGTGCTGCCTTCTTTTTAATTTTCCAGGAATTTGTTTTTTGCAAACTAAAAATTCAAATTATTAAAATTGATTCTTCAAGATATTTCATCTTCCTGTGCGCAAGAACTGTGAGTGGATCTAGCGTCCTGAGCTGATGAGAACTCGAAATTACTTGTTTGCGTGCCCGGAACCGTCTCTTTTGCTTCGCCAGCCTGATACAAGGTTGCGTAACAGTCGTTGCTCATTTTGCCTGGTTCTTCGTGCAAGCAAAGTCAATTCCGTGGCCTTCACGTTGTGGTACGTTGATAGCAGGAATCTTTCGTAATTTATTGCGATAGTTTTTTCCTTAAAATGGAAGGAAAAGGGAAGCGTTCCAGGAGATATTATCTGTTGCTAATTTTTAGACGTGATAATTCCTGATTTGTAATAAGGAGAGTAAAAGTTAATCCAATGTATGGGAGATGATTGGAGATTTGTGTAACGTATGAGGTATGAGAAAGGAATTTTTTGTGATAACATAAGTGATGGAAGACTCAGGGGCTTCGCATGACAAAAATGATGTTCCTTCTTAAGACGTTGAATTGTTTGTGGAGCATAGTTTCATGCAAGCAGTCTGTTTTCTTGAGCTCTGCTTGTCTTGGCGGCCTTGTACTCGTAGTTTTCACCTGTTGACATGTTGACCCTTTTCCATAGGAGTCGAAGAGTTGACAAGGCTCTACAACCCCGCAGTCTAGATGAAAAGTCTCTAGCTAAACTAGACGTTACCACCTTTTTTCTTCAACTACAAATTAGAGGCTTTCTTGTATGACAAGGAGATAACTATTCATGGCAGTACTCTTATCATGCTTTCTTCAAGGCGTTGAAGAATCAAGTCTCTGGCTTTTTGTTGAATCTACATGTATTATAAAAATTATTACACAGTGTTGATATATGTACGAATTTGCCGTAGAAGAGTCATATCTCGTAGCTCTTGTCAGTAAGGTAAAATTATTGACACAAATTAGAATTTTTGGGTTAAGTGACACCAGTAAGTTTCTCAAGTACTATTTACGTTCATATTTATTGCTATATGATTAAATGTAAATACATGATTTCTACGTATCAGAAATATGTTTGTCTGTCTCAACGTCAGAAAATGTAAAACTTGCTAGTCTTGTAATGTTGACATATTTTGACTGAATTCAGGAAATGTAGAGTAGCGTATTTTTGTCTCATTGTTCACCCTCATTCTCCTTTTTTTTCATTATGGCAATCCGTACAAACGTTTTCTTACTGAGAACTGAGTGGTATATGTTTTTTCCTTCGTGCGTGCATTTTGCTTCATAATCAATAAGAAATGTTATAGTAGTTCTGTAGTTTATTGTGTACTGTGTTGTGATACATTTTTTCCTCCATACACTTTATATAATTTTGTAAAAAAAATTTTTTTGTCATTAAAACCATATTGCAAATATGGCTTATAAGTAATTTGCTCATTCGCACCGTGCTTTTGAACATAGGTGGGAGAGTATTGAATTGTGTTCGCCGTACTTGGGAATGTATTTATGGTATTCCATATAAAAGCTGAAGTGCATCCGAGAGTTTTCGTGACGGTAATGAGGTAAGTTCGGAAGAGTTTGACTTGCTGAGTTGTCTTAGGTCGAAGTGAAACGGCGTTGGTGAGCTTCGGGCGACGTTTCGTGTGTATCGAGTGGCACAAAATACACTGCTAACGGCCTGCGGCATGCCTTTGCTCCCTGCCTGGGATTGAACTAAATTGGCCCCCGGGCTCTCCCGGGCCGGCCAGCCTTTGTGATGCGTAATTGCTCGCTTCCCCTCCCGACCTCGCTCCCGCATTCCGTCTTGATGTTCGGGCTTTTGACAGTTGCACCTAGCGCTTTCGAAGCATCGCGTGCCCATCGTTCGGGTTGGATGGTGAGGGAGCCTCGAACGCTTTTTCTAGTTCTCCTGTTTCAGACGTGCAGAGAGAGGACAAACCAAATGACGCTGAATTCTAAATTTTATTCCATTGACTTTTTGCATTGCTCATTTTGAACTAAATCCTCTTGTTGTTTGTTACTACAGATTTGGCTTCAATTGGTTACAACTAGAAAATATGTTTAGTGTTTACGTGTATGTACCGTTACAACCCGGAATATCAAGTTTTCCTACATATAAAAAAGTTATAAAATCAATATTTTAACTGGAACAATTGTTCTTTAAAAGAAGTGGTTCTATACGGGAGTCGTATTTTTCACAAAAAAATGGTCTATTATTATTATTATTATTATTATTATTATTATTATTATTATTAGTATCGGATGTTTAGGGAAGTGCTTACTATAGCATATATTTAAAAAAAAAAAAATTTTTTTTCTTTTTGCCTTAAATGACTTTATAAATTATATTTACTATATTTCTAAATGCATTAAAATATGTCTCATTTTCTTGGATACAAAGAGACGTTTTGAAACGGACACATTTTCAGTTTTAGTCCTCTCAATAACACCTCCATTTTCATAGAAATTCTCAAGTATTTCGGAACTTATTTCCATGTGTAGACTCAATATGTTATTTGGGTATGCATTTTATGACATAGGAGCTCAAAATCTCGGTTATCTCGCACTTCTTTGCGAAAATAAAAAAAAAATCAAGTGATAGTTCGTAGGTGAGCCGAGTTCTCGTATTCCGGACGCAACACACACACTTGCGTGCTACCGGGCAAGTCGATAACCCCACTTTCGACATTGATATTCTACCGTACCCGATGTTCTTCCAGGAAAGAAAGGTAAGGGAGGCTCTGTCAGTTGAAAGAATAAACGTTAGGTCACGATCGTATCAGCTGTCTCATTAAAGTAGGTGAAACAAGGGAGCGACCAGCCGCAGTATTACGTCACTGGCCACTGTTTATTATTACTGGACCCCCCTCCTCCCGATATCCTGAGAATCAAGCTGAGGCATAGGACAAGTACAAAAGAGTTTTACAACGTCGCCAATTTTCATTCAAGTGCTGAAAATTCGGTGTACTGTGTAGTAATAACAATTTTCCTGAAAACGGTCACTAATTATAAGAGGAAAAGGAAAATTGCTGTCAAGGGAGTGGTCGGGGATAGGGATATAACAGAGGTTTAATTTGCATACTATGTATGGATTTTAGTGTCCGTTCCAAAAAAATCTGCCGTTGAAAGGGGTGGTCTTCAGAGAGGTTTCACTAAACTTGATTTGTTTGATCAACTTTCATGTTTATGCCACATGTTTCATATTCTAGTTGAAGTTGAATTAGCTCATCGGAAGTCGTTAAATATGACGATAGGTTTCTTTGCTATTCTGAATGTACGAAGTATGCAAAGATTGCTGACGTAATTGTGCCAGCGACGTAGGGAGGTGGAGTTCGTAAATCCAGCTCGTCCATTCAGCCGCTTATTACTCGTATCCGTTCACACGCGGCGCCCGGAGGCCGGCGACCGCCAATTAGGCGAGGCCGGCCGGCGGCGCGGCCGCGGCGCGGCGTGGATCTATCTGGCAGCAGGCGGCTGGCGCTGGTATCTGCGTTGCCTGGCGCGCGGGCGTCGCCCGTGAGCGCCGTATCGCACCGCTCTCCCCCACGGCTCGACGCCGCGCCTCACCGCGCTGTGCTGCGCTGGTGCAGCAGCTTCCGTCCCGCTGCCTCGCGCGCTGCCTGCCATGGCAAATGGTGGTGCTTCTAAAGCCGTTGCGTCACAAGATGAGAAGTTAGGGAGTAAAAAAATATTATTGTTACTTGGTATAATGCTTTTAAAGTTATTGGATTGCCATCCCATTATTGAACTTAATTTTATAATTCAGAAATAACATGTAGTACTTTTGTAGTTTTCATTATTATTCCGATTACAATTTAGAGGTGTTGTACGACACATAATATATACGATCGCAGCATTTAGCCTTCGCTTCATTTGACGTGTCAAAATGGCCACACTGCGGCTGCAGTTTATTATGATTTTTGTGATCGTTGCCGGTCGCGTTAATCGTACGATGTAGATAACATTATTAAAAGGAAATAGATTTAAGGATGGTAATGCTTGTAACATTGAACTAACAAATACACTTTTACTTTAAGACGTTTTGATCCATGATTATGCCATTCATAAATTCGTAGCTCTCTTCGAATGTAATAAAAGCAAGCTTGTGTGAAATATTATTTATTTTCTGTATGTGCAACAAATAATAGTTAAATTTATTCGTGTATGTTTCATTTGTACAAGTTAGAAATGAATACTTTGCCTTATACAAGCGCCTCGTTTGAATTTGACTTTTTCAAGTTACATCTAAGTTTTTAGTACGGCAGAAACGACAATATTTCAATACTCCATAACTATTTTCTATATTGCGAGAAAGTATGTGCTGTTGTAGCACCTCTCATTTCTACTCTCATGGTAGATGGCTGCACTCCTTGCATAATGTTACTCATGATAGCTGCATTATAGTATAGGTCTTCGACCAATCGCAGAAGTGAACAGTTGAGACTCAACTATTGCATTAAGTTCTTGCTGTTTCATTGGATTGTGTAGATTTCTGTGCCGAGACAACCCGTGGGGAGGTGACGTAAACTGCACATGCCCTCCTACGAGAACTGTATCAGTTACTGTGCTGAGGCTACCCGGGTGTGGCGGTAATCAGTACATGCCCTTCTCTGTTTCTAATACTCGGAAGAAAATTACAAGGATGAATCCCCTTTGAGGATTGTATCAGTTATTAAGCTGATAAGAAATAAGAACACATACTGGATTTTTATGACATTTCATTAATAAATTGACTCATAATTTGACTCGTGTACTGCTCGTTGGAAGTCGGACTGTGCTTATGATTAACCAGTACCACCTGGAAGACCTAGATGTACGCTAAATTGAGTTGAACACTTCACGACAGCTGTCACGTAACCTTCCAATGTAAAAGTTAACTTACAATGACTATTATTTGTCGCAGAAAAAGTACTATGTCGAACTTAAGTCGTAGAGAAACGAGTATGAAGTTTACGATACACGCGTTTTACGAGTACCCTCTCGCCCATCATTTTATTATCCTTTCATAATGTATTATTATCATGGGTACTTTTAATGTTTGCGATTTCTCCGTAAGCTCATAAATTTAGGAGGATCATATCGGCTCAGGATATCTGTGGTTACTTCATTGGAGTGTTGCTTGCGTATCCGGATCTGGAAGTTCAGTTCAGTGTAGGTTTAATTCCGTCACACACTGTTACCACCTCCACCTCTCCAGAGCGGCCGCCGCCGTCAAGAATACGATAGGTGTTACGGTCATTCCTCAAGACGGAGTTGTAGTTGATTGCCTTCGGTCATCGACCTGATGTGTCCCCTCATTTCGTCTCTGCCATTCCCCGAGAGCCAGGAGGAAGGGACAAAGAGGAACCAGGTTGTCCGCCCATTGACGCAAACAACGTGTTATGTGTTCGTGGCACGAAGTGCTCGTAAGCGCACGTACGCGAGTCCTTGAATGCTTGTTGTCACCTCTCGTATCTCTGAGTACGAGTCATCTGCGCTGCAGTGTTCTTGACCTTCATGTGAATTAGTGCACTTTTGCAGAAGACGTGTCTGGCACTAATTACTTACTGCGGTTTTGTCGCCGTAAGCATATAAGGCAGGAAGTACTCTTTGTCACAGGCTCTTTGGAGAACCACGTCAAAAATGTTTACGAAGAAAATTAATCTCTGTGGCATGTCCTGTGGCATTACAATATGGTTTGTCGTTTGTATTTAATGAATGTGTGTTGCATATTTATAAATATCGAAATACACATTGTCAGATAAGCCTGTTTTATACCGATGTTTTATTAATGACTTTTGGTGAGTAATGTCAGTATTTCGTATATTGTGATGTGCAAGGTCATTCGGTATGGCCAAATGGAACTATAATTGTGGTTTGGTGCAAGAAGGGGCCAATGTCAATTTTCAAAGTTTTACAGAATGGGTGGAACCGCATCGAAATGGCAAAACAGCCCTAGCCCAATGTACATGTAAATCAAATGTGATTAGGAGATAGGATCGACATTTGACTTTCGCTTTCTTGCAATGAAAGAATTAAAGTACGCATTGGTGATACAAATGGAAATCACTAAAAACTGACATTGGCCCATCTTGCACCAAGCCACAGATATATTTATTAGGGGTAAATGAAAGTTGAATCCGTCAATGAATAATGCTCCATGCAATTCCAACGTGAGTAACGTCATGCAACAGGTTATTAGCAATTCATGACCGTTGAAAGTGAATTGCAACCTATTTGGAATCGTTTACAACTCCGTAGGTAGTGCGTCAATAATTGAAGCATGGGCCGTAGCACGTTTTAAGTGACATTTTTTAAAAAATACAAAGTCAAAAAATTAACTAGAGACCATATTATGCTGTAGTTTTGTATTAAATTGCTGAATGTGAAAGAATATAGCACGTTTCCTACTTCCTAGCAATATTTCAGTTTCAAGCAACAAAAACCTGAAATAATGCAAGATTTACATGTAATTTCATGTAACAACGTTGTGTGTAAAGATATTTACAACGTTATTACATGATCAAGTAATAGAATGGGCAACACATGTTTCTAAGTATTGCATTTCATATTTAGCAACAAATTTCAAATTTCAACACAGAAGGTAACTGTGTTGCACAAACATTACAATACAAGTATTGTAAGTATCACTGTCATACATTGTTTCGTAAGTGTAGTATGTTTTGATTAAAAATTAACATTTATATTCAAATTTCTCTTTTGGTAAGGGTAACACTAAGGGCATAATTTGGTTCTGAAAGACCTATTACTTGAACCCAGTGAAATGGCACATTTATTGTAGCATATTTCTTCTTTTCGAAGGAAGGGAAGAAAAGAAAGCGGTGTCCGCTTGCTACAAATCTTTGCTTATTTTGAGTAAACTATTTGAAAAAAATTAGCAACTGAAACATAAAAAGCATTCGGTAGGCAGTATTTTCCAAAAACTTTTCTCGCAGAGCCAATGCTCATTCGACAACTCTCGCTGTACATTTAATTAATCATTTTCAAAAGGAACCGAATAAATATGAGGGCTAGAAATTACGTGCGGCTTTAGCACCCCTACTTGCATCTTCCGGTGATGAAGTGGAGTGTATCAATCATTTTTTCACAAAATTTTCACTTTGCGTAACATTGTAACTCTGTTTCGGTGTTGTTTCGGCCCATGCTTAGATAGATATTCACAATTCATACACAGTGAAAAAGTTTGCATTCACGCAAACAATAAAATGAGAACGAGAACTCTCGATGTAAAGAATGTTGGAACATTTACTTTCGTAATGAGAGCAAACATTTTATGGAAATGTGAGTGAGTTCTACAATTGACCACTATTAATAAACTTTATAGCTTACCCAGTAAGTGTTTTTCTGTAGGAAGTATAAAAATAATTTGAGCCAGCAATTAGCACGTTGCTTGTACAAGGGACTTTAGTTTGAAGAGTTCGTTGAAAGGAAATTAATTGCTTGTATTGCTGAAGTTAATATAGTCTGAAAGTCAGAATTCTATTTGTGGTGCTTCCCACTGCTACATATTACGAGTAGCTGTTTTATTAAATGTTTTTTTGCTCCAATATATTTCTGCAGTTTTTTACCAAAACCAATCGTGTATCCAATATCCAATCAGATGATTCGACTGACAAACTGTGTTAGTAAGTCTCGAAATATTTGGTATCATGCGAATTCTTTATCTGTTTTCAGATATAAATATTGTATTATTCGCAATTGTGCATAATATCAGTTCTGGCATATTCTGCGTTCTTATTTACTTGTCAGAGCTTTTCCCTCACTCACTGACAAGAGTTCTGAATAGTAAATTTATGGGGTAAGAAAACAGCCTCTTCCGCAAGTCATAACTGTTTCAAGTTTGCAAGTGGATTTCAACAATCAAATTGGCCCGTTAGATGGGGACGCGCGATCATTTAGGCAGGGATAATTACGTAATTACCATAAATTTTACCGTTAAGTAACTTACAAAGGCTGGTTTCGATCTGGCGAAGGAACAAGTTATGTTTTCGTACGATCATATGTTTAGTTTTTGCTGACTCTTTGGGTGTTCTGTTCAGAATAATTGCACGCTTTACATACACAAACATTTATTGTAATCACTTGCCGAAAGTACAAAGGTTACAATTCCAAAGTCCAAAGAGCGTACCGAGTCACAAACCAAAATCTAGAAACCAAAAGTCCGAGAGATGTACCAAGAAACAAGCAATGTCGTAATCAGAAATCCACTGTACAATCTCCTCGTCGAATTCACTGGGCGCACGGTCACTAACGCTCTCACTCAACTCTCTAGCCAATTACTCGTGCTTCTCGGCTGGCGGCGCTCGCTCTTAAAGCGGGCGGCGCTGGAGACTCGCTGCTGCGAAGCTGGCTCTCCGACCAGCTCGCTTTTCGGGATTGGGCGGCGTCTTGTCGCTCCGCCGCCTCCGCTGCCTTCCCTGACCGCCGCTGAGCGCTGCTTTTTAGGCGCGCTCTTTAAACGTGCTTCACAGCCGCGACATTGGGTAATGATAGTCTTATTTGCCTCTTATATTCCTTTACATCTTGGAAGGAATGTGTGATGTGTGAATATAATTTAGGAAAATATGATAGGTGACATTGAGTGTTTCCCGATTTTACAGTACTTAATATGCATATAATAGATGCAATTCTCATTAATTCATCCCTTATACCTCATTCTCCGTCTTATCACTGTATTTACGAACGATTGACCAGTGAAATAATCTTATAAAGGCATCGTGAACTGCGAAACTCATTAGTTTTGTTCTTTCTAATGCCCCTGTTCATAATGTGTGTATGATCATTAAGAGGGCTTTCTTATGCCTCTTTGCACAGATAAATTTATTTGTTCTTTGACGAGTTTAATATGAGTATGCTATTATGAGACATGATTGGTAACAGCGGGACAAACGCCTCATGAGTTTGTCAGAGACTTCTGTTATACACACGACCGGACTAGCAATGAATAGAACAAAGGCAACAGTCTGTAACTAGAACCATGAGTACAGACGCCATTTTCCAATGCGTAATGCTGGTCGCGAATGGCTGTGCTTGATACGTGAGGTACATACGACCCCGTTCATTGGAATTCTGCTTTAGCCGCCTAGTAAATAGGAAGTAAAACGGCTGTCAGTTTTTGTGTGATATGACTCATACGATTCTGGTCTTAAAAGAAATAAACTACGTCCTTCGTTCTTTCTTTCCAGATATATCATCAACAGTCCTATTTGGCGGCATTTCGGTCGTGGTTTTATGCTGCAAATACAAGTACGCACTTTGGAAATTTGAAAATCTTGCGCACATGTTCTGAATAGAAAATTCGTTCATAGATCAATCCGGAAATAATAATTTTGATCTCATCGTCTCCTATATTATTTCAGTAGTATACATACCTTTCGCGGCTCTCACTCGCAACCAATATTTATAAATGAGGTCTTTAAAGAAAGAGGATTCAGGACGACGTGACGAATGCACTTTGACTTAAAAAAATGAAGGATTTGTTGGGCGGGGGAGCATCTAAATATGTCAAATACAACCCGCAACACGTAGTCGTATTTTTAATCTGTATCGTTAAATAACTCCTAAACGAAGCGTTTTAGGGTCTTAAAACCTGAAAGTTTGAGGCCTAAGTTCAAAGAAGCATCCCTCAAACCGTAATTTACAGGAGAGATCTTCTTGAACATTCTATTACATTTTTGCTGGTTTGACGTTTCTCGATTCTACCTCACTTGTTCAGTGCCTCTGGAATCTACATTTGTGTGTAAAATTAAACTAATTACTTGATATTCTACGCGATTGAATTACACGTGTGTCTTCTTCTTCTTCTTCTTCTTCTTCTTCTTCTTCTCTTCATGGTTTAGTCCTTAAGGCCTGTTTCCACATCAAGAGAGTGAGTCTTTCCATCTTTTAACTGGCGGCCAACATTTCTTCTTCCTTTACGATTATACTTGTACATTATTACGGGAATTCCGTTTGGAGGCATGCGTTGAATATGATCATGCCAGTTGCTCCTAAATGATTGAATTCTGTCCATCAGATTGATATATTCAGTTCGGTTCTGAGGTCATCATTATATTATCTATCTTAGATGTTGTAACCTGCTACTTAGAATCAGAGTTTCATTTCTTTTTTTTTTTTCCTTTTGTTTATTTATTTTTTGGGTAAAGTCTTGTTTTTTAATGTTCTTCTTATTGTCCTACACATGTTATAAAATCTCTTTAATTTCCGGCTTATGCCATTTTTCTGGCAGTAAGTACACTTTGAAGCCTAAATAGGTTAAATTGATTGTCTGTTCTATTGGTTCATTATTAATCACAATTTTACATGTAATGTGGTTTGTTCCTTCAAAGCCCATTGATTTTGTTTTCCTAGTGGAGATTTGCATATTATATTTGGTTGCCTGTTCGTTTAGTTTCTGTGCTGCAATTTGTAATTCATCTTCTGAGCTACTAAAAATAACCTGGTCGTCCGCAAACAATATGGTATTTAAAAATATGTCATTTATTTTAAAATGTGTTTTCAATTGCCCTTGCCATTGCCTGACAATCTCGTCTGCATAAATCCTAAATAGTGCTGGCGAAAATGGGCACCCTTGTTTGACTCTTTGATTTATTTCTACAAATTTATTACTTCCTTGAGATCCTGGATCAATGCATATTGTAGTGTCGAAGTAGAGGCTTTGCATTGCTCTTATTAGGTGGGCTGGGAATCCTTTTTTATTCATTATCTCCCAGAGTTTCTTTCGCGACACTTTGTCGGAGGCTTTTACATTGTCTATAAGTAGTATGTATGTCGGTAAGTTAAATTCTCGTCTCTTCTGTATTAGCTGGTCCACTACAAATATGCAGTCGGAACATGAGCGACCTTTCCTAAAACTGCACTGTTTCTCCAATAACATATGCTCATATATAATCTCAGAGTTATTATCGTAGCATATATCTTATAGCCTGTGTTAAGAAGACTTATTCCTCTATAATTTTGGCAATCCTGTCTGCTACCTGTCTTGAAAATAGGGCATATAATTCCTTTCCTCCAATCTTCGGGAATGGTATATCTCCTCCAACACATATTAATTATTTCAAGGAATCTCCTCCTTATTTTATTCGGTGCATACTTCAGTAGTTCAGCAATCATGCAGTCAGTTCCTGGTGACTTCTTATTCTTGAATGTTGTTCAATTCGTCGAGTTTAATGGGGTCCGCTTCTATTATTGTTTCTGATAAGAGGTTTTCAGGAGTCTTTGCATTTGTTCACAGAGATCGATAGTATGTAAACCATTTCTCGGATATGTTAATTTTTAATGTATCCCTTTCTGTCGAGTTTAGATACTTGATTATTTTATAGGCAGTGTCCTGTGATCCATGACATATTCGATCTCGATTATATATCTATCCCAACTTTCAAGCTTTATCTTTTAATTTCCTTTAAATTTCTTGTATTTTGAACACCCTTCTTTTTTTTGCTTTTGGTCTTTACCTAAGACTTCTGCTACTTGTAATATTAGCTCTTTAAAATCTTGCCATTCAACATTTACATCTGTACTGATTGCTCTTTGATCTAGAGAAGTTAGCAATCGTGAGCAGTATATTTTTCTTATACTTTCTTATACATTATCTCTGATTAGATTTTCCATAATTTGTTGTCCAATACGTGCGTTAAAATCAACTCCAATTGCTGTGAAATCTGACTTATTTATACGGGAAAATGGAAGTGGAGGGATTCATAAAAATTGATGCTTTCTTCTTGACGTCCCTCTTTAGGTGCATAAATGCAGATAATCGTAAGATATCCTCTAGCTGTTTTTAGTCGCACATTTATTATTCGGTCGCTTGCAACATTATAGCTCTGGGTTCTATTTTTTAAGGGAGATTTAATCATTATTCCTACCCTGATGATACTCGTTTATTTTGAGGGATTCCACTCCAAAAGTACGTAATTTAGGTATTCCAATGCATCTTTTAATTTTTTCTTTGTTTCAGTAATCAGACATATATCTATATTAATGTTTTCTAATTCTTTTCGTAGTATTTCTTCTTTTTGCGTCAATCGTCTTACGTTCCAAGTAGCTAGGTTTAAGTTCTCCAAATTCCTTCTTCTATCCCTTTCCTTTGCATGTGTCGCCATGTGATTAGTCCGGCTATTCTCTTGATGATTATCAGTAATGGGTTTGTCTCCCGGCCATGTTACGAGCACTGCGCGGGACTAGCTTGGTGCTGGTGCTGCCATCTTAACTGCCTCCAAGCTGGCAGTGTGTGTTGTTCGGAGCACCATCCTAGATGCATTGCTTTCACTGCATTCATTCCAATTCCGGAGACATAGGGCCACATCTACCCTCTCTTTGCTTGGTAATAACATTAAATAAGAATAGTTTGTTTTGACAACAGTGTATTGAATTGTTATCTATTACAAGGAGACATATAGAACAAATGACGGAGGATAAGAGGGTCTTGAGGAGAAAGATATATTTACAGGCTTAATATGGAAATGGAAAAAATAGGGAAGAGGGTGGGGTTTACCTTGCGAGAGTTCTCGCACGGGTACGCTATTTTATTATAATTCATTCACGGAGCGTATATTTTACCCTTATCTGATAGCGCGCGAGTTACATCCCCTTGCCGAAATTTAAATATATTAGATCAGTAAACGCTTTCCCTTTGGAAACAAAGAAAACAAGAACATAAAACCCTAAGGTAACCAATTCACAGCAGCAGTATTCCGATGAAACTTCATTAGGTAACGTCTGCATACCGCTCATCCTCGTTGCTGGTGTCGGAACTATGCTAGTCTAAAATACAAAATGTTCCGTAATAATACCATAATTTTGTACATTTCTATATTACTATACTGTACCATAGGTTTATGTCCCATTCCATAATTCAGGCTGTTGCATCTGGTAGCGCTGCCTGCGCGGGAAGTAGGGCGGGAGCGACGAGCGCGGGGAGTTCCGGCGGAAGCGAGAGGAGTCCGAAGGGCAGCGTCCGCGAGGTTTTTGAGTGGACAACCTGTACCAACACAAAAATTAAAATTGTAATTTCAGAAAACCAGTGTTGAAGTTTGATGTGGCGTGATAATACATAAATTAATGATGTGATTCTTGAGATCTAAGTAAGTCTCCTGAGAAAACTGCAGGATGGTGGATGAGCACAGTGGAAATGAAAAGACGATATTTATCGTCATTCTTAAACGAAAGAGAGATTTCAAATCGCAGCGGTTAATAGGCGGTATGGAGAGGCATGGAGAGCGTGAGGAGGGGTTCAGATACTGACGTGCAGGGGCTACGGGGTCCAGGAAGTTTTAGAATCTTCCTAAAGTACAAAAAGGCATATTGTTTGACAGCAGGGTGCGCATGATTTTAGAGTTGTTTCACCGTTGCGAGATGTTGCGCAGGTAGGGTGGAGAGACAATGAGTTCTAGTGTTTTACAAGAAACACCTCAGAGCTTGATAAGACTATATCTCGTCTAGGAGGTGACGCCTAGTGGACGCTGGGAGCACACCGAAGCGTTGGGAAGGATCGTATTGCAGAGTGGACGCCAGAGGCGGTGGAGCATAGGACCAACGAGACGCCGCGCCTACAGGAGTGCTCAGAGCAGCAGTCTTGAATGCTCCGGATGTACGCAGTGGCTGCGCCTGCACGTGGCTCGGTTGAAAAGGCCGGCGTCTGCTGGGCTTTTTGCAGACACGACTTAAAAGGGTATCAGTGATATGCCACGGAGCTGCTTACCCCAGCATATTCTTCTTAATTGTGAACCGAGATACACGCGCGCCTCTTCGTATTTCTTGTTTTCTCAACATGGTACTTTCCAACACGTTTCAGATAAGAGAAAATTACTTTAATCAATAAGCAAATACGTAAACGTGCGTCTGACTGACGTAAAAAAGGGTTGCTTCACCGTATTTTTTCGTCAAAAATTTACTCAACGGTTTCTTTCTATCGGTAGAACAACTGTTATTCTGGCGCAGTTCTCTTCTGAAGGTCATCATTCAACTTTTCCGATGTTCGAGTTATTCGATGTAATTTCTCAACTTCCAACTTTTCAGCATCGAAACGAGACTTAAAACTAATAACTTTTTCTAAGCAATTGTGGAAATTTCCAGTACGTTTACGTGACGATTGCCGTCACTTCACACAGCGCATTGCGATAACTCCTTGTTAACAACCTGTCCTGACCTGTCAACCAAGGACTTTACATACGTAAGTCAACACGCTTCGAAACTATCAAAAAGACCAAAACAATAAATCGAAAAAATGAAATATTAACTTTATGAATCTTGGATATAAAGTCTGTGAGCAAAAACGATTAGTCAATGTGACATGATCCCGAAAAAATGCGTTGAAAGGCTCAACTGCGTTTCTCTGGCCAAGAGCCTTCTCAATTGCATTTATTGTGTTTGTTTTTGTGTACTTGTCATAAATTATATTTTTGGAAAATTAACTTATAGATGATATTTTTACTATCCGGCATTTAGTAGTTATGTAAATAAAAAATTTATTCCACTTTGTCACTTGCTTCCCTTGCATGAAATCTGTTTGCTTAAACATCTCCTGACCCAGTTGTTTTTTCGAGAATGTTTCATTCCAAAAAACTGTTCCACTGGGTCTCAAACACTTCAATTTCTTGCACTCCTTTTTCCCCTTACTCCCCTTTCATTGTATCAGGTGTTTCAGGCGTTACCTGACAGTCAGTTCGTTCAATAAGTAGAATACTTTGAAATAAATTGTACCTGCGTCTAGAGGGTCAATTGTTGCTATTAATTAATTCTGAGCACAAGTAGAAAGGTGTATAAGAGGAAGGACAACAAAACTTGTCAATGGAAAGCATTGCTGAAAACAAGGGAATTTGAACAGAATATTTCATATATTTGAAAACCAGGCCTGATTGTTTTGTGGTGTTAGGTTGTTGAATGATTCATATTTTTATTTCTGTTAGGTTTTCGAATGTATGTCCGGGTCTTATAACGTTGTGGTTGCTACTTCAAAGATCTCGTGCTCAGGGGGTTTGGAGATCCCGCTGGTGGACATCGTCCATGGTATTCGCATATGGATCAGTACCAGAAGGCGACCTCGGGAGCCTGAAAAGAGCGCGTTCCCAGGTAGAAGCTAGTATGTGCTCTGTGGTTCGTCGAGCGAAAAATTATAGTACTTAACACGACGAATCCCTACGTAATTCCCTTGATGTCGAACACCAGTATCTACATCAAATCGGGGATCGCCCGTGTGCATCCCGCGGTCATTTTCCCTTTCCTGAATTCCATTTGGTCCCCTTTCAGTTGTGGCTACGTGAGAAGGCATACCGCGATCTTATTCCGGGTGGTGTTCCGGAAGGGGAAACGAGGAATCAATGTAAGTTTCCAATAATGAGGAAAGCAAATAATGTTCTCACACCATTCGAGAGAAAACCTCCAACACAGGTGAACATGGCAGAATCATCGGAACTGTTTATGTTATCTAACTTACAATTATTTCAATTCTGCTTATTTTAATTCTTTTAATGCTGCTTATTTTTATGGAAGACCACCTTCCTTAAGCAACCCACAGTACAGGAATAATTCTATTTTAATGAATTATGTAGTAATATTCAATATAGTGTATTATAAAAAGGTCTCCTTACCCTTCCCGTGTTACCAGTAAAACTAAGCGAACAACTTTAAAACGAGTATTAGTGCAACGAGCGTTCTTGGAAGCTCTGAAATCTGGGCGAACTCTTTCTTGTACGCATGAGGTAAAGCAAGCGGGTGCAATCGGGCTATGCCTTTTTGAGGGGTGAGGTAAAGGCTTAAGAAAAGTTGACCGCGGGATGCTACATCCGTGGAATCCATTCCCGAAGAGACACCACCATCTGTAAAGATAACACTCTCAGGGGTTCTCTCCTTCCCCTCTCGTCACTATACCCCCTTTTGGCATTAACGACCGCCGAAGACTTGGGAAACCGTACGGGGCTCTTCATAAAATTGAAACGCAAGTCGCAGGCCCTCGTGCAGCCGGAAATACGAGATGAGCGTCGATGGAATAAGAGACAAGGGATACAGTATTCGCCGGAAACCTTGCTGTGAATCTTTTTGGTACGCCACAATCTCCAAACGGAAAAGTGTTATAGGAACATTGGACTGGCTGAGATGGCTCCGTGCAACAACTGTTGCTACTAGCATTTCTGCGGGAGGGCCCAAGGTTCGAATCCCGTCGGTGATGGATTTTCGACACTCGCTACATAGCTAGGTCAAATGGAGCCTTTGTCTGGCTGCTTTGATCGGTCATTTTCCGTGATTTCTCCGAATAGCACGAGGCGAAAACCGGAGCAGTACCGTAATCAATGTAGCTCGCACACGAGTTTTTCCTTCTTCCTTATCCCCTTCTCTCCCCTTATACTTACACTGTAAACACCAGACGCCTGGAGCATAGAGTTGTCCTGGCCGTACTCCGCAGTGGGAGATACCTAGAGGAGGAAAGCCCGCTAATCGACGTATTGGTTAGAGCTGAATCTGACATTCCAAGAACTCGGAAGGAACACGGCACCTCTCAACTATGAAATGCACCACATTCCCGGGACTAAAGATCAAAGTGTGTGAACCCTCTGTGGCAGCGCCGCTCCGCCGGGCGAACGATGGTCAGCGCGTGGTGCGATCCAGTGGGAGTCCCCCGGATGCGTCGAGGGGCAGAGGAGGGGAGGAGGAGGGCGCGCCGGAACATTCCGGAAGCCATTGGGAGCGCGCCGCGTGACCGGGCCGCGGTCTGACGCCCGGGAAGCCCTTGAACGGCGGGCGCACTGCGCCACCGCCCGCGCCGCGGGAAAGCGCGCACGTGACTGGTGACGCGCGGCCGACATCCAGCGCCCGCGCCTACTGCGCCGCGCAGTGCAGTGGGCCCTCGCGCAGCCCACTCTCTCCCTCTTTGCGAGCAGTTCGACCTGCGCCTATGGGATTACTTTTCGCAAAATGTATCCAGAGCGTTTCATCCATCACATACAACTCCATTGCGTAATTTAACGAAGAAAATAGTTTTATTTTAGAGATGCATCTATTTATCTTTAGTCCGTGCTAATGAATGTAGTAAGGAATTGTTTTGCTTCCTCGAAAATCATTCATTTCCTCGTTATATTTTTCTAAATAAATTAATTTTGAGCAAACGGACTTAATGTCAAAATACTAAACGTAATTTTGCGTAATTAATCGCTGAGAAGTACTTGTAAGAATTGCCTACGACCTGCATGTTGAGGACGAAATGTTCGCTGTGTATTTGAAAAATGCTGCTGTGTATTTTTTGAAATGATTTAAAGACTGAGGAGATAAGGACTAATGACAGGTTTGGTGAAGAGAACGACAGCGCGCAGGCTGTTTGCGTTGGGGCCCAGTGTGCGGCGTGGCTGACGGCGGAGGCGGTGCGGCAGCTGACGCAACCGCGGCGCGCGGCCGTCGGCCTGCGCGACGCCCGGCCCCGCCTCCCCAGTGGCGCGTCGCGGCGAGTGTGAGAAACGCGCGCCAAAGGACGCACGGATGCTGGGGACGGGCGTTTCAGGGTTGCCCGTCGACTCCGTTGCGGGAAGCTCGCGGTGGTCATTGAGACAAAGGATTCAGCTTGACTTGTCTCAACTAAACGCAGCGCGCAATATAACAAGACGCAAACGAGAACTTGTGGGTTTAGTATCCGGTTGCTTCGCCACGCGGCTCCGGAGCCTTCTTTTCCACGCCTTTGAATGGCTGCTATTCCTTCTGATCAGGAAAATAGACACAACTGGAATTGCAAATTGGTTTATAGATATCAAGTTCAAAATTGTATATATGTTATATATATATATATATATATATATATATATATATATATATATATATACACACACACATACGTAACGTCACCACATGGCAGCCAAACTTGCAAACGGCTAGTGGACAATGGAGAGCTCACCGCCACATGGGAACAAGGCAGCACACCAACTGAAGGTGGGTCGTGCCTCCATGACGCAGGGTGAACAGGCAGTGGAGAGTGACCCCCATGTGTGCGTGCATGTGTTGGCGCCAGGGAGGCTGGAGGGGGATCACGTGACCGCCAAAGTAAGTCAGCAGAGATGCAGAAGGAAGGACTTCGTTTTGAGAGTGCCTCTCGTGCGGGCGCAACTGCTACTCCGGAAGGCGGATATGCATTCCTCGTAACACTGCGTGTGCGCGGCACTGAGTGGTTGGGCACCGGCGCGGTAAAGCGTCTGGGTGGAGGATGCACGAGCAAGGGGATGAGTAGCAATGTGCGTGGGAGAGACGGAGGTAGACAGCGAAGATAATCTCAGAGCTGTACACAGTGTAAAACTCTTGTAAATAAACAGATTGTAAAATAAGCTCGTGTCTACCTTCATTTCGCCACCACGACCCCATATACAACAATTAAAACTGCGTGCAATTCGGCAAGAGACATCGTCCAGCAATGAAACTACCGTATCTCGGCATTGCCATTGTCGTAATAGGACTTGATACCTCATGAAATACTTAGCAAAAGAAGAGCGGGAAATTCGAATTTGCAATTTCAAAGAACGCAAAAATTAAAACGCATTGTAAACTTACGGACGTGACAATCACTCATTATATATTTTTGACTCTAAATAATTTTGTGAATTTCAGTACAAAAAAAGGCATTGAGAAACTATTTTATCGCTCTTAAACGTGAGGTTTCTTCAAGAAAATCATGAGCTTGAAGGGGAAAAATTGGGCGCAACCAAACTTGGTACAAGTATTACTTACAATCTGGACAGTAATATGAGGTATGGCACCTCTCTAGCAGGTGCGGGAAGAGCGAACAGGCGAGTCGAAATGGTTATGCAACCCGTGATGCGCATAATGCGGGCGGGGTGGTCGTGAAGTTCTGAGCAGGCGGAGCGAGCAGTGGCTGCGGAAACGTAGCGGCCGGGGGGGGGGGGGTTGGCTGACTGCGGGGGACTGGTGGGGCCGGAGGTGCTCTTTGTGGATGGTTGGGAGAAATATACCCACATGCACAGGGAATAAGTGGTAAAGACAAATTCTTTACTTTTACAGGACACAATTTGGCCTATTACTGATGACAGTAATTACATAGACCAGGGGTCTTCAACCTGTTACACCTTTAGGACCCCTTCGAGCTCATGGTTTTCTTGAAGGAACCTCACGTTTAAGTAGCTGATAAAATAGTTTATCAATACCGTTTTTGTAATGAAATTCACAAAATTATTTAGAGTCAAAAATATGTAATTGAGTGATTGTTACGTAAGTTTCAGATATTCTGAAACATGTCGTTTCGCGTAATATAGTTTTACACATCCTCAGGTATAAACAAAATTCATATAATTTCATGTATCGATTTCATTAATATAATTTCATGTAATTTCGTAAAAACGAAAACAAAATCTGAAAATGGAAAAATATCCTGTGTTTTGCGAATTTTGATTTTATTCTTATAATTTTTGATTTTTTTATTGATCTTTCATGTTTGTACAGTCATTGCCTTTTTACATGCAATTTATATTAATATAGTAATTATTATTTAAATATATTAATGTAATGTAATATTTTCATGATGGTGTGCCGCATGGCTAGAGGTGAGTGGGAGAGACATTCTGGAGGCCAAGACTCTCAGAGAGTTGGAGTGCCAATAATGATGATGACGACATTACTTGTAAGCTTTAAAAGTCGTGCCCTGAAACGGAAGGAAATTTGACTTTACCACTTTTTCACTGCGCCTACAGATGTACGCAAGCAACGTCTGATAACTATATAATATACCTAAGAAATGCAATCTAAGGGAGTAAATTTCGCCATTGGGAAGAGGCTAAACAAATTTTATTGGCTAAACGGGCAATTGCCAAAGGTGGTTGGTTGTGAGGGCATCTCCCGAATATTTTTTATTCTCTGAATTTAATCAACAAAACTGATTTTCTGACATACTTATCAATAATCTTCCTGATTTCTTTTGTTTATGGCTTGCCGTCTTTTTGTAAAATTCACAAAATAATGAACAAAGTGCTCAGTAGCAATTTATAAAACAGAACATTTGAAAAATTAATTAGCCGTGATATAAACTCAGATTAAACAAGAAACAAATTAGGTATATGAATGGTTTATGATGTGCTTTCGTCTCATTTTAATTTAAACAAAACTCAAGAACTTCTATGCTATATTAATTCGTTTAATCATTGAGCATTAACAACAGTATTATAAATGTACAGTATTTCTGTTTTTACACACTTATGAGTTCGTCTTGCTCAGCTGAGGATAGTATGTGTCTCTGAGTTCTGGAATATCTGTATCTAATAAACATTTTATTCGTTCACGTGGCAATAAGTATTAATTATTGATATAAAGTAAATATCGATTAACAAAACTCCAGTGTACTGAAACATCAGTTCAGCTTATTTGTTTCCTTAATGTACGTCAACAATACTTAAAATTGTAACCGTACGGGTGTGCAGTATTCTTCATTAATGAAACTAGTGCTACTTCACACACTTTCTCGCATTATTTTAACGGCTCCCAATATTATAATTCTCTTTAACTCTACTTTCCCGAAGCTTAAACCAAATATGAACATTTGCATTTGCAATTTTCAAAAATTTTCATTTACATTATAATATCTAGTTTTAACGTATAGATTTCAATAAGGAAACGGTCTCTATCATTAATATTGTAGTTCACAATGTTAATGTTTTGTTTTAAATTTTCGAAAATTTGCTCTTTTTTCGAAAAGACAGACTTTGCCGAAAATGGAACTTGCGATATTTTTTAAGTATCATTTGCTCTATCCATAGGAAAAATTTAAAGAAACTTTGGAGCCATTTTTGAAGAAAAAAAATTGTGCAGTATCTCGAAACCAATGTAAATTAATTTACTATTTTGATATACGTGCAATTTAATAGAATCTGATAAGGTTTCCGTTTCTTAATAAATACGTTGCAGTATTAGCTTTTTATATGATATTAAAAAATACCTTTTTCATTACAAGTAATCGTTTATAAAATGGAATTTTATGGCAGAGATTGTATTAGCCGTTTATGGCATGAATAATTGCGTCATCACACATTCAGCCAAGATGGGTGGTGGCAGTAAATCGCGCAGCCGAGCAAATCGTGTGCTGGTGGCGGTAACCCGCAGTATGCATGACGCCATTATAAAGTTTTTTTTTCAAAAGTGAGCTTTAATTCTGTTATAAATTTATAATGGTATTATCAAAAATCACATGTGCAACTAGTTTATAATGTTGCTTCTACCGTCGCTCGCTTTCAAAACGTCTACTTAAGCCAAAAAGCTTAGAATTGTAAACTAATTGCATAATATACCTTTTACGCACATACAGTTCTGCCATAACGTGCAGTTCAGTGTATGGGCGTTCAATTGGATTTCAATATGAATGTGTTTTCACTTTTTAAACCATTAATTACAAAGTGCGGAACGGTGCACCCCTTACAGTAGGGTCTGATTTTTTTACGGGGTCTGGACCTCGGTGAGTTGATGCGTAAGGCGAAGACCAGGAAAATTAGTTAGAGAAGGAAAGGAAGGCAGGAAAGTTAGAATAGAGGTCACTGAGATTGTTTCCTGTTCGATTTTCACGAAAAGGTGTACGTAATTGTCGTACGCACTGTGGTTTTAAAGAGAATTCTATACGTTTTCATTTTCTTCTGTTTATTGCTTATAACTAACAGATTCCCACAGCTGCGTAACTTCTGCAACGTCTTGCAACTGCCTTCAAGTCAACACGCCCCAAACGGATCGCGTGAGTTTCTTTTCTCCCCTGTTGGAAGCAAAGCCATAGGGCTTCCAAGGCCTCTGACACGGCTTATGTTCCTATGACATCACTGACAGTTTGCAGCAGTTTTGCTGAGTTTTTAAAACGTATGTGCCCTATTTTAGGAATGGCGTCAGCGAGAATCCGCCGAGGCTCTGTGAATAGTTATATTATCGTTAGTCTATCCACATACACCTAACGATATTACACACCCCTAGTAGTATATGTAAAAGGGTACGTGTTTAGTGTTGAGGTTTTCGTGTTTTATCGACTCATAATCTTTGCTGAATTACAAATATGACACTGAATTTAATGAAGAAGTTTGATTATTTTGGGTACTCTTTATATAAAAAAATAAATTATTGGTTAGATATGTTAAATTACCACAGTTTCTTAAACATTTTAATAGCGTGCTTGCAGTAACAGTTAACACTTTCTCTGGATCGCCAATTGATTAAATTTTTAATATCATTTTTTAAAAAAAAATAACAGTAGACTCTAGCAACAACATTCTGATGTCTAAGATAACCTTTTTGGAGTGTATAATAACCTTTGCAAATAACTACAAATTGTATTTTCGTAAACACAATTGTTACAGATGTATTTTTTATTAATGCCGTTTTCTCTCTTGCAGGTGAGTTGCTGTTCATATGTTCATCTGAATTAATCTTAGACATAAACTCATTTGAAGAACCTGGTAAGTTTATGAGTAAGAAATTTCTAATTTTACTTAAAACGTTTAGGGACCTAGGTTCTTATAATAGCACATATATATGATTCCTCCTGGAATACCGCCTGTTCGCCTTCCTTCCTTCCTTGTCTTCAAATAGGTGAAGCACTGAGTGAATTAAGAATTATAAAAATGCATTAAATTTTTTATTTCTTTTCTGAATTTGGAATAAATTCATTGTGTCTAGATCAATTTCAGAGCACTTTCGCGCGCATTAGCAATAAGGTGTTCAAAAACAAAATCGGAGCAGCTAATTGTCACTACAACTAACAGCAGGCGTTAGCAAAATAAATGAAAATGGACCTTAATAATTGATCCTCTATGAATGTATGGGAATGTGTACTGGAAACTAGAAGTATTGAAATTGTTTATCAATATGTAAGTGGAGATTCGTGGAAGACGAAAGCAATGTTGTTCCGGAACAAGCGCCGTATGAGACAGAGGCGTTGCGTGTTTGTGTGATTGCATGCGTTCAATCAAAGTCTTGCTCAATCGCTGGTGGATTCGTAAGTGGAAACGAACGTAGTACGCCACCGCCGCCGCCTGCAGCCGCTCCCGCGCGTGATTCGCCCATTGAGACGCGCTGTGGGCGTGCGGTGACGCAGCTGCTGCGAGGGCCTCTCGCGAGGCGGCACGCCACCCCCGCCCGCGCCATTGAACGAAGGCTTGCGCGCGGTGTTCGCTGTGGGGGTCGTCGCCGTCCGCAGCGCGCGCCGTGTAGATCGCCCGGGCCGCCTCCTCGCGAACGCGCCGCGATGATGACAGGCAATTCGAATTCACTGGGTCGCCCGAGCTGCGTACGATCACATTCGCAATCGATCACACCATGGCTTGAACAGGTCCTAACAGTCGCTCTTGACAGAAAGGACCCAAATGAACACCTGTACATGACTTCTCTTGTAAAGATCCCGTTTTGGCCTGTTGTACTCAGTATGTTCTAATGTGTATAAATTTGATAACGGTAGTGAATTATGCTTTTAATACTGTCTCTAATTTTTTAAAGGATAATTCAGAATAAGTATTACTAACTGCAGGTAGGAATCGAATATCACTTTTTGCGATTGATGATTGGTGGTTGATTGGTTGATTCTTGATTGGTTGATAATTCGTCCTGCACTGGCATGTGGTTGGTACTGAAACTCAAGTGGCGTAATGTCCATTGGCACTGACAATATCGACATTTTTGTCATTTCTGCTGTGACTGCGCCAAGACGGACATTTCCGTTGCTATACGTGCATCAAACCTCATAGCTGGCATCGAGGATTTTTTCTAGTGGAAGCTTAAGAAAAAAAAACTCAGTATTGTCATGGCCAGTGAGGAAGTCATTCCTGAGAGTTTTTGTACCTGACGGACATCAATACAGAATTAGTTGCTTAGCAATCACGAGCAAAAGTGATCATCTTCGACTTTTCACATGCCCTAGAAGTTTATTACTTTTGTTTTCAGTTGTTATATATATATATATATATATATATATATATATATATATATCATACTTTAATGTATATACTGGCGTAAAAGACAATTATAACACTAGATCGTTTGGTATTTACATCGTTTCTTCACATTTGTGGCTTTGAAGATGGCCGTCCGAAAAGGCATTTTGCTTCAATATCCCTCCCCGCCAATGTTAGGAATTTTTATAATAATGGAAGGATCGTATCGCGCACCACTTCCTACTCCATGTACACGCATTATTACGGCAAACTATTGTTAGTGGACGCCCGCCTATGTGTGCAAAGGTGGTTTGCTCCGCTGATAGGAGGTGCAAACCCTTGTAATGATTGTCGCTTCAGAGATTCACTTAGAAATATTTTCTTATGGATCGACAATATAATTTTTCTTTTAAATCAATAAACTCGGCCGAGTGTCTCGACAGTATACACTTTTTGTAATTTTGAGTCTATAAACTCGCGAACCACAGTGGAAATGGATGGGTACCATGTCATGCTTGCAAGAAAAACAATGCAGAATCGTGTGCATTTGATATTCCCCTGGTTGATGAATACTCGTTGACAAGTCTGCTGCCGATATTCACGTGGCCGTGCACCAAATACACCAGTGCTTGGTTCTAGTGCATATCTGCTCTCCTCTATGCGTTATTGATCTGTTGGAAATTCGGAGGTGGAGGTTCTCTTCGTGCAGTTTTTAAAAGTACTGGGCGTCCCTCAAGCCTTGTCATGAATCATTAAGGTCCTACGTGATTGCAATTTCTTGAAGAAAAGCTGGTGCCCACTGCTCTATATTCACTCAGCGATGGAGCGGCGCGTGAACTGGTCCCAGTCACGCAGGCGTTAGTAAGCATGTCAAGGAAAGACGGAGTTTTTGCGTAGCGATAGAACGACCGAGGCCGTTCAGTCCACAGTGATCTCCAGTTCTTCAGATTTGTTCGCTAAAATGCCTATTGATTTGTTCTTTTAAAACTCGCTTGGAACGGAAGGGTTTTGTAGAATTATTAAGCCTTGCGGCAATAGTCTCCCACCCTGCATGATTTCGGCACTAACTGTTGTAAAACGAGGTGTTCAGTCAAGTGCTTCTGTGCGAAAGTAAAGAGTAGCGTGGCACGGCTTTCGCTCCTGCTTTCAGCCTGTATAAGAAAAAACTCGACGTAATGATTAATGAAGTGAGATTGCAGATTATAGAGTATGTGTAATGATTGTATATGTTAATGATGGAGGAGTTGTGAAGAATTAAGTATGATTTGAAAATGCAATTATTATAACATGTTAATGAATAAGATTGTACTGTGTTATTTGCAATGTAAAATCTGCAAAATGTATCTTGTGTGAACACCATTGTAAAAGAAGGGAATTGGAAGAGATTATTCCCGAGTAGTAACAACGGAAGATATTTTCAGAGACATAAAAGTTTAAATTCCTGCCTGAAGGCGATCGAGTTTTTGAGCACTTTGGGGGTGTTGGTAGGAGTGAAGGCAGCGGGCCGCCGCAATAGAGCGCGATGACAGCGGGCGGCGGCGGGAGGCGGGGGCGGTTGGCGCGCGGCCACGCGGGCGCGCGGGCTCTGCCGCTTCATGCCTCGCATCCGTCGCGGCGCTTTTACCCTGAGCCAACTCCTCTCATCAGCGGCGTCGGTGCTGCAGTTGCCTGCGCGCCTCCTCGCTTTTGCTAGCCCTGCCTTCCCCAGACTGTGTACTGACCCCAAGACGTTCCATTTCCGCTCCTCTTTATACCTTCTCTCGACCCCAGTTGCCTCCCAGTCCATGCACGTTCCTCCCAGTCTCCCCCCCCCACTTCCTTACGCGTCGCCACGCCCTGCTCCAACCAGTCTTTGTTTGGTCGTCTCGCGTTATACCCGTTCTTGCGTGTTGTCCCCTTCCTCTGTTCTATTCTCGATTAAGCGCGTCTGAAGCTATCCCGGTCAGTCCGTTCCAATTCTCGTTGCTGCGTCATCTTTGTTTCCATTCGCCAGGCGATCCCCGTCCCTTGCTCGTGCCGGTGCCCTGCTCCATATCGCCCTGGCGCGCCCTTCTCCCCGCGCGGCCACCGCCGCCTCACCAATCGGGACGGAACGCGCCGGCGGAGCGGCGGGCCACGCCAAAGGGGGCACCCCGCCTCGCCATCGCCTCCGCCACCCTCGGCCCTCCCCGGCGCGTCCCCGCAGGTGCTTTTGCCTCCGCCTCCTGCGCTGCCGCGGCGGCGTGGCACACAGGGCCAGATGCGCATTCCACGCGCGGAGCTTTTCACACGTTTTGTGACTGCGAAGAAAACATTTCAGTCAAAAATAATCATTTACCTGCGAGGATTAATGAAAATAAAGCTATGCGAAATAAATGTGTCTGGTTTTGATAATCGTTAGCGTTTCCGATTTATTTAGTTTTCTCAGTGAGTAATAACAGAAAGTCACTTGCAACCATATGTCTTGTTTACGTTCAAAATGAACTAAGAAATGTTTTATTTAATGACGTAAATATATCTTATTGTAGCTTCCCAAAAATTTGTGTTTTATGAATAGTATTTTACGTATAATTTAATGTGCTGGAAATTGAAAATTAATTAATTCTTGCAAATTGGAGGATTTTATTTGTCGTAAATCATCAGTACCTGATAGTGGCTTATAAACTTTATAACGGGTCATAGACTGCGCGTGATTCCCTTCCCTTCCCTTCCCTTCCCTTCCCTTCCCTTCCCTTCCCTTCCCTTCCCTTCCCTTCCCTTCCCTTCCCTTCCCTTCCCTTCCCTTCCCTTCCCTTCCCTTCCCTTCCCTTCCCATCCCATCCCATCCCATCCCATCCCATCCCATCTCATCCCATCCCTTTCTTTCCTGTTCCCTTTCTTTCCTATTCCCTTTCTTTCCTATTCCCTTTCTTTCCTATTCCCTTTCTTTCCTATTCCCTTCTCTTCCTATACCCTTTCTTTCAAACTCACACCCCCAGTGCAAACTGGGAGGCCGTGAAAGTGAGTATGTCACTTCTTTCCCTTTCCCTTTCATCTTCCCTCGCCGTGCACGTTTCGCCCCAGTGTGCATGGGGCGCCGCTAGGAGCACAAGACATTGCGTTCGCGAAACACCGACCACCATATGGCAACGGCGCGGGGGGGTAGACGGTGGAGAGAGCGATTCAGACGAGCGGCAGGCAGCGGGCGGCCGTTCGCAGGGCTCGGGCGCTGCCAGGCCGACGAGGACGAGGATGAGGATGCACGATGAGCGTCCCCAGAGGCGCCCCCGGCCCCGCCCCCGGCCCCCTCCCGACGAGCCACGGAAGCGGTGGCCGCGTTCCACTCGCCGGACGCAGGAAAAAACACTTGGCGGCTTTCCTGCCATCTTCCGGGTTCCGCTCGCGGCGCTCTGCTGCTTACTTGTTGGCGTTCACAGAAATTGCTTTTTCTCGAATTAAAAGCTGATCTACTGTCGTTTGGCTTCCGCAGAAGGCGTTTTAAGTAATTAATTAATACATTTATTTATTTTTAATTATTCTGTGTGAAAAGTTTAAAAAAGATGTGTGTGATGTGTGTGGGAAAAGTAAATTCTGCACACGCTTTCTTTAGCTTCAGAATCCCAACCATCTGTTTTTAATATACACTTAGCAGAATTGTGAGTAAAGATAGCAACAGGCGTGTAGTCAACATGGGATAGCAAAACCTCTTCGCCCCCGCATAATAAGTACTGCATCCGCAAGCGAACAATTAATTTGATAACCTGGCTGAAAAAAATACTATACTCTTTTGAATTTTAAAACCAAATTGTAAATTGTGGTGATCAGGGGTTTGCTTGTTATGCCGTAGGTTAATATCTTTATGTGGAGGATTATTGATACTTTATTATTTGGCCTCTCGTAATACAAATATGTTTTGGAAATATGTAAGGTTCAGTAAGTGGTTGACCAGGAAGAATGTAATTTTTAAAAAAAAAATTGTGGTTGAATAACATTACTGCAAAATTGATTGATCTGTTTATGAAAGTGGGCTGCTGTGTTTGGTTGCTCGGGGTCTTCCGACAGCGTTGATATCTCTTCGAACAATCATGCCATTTCTTTTTAATGTTACAAACAGACGAAAGAATACAATAAGAATGATTTCAGAAACGGACCATATTTACGTCGTTAATGTGCATTGAAGTCAGTTATGACCCAAGACGCGTTGCGAAATTTGATTATCTTTTATCTTCTTTGAAAAATAAAGTGTTTTGTGGCCGACAGCTTCTGTTTCTTCTTAATAGCCTTTTCGCGATCTCGACAGTGACTGAATTGATCGTAATAATTTTTCCAGATGTACAGTTAGTGTAAAAAGTGAATGGACACCTGTTCTCTTCACTCAATAATAACTCTGATTTGAGTTTTAGGCGTCAGAAAATTAAAGGGAAAAAATTAAATTATTGTAACTTGATTGCTCTCTTCATTTACCCCTCCCCAAAAAATTAAAATCTCAAAATAGGGACGTGTGTAGAGTAAGAGTTAACTAGAATGGCATTGGTCACAGGCGTAAAAAGTCTTTGGACAGTGAATGAAAATGTTAGTAAAACTACGTTTAATTTTCGGAAATGTACTTCGCAGCTTTCAACCTTTCTTTCTACCATTCCAACCGTCACTCCAATTTTTTCTTGAGTAACAATTGCAGCTTTGCAGCGACAACATCGACTGTGAAAAGAGGCCCAGAAGGAGGGAATTCACTGTCCGTTAACGACAGCTAACAATCAGGTTGCACAATTGGTGCTAATCCATACGGGACGTTTCTGAGACTGCTCGGAGTTCCAAAATCTTTGGTTCAAGTGATCGTAGCTCCTTTTGGCGAGAGAAAAACCTTGGAAACAAAACCGCGCAATGGTAGCTCTAGAGTGTTAACGTTTCAAGAAGAACGGCGTATGCTGTAGGTAGTTGAGAGAAAACCCAAGGGTAACTGCCCCGACCTTGGCAGCGGATCTCCTGGAAATCGGGACGCACATTTCTCCAAGTACTGTATGAAACGTGTTGCAGCAAATTAAATATCACGGGCGAGAGAGACGGAAGAAACGTCTGAAATTTGCCAAGAATCATGTAAATCTGATGCTGAATGTGGGTGGAGGGTAATTTTTTCGGATAAGAGCCAATTCTCCGTTTTTGGAACGAATGATCGGCATCTAGTGTAGAGGAAAAAGAACTCAGTTCGAACTGAGTCTTTTTCCTCTACTCGACTGAGTTCGAACCGTAGAATTTAATTCCGACCGTAAAACACGGATGTGGCTCGGCCTTAGTTTGGGGGTCTTCGAGTGGTAGTGGAGTCGGTAATTTGCACTTCATAGATGGTATAATGAACCAATATGACAACAGTGACATTTTAAGACATAATTTCAGAGCCAGTGCTGCTCTTATGAATTTAGGACAAGCCTTCTTTTTTCGACATTTTTCACTACAAAACTTTGGTTATTGTACAATACGCCAAAAACAACTGCACTCTCCTCCTCACTCTCCGCACCTAAATCTGATAGAACATTTATGGAGTTTTCTGAAGAAAAAAATAGAAATCGACAAATTGCAAACAAAACAGAATTGATGACAGCGTTACGAGAAGAATGGAGTAATATTTCTCCTCAAATTGTGCAAAATCTTGTGAATTTCATGCCAAAGAGACTTAGGGCTGTTATTTGTGGGACGGTAAATCTCACAAAATATTAAAATGTATTTTTGTCTTTAGCAAATGTGTATATTAGAACTATAAGTATCCAAAGACTTCTTGCACCCCATTTCGGCACAGTGTTTCTTGTTTTAATCAGTATCAAGGTATTTGTTTGGCTCTGTGAAACTGTTTTTGGGAAAATATGGGAAGAACTTATTTGTTGTCAAGATTATTTTATTTTATGGATGTTAAATCCCTCTGCAAAGTTTCCTCAGACCCAAAACAGAAAGATTCGTGTTCACTCACTTTTTACACTCACTGTAGATACTTGAAAATACTATAAAAAGGCGAAGTTCTGGGTAGATGTTCCGTTCTATAACATCTTTTTTTTAGATTATTGTATTTTTGCCAATACTTCAGCTCGCAAACTCAGCAACATTGTGAAAATTTCACCTTCGTATGTCAGGGCAGAGAAAATGATCATTAGTGTTAACAAAACAGGAAATTATACATATTGGCAGTTAGCAAATGCATTTGTCTCCATTTGAAAGAATTTTGATATAGTTTGTCGAAATATATCAAAATGTGTGCTCATGGATGCTCGGAGAGTAAAATACCTTGTTATTGGGAATCTAAAGAATATGAGCTGAGATGAAGATTACGACTAAGAAATAATTCAATTGTATTTTTTACATAATCGAGGCATCATAATTGACGATCTTTGCATACACTCCTACTTTTTGACGTGACTGACATTGGGTACGAACTGTCGGGTCATGATGCCAGAATGGGATACCACCAGAGACACGTCTGAATTTACTTGACCTGAATATACGACACAACGGGAGTAGGTTGATTTGCCAGTTTTTTTCATCCTATCTAGTTAGGCTTTCAACTAAAGCGATGAATACAAATATAGAGCAAGATCCGTTTGAAATATACATATTTCCATCGCACATTATTTAAAAATATTTGAATTCAATTATTCGCTTTTGTAAGTTACGAGCATCTGTTGGATATACTCTTATGCTTATTCAATGAGTTTTCAAAAACTGAAAGCAGCATCAAATTATGACAAAAAAATATTAATTCATCTTTATGTAAATACTGTCACGTAAACAATATTAGTTTGTTACTGAAGTTAGGAGTAAATATATTTCTAATTATTTCCTTAATCCAATTAACGTATGAATAATTCCATATCTGATATAAACTGATTTTCTATACAATCTTTTACGGAAAGTTTGGCCCATGTGGTTACATTTGGCACTATTTATTGATCTTCGTTAACTAGTAATATTTCGTAGATATAGTGAAAATACCTTTTACCGTACCTTTTGTGAAAATGGAATTGATTCTCATTCCTGTCATGGTAGTCTTGTTAAAAGAAGCAGGACGGTACGAATATAATTATTTCGAGATCGAATTCTTTATTTCGCGTCGATTGTGTAGTAATTGATTTCCGAATTTAAACAAACACTCTGTTGCCGTGCTGCTACACTCGTCTTTTTATCGAACGTTTACATTACGTAAATAATAAATAATCTATTGTATTGTCGAACGGCTAAATAACGAGAAGTGCGAATTATTGACAATTCACAAATACTAATAAAGCAGGACATTCTGCGATATTTTACTGATAGCTGTAAACTAATAATTCTTCATAATCCAATACAGCCGGGGAGCAGTAATTTGGGGAGTGGCGAAGCACACGCGAGGGCGTTTGAGAGAAGGATCCATCACGACACGAACTATTTGCAAGCCTTAGGAAGGCGCTGAAGTCGGAGAGGGCGCGTTGCACGGCTCAGTGAGGAGCGCGTCTCGCGCCGCCCTGGCCCCGGTCGTCCCAAGTGGCCCGCCTCCAACAGGAAAGGTTGCCGCTGGGGCTCCACGCCGAAGCGGTCTGCTGGGGGCAGCTGGCTCGAAAACAGGCAGGCACGCATATCAGTATGAGGAATGTTTGCCGCACGTTTGGATGGAAAATGCATTTACTTGAGCGACGATCTGGTTCTCATGGCTGACAGGTCCTTTTTCGAGCTGTGACATCAAATTGACTGTTCGAGTTTCAAGGAATATATTTACGTCGGGTATCTTGTTTATTTAGTTAGCATTGTAATGGTTTTGCCTCAATAAAAACACACATTTTGTTAAACAATTTTTCTTTTTTGACTTTTCGATTCTAGTTGGGGTCTTTTTCCACAATCTACGGTCCAGGTTTGTTGAAAACACTTAATAAGCAATGAGGTAGCATTTTCATAAAATAATAGTCAGTATTATAAAAAAACACTGGTCAAGTATGTATAGTTGAGAGCAGCATCTCAATGTGATGTACTAAGTGAGCGTCTCAATGTGATGTGAGTTTTCAGTGTATGTAGATACCACTTGCTAGATTGCGATTTAATCAGTTTAATGCCAATTTTTTTTTTTTAATTTCAAAATAAGTTTTTTGGCCCGGACGGAAAGGAAGTGGATAAATAATTGGAGATTTTCGCTTTATCAGTTTAATTTTTCTAAGTTCAACTGTAGATGACACATTTCTTTGCCGTCGCAATGTTGAATAGCAGAGTCACAGTGCTGCATGGCGTAGGAAGACGTTTGGATGAAAGGATTTTTTTATGATGCCTTTATTCATTTTTATATGAATATTCATATTGTTTTCGAAACTGATGCATTGTCATGTGTAAATGAATAAATCACGAAGACAAAGCATGCCTTGTGCGCTGTTATTTTAGTGTTGGACATAAGCTATAACGTTTAGTATACAAGGACGAATAACGACGAACTTTCAACTTAAACAAAGCATTTGCGACATCGTAAACTAAATTTTTAATGTAATAGGCCTGTTGGTGTTGATTTAAATTTCAAGTTGAACAGTAAATGACAGCACTTTGCGGTTAATAGTTAAACGTTGATATGCTTTGTAAAACTTATATTAATATAATAATAATAATAATAATAATAATAATAATAATAATAATAATAATAATAATAATCTATTGTGTAGTTGAACCGAACTATTTTTTGAGTATTTTTAGCATAGTGCGTAATGTATTATTCCTCTTAATCACATTATCAAGATTTTCGCTCAGTTTGGCCAAGTAAAAAATGTGAAAATACATAATATGAATTACACCTAGCTTTTAATTATCTAGTTGAAAGAAGAGAGTGGGAGAGTATCACTGAGACAAATTATATACGGGCATTTGCTCATTAGATACGTTCAAATTCCATGTCGAAAAGGCATTGTGTAGTACGGCAGCCCTCCGGAGCGTGTGGGCGAGCGGCTGCGTAATTTCCAAGGCTTGTGGTTGGAAGGTCGAAGGTGAGTAGGAGGCGGAGAGGGAGCAGATGTGTCGGGTCGATCACTGGCAAATCGAAACGGAGCGCAGCGCGTGGCAGAGACGTCGCGGCTCTCGCGTGCGCGAATGCCCCCGGCCCTGGCCCCGCCCCCGTGCCACGCGCAGGACAGCGCCCCCGGCCCCGGTCCCGGCCCCGGCCAAAACACGCGTCTACGCTCTCTCCCTCTCGTCGCTCCTGCAGCTGCGTCTTCCTTCCCTCTTTCTTTCTCAGTCTGCCTTCATTCGTTGCCCCTTCCGCATTCCAAGCTCTTTTCATCCCTCGAGACACCTCTCTCCCCCAATTTCCCGAATCCCGAGTCTTTCCCTATTCCTGAGTCTCTCTCTAATCCTGAATTTCCTTATTTTGACTCTTTCCTAATCCTGACTCTTTCTCTAATCCTAATTGCCATTTTAAAGGACGGCATTAGAGCGCATCTTTCAGCAATAGTGGAACTGCACTATGATGCGGAAATGATTGATAACGCATCTTTTATGAATCAAATAATTTTTCTCGCTTGTGATACTTGACAGCATGTTTGCTGATTCGACTTACCAGAATCACAAGCTCCTGCTTGGGTCGAGAGATTTGGACAAGTTGCTGTGCAATAACTAAGTTTCTCAAAATGACGTAAGAAACATTATGTTAATCTCATTGGGAAAAACATTGTTGTGTTTTATTACACTCGAAATAACTCTCTCTTAATTTTTCGAATCTTGTTTTCCCGGTCTTCTACGATTTGACTTTTTCTGTCTGTTTCCCAACCATTTTTCTTTCACAAAATGTTCACCCTTGCTTTCTCATCTTCTTGTCCTCGTCGTCTCTTGTCACAAGCCTGTTTGTGGTGGTCGTCATATAAGAACTTAACGACTTAGTGTTAATGACGTCCCTCGTAATGACTTTCCGGACATCCGTAAATAATCACGGCATGCTGCATTATGCTTGCTTGATACACACTGATATTTATACTCATTTGGATAATGGAAACTCATGTTGATGCATTCCGGTAGTGAAGATGTAGGAACTCGTCAGCTAATCAGCATAAAATGTTGCGCCCGTCAGGATGCAAGCCCCTAGAACTCATGAATCTTTAACTGACCTTCGTGTTTAAAAATGGTGCAGACGAAGTGTACTGTCTTATTTTAGTGTAAATTTTCAATATACTATTCGTTTAACTTGAGAAAACAAGACCTGGAAATTTAAGAGAAAATACCGTTTTCAGAAGTGTAAGTATATGTTATTTTTTATATTAGTGTGTTCAGATTTTAATTCATAATTGCATATAATTTCAATGAGACACATATATCACGCTAATATATTGCTAAAGAGGGTTCATTTCCTTTTGATTTTAAAAATAATGTGACGTTCATATTGACCGAACATATATCTTAACATTTTCATCTGCTCTGACTTTTTGTACATTTCTGTTCTGCAAGTGAATCGTACTGAGAAAATGATTCTAAAATTATTGCTAATGGCAGACATACAGTAGATCTGATGAATATATGTGATCTTATCCGATGATTTTATTTCTTATGTTGTCTTTAAATATAAGAGTTCACTGACCTCTAGTGCTGAAGGTGGGTTTCCGCAAGAATACTACGTGAAGTAGACAATTCTGGCAACATGTCGCGTATGCCAAAGGAACTACGAACACGATGCAATTTTTAACCACACGTCCGTCTCGCTCATGGCTTACTTCTTTTTGCATCACTTTCTTCGCACTCTATTTTCGCACAGCTATTCTCGAGCCTGAAAGTCACCTGGCAGTTTCGACAAAGACAATGCGATTAGGAGGCTGTGACGCGCGAAAAAGGCGCACGGAAGCTGTCGAACGATGATTTAACAAGTCTAGAAAGTTCAAAGGATCTACTTCCTCTTGAAATAGTTCAATTTCACGAAATAATTATTTCCAGCTCAATCTGCCTAGATCCTCTTCTTGCATGCAATATTGAAAATTTAATTTCAACGTAAAACGGTTGTGCGAGAACGGGTACGGAGGGAAGAGGTAGGTGGGGTTTTGTAAATTCTCCTTTTACACAAAATTACACGAAAAGTACTCAATTTTTCGAAAAGTTATACACGACCATATTTCAAAAACTATCTTTACGAAACTGATTTCATTAAGGGAAAAAATAATTTATCTTCATAATTGTAACGTGTGTCAGGAAAGTCTCTCCGCACTGTGCCGAATCATGGGCATTACTAACAATTTATATTCGTAACAACAGATCATTGGGAAACAAGTAAAGGGGACATTTCCAGCATCTATTATGAGTGGGAGTACGCAATTTCCGTTTTCACTTTTTACAAGCTATAATTCGTGCTACCAGCATAATTTCTTTTGCTAGCACTCACCAGCCACTAGTTCCACTGCAGAGAGACTTACTTGGCGCACTGTAGTTGTAGAAAGATGCCGAAAAATTTTTGAACGTATGCAATTTTCGAAAAGTCGCGATTTTCAACGAGCATGAGACCTGCTCTCTTCTCTTAAACGTCCTTTACACTATCCAACAACAAAATTTAATCAAAAATGATGAAGCCATATTTTCGAAAATTTTGAAAATGTTCCGGGGCTACATTTAAGTTACCCTCCAAAATTTAAATGTCGGTTTCAAATTCAAGGGACCGCGACATCAGCCAGATCGATTGAGGAATATTAATTTTGGAGAAAATCGGCCGAACACTTAAGCCGCTAGCGTTGTTCACAGATGGACAGACAGACGTTTTGCCGTCATTTGAGTTTTCGATATCAAGGACCCACAAAACGTGGATTCTGGCGACACCACATGTTAGGGGTTTTTTTTTGTAAAGTTAGCAACTGGATTTAATCACTTCTTCGTTACCAGGCCAATAAAAGTTTTTCTGCGGAAAATTCGCCGTTTTTCCGTGCAGCATTTTGTAACTTTCTGTCTATTCCGTAGCGAGAAATTAAAATGTAAAATAATCATGTAAAATAATCCACTGTGGACAAATCGTGATGACAAAATAATCGCATTGCTATTCTCAACATGTTTCTATGTTGTTTTTCTTTGGGGTGGTCTGACACACTCGGTAAACTACTTCCTCTAAGACGTTGTGTAGTCAGAATCTAAGTTTTGTGGATCCTCGATACCTACAAATCTATTGACAGCAAAACGTCTATCTGCCCGTTCGTTCGTCCCTGTCTGTCTGTCTGTGTCTTTTCATTGCGGGAGCCATTTATGGCGGCTGGCCACGCCGCCTTGCTGCGCGCTGCTCCGCCTGGGCTCGCCTGCCTCCCACGCTCTTTTCCGCGTTGCGCCCGCTTCCCACCACGCCCAACCACTCCGCTCCGCCCTCACCCCGGCTCGCCCCTCCCCTCCCTGCCCCGCTCTTCCCCGCCCCACCCCGTCCCGCCCCGCCCCGCCGCGAGTCGCGTAGTGTGTGCGGCCCGCACTGGTTCGCGTGGCGTTGTGTCAGGAGCGGGGGCTGGCTATTCTTGAATGACCGTGCGTCAGCGCGCAGCGGGGGCTCGTCCTCGTCCGCATCCCGCGCCCCACGGGCCAACTTCAACGCACCACAACACGCATTTTTTTCGGACGTCTTGAAGTTATTGCAGTATATCCTCGTTAGCGCGAACTCGCTTAACACGAATTTCGCGTAACAAACAAGCTCGGTCCCGGCAAGGGATTACGCTAATACGGCATTTATAATTCACTGATAACACAATTTTTAAAATCATTTCGGTCCCTTGGAATTCATGTAAATGAGGGTTTATTGTATTATATTATTGTTACTGTTATTAGTAAATGGCTGTAGTAATATTTTATAGGAAGTTGTCAGTACTTTCTAGATTCTCCTTGCACGGTTTAGGGTGCCCAGGAATACATTACGGATTGTCTCTGTTGACAACCACTTTGTAGATTCTTTCACACATTAGAAGCCACTGACTTGACTTTCCCCCTTGGGGACACCTTGCTCATTAATATCATGTCTTGAAAAGGATCTTCTACCTTTGGTTGGTATCGAATCTGCAATCTTTAGACACGGGAGTTAGTTTTAACTAACATACATTTGGATTATTCGTAACGAGCGCAAAGCATGCAATTTTACCCACAAAGCTTGTTCGCTTGTGTCGGAGCGGTAGCTAGTGCACTGGAGCAGAGCGTCGTACCAAGTGATATTCATTTAATTGATATTAGTTTAATTTTATTTGTATTCTTTTTTGCCTCCAAAACCTGCCGCTGGCCACTGGTGACTCGACCCTGGCGACCGGGGGTCTGAAATGCGAGTCGCACCGCGGCCATCTCACCTGCGTCAACGAAGTTGTGAAAGACGAGTGCTGGAAACGGGACGCCGTGGTTAAGACGGAGTGTGCGGATGCCTTACGCTGCTACACGACGCTTTTAAAAAATTCTTGCGCCAAACGCATTTGTCAAATTCCGAGAAAAGACGCTTGCTCGGTTCGCGGTAGAATTATGTAATACAAATGTTGGAAATCATGTTACGATCTTGTAAATTGAGGATGACGTCTAAAGTAGAAGCGGTAAGCGAAAGAATATTTTGAACGAAATATTTTATAAAAAATATTTTAAATTTTCATATAATGTTTGTAGGTACCAGGCTGATCGTATTCGAATTATTTGCTTCGCATTTTTCAGTCCTAATGGAAGTCATGTGTCTTGGCAATGTTCCCTGTTTTCCGAGACATCTTGACTTGCGAGAGGTTCTGTAAATCTCCCTCTTTCAGGCGGAAACGCTTCATCCACTTCGCTTGGAGCTCTGCCTCGACAGCTTGCCTTGATTTGCCGCGCGTTGTCATCAAAAGCTCAAGAAGAGCCAGGGAATTTCACTTCAGGAAAGTCATGGATTCTGAACGTGAATAGTGAAGTTTGGTAATGCACTGCGCTGCATTATATTACATTTCATTAAATCGCATGGCCTTGTTCTCTTCTGCACTACATTGCATTACGCGAGTAAAGAATGTAGAGTGATGTCGAAGTTCTTTTAGCCCTACGTTGTCCAATCATCAAAGGATTTTATTAATAAGGAAGTTTCCATTGTGTATTGTATTTGACTTGCAAACTGTCTTATTTTGCATGTCTTATTTGTAGAGAAAAACACACTTTTTGTCTATTTAAACGTTGAATGAATTATTTGAAAATTCTATTCATTGTTTCTTCATTATTTATTTATTTATTTATTTATTATCTTCAGTACAGTACACTTGTTTGTTTCCTAATTACAGTATAAAACGCCCTTTGTATCTAATTTGCGTACGTTAGATACAAAATTTCTTTTCAAAATAACTTTTAATTTCATAAAAATTGTCTGCTTCTTAGCGCCTGTGAAAACGGCATTACTAGCGAATAAGAGCGAATAAATAATGATTGAAAAGTCTGCAAATTTGTAGTTTTTCCCCGAAGAAACCACTGACTTAATGAGGAATGTGTTTTTTACGTTGCTTTTATTTGTAAATCGATTTGTCATCAAATGTAATATTTGCATTCAAATTACTGTTCCGTATAGCCTTCAATTTAATCTGAAAAGTACTTATAGTGAAAGCTAAGCCGCACGTCCAAT